>OX596280.1:51382758-52722989 GCA_951394225.1 Harpalus rufipes
TTATCAATTTTTCCGCTTTTAAACTTATCAATTCCTGATTTTTTGAAAAATCCTTGGGTCTTATCATTTTGTTTTTTTCTATCGAGCATTTCGTTTTTTTCTTGTTTTGAAACGAAAAACGATTGGGATTCTTTTTTGTTTGAAACAAAAAAGGGATCAGATTTTCCTTTCCAATTTTGTTTTTTTTGGTAATTTTTTTCAGGGCCTACTTTATTTCTTGCCATTATTTCACTGACGGAGTTCTAGTAGTGCAACCTAAAATAAAGCGTGTGTTGTTATGTAGGCATTCTCCGAATTACGAATATTTATCTTTTTTTATATATACATAAATCAAATGTTCATAACTCGGAGATTGCCGATAATACTATTCTACGACTACTAATACTTTTGAGTAAGGCCTAATTGGTAGTCTATTTTAGAACATGCATAAATTATAACACGCTTTATTTAAGAAACAGAACTACGCAGAAAAAGATTTTGATATATAAAAACTGTTACCATGTTAAATAATATTTAAATTTATCAAACATGGAAAACAATTTCGAGTTATAACCGCTTAAATCAAAAAAGTTTTTCATTGAGAAAAAAATTCAGTCAGCAAAAAAGTGTACTTCAATATCATCATTATAAACATGTTAACATGTATAAATAAATAAATCGACTTATCAAAGAACATCTATACTAATCATAAAATAATAAAAAATAAATAAATATATCATCACGGCATTTTCCGATTGCTCGATTTGCCAATCTTTTTTGCGCAATATAGTTACCGTAGAGGGCATTTAGAAACGTCATTACACACGGAAATTTATAGCCGTTCGTAAATAGATGATTACAGGAATTATTTTTGTGCGATTAATAATTTTAATTAATTATTTTGGTTCATTAGTACCAGGTCCTTGGAACTACAATCGGTTAAGGTTTACCCGATCACACAATTTATATTTATTGTATATAAAATAATATTTTGCAGTATATGTTATAGTTATTTGTTTAAGTTCAATATAAAATATCTGATGTGACCAACACAATACCTCCCGCCATTCAATTTTTATTAATTTAAATACGTATATCTACATATTACTATATTAAGTTCCTTTCCAAGTATTGTTCTATTTACAATTTTCTTTTTAAAACGTGACTATTATTAATTTGAAATGATTATTTTTTTGACAGTGACATTTATCTGTCAGTTACATACATTTGAGCTGAAATGTCTAACCAAGGAGGCTCAAAATTATATATATTATCTGTTGTGGCCATCACAATATCTCTCGCGCCCTTTCCATTGTGGTATATATAATTATTATATTTAACATTTCTTGTACACACAAAAAATTCTAATTGCACCTAATCTTTATATTTACATATTTTCTATTATTTTAAATTAATTCTATGAGCAAGTTTCTCCATTTCTTATAAATGTTCGAGGTTTATGTAATTACCGATAAATTTAAATATATAAGTAATATCTCTGAATGTCAATTACAGACATTTTAATTTCTCAAGTAGACACCATGGAGATATGTCTGATATCTATAGAAGGTATAATATTTTTTTTAAATGTGTAGGATAGAGAATTTTGGTTTTTAATATTTGTAATTACATAAATTATATTTAGAAGATTTTTGATAACTACTTCCGGTTGTCTCATTGTTACCAGAATCTATTCAACTCTTCCCATTACTGTTAGATTGAGGAATCCGTAGTTACACAGGTCTTTAGTCTCACAGAATTTGAGAAATCGTACATACAACAACCTCTCTCTCACACACTCACATACACACACACAAATCCACGAGCTTATTCACTAAAATGTGGATATGCGATTTTTAACATATTGCCAATATCTCTCTCAGCAAGAGGTAAAAAGTATTTCATTTTTGTAATAACATAAATTGCGAAAACATAACATTTAAAGGTTTTACACCAGAATCTAATGGCTTCTTTCCATATTATAATAAGGTAGAAATACATGGTTTCAAAATTTTCTGTATGATAGTATTTAAGTTAGAGCGCCCAGAGGATTCAACTCACGCACACACATATATACACACCCACAGACATCATCGTGAAAATGTTAAAAATGGGTTGTAGGAACCTTAAAACGTGGTCATTGTCAAAATGTTGATAAGCGATTTTTAGCACGATCCCTATTACCTCCCTTACTAAGGGTAGTGGGAGGTAAAAATGTATTTTTATTAGAACAAAAAACCAAAAATAACAACGTTGTGAATTGTACTTGGATTAAAAATACTGTACAAAATGCAACCATTACGAAAAACAAAATTTATCTAACTTAGATATTTGAGTTTACAAATATTATCTATTTTTTTTATAATTTTGTTGAATAAATTTGTTCATGGAACAATAATTTAAAGACGTTTGTGCAAAGAGTACAATTGTTGCACTTGCTATGCAATAAAAATAAACTTTTTGCACTTGTTGAATAAATAACGATTAAGAAGTTTATTATAAATTTGACACACCCATGCTTGCTGATTTACTTCAAATATTTACATATTCTTATCAATATTTACTTTATACACGCAATAAAAATATGAATCAACTATTTTAATTAATAGAAAATCTGTTTATACAAAAATAAATTAAACAAATTTTAATGTAAAAATTAAGTTCTAGAAAAATTATCGGTAGATACTTGAGTTTATATTTGAATAGATCTGAAATTTACTTTTCATATCTTACATTTAGTTAAGTCATGAATGGAAATGTGACTTTTTTATCTATTTCCTGTCTTACAGACTGATAAAAGATAAAATAAAAATCAATAAATTTCACGTGTACATCTTTTTTATAGTTACTGCATATATGATTAAAAAAATGTATGGTGATCGGACACCAGTCTGACTGCAAAATGCAATAGTCCAGTTTATTAAATAATGAAATGCAGAATTAAAATAGAAATTGAATAAAATCTAAGATATTTATCAGGGTAAAAATAACTTGATACGATAATCAATTTTTTTTAAGATAATTAGATTGAACTGGATAGAGTTTTGTTAGGCGTCGAGCAAAGTTTTAGTACCTAGCTAAATTTGCGTCAGACTTTACAAAATCACATGTTAGGTACTTTAAACTTTAAGAATATCTTATAGATCTTATTAAATAATAATTAGATTTAACCTATTTATAAATTCTTCGCAAAACAATTTAATTGTGTGTGTGTGTTAACATATTTTCCTAGCAATTATGGTAAGTAATGTTTTGGTTACTAAATTATGTTTCTATTTTTTGATCCCTGTTTACTGTTTATCGAGACAGGTATTTTGAAGTTAATTACGCATATGGTATGATTTGAAAATAGAACTGTTCATATTCTATTTATAATTTTATTAAAAACAGACGTGATGAAATTATTAGAATTTCTTGTGGTGTACTCCCTATATCAGCTTTGAGTGACCGCCAAATGACGCCCTGATAAGCACCGTGCGAGAATAATTATATCGTCAATCCAAAATCTACATAATTTGATGTTAGAAAATCTAGAAACGTCCTTGAAAAGTGTGACGGCATTTCGATATGCTTTTGCGTCATATTTGCTCATATCAGATTGAATATACGCCGTTAGAAACACAGATGGGGCGAGTGGTTACTACGCGTGTCGCTTAGAATTTTATATTTGTTTATTTAGCTACGTTTTCTTATTCAAAAGTTGTAATAGGCAAAAATCCATTAAATTTTTAAAAATTCATCTCACATGACCGGCACAGCCGAACATAGGACTTTAACATGTAAAATTAGACTTTCATAATTTCCTGCTTCCCTAATTAGTTTAGGTAAAAAAGCTTCAAATAAAAGTTGTAGAGCATAAAATTCTCCATCTGAATCAATAAGCAAAATTAATTTGATATGCCTTGTAACAGCAATAATTAGGTATGAAAATATCGATAATCACCCCAAAAATAGCTATAGCCATGGAATTGAAACAATAAATTAACAAATGTTAATGATTTATCTGCCAAAGTAGATTAATTTATTTTTATTATTATTTAAGTGAACAAATATCAATTTAAATTAACAGATAATTGTTAACTGGAACAGAAATTAGAAATAATACCTAACATGAAAGATAAATCGTTAGACATTTGTTATTTATTTTGTCTCAATTCCATGGCTATTGCTATTTTTGAGGAGATTTTCAACATTTTCATACCGTCGTTACAAGGCAAACAACATTAATTTTATTTATTGATTTAGAATTTTATGCCCTACAACTTTTATTTGAAGCTTTTTAACCTAAAATAATTAGGAAATTGTGATTTTAAATGTTAAAGTCCTATGTTCGGCTGTATATATCTATAGTTCTATAGGACTGAACTAATGGCAAAATTAAAAATGCCGTAATACCCCATTATAGAGTTAAAATAATATCAGTATGTTTAAAAATTTGTTACAAATATTACAAAATATTAATAGAATTTGGGAAAAACAGGACGTCATTGCTATCGAGTAATACAAGCAACTAGAGCGAAAGAGATACATAGTTATAGATGTATCTCTTTTGTTCTCGTTGTTTGTACTCTTATTTCACTGCTGATGTCACTGAAGTTTTATTGTCGTTTTTCTCGAATTAATATTTAATGAATTTTCTTAAAATCAAACGGCTTATCTGTCCTATTAGGGTAATTTATTTTTATTGGGTATTATTTCTAATTAACAATTATCTGTTAATTTATATTGATATTTGTTCACTTGAACATAAATTACAAATAATAGTAAAAATAAATTAATCTAGCTTGACAAATAAATCGTTAACATTTGTTATTTATTTTGTCTTAATTCCATGGCTATTGCTATTTTTGGGGTGGTTTTCAACATTTTCTAATTTCTGCAATTACAAGGCACACAAAATAATTGTGTTAATTGATTCAAATGCAGAATTTTATGCTTTAAAATTTTTATTTGAAGCTTTTTAACCTAAAATAATTAGGGAAACAGGAAATTACGAAAGTATGATTTTACATGTTGTGCCGGCATAGCAACATAATTTGATGATAACTTTCAAAATAGATATTAAAAATAATCACTAAATTAATATTCTAAATTCGGTAAAAAAATGTGTTCAACGTAAGAATATTATTTTCTTAGTATTCAACAATTAATTGATATTAATTAAAATATATATTTATTTTGGAAAAAATATGATTTTTACATATTACAATATCTGTTATTATTATTTTATTCATGCTAATTTGTATTCCTAAATCATCCTATTAGTGGCCCTAAAATTTCCAGAGAATATAATTCCTTCCATATTGTCCTTGAATTTTTCTTACAGCAACCAATTCAAGGTTAAATAATCATTAATTGCAAGTGTGATCTATTTTAAAATCTAAACCTCTACACCCACAAATGTGGGTGAAAATGTGACGATTTATTTATATCTAGTATCTAAGATTTGTGCCTACAGTTTTTCCAATAAGAGGCTTATGGTAGTTCCAATTTCATGTGTACATAACAATCATACAAATTTGTACGTAATATTTCTTCGAATCTACATTTCATCATTTTATGATATTAAAATGTAGACTGATCTTTTGATTATAAGAAAATCTTATGCAATATTCTCAGTATATAAGTAGCCTATTTAAAATTAAATAATGCACGCTTAACCTCTGAATTTGGTCCTTGAAAATGATAAAACCGTGATATCAAGAATTTTATCGTCTTTCGGCTGTTCACGTGATGCTCTGAACTCTAGAGTAATTCTTTGTTATTTGACATATATAATAGAGTACATCAAATAGTTTTCATTTGCCTGGCTGTACATTACTAGCCAAACAGCTTACTTAGAACTGATGATTAAAGGTCATTAATATTACTTGATAATTTTTGGATGTATTTGCACTATTATATAATCTCTTTTAATAGTTTGAATTTTTTTGGTTTCTGATGTGAAAATAGAACATAGACACCTATTAACTTTCAAATTTATTATTAGGTCTTCCAGAATAGTATTTGGATAGTTAACTAAACAATGTATTGCTAAATATGTTACTATACATAGAATTAATGAGTAATCAATTATTTTAACATATGTTGCACAATTTCACGCAACTTTTCACAAAAGCTTCTACATCAATTGTTTTCACGATTTGTATAATTTATTTTTGAAAAAATAAACAATATTATATGATGACAGTATATTTTGTATTAGTAATAGTAGAAAGTATGATCCGCAATTGTTATAAAATGAGTAACTGATATCAAGCATGAAAATTATGGGTAAAACCCATGAAAATCAACTAAATTTAGTAAGCATTCTATCTGTCAGTTCTTGAACAAAGATGGTTCCCTTGTTTTCTTACCTTAGGAAGCCACCCGCGGGGTTGGCAACGGCTTATTGGCGGAATGTTGACGATTGGTTTTTACAATTAAATGAAAAATGTAGCACGCCGTTGTAGAATGTGCAAACTTTATGATTATTCGAAGCACTGTGCTATCACCATGCCGGTTTGTACGAAAACGGAACACGAAGAGAACGACTACTGACACGACATCTATAACGGTTAAAATTAGCCCGAAACTAAATCGATGCGTTCGTTTGCTGCGTTGCAAGAAAGCAGCATTTCACGGAAGAATATTAGCTCTTCTTTCGATGAATTCGACTTTCTAATATTATATAGTTGTAATCAATATTGTTATATAGAAATAAAATAAATAAACAACCATATTTTATCATAATTAGGTCAAGTACTACGCAATAATTCATGTTTATTTTAATAAAAGTTTGCAATGACTTCAAAAGTAATTTACGTACAAATTGACGTATGCAAAATTACCAAAAATAAAACAATATCAACAATGATTTATAATATAATAAATAAGTTAGATAAGAATTTTTATCTGAAAGTGTGTAGGTTTGTGAAAATAAATTAAATAGGGTGCCATATGGCATATACAACCAGAATTACATTACTGTTTACATAGCTACATACATCAAAATATTCGTCGAAAAATAAAATAGTATAATTTGTTCTTATTCCTAGTATTTTAGTAGTAAGTGAAAGTTCATTAATATTACGTTAGGGTACTATCAGATAAGATAAAGGTATTAATATATAGTTTCATCATGCACCAGCAGATAGTTTAATCTTTTAGATAAATTGTGTAAAATTTATTAGAACTTAAAAGGTAGGATAGATATTTATTTATGACTTTACATAAGATATTATAATGTTGTAGTTTCTGACCATACTGTAGCTGGAATTAATTATTATATTTTAGTGATTTTTGTCTTGGAAATAATAAATTTCTAGAAAATTTTAACCTGAAAAATAAAATATATTAATTATGAAATATATTATTTATTGCAACATATTACTTATATTCTTCAGTATTACAATAAAAATGTAATGTATGTATAGGGTGTATCACGGAAAGTGAAACATAGACGTTTAACATGGGAAATCAGTTTTTCCGTGCGCATTGCTCCCCTAATTATTTTAGATAAAAAGTTTCAAATGGATGTTGTAAAGCAAAAATTTCTACATCCGAATCAATAAAAAAATTATTGCAGAAATACAATTTGAAAATTCACGGAATTACAATTTAATAGCATTAGCCATGGCATTAGAAACAAGAGACAAACAAAAGTCTCTTGTTTCTAATTCCATGGCTATTACTATTGTAATTCCGTGAATTTTTTAATTTTATTTCTGCAGTTATGAAATAGCCAAAATTATTTTTTTTATTGATTCGGATGTAGAAATTTTTGCTTTACAACATCCATTTGAATCATTTTGTCTAAAGTAATTAGGGGAGCAATGCGCACGGAAAAACTGATTTCCCATGTTAAACGCATATGTTTCACTCTCCGTGATACAGCCATGTAAGTATGTTGACGAAGACAAAATTGTACAGTGTATAATAAAAATGAAAGCTATACTCTTTGTAAAACTAGGGTCAAATCAATGGAGTTGTTTGGGCAGCGAGATTTATTACAACAGATTATTCTATAGTATTATATATCTCTAAATCTATAGAATATAAAATATTTTTTTTAAATGTATCTTTATTATTGTATTAACATAAATTTTCAAAAATAATATTTAGAACATTTTTTTAAAGCAACCACCACTTCCGGTTATCCAATTGTTACCAAAACCTATTCATCTCTTCCCATTAATGTTAGTCTGAGGAATCCGTTGTTAAACAGGTCTTTAGTTGTATAGAATTTGAGAAATCGTATCTCCAACATTCAACACACACACAAACAAAATGTTAAAATCGTATTCTAGGAACCTTAAAACATGCTTATTCAATAAAATGTGGATATGCGATTTAAAAACCGCTGATATCTCGTATCTCTTTAAATAAAAAAGTTAAAAATAGTAAGCAAGCTTATTGAAACACCCTGTATAGGTTCATTTTTGAAGAAAATACATGTTCTTGACATCGCTAAATTAAATTACTTTTATATTATTTCATTTCACTTAAAAGTTCCGGCGAAACCGGAAAAATAATTCAGGAATTTATTTCGCATCTAATTTTTAATATAATCTATAGTTCTGAGATTAATAATAAAGCAAATAGCCATTTGCCCATATTATTTAACCACTCTGTATTGTTTGTTGATGATATTACGTATGTTCGTATATATAGATTATAAGTAAAATATATTTATGTTATTGTTATCAGTGTTCAATGCTCGTATATGGTTTCAAACCTGCAGACCAGTTGCACGTAATATTTTTTTGTTTATATATCTAATATTTCTGGAAACAAAATATGCGTTATTGTTCTATGAAACGAAATACAAGACGCGATAAAACAGTTAGAAGAGCGATTATAACATTTATTTTGTCTAGAATTGAGAAATACTAACCATACTTACTTTTGAAAGGTAACAATGTATTATTATTAGATTTCGCTGTTTCATATTATTTTGGGATATTTGTTTACATATGGAAAAACTTAAAATGATAATACATTTAAATGAAATTGTTGATAATTTTGTATTTTATTATTAAAATGTTGTAATCAGAAATTTAACTGTTAACATACAACTCATAATTTTTTAAAATCATGTTATATATATATATATATATATATATATATATATATATATATATATATATATATATATATATATATATATACAGTGTGTTAATTAAACAAATTTTTGTAGAGAATTAAATTCTGCACCAGTAATAATATTTTATTTTTGACATTTAATAACCGAGAAAATCAATTTTCAAGTTTTTTGAAGATTGCTTATTTATAGCGATAGGCCTGCAACTCAAATAAAATTAGTCCACCATTTTATAATCTGAAGGTTTTCTTCGTGAGAAAACTGTCCCATATTTTCAAAGAAATATGTTCTTGAACGAAAATCACAAAACACAAACTTTTTTTGACAGTTAAGATGGCATACAATTGTTTGTAATCTCCAGAAAAATTTAAAATTAATTTTCTCGGATATGAAATGTTAAAAGTAATATCTTATTACTAATTCGGGTGCAGAATTTAATTCTCTACAACATTTATTTGAAGTAATTTTGTCTAAAATAATTTGGGAACTTTTGCGCAAGGATAAACTGATTTCCCATATTAAACACCTATGGCCAGGTTTTTAATTAACACACTGTATATATATCTCGAGTTCAAGTAAAAAGTGAGTAAATCTCTAGTTACCTTTCCACCTCACTTTAATTTTCCTCGAAAACAAGTTTCTTTGTTTTTTACTTGTTGACATGTGCTTTTTGTTATTAATTTCTGTATTTGTAGTAAGTTAATGATTGTAACTGATTACCATAAATTATTCAGATATGTTGTTAATTGAGAAGCGTCTAGTTTTTAACTTTAATTTGGTATTTCCAATTTAAATTTTAAAATGAACAATTTTGAAAATGAATTTGAGGAGTATGATAATTGTGAAGACTTCTTGGCATGTAATGAACACAGGATTCCTAAAATTAATATTTTTTCAAATATTTAAATGTAGAAATAGTAATTTACGTAACAAGACTTGAAGTGTGGGTACGGGTCGGGTGCGGGTCTGAAAAAGTATACCCGCGCAGGACTCTAAATATTCATGGATCGCGAAAAAATATTCTTTCCACTGGCCTTTAAAGGGGGCTAAAGCCCCCTAAGCTCCTCCCTGAATACGCCACTACTGTATACTGCGTAACATGTTTACTATTTAAAATATAGTAAGGTACATTCTTAACCCTTCCTATTTTCTTCACGTGGCCCATTATTTAATTTGTGTAAGTGTAACCTTCGCTAAAACTGACCCTGACCATGACGAGTTTTCTTTACGTCCAGGTCCAGTGATCCATGTACGAACTATTTAGTGTAGAGTTACCTACTTCTATGTTACAATACGTGGACATAGTAATAGAATAGAGTTAAACATAAGTGATATTTAAAAACTAATAGTGTAGAAATTATACAGAGATAAAAAATGGAAGAAACAGGTAAGATTAGATAAATATTTCACAAATTTTAAAATGATACCGTATTGATAACAGTTCATAAGCGTAATAACAATATAGATTGGAATTTTTAAAGTTTTTGATCGCTACTGATATATATATTTGCACAATATAAGTGCTGATAAGTATATGTTTTTACAAATTTATTCTTCAATACTACATGTATGTGACGAGATAAGAAATTTTGGTGAAAATAGTGTTAATACAGTGTATTTTTTACAAAAATTAAATAAGTGTAAGAAACAATACCTATGGTGTGTATTTTAATTATTTGCATAAAAGTAGTACAAATGTTTTTAATGATATTAACAACATATAGGTCTGTTTGATTAAAATGAACAAATGCAATGCGATTTTTTGACAGCAATGAATTTAATTTCATAAGAACACGGAAACTGATTCGAATTTATTCAGGCAATTAAATTTAATTTGGAAGTAAATTGGACGTGTATGAAAATGTTCAGAATGTTTAGAACTATACAACTTTATTCACCATTTTCTCAAATTTTGAATTGTCTCAGTTATACGACCACTTGAAAAACTGAATTTCGCAAATTACATGTAATAACATTTTTAGAATTTATTTATTTATCGTATCTAAACTATATATAACATAAATAAATACAATAGTATTTTATGTATCTAGGACGAAAAGTGAATCTTTTAGGTATGAGCAAGTTGTAAGTACTTAAAGATACTTTTCGTCTAAGGTATACATACATAATTTTATATCATACTGGTGAGGATACATCAGATACCATTGTTATTTTATTATTATAAAAATATATGTTACAATAAAAGCATTCAAAATTCATAACTAAGTCAACTGGTAAGTTTAACAAATGTAAAACCAGATATGTAAAAAATGAGATACTGACACAATGTCAATATCAGTGACACTGACAGAAAATAATGTTATTCGTACGGCTATGAATCAAAGTAATATATCTGAATTAATAAATAAACTTAAGTTACTGCGAAAGTATTGTTAACAACGAAACAATATGAATTTTTGGAAGACAAACGTGTTACATCCATCCTTATCGCACATGCTTCGTGTTATGGCAAATAATAAAAGAGATAAATACCAATTTATTAATTTGTTCATGATATAGATGACCTTGATTGGACATTTTTAAATGGAATATATGCATAGGTACATATATCCGAGCAATTCTTAAATATTTAATTATTATTGATATCGTTTTCTTTTGTACACAACAATATACAATTTTAAAGTGTTCATTTAAAAAGTTTTTTCATATATTATTGCACATAAATTAAGAAAGAATATATATTTTATGACGAAACGTATATACATGATTTTCAGAAATTTTGCTGTTACAGCGGTTTTTTACAATAGACAAGTACAGAAAATTCAAGGCTTCAACAATTAACATCATTGTTATTGTTTCATTACTATGTTTATGTGTAGTTTATTTATGAGTACCAATGAATACTAAAATTATGTTATTTTATCAATAACTAGCAGATGCATGAAGAAATTATTATTTGTTTAAAAAATAGATCAGTTTTGGTCTATGAAATTTAATATATTTATAATTCTTTAACTCTATATCTATTCAATATGAAGTATAAAATGCAATCAAATCGTATAGAGAATAATAAATTCTTTAAGTTATAATATCGTTAAATGTCAATAAATGATATTTAACTGTTAAAATCTTCAAATGAGAGTACTTCCGGGTGACCAATTATAACCAAAATCTAATCTGGATGTAAACTTGAGGAATACGAAAAAAAAATTAATTTTTGGAATCGTAGTATTGAAGTTATGCGATCCGAAACTTTCGTCACACACACATACAGACATCATCGTAAAAATGGTAAAATCGTATTATATGGACCCTAAAACGTACTTATTCACTAAAAACTCATCATTGAATTTTTTGACCAAAGACAATACCTTCCTTACCTTAAAGGTGACGGAAGATAATTAGAAATTTGACAAAAAATGTAAAGTATTTATAAATTTGTTACAGAGATTTGAAAGTATTACTTAAATACATTACGCCTTGATATGATTCTATTTGCGTTCTTAAAATAGGATTAAAAAATCAATACGGTCACAAAGAAAATGAGAATTATTGTCTTAATTTAATCTGTTTAGTAAATTATGTAACATTTTCAAAGCATGCTTTCTGTAAAAAAATGTTTACTATTTACATAAATTTAAATTTATCTTTGTTACAGGTATTTTTTCTTTTCAGATAAGAAAATGGCTTTTCTCACATCACTCCGAACAATGGGTATGTATTAAATTCGCAATTTATATTTAAAAAAAAATCCTGAAAATTCATAAAATTAAATCTATTACAATATGTTTCTCAGTTCGAAGGTTTATTCTGAAGTTTCGTATTGGAAAATATATTTTTTGTTTGTTACAGAAAGAAGAAAATTATATTTATGGGGAGGTATTGGAACCGTAACCCTGGTAATTGTAATAGTAATAATAGTTGTTTCTACATCTGGTTCGACTTATGTTCCTAAGGGTAGTGATGCTTTATCAAATGCGCCTCTAGTGGATGGGTGAGAATTTATTATATTTTACAATTGACACGCACACTCATACATATAGACAAAAAAAATCTGTTGTGGCCAGCACAATACCTCTCGCCATTTTCATTTTATGTTGCATAGGGCGCGAGCATTTATGTAACTGTGGTGGCCTTGGCAATCAGATATGCGGGCCCGTGTCAGAATGAGAGCTAGTAATATACATAGGTGTCCAGTATCATAAGTTTTCATCCGAAACATTATGATTTTCCAAATCCATGTGGATTATTTTCCTCGACAATGGATGACAAATAAACATCAGAATATTTTGAAATTTTGAATGAAAAATTATGACATGTGACAATTGTGACATCTATGTAAATAACTACTAGCCGTCATTCTGACACGGATCCTCATATCTGCTTGCTAAGACCAACAAAGTCACATGACTGCTCGCGCCCTATACGTAACGAATTTAACATTTCTTGTATACACACAAATAATTGAAATTGTTTCTCTTCTTTCGTTCTATGAGAAATTTTATCCTACTATTCTAATATGTTCAAAATTCTTCAAATTCATTGACGGTATTAGCAGTATTTCTTAAGGATATATGTAATATTAACATACCTGTAATTTAAATACATATTAAATTAATAATACAATAATATATATTAAATGTACTCATACCTCCCAGAAATCTGACACTGACATTTTGCATTTATTTGTCAATTACAAAAATTTGAATATCGCAACTGTTTTTCGGACAACGAGATTTATTACAACAGAATATTCTTTATTATTATATACTATATCTCCAAACCTATACGAGATATAATAAAGAAATTAAATGTGTCAGATTGATAATGTAATTATCTTTAATATTTGTAGTAACAAATTTTCAAAAAATAATATTTAGAATTTTTCTTTTTAGAAACTACCACTTCCGGTTGTCCAATTGTTAACAGAACCTATTCAACTCTTCCCATTACTGTTAGATTGAGGAATCCGTAATTATACAGGTCTTTAGTCTTATAGAATTTGAGAAATCGTGTCTCCAACAACCTCACACACACACACACACACACACACACACACACACACACACACACACACACAGACATCATTGTATAATTGTTTAAATCGGATTCTATGGACCTTAAATCGTGCTTATTCAATAAAATCTGGATATGCGATTTTTAGCATGAATCTAATACCTCTCTTAGCGAGAGGTAAAAAAATAGTAAATCCGTATTTTAGAGACCCCAAAACGTGCTTATTCATTAGAAACTCACTATCGAATTTTATGACCAAAGACAATACATTCCTTACCGAAAGGTAATGGAAGGTAATTTCTTTTATATATTATTTGTTATTGCAAAAAATTATTTAAAATATTTTTCAACTATCCTAAATGTCTTTAGAATAATTGTTACTGTTAATAGATATCTAAAAATGTCTACGTCTACAGTAATTATCAATCTGATATATTTAATTATTGAAAAGGATGCCATATTTCTGATTTGAAAATGTAAACCTTATTATTATGACCAGTTTTTGAAATCTGGTTGTGTATTTAATTTTATAATTTATAAAACTTTCTAGACATAATGATCTACCCAATAATCTTCGAGAGATAACCAAAAATAAAATAATAAATTTCAAATTCGATCAGAATTTGAAAAATGATCCCATATGGGGCGCAGAGAAATGCAAATATTGTTATACTGATCTTCCAAGACTTAGAGAAGGAAAAGTTGGTTCAGTGGTAAGAAAATTAGAACAATAATTTTAAAAATATTTCTTCCCGAATAATTCTCTATAAATAAATAACATTTTCCTAGTTTTGGGTAGCGTATGTTTACGCTAGTACCCAATATAAAGACGCTGTAGCTCAAACATTAGAACAAATAGATGTTATAAGAAGATTAGTGAGAAAATATCCGAAAGATATGCAGCTAGTAACGACAGCAGACGGTGAGATTTGCTATACATTTATACGAGGTCTGGCTATTAAATAACGAGACTGCTTATGAAAAAGAGTTTTATTTTAAAAATTATTTTATAACCGAATGCTCTCCTTCAATGTACTCCCGTCCCCTCGCCACACAACGTTCCATTCGTTTTTTCCATTGGTCAAAGCAATGTTGGAAGTCTTCTTTTGTAAGAGCGTTTAGGAGCTCCGCCGATTTTCGCTTCACCTCTTCCATCGACTCGAACCGGGTTCGATAATAGACACTTCCAGCTATCCAACGCTGCATTCGTTTCCCCCCCCCCCTACCCCTCTAGGACACGTTCTGCGCGTCTCGTTATTTAATAGCCAGACCTCGTACTTCACGAATCGTTATTTATTATTGGGTTTCAGGTATAATGGATGCGTTTAACAATAAAAAAATTGGTAGTCTTATAGCTGTTGAGGGGGGGCACTCTATAGATTCCAGAGTAGGTGTTTTAAGAACTTTCTATGATCTTGGAGTTAGATATATGACTCTAACACATACAGATAATGTTCCATGGTACGTAAGTACAGTACAAATTAGAAGCTTTTAGCAAAAACATAGTCGAAATATTGTAAATATGATTTACATACAGCGACCTCCATTTTCAAGAGTATTGGCCATAAAGATTGTAGGGTTTAAAAATTTTTAGTTACTTAACTGAGAAGGTAGTGGCGTACCTGTTTTTTGAGCTGAACTATACAATTTATGTTTATTTATTAAAGGCTCTTAACAAAATGTATCAGGCAACCAAATAAGTACAGTCCATACGATGTAACTTGGCGAGCCAAAAGAATGTAATTCAGTTCACTATTCCTAAGTTGCGTTTTGTCAAATATTTACTTTTACTTCGATGCCGCACAGCTTCAGAAGTGAAATAATGATTTTACAATGTTTTATTTCCTTACACAAAGCAAATTTCACCCTAATACACTCAAACTCGGGGTGTCAGGTACTTTTCAACCCAAGAAGTTATATTCATACATAAGCGTTGGTGCATTTTTTCTCAATAGCAATAGAAATTTTATTTTCTTAACTTTATTAATTTAAAAAATAATTAATTAATTAATTAATTAATTAATTAATGATTAATATAATTAATATAATAAATAATTCATTCCAATATTTGTAATATTTTTTTTTGTATAAACCATGTCAGAGGTCTAACAACAGAGTTGTTAGACCTCTGACATGGTTTACATGTTGAGTAATCTTAACTTCTCTGCTTAAACTTTTGTTTTGTTCTACTGATGATGAGAACTTAGTTCTCGAAATACGTATTTAGCTTTTAGCTTATATTATTATTCAAGGTTAAGGGGTAATTGTTTTAGTTTTATATATATTTTTAACCTTAGACTCCTCCTATTATTGTAATTACTTATTATTAATTAAAAGTTTCCATCAACCGAAAACCGGAAGTGATAATGATGAGCTACTACCGAAATTATATACAGGGGTTAATATATTTTATGTTATGTAGTTGAATTCGCTAATAAATAATAAATTAATAATAAATAAGTTACTCAATAATTTTCAAACATTTTAGGGCAGATGCAAGTCCAGTGGATGCCCCTGGTAAAGCACCAGTCAGCAATTTGACTGCTTTTGGAGTGGTACTACATATATATTTACAATATTACATTTTTCTTTACAAACTAATACTTTTGTAGGAAATTGTGAAAGAAATGAACAGATTAGGAATGATGGTTGATCTTTCCCATGTATCTGCCGAAGTGATGAGGCTAGCTATTAAAGCTTCTAGAGCGCCTGTAATATTTTCGCACTCAAACGCAAGAAGCGTTTACGATCATCATCGAAATGTGCCAGACGATGTTTTGGATCTAGTCGTAAGTAACATGTTTTCTCCAATTAACATAAATACACTTATCAATTACATATAGAAAAAAAATCTGTTGTGGCCACTTCCGTTTTCGGTTACATTATGTATGGGGAGCGAGCAGTCATGTAACATTGTTGGCGCTGACAAACAGATGAAGGAGCCCGTGCCAGATTGACAATATTATATTTGGCATCTATGAACATAATTACTAATTCTAACACAGGCCCCCATATCTTCTTGTCAAGGTCAACAAAGTCACATGACTGTTCGCGCCCTATTGTATTTAACATTTCTTGTTACTCAACACCAAAAATTATACCAATATCTATTCTTTATATTTAGATTTTTTAATTCTAAATTCATTCTATGAAGATATTTTGTCCTCTTCTAATTTTTCGAAATGTTTCCAATTCATTGTCGGGATTGACAGTATTTTTGAAGGGTAATATACCTATAATTTTAAATATTTAACTATTAGTACAATAAGAAATAATATAATGTATATACTTCCCAGAAAAAATCTTCAGTAATGTGTGTGGATTTTTGACACTAACATTTATTTGTCAGTTAGAAACATTTTAATTTTTAATAATAAAATATTTATATGTAACAGATAACGAATTTATTGTTCTTTAATACAAAATAATATCTAGAGGATTTTTTTTAAATCTGCTACTTTCGGTTGTTCAATTATTACCAAAACCTTTTTAGCTCTTCCTAGTAATGTCCGATTGAGAAATACGTACACTGGCTTGCAAAAAAATCGCGTACACCTGTTTTTTGCTGTATTGAGTCGGTCTCGATTGTTAACTTGTCAGTGTCACAAGTCAGTGTCATTAGTGTCAATTAAGATGCCAAAATTATCAGAAAACGAGAAAGTTGTAATACTTTCTAAGTTAGAAGAGGGGTGGTCAATCAGATCAATAGCAGAACATTAAGATTAAATAAAGTACTGGACGCTGATGGAGCGAGGATAAATTATTAATGTTACTTCGTCCATAATTTGTTTCAGTCATAATTTTTACTTATTTATAATCCATTTAAAATAAATAGTTGCTTGTTCTTTAATTTTTCTAGAATATATTTGTAATTTAGTACTTATTAACTTAGCACAATGAAGAACTTGCTCCACGATACCTAAAATAATGATATGACAGTGACAACGGTGACAACTTCATTGACAGTTGGTATTAACCTATTTTTAAAAAATCGTATTTACATAGCTTAAAAAAAGTAAAAACTCGGTTACTTGATTTTTAAGGTGTACGCGATTTTTTTGCAAGCCAGTGTATATAGTTAAACAGATATTAAGTATTATAGTTTATAAGAAATCGTCCTTCCATGCAACCTCCCTACCCACACACACATACACACACACACACACACACAGACATCATCGTAAAAATATTAAAATCAAAATGTAGGCACGTTAAAACGTACTTAATCATTAAAATCTGAATATGCGATTTTTAGCATGAATCCAATACCTATCTTAGTGAAACGTAAAAAATAAAACTATGTGGTTTGTACTATGCCGTAACTTTATGATAAATTTTAATCAAGAAATGTGGTTTATTTTGACTTGTAGAAAACGAATGGAGGAATTGTTATGATTAACTTTTACACAGGATTCTTAAAAGATCCTGAGGAAAAGATTGCTGCATTATCAGATGTGATGGGTAAATATACATGAAAATATTTTATGCAGAAAAGTATATGAATTATTTTTTAGAACATATAAACTATATTGCGAATAAAATTGGTCCAGACCATGTTGGAATTGGAGCAGATTACGATGGAATAGAGAAGTAAGTCAACAACTATTATTACTCGTATATTCTTTAAAATTTATAAGAGTAAAAGTCAATAAATGATATTTAACTACTTTTTTTCAAGAAAAACTGTTAAAAGTTAACTGTTAAACTCGAGGAATACTAGGGACCCCAATCATACTTATTCATTAGAAACTCGTTATCGAATTTTTTGACCAAAGAAAATACCTTCCTTACCTACAGATGACGGAAGGTTAAAAATAATGTTACAATTTTGATTTTTTTTTTTACAAATGTACATACTACGTTAGAAGTAGCTATAAATCTTAAATATTAAATGCCAAAATGGGTAATTTTAAGCAAAATTCTTGGCATTTACGAGGGTCATTCAATAAGTAAAGAGACAAATTCTATAATTTTAAAACTATTCAATGAATGTGTACAATCTTTTCAGGGGTGTTAGTTGGCAACCTTGGGATATGCTCTGATCAGCTGTTTCATCATTTTATGTCAACATAACCTCAAAATTTTCAGTTCACCATGGCATGTCCACTAGAAGATTGCACCTTAGAAGAGCAGCGCTCAGTCATTAGATTTTTAGTCGCAGAAGGTGTAAAACCAAATGTTAATACAGTACGGTAAAAGTTGTATGAACCGTGCGAATTTTTACAAGTGGGTTGATCGGTTTAAAAGTGGCCGAACAAGTGTAGGTGATGAACCCCGATGTGGACGTCCAGTCACAGGGTCCAGTCTATTACGATTTCCTTGAAGATCAGCGAACTATCAATAGCCAATACTACTCTGAGATGCTAGAACACAAAGTAAGACCAGCTATCAGGAGCAAACGCCGTGGCCTCTTGTCAAAAGGAGTCATTCTTCAGCACGATAACGCCCGCCCTCATACAACCCAGCTGACCCGTGATAAGCTTCAAGAATTGGGTTGGGAGGTCTTACCTCATCCTGCCTACAGTCCCGTCCTCGCCCCATCTGATTTTTACCTGTTTGGACCACTCAAAGACGCCCTACGTGGAAAAAGATTTGCTAACAATGAGGAAGTTAAGGAAGCGGTGCAAAAGTGGCTTCGGGGTAAATCGAAAGAATTCTTCGCCAAGGGAATTAGGAAGCTGCAAGAAAGATGGGACAAGTGCATAACTGTGGGGGGTGATTATGTTGAAAAATAGCCTTAATTTTGAAAGATTGAAATAAACCGTTTTTGAGCTATAGCCATTTGTCTCTTTACTTATTGAATGACCCTCGTATTTAATAACTATATTTCAAACTAAATTTTTGAGATGATATGTAGAAAAAACTACCGAAAAATTTATAAATTTTTATTTTTGTTAGAGCTGCTACAGGATTAGAAGATGTATCCAAATACCCAGTCCTCTTCGACACATTATACCTGAATGATTCTTCTTTATGGACAATTGAAAATTTGGAGAAACTCGCAGGCAGGAATTTAATTAGAGTATTTAAAAAAGTAGAAGAGGTATATGCATTAATTTCATGTTATTGTTATACTGTTTCTGATTGGATATTTGTGGATAGGTTCGCGACCAGCTCAAAACAGAAAGCAGCTTTGAAGACTGGATATCAGCAGACGATTTGTATTCACCAGAACATCTTCCTGAAAAACAGAGAGTCTGCCGGACTGAAAGAGATGTTGCAGATAAGGATCCAGATCCTACTGAAGAAATCAAACCGATAGTAATATCTGATAAAGAATCCGCAGCATCTACTGAAACGGCTAATAGAAATTCCATAAATATAACAACATCATCTACGGTTGGATAAATTACTAAATAATGGTAAAAGATATGTAAAATTTATATATTTGTATATATATATATATATATATATATATATATATATATATATATATATATATATATATATATATATATATATATATATATATTCAGTCTACCATTAAACTGTGTATTTATTGTACATTTGTTTACCTATTATACCATTTAAAATTTTTCCGAAGATTTATATGTACATATATGAATAAGTTTTCGATTATATATGCAACTAAACTCCGTTTCCACGACTTGATCCTTGCGTCATCAATTGTAACCATATGATTCAAATCGCTAGGGTTGGGAGGGAATTGATGACGTCATGTTGTCGGGTGAAATCGGGCAAAATCGTCTGATTTTCATAGTATTCATATAAATCAAAACTGAAAACTTATACCGTGTGAATATTATTATTCAGCAAAATTCGAAGTGAGACATTTGTTTCGCAATAATAAATCATTTGAATAATTATGATGTCAAAACTGACAGTATTATAATAAATATAACCTATATTGTGTCAGTTTTGTTATTCATCAAAATTAGAAGAATAAACAGTTATTTAGCAATACTAAACGAATTGAATAAATACGATATAAGTATAATGGATGAAATATAGATACAGTAAAATTTTTGAAAGATGTCCGATCAAGGTCATCTGTATTATGAACGAATTAACAAATTGGCATACATTTATCTCTTTCCTTTGTAAAGGCTATAAGTATGTGCGATAAGGATAGATATAACACGCTTGTCTTTCAAAAATTCATATTGTTTCGACTAAGTTAGGACGTTCCACTTTAAAACGATGCTCGTTGTTGATAATATTTTCGCTGTAACGTAAGTTTATTTATTAATTCAGATACATTACCTTGATTCATAGCCGTATCTTTATGTTCTGTTAGTTACTGACACTGAAATTGTGTCAGTATCTTATTTTTAACATATTTGGTTTAACATTTGCTTATAAATTTACCAGTTAACTTAATTTTGAATGCTTTTACTGTAATATATATTTTTTATAATAATAAAATAATAGTAGTATCTTACGTACCCTCATAAAAACTAAGCAAACGACACTACTGAATTTGTCATAATGGGCGGAGCAAAAATCTGAATTCATACAATTAGTAAACGACCTTGATCGGACATCTTTCAAAATTTTTACTGTACATTATTGTCATTTTTAAATGTTTCGTTTGCTTTTTGCAGGAAGCCAATTGAATTACGTCCCATCAAACGAATATTATAAATATTATATCGATATGTGTTTTTGATAATGCCATTCTATACTTATTGGATATACGTTTATCATTAAAATTAGAATCACTTTTTAAATATAGTTACTTATATGTTGTTCATAAAAATGTGGTTCCGAATGATATAATACTGTTAATGTATGAAATAACTGTCTGTTTAAAGTTATTTTTATTTATAATTCTGTTACTATAAAAACAATAAACATTTCAGAATTTTATCAAACCTATTATGCGTTCTTATCTGCTTATAAAATATATCAGTTTGTGGAAAACAGGATTTAAATTGATAAGTTTTTATTGCTAATTAATAATTGAAAACCACTTCCTTAAAACCTGAAAATGCATTTCCTTTGCCAATAGTTATTTATGATAAGGTAATACGATTGATTATTTATGCAATTTAATCTTAGTTTGTGCATAATATTTCTATTTTGTATACTAGAGGTAGGTATTTGTAATAATGACAATTTTTGTCATATATTAAATTAATATCCACAATTTTGATTGGTTTAAATATCTATTGCTTGGCAACTTCTTATGCCCTCGGGCGATAAAAGCCAAATTGAGCCCTATTTTGAGGACAAATAAACAAGTTTACGATAAAATAAAAATTACCAACAATGAATAGTGTGAAAGTATTAAATCGTGTATTCATTGTTAAAGATCTAGGCATTTTTCTTGATCAAAAATTGTTATTTGTTTAGCTGTGAGTTCGTCTTCAAATTACTTGGGTTTATTTTTCGGTCTACTCGTGATTTCAAAAATTTTAAGGAATATAAAGATAACTTGATTCTTTTATATTCTATTATAAATGTATTATTCTCACTTATGTAAAACCTTTTTGTTTATATTATTCTGTATAAGGGTTGTATTTCCTGTTGAATAATAAACATTATTATTATTATTTTATTTTGAGTCCTGTCTTAATATTTGTCATATTCGATTCCATCTGGTATTTAAATAGACAGTCGCAGGGAATAAGAACTAAAACTGCGCTAATATGAATAGGTCATACTTAATGACGATGATAAATCATTAAAATAAACCGCTACCATAGTAATTATTTTGTATGTACTATGTACCAAGATATCTTTAAATGGATCAGTAATTTAAGATAAAGAATCTTGGTTTAATTACAACACTTTGTATATAAGTAGTAAAAAAGATAATTTATTTTTTTCATCAGTTTTTTGATAATTGTTGTCTATTGTATATCATCAATTCAATAAGCAAAATCTAAAAAAATCTGTTGTGGCCAGCACAATATCTCTCGCCATTTTCATTTTATGTTACATAGGGCGAGAGCAGTCATGTGACTTTGTTGGCCTTGGCAAGCAGATATATTGGGCCCGTGTTAGAATATTAATAATGTACATAGGTGTCAAGTATCATATTTTTTTTATTCAATACATTATTTTCCAAATCCATGTGTATTATTTTCCTCGACAAGTATATTCCATACTATTGATGACAATTGTGACATCTATGTAAATAACTACTAGCCGTCATTCTGACACGGATCCTCATATCTGCTTGCCAAGGCCAACAAAGTCACATGACTGCTCGCGCCCTATAAGTAACGAATTTAACATTTCTTGTACATACAAATAATGGAAATTGTATCTCTTCTTTCGTTCTATGAGGAATTTTGTCCTACTCTTTTAATATGTTCAAAATTCTTCAAATTCATTGACAGTATTAGCGGTATTCTTTAAGAATATATGTAATATTAACATACCTATAATTTAAATAATTAATAATATATATTAAATGTATTCGTACCTCCCAGAAAAATCTGATTTTTGACACTGACATTTTGCATTTATCTGTCAATTACAAACATTTAAATATCTCAACTGTTTTTTAGGCAACGAGATTTATTACAACAGATTATTCTATATTATATCTATACGAGATATAATAAAAAAATTAATTGTGTCACATTGAGAATTAAATTTTCTTTAATATTATCAAGAATTTTTTTCAGAAAATAATATTTAGAAGATTTTTTTTAAGAATCTTGTACTTCCGGTTATCCAATTGTTACCAAAACCTTTTCAGATCTTCCCATGAATGTCCGATTGGGAAATACGTAGTTAAACTTATATTAAGTCTTATAGTTTTTGAGTAATCGTCCTTCCAACGTCCCACACACATACACACACACACACATACATCCACACACACACACACACACACACACACACACACACAGACATCATCGTAAAAATGTTAAAATCGGATTATTGGTATCTTAAAACATGCTTAATCATTAAAATCTGGATAAGCGATTTTTAGCATGAATCCAATACCTCTATTAGCGACAGGTAAAAAAGGAAAAAAAAATGTCACACTCATTAATGGGGAAAGACGAGACGGAATATTCATTGTTTCATGAATATTTATAGCAAACGGTGCAAAAAATATAATTACTTAGTCATTAAACAGAATAATTGTCTCAATAGAATTAAAATTTAAATGAACCATTTTCCAGTAGAGCAGCCTTTGAACAAAAGACTAACAATCAAACAAAAAATAATTAATCCGCTATAATTTTCACATTATATAATAATCGCCGGAAGTAGAAAACATCCAAATATCAGATCCTCGCTGATTTTGTTTCAGAGCGTCGCCGACTTTGATTTGAATGACAAAGGGCCGGCCTTTATCAAAATTCTGAGGCCAGTGAATGGTTAGTTCTGTTCGCGCTAAAGCTAAATGGTGGATGCATTGTTGTTTATTGTGCTAGTGACAAATTCATACATTTCCTTCCGTGCCAGGCCAGGGCTTGTATAAAACATTGCGAAAAGGAAGTCCACATCCAGTTCGTGATAAAAATTTAAGCTGGTGCCATTGTAGAAATGGAGGTGAAGCTAGTGATTGTTGTACTCATTGGAATTGTGCATGAAGGCAGTAAGGATTGGTTTAATTTTTAATTGTTGTAAATTTAATTTTTATGAACTAGATAATTTTTAATTTTATTCATGTATTTTGGGAATGGAAATATATGTATATGGTATTGTAGAGGGCGCTTACCAGATTTGAATTCGGATCATCAGAATCACAACTCACACAACTGGTCATCTTCTGTACTCAGCTACACAATCCCATTTTTAAATTTCAATGAAATAATATTTAATAAAGGACTGTTTCAATAATTTTATATGACTTCTAAGCAGGGCATCGAACCGGCCAAAAACTGGGTTCGGTTCAGGTTAATTCGTTACTTGAAAAATGGGTTCGTGTGCGGTTTTAGTTCAAGTATTAATAAAATTAAATCTATTAAAAATAGACATCATAAATAACTTTTTTTGATTACTATGAAAAATATTGCATAAACTTTTATTTAAGATACTTTTAAAAAATGCGAAGCTGGCTCATTTTGAGTGTGAGTGAGAAATTAGTATTACTCAACATATTTTATGTCATCTATGCCAGAATTCGTAACAACTTTTTTCTCGGAGAGTGGTTAAGACTACCCAATATGTAAATCACTGTTTGAGAAAAGAACTGTTAGGACCTCTGGCATGGATGACATGTCGAGTAATTTTAATATCTCTTTATCCTCTTAATATGGTTTCTCGATATATTTAGGTAGGTACAACCAAAGATGATAACATTGCTTTCGAAATACGTGTCCCTACCCTTGCGCACCTTCTTTAGGGTCTACACCAATTATACAACAAAAATGTAATACATACAAAATAACATGGACATTATCGTACTTAAAGTAAGATCTTACAGATTATTACAATTCATGTACAGAAAATACATTCGTACAAAACATTCAGTTAATTTATTAGACATCGTACAAAAACTTCAAAGAGCATACACACATCCATTTGCTCTATAAAAAGATAACCGAATAATACGAACAATAGCCGGAAATATCCTGTGTAAGTACTCGTATTCTGGTATAATATCACTGCAAGACCAGATATTCAAGAACTTAACAACGTATATTTCGGTGTATTGTAAAAGTTCAAAAAGGAAAAGGCAAATTTCAGGCCAAAATGAATTTAATTAATTTCCTTACATTTTATTTAAATTCCTACAACATGCTACATTATTATTGGTGTACAGACGACTAATAGGAGTCCGTATCAATGATGTCACCAGATTCCTTACACAGGATATTTTCAGCTATTGTCCCTATTATTCGGTTGTCGCTTTTTAGAGCAAATGGATGTGTGTATGCTCGGTGATTCCAATAAACCCCGAAGTTATTCAAGCGTACCTATAACAGTACACCCATATATTTTAAAGCCAAATTGATTTTTTTTTAATTCAAAACTGTTTTTATAGTGACATGTTCATATTATACTTATTATAATCCTGAATGTATAACGAATAAATAAATAAATAAATAAATGATTGTTGCATTTCTGCGAAATTAATTGATTGAAATTGAAACCTATTTAATTCCAATTTATACGAATTTAACTAAACTAAATCCATCATAAAACTTCAAAAAACAATTCCCCTGCATAAAATGTGTGCCAGATTTCCATAATCAGAACATTTCGTGACTGATTTTCGCAATAAAATGGCGCCACACCTTGACATTCGACTGTTTTACAGACATAACCTTAGCTTTAATCTCTGTTCATTTTATTCATTTATTTCTTTGTGATTTTAATCGATTTTCACTGTAATTTGTTAATTGTTCTAGCGCTGATTCCAATGCAAAATGGAGAAGGGATGGTTTGTACTCCTGGATCCAACTTTAAAATAGAATGCAATTATTGCTTCTGTGATGCGTTTGGAATGGATTATGGATGTACGAAGATGGCGTGCATGGGCTGGGCAGATATAGTATGATTTTCTTATAGCTGATTTCACTGTGAAACTTGAAGAATCGGCATAAAAGGATAAAACAAGCCCCAATTATGATTAGAAAGAAACAAATCTGTAGTCGTGTCTGTCGCAAAAGCAATTTTAAAAAACTGTAGCTTTATATTCTTCTTTGGAAAATTGGTAATGAGCTGCAATAAAACTTCTGGAGATCATGTGGTTTTTTTTTATTTTTGGCTTCTTCCGGTTTCGACAATTCTCGTGCCTTTTACAGGAGTTTAAAATATACAACAGAAACCATTTTGGCTTACGTGAAAATAGTTTAAAACCTGTTCGTATTTTGATAAATTTGATATTATTTATTATTTTTAAACACAAGACTTGTGCTACCACCCATAGATGTTAAAAAATAAATCAATCTTCTAACCCTGTAGCAGTCCTAACAAAAATAAAAATCTGTTGTGGCCATCACAATACCTCTCGCACCCTTTCCAATGTGGTATATATAAGTATTGTATTTAACATGTCTTATACATACAAAAAAATTCTAATTACACCTTTATTTGTATAATCTATGAACAAGTTTCTCCTATTCTTCTAAATGTTCGAGATTTTTCCAATTCATTAACGAGATTGGCGGTATTTCTGAAGGGTTCATGTAATATACCTATAATTTTAAATATATAATTATTAATACAATAAGAAATATTAAATATGGTTCCCAGAAACAGCATTCAATACTATATCTGCATTTATTTATCAATTACAGACATTTTAACTTCTCAACTGGTTACCATGGAGATGTATGGGTTGTGAGGTTTAATACAACAGATTATTTTATACATTATATATCTATATTGACAGTATTATTGAATTTTAAATATTTAACTATTAATACAATAAGAAATATTATAATGTATGTACTTCCTAGAAAAAATCTTCAGTAATGTCTCTATGACATTATTTGGGCAGTGAGATTTATTACAACAGATTATTATATACCTTATATTTTGTATAAATCTAAATCTATAAAAATATAATAGAGAATTTATTTTTCTTTAATACTAGCAAGAACAAGAATTTTCAAAAAATAATATTTAGAAGATTTTATAAAGAATCTGCTACTTCCGGTTGTCCAATTATTACCAAAATCTTTTCATCTCTTTCAAGTAATGTCCGATTGAAAAATACGTAGTTAAACAGATATTATTATATTATAGTTTTTGAGAAATCGTCCTTCCAATATCCCCACACACACACATACATGCATCCACACACACACACACACACAGACATCGTCGTAAAAATATGAAAGACGGATGTAGGGACCTTAAAACGTGCTTAATCATTAAAATTTGGATATGCGATTTTTAGCATGAATCCAATACCTCTTTACAAACAACAAATTTTTTGGTAAGAGTGTTTTGAGATATCTTT
Source organism: Harpalus rufipes (assembly GCA_951394225.1). NCBI lineage: Eukaryota > Metazoa > Arthropoda > Insecta > Coleoptera > Carabidae > Harpalus > Harpalus rufipes. The sequence continues at coordinate 51,410,640 of OX596280.1, forward strand.
TTAATTTAATAGTCAAAGGGTGTTTTATTGTTGTATGCTGATACTTAAAGTTTTGGTTATTGGAACTAAATTTCGAATTATTTATCATTTTATCATAGAAATGATAAATGCAAAATAAATAAATACATTTTTCAGAGCGAACACGAAAACAATCAAATAGACCAACCCTCATATCAATACAGAAAACGAGAAACGCATGAAGTAAGTTATCTATTTTAATTTTCACCAACCAACACAATTCTAAATTCTCATCTTTCAGGAAATACGTAAGAAAAGAGCAGCCGATACAGCTTATCCCGACGAAAACCAATCATATTTAGAAGATCCAGCTCCATTATCCTTTGAACAACAACAACAATTAGCCAGACAGAGTTATCTACAACAACAACAAGATTATTACGATAGACTACAACTACAGCAGGACTTAGCTAGGGAGCAGGCAGATTTAGCTGAACAACAAGCTGACCTAGAACAACAAAATGAAGAGATGATGAGCCAGTTAGAGCTTCAGCAAGAACAGGATGCTCAACAACGGTAAATAATGTAGAATAAGTGGAATACGATTTGCGTGTAATAAATTTTGTATTTATATTGTGAAATGCAGAATTTTTTTGCGGTCTGTGATTACAGAATTTAGAATCAGTCTCGATTTTTTAATTTTAAATTCTACTACATTTCAAATTCTACAAGAATTGGATAAGAAGAAGAAAAAAATATTTAACATGGGATACATTTTTTTTTTCTTCTGATGTCATCAAATTTAGTCTAGCGTTTTCCAACTCTTCGATTCCCTCCCGAAAATAGATTTCTTTGAAGTCCTCAAAATAAGCATTTACTGCGTCGATGATTTCTTCGTTGGATCGTAATATATTTCCAGCGTAGAACGTTATGAGTCTTGGAGGGAACCAAATTGGTCGAGTACGATTCAAACCTACATTGCCATTCCATTTTTATTGAATTACTGCTTTCAGCTGGTCTAAAAGTGTGGCGTAGTATTGTCTAGTCACAGTTCTTCTTTTACCAAGATAATCAATTAGCAAAATTCCTTTGGCGTCCCAATAAACTGACGCCATTATATTTCTTGCCAACTGAATTAACTTCGCTTTTTTCGAGGCCGACTCACCATGTTTAATTCACGCTTTCGACTGAATTTTCGTCTCTGGAGTGTAATGTGTACCCATATTCCATGCATGGTTTGAAATTGATCGATTTTTTCTTAAACAACTCCAAATTTTCGGATGAAGTTCGAACTCGAATGCGCTTTTGCTCCGAACTGAGCAATTGCGTTACCAACCTAGCGTACATTTTTCTCATGCCCAGCTAATGAGCTGAGCAAAATATAAACTACACTTTCATAAAAGATCCCTATGGACTTTATCCACAATTTTCGGTGTGGTAGGTGATTTTGGTCGACCTGAACGTTGTTCGACACAGGTATGTGTCCAGCCACTCTTAAATTCCGAAACCCAGAAACTCACAGTGGAAAAGGAAGGTGAAGCATTCCTAAGGACAGCATCCAATCTGGTTATGATCTCCGTTGCCGTCTCTCCTTTCAAATGAAAAATCTTGATCACCGCACGAACTTCGTTTTTATACATTATCGATTTAACGCTAGGTAGTCACGATTAGACCGATTGAATTTTTTGACAGCTCATATGAAGAGTTACATAAAAGAAGATAAGATTGCTTTCCAAAATTCAAGGCCTTCTGTGTAATTCCCGAAACTTTTCAACCCACTTGCGTATAACTAATTTTCAAGCTAGACGTAATAAAGAAATGTCAAACATAAAAGAAACGAACTCTACTTCTTCAAACTAGTAGAATTTGAAATCTACTTTGAGAAAGAATGAAGAACTCAATTCTGTTAGAATTTGAAATCCAGTAGAATTTAAAGTTAGAAAATCGATGTCCCAGCACGCAGAAGATTATCTTGAAATATAAAAACTGAATTTATTAAAATTTTAAACTTTTCAGTCAAATATGAGCATATTCCTTTTTAAGATAATAGCTCAAACTGTGACAGTATTTTTTTTAGGCAAGAAGACGCAAGGCAATTGGCGTTGGAAAGACAACAACAATTTATAGAACAACAGGCACAAAAGAAGCAAAATGAACAATATGTCAAACAGTATAGAAACAGAAATTTTAGAAAAGGGGCTGTAAAAAATAACTTTTCATAATTTTTTTTATAAAGTTCCACATATATACGCTTATAATATTGCTTTGATCCTATATTGCTGAATGCTGATTTCCAAAAACTAATATTATGCATTTTATTGATACGTACGAGTATATGTTTATTGTACATTGTTAGATTATAGATAATGAAAATATATTTGTATATTATATAATAAAATTGACTTAATAACAAGAAAACTTTTTTAATTAATAAAATGATAGATTGCAATAATGCATTATTTTTTAATATTCAAGGTTTATTCATTAGTTAATTAATTATGACTGCAATTATATAAATTAGTTACATATAATTATTGTTTATATCATTACAAGAATCCGAGTATCGAATCAGGAGTCGAACCCAAACCATAACCAAACCTTAATATTTTATCGCACAAGCTTAGAACATAAATATATTTTTCAATTAATTGAACCCGGGTCGAATCGAACCAGGTATTAAAATTCAGGTAATATGAAAGAATTCATGAAATAAAAATATTTACATTATTTTTACTTTTCCATTACACAATTGCTCTAATTAAATATCAAGGCCAAAATTACTTGTATTGTTGCAGATGAGTAATAGAAATAATAACTATTGTCTATGTTTGTAGTGAATGTATGTATGTATTTAACATTGACCGACATAAAAAACGCTGTAAAGTATTTAAAAGTGGCTTAATTCTTTCAAAGAATTTCTCACTACTATACATAAGATTGTAAAATAAAATAAGTGAAGGGAAACAAAGAAATAGTTTTCAAGTTACGTTATTGTAGAAATATGTAAATAAATTAGTAAATTACCGAAATATAGTTCTAATGCAATATAAAAATATTTGTTTGATAGCCCGTGAGATGACTGTGGTCAGTCACATGAAATATACAGGCGTGCAACCCTATTATACGAATATTATAAAAATTAAACGCCTCATTTATTGTTCATTGTATTTATTGTACGGTTCAAATCAATTTTCTCTGAACTACTTTCGATTTTATAACAAAATAAATAAAACATTTCTTGCAGAACATGAATTCAATTGGTAATCTTTTCTATTTATCTATTGCTTCAATCATTTAACTTAGAAATTAGAATATTTTCTCTACCGTTTTCCAATTTAAAAAAAATCTGTTGTGGCCAGCACAATACCTTCCGTCAATCCTGTGTATAATGTATAAATTCCATACATAATTTTTCATGCAAAAGATTCTAAATTTCCAGTAAAATTTATTTCAGAAACAAACTATTCAAATTGCACTTACACTGACATCTTCTTCTTCTTTAGCTTTTCCCATTCGTTAGGGGTCGCTATTTTTGCGTGTCGTTATATCATTCAGTTCCTTATCTTTGGTCTTCCTCTGTTTCTTCAACATCCTATTAGTAAACTATTCATTCTTGTTCCAATATAATTCTTCATTTCTCCTCATGACATGTTCAAACCAATGTAATCATCTTTCTTGTATCTTTCTAGAAACTTGTAATACTGGAGTTATTTTCTTACCGTATCTTTCCGTGTTTTCCCCAACATCTACTTCAACATCCTCATCTCTGCCACATTAATTTACTTTTTATTGATACTGACATCTGTCAATTTGAATTATATGAATATATTAATAGTTTCCATGTTTAGCATAGCTGGCTGAATTATAAAATATAATTTCTTTAAAATTCTTTAACTCTGTATCTATTGAATATGAAGTATAAAATGTAATCAAATCGTATAGAGAATAATATATTTTATATTTTATAAATTTTTGGAATCGTGGTATTGAAGTTATGGGATCCAGAACTTTTGTCACACACACACAGACACACATACATACAGACATCATCGTAAAAATAGGGACCCTAAAACATGCTTATTCAGTAAAAACTCATCATTGAATTTTTTGACCAAAGACAATACCTTCCTTACCTAAAGGTAATAAGTTTACTATGAGTCACAAAAAATACGTGCATACGACACTCGATAGACAATAAACATATCTGACATTAGTATACATTAATGATAAATGAATCGAACGAAAAAAAAAAAAAATCAAACTGCGTTTTGAAACTGGAATTCCAATGCCTGGAGGAGAAGTCATTTAGATATATATTTAACAATATTTATTTCTTAATTATACGTAGTTACCATTTTGTGTTTCAGCTAAGTTCATCAACTGTTTAGATTCACCATGGCAACATTAACAACATTGTTCATAGTGTGTGTTATTTCTGTGAAGTGGTGTGAAGCTGGATTTTTGTCTAAAATTAAATTGCAGACTTTACCAAATCCGTTCAAAAACATGACCATAGGTTGGTTTTTGCTAGATTTTACGAAAATTGAGAATTTTTGACATAATCTGATGTAACCAAAACAATACCTCCCGCCATTTAATTTTTATTAATTTAAATGCATACCTACGGGGTCTAAAGGCCGCGTACGTGATTGTCTGGTCGCGAATCTGGGCTCCAAACGTTTATTACATATCAGGGATGATTGCAATAACATCAATGTACAGTAAAAATTTGTAAAAAGATGTCCGATCAAGGTTGTCTACGAATTGTATGAATTCAGATTTTTGCTCCGCCCATCATGACAAATTCAGTAGTGTCGTTTGCTTAGTTTTTATGAGGGTACGTAAGATACTACTGTTATTTTATTATTATAAATATATATACAGGGTGTTAATAAAAAAACTTTACACACTTTAGCAGGTGATAGTAGAGATGAAAACAAGAAAAAAATTCTAATACACTTAGGTCAATTGTAAACAAAGTTGCAGCCGTCGTCGAAGAGACTCACGCACTTGATCGTAAACACCTAGAGTCCTTAGTTGTTAAATCTGATGTGGCCAGCACAATACCTTCCGTCAATCCTGTGTATTATGTACAAATTCCATACATAAATTTTCTAAAAACCAATGAGTATTGGATCTAAGTGTATTAGAATTTTTTTCTTGTTTTCATCTCTACTATCACCTGCTAAAGTGTGCAAAGTTTTTTTATTAACACCCTGTATATATATATATTACAGGAAAAGCATTCAAAATTCAAAAATAAGTGAACTAGTAAGTTTATAATAGAATAATACAACCTTTCGTAATTTAAATAAATATAAACAGAATTTAACTAAAAAAGGTTGTATTATTCTATTGAAATATGAGTTCTGAAAGATTTTATAATAATTTAAATAAACTTACGTTACAGCGAAAGTATTATCAACAACGAGCATCGTTTATAAATGGAATGTCCTAACTTAGTCGAAACAATATGAATTTTTTAAAGACAACCGTGTTATATCCATCCTTATCACACACTCTAACAGCCTTTGCAAAAGAAAGAGATAAATGTATGCCTATTTGTTAATTCGTTCGTGATACAGGTGCCCTTGATCGGACATCTTTCAAAAATTTTACTGTAAGAACTGATATTCAAGGACTTAACAGCGTATATTTTGGTGTATTGGAAAAGTTCAAAAAGGAAAAGGCAAATTTCAGGCCAAACTGAGTTTCATTAATTTCTTTACATTTTATTTAAATTCCTACAACTTGCTACATTATATTGGTGTACAGACGACCAATAGAAGTTAGTATCAATGATGTCACCAGAATCCTTACACAGGATATTTCCGGCTATTCTCCATATTATTCGGTTGTAGTTTTTTAGAGCAAATGGATGTGTGTATGCTCTTTGAATTTTTTGTACGATGCGTAATAAAGTAACTGAATGTTCTGTACGAATGTATTTTGTGTACATTATAACAATTTGTAAGATCTTACTGTAAGTGTGATAATTTTTTAATGGTATCGCAGATGAAAACGATGAACCTAACAATCTTGACGCAATTGGAAGTGTGTTTAGAAGTGCACAAGACAAGGTCGTCAATATCACCAAAAAATTGGATACAAGGAAGACTTTTTTTAGTGGAGTAAGTGATAAGATTAAAAAGAAGATTAAGGCTATATATCCAGGTAAATGAATAAAAAATAATTTCTTTAATCAGCTCTCCCTATGTGTTATTATACAGGGTGAAGTAATAGAAAAAAATGGCACATGTTTCTGTGGCTTATTCCACAATTAATGTCAGTATTTTAATTTTATATGATCCTCCTTATTAGGTACGCGATGGTGTGGAGATGGCAACAAAGCTCAATCGAAAGAAGATTTAGGACTTTTCAGTAAAACAGATAAATGTTGTCGGGAACATGATCATTGTCCTGATAATATTGATGCACACGGATTTAAACACAATCTCAATAACACCGGCAAATTTACAAAGTAAATATAATTTCTAACTAAAACACAATTTTTTTTCTACGATCGGTAAAAAGTTGGCTTTCCAAACGTTATTGGTTACAGTAAGAGAAAAACTCTGATGTGGCCAGCACAATACCTTCCGTCAATTCTACGTATTTTGTACAAATTCTTTTTGCAAACTATTCTATGAGCGTTTTCTTTTTAGGGGAGAAATGAACTGATTATTTCTTTATAATTCTTTGTCTCTAAATTCATTAAATATGAAGAAAAAAATATAATTAAATCGAATAGAGAATAACATATTCTATTATTTATAATAAAATAAAAGGTCAAAAAATGATATTTAACAGCGTCTTTCAAGAAATAGTGATAAAATCTACAAATTAGGGTACTTCCGGTTAACCAATCATAACCAAAATCTAATCAACTCTTCATATGTATGTACGAAACAGAAGTATGAAAGAATTATAACTTTTGGAATTGTAGTTATTGAAGGAGAAATTTTTGTCACACACACATACACACACATACATACATTCACACACATATAGACATCATCGAAAAAACAATATATTCGTATTGTAGAAACTGGCCTATACAACTCTTGGTTTTGTATCTCTATAATGTTTAAAATTGTAATACTTTTACTATTTCTAGAATATTTGGATTGAAACCAAAAATATAGTATAGTTTTTTTATTATAATATTGCTGTTTCCTAGATCACACTGCGAGTGCGACCAGAAGTTCTATAACTGTTTAAAGGCAGCAGATAATGTAATATCCTTCCAAGTAGGAACAACATATTTCACCGTTTTAGGACCACAGTGTTTTAAGGAAGAGTATCCTATTTTGTCCTGCCAAGAACATAATGGACTGTAAGTAAATAATTATATAACTTTGGTTTAATATAAGGACAACCAATAACCAATGACACATTTCAAAATTTTAGAAATTAGTGATTTACAATCAACAGAAACATTCAGTATTATTAATACCAACTGTAACTTTACTGCCCATTTTATTGACATGTTTATATTGGTTGTAATTTTTTGAGACTTTGGATGTTCTTGTATATAAAAATATAGATTTGTTTTATTTTGGTCAAAAATTGACATTGATTTTTTTGCAAAGTTACAGATATTAACTTAACTACCTATTTTGTTTTATTGTTATTTATTTTACAGGTCAAAGCGTTGTATAGAATACGAATTTGACAACAGTACTGAAAAAATATACCAATGGTTCGACAACCCTGAATACTGAAAAAAGGAAATTATTTTCATTACACATATTTACTTGAATATTATATTTTGTAAATTTATGTATGTACTAAAACTAAATAGTGCCATTTTCATAAAAATATTTCTACAGCTATATACTTTAGTAAAGATTATATACAATAAATAAAAATAAATACTGTAACGTTTTATTTATTGGAGGTTTTAAATGTTTACTGTTTTCAGGATATTGAGCTTTTATTAACATAAAAAATTAGGCTGTTAACGAAGTAATAATATTATTACCAGACGGACATGTCAACAACCCTGAAAATTGATGTAGGTAATATAGGCTTTCATATGGCACTGGACAGACAATAAAGCTATCTGACGTCAATATTTAATACATTTTCATGAATTTCTAATTAAGTTGTTATTAGCTAATTGTCTAAGAATTTTCGGGAAAAGTTTTTTTTTTAAATCTCAATTAATTAGATTTTATTTTTATATACATACTTACGAAATATGTATGTACCTACATATGTATATTCAATTAAAAAATAATAATTGCGCATTTAATAACTATTGTGGGCGGAAATAACAAATGAAAAATAATTTCGTCATGGAAAATTATTATAATAAATAAGTTTTCAGAAATTCATTTCATGGTTATTTAATTTCAATCGCATTTAATAGAAAAAAGAACTTATATATATATATATACAGAAATATGAATCATTTTTTACGAAACCTGTATTGGGTTTTTATTTGGTAAATACAAATTAATAAAGTGAATATTAAACTTTAAAATATATTTTCTACAAGCAATAAAATAATTTCTACAGCCGGTGACACGAAAGAAAGCTGGTGAGGTAAGGTACAGCAATTTACTACTCTTGATTTGGAGAATTGGAGCAATATTTTCTCGTGTCACCGACTGTGCATACAGATTTTATTAAAGTTTTAAATAAACTACTGAAAACTAAAAATATTTAAATAATATGAAATCCTGTTTACCAACCAGTTGGAAGAATGACTCTCTATTTCTCAGTTGCACTAATAACATTTAAAATTTAAACCTGGTTTTATTCAGATAGTCAATTGACAGTGCATTAATTGCTTGGAAACTTTCTACCTCGCATATCCAGATTTTAATGACTAAGCATGTTTTAAACTCCCTATAATCCGATTTTAATATTTTTACGATGATATCTATGTGTGTATGTGTGTGGGAAGTACGCACATATATTTTTTCTTATTGTATTAATAGTTAAATATTTAAAATTATACACCCTTCAAAAATACTGTCAATGCCGACAATGAATTGGAAACATTTCGAAAAATTAGAAGAGTAGGACAAAATTTCTTCATAGAATGAATTTAAAATTAAAAAATCTAAATATAAAGAATAGATGTAAGGAGAATTTTTATCGTAGAATGTAGGTATACAAGAATTGTTAAATACAATAGGGCGCGAGCTGTCATATCACTTTGTTGGTCTTGACAAGCAGATATGGGGGCCCGTGTCAGAATTATAGCTAGTTATTATGTACATAGATGTCAAATATCATAATTTTTCATTGTAAATTTAGTGATTTTCCAATTCCATGTGGTTTATTTTCCTCGACAAGTAAATTCAACACTCCTGGTGACAAATTAACTACGTGAATTTAGAAAATGAAATTTATAATGAAAAATTCTGACATATACATCTATATACATAATTACTAATTGTAATTTTTGTCTTAAGGTCTTAACCAATAAATATTATTTTTTATTTCATACCCGTTCTTTTTTTAACTTTAATTGTACACTGAATTTAATATCAATTTATTTTGTGACTGAATAAAACCAAGTTTAAAATAAAAGTGCCCTAAGTGCCATTTTTATATTTCAAAATTATTTAATAAAAATGTTTTTATTTTTTTATATGTGCTTTTTCATAATACGCCTGCACATGAGTAAAAATAATGTTAATATTTACTCGTATAATTATAAAATCCTTTTTCAATAAAACTAGTTAACATTTGAGCCATCTCTGGAATTTTATGGCAATGATTTTTTTTGAATTTAAATGGTTTAATTCATACAATAACAAATGAAAAAAAATCGAACTGCGCTTTGAAAATTTAAATTACAATGTATATAATACCTTGATAACAATCCATTCATTTAAAAATCTCGAAAAACAATTTACAACAATGCTAGTATCTGAATAATAACTAAGTTTTCCATTATCTGTTTAGGTTTACCATGGCAACATTAACATCATTGTTGTTAGTGTGTGTTTTATTTGTGTTGTGGTGTAATGCAGGATTTTTGCCGACTTTTCCGGATATTTCAATACCTGGTTTACCTAAGATTCAATTGCCGAATCCGTTCAAACAGGCAGGTTGGTATTTGCCGGATTTTTCGACAATTACGAATTTGTGGACTGGGAAAATTAATTTCAAAAAGTAATTAAGTACAGTTACAATTACTCTAACCAAAAAATAATAAATGCTAAAATCTTTAAAGTTTAATTGAATACTCATACGTTTTTTAATTTTTTTAACCATACCATAGGAAATAATACAGAAAATGGCAATTTTGCCGGAATGGGAAGAGATATAATTAGAAAATTGCAAGACACAGTTGGCAAGGTAGTTGACGATGTATTTGGCAGTGTGACGAAGGGATTGGATACAGATAAGACTTTTTTTAGTGGAGTAACCCATGAATTTAAAAAGCACCTTAAGGCTATATACCCAGGTAAAAGAATAAAACATTTATTTACGCATAATTTCTATCATTTCGAAGTCGGTAGTACAAAAAAAATTGCTTTTAGAAAAAATATTATACAGTCAACTCGTCAATTCTCTGTAAATCGATTTTACAAGGGTATTTGAATTTGGTCGACTTAGAGAGAATTCGAATTAGAGAAAGGAAAAGAAAATTAAATGAACATTTGTTATAAATTACAGAGTATGTATATGCAATAGAAACAAAAGTTTATTTAGTTATAAAACAGAAACATAACAATTTGTTAAAAATCATGCAATTTAGAATGAAAAATTATGATAGGTACTTGACATCTATGTATATAATTTCTAGCTATCATATTTGCTTGTCAAGGCTAACAAAGTCACATGACTATGTACAAAGATATCAAATAAAAATGATTTTCTAAATTCACGTAGTTAATTTTTAACCAGGAAACTTGTCGAGGAAAATAAACCACGTGGAATTGGAAAATCACTAAAGCTAGAACGAAAAATTATAATATATGATATCTATGTACATAATTACTAGCTATCATTCTGACACAGGCCCCCATATCTGCTTGTCCAGGCCAACAAAGTCACATGACTGTTCGCGCCCTATTGTATTTAACATTTTTTGTTACCTACACTCTACACTAAAAATTCTATCTATCCCTATTTTTGATATTTAGATTTTTTAATTTTAAATTCATTCTATGAAGAAATTTTGTCCTACTCTTCTAATTTTTCGAAATGTTTCCAATTCATTGTCGGGATAGACAGTATTTTTGAAGGGTATATGTGATATACCTATAATTTTAAATATTTAACTATTAAATACAATAAGAAATAATATAATGTATGACTTTTCAAAAAGTCTTTAGTAATGTCTCCGGGTTTCTGACGCTGACATTTATCTGTCAGTTACAATTTAATTTTGAAATTGGTTTCCATGGCATTATTATATTCTTTTATCTTTAAATCCATAAAAGATATAATAAAATATTTAAATGTATTAGATAGACAATTTAATCTTCTTTAATATTTGCAAGAACAAAATTTTTCAAAAAATAATATTTAGAATATTTTTTTTACTTCTGGTTGACCAATTCCTACCAGAACCTTTTCAACTCTTCCCATTAATGTCCGATTGAGAAATACGTGGTTAAACAAATATTGTCTTATAGTTTTTGACAAATCGTCCTTCCAACATTCACACACACATACATCCACACACATACATCATCGTAAAAATGTTAAAATCGAATTATAGGGATCTTAAAACATGCTTATTCATTAAAATCTGGATATGCGATTTTTAGCATGAATCCAATATCTCTCTTAGCGAGAGGTAAAAATCGGTTTATAGAGAAAAATTCAAATTGATGTTGATTGAGGTTGATTTAAGGAGAGTCGACTGTATATATTTACATGATTTATGGTATATTATGATTTAAATTATTTTTATTTATTAGGTACACGATGGTGTGGACAAGACAACAAGGCTGACTCGAAAGATGATTTAGGATTATTCAGTGAAACAGACAAATGTTGTCGCGAACACGATAATTGTCCCGATAATATTAAAAAAGGTAGAATTAAATACAATCTCACTAACACTGGCTTGTTTACAAGGTAACTTTTTATTTTCATTTAAATCGAAACACAAATACCGGGTGTTTTTTTTCCATGTTGCCCCCCCCCCCCCCGTTTTAACTTTGTGGTATCAATAGAAAAGTAAAAAAAATTCTGCATAAAATGACACCAAATATATGTAAATTATTAACAGATTATAACAGATTTCCCATGTTGAACTCCTATGTGCACTTAAAAAAAAATGTGGTCAGCACAATATTTTCCGTCAAATCTACGTATTTTGTAAAAATTCCACACAGAATTTTTTTTGCAAACTATTTTATGGGCGTTTTCTTTTTAGGGAAAATGAACTGATCTCTTATTGAACTAAACTGAACTACTCTTAGAAAGAACAGTATGTTTTTACTTCCTTGTACGTAAGTAAAGGAAGTATTGTAATCGCGAAAAATTTCGGTTTTCAGATTTCAGCGGAAATATCCATTTTGATCATCCCTGAACCCATTTTGACTAATTTCGTCGTGACGTCTGTACGTACGTCCGTACGTACGGACGTAGGTATCTCGCATAACTCAAAAACGGTAAGCCGTACAAAGTTGAAATTTTGTATTTAGGACTCCTATCTAGTTGTACACCTCCCTTTCTTGTTATTACACAATTTCCAGAAGTGGTACTTTACATGAAGCCTATAATAAATTTTAATGAAAAACTGTTTTAAAATATAATCCAAAACTCTTCAAATATGGTATACAAGACTTTTATGTCAATCGAAATAACATAATAGATCTTGGTTAAAAAAGACTAACCGGAAGTGGTACATTACTTGAAGTTGTTAACAGTTTTTCTTGAATAAAATGATTTTATTTTGATTTTAGAAATAAATGCTTCATACAAGTTTTAGAGAATTAATTTAATACATCAAGTATTATTAAATTAGCCCTTTGTATAAGCGAGATATGTAAATTTAAAAATTATATACTTTTTTGTTTTTGTAATAAAGCTTGCTATGGATTAGGACAAAAACATAAAAAAAATGTTCATGTCAAATTACGTTAAATACGTGCAATTTTATGATTCGTACAATAATAAATATTATATTTTTATTGTGAAAATTGTCATATTCATTGTTGTAATCAAATATTTCTTTGTTGTAATCAAAACTCTCTTTAAAAAGAACCGGGTTAGATTATGGTCGCTATATATCTTACTGTTTTGAAGTTAAAATTAATATTTTGTAATTTATTTATTAAAAAAATATGTATAGTTTAATAAAAGTACAAGGAAGACTTGTGGTGTCCACATCAGATTTTTTAACAATAACATACGGAGATCGCTTGATTGGTCGAGGTGGACCTCACTTATGGCCTGCTCGACCCCTGGACTTAAACCCCTGGATTTTTTCCTATGGGGCCATCTAAAATCATTAGTATATGCTACTCCATTGGCAAATTTGGAAGATTTAAGTCATCGGATAATTGCTGGCTGTAACTCCATAAGAAACGACCCTGGTGTTTTTGAAAGAGTTCGGCAATCAATGAGAAGAAGATTGGATTCTTGCATCGTAGCTAGAGGTAGTCATTTTCAACAGTACTTGTAGATTAAGAAACTTTACATGTAATTTTTGGTATTAAATGTTGTTATTGTTGAAAATTTTTTTCGCCCTGTATCTTCGAAACAAAGCGGCTTTTCAAAAATCATCAAAGGACAAAATCATCTTAGAATGGTCCAGGGAATAATCCCTTCAATTTTTGCCCTATGTTTAATAAACACTGTGTATTTATAGCATAATAATCTGCTGAATTGAATCTGTTGTATTACCTTGATTGTGATTTGTTTTTGCCACCTTAAATTATTGTACATTTTTATATTCCCAGTAAAATCATTTCACAAAGATATTATGTAAATTGGACATGTCAATTAGCAGCGTTAGGTTGCAAGATATTTCTTTATAATTCTTTATCTCTAAGGTAAAAACACCCGGTATATGTAGTTTGGAATGTTACAACAATTGTACCATTTTAAAAATTATTGTATTATATGTATTAATGTTTCCCAGATCAAATTGTGCGTGTGATAAGAGGTTCTACAACTGTTTAAAAACATCAAATGGTCTATTACAAATAGCTTTCCAAATAGGAACGACATATTTCACCGTTTTAGGACCGCAGTGTTTTAAGAAAGCGTATCCTATTTTGTCTTGCCTAAAACATGCTGGATTGTAAGTATATAAAATTATAATTATTTTTATAACTATTTTGTATTTATTGTTACTATTTTATAGGACACATCGTTGTGTTAAATACAGGTTTAACAAGAATGCTGCAAAAAAATACCAGTGGTTCGACAATCCTGAATTTGAATTGTTTTATTGAACTTGAATTGAATATTAAACTTTGTTAATTTATGTACAGTTTTGGACAAAAATATAGTGACTATATATAGGAACTAATAAAAAATCCGTCCCTATATTTTAAATATGAATTTGATTGCCACATTTTTCATTTTATTTATTACCATATTGACACAATTAGTGAGCTTATACCAAAGTTTGAATTCGGTGCCAGATTCATTTTATAATGGTTTAAAATATTACATATTTTCGATTGAATACGGTGCATATAATAATTAAATTCAGAACCTATGTACCCATGTCTATAGTTTATTTAATCCGAGAATCATCGCATGTAAACAATAATCATCGCGTGATTAGCACTTGCTCAATTGTTTGAAACGTTGTGATTGGTTCTGTATTTTTTATTGGTATTAAAAATTAAATAATCCGGTAAAATACATACAGGATAGTGACTGGCAAAGCCAAACATAGGATTTTAACATGTAATATCAGTCTCTTCCCTAATTATTTTAGGTAAAAAAGCTTCAAATAAAACTTGCAGGCCATTTGAATCAATAAACAAAATTAATTTTTACCTTTCGTCACCTCTAGGTAAGGAAGGTATTGTCTTTGGTCAAAAAATAGATATAGTTAAAGAATAATAATGATAATAAATTTTATATAAATTTCATAATTCTGCCAGCTATGCTAACTTAACCATGGAAACTGCTAATATATTCAGGTAATTCAAATTGACAGATGTCAGTATCAATAAAATGTAAATCAATGAAAGAATAAGGGAAGTAACTCTAGTGTTAGAAGTTTCTAGATATATGAGAGTCGATTACATTGGTTTGAACATGTCATGAGGAGAGATGAATATATTAATAGAAGGTGAAAGAAACATAGGAAGACCATATATAAGATGAAAAGACTGTATTGTAGAAGACTTGAGGGAAAAGGAACTGAATGAGGATGACACGCTAAACAAAAATGAGTGAAAGAAGAAAATAAAAAATAGCGACCCCCTAACGAATGGGAAAAACTAAAGAAGAAGAAGAAGAAGATGACAGTGTCAAGTGCAATTTGCATAGTTTGTTAATGAAATAACTTTACTGGAAATATAGGATCTTTTGCAAGAAAATTTATGTCAAAATTTCATAATTTTCTTATTTCATGTGGTTTGTTTGTTATCAGGAATATGGAATTCAGTTGCCGAGAAAGGGAATCACATAATACCAAAAATTTAGAATCTTTTGCAAGAAAATTTATGTATGGAATTTGTAAATACACAGGATTGACGGAAGGTATTGTGCTGGCCACATCAGATTTTTTATGCCTTGTAACGGCAGAAATTAGGTATGAAAATGTCGAATATCACACCAAAAATAGCAATAGCCATGGAATTGAGACAAAATAAATAACAAATGACTGAAGGTTTATCTCTCATTTTAGGGTCATTTATTTTTATTAGGTATTATTTCTAATTTCTGTTCCAGTTAATAATTATCTGTTAATTTAAATTGATATTTGTTCACTTGAACAGAAATTACAAATAATAATAATAAAATTAAATTAACCTAGCTTCCTTCTATTTTTGAGGTAATTTTCAACATTTTCTTACCTAATTTCTGCCGTTACGAGACATACAAAATTAATTTTGTTTATTGATTCAGGTGCAAAAAAATTTGACCTATTTTATTTAAAATAATGAGGGAAGCAGGAAATTAAGAAAGACTAATTTTACATGTTCAAGTCCTATGTTCGGCTGTGCCGTTCATGTAAGGTAACATCGTGCTTATTTATTGGTGGTGGCTCAATCCGACATGCATTTGTTTTGACGCGGTGACTTTAGAATTTGAATAGACTATAGTAGAATGCTCTACCATAGCTTAGTTTTAGTGGGTAGAGCATCCTACTATACTTTGATTCACGAAAGATGACTATTCAAGGTCACTTGTTCGAAGAAAGAATACACAGCACTTCATACATTAGTAGCTTAGCAACATTTCATGTTAAAAAGAGAAAAAATATTTGACGTATGTCGTAGAATTACAGATATCTAATTATCTACTGCACTGCTCTCTGTCCTAATAGTTACCCACTGACGTTGACATTTAAATCAAATTATTATTCCATGGTTTTTGTCAAGTCTCATGTTTTTGGATTTGCAAAAACATAAATGAAGAGCATAAATCTTTGAGAAAGGCATTATTTAAAAAGAAACATAATTTTCATATAAATTACACTTATTTTCTGTTAAAATGTATCCATAAATATTTCATATTGCACGTCTATGTATACGAAACGCAGTGAAGTTATCTGCTAGTAATATTATACCACACGGTTAATAAATGACCTTGAATTGTCATCTTTCGTGAACCAAACTATAACAATAAGTTCTGGGTTCAATCCCGGTGAAGAAAAATATTTCTTCATATTTATGGTTTTCAATGTTATAATAATAACTGTATAATTTTTTTAAAAATATTACAGTTAATAAGATATGTGTTTACAATAATAATTGCATAGTGCACAAATGTTAAATGTTAAGTATTTAGAACATCGAGATACGCTAAAGAATATGGGATAAAATCTTGTTTTAAACTAGAAAGTATTTCCTTAATCATATTGCAAGCATTATGCGATTACGATAGGTATGCCTACATTACATACACATACACATATGTTGTTATATCATAAGAGTAAAACAACTCAACCTGTTTTCCAGTATTATTTGCAATTGCATTAGTTTTGCAACTATTTTTAAACAAATTCAAAACAAAATCTACCAAAACAAATACGTAACCAACTGTGAATCAATGTTAGGAAATACTTTTTTTGCTGAATAAGTTTGGTGAAAGTAGTAAAACATTGGATCCGATCCGCCAAATTAACAATCATTTTTGTTAGTTACCTTCAGCTGTATACAAGGTGCCGTTGCTTAGCCACAATGAGATGAACACAATTTTTTGTTCAGATGTTTTTAAATAGTTTTTAGTTTTGTGTTGTGGTAGTGTTTTATTTCTGATGGATTATTTCTGAATGAGTAAGTTTTGCTTTTCTTTTTATCTAAATTATATTTTATTTATATCTTTTGTTTAAAAGACCAAAGATAATTGAAGCATTTGAATTTAAAGAGATACTAGTGCCATATTTATGTTTTATATTTTTTTTATATAGAAATCAAAATATTTTATTACTTTTATTTGTTTTTCTATACAATGCTTTATTCATAAAATAAGTTCTAATTTTGACTTTACGTTACCAAATCAGGAATTTTATGACATTATAAAACTTTGGGCTTGGCTCATAGATTCTTATACAATATTTTTTTCTATTCCCATGTGTGATGTAGTAATTTTACACCTTGTAAACAGTATGTGAAGTTTGATTTGTTAATAGTAATATGTACATTATTAACGGCTTCCTTCTCATTAAGGTTGATTTTGGTATTTTGGAGTTCGAGACGAAGTCGAGATCTTCAATACATCAATACCGATAGAAGAGCACATACTGACCGTAATGCTTATTGCGTTTTTTGCACGATCGACGCACAAAATTAAAAAAAGATTTTAAAATTATTTTAACATATTAAAAATTTAGTTGTCATTTTTAAAGTAAGCTTTAATCGCTTTTACCATCCGCCATTTTTAGGTAAGGAAGGAATTACCGTTGGTCAAAAAAATCGGTGGTGAATTTTCAATGAATAAGCGCGTTTTAGGGTCCTTACAATACTATTTTACTATTTTTCCGATGATGTCTGTATGTGTGTATGTGTGTGTGTGTTCCAAAAATTACAATCTTTACGTATTCTTATTCCTTACATCCATATATAGATTAATTAGATTTTGGTTATAATTGTTCAACCGGAAGTACCCTCATTTGAAGATTTAACAGTTTTTCTTAAAAAAAAAACGCTTTTAAATATTTTTTTTGACATTTAATGTTATTATAAATACTGAAGAATATTTTTAGATACAGAGTTAAAGAATTATAAAGAAATTAAATTTTATAAATCAGCCAGCTATGCTATAACCATGGAAACAGCTACAATATTAAAAAATTCTATCTGCTAGATGTCAGTGTCAATGAAAAGAAAATGAATGTGGTAGAAATGAGGATGTTGAGATAAATGTTGGGCAAGCCCCGGAAAGAATAAGGGAAATGGCTCGAGTGATAGAATTTCTAGAAAGATACAAGAGAGACGATTGCATTGGTTTGAACACGTCATGAGGAGAGATGAAGAATATATTGGAAGAAGAATGAATAGCATATTAAATATTGCAAACTATAATTTATAAATAATTATGGATTAATCTAGAAAATACATAGGATACTATTAAATTATTTCAACAATATTAATGTCATTTACTAATATGATAATTATTATTTTCGTATATCATTTCTCGAAATTATAAAAAAGAAGTTGTGAAATATGAAATTGGGTTAAACAAATGATTCATAACAAAAAGATGACAACCAAGGATATAAATGTAATTAAAAAAAATTTGAGAGTCTTGACATTTAAAGGTCGTTTAGTAAACCTAATTCAAATCTACAATTACTCAAAACAGTGTTAATGTGCTATTTCTGTATAATTAATAGAAAATGTGTATGAACTGAATATTTATTTAATTGGGTTGATGCAACAATAAAATGATTGTTTTTTTGAATAATTTAGTTTGTAATATGTAAATTGCAAAAGAAAATAAAAATGTTGACAGTCATACGAAAATAAATTCCTAATACAAAAAGAGTTCAAGATTGTATTTAAAATATAGTAACATATTTTTAATGTTGCAATAAAATCAATTTAAATTTGGCAAAACTGACCTTCGAAAGTTTAAAATAACCTTTGGAAAGATATAAATCTTAAAATTAATATTTGTAATTGAAGTATGTATTTAAATTTTAATGCCCAGTTTTACCAACAAGGCTTAAATATTAAACTAAGCTTAAGCAAAAAAATTCAAATTAAAATTTTGACAGCGTTATATGTATTATAATTCTTTTTTATTATATGTGGGTCTAGTCTTGTTAAATAATCTTAAAACATACAAATGGCACTTAGATCTTTGAATTTAAATGCCTCAATAATCATTTTGACACGGGCCCCATATATGTTGTATTGTATTTAACATTTCTTATATACCCTACACTCTACACCAAAAAATCTATTTACCTATACCTATTCTTTATATTTATATTTCTTAATTTTAAATGTATTCTATGAGAGATGTTTCCAATTCATTGTCAGGATTGACAGTATTTTTGAAGGGTATATCTAATATATCTATACTTTTAAATATTTAACTATTAATACAATGAGAAATAATATATCTGTCCCAGAAAAAGTCTTCAGTAATGTCTCCGGATTTTTGACACTGACATTTATCTGTCAATTGGTGGCCATGGCATTATTTGGGCTGTAAGAACAGATTATTTTATATATTATATTCTTTTATCTTTAAATCAATAAAAGATATAATAAAATATTCAAAAATATTTAGAAGAATTTTTTAAGAATCTGCTATTTCCGGTTGTCCAATTGCTACAAAAACCTTTTCAACTTTTCCTATTAATGTCCGAATGTAGTTAAACATATATTTAATCTTATAGTACACACACACACACGCACATACACACACATACATGCATACATCCACACACAACACATTATCGTAAAAATAATAAAATTGGATTGTAGGAACTTTAAAAAGTGCTTAATCATTAAAATCTGGATATGCGATTTTTAGCATGAATCCAATTCCTCTCTTAGCGAGAAGTAAAAAAGTTAAAAGGGGGCGTCTTCCCAGACTCACTCTGTATATAATCGTGATTATATTGTCTATCTCTTTTAAATGAAAAAAGCTATTGTTCATCTCATTTCATTGCAAAGGTCTATTCCTATTGTTTATTATTTATTTATATGTTTTGGAGAAAATATCAGCTAACATTTCTATTTCTAGTGTATGTATAACTATAAACGAATTAGTCAATGTATTTACCCAAAAACTTTTTAGCAATTACACAAATTACATTCACTAATTATAATGTTTTTCATAAAACATAATGTTTTCTTAAATGTAACTTAAAGGAGCGCATAACATAATTATCATTTTTCACCTTGACCATAAACAAATTTCAGTCATTAACAATTTCCCTTCTTTCAACACATAACATACAACCACAACTTTTCATATCCAAGGTTGCTAAGACTAACTTTACTTTTCATTTAGCATTTACTGCATAACACTTGTTTCTTCACCATAGTTACCATCCCGTCCA
The DNA here is from genome assembly GCA_951394225.1 of Harpalus rufipes. NCBI lineage: Eukaryota > Metazoa > Arthropoda > Insecta > Coleoptera > Carabidae > Harpalus > Harpalus rufipes. Next base: position 51,431,233 of record OX596280.1, read on the forward strand.
TCATCTGTTTATGGTTACCATGACAACATCAACAACAGTGTTGTTAGTGTGTGTTCTTTGTGTGATGTGCTGTGATGCCGGAATCTTGCCTACTTTACCAAGTTTTACGTTGCCGAGTTTGCCATTGCCTAAGATCTCGTTGCCTTCGTTGCCTAATCCGTTCGACGGAGCCAGAGGTTGGTATTTGCCGGATTTTAATCAGGTGTGGAATTTTTGGAGTGATTTACCCAGACAAGCAACAAGTAAGAAAAATGAAGATTGATTTTTTTGCTTGATGCTGGTATGACATGTCATTCATTTGTTTTCATGCAGCAGGAATTATTTTCAGGCTTTTCAAAATGTATTTGAGGGACTCAGCGTAAATGTAGTACAAAAGACAAAATATTATTTCAGTTGAACCGCTGCTTAAAGTCTAACTATATGTTAACAAAAATCTTAAGTGGCCAACATAATACCTCCCGTTTAATATAATTTTTATTCTTGCAAATACTTAAAATTAAATTAAATTAAATTTAAATACCATATTTCGAATATTAAATGGCACAAAATGACCCCTGTGTTGCCCTCTCTACGCCTAATAAACGATCGCACGGTACAAATATGTCATCATCGTTGCCAAAATCTGTGTACAAAGCAGATTGGCACACCCAGCAATGGGTAATATGCGTGACGATATATTTATTTATATACTTACCTATATTCCTACTTATGCTGGTAACTGTATTAAATTCCTTTCCATATAATTATTAGTTTATTTATTATTTTATTTTTAAAACATCGGGTTTCGTGGCGGTGTGTCTGAGTGTCTGGTTCGATCCCGGCCGACGCAAATATTTCGAATTTTGAATGGCACAAATTGACCCCTGTGGTGCACTCCCCACGCCAGCAATGAGTGCCCGTGAGGTGAAGCCTGGTAAGCGCCCGCACGGTACAAATATTTCATCATTACCGACATCTGTGTATATACAGCAGATTGGCACACCCAGCAATGGGTGATTTCTTTATTTTTTAAAACATTGCTATTATTTGAAATGCTTAATTTGTTGACAGTGACATATATCTGTCAGTTATATGCATTTGAATCTAAACTGTGTAACCATGGAGTTGCGATTAAAGCGTAGGCTCCGGGATTAAAATTATAGATAGTTTTGTAAATTTGTCCATAAAATATATATAAAAAGTATTAATGCAAAACTGTATTTAACATAAATCTCGAACAAATAACATTTAAAGGTATTTTTCAAAGAAAAACTATTTTGAGCTTCCAGTAAAGTGCCATTTCCGGTTATCTGATTTACATAAAAATCTAATGCTTTCTTTCCATATTAGAGTAAGGTACACACCAACACATACAAACATACACACAGACATCATCGTGAAAATGTTAAAATTGAATTGTAAGGACCTTAAAACGTGGTCATTTACCAAAATCTTGATATGCGATTTTTAGCACGATCCCTATACCTCCCTTACCAAGGGTAGCGGGAGGTAAAAAATGTGCATATTAAAATTTTGACAGTAACATTTCAAAACTCATATAACATTTCGTTTCTATACGACATTGTCAAATTAACCAAAAGTTAAAATTTAACTATAAGCGCTACTGGGCCATGAGCGATATTTGTATCATATTTTTCAAAATCAATACGAATGTTCTTAGACTTCTTGACTGGGAAAATTTTTGATGGGTAAAAGAAACACTTCTGGCGATCAGTCACAGATTATAATTATTTATTTCTGGCCACGATTAGTTTCAGCACCTTTTGTGCCTTCCCCAGGAGCTACAATAGTAGTACAATACTTAAAAAATACATCAGGTTTTGTAACTTCCGTTATTTTAAATATTAAATGTCATTACTACAAGATATTAAATGTCATTACATAATTTCACGTAAGTTACAAAACCTGATATATTTTTTTAAGTATTATATTACTAAAAAAGCAAACTGCAAAAGCAAATTGCGAATTTCTTCGTGAAATGAACAATATAATAAAAATTACAAAGTTACGTCTATACTGAAGAGCACCAATAAGTGCGAAACGCGTCTATGGTTACTTGTTGTGCTGACCGACTTCTGACGATGGCTTCATAGAAGCTGACTCAGAAGTTGTATCCTAGTGAAATTAGACGTAACTTTGTAATTTTTATTATATTGTATTAGTATTGTAGCTCCTGAGGAAGACACAAAAAATGCTGAAACTAGTCGAGGCCAGAAATAAATAATTATAATCTGTGACTGATCTCCAGAAGTGTTTCTTTTACCCATCATCAATACGAATGTTAGGTATTATTTCCATTTATTTATTTTTGTAAAAATAATCATTTGTACCACTTTTCCATTGAGTTCTTCATTTAATCTATCTACTGTCTACTGCTTCATATATTTTTTAGTTGGTTTCTTGTATTAAATTTTTGATGCTTATAATCAAAAATTTATGTATTGACAACATGTATCTTTTTTTTCTTAATTCATTTCAACCATCTTCAATATTTCTAGGTATTTTAAATATTTCCAAATTTTTTTACTCAAATTATGCATGCTCGAATAATCAAAATATATTATATAATATATTATTACATAACTTTAATAAAAGAAGAAATATTTAAATATTTCCTAAAAAATAATTAAATTAATGTATTATTCATATTATGCATGCAATAAAAGTATGAATATTATATAATATATGATTACATATTATCAACAAAGGAAAGTATTAAAAAAATCCTCATCAAAAATGATCAATGATAAATCAATTTTCTTTTTTATGACGCCACTCTATTTCCTGGTTACCTTCACATTGTTTTATTGCATGTAAGAACATTATAAAATAAACCGTGTATCGTTTATCTCTCTCACTAGCATGCGAACTTTAATCAGATCATTTTTCTTATGTCATTGCAGTTTCTTTATTTTTGCTTCAACTCTTTGAGAGAAATCTCCTTCTTAAAAAGGAAGTCAAGCTCATTGCCATCTAGATCAACATGTAATATTCCATTACATAATAAGCAATGCAAGTGCAATGAATGTACTAATTACATTTAATATTATTTTATAGTAGCATAGCGAATCATTTGTGTGCAAATAATGAAAATCATTATAGAAATTGATTCATTTTATTGACAATAAAAAGCATATGAATTATTATTTATTGAGTGTTTAATGTTAGTCCAAGTTCGAATGAATTGAAATCATTTAATGGAAATAATTTATCCTGTAAAAATTACAATTATATTTTGATATTTTGAATGAAAAATTATGACATATGACAATTGTGATATCTACTAGCCGTCATTCTGACACGGATCCTCATAACTGCTTGCCAAGGCCAACAAAGTCACATGACTACTCGCGCCCTATAAGTAACGATTTATCATTTCTTGTACATACAAACAATTGAAATTGTTTCTCTTCTTTCGTTCTATGAGAAATTTTGTCCTACTATTCTAATATGATCAAAATTCTTCAAATTCATTGACGGTATTAGCGGTATTTCTTAAGGATATATGTAATATTAACATACTTTTAATTTAAATCCATATTTAATAATACAATAATATATATTAAATGTACTCATACCTCCCAGACAAATCTGACACTGACATTTTGCATTTATTTGTCAATTACAAAAATTTAAATATCGCAACTGTTTTTTGGGCAACGATTACAACAGATTATTTTATATTATTATATACTATATTTTCAAACCTATACGAGATATAATAAAAAATTTAAATGTGTCAGATTGAGAATTTAATTATCTTTATTATTTGTAGATTGAGGAATCCGTAGTTACACAGGTCTTTAGTCTTATAGAATTTGAGAAATCGTACCTCCAACAACCTCACACACATCCACACACACACACACAAAATCAAAAATTGATATTGGTTGTTCTTGCATTAAGCCAAAGATATAGTAGACAAATCGTTTCTTTTCAATGCAAATATTAATGTAAATGATATATGTATACATTATCTTTTAACATATGTATGTAAATAATTTTATTATACAAATTACTTCTTTGCTTATTTAAATAATTCTTATTATTTTGCAGAAAAAGTGAACAGTTATATGCATAAGAATTATAAGTGTAAAGTCGTAAAACACTAAGAAAATATATAAATATATCTTCATTTATTTTACCTAATTAATGCGTGAATTAATTTTGCGTTAAGTGATTTTTATTTAATAATTGTAGGTACTTAACAATTTTAAATATTAACGTTAGACATTTTAATAAATATTAGTAATTAATGATAATTATTATTAAATACAATAATTTTAAATGCACACTAATGATTTTATCCATGGAAATTTCGCTGTTAAATTGCTACCAAAACAAAATATAACTATAAAAATTATTATTATTATTAAAAAAACACATTCAAGATAGTTGTTGGAGAAAAATTGCATGTCACCTAGAATAGACATTTTATCTACGCGCAGAACTTACGGTGTGGATAAAATATGTCTTTACACACTTGTACAATAAATACTTATATTATATTTTAACAATGTCTTCCCTTATTGTAGATCTTTTCACGAAGATAGTGCCTAAACAAATCAAAGACTTCCTAAATTTCGACCCAGCTCCCAATTGGGTACCAGACCCCGATGTCTTCGACGAAGACGAAGCAGAAGACACAGAAGAAATCAAAAGCGAAGAAATCGAAATAGAAGACAATAAACATAACCTAACTGATCTTACTGGTCAAAGCAGTGAGAATAGAGCTGCAAGAAGTAGAAGCTTCAATTTGACGGTAGATGAAGATGAAGACAAAGATGATAAGAACTTCATACCGTATGAAGAAAAGGGAAATCTTCATGGAATTGGAAGAGATGTGATTAGATCTTTGTCAAATACGTTTGGGAATATTACAACCGGGTTGGATACAGATAAGAATTTTTTTAGTGGGTTGTTGAATGAATTTAAAGAGAGGGTTAAGGCTATTTATCCAGGTAAAAGAAATGAATATTTATTACTTGTATTAGATTCAAAATAGATCCGGATAATCTGTGTCTAATAATGAACATTATATTTATGTAGTTTGTTGGCTTATAAAAGTAATTATTTTGAAAGATGTCCGATCAAGGTCATCTGTATCATGAACGCATTAACAAATTGGCATACATTTATCCCCCTCCTTTACAAAGGCTTTAAGCGTGTGCGATAAGGATGGATATAACACGCTTGTGTTCCAAAAAGTCATATTGTTTCGACTAAGTTAGGACATTCCATTTTAAAACGATGCTTGTTGTTGCTAATACTTTCGCTGTAACGTAAGTTTATATATTAATAAATTCAGATATATTACCTTGAATCATAGCCGTACAAATAACGTTATTTTCTGTCAGTGTCAGTGACGCTGACATTGTGTCAGTATCTTAATTTTCATATATTTGGTTTTACATTTGCTAATAAACTTACCAGTTGATTTATTTTTGAATTTTGAATGCTGTTATATATTTTTATAATAATAAAATAACAGTAGTATCTTATGTACCCTCACAAAAACTAGGCAAACGACACTACTGAATTTGTCAGAATGGGCGGAGCAAAAATCTGAATTCATACAATTCGTAGATGACCTTGATCGGACAATACCTTCCTTACCTAAATTTGATGAAAGGTAATAACGAAAACAAAATCTTAGCCCACTATGTTATAAATAGGATTTGCTCTTTTACATTTTTTTGCCTACATATCTCAGAGACGACTAGTCCTAGGATAAAAGTTTATTGGGATTGTTTTCCTACATCTTACTGTAGAATAACGATATTATATTTCTTCCATGTACAGTAGAACCCCGTTTAACCGAAATAAAGGGGGCGCAACCGTTTCGGATAACGATTTTTTCGGTTAACCCATTAACATCTAAAAATAGCCTGCATATGTACTAAAATGGGTGTGTAGGGGAAATGAATTATTTTGAAACAATGTACATTACATAATATACATATGTAGTTACAGTTTTTAGATACAGTACAGTATGTACATAAGTTTTCAACTTCTTTGATAGCAGCTAATTTATCCGCAATAGAAATCACAACACGCTTCCGCTTAGATGCCATCTCACAACAATACGTAAAGACACACACAAAAAAACCTACGTTCCACTATTCATTTGCGAGCCCCGTGCGAGCTCCCCGTCGCTATAGCCCGCCTGTGGAATGAAGGAGCCGGACAGTAAGTGGGGCTACATAATCATTCGTGGAATTGATAATTAGACGTGGAATTGTTTCGGTTAACCCGGGTTTCGGTTGACCCGAGTTCGGTTAACCGGGGTTCTACTGTACTTACAAAACGTCTTGTATAATCTATTTTTTATTATTTGAAAACCTTAGAATAGGTGGTATTTGACAAAATCTGCATAGATATTAGAACAATGTATAAACTTTAAAAGGATTTTTTGTAGATATTGTTAAAATCATTGATACACTTCTATCATTTTTTTTCTAAATAAATATGACCTTTATGTATAGTTTCCTAAACTAATTATTAAAAAATAAATATTCTAGATATTTTTTCACTGGGTATTTCATGTACTAATTTCAATGTAAATTATTATTAGTTTATAATACAATATTTTTATTATATTTTAGTTTAAATTTGTTAGGTACCCAGTGGTGTGGAGATGGTAATATAGCCCGAACGAAAAAACATTTAGGATTTTTCCGCAAAACTGATAATTGTTGTCGTGAACATGACAATTGCAAAGATTTTATTGAAAAACAAGAATTTAAACATGATCTCTATAACAATGGATTATTTACCAGGTAATGCTATTATTTTTTCTTTTTAAAAATTCATACGAGTATTATTCTGGAATCTTCAGTAAATTCAGTCACAGCATTTATTTTATATTTAAGAATCTATAAGCTCTTATTTTCGAAGAAGAAGGAATAGGCGAAGCGTATACCGAAACGTCGGTTTTATAAGAATATATGCTGTTGAGAAATTTACCCAAATTTACTCCACATTGTAATAATTTATTTTTTCTAGATCAAACTGTGAGTGTGACCAAAAGTTCTACAACTGCTTAAAAGCATCAAATGATATGATATCCAACCAAATAGGGACAGCGTATTTCACAGTTTTGGGACCACAGTGTTTTAAAAAAGATTATCCAATTTTATACTGTCGAATACAAGTTGGACTGTAAGAAATATATTATATACTATAAGTATTTTGTAATTATTGTATTGTATTTTATAGGACAAATCGTTGCATAGAATACGAATTTGACAACAGTACTGAAAAAATATACCAATGGTTCGACAACCCTGAATTCTGAAACGAACGAAATTGTATTTTTATTGTATATATTTACTGAAGTGTTATTTATTTGTAAAATACCAAAATTAAGTTTTGTAAATTTATGTATAGTGCCAAATATATTTTCAAAAGAAAAAATTAAAAATGTGGTCAACATTAAATCATTTAAAAGAAATAAATGTACCGAACTGCAGCTACAAATAATTTTATTTTCTGCCTCGACCGGTTCCTTGAATCCTCAAACCCGTTCACTGCTACCTCTGGGGTCCCACAAGGATTAAAATTGGACCCACTATTATTCAACCTCTTCATTAATGACGTGGTGGACTGTGTTCAACATTCTCAAATACTTTTGTATGCCGATGACATAATATAAAACCATCAACTCTATTAATGACTGTATTCTTTTACAAAACGACATCAACATTTTAAAATGGTCTCACAACTCAAAATTGTTCTTTAATTACAGAAAATGTAAAATAATGAGTTACTTTGTTAAAAAATATGTTTACACTTATGCAAATCACAAGGAAACTAATTCGCTTAAGAAAGTAACTCAGTTTAAGGATCTTGGGATTATATTTGACACAAAACTAACATTTAATGTACAGATTGAGACTACCGTAAGATCATCCTACAAAAATCTTGGATTTGTAATTAGAAATTGTCGGTCTTTCTGTAAAACAACTACACTAAAAAGCTTGTATTGTGCATTTGTCCGCTCTAAGCTAGAATATTGTCTACAAGTCTGGAATCCAATATATCATAAATATATATCTAAGATTGAGTCTGTCCAGCATAAAATACATGAACAATATCCTAACTTTACCCATGATTATTCTGTTTTATTGCCTGAAGTGAACTTGGTGCCATTAAGTAGCAGAAGATATTTACATATATCTCTCTACTACATACATACGAGTACATACATAAAATCACGCGTGTCTCACTTAGTGGGTTCGCACAAACCCGATAACAATAAGAATAACATCAACATCATACAACAAATCCTTACTCTTAAACATATTAAAGTGACCGATTTTCGGTAGCGAAATACCGCATCCGGATCACAATAATAGTTAGGAAACAATCATCCTTCGCCACACATTCCTATCTAAGCAGACTTCTTTCGCCTTGGCGACACTCATAATCGCATTCATACATGCTCTTCTTCTCTTCATACTTGGAAACTCTCTCTCTTATATCTCTCTAATTAATAAATAATTGTATTGATGACCCATGTAGTCTTGAGTTAATATCATTTCACGTTCCACGAGTCACTTCAAGAAATAAAATACCATTTCATTGTAAAACACCCCCTTTGCCCCCCTTAAGAATAAACCATCGAGTTAAGAATAAAGATTTGATATTTTATTTTTTGAGCACTGTTCCCCAGGCGTCCCTTACTCGTTTAAATTTTAAGTATAAAATAAGTCTTTTTGGCACTTGAATCCCTATGAACTTAAATGTTTCAATGATTAATTTTGTGACGTATCTTAAATGAATATCTTTGCAGTTATGAAAAACTAATAAAATCTTTTTTTGTTCCTGTTGTTCGTTGAATTAAAAATAAGTTACCAGTGTGAAGATCTAGATCTTTTGATCTTCCAATTATCTTAAAATAAAAAACGAGTTTTAGATAATTGCTAACCAATTTCCTATCTGTATCCCGTTAAATTTGAAATTTTAATGACACAGATTTGAAAGAAGCCTCTGTGTGTCAATATAGAAAACAGAACTATAAAATGCTATCAAAGTAATAGTAACAATAAAAGTTGAAGGCGTAAAAATAGAAATTTTTGCCATGTCGAAAGTGGATGTAACGTTTATATGTTATTTTATTGGTCTTGCTAACTTAGTCGTCGGTTTCTGGTGGACAAGTAAGTTTTAATTTATAACTCTGATGCAGATGAACATTTGTTTTTTTTAGCGACGAAATCGACGACGACAGAGCCACCTATGAATGCGGTGACGAGTGAGGAATTTTATTTTGAAGATAAAATTTTACAGTATCATTTCACTATACCAGGTATGCTACATTTTTCGTATTATTATTTATTTACATAGGACTTTAACTTCTAAAATAAGATTTTCGTAATTTCCTGCTTCCCTAATTATTTTAGGTATAAAAAGCTTCAAATAAAAGTTGTAGGGCATAAAATTCTTCATCTGAATCATTAGGGAAGCAGGAAATTAAGAAAGTATGATTTTACATGTTAAAGTCCTATGTCTTAACATTATCACAATGATATGTCTGTAGGTGTGTGCTGTGTGTGTGTGTGTGTGTTCTAAAAATGGTATATCTTATCCAATAAATACAAATTTTTTTAGGTACAAAATTTTGCGGACCCGGAAATAAATCAACCCATCCGGACGATTTAGGGAGATTCAAACGAGTCGATATCTGTTGTCGCGATCATGATAACTGCTTCGATACAATCTTAGCGGGAAAATACAAATATGGACTTTATAACAACGCCAAGTTCACCAAGTATGACAAAAAAATATCATTTAGTTTTGTTATTTACCAGTTTTTTGGTTTTTTTTATTGTAGATCTCATTGTAGCTGTGATGAAATATTTCACAACTGTTTAAAAAACATAAGTACAGTTCCTGCAAGAATAGTAGGCTATTTTTATTTCACATTTTTTCATATCAACTGTTTTAAGAAAGACCATCCAGTAATAGACTGTACAAGGAGGAGGAACAGGTATATGATTCGTATTTAATTTTGTTAAAATAGTTGAAGGTGAACGATTTTTTTGTTTGTTTATAAATTATTTGTTATATTATACTTTATTTCCTTACTTAATCCTTATGCTTTCCTATCTTTATATATATATATATATATATATATATATATATATATATATATATATATATATATATATATATATATATATGTATATAATATCATCATGGCATATTACCCATTGCTGGGTGCGCCAATCTGCTTTGTACACAGATGCCGGTAATGATGAAATATTTGTACCGTGTGGGCGTCACCTCACGGGCACTCATTGCTGGCATGGAGAGTGCACCACAGGGGTCAGTTTTGTGGCATTTAAAATTCGAAATATTTGGCGTCAGTAGGGATCAAACCCGGATCCCCAAATTCGCGATCAGTCACTCAGGCACCCGGTCACGAGACCCCATTAAATATATAAAAATATATATCATCATGGTATATTACTCATTGCTGGGTGTGCTAATCTGAATTTTACACAGATTTCGGTAATGATGACATATTAGTATCGTGCGGGCGATTACCAAGCCTCGCTTCACGGTCACTCATTTCTGGCATTGAGAGTGCACCACAGGGGTCAAGTTTTGTGCGATTTAAACTTATAATATATAATAAAACCCGAAAAGCGTAATAAAACACACTGAACCGGTTTATTTAAAAAAAATCTGCCTATTTTATTTAATTTAATTCATACGTCAATGCGTCGCAAGTGTTTTGCATATATTTATATAAATAAATAACAAATAAATCGTAGCTATTGTTATTGTTTCATGCAAACCACATTTTGTTGAAATATATCTAAATATAAAGATGGTAGATACTTATATGTTTGAAATGAAATGCTGCAGTTTTTGCAGTTTCTTAAATACCACTTAGAAAATAAATTCATATTAATTATAATTAAAACCTAAATATTTGTAAATGATATGAAATTAACAATAAAATTATATGTAACATATTTTTTTAATCTTACAAGGTCAAATAAAGTTACATAATTTGACTTTTATACAAAAAAACTGTAAATGTTTACGTTCTAATAATTTGTTTTCATTTTCCAGACGTTGTTTAGAATACCAACTAAACGTTTCCGACAGTCCCGTTTACCAATGGTTCGACAATCCATTTTTCCGTCATTGGGTGGATCAGTTTCCTCACGAAATGATAAATTTGACATTTTTAGATCTCAATATGACTGCTACAACACCAATAAATATGTTAGATCGTTTTGTAATTGACAATGTCACAAATATGGAAAATTCAAGTTATTATGTAAACACGACAAACAATAACACTATTCCATATTTTGGAAGCTATGTGCAATCTTTTTATGAAAGTATAACGAATTATTTTTATAACTGGACTTATTATTTTAATAGTAATAAAGTAGAAGTTGCAACAGTTAGTAATTTAAATATAAGTAATAATAATTTAAATGAAATAGACAATTTGGAAAATAGTACTGCTGATTTCTATGTATTAATTGATTAACAATTATTTGTTATTGTAGTAATAAATAATTTATTTTAATAGTATGGTAATTTATTTTTACCTCTCGCTAAGAGAGGTATTGAATTCACGCTAAAAATCGCATATCCAGATTTTAATGATTAAGCACGTTTTAAGGTCCCTACCATCCAATTTTAATATTTTTACGATGATGTCTGTATGTGTGGATGTATGTACGTGTATGTGAGTCGGTTGGAAGGACGAGTTCTCAAAAACTATAATACTTAATATCTGTTTAACTACATATTTTTCAATCGAACATTACTGGGAAGAGCTGAAAAGGTTTTGGTTAATAATTAGACAACCGGAAGTAGCAGATACGTAAAAACAAATCTTCTAAATATTATTTTTTGACATTTTTTGTTCTTGCTAGTAAAAGAAGCGTACGTTATATAAAAATCTAAATATAAAGAATATATATAAGTAGAATTTTTGGTGTAGTGTAAGTATACAAGAAATGTTAAATGCAATAGGGCGCGAGCAGTCATGTGACTTTGTTGGCCTTGACATGCAAATATGAGAGCCCGTGTCAGAATGATAGCTAGTAATTATGTACATAGATGTCAAATATCATAATTTTTCATTCTAAATTTAGTGATTTTCCAATTCCAATTCGACAAGTAAATTCCACACTCCTTGTGACAAATTAACTACGTGAATCTTGAAACTTTTAATGAAAAATTCTGACATTTTACATCTATGTATATAATTGTCATTCTGATATGGGCCCCCATATCTGCTTGTCAAGGCCAACAATGTCACATGACATACTTATGTAACCAAAAACGGAAGTGGCGAGAGGTATTGTGCTGGCGATATTGGGACAATTTTTATCCAATTTAACCGACTTCGTATCTCTTCTGTTCCTCGAGGATCTGGACATCCTGTATATAATTAATTATTTATTTTTGTGCAAAATTCAAAGCATATATTATTTTTTATAAGTATTATAAATAATTTTTGCAAATTATTCTGCCCAAGACTATTTCTTGCTTAAATAATTATTTTTTTCTGTCAAAAACGGAAAAAGATCGTTCCTGAGTTGAATTATATATTAGTAATCTTAAAAAATTAAAATCGTTTCAACATTTGGAAAAATCTTTGCGGGATCCCTGTCTTAAGAGACACTGGTTAATTTAGTGCTGGTAGGTTATAAAAATATGTTTTTTTAGCTGATTACACAATCTCATTTTGGTAAAAAATGACATTGGTTGTTTTTAAGTAATTTTATTTATTTATTAAATATTTAGTAAACATAAATGAACATTTTCTAGCACCTTGAAAGTGATAAACGTTTTGCATCTTACGTTGATAAAAAAATATAAATATTAATTCATCATCAATACTAACAACTTGTATTCATTACAATGCAAATTATTTGTTATACAACAATATAGAACACTTATATATTCAAAATTTGTCAAGAAAATTATATGGAAGTGTCATCAGTACTTAGGAGTTAGTATCTAAGAACATGAGGATTAATTTTCATCATTGAAAAGTGTATGATTTTTTTGTTTGAATAAGTTATTCACACAATAGATAATGTAAGTCTTTAAATAAAGGTACTTGCACGCAATGTTAAAAACTTACCTTGTAACTGTCAGAATTCTGAGGTATATAAAGATGCGAGACATGTTTTACATAGGTATTTCATTATTTTCCAAGTGGTTTGCAATTCCAGGAAAAAAATCATGTAAGTTTTTTTTTTTATTTAAACTTTGAATATCAATTAGACCCAGTAAAAAAATCTGACGTGGCCAGCATAATACCTTCCGTCAATTCTGTGTATTATGTATAAATCTCATACGTAAAATTATTTCATAAACAAACTATGCTTTTCCCATTCGTTAGCAGTCGCTATTTTTTATTTTCTTCTTCCACTCATTATTTTTGCGTGTCGTTCTCATTCAGTTACTTTTCTCTCAATCCGCAATACAGTCCTTTCATCTTATCATTCTTCTTCCAATATATTCTTCATCTCTCCTCATGACATGTTCAAACCAATGTAATCGTCTCTTTTGTATCTTTCAGTGTCTTCCCTCTCAACATTTTCATCTCTCTGCCACATTCATTTACTTTTCATTGATACTGACATCAGTCAATTTGAATTATCTGAATATATTAGCAGTTATGAAATTTAATATCTTTATAATTGTTCATCTCTATATCTATTGAATATAAAGTATAAAATGCAATCAAATCGTATAGAAAATAATATATTCTTTAAGTTATAATAACGTTAAATGTCAATAAATGATATTTAACTGTAAAATCTTCAAATGAGACTACTTCCGGTTGACCAATTATAATCAAAATCTAATCACTTGTTCTTCTGGATGTAAAATTGAGGAATACGAAAAAAATATAATTTTTGGAATCGTAGTATTGAAGTTATGCGATCCGAAACTTTCATCACATACACACAAACACACATAAATACATACAGACATCATCGTAAAAATAGTAAAATCGTATTATATGTATCCTATAACGTGTTTATTCACTAATAACTCATCATTGAATTTTTTGATCGAAGACAATACCTTCCTTACCTAAAGGTGACGGAAGGTAAAAATTCGTTATATAATTTTTAAACAAAGTGTATTATTTTCTAAAAATTAGATGAATTTAGGGAAAAATATCTTAATTCGGTTTATACATATTTAGACAAAAAATGGTACAAGTCTAATAATATTAGTAACATTTCTGGTTAAGAATATTTAGAACCACATAGATTTTGTCGTACCAATTTTCATTTTAAATATTTACTTGTTTTCATTGAAACATGAAAAAAATTCCTTAAATATTCATTATAAATTCCATCAACTTTAAAATACGATTATTAATATGCGAATCTAACCAAAAATAAACGCATTGCCATTTAAAAAATCTGCACGCCGAGGTCATAATCGGATTCCTTTTATTACTCCTTTTGGGGGACGCATTTTGGGAAGTTTTACTTTATTTTGTGAAAGGCGCAGAATGATGTCAACCGTTGTTCAGAACGTACAGGGAATCAGCAGAATTAAGTACAGTTCGTTCTTGTATATATAATAATAGTAAAATAATTTAAAAGTACATATATTTAGGACTAAAAGTGAATTTTAAATAGTGTTTTTTATATAAAATAACCATGCCGTCAGAAAGTAAGTCAATATTTAATATAGTAATTATATTATGACTTTTTGTGTATATATTTAATGAGTAGATTGTTTGACATTTCATATTTTTAATTTGATTTTAAAGATATTTAAGAAAAAATTATTTCATTTAGTAGATTATAAGTAAATTATTTTATTGTACTGAATTAAAACTTTCAAATTAAGATATAGTCATTAAAGAAAATTTTACTCATAAATAAATATATCAACACTGCTTATTACCCATTTCTGGGTGTGCCAATCCCTATTTTAATTCACGCTTACCAGAAGTCACCTCACGGCCTCTCAATGTTAGTATCAGTTCACTTTTGAATTATTTGAAAGTTGGAAATATTTTTTTATTTATTAAATATTAAATATAAATATTTTATTTCATTTAATAATTGAAACAAATTAAAAGTCAAGAGATCTAAGAGCCAAAATTATTTTATAATTTTTTTAAACGAAAATGTTCTACATATAAATAAAACTAAATATTTGAGAAATTGTACAAATGTAATAAAATTTCAGATGTACTTAGTCGAAATTTAAAGTCAGTTATATAGGTATTAGTAAAATATTTTGATTTATATGTCGAAGGGTCATAAACGTTAAATAGAATATTAAAAATAAATTTACAATAATTATCTTTTCTTGTGAAACTATTTTTGTTGAATAACTTTAAAACAAATAAATGGCACTTAAATCCCTTAGAATTTAAATGCTCAAATTATAAAATTAACTGTAAAAATGTAAAATCCTCTCGCTAAGAGAGGTATGCCAAAAACCGTATATCCAGATTTTAGTATTTTTACGATGATGTATGTGTGTGTGTGTGTGTGTGTGTGTGTGTGTGTGTGTGTGTATTAGGTTGTTGTATGTACGATTTCACAAATTCTATAAGACTAAAGACCTGTGTAACTACGGATTCCTCAATCCAACACTAATGGAAAGAGTTAGATAAATTCTGGTAACAATTGGACAACCGGAAGTAGTATTTTTTGTTATTACAAATATTAAAAAACAAAATTCTCTATCCGATACATTTAATTTTTTTTTATTATATCTTCTATAGATTTAAAGATATAGAAATATAATCTATAAAATAATCTGTTGTAGTAAATCTCACAGCCTAAACATCTCCATGGTAACTATTTGACAAATTAAAATGTCTGTAATTGACAGATAAATGTCACTAATGTCAGTGTCAAAAATTTAGAGATAGTACTGAAGGCTTTTTCTGGGAACCTATGTTTAATAGTTCTTATTGTCTTATTAATTATATATTTAAAATTGTAGTTATATTACATGAACCCTTCAGAAATACCGCCAATCCCGTTAATGAATTCGAAAAACCTCAAATATTTAAAAAAATGGAGAAAACTTGGTCATAGAATAAATTTAAAATTATAGAAATTTTTGTGTGTACAAGAAATGTTAAATACAATACTTTTATATAGCACAATAGAAAGGGTAGTTTTATTGTGTCCTTCTTAGAAATTAGACAAATACAATTTGTTTTATTTTATTATTATTTATCCTTGTTGTGTTGTCACTACTAAGAGTGCCTGTGAGGTGACGCCTGATAATTATATACTTGTATATCGTCATCATCGAAATCACCAATAAAAATCCAGATTAACACATCCACAAATGACATATTTCATATTCTTGTTTCCCATATATTATTTTCTGTTTGTATAAAACACAAACATTTAATAATAATCTACGAGTACGAGTACATTCCTCCCTTATCAACTTCCTATTTTAAGATATGCAATATTTCGTTATTTATAAATTTGTAGAGTTCCATACGATGTACCTTCCATCTTGGGTAGACCGCGTAAAACTCCAAAGGGCTTTACAAGATTTTATTCATAACGACAGCGCCAAAATCGTAGATTTGGTGACTACAAATGCGGTTCCAGTTGGCGACAACTATACTAGCGATCTTTTTCGGAGTGAAATTAAGTATAAGACAAATAAATCGTAAGAAAAAATAATTTAGGATGTAGATTCTTAAAAATAACTTATATTTTTGTATTTTAGACGCGATTTGGAATCTCTGAAAGTAATAGTGAAATGTGCCGGAGACACCGGAGCAAAAGACATTTTTGCAACTCAGTTGAAATTGTTTCACAAAGAAACAAGTATGTTTGGAATTACTATTCCGCGATTACAGGAAGAAATTATTGGTAAGTAAAACTATACAACACACAGAACAACAATAGGTTTATCCGATACAAGGATCGTACTAAAAATCGCATATCCAAGTTTTGGAAATAAACTCGTTTTTCTATAGTCTACAGAGAAAGTAGCCATTTGCGCTCTCTTTTGTCAACGCAAAATGTCACTTTGCCGCTCTAGCGCGACAAAGTATAAAAAACGCTCGCTGTCCAAATTTCTAACTATACAATGTTGAGAAATATCACTTTTCTACATTCTTAATAGAAACGTTTAGTCAGGAACTAATGGCACTTAGTGACACATTTACCACCTTTACAAATCAATCTGACATATAACTACTCTGTCGGTATATTACAAATAATGCCGCACTATTGTGAAAATAAAATAGGGCATTCATTTACAAAAACGAAAGTATAAAATGTTTAGGTTAGATTGAAGCAATAGGTCAAGAAGAATGGGAAATAACGATAAATTAAAATTAAATATAAAAGACGTTTTTTTCTTTATATTAATCCTTATTAATTGAGTAGTAGTGTAAGTACAAAGTGTACATTTTATTATTTTTTGTTATGGTGGAGGACCCCACTGTGGCGACTGTAGAAAAAATCTTGTGTGTGTTTTGAGCGCAAATGGACATTGTCGATTTCGAGAGAACAACCTCTCTATCGACATTGTCCTATTTTGCGCTCTTAATACACAACTAGCTATTAAATGTCCCTAGAATCCTATTGTAACGTTTATTTATTTGGGGGAGGTTAAAAAATCAAAGAAATATTATTAATTAAAATAATACGTTTATTAAACGATAAATAATTAAGGTTAAATATTAAAAAGATAATAATAATTTCAAACACTAATTTAAGACTAAAAATATTATTACATACTTAAACACTAAGATTATTTATTTAAACAATATTTATTTATATAACTACATTATTTAATTATGTTCACAACTTGTGGACTGTTTATTTATATCACCAACTTCATTGATCGTTGCTTCTATATATCAGGCAATCTCTCCGCTTCCTTCGGATGGTATTTATACAGCCCAGTGTTCTTCTGGAACTTTCTGACGCGACCATAATCGAATACAATCACACCACCGGATGTAAATAACCAGTCTGAACGCGTATGGGTTTCCCCCCGCCGTAATGGCGCTCGTATACTCTTAAGTCAGGGGCGCACGTTACACTATTTTAACATTTTCACGATGATGTCTGTGGGTGTGTATGTGTGTGTGGTTCCTCTTTACGCTGTACCTCAAATACTATCATTCAGAAAATTTTAATATAAATAATCAATTATCTAATTTGTTACCATGGTCAAACAAAAATACTGATCCTTAGGACACATTATTGTTGATTTAATTTGAAAATTCTCCCGATTCATCATTTTTTAAATTCCTGAATATAATGTACATACTTCTTTATCTTATATACCGCAATGCAACAATACTACTATATAATACATTATGTAATCTTCCAATAATCAATGTTCAATCAAGAAGAGAAAGTATGTAAATGATGTGTAATAGATCACATTACCTTTCAGGCGAGGTGTGTCTATCGGCAGAATGTTTACTAACGGAACTACAGCCCAGAGGGTTGTTAGTTTTGAGGGACCTATCCCCCTTGGGGTACAATATGGCGGACAGACAAAAAGGACTCGATATGGACCACTGTTTTCTTGTGTTGGAGAAATTGGCGATATTACATGCTAGCTCAGCTGTACTCTATGAAAAAGTAAATAAATTTGGATGGTTTATTAAACTTTTAATTCATATTTTACAAAATTATTTCCAATAAAATTTACAGTCATAAAAATAGTTGCACTGCACCATTCTTTAAAATTTTTGATATTTTCATATCGCAGTTTGTTTTTTTCTGGTATTAATGCCGAGCATCCGATATTCCACGATTCTTCTATATTTAAATTCTCACTCTCAGAGTCACTCATTTTAATTATTTTTCTTTGTTGAATAGTTTAAATTAAGTTTAAATAACACCTTGACTTCTTCACATTCAAATGTATAAACAACCAATGAAACCATAACAAAACAATAAAGCTATACTTTGGTTCACGAAAGATGACTATTCATGGTCACTTGTTCGAAGAAAGAATACACAGCACTTTATACAGTAGTAACTTAGCAACATTTCATGTTAGAAAGAGAAAGATTATTTGACGTATGTCTATACAGTTTATGTTGTGTGACAGATATACGTAAATGGTGACATTACTTTCCAACACATTACAAATAATAATGACGTATGTCGTAGAGTTACATATATCTAATTATGTACTGCACTGCCCTCTGTCCTAATAGTTATCCAGTGACGTTGACATTTAAATCAAATTATTATTCCATGGTTTTTGTCTATGTTTTTGGGTTTTGCAAATACATAGGTGAAGAGCATAAATCTTTGAGAAAGGCATTATTTAAAAAGAAACATAATTTTCAAATTATACTTATTTTTTTCCGTTCAAATGTATCCATAAATATTTCATGTTGCACGTCTATGTATACGAAATGCAGTGAAGTTATCTGCTATATTCAATTTTTTTGACTCTGTCGGGTACAGTAATAAAACTATAAATGAACTATAAATATCGCAATTATGATAAAGCGGCATATCCTTTACTTTCTGTAGTATAATACTGTTTGGCATCGGCCCATATTTTTGAGCCGCTCTATTCATGCATTGAATCAAACGTCTACCAGGTATGTATTGGAAAATAGCCTTACAGTGCTTTAACATAAATGAATAGAGCGGCTCAAAAATATGGGCCGAAGCCAAACAGTATTATACTACAGAAAGTAAAGGATATGCCGCTTTATCATAATTGCGATATTTATAGTTCATTTATAGTTTTATTACTGTACCCGACAGAGTAAAAAATTTGACTATAGTAATATTATACCATACGGTTAATAAATGACCTTGAATTGACATTTTTCGTGAACCAAACTATACCACTATTTTCAGTTTCAATAATACTTATAATGAAAAAAATAAAAAAAATTTAGCGAACGCCAATCGCGCAAAAAATGTTATAAGCATCACGAACATTGTCTTCGATCGGTAAACTGTCCTTAGCGTTCTTGATACTTAATATACTATTGTATAGGATTCAACATCAATGGAAGGTTATGAGAGAGGTCTTCTTACGAATCAAATTGACAATCCAGTTATTGAACAATTTGTAATGTCCGGGTTTAAATCCGTTATTATTGCAACAAAAGAATGGCCAGGTATATAAAAATTAAATATTATTTATATATTAAAGACAACTTACTCTTATAGGGTTTGAAAAATACGGCGAAATTCTCGAATCAAAAATCGACAAAATTTTCGAAATAAGTATGAACACTTGCAAACGAAATCCAAATGGATTTAACGTTCTGAATCATGGAGACCTCTGGACAAATAATATTCTCTTCCAATATGACGATCATGATAGACCCACCGATATTAAATTTGTAAGACTACAGCAAATATTTCATACAAGATTTGATGAAAAATCTTTTTAGGTTGATTTTCAATTTTCTATTTTTACCACTCCATGCGTCGACTTACATTATTTTCTTTGTACTTCACCAAAGAAAGATATAGAAAGAAAACATTTATCTAGGCTTCTTGGATACTATCATGAACAGTTGGTAATGAATCTGAATAAATTTGGATATCCAAAGGAGAGGATTCCGACCTATCAAGATATTTATGAGGATTTTAGAAAGACAGGATTTTATGGTAAATTTGGAAATATAATTAAAATAATTAATATTATGTATGTCGCATTTATATGCTTTCTGTGTTGTTTATAATATTTTCCTTTGCTGTTGTTAACCTACTTTTATAAACAAATTTTTAAGTTTTGCACTTAAAGTAACAACTTTCTAAACAAATTTACCAAAAATTTCAACATTTACATTGACTAATGGCTAGTAACTAAAAGCACTAATTAACATTGTTGAATTAAAAATAATATAAGTAAACTTTAATAATTAAAGTAATAAAATTTAAGATGGCAATTAATTGAGTATATTGTCAGTTACCTTTACCATCAGTTTTATAGCTGTTAATAAATTCATTTCAGAGGGTACGAATACATTTGGGGTTGTATTGTTAAAAATGTTTTCCAAAGAAATAAAAGCTTTTCTTCTTGAATCTTATTTTAGAAATGGAAATAAATTCCATCTTTTGACAAATAGTTTGTGTTCGTAGCATTTCTAACTGCGGCATCTGCACTGCCGATTATCTGTTCACCACCAAGAGAAGATGCCACGTATGACGAATTTTCACAAGGAGACAATAGTAAATTTAGAAATGTTTGTTTTCAAAATGCAAATTATGTATACATCATGAAATATATTCTCTCCAAATCTGACGATATGGGATATTTCGATTTTTAATATGTGTTCTGTATTCTTTTATATGTTTTTTTAAATAAATGTTTGCTTACTACACACTTTATAGATTAGATTTGCACGTTGTATAATCGTTTAAATAAATATTTAAATGTTATAGTGATCCCAATTTTAGCTGTAACTTCTGCAGTAACAGTTCTTCCATTGGTAAGAGCTCCCGGAAGTAATGATGCTACTTTTGAAGAACTTGTTAAAGAAGACAATGACAAGGGTTTTCGAAAAATATGTTACAATTCTTCTGCTTTTAGACAAAGAATGGAAGAATTACTACCGTATTACGAATCTTTAGGGTTGTTTAAAATATGAAACAATTTTATTCTACATAGTTAAATAATATATTGTTATTATATGTTGTTATTAGTTGAATTGTAATAAAATTTTATCAGGAAAACAGAAATATTGTATTTCCCGCTTAAAATATCGACATTTTTTGCACACTCAAGGTCTGTTCGTTTGTATAGTTCTATAGGAAAATTTCATGATTATATTTCTTATTCACTTGTGAACATTAGTATGGGATGTATTCGTGGAAGTGAAGATAACTTAAATTTTTGTGAAAATTCATAAAACTAACCTCGTTTTGAAACAAATTTTGAAATGAATAAATCTTCAAAGTATGCAAGACGGATATATTAATTTATAATTTTCTGATCCACGCACTGATTTTTTTACCTTCCGTCACCTTTAGGTGATGAGTTTTTAGTGAATAAGCATGTTTTAGGATTCCTATAATACGATTTTACTATTTTTACGATGATGTCTGTATGTATGTATGTGTGTGTCTGTATGTGTGTGACAAAAGTTCCGGATTCCATAACTTCAATACCACGATTCCAAAAATTATAATTTTTTCGTATTCCTCAAGTTTACATCCAGAAGAACAACTGATTCGATTTTTATTATGATTGGTGAACCGGAAGTAGCCTCATTTGAAGATTTAACAGTTAAATTTGATTTATTGAAATTTAACGTTATTATAACTTAAAGAATATATTATTCTCTATACGATTTGATTACATTTTATACCTCATATTCAATAGATACAAAGTTAAAGAATTTTAAAGAAATTAAATTTTATAATTCAGCCAGCTATGCTAAACATGGAAACTACTAATATATTCATATAATTCAAATTGACAGATGTCAGTACCAATAAAAAGTAAATTAATGTGGCAGAGATGAGAATGTTGAAGTAGATGTTGGGGAAGGCACGGAAAGATAAGGTAAGAAAATAACTCTACTGTTACAAGTTTCTAGAAAGATACAAAAAAGACGATTACATTGGTTTGAACATGTCTTGAGGAGAATTGAAGAATTATATTTGGACAAGAATGAGTAGTTTAGTAGTGGGTGGTTGAAGAAACAGAGGAAGACCAAAGATAAGATGGAAGGACTGTATTGTGGAAGACTTGAGAGAAAAAGAACTGAATGAGAACGACACGCAAAAATAGGGACCCCTAATGAATGGGTCAAGTGCAATTTGAATAATTTGTCTATGAAATAATTTTACTGGAAATTTAGAATCTTTTGCAAGAAAAATTATGTATGAAATTTATACATTATACACAGGATTGACGGAAGGTATTGTGCTGGCCACAACAGATTTTTTCATCTTGTCAAGTATATTTTTAATGTAAACACGAACGTTTTGTTTACGCGGGAATTTGTCAGCACATAATTTATTGCCTTTCTAACGTGACAACGTGCACGCAAGTAAAAGAATTGTTACTCATATTACAATATATATGTTAATTAGATACACAAATATGTAAAATATTTAACAAGTAATATTACATATTGTAATATGAAGTTCATTATTTTGCCACCAGATGTCATATCACTTAGCAATACATGCCAATACAGATCTATACTTTTAGTAATGTAGCGAGTAGATGGCGCTTATGGGTCGACCGGTTTCACATGCATTAAATATAAGTAAAATCAAACAATGTTTATATACATATTATCCATTTTTTGTCTCTAAAAATGTGTATGTGTGTTTAATATGAAAAATTGCTGAAGCAAACAATAATTTTCGGTTATTTATCAGTTATTACTGTCGATTTTATTTCGATATTTAGCAAATAACAATATTTTCCCTATTGTGAACTCGGTTACTTTTTAACCAATCGGCGCATAGAAACTTGTGTTCAACACAACACACACACACACGTGTATTATGCATTTATATATTTAGGTTATTAATCTTGGTTGTATTCTAAATAATGGATTACTCTAAATATAAAGATGATGTTATGCAACTATTTTCAGACAAAAAGATGGTTAAAATATGTGCCCCTATGGTTAGATATTCAAAGTATTATAACAATCACATATAATAAATAAATTTGTAACTAACTATTGTTATAGATTACAATTTCGGAATTTGGTCCGAGAATACAACTGCGACCTATGTTTTACGCCAATGATTTTAGCAGATTCGTTTTGCCAGAGTGAAAAAGCAAGAATCAATGAATTTTCTACAAATATAGGTAGTATTTTATATAAATATCACCATAGGGTATTAAATATCAGATATATTATAAAGATTTTTACATGATAACAATCTATGTGTCAAACCTAATGTAAAAATGATACAAGCATAAAAAAATTCCAGACTTGTAAGTCTTACAGATCTGTAAGTTTGTAAAAAATTGACAAAAACTCTTTTATTTTAGTTGATTTATATAAAATTATACATAAGAGCTGCAGTTTCGTTGCAGTTTATTTGTTCATTATTTGTAGATTCACAGATATGTGACACAGAATAGAGCCATTAGTTGAATTATAAAGCCAAAGAAGGATAGTTCGCCCAAATTTTAACAGGCTCTCTCTATATTTCATAACAAGACCTTATTCAAAATTTAGTCGTCACCGCACATTTAGCAAATATTAAATTATGAATGTGACCAACACATTACCTCCCGCCATTTACTGTGGGGTCTCGTTGCCGCATGCCGGTGTCTGGTCGCGAATCTGGGAAATCCGATTCGATCCCGATCAACGGCAAATAATTCGAATTTTAAATGGCATGTTGGTAAACGCCCGCACAATACAAATATGTCATTATCATTACCGAAATGTGTGTACAAATCAGATTAGCACACCCAGCAATGGATAATATGCCGTGATAATATATTTATTTGTTTCTTTATTTAAATACATACCTGTGTATTTACTAATGCTAGAAATTATGTATTTTAAGTTCCTTTCCATAAAACTATTGTTCTATTTACAATTTTCCTTTTAAAACGTTACTATTATTAATTTGAAATGATTATTTTTTCGATAATGACATTTATCTGTCAGTTACATATATTTGAGCTGAACTAGTAACCATGGAGACGTATTTAAAGCATAAGCTCCGAGATATAATTTTTATATTACTTTGTAAATTTATCCATAAA
The DNA here is from genome assembly GCA_951394225.1 of Harpalus rufipes. Lineage (NCBI taxonomy): Eukaryota > Metazoa > Arthropoda > Insecta > Coleoptera > Carabidae > Harpalus > Harpalus rufipes. The sequence continues at coordinate 51,455,929 of OX596280.1, forward strand.
ATATATAGACAAAGTATTAAAGCAAACCTGTAAAATTACATTTAAAAGTATTTTTTGAAGAAAAACTATCTTGAGCTTCAAGTAAACTGCCATTTCCGGTTATCCGATTGCCACCAAAATCTAATCAGTTCTTTCCATATTAGAACAAGGTAAAAATACATGGTTCTGAATGATAGTATTTGAGTTAGAGCGTAAATAGGATTCACACACATACACACACCCACACACACACAGACATCATCGTGAAAATGTTGAAATTGGATTATAGGGACCTTACAACGTGGTCATTTACCAAAATCTCGATATGCGATTTTTAGCACGATCCCTATACCTCCCTTACCGAGGGTAGCGGGAGGTAAAAATTACACTCAAATCTCTTTAAATTTAAATGCTACAATTATAGATATATAATTATTTCCATTTTTCTAGCTGATTTGCCTGTTATAGTTCAATACGCAGCTAATAAAGTCCACGATTTTGTAGGAGCGGCACATATGGTTTCCCCGTAAGTTTTACAAATTTTACGCATTTAAATTATTAAAAATTTGTTTAGATTTTGCAGCGGAGTTGATTTGAACTGTGGTTGCCCCCAAAAATGGGCCAAAAATCAAGGAATAGGATGTATTATGTTAGAAAACCCTCAAGCTATATACGATATAGTAAAAGACTGTAGAAATCAAATATCAAAACCGTTTTCTATAAGCGTTAAAATGAGAATTCTACCAGACATAAAGTAAGAATAATTTTTCCTTGTAAATATGTATTATAATATTATTTTTAGGAAAACTATATCGATATGTCAACAATTAGAACATACTGGTGTTAGTTTTTTAACAATTCATGCTAGAACTGCCAAACAACATTCTGTAGGACCAATAAACATAAAAGCTTTAGAATTAATATCTGAAACAGTTAAATGTCCGGTAGTAGCAAACGGGGGTATAAAGACTTTAGAAGAAGCGGACGAATTACACGAAAAATCAAAATGCAAAGGTATATATTCATTTCTGTCTTTAAATTTAAAGTAACTATGTTTTTTTTAGGAATAATGGCTGCCAGTGCTATTTTAACAAACCCTGCTTTATTTTCTGGGTATGACGTCACACCGTTAGATTGTATACAAAAATGGATTAATATATGTTTCAACAGTACTTTAAATTGTAAATCTTATTTAAATATAAATGGAATTAACTTTGACAAAAGTGAAAATTTAACATTTCAATGTTTTCATCATCATTTAGTATTTATGTTAGAAAAATATTTACCGAAATATAATAGAAAAATATTTAACAATTTACAAACATTTGAAACTGTGTTAGAATATTTAGATACTAAGTTAGATATTAGGCCTAATTTATTTTCAAAAGAAAAATTTAAATTGTATGAACGAATTTGTTTAAATTATGAAAACCGAAATGAAAAATATTTAGAATTAAAAAATTGTGATACAAATAATTTCAATTATGATTTTACTTACAACTCTGATATTACAGATGGTAAATATTTTAATTCTAAAAAGACCTTAGATGACTGTGACACATGTATATCAAATTTATTTATATAAATAAACAATTAAATATTTTTTTGTGTTAATATTTATTCATATTTAACTACAAATATTTTCCTATTAAGATTAACTTTTATACACATGATTACAAGAATACATACAATACTATATAATTCTATCGTTGGTGAATGACTTTTGGTGTGTAGTATATTGCACTCTTAATACTTATAATACTGAATGCGAATAAATTTGTTGCAATTCAATTGGAAATTTTTCGCATAGGAGCCCAACATTTCTAATTGTTTCATTAATTTTGTACAAACTTTCTTTGTACATCTTATTTAGCTTTAAATTAATAATAATACAATCACTCACCTCAAAACACCACTAGACACATATATAATCACTTTAATAATTTCTTTACACACTTAGAAAAAATCCAATTTTACAAGAAAATTCATCAGATGATGAATAAATCTCAAAATAATACTACTCCCGACATCACTCGGAAAAACACTGAACTACACTGACATTTCAACATTTTTATTAGGCAATATTAAGCCTTGATACTTAGTATATACCTTTATTATAACTAAATATATAATCCATAATTTTTTCAACCCTTAACAACCCTTAAAACCAGAGAAAATTGTTAAAAAAATTGCAATTTTTTTAACATGCCTTACCACTCTAGACAATGTCTTTGGTACAGTGCTAAAATGTGATTGGCTGATTTTTGGAGAATTCAAAATAATTCTAGTTTTGATTGGTCGATTCAAACGGCGACACAAATACCAGTAATGTCTCTGTGTATAGACCACACAGGTTATTTTTTCAGTCAAAATTAAAAAGGAAGAAGAAGTTTTTCGTTTGTTAAGCATTATATTACATGAAAATAATTAGTTTAATATATAATTAATATAATTAATCATTGAATTTATATAGATTTGTATATAAATCATACAATCTTTAAAAAATAATTTAAAAGGAGCTTCATTCTTAAACGATTTTTGGTGATATTTTCAAATATGGATTTAGTTGTTATTTCTATGTTAAAATATGAACAATTGGTATGTAAAGTACGATTAGAAAATAAAACAAATGTAGCAAACATTTTATTTATCAAGAAAAAAAAAACTAAATCTGTGCAAAATTATCTGTTTTTAAAAATTCAATTATAACTATAATTCTTCAATTATCGTTGGTGAATGACTTTTGGTGTGTAGTATATTGCACTCTTAGTACTTATAATACTGAATGCGAATAAATTTGTTGCAATTCAATTGGAAATTTTTCGCATAGGAGCACAAAATTTCTAATTGTTTCATTAATTTTGTACAAACTTTCTTTGTACATCTTATTTAGCTTTAAATTAATAATAATACAATCACTCACCTCAAAACAATACCACTAGACACATATATAATCACTTTAATAATTACTTTACACACTTAGAAAAAATCCAATTTTACAAGAAAATCATCAGATGATGAATAAATCTCAAAACGATACTACTCCCGACATCACTCGGAAAAACGCTGAACTACACTGACATTTCAACATTTTTATTAGGCAATATTAAACCTTGATACTTAGTATATACCTTTATTATAACTAAATATATAATCCATAATTTTTTCGACCCTTAGCAACCCTTAAAACCAGAGAAAATTGTTAAAAATATTGCAAATTTTTTAACATGCCTTACCACTCTAGACAATGTCTTTGGTACAGTGCTAAAATGTGATTGGCTGATTTTTGAAGAATTCAAAATAATTCTAGTTTTGATTGGTTGATTCAAACGGCGACACAAATACCAGTAATGTCTCTGTGTATAGACCACGCAGGTTATTTTTTCAGTCAAAATTAAAAAGGAAGAAAAAGTTTTTCGTTTGTTAAGCATTATATTACATGAAAATAATTAGTTTAATATATAATTAATATAATTAATCATTGAATTTATATAGATTTGTATATAAATCATACAATCTTTAAAAAATAATTTAAAAGGAGCTTCATTCTTAAACGATTTTTGGTGATATTTTCAAATATGGATTTATTTGTTATTTCTATGTTAAAATATGAACAATTGGTATATAAAGTAAAATTAAAAAATAAAACAAATGTAGCAAACACTTTATTTATTAAGAAAAAGAAAGAAAACTAAATCTGTGCAATATTATCTGTTTTTGTTCTCCCATAGTCGGCGCCATGAATCGGAAATGTCTACATGTATTCAATTATTTTTTATTTATTTAATATGATGTAATAAAATGAAATTAAAACATTACATAGAAATTTAAATTCTAAGATATAAAATAACTAATTGAAATGTTCCTATTAAAAATCAGTCTTGATTTTATTTAGATATTAATCTAATTATTAACTACCCTAATATCTAACACAAATTCTAAATAAAATTCTTATCGAAAGTTGTAAAAAAGTATCAATTATGGCTATATACTTTAAAATTTAATAGTAACTAAAAATTAAAAATATCATTTATTGAAAAATAAATGTTATTTTTAACATATGCCTAAAAGCCTAATTATTAGATCGACAGGCATGTCAAATTTTCGAATAAAAAGATATAAGAAAACCAATAAATTTCGAAAAAAATATTAATTGTCTCAAATCTTTTTTTAAATTTTAATACCTGTTTTGTACTTTATCTGCCGGGATACTCATTTACACGTTTAAAATTTAAAAATTACAATATTATACGCACAAAATAACTTTGGACAAAACATCTATAAAAATTGGGACAAAACAGTACAATGAATAATAAAAAAAACCCTGTTATTATTTGAGATATTTATCGGTGCTGTTTTGTCCGGAGATAAAAATTAGTCCCGTCTTGAAACAGCCCTGGACGAAATAATTTCACCATACAAAAACGGCAAAGATTTCGTCCAATGCTGGTTCGTCCTTATTTAAGTTGTTATAAATTTTGTCGTGCTGTTTTGTGCTAACTAACCTACTAGGAACATTTCTGGCTACACCATGCGTAAAAATATAAAATGAAATAAACCTTCCACCGTAAAAAAGAAAGTCATAATTAAAAGTGATAAATAGTTATGTATAAAATGTGGTGGTTAAAATTTGTAGTTGTTTACGAAATCTATAACTAGAGATATGATTCTATCCTTTAGTCCGGGCGTCATGTGTTGTAAAATAAATTTCTTGTGATAATCAGCATCTAGTTCTTGCGAGGTTATGTTGTTCATGTCAGGGAGGCTTGTTTTGTCGTAGTAGAATGCGGGCGATATCCATAAACTACACATGAAACCGAAGACTGAAAATTTTTGCATTTCTTTTTCTAACCATTCTTTATTGTATTTTTTAAGGTTAATATTTAGGTTATGTTGTTCTATACTTTCATGTAATTTGTTCAAATATGTATCCAGAAATAAATCTATGTTATCGTTGCGGTCTTTGGGGATGAGATTAATATATAAAAAATAATTCAAGTCTGCAGCAATTGATGTATATCTCATAATTTGTAAATCTATCAGTTTCACATCTATGTTTCCATTTGCTTTAAATAATATGTTGTTCCTCCAACAATCGCCATGATTGAAAACATCTGTGTCTCTTTTGTTCTTAAACAAATCACAAACGCGGTTGTATATTTTGTCTCTAGAGTATTCCAGCTTTTGTATAGTTGTGTTCATGATATTATCTTTTTCGGAGTTTTTGAGCAGAGTTAAGGCTACTGAGATGTTCTTATCGAGTAAATCTATGATTGATTTGTTATTTGGGCGGTAAATTTCTAGCATTCTTTTCGAAAAGTTTTTTACTTTGTCTGGTTGACGGTGTTTGAGGATTATAGAAGCGGAATGAAAAACGGCTAATTCCTACAAGATAAGAAAATAAATATTTAATATTGTTTTACAAACCGAGTTTAAAAAAACCATTGTCACTGTTGTTGCCGAGTTATGTATTTTTCTAGCAAGAATGAAGGTTTCAAAATATATTTTTTGATCATTTTCCTTTATAAGACACATAAAAGTTATGTTTATAAGTCATCGCTGCTAATAGCAATATTTTTTTCGAAGTATAGTTTAGCCAGCACAATTTCCAAATTTTAAAATTTTGTTAACAGAAATTTTGATATAATTAATAAATATTGACGTAGTATAATGGAACATTTAATTCTGAATAATTTTCTTCAAATAAACTTTTTTCAAAAACCAATAATAAAGCCAAGAATTAATGTTTTATTTATCAATAAATCCAATACAATATCAGTATGACCATCTACAGTATAAACTTATAAACAATCACTGACATTTGTTAATATTTATATATGTATTTTCAGAAACTAATATCACAAAACTAAGGCATTAAATCGAAAAGCCGTAAGCTGTAATGAAATATTTTGGATCTAATATACTCTTGTATTCATTATTTTTGTAACAAAATAATATGATAAATAAATAATAATTACAACAAATATTTCTGTATTAATTCAATTGATACATAAAATCATATAACAATCAATATTTCAACAATTTATTAACTCAAAATAAATAAATTGAACACTTTTACACTTAACAGCTGATTAACAATCAAATGACATTTGTTTAAACAATGTTTTATCCCGCGTCTTCCGTTTGCAAGCTTTTTTGAATCTGATTGGTCAATCGATTTGTTGAAGGTATTGATTTTCTCCCATTTACACGATACAACAACGTACTTTCTTACAACAAAACATTAAAAAATAGTTCATAATTATCATCATAGATTACAGTAGTAGTCTCGTTTTGGATTAACAAATTCGAGAAAACTCATTTTCTGGCTAAACTAGCAACTTTTCGATAAAAATTGTTATATAGAAATTGTTTTTTAAATTAAATAAAGGTGAGTTTTGTTGAAGCTTTTTTTTATTTTCGCTTTTGTTTCAGAGATAATAAGTAGAACTAAAAATTGTTTATTATATGTAGGGAAATTTTTATACAAAGATTTTTTCTAAATAAACTTCTATTATTTTTTAATTTTACTTATATTTTAGCTAATAATTTATTTTATTCATATTTTGTTTTTGAGAAAATGATTTATTTATGTATGCATTTAAATCTCTACAGATAAAAACTAAATAAATAGAATTCATATATTAATAACTAACATATATTATTTTGAATAAATTATATTTGAAACTTTTTTCGATTTAAAGCCTTAGTTTTGTGATATTAATTTCTGAAAATTCATATATAAATATTAACAAATGTCAGTGATTGTTTATAATTTTATGCAATAGATGGCCATACTGATATTGTGTTGGATTTATTGATAAATAAAACGTTAAATTTTGGCTTTATTATTTATTTTTAAAAAAAGTTTATTTGAAGAAAATTATTCAGAATTAAATGTTCCATTATACTATGTCAATATTTTTTAATTGTACCAAAATTTCTGTTAACATAAAATTTTAAAATATGGAAGTGTCGAGATATATTTCCAAAAAGATATGCAGATATGGGGGCCCGTGTTAGAATGACATTTAATAATAATGTACATAGGTGTCAAGTATCAATTTTTCATTTAAATCATCATGATTTTTCAAATCCATGTGAATTATTATCCTCGTCAAGTATATTCCATACTATTGATGACAAATAAATAGCAGAATATTTTGAAATTTTGAATGAAAAATTATGACAATTGTGACATCTATGTAAATAACTACTAGCCGTCATTCTGACACGGATCCTCATATCTGTCTGCCAAAGCCAAGTGGGACACGTGTGATTTTATGTATGTATGAATTTCAAATCTTTGGCGATTTTTTTACTGAGTACAACACATGCAGTAAAATAATAATATGTATAAATTTTTCTAATATAAAATTGAATTATGTACCTGTATGACAGCTAAACACTGTTCTATACTCATGCTGGCTTCGTTTCTGCGCATTTCATAGCCCTCTGAATTTAAATCCTTCAATACAATCATTTCATGATCGGCATATATGCATTCAACAACAGGTAAAGGTATTTTGGTGTTTTCTTGTAACGCAGGTATAATTTCATTAAAAGCGATCACTTCATTAAGAAATATTTCAGTTGAGTTGAATGCTAACTGCATCACTTCTGATGTATACGGCCGTTTTATTATGACGGAATTTCTATAGTCTACAAAGAATAGTTTTTCCAAAATATTCTAATCTTAACAAAGGTTTGTGTGTCAATGTCGGCACTCACCAACTAAATTGTTATTTTCATTTCTTTTGCCCTCGATTCGAACCCGTCTCACAACAGACATAAAATTCTCCCCTTTTTCACAGGCTGGCGATTTATGGAGGTTTGTAATTAGAATGCTGTCATCAGCTTCATATTTCCTTATGATTTTTTCAAGAAAATTCACATTTAAATCGAACATTTTTGGTTTTATTTTATTAAAACTTATAAAATAATGCGATGAATTAAAATTGCGATGAAACTGAAAAGGAAGAAACTTTATAAATGAATTCTTAGTGGATATTTCTCTTTCAAATTATTATTCTTTAGGTTATTATATTTATAGGTATGTAATGTAATAAAATTTATCTAAAAAATTAGTAATTTCTTAGCGATTTTTATCCTACACACAGTACTCTATTAGCCATTCATGAAATACATTTACGCTTGGTATTTTCAATTTAGGATAGAATTAGTACGGCAGAAAGAATGACTGAATAAATTTCTTGTTCTAGTATCATAATTGGGTACTCTGCGATGAAATGATCATAATAATTATGGTGAATTGACAACATTGTTAAAAAGTTTATGTAAGAACGCATGGTTACGTAAGTTTCTTCTATTTTCTAATGACAACAATTTTGGCCTGTTGGAAAATTACAATTGAGAAATTTAAAAAAAAATCGTTGAATTGCTTCAATATACTAAAGCGATTATTTCCCATTAATTTTTAACCATGTATAAATGGACTTAAATATGAAAATTTATTGATCTTAGGAAGATTTCACGAATAAAATATGTAAATCGCATTTTTATTAGAATAACAAACAGTTTTAAATCAAAAAGAAAGGACGTTATAACCACAGTTTTGATAGTGGATATTTCATTTTCATTTTGTTTTATAAACATATTTTAAATTAAAATATATCATTTACGAGCCCAACCCCAAATGTATTCGTACCCTCTGAAATAAATATATTAACAGCAATAAAAAATAAATTTTTAGGTTACAATAGTGGACTATATGTTATTAACTAAATTTCTCATTTAAACAATTATCTACGGGCAAATATGACAAAAGACAAGTCCCAAATAATAAAATATTTGTGTTAGTATTATTTATAAAACTGAGGGTAAAAGTAACTGACAATATACTCAATTAATTGCCATCTTAAATTTTATTACTTTAATAAAAATTATTTGCGAATTATTAAAGACGAAAACATTTGTCACATGCAGACAATTGTTTATTTGCAAATGAATTATTATTAAACCTAAGAAATTGTATTATAAGCAATGTATTCAAGTTGTATACACTCTATTAATACACCATATCAAAATTTGTTGAACTGGAGTAATAATTATAGCATCCAGAAGTTTATTTATTCTTGTTTTTGATATAATTGTAGGTGGTACTTTAATAAATAAATATCACTTTGCAAAGAATTTTACTAAAAAAATAATTGAATATATTGTCAGTTTGCTTTACCTTCAGGTTTATAAATAATACTAAGATAAATATTGTATTATTTACTGTTGGAACTAAAAAAAATAGCACGTGTCTGTTGTCATATATTTGCCCGTAGATTATTGTTAAAATGATACATTTAGGTAATAACATATTTAAATCCAGTGCACTTTATTAATACATAAAATAAAAATTGCCCAAATATAGTCTTAACTATTGTAACCTTCTTGCTGTTAATATATTTTTTTCAGAGGGTACCAATACATTTGGGGTTGGGCTCGTATATAAATATTTGGATGGAAAAAAGTACAAAGCTATTGTGAATAAACGTTTTTAACGACGCCATTTATATATGCGTTATTAATTTATTTTAAATTTATAATTAATACAAATATAGTACTTACTATCCAATGGTTTAACTGACTTAGTAACTTTTTTCTTTGAGTACTGGTACTGTATATGTATCAAACATGTTAGTAATTTTATAATAGTAACCTACCTTGTTAAAAATTGTACAGGCTTTCTTCGTAAAAAACATTAAAGTACTTTATAGTATTAAAAGGTTTATTTCATTTTATGATCAGGTGTGCGATCTGTTTATAGTAACTGCATGGTGCAAAATAAAATAAAATATCTTATTGTACGCCTCTTACAATTTTTACAGATTTATTCCGTTTGTTTCAGAATCATTTGTTTATGAAGATGCTGGCAGTGTAGGACACTCTCATATATACAAGGGAATGTCAAAAAAATCTAATTTACATTTTTTTCTAACGCGGAAACGCAAGGCCGGTCCTATTATCTATATTTGTTGATCCAATGTTCGCTTGCATTAATGACGTATTGTTGTAACCTTGTGTGTGATTGGCTATTAGAATGCATTAGTGTGAATGTATGTAGTACTGCACATGACATTGAATTGCAGCGCTGAAATTATTTCAAGAACTGCAAATTTGTTGGGGGATTTAGAGTTCATTGAATGCACCACGTGGCTAATGTTTTTATTGAATTAATTATCAGGGAACTCAAGGTTTGCTGGTTAACGAACTGGGATGTACTTTACTAAGTGCATTTTCCAATATTCTAATTACTAACTGCGCAATATCTATTTGTCTTTATCTATATGTAAAAGAGAACTCAAGGAAAAAATATTTTCTTTGATCAATAAATTTGATGAGTTTTTATTGATGAATACTATGAGGAATAAGGAGTAAATATAAATCATTTATCTCTCGTTTATAAAATCGATCATTATATTGATTGATCGATGATACCAATTCACTTGTTCTCACCTTATGTGTTATGTTAATTACAATAGGGAATTTCAGCTCAATTGAATTAAGATAAATTAGTTAAAAATGGAAATATATGTTTAATAATAAATATTAATAAAGAAATAAAATGATATAATTGAAATACTACGTAAACAAGGGTGTTGTTATAGGAGTTCCGTCACTCATATGAATTCCGTATATATTATTTTGATTGGCGACCCATAGACCGCTTATAGATATCTAACGACTACCGAGTAAGGGGGAGCCTAATAATGGATGTTTCAATAAGAACTTTTTTTACCACTCGCTAAGAGAGGTACCGGATTTATGTTTAAAATCGCATATCCAGATTTTAATGATGTGAGTGTGTGTGCGTGTGTGAATGTGTGTGTGAGGATGTTGGAAGGACAATTTCTCAAAACTATAATACTTAAGAGCTGAAAAGGTTTTGGTAATAATTGGACAACCGGAAGTAGCAGATTCTTAAAAAAATCTTCTAAATACATAAATATATTTTGAAATTTTTTGTTCTTGTTAGTATTCAAGAAGAGTAAATTCTCTATTTGATACATATAAATATTTAATTATACCTTATATAAATTTAGAGATGGATAGTCATAGAACCAATTGATATGTTTGTAACTGACAGATAAATGTCAGTGCCAAGAGACATTACTGAAGATTTTTTCTGGGAAGTACATACATATATTATTTCTTATTGTATTAATAGTTAAATATTTAAAATTATAGGTATATTACATATACCTTTCAAAAATACTGTCAATCCCGACAATGAATTGGAAACATCTCAAAAAATTAGAATAGTAGGCCAAAATGAATTTAAAATTAAAAAATATAAATATAAAGAATAGATGTAAGTAGAATTTTTGGTGTAGAGTGTAGGTATACAAGAAATGTTAAATACAATAGGACGCGAGCAGTCATGTGACTTTGTTGGCCTTGACAAGCAGATATGGAGAATGATAGTAATTATGTACATAGATGCCAAATATCATAATTTCTCATTAATTCTATTCCATATGGTTTATTTTCCTCGGCAAGTAAATTACACACTCCTGGTGACAAATTAACTACGTGAATTTAGATAATCTTAAAATTTTGAATGAAAAATTCTGACATTTGACATCTATGTACATAATTACTAATTGCCATTTTGACATGGGCTTCCATATCTACTTGTCAAGGCCAACAATGTCACATGACTGCTCGCGCCCTATACTTTTGTAACCAAAAACGGAAGTGGCGATAGGTATTGTTTTTTTTTCAATAGGGTTGTATTTGGTTAACGCTTCTTAACAGTTCATATGAAAAGTTAAGCAAAACAACCGCATAAGATTGTTTTCGAAAAACCAAAGCTTTCTCAGTGATTCCAAAAAAAATCTAATTCCTCGTACGTAATACATTAGTTTGGAAATAATAATGTGGGGGTTAGTTGTACTACGTATGTGTCGACCAGACAATTTTAAAACCCTGTAAGGTGACGCCTGATAGATATATTGTCATTATGGAAATTTATATATAAAAGCAAATTGACGGATACAGAAATGACTAAAAAAATTAACTCCGTTCTAAGAAATTGTATTATTTAAGTATCTACGTAGTAACTATGAAAATATTTATTTGTGAGCATTTGGCAAACATTCATAACTGCAAATATCATGGGACAACGCACTAACAAAATAATTTGTCATTGAACTTTAGAGTAATGCAGTAATATAAAAAAAATGTTAGAAAAAAATCAAGTGTGCTGGGAATAACAAAGAACAAAACTTATGTAACGTCAATTGCACGTCAAAAGTCATTGTGCTTTTATTGCATATCCTTGATTATTGCGCACACAACAATGGAAGATAAAATTAATCACATTTTTGATGAGAAAATGTCATACTTGAAAGATCTTTCTAAGAAAAATATTTCAAAGATGTAAGATAGACAAAATATAGTGATAAGATATATGTTGATACCGTATTTTTTTTTTAGGAATCATGTAAAAGATGATTTGAAGTTGACGATACTGAAATTAAAATGCAATGTTGATAAATTGGTAGGTAGTGTTTTATTCAAAGGTATTGTTGTATACGCGGTTATTATTTTATTATATTCTATATAAAAATTTCTATTAATAAATTATTGTGATTATTATATTTTACAATTTTTCGTTTGGTGCTGTTTGATTCTTTTGTTATAAACTTTTTGTTTTCTGTCTGAACTGAAGTGTCATTTTTAAATTGCATTATTTTACATTTTATTAAAGATGAGTGCGTATATCAACAATGAAATTGGTGAAGTATGTATATAAATATATAAGTTTATTATAAATATATTAAAATATTGTGTTACCCTAAATATATTACAAATAATGATGCATTTAAATTTAAAGAGATCTAAGTGTAAAAAAATATAAGTATAGGCTTATAGGGTGTGAGCAGTCATGTGATTTTGTTGACCTTGAGAAGCAGACATGGGGCCCGTACACGGACCCGAGTCAAAATGACAGCTAGTTACAAGACAAAATGTAAAGTGACAATATTAAGAATAACTTAATACGAGTGCGAAAGATCGGACAAGAAATAGTTCATAATTTTCTTTCCATACCCGGACTGAGCATCATTGAAAATGTCAAGATTGGTATTGTATATGGGCAGAGTATTGAATGTAGCACACAACTGTCTCAATGGAGATCGAATTTCGTAGTTAGCTCTAGGGATAACACTGAACAATTAGACAATTGGAGTAACTACAAATCGTATCAATGCGGCGATGGTGAAATTTAGCACAACAATACCTTATAATTTTTTCTGTATACTCTCCAAAGATTGTACATGTTTGATATATACAGGATTCCAAATTTGTAATTCGTATTCCAGCTTGCTACGCACAAATGAGTAATACAAAGATTTGAGGGTCCGTAAATTATGAAATGATTGTGTATTACGAATTATGAAGCCAAGATTTCTGTAAGAAGCTTTTCGAATATCATTAAAATGGGGAATAAAGCTAAGTTTAGGATCGAACAGTCCTAGATCTTTGAGTATAGTTACTCGTTCCAACATTGTATTCATTTGATAGTTAAATAGTATAGTTGTTCGCTTTAGAGAGTAGGTCATAATTTTACATTTACCTAAATTAAATAGAAGCTTAGAGGCTAAAGACCAATCAAGAACATTATTAATAACATTATTAATAATTCTGGAATTTTTCAAGTCATCTGCATATAAGAGAACGTTGGAGTGATGAATAATATCATTGATGAAGTAATGGTATGCCCTAAATTAGACCCTTGTGGGACACCAGATGTTGCATAATAACGTTTAAAGGTAATACGATCAATACGAACACGAAGCTCGCGATTGCTCAAATATGAAGACATGAGTTGTAGCAAGTCATCAGAGAATCCAAAATTCAAACGAAGCCTACTTAGTAGAACAGAGTGGTCAATTTTGTCAAAGCCTTTCGCAAAGTCCGTGTAAACAACGTCTACTTGAATGTTATTATGTTCAACAAATTGACGATGAAGAAGAAAAAAAATGTGATAAATTTGATTGGTCCAGCTATACACAAATGTTAGAGGGAGACAGAGATCCCACTGGTCAGGCGGGTTGCATTTTTGGTGGATAGCTGTCATAAAATGAGTCCTCATCTCTGCTTCTCAAGATTGCCTCCTCGCGTCCTCATTATTTTTTGAATTTAAAAGCAACTATCACAGCAATACTGTACTAACGACAGTATCCTACGTGTTTATGTTAAACATACATCTATCATACATTATTGTAGTGCTGGTACTTCTCATAATAATGTATTATTATTTTCGATTATTAAAACTCGTTTATCTTTTTAGAGTATAGATGAATTAAAACAAGAATTAAAAAACATGAAAGAACGTAGGGATGAGCTGGCAAATGAAATTAAAGATATTAAAAAAGAATTACAAACCTTAAACCATCTTTCCGATGAAGAAAAACCAGATCAAAAATTAAATATTAAGGATATTTTATTTACATCTACAAATGAAGAAGATCATGAATTTTACCAAAAATGTTTTCAAGAAATTGGAGAAGCTACAAAAGAAATTCAGCAAAAACTGAAAAACAATGAAATTAGCAAAAAAGAAGATTAATTGTATGTTTAAAATTTTATAAATAAATCTGTACTTATTTAAATTGTTTTATTTATAGCACAAAATCGTGTAGAAAACGGATTTAAATTGAAATAAAAGATTTAACTTTATTTTATTAAACTATTTATTATTGAAAAGGTCATGAAGACAAATAAAGCCCACATTAATTAAAAAGTTCATGTTAAACTATTTCATTATAAACCTAAAACAGTTAGTCAGCATGTTTAAAACTAATTTTAATTTTCATATAAAAATATTTTCTTAAAAAAATTAAATTTGGCTTGTTAAGCGTATATATCTTGGTGAAGTTGAGGGTTTTCGATTGCGTGGCCGACCAGTGTGTAAGTGGATGGATGTGATTGGTAGGGTGCTTAAAGAGAGAGAATTTCCAAGTATGAAGAGAAGAAGAGCATGTATGAATGCGATTATGAGTGTGGCGAAGGATGATTGTTTCCTAACTATTATTGTGATCCGGATGCGGTATTTCGCTACCGAAAATCGGTCACTTTAATATGTTTAAGAGTAAGGATTTGTTGTATGATGTTGATATTGTTCTTATTGTTATTGGGTTTGTGCGAACCCACTAAGTGGGACACGCGTGATTTTATGTATGCCACTGAAGAAAATTAAACATTTTAAGAATAATGGACAAGTAAATAATACTCTTTTACATAAGAGCTAGATTTAAATAAATTCTTGGCCTAATTTTAGCCTAAACTCAGCCATCTAGGCAACCTCTCATACTCTTTCTTCTTCTTGTGGTGGGCTATGCTAGAGCTACTACTACCATCTGTTTACAAATTGGAAAATTTGCGATAGGCACTAGCAATTTTATGTTAACAGGAATAAAAATACTGAATTATTAACAAAACGTTAAAAAATAATGTTATCCTTATCTTTTTTTCATTATGTAGAATTAAATTATTGTTTACAGTATACCACTTTAACGATTATCGTTATAATAACGATATAACAATGCATGTCATAACGAACGGTTACAGAGTCTATTAAACGATTTTCGTTATTATTATAACAACATAAAGTTATAACAATGTTTAAAGAATAGCTCTATTATAACTTTTAAACAGAATTAAGGCGATCTAATCTAAAATGTAAAATCCTTATATCTTTGAATATCAAGAAATAAAATTTAAGGTTTAGAATAATTCAAAATGAATTCATATTTCCCGCCACCTTCTCAGCTGTTAAATTTAGTTCTCTAACCTTTTCATAGACGGCACTAAAACTTGTTATCATGGTTTATAAGGGAGATACCCAATCTTCTATATATTTTCCTTAATCTATGGTCCCTACGGGCCGTATATGCATTTTTCTTTGAAAATAGTAATAATCTCGGACCACATATTTGTATTTTAATTGTCTTAGATTAATTTTCTAATACTATAACATTTTATACTCGTATTTGCCGAACATTTTGCATTGCAAATATTGCTGCTGCGTTTTCATATTACAAGTTTGTAATTTATTATCAAAGAAAAAAAAATCACTTACTTTTAGCGTCTCGAAACAGCTGAGGCCCTGTAAATAAAACAAATTTCTTAATATATTGTAACATTCATAACTTTACTATATACTTGTATGTCATTAGCATAGCATATCTATACCATAAATTCAATACATGATTTGCTAGATTACAATAATGTTATTATAATTTTTATATATATACCCACCTAATAGACGCTTTCCTTTCGCTTTTCTGCTCCCAGAACCATAAAAAAGTCTGATGTTTTTCTCCATTACTCAACTCACAATTGTTTTACCCGGCGCGGTTAAAAATATTATTAAACACTGCTACATTAACGACGTCTACTATAAAAGATATTACACTATACACTACTGACGATTTACACCAACAAAGCTTAAATATTAAGCTATTTACCTCTAAAAAATCAACTGTAAATTGAAATTTTGTAATATACATTAACTCATTTGTCACTTCATACCGATGTGATATTGTCAATTTAAGGAACGATTAAAATTTAAATTACATTGTTGTAACTAGATCTACAATACTTTTACACTACTATAAAATATACACACACAAATAACAAATACTTAACAATAACAAACAATATTATTTTATATTTTCTGTGAGTTAAGTTTTAACGTATTTAATTCGGTACTGAGTTGTTTCTGTTGCCGAAGATAAACGAAAACGAACGACATTTTTGTGGGAATAAAACCAGTGAACCCTAAACATTTTATTCGTTTATGGACAATTAAATATGAAAAGAATAATTTAAATCTTTTATTTATTGAGTTACAAGTGATAAATAAATCTATAATAAAAATAATAGGTAATACATACAAATTCACACACTCATGCAACAATTAACAACTACCTCAACGTGTTATAAATGGCTTCTAGATCATCATCTGAAGATTGAGTTATACTATCACCATTGGATCCTAACTTAACGTAACAATATTCTGCATCAGTTCGTCTTTTACATCCGCATCTTTCACTAGAACAATCACATCTTGTCTTCGAGTCACAGATTTCCGCGTAAACATTTTCCGATTCCGTTTTTGACTGTTGAGAGACTTCGTCCACAACTTGACTATATGGTAGATCGTCTACTACTGGGAGAGCTCGGTTTTGGACTTTTGTAGTTTGGTGGACTTGAACCACGTGGACTTCTTTCGGTTCTAGTTTTTGGATTTCTTGAATGGGTTGTTTTTTGATGGGTTTCTTCTGGATTTTTGTTTTCACGTGGAATTCGGAACATAATCTTTCTGTTATGAAAGAATGTTCGTTTTGGGATGGTATTAGATCTGGTTTTGTAGGGAGAGGGTTTTCTGGGACTGGTTTGATTTCGTCTAAATCTATTTCTGTTATGACCATATTTAAAGATCTGAGATCTTTCAATGAATGTCCTTGGTGTTTGGAGGAATCGTTTATGAATCCTTTTTCATTTTCTAATATGCACATTTGGAACTCATGGCTGAAGCTGTCGGATACATCTGAGCCTCTCTTTTTGCCGGCTCGAATGTTTCTGATGTTTGCTGCATCTGCTAAACATAGTTGTGCGTCCAAACTTTGACATTTGAGCAAAGATGGATCACCTTTATTCTTCATAGGAGTTTCTTCTAAATCTATTCTCTTCGTAGAGAACATAAATGAAGCAGACTTTTTAACAGGATTGTACTGTTTCTTCCCGAATTTTTCTTCGATTAATTTGCTCATGTCTTTGTATCTATCTATGCTTCTAACTTTTTCGCAGCTCTCTACATCAGGTTCTACAAATTTGCCAGCTGTAGATTCTGTATTGCTGCCTAAAATTTTGAAGTGTCTATACCATTTTTTAGGTTTCGGGAATTTTTCTAACACTTCTTTGGTTATAAGTTGTCTTTCGTTAGTTTCTGTATATCTTTTAACTTCTTCATCGTTTCTATGTTCGTTACATTTACCGCCACAAATTTTTTTGAGTTTCCTACAGTTCAAACAAAAGTCTTCTTCTTTTTTTTGTTCAGTTTTGATGTTTGGCACTAGTCTTACTTGTCGATACCATTGCTCCACGTTTTTATGACAATGAGACAACGCCGATTGAAGTCTTTGAGATTTGAATAGTTTGTATTCGCTGTCAAAACCTAACATAGATCGACATATTTTCAATTTAGAGTTGATATTCAAGCAATTGATTTGATGACCGACATTTTCCCCTGGTCTAGGCAGAGTACAGGTTACAAGAAGCGGTTCTTGGAATTTTTCTTCTAAGATGAATGTATCTGTAAAAATAATTGGTTAATTAGTGACTGGTCTGGAAAAAAGATGGCTGCACATGTAGAGAAAAACGGAAAGGGTTTTTTCAATGAAGATGCAAACCAGTTTATGTTGCATGTAGGAACGTATTAGTCAATTAAATTACCAATGGGTTTAATTAATTAGGACAGTAATTATCATTTACATTTGTGTAATGTAAGCATATTATTTTGTTGTCAACGATTTAAAAATAAAACTAGAATGTAAATGAAGTTGATTAATGGGATGATAATGGTAATATATCAAGGGGGCATTATTTTCCCGGTAACATTTTTGTTATTAAGATTGCTGCTTTGGTAACACACAAAGACATATGTATAAGATATATCATTCAGTCAAACAGCATTTATTCCTACTATACCAATGTTTCGGTACACCCTTGCACCTTCTTAAGGGTCTACAACAATTATACAACAAAATTTAACACATACAAAATAACAGACATTATCACACTTACAGTAAGATCTTACAGATTGTTACAAATCATGTACACAAATTCATACAAAACATTCAGTTATTTTATTAAAACATTGTACAAAAAATTCAAAGAGCATACACACATCCATTTTCTCTAATAAACGACAACCGAATAATACGGAAAATAAATAAATAAATATTTCATCACGGCATATTACCCATTGCTGGGTGTGCCAATCTGTTTCGTACACAGATATCGGTAATGATAGAATATTTGTACCGTGTGGGCGCTTACCAGGCGTCACCTCACGGGCACTCATTGCTGGCGTGGAGAGTGCAATACAGGGGTCAATTTTGTGCCATTAAAATGCGATGTAATTTTTGGCGTCGGTCGGGATCGAACCCGGGTCCCCAGGTTCGCGACCAGACACTCAGGCACACGTCCACGGATAGATTCCAAAAATTATAATTTTTTCGTATTCCTCGAGTGATTAGATTTTGGTTATAATTGATCCGCCGGAAGTACCCTCATTTGCAACTTTTAACGATTTTTTTTTTTTGAAAAACGCAGTTAAATATCATTTACTAACATTTAATGATTATAAATTTTAAAGAATTTGTTAACCTCTATACGATTTGATAGCTTTTATACTTCATATTCAATAGATATAGAGTTAAAAGTATAAAGATATTAAATTTTATACATCAGCCAACTATGGTAACGAATGGAAACTGCTAATATATTCAGATAATTCAAATTAACTGATAAGATAAGGAATGAAAGGTAAGGGAAATGGCTCGAGTGATAAAGTTTCTAGAAAGATACAAGACAGATGATTATATTAGTTTGAACATGTCATGAAAAAAGATGAAGAATATATTGGAAGAAGAATGAATTGTTTTGTAATAGAAGGTGGAAGAAACTGAGGAAGACCAAAGATAAGATGGAAGGACTGTATCGCGGAAGACTTGAGAGAAAAGGAACTGAATGAGGACGACACGCAAAACAGAGATGAGTGGAAGAAGAAAATAAAAAACAGCGACATAATTTTACTAGAAATATAGGAACTTCTGCATGAAAATTTATGTATGTAATTTGTACATAATACACAGGATAGACGGAAGGTAATGTGCTGGCCACATCTGATTTTTTAAAACTTTTTTCGTCTCAATCAAGGTTAATATAACTAACAATTTATTCAATTTTCTGTTATGGTAGAGGACTCCATAAACCATTGTACAAATATCAACTACCAAGAAGAGCCAAATTTAACAACAGTACGAACTATTTACAACAATAGGAATAATTTAACTGAACTGATATATTTTAAGAAAAAAGTTAAATAAATAAATCATTACAATAATTACTTTTGCAACTAATATTTTCATTATTATTTCTTTTGAATAATATAAATATAAAAAATATAAATTTCTTGGTATTTCTTGACTGTTGGTATGATGTTAAAGTTAAAGATAAATAATTGGAGTTGCAGTCTTGGTGGAAAATGTTTATTAAGATATCATCTTAAGTAGATAAAATAAAAAATAAATAAATATATCATCACGGCATATTACCCATTACTGGGTGTGCCAATCTGCTTTGTATACAGATTTCGGTAATGATGATGACGTATTTGTACCGTGCGGGCGTTTACCAGGCGTCACCGCACGGGCACTCATTGCTGCCGTGGAGAGTGCACCACAGGGTAGATGAAATCTTAATAAACATTTTTCACCAAGACTGCAACTCCAATTATTTATCTTTAACCTTAGTAAAAAATATAATCTTACAAGTGCAAAATAGCAAAATAAAAGCATCGGAATAAGTATGTAAGGATGAGAATTTCTTGGCCTTGGTTGATTGGTGGGGAGAACTCAGTAGCATTTAGTCTGCTGTTCTATTAGTGGCATGAATCGAAAATGATTTAAAGAAGGATATGGTTTCTGAATTATACAATTTTTTGAGCTTAATTTTAACAATTCCTTCAATTGTTAATGTTGCATTTTTTTTAATAATTCTCCTCACCTTACTTTAAACTCATTCACCGCCACTATTACAAATACTGTTTAATTTCATGTAAACATAATAATAAAGTATTGCTATTGTTTAAATATGTAGATCAAATACACATATTAAACCTATTAAACTGTCACAATAAAAGTGTTTACAAAACATAAACAGTGTAACAGAAACAGGAAACTCTAAAAAGAAGACATCTAAAAACCACAATTTCCAAGCTTACTAAAAACCATCTAAAAACAATACAATTTCATTCTTCATAATAATTCCAATTTTGTGCAAAAAGCGCAACATCAATTGCAATAACAATTGGCCGTAATCGGAAACGGAAATGAAGGCGTAACAAGGTCAGTTTACGCGTGCGCGTGATTGCGTGATACGTCAAGGATGGACGCATGAAAAAATGCTCTCGTGCGTGACAAGAATGTGATGTACATGACACACGTTTGACACTAATGTAGGCGGAAAAAAAAAATTAACATTACCTCCAGGGACAATTTCTGAGATATTTCATATTTTTTATCGTACCTGGGAAGTCTTTAGGAAGCTGAGGTCCAGACATGAGCTTGACTTTAAGGGGAAGGTGCACCCTTCTTAGGAGATGGGCTAAGCGGTACAGACAGTCCTTGTCCAGAGCAAGAGGTCCTGTTTTGTCCAGAAGTCCTGGAAAGCATAGCCTTGCTTTTGTGGAACTATGAACCTCGTAAAATTCACCCTTTGTTGTCAAAGGAGCGTACAATTCCTAAAAGAAACAAGAAAATAAATGAACAATATACCATATACAGAGATTTGTATAGAAGGTGACACTGAAAAACGGGCCGCTCAAAATAATATGTTATCTCTCGCTAAGAGAGGTATTGGATTCATGCTAAAAATCGCATATCCAGATTTGAATTATTAAGCACGTGTTAAGGTCCCTACAATCCGATTTTAATATTTTTACGATGATGTCTGTGTATGTATGTGTGTGTATACTTAATATCTGTTTAACTACGTTTTTCTCAATTGGACGAGTTGAAAAGGTTTTGGTAATAATTGGATAACCGGAAGTAGCAGAATCTTAAAAAAATTCTTCTAAATATTATTGTTTGAAAATGTTTGTTCTCGCTAGTATCAAAGAAGAGTAAATTCTTTATCTTCATATATATGGTATACTATAATATGTTGTAATACCAACAGAAACCAAATGAAAATTTTAAATTTTTGTTGCTCTCAGATAAATGTCAGTGTCAGAAATCCGGAGACATTAGGTACTGAAGAGTTTTTCTGGGAAGTACATACATTATATTATTTCTTATTGTATTAATAGTTAAATATTTAAAATTATGGGTATATTACATATACCCTTCAAAAATACTGTTAATCCCGACAATGAATTGTAAACATTTTGGTAATTAGAAGACAAATTTTTTTCATAGAATGAATTTGTAATTAATAAAATTTAAATATAAAGAATAGATGTAAGTAGATTTTTTGGTGTAGAGTGTAGGTATACAGGAAATGTTAAATACAATAGGGCGCGAGCTGTTATGTCACTTTGTTGGCCTTGACAAGCTGATATGAGGGTCCGTGTCAGAATTATAGCTAGTAATTATGTACATAGATAATTTTTCATTCTAAATTTAAAGAATTTCCAATTCCATTTGGTTTATTTTTCTCGACAAGTAAATTCCACACTCCTGGTGAAATGAATGAAAAATTCTGACATTTGACATTTACGTACATAATTACTAATTGTCATTCTGGCACGGGCCCCCATATCTGCTTGTCAAGGCCAACAATGTCACATGACTGCTCACGCCCTATACTTATGTAACCAAAAACGGAAATGGCGAGAGGTATTGTGCTGGCCACAACATATTTTTAATATAAAAATGTTTTCAATGATAATTTTATTTCTTAGTCCCAAGTAATTTTCATTTCACAAGTAAATATATATATATATGCATTCACCTTTTTCTTTTATTACTTCTAAAATTAATTTATTCGTTGACAGTATCGCCGATAAATTTTATGTAAGGGAGGCCATTTTAATCGCAAAAGAGGACGGAGTACAATATTGAGTATAGGAGGCTGTCCTCGTTAAAGGAGGACGGGTGGCAACCCTAGAGGTCACTGACTAAATGACCTATAATGCAGGAACCGCCCCTGTTAACTGAAGGGCACTTTTATTCCGATTCGAACATCAGTTATGAAAACCACGTATCGCGCAAACCAAATCAACATATATGTTTCATGTTTATTATTTTCATTATTTTTATTCATTCAATCCAATTACGATGGTGTTGTATGCAATGCACCCCAATGCTATCGTATCCTCTCCTATCCATTCCAATCCTATCCTATATTCGTATTGTATATCCGTTGGCAGGAAGACGACTTGCAGCACACCTGGTGTTTCTTCGGCGTTGTTTTATTTCATTCCAGGCCGCGTGGCGAGACTGCAACGTTCGTGCAGTGCACAACCACCGACCAACGCATAAATAACGAGAGTTAAGCTCAGATTAAGAATACATTTACATTACTGTGCCCGATGTTCGGTTTATCTGCCGAGGAATTAAAATATTGCCATTGCTAGCAAGGAAGATGCTGAGTACAACACCAGGACCCCATTCAGCAACATTCAAAACAGGGGGATTTATTCTTAGCCATGTACATAATTGTCTATAGACGCACATTATTTAGAATTTTAAATAGCATAATGTGGTGCATTCTCCACGGCAACCATGAGTGCGTGGTAAACGCCCATACGGTAATACCGTACAATACAGATTGCCTCGCCCAGTTATGGGTGGTTTCTTGTCAATATTATGCTGCTATGCTATAGACGTTTTTTACCTTCCGTAACCTCTAGGTTTTAGGGTCCCTATAATACGATTTTACTATTTTTACGATGATGTATTCCTTTCCTTACATCCATATGCAGACTTGATTAGATTTTGATTACAATTGGTCCACCGGAAGTACCCTCAATTGCAACTTTTAACAATTTTTCTTGAAAAAAACGCAGTTAAATATCATTTATTAAAATTTAAAGAATATATTATTCTCTATACGATTTGATTTCATTTATACTTCATATGCAATAGATATAGAGTTAAAGAATTATAAAGATATTAAATTCCATACATCTAACAGCTATACTAACCATGGAATGAAAAGAAAATGAATGTAGTTGGGGAAGACACGGAAAGATGATAAAAGGTAAGGGAAATGGCACGAGTGATAAAGTTTCTACAAAGATACAAGAGAGACGATTACATTCGTTTGAACATATCATGAGGAAAGATGCAGAATATATTGGAAGAAGAATGAATACTTAGTAATAAAAGGTTGAAGAAACTGAGGAAGATGGAAGGACTGTATTGCGGAAGACTCGAGAGAAAAGGAACGGAATGAGGACGACACGCAATACAGAAATGAGTGGAAGAAGAATAAATATTATTTGAATTTACATACTGGATATTCTAATACTATAGAAAAAAATTAAATGATATATAATACATGATATACAGGGTGTCCCTTAACTTCGAGCAAAAACTTTAAGGGCATATAGTACTGACCAAAATGAATAAAAAAGCTTCATCAACATAGGAATGATCTTCAACTGTTTCCGAGAAAAGCGAAAAATCTAAGAAAAACTGACAAAGATAGCGATCGAATAAAATTTTGTCTATGTCAGTAAAAAGACTATAAAAAACAATAAAATTTTATATGAAACATTTTTCTCAATTTCTTATAGTTACGTAGTTATATGAAAATTAAATATTGACCAAGGTCGCCACAACATTTCACTTTTGATTTTTATAAAATAACAAAAGGCCATCTAAGATTACCTCTCAAAGGTAAACAAAAAGTCTCAATTAATCAAAATCGTAATTCTTATAGTTTTCGAGATAGCAAAGGTAAATCTCGTAAAAACTCATTTTTCACTGCGTTATATCTGGGAAACTATTAAAGATCGGACACATTTTGACTGAGCTTTTTTTACTCATTTTGATCAGTATTATATGCCCTTAAAGTTTGTGCACCAAGTTAAGGGACACCCTGTATTGATCATAAGACAGACATTTATTTTAAAATTCGTGAAATTGAAGGGTTGGTTTTAAAGTTTTTTTAGTGCCCTGGTTGACACTATTTTTTTTTTTATAACAATAATTTATTTGTTATTCTACACTTGTTAAGTGACTAAATAATTCATTATTATTTTTATTTAAATTTCGTGTCGACCAGTGAAACTACACATCGATCCTTAACAGACAAGTTCGAGCCAATATGAAGACCGGTGTATGTTGCTTATTATTGCTATCTTTTGTCAGTGTATTTGTTACCTACAAATGAGAATGTGTTCAGCTCGTATTAAATGCAATTCTCGTGAAAAACTTCTGTTGGGGGAGTTAAAATAGTGTATATTTGTGTCTTTTGGTGACAAACTAAGTTTCGTGATATGAATTTTTAATGTGTGATGGTTTTCAGTGGACTAAATAGTGAAATAACTGAAATTTTGTCCTAATAAACGTTCCTGGTCGCAGTGGTAGCTGTTTTTCTGAGATGCTGAGATCTTCGATGTCTCTGTTGGCCAAATTGGACTGACAGTAGGCGAGGTTGGAGCAATATTTATCTTATTTTATTATTAATTTTTCTACAGCTTGTTAATATTAGTTTTTATGTAAAAAAAATCTGATGTGGTCAACAAATGACCTCTCGCCAATTCCATTTTATGTTGCATAAATAAATAATAAATAAATATATCATCACGGCATATTACCCATTACTGGGTGTGCCAATCTGCTTTGTATGAAGATATCAGTAAATACAGAAATATTTGTACCGTGAGGGCCCTTACCAGGCGTCATAGCTGTCGTGGAAAGTGCACCACAGGGGTCAATTTTGTGCCATTTAAATTCGAAGTAATTTTTGGCGTCGGTCGGGATCGAACCCGGGTCATAATTAACAAATTTAGCATTTCTTGTACAGATAAATAATTCAAATTGTATCTATTCTTTCGTTTTATAAGGAATTTCTCCTACTTTTCTAATATATTCAAAATTCTTTATATTCATTGACGGTATTAGCGGTATTTCTTAAGGATGTATGTAATATAAATATACCTATAATTTTAAATATTTAATTAATAATACAATAAGAAATTTGAAATGTACTTACTTCTCAGAAAAAGCTTTCTGTAATGTTTATAAAACTGTTTATTCTTGACACTGACATTTTGCATTTATCTGTCAATTATAAACATTTAAATATCTCAACTAGTTTTCATGGAGTTGTTTGGGTAGCGAGATTTATTACAACAGATTATTCTATATTATTATATATATCTTTAAATCTATAAACGATATAATATTTTTTTTAAATGTATCAGATTGAGAATTTAAAGATCTTTATTGATGTATTAACAAAAATTTTCAAAAAAAACTACCACTTCTGGTTGTCCAATTGTTCAAAACCTATTCAACTCTTCCCATTAATGTTAGATTGAGGAATCTGTAGTTAGTTAAACAGGTCTTTATTTGTATAGAATATGAGAAACACACACACATCCACACACACACACACACACACACACATACACACACACACATAGACAGACATCATCGTAAAAATGTTAAAATCGTATTCTAGGAATCTTAAAACGTGCTTATTCAATAAAATGCGATTTTTAGCACGAATCCAATACCTCTCTTAGCGAGAGGTAAAAAAATCTGTATTTGACACAGACTATGTCACCAACTTTACAGAAAAAATATCCCCATAAATAGTTGTATAAAGTTGAATCTTACTACACTGTTTTTGAGTAAAATAGTTTCACAAAATTGACTTTGTAAATGCGAAATAATAATATTGAATAATTTTAAAATATAACAATGGCACTTAGATCCCTTAGAATTTAAATGTTTCAATTGTATAAAATATCATTTAAGGCTATTTTTAAAGATCTATTCATTTGCTGTAAATTATAAATCAAATGATTTCTTCAATACGTTTTATTTATTGAATAACAATTAAATTTGTTTTCAATGTATTGTTTCTAGCGAAATCTCCCTGAATACGTCCCTGTGCGTATGATGCATATAAAAGAATGTCGATTACGCATTTTTCTCCTTGTAAGTAAACAGTATGCTGAAATAATTACGATGTGCATGAAATGGAATAAAGAATTATTTAATATAATAACTGGGTGGCTCGATGTCATATTTTATACATTGTATGTTTCGCATTGCTGCTTGGTTTTTTGTTTTTTTTTTGTTTCATGAAATTCCTTTCTCAGTAAATGTTTACTCGTAGCCATTTTATTGTTAATTAAAATCAGATGTGTTGCAAATATTATGGATTCTAAGATTAAACAGAAACTAATTGTTTACGGATTGATTTTATTGTTGTCATAAAATTGGTTGAAACTATACAATTATTTGAATAACATTGGAATAATTGTCATACTTAAGTTTTTTTGGTTGGAATATGTTGATGTCACTTCCCTGTCCTTCTATATGATGCATGGGATAAGAATGTTACAGATATTAGTGAAGTTTTATTGCATTGTAATGAGGCAGATTGTTAGACTATATAGTTTTTGTATCATAATCTTACAGTTTTTGCGGATTTCAAATCATTTGGATAGTTTTTTTAAGATTGGCTAACATACAACAATATAATGTATAATTGATCAAGTATCAAATTCTTTTACGTCCACCGTAATCACCTGATATGGCCAATAATGCAGCTGAGTAAATAAACCGGGAAATAAGTTTAATTTGTCGTACTCGCCTGATCATTTTTTATTCGATGTCATTATTGTATCGAAGGTTCTCGAATGTTCGAAATGAATTAGAGCGGGTCTATACGGATAGTGACAAAAATAATTAGTGATATAAATATAGTGAAATAAATATTTTTTAAATAAATAGTATTATCTTTTTTCAATATTTATCGTTTAATAAACTTTTATTTTAATTAGGTGTTAACAATTACTTGAAAGTCAAACAGAATTTATTCTTACTATACCAACGTTTCGGTGCACCCTTGCACCTGCTTTTGTTCAATTGTTACAATAAATACATTCGTACAAAACATTCAGTTAATTTATTAAACATCGTACAAAAAATTCATCCATTTGCTCTAAAAAACGACAACCGAATAATACGGAAAACAGTCGGAAATATCCTGTGTAAGGATTCTGGTGACATCATTGATACGGACTCCTATTGGTCGTCTGTACACTAATAATAATGTAGCAAGTTGTAGGAATTTAAATAAAATGTAAGGAAATTAATGAAACTCAGTTTGGCCTGAAATTTGTCTTTTCCTTTTTGAACTTTTCCAATACACCAAAATATACGCTGTTAAGTCCTTGAATATCAGTTCTTGCATTGATGTTATTAAAATCATCCCTGATGTGTATTTCAAGAAACATACAGTAAAATTTTTGAAAGATGCCCGATCATGGTTGTTTCTTAATAAATAAAGTGTTTTTTTTATTTTCCAATTTTACTTTACGCATCAGTTATTCCATATAAACCCATATTTTGATTGTATCAAGGCGATATTTTTTTTAAGTGTCCGTTTTTTTGGCCACGTGTGTTTAATTCCCGTTAGCAAAATTTCCGAATCTAAACAATTATTGCGGTAGTCTATATCATTAATTAGCGATAGAAGTGTATTTTTCACGGCTATCCTGGATTCTTTTCAAAGTCAGCAGTGGCCGACACTCGAGGCCTAATCACAAGTGCAACAAGTGATTATGTTTTGTTCTGTTACTCATCCGCAACGGTAATGTTTCCGTTTTCCTGTCATTTTTGAGTTTAGTGACACCAGACACAATAAAAATATTGTTCGATTCTAGTAATCATATTTCATGGACATATTTCATGTATATGAATTGGAATGAACAATTATAATAGTATGTCAACTATACCATGACGAACTGTGATGGGATAATAGTTAGCGTGGTCGCATATTCAGCGAAAGATCTGGGTTCGATTCCCGCATTAAAGAATTATACAATACCGTGAGTATTTTTTAACATGAAACATGGGATTTGTCATATCCATGGTTACGACTTGACATTTGATTAATAGCAATGTATTTGCCTGTCTCATTTAAAATGAAACATAGGGGATGAATTTGACAGAAGTATTATATTTAAATATTGAGCAGTAATATTCCCGTTAATAAAAAATGGCCCAATAATGTGGGTTCCTATTATGCCAGCCCAAACGTTAACTTTCTCGGGTCGTTGAGTCCTCGTACTATTATACAAATGTAGATTTTCCCTGGACCAATATCGACAATTTTGTGAATTTACCTCGCCATGAAAATAAAAAGTTGCTTCG
This sequence comes from Harpalus rufipes, assembly GCA_951394225.1. Lineage (NCBI taxonomy): Eukaryota > Metazoa > Arthropoda > Insecta > Coleoptera > Carabidae > Harpalus > Harpalus rufipes. The sequence goes on from OX596280.1 coordinate 51,485,061, forward strand.
TCCGTAAAAAGTATATTTTGCAGCAAATCTGGATTGTTATTAACGTTTTCAAACATTCTTTCACAAAAATTTATTCTTCGTTTCGTATCGTCCATAACTAACTCCTGGTCATTTTGGAAATGATATGATCTGTAATGATCCTTTTTAAATAGTCTGTGTACAGTAGCTTTGTTTACAGCAGTAGCTTGCCTAATCTCTCTTATGGCCAGTTGCACAGCTTATAGTTAAATTGTTAACCATTGGTTAAATTGACAATATCGTATCGAATTGAAATGTCAAATGAGTTGTTAAGTATTACTGTCAAAATTTCGATACGCATTTTTTCTGTTAACCTGTAGTTACACCATTAACTATAAGCTGTGCAACTGGCCATTAATGTTAATCTGTTCATATTTTGTATTAAAGTCAGAATTTCATGTTTTTTTCTGTGAAGTTAATATATTACAGGATCTATTCCTACTGTTATGTGCAGGCTCGATGCAACCATTTCCTCTAAAGGTATTCACTATTCTTAAAATTTTTGCTGCACTTGGTGTAGGCCTGTCAGGAAATGAAGCGCGGAACAAGTCCAACACTGGCCTTAAACTTGGATTAAAATTCGAATAATACCACTTTATAATCTGCACCTTCTCTTCCACAGTATAAACCATTGTATTTCAAATTGGTTTTTTGACACTGACAGAGTAGACAAATGTCAAAATTATCCCCTATGTTTCATTTTAAATGAGACAGGCAAATACATTGCTGTCAATTAAATCGTAACCATGGATATGACAAATCCCATGTTTCATGTAAAAAAATACTCACGGTATTTATATAGTTATAGTTAAACCTTTTTCTTTTCCGTTGCAACTTAGTTCCGACGTGCTGCTCGAAGTATGACAAAGATATTTTGCGACGTATGTCTTGCGGGGTAAGGGGAACTTGTTTGTTAGGTTAGATTGCTGTCAAGTTAACATATATTTTTACTTATTATTTTTGTTTGAGCAAGTTTATAACGACGTTTTGTATTACAGTTAATAAATAGAAACAAGGTTATGTCCACGGCATCAGTATCACAACTGTCACTTTGACATGTCACATCCTATCGCTGTAAAACGACACTAGCGACATTTGCGGCTTTAAATACTTTTTTGAAATATTTACATAATAAATGGCTAATTTTATTGCAGTATATATCTTATTATGAATAATATATTGTAAACAAATAAGAATTTCATTAAATTTTAACATATGGTAACTACCCCATTACCCCTTACCTGATTATTAACATCGATCAATTGAGCATATCTGTTCGCTAAATCTTTATCCCTGGTCTGCCTGCCCATTTTTCCCGATCTTGTGCTGTGTCTTCCCGAATTTGAGTCCGGTCTGTCTCGATGCTGGAATACTGCTCGCAATCTGAAGACTTGACCACCTCTGACAACAGTTCGCACGTATTGTGTATGTGGTACAGACGTTGTGGGGTCTGCATGGGCTGTATAGGCTGTGAAGGAGCTACAGCTTAAAAAGGAACAGACTTGCTCGCGGACAAGATGGAGAAGGGATGAATGGAGCATGGCTGAACGGTCGCCTTTGTCGGTTAGCAGGGAGAACCACCCTGGAAAGAAGAAGGATATCGTTAGAAAACAGAAATACTTAAATAAATATGTACACTTATTTATTAAGTTAGTAATTTCTTTCATATAACATGATTTATACAGCAACATGTAAGCTACTTGATGACGGATGTACATTCATGATACCACTTCCGGTTTATTAGTAATTAATATCAACTTTGAAATTTCAAATGGAACATGCTATATTTTTTTACAAATTTGAAAAGTACATCAAATTTGTTTTACAAACAAGTAAAATAATCCATATGTTACATTATTAAAAAGTAAAATGGCGGGCACTTTTTAAACATCTAGTCGAAAAGAGACAGCGTTTCTTCATGAAATACTCTTAAAATCTTCAAATAAATGTACTTCCGGTTGACCAATTATAACCAAAATCTAATCAAGTCTGCATATGGATATAAGGAAGAGAAATACGTAAAAAAAATTTGGAATTCTGGTATTGAAGATATTACGGCTGAAATTATAGTCACATATATACGAACACACACACACATACCTTACAGACATCATCGTAAAAATAGTAAAATCGTATTGTAGGGGCCTTAAAACGTGTTTATTCATATAAAACTCGCCACCGAAATTTTTGACCAAAGACAATATCTCCCTTACCTAATGTGACGGAAGGTAATAAAAAATATTGGAGGAGTTCATTACGCAGCTGAAGTATTTAATATCAGAGGAATCTAAATGTCATTTTTATATTTGAAAGTTTTTCAATAAAAAATGTGCATGAAACAATAACTTTTTCTTTTATTAATGTTCTTATCTATTACATTTAAATACTTCGACATATGAGTCTACCATTTATTCGTAAAATTCATTTCTTATTTGGCTTTACATTTCAACCATTTTGGATTTTTTTAACACGTGTACTATTTCGAAAACAATGACCTTGACTCACAGAACATTTTCTTGTATAATATTAGAACTTTATATCGTTTTGATTTTAAATGCTTCTTTTATTAAGAGCAACCATCAAGCTTAATTTCTCTTATTAATAAATTTGTAACCTTCTGAAACGATTTTAAAACAATTTACCAAAATAAGTAAAAATAATTATAGGGTGTTAATATTCATGATCTCATCTACATATGCCCATACTTAGTGTTTACAGGTTACAAGTTACATAAAAACTTTATCCTTGTAAAATATTTCATACAATGAATAATTTAAAAACAATGTCGACATAGTATCGTAAGGCCATCCTATTCTCTTACAATAAGCATGAACTGAACAAGACAAGAGCGTTTATATTTATGCATTGAAACTTGACTCCCATTCGCCAAATTTGGCCGGCTGAATACTTTGTTTTATGGACGCAGATCGGGAGAAAGCTGTCGAAAAATGTCGAAATTACATATGGCAGATGGAGCACAGATTTTAGTTTATAGCTTCTGTTCAGCCAAAGTCTTGGAACTCATAAAATATGGGCCTCAAAAAAGAAACTTATAATGACAAGAAAGACTTCAAATTATTCAAAATGTAACGCATTGTATACAATTACAATACGTGTATATAGTGTTCTCTGGTAACAAATTTGTTGTACAAATTGTGACGTCCAGTCCACCTAGTTTTAAAATAACGATTTATCACATTAAAATTCTATTATTAAAACAACACTATAATGATAAAGGAATAATTTTTACCTCTCGCTGAGAGGTATTGGATTTATGCCAAAAATGTCATATCCAGATTTTAATAATTAAGCACGTTTTAAAGTCCCTACAATCCGATTTTAATATTTTTACGATGATGTCTGTGTGTGTGTGTGTGTATGTGTATGTATGTGTGTAGGGAGGTTGGAAGGACGATTTCTCAACAATACTTAATATACGTATTTGTCAATCGGACATTACTGAGAAAAACTAAAAAGGTTTTGGTAATAATTGGACAACTGGAAGTAGCAGATTCTTAAAAAAATCCTCTAAATATTATTTTTTAATCAATTTTGTTCTTGTTAGTAAAAGACGAGTAAATTCTCTATCTGATACATATAAATATTTTATTATATCTTTTATAGATTTAGAGATAAAGAAATATAAGGTATATAATAATCTGTTGTAATAAATCTCACAGCCCAAATAATGTCATGGAAACCAATTCAAAATTAAATGTTTGTAACTAAATAAAAAAATATCCAGATTTTAATGATTAAGCACGTTTTAAGGTCCCTACAACCCAATTTTAATATTTTTACGATGTCTGTGTGAGTGAGCGGATGTATGTGTGTATATGTGGGGAGGTTGGAAGGACGATTTCTCAATCGGACATCAGTGTCAAAAATCCAGAGACATTACTGAAGATTTTTTCTGAGAAGTACATACATTATATTATTTCTTATTGTATAGTTAAGTATTTAAAATTACAAGTATATTGCATATACCCTTCAAAAATCCAGACAATCAATTGAAAACATTTCGAAAAATTAGAAAAGGACAAAATTCCTTCATAGAATGAATTTAAAATTAAAAAATCTAAAGAATAGATGTACGTAGAATTTTTGATGTAGAGTGTAGGTATACAAAAAATGTTAAATACAATAGGGTGCAAGCAGTCATGATAGCTAGTATTATATACATAGATGTCAAATATCATATTTTTTCAACAAGTAAATTCCACACCCCTGGTGACAAATTAACTACATGAATTTAGAAAATCTTGAAATTTTTAATGAAAAATTCTGACATTTGACGTCTATGTACATAATTACTAATTATCATTCTGAAACGGGCCCCCATATCTGCTTGTCAAGGCCAACAATGTCACTTTACTTATTGTGCTGGCAACAACAGATTTTTTTGATTCAATATAGTAAACATATAATTATAAATATCATATTACAATATTATCATCAATAACATATGTCCTCGTAAATTAATACAAAATATTATGATCGCTTTCTTTTGCTGCCAAATTTGGCGTGAGGCGTGTATTTATATTTTAATTTCCATAACACTCCTCCTTGTTTTGTTTTTATTCTCGTCTCGCTGATGATCTAATTAAGCTTGCTAATTAGAATAATGAACATTTGGGTGGAGAAAGTGTGGTTATGTAAGCATAGGTGGAGACAGTCGGATGAGAACAGCTGATGTAGCAAATCATGGCTTTCTAATGTGACCACCCGTCATTATCATAAGCACATATGATTATGATGATCATATTGGAAGTAGTTTAATTTCCTTTTAATCATTGTTCAAAATTATTGTCTTTACTTGGAAAATCAAATTTATATAGAATTAGTAACCAGAAATAAACAAGAACAATAAATACATATTATATATGTCGGAGACTCGGGTCGGGATTCATTTTGGGCGTGTGAAGAAGACATTGTTTATTTTATTTTAATTATCAATGTTCTTTTAATTAAACATTAATTTAATAAAATAATAAAGTAATAAAAGAGTTCAAGAATTAGCGATCCAACCCCAACACTTCACTGAGATCATTCAAACTCTCCCAATCACGGCCTCAACTGTATTGTTCTCATTGCCTTTGACCTGTTGGTTTTGTTTCGCTCGCACACGACTTCGGGGAAGTCCCTTCAAAAATAAGACGCGTGTACGCATTCTTGACTCAGAAGTCGGGGAAGACCCTACGAGTATCCCCGCCGCCGACATTCATATATTAATTTTGTCCTACAATGAACCATATAAAGGAAGCGGTGAGATGAAAAATCTACATATGAGTCATTGTTTTCTGATGTGGCCAGCACAATACCTTCCGTCAATCCTGTGTATTATGTATAAATTCCATACATAAATTTTCGTGCAAAAAAAATCTAAATTTCCAGTTTAATTATTTCATAAACTATGCAAATTGCACTTGACACTGACATCTTCTTCTCTTTAGCTTTTCCCTTTCATCTTATCTTTGGTCTTCCTCAGTTTCTTCTACATTCTATTAAGCTGTTCATTATTCTTTCAATATATTTTTCATCTCACCTCATGACATGTTTCAACCAATGTAATCGTCCTTCTTGTATCTTTTTAGATACTTCTTACACTATAGTTATTTCCCTTATTCTTGCAATCCTTACCGTATCTTTCCGTGTCTTCCCCAACATCTAGCTCAACATCCTCATCTCTGCCACATTCACTTTTCATTGATATTATCAAATATTAAGGAATATTCTTACCTATACGAATTGATTGCATTTTATATTTCATATTAAATGGATATAAAGTTAAAGAATTATAAAGATATTAAATTTCATAAAGCAGCCAGCTATGTTAAGAAGATGTCAGTGTTAAATGCAATTTGCATAGTTTGTTTATCAAATAATTTTACTGGAAATATAGGATCTTTAACAAGAAAATTTATGTATGGAATTTGTACATAATACATAGGATAGAGGGAAGGTAATGTGCTAGCCCCATCAGATTTTTTTGTAATATTTAAGTATGTAATAATAATAATAAATAATATTTAATATTTGTTTAATCATAGTGTTCGTTATTTTTATTATCTTCTTTCTTACTTATTTATCATTTCATCATTATTTCAATTAATAATAATTCATTAATTTTTACAATTCATCCAAATAAATAAATGTTACACTATTTAAAATTTTAAGGTATAGTTTTTTATACAAATGACCCATGAATTAAATGACAACCAGTCATCTAAAAAAATTTATAAGTTGTATGAAGTTAACATTTCTGTCACTTTTATTTTCTTCAATTACTATATCGGAAGTATAAACGATTTAGCACAGAATTGCAGAATAAATACGTACGTATTGTTTCTAAATGTACTGTTGTAAGTAGTGTAATAGCGAATTCTTCTGAATGACAGTATGAGAAATAAAACAATGAACGTGACGTACGTTTCTAATAAATCTTGAAAAGCCAAGAGTAAATCTAAAATCTAAATCATAATGGCTAGAGAATGATGTAACAGACAACAGACAAGACATCACCAGCTGACGTATTCAGTATTCACTTATTCCTGTATACGTTCCCATGGTTACGACTAACCAAACACATCCATCTTATAATGTGAGAAATAGGCGGGAACTGGGATTGTTTTTATATCGAGTACTGTGCAATGTTCTCACAGCGGGGATTTCAGAAATACATAATGTTTATAACCCTCTTCCGTAATCATATTTCAAAATGCCTTAATTTGTATTACAATACAATGGACGAATACAGTAAGATTACTAAGTGGTAGCTAACATGCAAATTCAATTTTGAAATTTCGTTGATGAAATTTGCTCTAGTTTCCGAGACAAGAATCGACAATCTGATAGTGAGTGCATCACTGTTATTCGCAATATACAAATTAGTAGAACAGAAAATTTATAAAAATCACCGGGAAACTAATATTTGTACTTGGTATTGGCTTTGGTCAAAAATTTCGATAGTGAGTTTCTAATGAATAAGCAGAATTTACTATTTTTACGATGATGTCTGTGTGTGTCTGTGTGTGTGTGTGTGTGTGTGTGTGTGTGTGTGTGTGTGAGGCGCGCGCGTTTCTGTGTGTGTGTATGTGATGATCGTTTCGGATCGCATAACTCCAATACCATGATTTTTTTCGTATTCCTCGAGTTTAAATTTATATGCAGACATGATTAGATATTGGTTATGATGGGTCAATCGGAAGTAGCCTCATTTGAAGATTTTAACAGTTAAATATGATTTATTGACGTTTAACATTATTATAACTTAAAGAATATATTATTCTCATACGTAATATAACAAGTGATATGATTATCATCGATGATATTCTCGAGTGAAACCGAGCTGCAGATTTCACGAGTCCGAAGGACGAGTTGAAATGTGCTGCTCCGGTTTCACGAGCAATATCTTCGATTATTAATCATATCACGAGCTTATATTTAATGAGAGAATATAATGAATTTTTGCAATCTAACCTAACCTAACTTTTGATAAACATATTCAGAATGTATTAAAACATGGTACTTACGAGTTTTATTTAATATTTCGAAGTTTGAATTAGTGTTATTATTTATTTTTATACTTAAAATTAACTGTCAATGTCATAAATAAAGAAAACAAATCCCTTAGTAACGACTATAAATACGGTGTTTATTTCCTTATTTTTTATCATCGCTGTGATAAACGCGTAGCTAGGGAGATTCTGAATATTGATTGGCGGAAAACATGCCACGTGACTAAGGAATTATATTCTCTACACAATTTGACTGCATTATATACTTCATATTCAATAGATATAGAGTTAAAGAATTATAAAGATATTAAATTTCATAAATCAGCCAGTTATGCTAACCATGGAAACTGCTAGTATATTCAGATAATGTGTGTATAATTAGTAATAAAATTTTGGATGTCTGGTGTTATATTTACCGTATTTGTTGTCTGGCTTGTGGTTTATTGATTGTGCATTGTTTTATATACATGAACATATGAACATCGAGGCATTGTACAACAACGCCACAGGTGACAAGAATGGGAAGAGACTGCATTTCGCAATGCACTTGTTTCATTCTTTTGTCTTTTTTTCGCACGTTTCGTAATATTGTTTATTTTTACTTTTGTTTCTTATGTTACGTATAAATGTATGCACATAATATTAAAATATAAAATGAAATCGAGTACAGCACAGGACTTATAAGGGCAAAGAAATAAAGATAAATCTTTTTTGAATATCGATTAAATGGCAAGGAATTTTAAAAACAATAAAATAAAAACAAAAAAAAATAATAAAGCATTCTTTTGTAATTTAGCAATGTTATTGTTGAATATTAAATACATTAATTGGTTAAATATCAGAATTTTTTATTAAAAAATTCAAGATTTTCTAAATTCACGTAGTTAATTTGTCACAAGGAGTGTGGAATTTACTTGTCGAGGAAAATATACCACATGGAATTGGAAAATCACTAGCTATCATTCTGACACGGGCCCCCATATCTACTTGTCAAGGTCAACAAAGTCACATGACTGCTAGCGCCGTATTGTATTTAACATTTTTTGTATATCTACACTCTACACCAAAAATTCTACTTATATCTATTCTTTATATTTAGATTTTTTAATTTTAAATACATTCTATCAAGAAATTTTGTCCTACTCTTCTAATTTTTCGAAATCTTTCTAATTTATTGCCGGGAATGACAGTATTTTTGAAGGCAATATGTAATATACCTATAATTTTAAATATTTAGCTATTAATACAATAAGAACTAATATAATGTATGTACTTCTTTTTTTTGACATTTATCTGTCATATTAATTTTTCAATTGGTTTCAATGACATTATTTGGGCTGTGAGATTTATTATATACCTTATTTTTCTTTATCTCTAAATGTATAAAAGATATAATAACATATTTATATGTATCAGATGGGGAATTTACTATTCTATATTAAAAGAAGTAATGTCCAATTGATAAATGCGTAGTTAAACAGATATTAAGTAGTATAGATTTGAGAAATCGTTCTTCCAACCTCCCCACACACATACTTCCATACACACACACACACACACACACACACACACACACACACACACACACACAGAGACATCATCGTAAAAATATTAAATTCGGATTGTAGGGATCTTAAAGCGTGCGATTTTTAGCATAAATCCAATACCTCTCTTAGCGAGAGGTAAAAGATAGGTTGATAGCTTTTAAGAAGTGGACGAAAAGAATGTTGAAATATATTATTGTTGAAACGAATGACTTTGTACATATTTTAAACAATTTCTAAAAATACAAACCAAGTATCTTATTGTCAGTAATTCTACCGTGACCCCTGTATGATCACAAAGAGTTTCATAATTGTCACGGGCTGTCACGCATTGAACAATTACTGTCAAATATATAATGGTCTTTAGTAAAAAATAAATAATTTCAGAATACAATTATTTTTTTGTGTCAATGATCGATCTATTTGAAACACTAATACGCAGATTATTTATTCGTGGAAATATATGTTGATGTCCTTCATCGATTTATCCTGATTATATTCTAGTTTTTATTGTATAGTGTAAAAAGATCGTTTACTATAATCTATTATACTTGTAAATGTATCATGTATTCCTACAATGTGCAAAAAGTAGATTTCATCAAGATTTTATATTATTAAAAGCGCGTGAATAGTAATTAAAATGAGGTTAAATGTTTTGCTGATTCACAACATTAATCTATTTTAATTATTGTCTCCGTTTTGTTTTTGTAAAACGATATAACATAATAAAATCTTGGACGAAGAAATTAACGAATTAAATGAAAAAAAAAATACTTACCCGGGTATCCTTCAGGAAATTGCATGACCCTACTCTCCTGTTTCCCTTTCTTCCCTATCGGCCTAGCTTGCACTTTGGTGAAATTGTCAAAGCACCTATACAACAATAAGGGCTCTCCTCCTAATGTGACACCATTTTGTTGAGTCTGTTGAATACGAACAACTCTAGGCAAAGAATATCGATCTAGAAAATCCCGAACTTCCCGATACTCTCTTTCTGGGATGTCTTTTCGGTCGCCTGTTCCTTCAGGACTTACAGACGCGTGGGAGGTGATGTCTACGGAATCCGTAATCGGCTGGAAACAAAAGAAAATAATTGTTGAAATATGATAATTTGTAGTATTATATTCTTACAGATTCATTTATAGTAGAGTTGGATTGTTCTGCTACATAGATAATTCAAAAGTAACGCCCTTTCCAGTATATTAATGTATTTCGTAAAAATTCCATACAGAAAGATTCCAGCAAAAGATTCTACATTTTTAGTAGCATTATGTCAATTATACTTGACACTGACATCTTTCAATTAGATTTTGTTTTTAATATGGTAGTTATTTCCATATAGCATAGCTGGCTGCTTTAATATAAATTGAATTTATTTATAATTTTTACGTTCCGTCACCTTTAGGTAAGGAAGGTATTGTCTTTGGTCAAAAAATTCAATGATGAGTTTTTAGTGAATAAACATGTTTTAGGGTCCGTATAATATGATTTTACCATTTTTACGATGATGTCTGTATGTATGTGTGTGTGACGAAAGTTTCGAATCGCATAACTTCAATACCACGATTCCAAAAATTATATTTTTTTCGTATTCCTCAAATTTATATCCCGAAGAACAAGTGATTAGATTTTGGTTATAATTGGTCAACCGGAAGTAGCCTTATTTGAAGATTTTAACAGTTAAATATGATTTATTGACATGTAGCGGTGTGTAAAGAATATATTGTTATCTATACGATTTGATTGCATTTTATAAGTACTTCATATTCAATAGATATAGAATTAAAGAATTTTACAGAAAGTACTAATATATTCATATAATTCAAATTGACAGATGTCAGTATAAATAAAAAGTAAATTAATGTGGCAGAGATGAGGATGTTGGGGAAGACACGGAAAGATATGTAAGGAAATAACTCTAGTGTTACAAGTTTTTAGAAAGATACAAGCGAGATGATTACATTGGTTTGAAAATGTCATGAGGAGAAATGAAGAATATATTGGATGAATGCTTAGTAATAGAAAGTTGAAGAAACAGAGGAAGACCAAAAAAGGAACTGAATGAGAACGACACGCAAAACAGAAATGAGTGGAAGAAGAAAATAACAAAAAAAATAGCGACTTCCAACGAATGGGGAAAGCTAAAGAAGAAGATGTTAGTGTCAAGTGCAATTTGCATAGTTTGTTTATGAAATAATTTTACTGGAAATTTAGAATCTTTTGCAAAAAAAATTATACATAATATATAGGATTAACGGAAGGTACTGCGCTGGCCACACCAGATTTTTTTTTATTTAAATTATATTATTTCTCCTTACCTGTTCTTCATGTGATCGAAACCTTCTTAGCCTCCTCGCCCCTCCGCCTTGTCGAGACATGAAATGCGAGGCATCGAAGCTAGTGATTGGTTGGTCGGGTCGAAAGAGTGGATTCACAGAGGTCCTGGGTGCGAGACCTGGTGGAGCTAGGCCTGAGGGACCTAGAGAAGGCATGGAGGAGTTGCGCCCGCAGCTACTTCGGCTGCTGGAGCTCCTCGAAGACACGGTTGCGGTGGGGAACATCTTCAGGGAGGTGGTTTACATCCTGGGGAAGAAATAATAAATTAGATTTAAATAAAAGTCTTGGTATTAAATACAATGATGTTATAATTGGCTATTTTCTGCACTAATTTTGAGTTTGAAAACAATTATTTCCCGCGCGATTACAGAAAAAGGATCTTTCAAATAGTATATATTAATTTTGCACCGCTGACTCACCAACTTATTTTTCCTGTATCTGAATAATTCATTACATAACATTTGCAATTAAATTTAAATAATAACTTAATCTCTGATGATATACAATGGCTGTGAGACTCTTAATAATAAAAACAAGGTCTGTTATTAGTCTTATGCGTTTCCACAATTGTATGGAGTCTTTTTTTTTCTTGTTTTACATCTGCTTTTTTATCGTTTTTGTAATAAACGTGCGCGTAATACCATACAAATGAAAAATTCAAGGTAAGTTAGGTGCCCATCAATGAAGACGAGAGATATTTGTTGTTTTTTATCAGGCCACCTGGTTAGTAAACAAAGAATACCAACTGTCAAAACTATTTAGCAATATTTAAATACAGGTGTGGGGAAAACACATAAAGTTAATTAACTATTTGCTCAAAATAAATAAACACTATAATACATAGTTTTTAACTTGGGCAGAAAGATAAGAAAATAATTTTGTGTACATACAGGGTGTATCATGGAAAATGAAACATAGGCGCTTAATATGGTAAATCATCCGAATCAATAAATAAAAATCATTGAAAATTCACGAGATTACAATTCAATATAGTATTAGCCATGGAATTGGAATCAAGAAACGAACAAAAGCGTTTTATTACGTCAGTATCAGAATAATGATTGTCAAAATAAATACCAATAAAATTCTTACTAATTAATAATCCGTATTTGGTAGTTTTTTTATCTTTATAATGCCTTGCAGGCATCTAAATACTCGTAATTCGTAGAATTAGCGCATTATATACGAGCCCAACCCCAAATGTATTCGTACCCTCTGAAAAAATATATTAACAGCAAGAAGAAATAAATGTTTAGATTACAATAGTTAGTTATGTATTAATAAAGTGTACTGGATTTAAATATGTTATTACTTAAATTTATCATTTTAACCATAATCTACGGGCAAATATATGACAACAGGCACGTGCTAATTTTTTTAGTTCCAACAGTAAATAATATTATATTTATGTTAGTATTATTTATAAAATTTAAGGTAAAGGAAACTGACAATATATTCAATTAATTACTATATTAAATTTTATTTTTTTAGTAAAATTATTCGCGAAGCGATATTTATTTATTAAAGTACCACCTACAATTATATTAAAAACAATAATAAATAAACTTCTAGATGCTATGATTATTACTCCAATCTAATACATTGTTTATAATAAAATTTCTTAGGTTTAATAATAATTTATTTGCAAATAAACCATTGTCTGCATGTGACAAAAGTTTTCCTCCTTAATAATTCGCAAATTTATTAAAGTAATAAAATTTAAGATGGCAATTAATTGAGTATATTGTGTCAGTTACCTTTACCCTCAGTATTATAGATAATACTAACATAAATATTGTATTATTTACTGTTGGAACGAAAAAATTTGGGACTTGTGTTTTGTCATATATTTGCCCGTAGATTATTGTTTAAATGAGAAATTTAGTTAATAACATTGTAATTAAATCCAGTACACTTTATTAATGCATAAAATAAAAAAATGCTCAAATATAGTCTTAACTATTGTAACCTAAATATTAATATATTTATTTCAGAGGGTACGAATACATTTGGAATTTTGAGAATTGTAATTTTTGCACTTTTTTGCAGTATTTTTATTTATTAAATATGCATCTAAATATTTGAATATGCTAGTATCCAACCTATCCGCATATTTATGAGCTGCGGAAAATAAAATCAAAATCCCCATCTATCAAAGAGCAAGACCATTTAAAATTTTATCCATGCATACATGCAGCTAACTATTACGATTAACGATCTGAGATACCTACAAAATAAGGATGAATACCATTAATATGAGAGATTAAATGCCTGCGATTATTGCCGAGATTCTTCATGTTGATTGGTCCAAATTCGGGCGAGACTACCACGCCCCTATCGGCGAGATTGCAAAGGAGTTTTTTAATTTTAATTTCAGATTGCATTTGAAGATAAACGAGTGTGTCTTAGTACGATTTTCATTTCAAAGAAGGAATTTACTTTCTTATTTAAGATCTTCTTGAAATGTTATAAAATTCTTTGTAGGCTATTAGGACAACTAAGACACGATATTCACGATGGAAAGTGTAAAATATCTGCGTTGCATACAAATTCCCATTAAATGGGTTGTCACGAACCCTAACACCATATAATATTTTTTTACCTCTCGCTAAGAGAGGTATTGGATTCATGCTTAAAATCGCATATCCAGATTTTAATGATTAAGCACATTTTAAGGTCCCTACAATCCGATTTTAATATTTTTACGATGCTGTGTGTGTGTGTGTGTGGATGTGTGTGTATGTATGTTAGAAGGACGATTTTTTAAAAACTATAATACTTATGCATACGTCGACAGGTTGTGTGCTGGCCACATCAGATTTTTTCTATTAGATGATCTCGCCTAACCTAGGCAATAATCGTATCAATAGTTGTGTTCCCAAAATGGTGAAACAAAATGTGTCGCCCAAAATGGATGATAAATTTGTCATTCTGACAAGATGCATATCATATCCTGATGAAGACATAAAGATATATTGATAATATTTGTTATGGGTGAGATCATTTTCATGTATCTCTTTACCTTGAAGTATCTTTTTCTTATTTTATTGAGGATACAAGTTATTTATTATTAACACATAGTTTTATATAAAAAGTAAACATAATGTAATATTTTTTTGCTTTAATACGAATTAAGTAATTTGTTAGGAAATTGATTTAGCAAGTGAAATAGATCATTTTCCAACACATTAATTACAGACACAAATATATCAAAAAATGTTATAATGCACTGAATAATAAGAATATTGATAAAAAATTGAGGCCAGCACAATACCTCTCTCTCGCCCTTTCCGTTGTAGGATATCAAGATAATGGAACAGTGCTATTTATATGATTAAGATATTTTGTAAAGAATAGAAGGGGACACATGTTGGCATAACTATTATTATTTTAGAGCCAGTGGGACTCAAACTTATACAAAATATGTAGAATTGACGGAAGGTAATGTGCTGGCCATTTCAGGTTTTTTTCGTATACAAGAAAATTCTTCTGCTCGCATGGTTTTCAATGATTGGTATAGTTAATATATTTTACTGATCAATTCCTGATTCAAGCACATTTTTTTTAAACGTTCGTCTGTTGACCTAGTATTGAAGTCTCCAAATGCATTGTTTTACAAAATTATTTAGTTATTAAAAAACAAAGTTAACAATGATTAACAAATCATTCACTAGGGGCCTTCAACTGCAAGAATCATCTTCATTGTTTTTCCATCCACTTATTTACTACTTTGTATAAAAGAATTAGCCAAATTTGATTCGGCGTTAAGCCCTTTTTGTCACACATAGATATGAAAATGAATAATTTGTTTTGTTCACTATTCTCGAGCGTGTATTTATTCAGATATTATTTGCGTTTATATGGATATCACGTATGAATCAATATATCTGAAAATCTTCAGTAAAATTATGAATATTTCTACACATTTCTAAAGTTCATGTTTCCTTCCTACTTGGCAAACATGTAAAACTCCTCATTACCGTTTATTGAGCTAAGTAACGTATTCGCATTTTAAATTTTGCATCTGATAAGATTAGTATTAGTAAACTAACAGTACAGGTATTCATAAATATTACATAACTCAGTATAGTATGGCAGATATGGCAAGCATTGCAAGTGTTTAGCGTGGTTATAGCACAACATGTTATTATCCGAACTATACGGTAGTATCGCACAATGCTCCTGCTCCAGTTCTAGTTAGATATGAAGTCTCGCATTCGCATTCGCGGTGTAACTGACCGGGTAAATAACCTGTTACAGCCAAGGAAAATGAAGATTGTATTGTCACTAATATTCAGGTTATGTAACGAGGAGAAAAAATTGCAAAAATAGACACTCACGGAAAGCGAACTGCGGGAGAACTTTGCACTATACAAATTGTTATAATGTAAATGAAACCTGACTTAGTAATATACGGGGTGGTGATCGGTACAGCTGAACAACTTTCAGCCTGATTCTCGTGACACTTGAATATCGAAAACAATAATGTTTCGATTAGAATGATACAACCTTTTAGTTTTACTTCTGCATATTTATATAAATAACGACGTTTCGGGAGTATTACCTACTGCCTTCTTCAGGAAGGAACAACAAATCAACAAATATAAATAAATAAATAATAACAAAACATTAGGTGACAATTACAATATATTTAATATAGGAAGCCATGCACGATTATTACTCTCGGTTTTGAAAATCTCAATGGCTTCTCTAATTAACCTGTTGTTTGGGTGTGTAGGTCTCGCCAGTATTTTTGTATCTTCAAATTTTATACGGTGGAATTCTTCCAGGGCATGCTCTGCAATTGAAGATTTTTCTGGTTGGTTCAATCTGATTGAACGCTTGTAGAAATGGTTCTACCAGTCTGGCCAATGTAAACTTTCCCGCAGACACATGGAATCTGGTAAATCCCTGATGACTGAACAGGGATGACGTCTTTAACTTGTCTCAACATATGTCGAATTTTAATATATGGAGAAAACGAAATCTTCATTCTTACGAAGTATTCTACCAATCTTGTCCGTGACATTTTTAACATAAGTGAGGCAAATAATACGTCTCTTTCATTTGCATTGTTAATAGGTCTTTTCGGTTTCAGGCATTTTTCGATAGATGATTTAGAAAAATATTCTTAATTTCTTTCATTTCTTTTTCCAATTTCTCCAAAAGGTTGTATCAGTCTAATTGAAATATGTTCTGAAAGATTTTTTAATAATTTAATAATGTTTCGTATACAATATTGAAAACAATGTAGTGACAATATCCATAATTGTGCGATGAGGACGAAGATACATTATGTGAATGTACTTTTTAATCATCACTATAGAATCAATCATTTACGAAATATGTGTATCTCACAATTAAAGAGATCAGAACACTGTTTTATTAATATTATGTTCTGTGTCAGTGTCTTTCGTCCGTCAAAAGAATAAACAAATACAGAACTACGTATCAACATAACAAGTACAGTAAAATTTTTGAAAGATGTCCGATCAAGGTTGTCTACGAATTGTATGAATGCAGATTTTTGCTCCGCCCATCATGACAAATTCAGTAGTGTCGTTTACTTAGTTTTTATGAGGGTACGTAAGATACTACTGTTATTTTATTATTATAAAAATATATATTACAGGAAAAGCATTCAAAATTCAAAAATAAGTCAACTAGTAAGTTTATAAGCAAATGTAAAACCAAATATGTTAAAAATAAGATACTGACACAATGTGAGTGTCAGTGACTCTGACAGAATATAACGTTATACGTACGGCTATGAATCCAGGTAATGTATCTGAATTAATAAATAAACTTACGTTACAGCGAAAGTATTATCAACAACGAGCATCGTTTATAAATGGAATGTCCTAACTTAGTCGAAACAATATGAATTTTTGAACGACAAGCGTGTTATATCCATCCTTATCACACAGTCTTACAGCCTTTGCAAAAGAAAGAGATAAATGTATGTATCTATATCGAAAGTGAAATGTTTGATCATTCTGTAGTTCACTTATTCTATAAGAAATTTTGTTGTTACTTGTAAGTGGAACAACAAATTTAATAACAAACTGAATAGGTATAATAATCAAATAAAAATCATAATCTTCAATTATGATTGTGGCAAATTTTGATAATTAATGTTGTAAAATTAATCTAGTTTAATTAATATGGAACAAATTAAGTTTGTTTTCCATGGCACATTAATTTAATAAATGAATTTTTCGATGAAGGTCAACAACAATACATACTCGTACGTGCGGTACACGTGCACAGAGTAACTTTTCCAACACTTTACTAGACTACAAATAACTCAAGAAATATGCCAGACGGTAGAGAGTACTGCCGCAAAACTATGTCATATAAAACCGTATCACAACATTGCAAGGCATACAAAATTAATTTTGTTTATTGATTCAGATGCAGAATTTTATACTCTACAACTTTTCTTTGAAGTTTTTTTTACCTAAAATAATTAGGAAAGCAGGAAATTAGAAAATTTTACATGTTAAACAGTCAAAAATTATAGGTATATTACATGAATCCTTCAGAAATACCGCCAATCAATTCATTCACATACAAATAAAAATCTGTTGTGGCCAGCACAATACCTTCCGTCAATCCTGTGTATTATGTACAAATTCCATACATAAATTTTCTTCTAAAAGATTCTAATTTTTTGGTATTTTATGATTCCCTTTCTCGGCA
Source organism: Harpalus rufipes (assembly GCA_951394225.1). Taxonomy (NCBI): domain Eukaryota; kingdom Metazoa; phylum Arthropoda; class Insecta; order Coleoptera; family Carabidae; genus Harpalus; species Harpalus rufipes. The sequence goes on from OX596280.1 coordinate 51,503,179, forward strand.
ACTGAATTCCATTCTCCTGATAACAAACAAACCACATGAAATAAGAAAATCATGAAATTTTGAATGAAAAATTATGACACTTGTCAGTTATGGACATAATTAATTGCTGTCATTTTGATACGGGTTCCCATATCTGCTTGCCAAAGGCACGCGCCCTATACATATTTTTTTTTTGCAAAAGATGCTATATTTCCAGTAAAGTTATTTCATAAACAAACTATGCAAATTGCACTTGACACTGACATCTACTTCTTCTTCTTTAGTTTTTCCCATTCGTTAGGGGGTCGCTATTTTTTATTTTCTTCTTCCACTCATTTTTGTTTTGCGTGTCTTTCTCATTCAGTTCCTTTTCTCTCAAGTCTTCTGCAATACAATCTTTTCATCTTATATTTGGTCTTCCTATGTTTCTTCCACCTTCTATTAATATATTCATCGCTTCTCATGACATGTTCAAACCAATGTAATCGTCTTTCTTATATCCAGAAACTTCTAACACTAGAGTTACTTCCCTTATTCTGTCATTGATTTACATTTTATTGATACTGACATCTGTCAATTTGAATTAGCAGTTTCCATGGTTAAGTTAGCATAGCTGGCTGAATTATGAAATTTATATGAATTTTTTTATCTTTATTATTCTTTAATCCTATATCTGTTAAATATGAAATATAAAATGCAATCAAATCGTATAGACAATAATATATTCTTTAAGTTATAATAACATTTAACTGAGTTTTTCAAGAAAAACTGTTAAAATCTTCAAATGAGGGTACTTCCGGTTGACCAATTATAACCAAAATCTAATCAAGTCTGCATATGGTTGTAAGGAAGAGGAATACGCAAGAATTGTAATTTTTGGAATTCTAGTATTGGAGATATCGTGCAGGAAAAAACGGTCACATACACACACACACACATACACACACACACACGCACATACGAACACACACACACACACACATACAGACATCATCGTAAAAATAGTAAAATCGTATTGTAAAGACCCTAAAACGTGCTTATTCAATGGAAACTCACCACCGATTTTTTTGACCAAAGACAATACCTTCCTTACCTATAGGTGACGGAAGGCAAAAAACATCGATTGAAAATGACACAATTAATTTTCAGGTGTTATATAATCTATGCAATTATTTATAATTATAATTGATCATTTATCATAGTACGTATTTTGAATATCTATAAATACAACTATGAGTCATATTTAAAATAAGATGTGGTATCATAAAAAAATACCTATAAACTGGTAGTATACTACACAAGAATAATTACTATCAAGATTGGATTATTCACATGAAAACAAAAAGATTGCTAAATATTCGTCTCAGCCTTGAACAACCACACAATATTTGCAATTTGGATAATTGCCATTGTTTTAAACACTACGTTTAACTTACAAATTGTTTAAACAAATCACGTTTGTTTACCAAGAAACATATAAATTGACTTACAAATTTAAAAGGAGAATAATTTTATAGTATTATGTTTATTACGAACATAAGAACACTAAGTAAATTATAGTATGCAGTCTTATCAAGTGCTGTATCCAAATTGACAATACTGCATCGAAATGAAATTGCTGCCAAAATGGTATTTAAGATGCTTATGTTGTAAAGTTTTTATTTTATATCTATCAAAATAATAACTATCCTTTTCCTATCTGATTTTTTACCTCCCGCTACCCTCGGTAAGGGAGATATAAGGATCGTGCTAAAATTCGGATCAGGCACGCGGCAACGGGACCCCATAGGTAAATGGCGGGAGGTATTGTGTTGGTCACATCAGATTTTTACCTTCCGTCACCTATAGGTAAGGAAGGTATTGTCTGTGGCCAAAAAATTCAGTGGTGAGTTTTCATTGAATAAGCACGTTTTAGGGTCTTTACAATACGATTTTACTATTTTTACGATGAAGTCTATATGTGTGTGTGTGTGTTCGTATGTGCGTGTGTGTGTATATGTGTGTGTGTGTATGTGACCGCTTTTTCGTGCATGATATCTCCAATACTAGAATTCCAAAAATTATAATTCTTGCGTATTCCTCTTCCTTACAACCATATGCAGACATGTTTAGATTTTGGTTATAATTGGTCAACCGGAAGTACCCTCATTTGAAGATTTTAACAGTTTTTCTTGAAAAACTCAGTTAAATGTTATTATAACTTAAAGAATATATTATTCTCTATACGATTTGACTGCATTTTATATTTCATATTCAACAGATATAGAGTTAAAGAATAATAAAGATAAAAAAATCGTAAAATAAATTTCATAATTCAGCCAGCTATGCTAACATAACCATGGAAACTGCTAATATATTCAGGTAATTCAAATTGACAGATGTCAGTATCAATAAAAAGCAAGTAATTGAATGAAAAAATAAGGGAAGTAATTCTAGTGTTAGAAGTTTTTAGATATAATAGAGACGATTACATTGGTTTGAACATGTCATGAGGAGAGATGAATAAATTAATAGAAGGTGGAAGAAATATAGGAAGACCAAATATAAGATGAAAAGACTGTATTGCAGAAGACTTGAGAGAAAAGGAACTGAATGAGGACGACACGCAAAACAAAAATTAGTGGAAGAAGAAAATAAAAAATAGCGACCCCCTAACGAATGGGAAAACTAAAGAAGAAGAAGATGTCAGTGTCAAGTGCAATTTGCATAGTTTGTTTATAAAATAACTTTACTGGAAATATAGGATCTTTTGCAAAAAAATTATGTATAGGGCGCGTGCAGTGACATGACTTTGCTGCCTTTGGCAAGCAGATATGGGGACCCGTATCAATTAATTATGTCCATAACTGACAAGTGTCATAATTTTTCATTCAAAATTTCATGATTTTCTTATTTCATGTGATTTGTTTGTTACTAGGAGTATGGAATTCCGTTGCCGAGAAAGAGAATCATAAAATACCAAAAATTTAGAATCTTTTGCAAGAAAATTTATGTATGGAATTTGTACATAATACACAGGATTGACGGAAGGTATTGTGCTGGTCACATCAGATTTTTTAAACTTGTTATTCAAAAATATTCATCAATCATACCTTCTTCATTTTTAAATTTGCATGGTGTACCTATTTCAAAGTCAATCAAATGCAAACTACTGCAAAAAGATCGGACGAAATAACCAAAAAATAAAAGAAAACAAAAGTTATTTTCCCGCCCTAAAACACCTTCACTTTCCTCTGAACAGCCGGAGCCGAAACAAAACTTGTTTTGGTAGGCTGAAGACATTGCCCTGAAGATTCATCTTCATAAATTCATTTGAAGATGAAAGTTATATGCCTTAACTATAGGCTACAAGAAAGAAAAATGAAGAATATGCTAATGAAATAAAAGAATTTAAAACAGGGCGAAATTAGGTAGCAATTTCTTTTTGTTGTTGGTATTTTTTGTTTTATATTCCTTATAACGTTTTGTGATAGCATTATATTTGTTTTTTGTTATCACTTTTCAGAATTGATATAAGTGGTTTCTTTGTTTCTTGTATCTAATTCATTATAATAATATCTAAACAAACCAAATACATACGCCCATAAATTTTTGAGATAACATTGTTCCAAATACAAATAGAAAATGAATCAGGAGAAATTAGTTTTTTATTTATGTTTTCATTTTACTTTTCTTAGAAAATGTTTCATATTAATTTCCATATTAGAAAACAAATCCATATAATTACTGAACTAAATATAATGAACAATAAATTTTATTAATACTTTAAAATATTATAACGAATTTACAATATTTCCAAATTATATTTTAGAAAGTTTTAAAAAATATATTACCCATAAATTTAACGTTAAATAATATTTAGAAAACTGGTATAATCTTAGTCAGATTTTATTAGGTTGAATATTTTGCTTTTTTGCGTTTAAGGTTTACCAACATGTCACACCTTAGTATTCGATTGATATAGCAGTTACTGACAAATAGTAATACAATGATTTTTACCTCCCGCTGCCCTTGGTAAGGGAGGTATAGGGATCGTGCTAAAAATCGCATATCGAGATTTTGGTAAATGACCACGTTTTAAGGTCCGAAGAATCAGAATCCAATTTTAACATTATTTATCATTCAGTTTTGAAACCATGTATTTCTACCTTATTCTAATATGGAAAGAAGCCATTAGATTTTGGTGGCAATCGGATAACCGGAAATGGCAGTTTACTTGAAGCTCAAGATTGGTTTTCTTCAAAAAATTTTTTCACAATTTGTTATTATAACAATTAAAGATTATTCCATTTTCTACAGGTTTGCTTTAATACTTTTTCTGTATATACTATGGATACACATACGAAACACACACACACACACACACACACACACACACACACACACACACATACACACCCACAGACATCATCGTGAAAATGTTAAAATTGGATTGTAGGGACCTTAAAACGTGGTCATTTACCAAAATTTCGACATGCGATTTTTAGCACGATCCCTATACCTCCCTTACCAAGGGTAGCGGGAGGTAAAAAAGCAAACTCCCATTATAGCATTAATATAGAAATGTAGAACAGAAAATATTTGACGCCGGTAAATATTTAATGAATATGCATAATATAAACCATTAACGAAACGAACAACATTTCATTAGTGACACAATTTTTACGGCTGGCGTTTTGCAGTAAATTCTATAGCAGTTTGCATGAGCATCAGCATCAAAACTCTATTTCCAATTTAAGATCTTCATTAAAATGAATATAACTTAATTTTTTACGCCATAAAACGGTGTAAAATTCATTAAATTCATCCCATGTTGAAGACAGCCATTGCATTATTCTCGGAAAGTGAATTTTTCTCTGAATATAATACTACCCTTCAGTATGATTTATGTTCCATTTGATTTCTTTGCGATTTTTCCAGTACGTGCCCTCATAAAATAGCAGAATGGCCTTCGTGTTATGAAAATGGCTTTGAAACCGTCAATCGTTCACCGCGCAATGCATTGTGGGTTGGCGAAGTCGTTAAAGATGAAGACTTACCATGTTTTATGACTGATTTCAGAACAAATGGAATTTCACGGAAAAATTGCGCAAGAGACGACAAAAAATGTATAATGAAACATACCTATAATTTATGTATAGTTTAATAATAAATAAATATCACGATTTCTATTAATATTTTTGTGGGGAAGAGAATCCGAAACAATAGAATAATACTATTGAGTTCGTGGTATAGAATGTAATAAATGATCATTTGCTATTTCGAAAATATGTTATATATTGTGGTGACGCCTGGTAAGCGCCCTTCAAGGAATAACACAACAAAATAATCTGATGTGGCCAGCACATTACATTCCGTCAATTCTATGTATTCTTGCAAAGTTTTTAAATTTCCAGTAAAATTATTTCATAAACTATGCAAATTGCACTTGACACTGACATCTTCTTCTTTAGCTTTCCCCACTCGTTAGGGGTCACTATTTTTTATTTTCTTCTTCCACTCATTTCTGTTTTACGTGTCGTTCTCATTCAGTTCCTTTTCTCTCAATCCGCAATACAGTCCTTCCATCTTATCTTTGGCCTTCATCTGTTTCTTCAACCTTCTATTACTAAGCTATTCATCCAATATATTCTTCATTTCTCCTTATGGCATTTTCAAACCAATGTAATCATTTCGCTTGTATCTTTCTAGAAACTTGTAACACTAAACTTATTTCCTTACCTATCTTTCCGTGTCTTCCCCAACATCTACTCCAACATCCTCATCTCTGCCAATTAATTTACTTTTTATTTATACTGACATCTGTCAATTTGATTTATATGAATATATTAGTAGTTTCCATGTTTAGCATAGCTGACTGATTTGTAAAATTTAATTTCATTAAAATTCTTGAATATAAAGTATAAAATGCAATCAAATCATATAGAGAATAATATATTTTTAAAGTTATAATAACGTTAAATGTCAATAAATCAAATTTAACTGTTAAATCTTTAAATGAGGCTATTTTCGGTTTACCAATTATAACCAAAATCTAATCAGTTGTTCTTCTGGATGTAAAATTGAGAAATATGAAAAAATTATAACTTTTGGAATCATGGTATTGATGTTATGCGATCCGAAACTTTCGTCACACACACACACACACACACACACACACACACACACACACACACACACACACACATATGTACATACATACAGACATCATCGTAAAAATAGTAAAATCGTATTGTAGACCCTAAAACGTGTTTATTCATTGAAAACTCATCATTGAATTTTTTGACCAAAGACAATACCTTCCTTACGTAAAGGTGACGGAAGGTAAGTAATAATAAGGTATTGGTAAAAACTTTTGAGAAAAACTTCTCACAATGTAAAACACAATGCATGCTTATACTTCATTATAATTTTAAAATATGTGTAAATACGCATTAATACATTGCATTGCAAAACATAACTTGTGGCATTTCTTAACGACAGAAAATGCATTTAAAATGTTCTGCGGTTTGACGTCCTTGCATATACTTCTTTTTCAAAATTTACAGGTAATGTATTCACTTCTTCTACTGTGAAATAGTGTTAATTAGTCTTACTTGTGAATGATAATTGCTAAGAGCTTTGACAAGCGTTTTTTCGCGGCCTTGCAAAAATAATTTGTAGTATGTATTTAGAGAGAATATAATTTAAAATGTAACAACGTTGGCTGATATTTCTAAGTTTGTGTGGGCTATAATGGGTAATTTGCGGGACACTAATTAATGATATGAATTATTTATAATCGTGATTTATTCTTTCAGCGTTTACATTAAAATAATTGTCACCATAAAAGGTAGGGTGCGACTTTTTTGTTATTAGCCATTAATTCTTTGATGCATATAGGAATATATCTTTATTCTTGTTAAATTCAATTAAACTATAATTATTTTATAGCATTTTATCGAAGGCTGTTCATTGAATTGCATTGTAAATCAATAAATGTGTCAATATTTTTCATCTAAATATGTTTGATCAACCTACGGGTTTATTGATATAATAAACATAACTTTAATTAAATATAAACAAATAGAAGCCGTTACTAGTGACCTTACCATATGGGAAATAATTGCTTTACTGTTTATTAAGTAGTAATATATTTGTAATAAAACTCTTTATTTATTGTTTATGATAAATTCCTGCAAACTAGTATACAATGAAATAAATAGGCAGGATCTTTTTATCTTCCGTCACCTTTATGAAAGGAAGGTATTGACTATGGTCAAAAAATTCAATGATGAATTTTTAGTAAATAAGCATGTTTTAGTGTCCCTATAATACGATTTTACCATTTTTACGATTATGTCTGCATGTATGTGTGTGTGTGTATGTGACGAAAGTTTCGGATCGCATAACTTCAATACCACGATTCCAAAACTTATAATTTTTTCGTATTCCTCCAGTTCACATCCAGAAGAACAACTGATTAGATTTTGGTTATAATTGGTGAACCCGAAGTAGCCTCATTTGAAGATTTAACAGTTAAATATAATTTATTGATATTTAACGTTATTATTACTTAAAGGATATATTATTCTCTATACGATTTGATTGCATTTTATACTTCATATTCAATAGATATAGAGTTAAAGAATTTTAAAGAAATTAAATTTTAAAAATCAGCCAGCTATGCTAAACATGGAAAGTACTAATATATTCATATAATTCAAATTGACAGATGTCTGTATAAATAAAAAGTAAATTAATGTGGCAGAGATGAGGATGTTAAAGTAGATGTTGGGGAAGACATGGAAAGATAGGTAAGAAAATAACTCTAGTGTTACAAGTTTCTAGAAAGATACAAGCGAGATGATTACATTGGTTTGAAAATGTCATGAGGAGAAATGAAAAATATATTGGATGAATGCTTAGTAATAGAAGGTTGAAGAAACAGAAGAAAACCAAAGATAAGATGGAAGGACTGTATTGTGAAAGACTTGAGAGAAAAGGAACTGAATAACAACGCCACGTAAAACAGAAATGAGTGGAAGAAGAAAATAAAAAATAGCGACCCCTAACGAATGGGAAAAGCTAAAAAAGAAGATGTTAGTGTCAAATGCAATTTGCATAGTTTGTTTATAAAATAATTTTACTGGAAATTTAGAATCTTTTGCAAAAAAATTATATATGGAATTTATACATAATATATAGGATTGAGCGCCTTATATGACCAGTTGCAGTTCTGATGGCTCAAGTTCGAGTCAGTCCGACAAAGTTATACCTAATTTTTATATAGCACGAAAGAGACTCCTGTGGTATTCACTCTCTCCACAACAGCTTTGTGTGCCCGTGAGGTGACGTATGATAAGCATTCTCAATGGTACAGATAGGTATATTATCAATATCAATGTCTGATACTAAAAAGAAGAGTTATTCAGGTTTGAACCGGAGTTTTCCGGTTTCAGACGTATTCTTCCGGGCTCCGGGTTTACATTTATTATCGTCGGGTCATGATACTGTAATATTAAACATATAAAACAGAAGAGGCAGGTACCTCGAGTTTCAAAATGTTAGAAACTTGACTAATAGTTTTATCGTTTGTATTGTTTATACAAGCTGAAGCTTGAATCTCTGAATGACAGGTTTTAAAAACGTTGCAACTAAAAACTAAATTAGCACACTCAGAATTTGGTAATATGCAACACAGCCACGGTTACCATTCCTTTTAGTAACCAATCGTAACGTTGCTTCAGTCTGCACATCACTTAGAAGTATACGTATCCAGTATTGGTAATAATGTATCGTCTTTCGTTGTGAATTTGTGGCAATCCTTCTCTATTCGTGTGCAACATGGATGCAGCGTCTGAGTCAATGCCTTGTTGCGGCGACCTTGAGCTGCACCAGTGCCTCTGAAACTTTTTCGCGCACTCCTCGCGGTTTACATATATGGAGAGTTGAGTCAGGTTGCGAGCCTCGGAACTGTTAAGAGTATCCGTTATACTCACAATGCTACCTAACTTTTTACATCCTTTTGTTAGAAATGACTAGGAGTATTATAATGTAATTTGTTACAAGGAAGATACCGCCGAATCTTTTACAGGAGACATGTAATAGGAAAGAATGTAATAAATACATTAAACTGCTGTTGCAATATAGAGACATTGTTTTAAAATAATTATGTTTGAAGAAGTATCGATTATGGAACGATGTTCTTAAGCGGTTATCCATTAGAATAGTCATCAAGCTGACCATTGCTTGAGATCACATCGACGGTTTTCTTTTTTATTATTTCATAAATTTACTCCTTCTGGCTATATACATGTCGTGCCACAAATACATATCGCCAATGTCACGTGGTATTAGCTAAACCGGTGCATAAATACAGGAATATCAACTTTGTGGGTAAATATCTCAACTGTGATGTGGATAAGGTGTTAAAAATTACTCGAAAGTTCAGTCAAACAGCATTTATTCTTACTACCAACGTTTCGGTGCACCTTTGCACCTTCTTCAGGGTAATAAGATCTTACAAATCTTACACCCTATATCAACTTTGGTTGTCATTACCTTTTTAGGTTAAATCGGCAAAATATTGTTCCATAAGGGCCTATATACAAAAATCTGATGTGGCCAACACAATACCTCCCGTTTAATGTAAATACTTAAAATTTAATTAAATTTGAATACCGGATTCAATCCCGACCAACGCCAAATATTTCGAATTTTAAATAACACAAAAATTACCCCTGTGGTGCACTCTCCATTCCAGCAATAAGTGCTCGTGAGGTGACACCTGGTAAACGCTCGCACGGTACAAATATGTCATCATCGTTACCGAAATCTGTGTACAAATCAGATTGGCAGACCCAGCAATGGGTAATATGCCGTGATGATGTATGTTTTCATTATCTTACCTATATTTTTACATATTTACTTATGCTAGAAACTGTATTAAGTTCCTTTCCATATAATTATTGTTCCATCTACTATTTTCTTTTTAAAACGTTAATATTATTATTTGAAATGATTAGTTTGTTGACAGTGACATATATCTGTCAGTTACAAACATTTGAGATCTAAATTATGTAACCATGTGTTTTTAGCATTTAAAATTGGATTGTAGGGACCTTAAAACGTGGTCATTTACCAAAATCTCGATATGCGATTTTTAGCACGATCCCTATACCTCCCTTACCAAGGGTAGCGGGAGGTAAAAATCTGATGTGACCAACACAATACCTCCTGCCATTAATTAAATACATATACAGTAAAAATTTTGAAAGATGTCCGATCAAGGGCATCTGTATCACGAACGAATTAACAAATAGGCATACATGTATCTCTTTCTTTTGCAAAGGCTGTAATACTGTGTGATAAGGATGGATATAACACGCTTGTCTTTCAAAAATTCATATTATTTCGACTAAGTTAGGACATTCCATTTATAAACGATGCTCGTTGTTGATAATACTTTCGCTGTAACGTAAGTTTATTTATTAATTCAGATACATTACCTGGATTCATAGCCGTACGTATAACGTTATATTCTGTCAGAGTCACTAACACTGACATTGTGTCAGTATCTTATTTTTAACATATTTGGTTTTACATTTGCTTATAAACTTACTAGTTGACTTATTTTTGAATTTTGAATGCTTTTCCTGTAATATATATTTTATAATAATAAAATAACAGTAGTATCTTACGTACCCTCATAAAAACTAAGCAAACGACACTACTGAATTTGTCATGATGGGCGGAGAAAAAATCTGAATTCATACAATTCGTAGACAACCTTGATCGGACATCTTTCAAAAATTTTACTGTATAAAGAGCAAGGGCCGTTAAGCTTTGTTAATTAAATAATAAGCAGTATCGTACGTTCAAAAAAATTCCATAAACTTTTGTGACACATATTCTAAAGAAAATACTGGTATTAGTTGCGACTAATGTAAGATACCCCAGCTAAGATTTTGAGAAACATCGTGTATCTTTCCAATATCGAATGACACTTAAAAATTCATAAAATAATTAACATGGTCTGACCATGTGTGCGATTTATCTAAAATCTCCATTTTGGTGTAGGCGATGCGATGTTGTTCTTCCCTTCATTTTGCATGTACGCCCTAAATCAAAGCCGCCTCGTGATTGGTCCAGCCTGTGATTATGCAGGTCCGAAAACCCCAAAAAGAAGACGATCGCAGTGAAGGAACTCATATTTTATCGAGAGCAGTTCACTGAACAGACAATGGAACACGATTTCATTAAAGTTTTGTTTTGGTTGTTAAAAAATCAACGACCTGCACGCATTAATCGGTTATTGAGGTATTAAACTACATGTTCGGCAATTTAAATTTTTTAACCAATGGTTTATTTTCATTCTTTTGCATAGCATTCGGCGGAGAAGTTTTCGGAATGTAATTACAGTAATTTTGTTTTTGCATGCACCCTGTAATTTAACTTTAAATGATGTTAATTGCAGTAGCGAACTGAAGGTGATAGGTTCACAACCTGTCAAGGTCAAAACAAGTCAAAAACTTTCTTCCAACTTTGGAAAACACTCAAATTTCCATAAATGTATAAAATTATAATATCGTTACGGACGGTTAAGTATATTTTGTGTAAATTTTAAAACATGCTACAATTCACAGGCACTCAAAATGTTGCGAAGAATGCACCATAAGGGATTTTTTACCTCTCGCTAAGAAATGTACTGGAATCATGATGAAAATCGCATATCCAGATTTTATAGATTATAACATTTTTATGATGATGTCTGTGTGTCTGTGTGTGTGTGTGTGTGAGGTTGTTGTATGTACGATTTCTTAAATTCTATATGCCTAAAGACCTGTGTAACTACGAATTCCTCAATCTAACAGTAATGGGAAGAGTTGAATAGATTCTGGTAACAATTGGACAACTGGAAGTATTAGTATTTTAACAAAAATCTTCTAAATACTATTTTTTGAAAATTTATGTTATTATAAATTCTCTATCCGATACATTTAAAAAAATATATTATACCTTCTATATATTTAAAGATATAAATATATAATCTATAAAATAATCTGTTGTAGTAAATCTCACAACCTGCTCACAGCCCAAACATCTCCATGGTAACTACCTGAGAAATTAATATGTCTGTAATTGACAGATAAATGTCACTAATGTCAGTGTCAAAAATTTAGAGATACCACGGAAGGCTTTTTCTGGGAGTGATATTTAATATTTCTACTTGTATTATTAATTATATATTTAAAATTATAGATATATTACATGAACCCTTCAGAAATAACGCCAGTCCCGTCAATGAATTGGAAGAACCTCGAACATTGTGAAGAGTAGGAGAAAACTTGCTCATAGAATGAATTTAAAATTATAGAAAATACGTAAATATAAAGATTTTGGTGTAATTAGATTTTTTTGTGTGTACAAGACATGTTAAATAAATACTTATATGTACCACAATGGAATTTTTTTGTTGTTGTAAATAATTTGAAAGAAATGATTTTAGTAACAAGATATGGACTAGCGGTTTCGAAATATCATATTGAGAACGTATCGTCTTCGTATCGTTGTATAGAGATTGTATCACTAATATAAATCAACAATAACAATGAATGTAAATTTGCAAAAAAAGGGTTGAGATGTAAAAAAAATGCTAACCTATAAATTTGAAAAATAGTCAGAATATTAATGTCCACCTCTATAATAAACTAAGAAAGTAACTATTTAAAATATTCTATCTATAAATCTAAAAATTCTTTTAACATTGTAAAATCCATAACTGTATATCATATAAATTCAATCAGATATCAAACTGGTCGTAATTTATTCGCTTTGATTCCGATCGACAATAAAACAAAACTTGTTAAACATTTGAATACGACCAGAGCGATATTTAACCAATCAGATAATTTAGTCTTTCATCGCGTAGGCACTGAATTCACGTTACTCATCTTATGGTAATTGTTAACCTATTTTGTTAGTCTATATGAAAATTATACAGTAATTAATATGCAAACAAGTATACAACGTTTGCTAGTTGAATATAAATACAGGAGGTGAAGAATGTTATTGTGAATCACTGGTTCTTTGTTATAAAGCCGCAAAGATGGTTTTAAATAGAAATATAGATTGTGTATAAAATTAATAAATACGAGCCATGTGTCAAAAGAATTGGCCTATATCTATTATTTAATATTTTTTGCATGATCGGGTTTTTTTTAAACTTTGCCGATAGGGTTTCCAAGGCAGTAAGTTTTGTTTACAAATTACTGATCAGTAAGTGATGTGACTGACCGGTAAGTGATGTGAGTACCTACCGATCTGGAGGCGGTGAAAATTACATAAATAAAAAATAAATGTACAATTTTTAAAGCTTTAACGATAACAAAACAACGATCATAGCTTACTTAAAAATGACAACTAAATTTTTTTAAATGTCAAAATAATTTTTAAATAATTCTAAACTTTAATTTGTTATTATTGGGATGATCGTGCAAAAATATAATAAGCATTGCGGGCATTAAGTGCTTCTTACCGGTATCGGATGTATTGGAGATCTCGACTTTGTCTCGATCTCCGAACTAATCCTCAGCCGGTAAGGTGCACTTACTGCCCTTAATACTTAAATAAATATTTCATATAAAATTACTCAATGTAATGCCAAAACTTATTTCGGATTTTAATTGGCATAAAAGTGACCCTTGTGAGACACTCTCCAAGCCAGCAACCCCCACACAAATATATCATCATTACCAATATCTGCATACAAAGCAGTTTGGTACATACAGCAATGGGTTATATGCAGTGATGATATATATTTTTACCTTCCGTCACCTTTAGGTAAAGAAGGTATTGTCTTTGGTCAAAAAATTCAATAGTGAGTTTCTAATGAATGAGTCTGTGTGTATGTGTGTGTGTGTGTGTGTGTGTGTGTGTGTGTGTGTGTGTGTGTGTGTGTGTGTGTGTGTGTGTGTGTGTAACTCCAATACCACGATTCCAAAAATTATAATTTTTTCGTATTCCTCGAGTTTAGATGCATTTGCAGACGTGATTAGATTTTAACAGTTTTTCTTGATTCATATATAATGTATATAAATTTTAAAGAATATGTTATTCTTTATACGATATGATTGCATTTTATATTTCATATTCAATAGATATAGAGTTAAAGAATTATAGAGATATTCAATTTCATAAATCAGCCAACTATGCTAACCATGGAAACTGCTAATATATTCAGATAATTCAAATTTACAGATGTCAGTATTAATGAAAATTAAATGAATGTGCCAGAAATGAGGATGTTGAGATAGATGTTGGGGAAGACACGAAAAGATGCGGTAAGGTATGAAAGAATAAGGGAAATAACTCGAGTGTTAGAAGTTTCTAGAAAGATACAAAAAAGACGATATCAAAATTTGTTGAATTGGAGTAATAATCATAGCATCCAGAAGTTTATTTCTTCTTGCTTTTAATATAATTGTAGGTGGTACGTAACATAAATATTGTATTATTTACTGTTGGAACTAAAAATATTAGCACGTGTCTGTTGTCATATATTTACCAGTAGATTATTGTTAAAATGATAAATTTAGGTAATAACATATTAAATCCAGTACACTTTATTAATACATAAAATAAAAAATTGCCCAAATATAGTCTTAACTATTGTAATCTAAAAAAATATTTCTTCTTGCTGTTAATATATTTTTTTCAGAGGGTACGAATACATTTGGGATTTGGCTCGTAGTAGCCAAAAAAATATATAAAGTTTTGTTGTCTGACGCAATGTTGAAGTCTCCTTATAAACGACTCCATATCGTCTATTAAAATGATGCATTCATAATATAATCGTTTCATACGTTATTAATATAACATAACTATAAATTAAAATACTTTATACCCATATTTATTTCATAATTTGTTGACATTTCACAAACATAAACCGCCAAACGATAAAAATCTTATCTTCTACGATATACTTCCTTCTTTGATTTAGTGTTAATTTCTTGTTTAAAATTTTCATTCCAAGTGTTGCAACAGTCCATAAAGTCCAAGCCAAGCCAAGCCAAGCCAAGTAATTGTAAAAGTACTTTTTATTAATTGCTATAAAACTTGTACGAAACAAGACAATTTACGAAATACATTCTCTATGGTAATAAAACGTTTAATAACTTTGATAAAGAATGGATTAAACCCACACGAGGTAACGTAGGCGTAAAGAAATAAAAGAGTGAAATTAAACTATAAAAATCGTAGGAAGCCATTATTACAACAAACATTTGATATTTAAAATAAATAAATGATACTACTACTAGAAAAGATATATGTACATCGAAAAGATTGTGTAAAAAATTATATAAGAAATAATAAATATGCATCTCATTTAGTTCAATTTCCTTTATAATTCGTAAAATTGAAGTCTTGGTGTTTTAAGTTTATATTTTTAGTGCCACTGGTTGACACTATTTTAATTTTTTTTAATAAAAATAATTTATTTATTATTCTACACTAGTTAAGTGACTAAATAATTCATTATTATTTTTATTTAAATTTCGTGTCGACCAGTGAAACTACACATCGATCCTTAACAGACAAGTTCGAGCTAATATAAAGACCGGTGTTTGTTGCTTATTATTGCTATCTTTTGTCAGTGTATTTGTTACCTACAAATGTGAATGTCTTCTGCTCGTATTAAATGCAATTCTCGTGAAAAACTTCTGTTGGGGGAATTAAAATAGTGTATATTTGTTTATTTGGTGTCAAACTAACTTTCGTGACATGAGTTTTTAATGTGTGATGGTTTTCAGTGGACTAAATAGTGAAATAACTGAAATTTTGTTCCAGTGAATGTTCCTGGTCTGGTGGTTTTCCTGAGGTGCTGAGATCTGCGATGCCTTTGTTGGCCAAATTGGACTGACAGTAGGCGAGGTTGGTCCAACATTTATCTTATTTTATTTTATAATTCTTCTACAGCTTATTATTATTAGTTAATCTGTCAATAATAACATATTTTTTATCGAGAATAGATAATAATTAGAACAATATGATCAATTTGACCAAGTTTAATTGTCTCAAATATTTTGACTACGTTTAAAAATTATTATATGAGAAATAATTTTTATTCAAATATTCTAGGTGGCTATGTTACAATAAATAATAATAAACAAGTAATAAACAAACGTATAATTTGTTGATATTAACATTGTTTTATTTTGTTTATTTAAAATGGTAAATAGCAGGTATTGCAGGTCACCCGCGAAATTTAGATCAAAGTTAGATGTATTAGAATTAGTTTTTTTCTAATTTTATTTATTAAATTTACAATGATTTTACTGCCTATATATTTTAAAAGTACATTTCATAACTTATTTTATTTGATGATGAAATGTGGTAAATATATGAATGAATTTTACTTTTTACGTTATAGGAATAAAGTATGTATTGATAAATGTTTAAACTTTCCGAATAATTAATTAACATACATGACTAATCATTAGTAAGATAAAATTTTAAGAATTTGTGGTGAAATGCGTAAGCAATTTCTGATTTCCCAAAAAAATAAATTACCGTTTTATTGTACCTACTACAGGAATGTGTTTTAGTAAATATAGTAGTGTCCGTTTATAACGAACCACTACCTACCACCAAATATAGTTCGTTATAGCCGAGGGTCGTAACAACAGAACAAGTTATAAATTTGTAATACATTTAATATGTTATACCAGTTAAGTAAAGGCTAAAAGCAATAGCAAAGAACAATAATGAAACAATAGCGAAAAATCAATAAAAATATACGAAAGTTCGTTATATTTGTGTTCATTATGTTGCGAAAATATAACGTTGAACTTATGGCCGTTGTTCTTCATACCTGTAAAAGTGGTTCGTTATAAGCAAGAGTTCGTTATAAGCGGATTCGTTCTAAGTGAACACCACTCTATACAGGGTGGTGACCGGCACAGCCGAACATATGTCTTTAACATATAAAATCAGCCTTTCTAAATTTCCTGCTTCCCTAATTATTTTAAGTAAAAACGCTTCAAATAAAAGTTGTAGGGCATCCGAATCAATAAAAAAAATTAATTTTGTGTTCCTTGTAACGGCACAAATTAGGAAAAACATCGCAAAAGTAGCTATAGCCATGGAATTGAAACAAAAAATTAACAAATGTCTAACGGTTTATCTATAATGTTAAGGTAATTTATTTTTATTAGGTATTAGTTCCTGTTAACATTATCGGATAATTTAAATTGATATTTGTTCACTTAAACAGAAATTATAATAATAATAAAAATAAATTAGCCTAGCTTGGCAGATAAACCGTTAGACTTGTTATTTATTTTGTATCAATTCCATGGTTATTGCTATTTTTGAGGTAATTTTCGACATTTTCGTACTTCTGCCGTTACAAGGCTCACAAAATTAATTTTGTTTATTGATTCAGATGTAAAATTTTATGCTCTACAACTTTTATTTGAAGCTTTTTTACCTAAAATAATTAGGGAAGCAGGAAATTAAGAAAGTCTGATTTTACATGTTAAAGTTCTTTGCCTGTGCCGGTCACCACCCTATAACAGGGCATCGAACCCACCAAAAACTGGGTTCGGTTCAGGTAATTTGTTTTTTGAAAGATGGGTTCGTGTGTGGTTCTGGTTCAAGCATTAATAAAATTTACGCTTTTGTTCCGGGTTCAGGGATTGGGTTCAGGTTCGGTTCTACCTAATTAAAATTGAATGAATGTCTTTATTTAAAATTTGAATATTTTGGTTCGGTTCAGGTTCATGTTCGATGCCTTGCCCTATAGATACATCTTTTAAAGGTAGAGAATGTTAATCCTAAAAACCACAAATTCAGTAAAATTACTTTTCGGGTTTTCGGATTTCAAAAATTCGTATATTTTATTTACTTGCTGTTACCTAGTAACGTATATTGTTTCAAAATTTTACAGTAGTAAAGGAAAATTCAAAATTTGGTCCCAGGTTTGTAGTGTTACATTTTCATTAAAAATATTTATATTCATTATAAATAAAATTATGTATGTATACTTGTATATATCCACTCACAATTTATGGCTGTTTTTTTCTATTCCTTTCACTATTTAATCCTTTGTGATCACAAACATCGATTCACTACATCACTATAAAGTCTCCACATATACACTATCGTCCTCATCTCACGTGGTATCGTACGTATGGTGTGTTACACATACACTACACTCATATGTGCATAGGTGAGCATAACAGTCAACTCGCGAATGACATAGAGTTACCATGGTGAGGAAACAAAACTTGTTGATTAGCATAAGCTGGTGGGGAACGCATGCTTTTCTCGCATTTTCAAGGACTTTAAATATTAGAAAATGAATTGAGTCGAGAGGGCCTTGGAAGGTTATTTGTTATTGATTGAATTTGCATATAAGGAGTTGTTATGATTTTTTCATTAAATAATAACCATTTTGTTTTCAATAAATGGAAATAAAATGCTACTTACCAGTATATTAGAAATTAGAATATTCGAAAACGTATGTTATTGCTTTATACTTAATATTCTTTAATATTTAAATTGACAAAAATGATATTTAACAGCGTTTTTTCAAGAAAAACTGTTAAATCTTCAAATGAGGATACTTATAAGAGAGAAATTTACATTCAGAGAAATTGAAAGAAGACATGAAAGAAATTAAGAATATTTATCTATGGAAAAATGCCTGAAACCGAATAGACCTATTAACAATGCTAATGAAAGAGACGTATTGCTTGCTTCCCTTATATCAAAAATGTCACGGACAAGATTGGTAGAATTCTTCGTAAGAAGAACATGAAGATTTCATTTTCTCCATATATTAAAATTCGACATATGTTGAGATAAGTTAAAGACGTCATCCCTCTTCAGTCATCAGGGATTTACCAAATTCCATGTGTCTGTGGGCCAGACTGGTAGAACCATTTCTACAAGATTGAATGAACACCAGCGTTCGATCAGATTGAACCAGCCAGAAAAATCTTCAGTTGCAGAGCATGGCCTGAAAGAATTCCACCGTATAAAATTTGAAGATACAAAAATACTGGCGAAACCAACGTACCTAAACAACAGGTTAATTAGAGAAACCATTGAGATTTTCAAAACCAAGAGTAATAATCTGAATCATTCCTATATTAAAAAATCTGTTGTGGCCAGCACAATACCTCTCGCCACTTCCTTTTTTGGTTACATAAGTATAGGGCGCGAACAGTCATGTTACATTGTTGGCCTTGACAAGCAGATGTGGGGGCCCGTTTCAGAATGATAATTAGTCAGTATGTTTCATTCAGAATTTCAAGATTTTCTAAATACACGTAGTTAATTTGTCACCAGGAGTGTGGAATTTACTTGTCGAGGAAAATAAACCATATGGAATTGGAAAATCACTAAATTTAGAATGAGAAATTATGATACATCTATATACATAATTACTAGCTATCATTCTGACATGAGTCCCCATATCTGCTTGTCAAGGTGCCCTATTGTATTTAACATTTCTTGTATACCTACATTCTACACCAAAAATTGTACTTACATATATCTATTCCTTATATTTAGATTGTTTAATTTTAAATTCATTATATGAAGAAATTTTGTCCTCTTCTACCAATTCATTGTCAGGATTGACTGTATTTTTGAAGGATATATGTAATAGACCTATAATCTGAAATATTTAACTACTAATACATTAAGAAATAATATAATGTATATGTACTTCCCAGAAAAACTCTTTAGTAATATCTATGAATTTCTGACACTGACATTTATCTGTCAGTTACAAACAGTTCAACTGGTCAACTATTTTCCATGGCATCCTTTCGGCTGTAAAATTTATTATAACGTTATTTTATTTATTATATTTCTTTTATCTCTAAATCCATAGAATATATAATAAAATATTTAAATGTATCAGATAGAGAATTTAATTTTCTTTAATATTACCAAGAAAAATTTTCAAAAAATATTATTTAGAAGATTTTTTTTCAAGAATCTTCTACTTCCGGTTGTCCAATTGTTACCAAAACCTTTTCAGATCTTCCCATGAATGTCCGATTGGAAAATACGTAATTAAACAATTTTTAAGTCTTATAGTTTTTGAGTAATCGTCCTTCCAACATCCTACATACATACACACATACATCCACACACACACACACAGACATCATCGTAAAAATGTTAAAATCGGATTGTAGGGACCTTAAAACGTGCTTATTCAATAAAATATGGATATGTGATTTTTAGCATGAATGCAATACCTCTCTTAGCGAGAGGTAATATGTTGTAATTGTCACCTTGGTTACCTGTTGCCAATGTTTTTGTTATTATTTATTTATTTATATATTTATTGATTTGTTGTTCATTCCCTGAAGAAGGCAGTAGTAATACGAAACGTCGGTATATAAATAAATAAACAGAAATAAAACTAAAAAAGGTTGTATCATTTTAAAATTTCTTAGGTTTAATAATAATTTATTTATATATAAACCATTGTCTGCATATGACAAATGCTTTCGTCTTTAATAATACTAACATAAATATTGTATTATTTACTATTGGAACGTAAAATTTTGTCTTTTGTCATATATTTGCCCGTAGATTAAACATTGTATTTAAATCCAGTACACTTTATTAATACATAGTCTTAACTATTGTATTTGGGGTTGGGTTTGTAGCGCAATTATCGTTTCATACCAATTTTTCAGTAAATCATTCGAAATTTCATGAATTAGGGATGTTAACTCATCTTCAGTAACAGTATTTAAAAATATCGATGAAGAATTATTATTACCATCGAGATACTATCCAATTTTCATTATCTAATAGATTCCACGTTGCAAATTCTAAAAATGTGCTTTCTCGTATCGTAGGAGTTACTCTTGTATCTTTATCTGGTTATAAACAGTAACTTCTTTCACGACTGCAGCCGGTATCTGTTAGCAGATCATGTTTATTGTTAGTACAATAATATTACATGTTCTTAAACAGCAGAGCTCGAATTTAGAGGCAAAGATAAATGAGTTGGGTGTTTCTTTGTCGTAAGAAAAACTGTTGAGAGAATAGCTGTAAGTGAAGAAAGTTTGAAAAGTATTACATCAGAAGAAGAACGATATTTGTAAATAACTTTCCCCTCATCTGTTATTTCATAGATGGAAATATTTTCTAAACAAATACAAGTACATCACAAAGTGTCTTTTAGTTTTTTACCTTCAGTCACCTCTAGGTAAGGAAGGTATTGTCTTTGGTCAAAAAATTCGGTGGTGAGTTTTCATTGAATAAGCACGTTTTAGGGTCTTTACAATACGATTTTACTATTTTTACGGTGATGTCTGTATGTGTGTGTGTGTGTGTGTGTGTGTGTGTGTGTGTGTGCGTGTGTGTGTATGTGTGTGTGTGTGACCGCGGTTTCGTCAACGATGTCTTCAATTCTAGAATTCCAAAAATTACAATTCTTGCGTATTCCTCTTCCTTACAAGGTTTTTAAACCTAGCAATCCTTTAATTCAGTTGAAATTCTTTTTCATCCTTCAAATTCAAACGCTCGATTGATTCTGATTTTTATTTCATAAATATTTAAAACATGGAATTTTATGTGCTTCCTTATAGTCCCAAACCATGCAAACATATTTTTTTAGCAGCCTCCGTGTTTTGACAATTAAAACAAATAATAGAAGGCCTTGCTTCTGTTTAAACACTTGAAGGCTATGAATAAAACAGTTGATTTTCTTGCTATTAGCTTTTATTAAATGTAAACTGTAAGATGTAAATAGAATTTAAATGCTTTTAAAATAAATTATTCTTGTAGGTAGTAAATCATTGAACTTTAAATTATATTGGATATTTTACCAATAAAAAATCTGATGTGGCCAGCACATTACCTTTCGTCTATCCTGTGTATTATTTAAATTTCTTATTCATCAAGGAATAATGTAAAACTTTGTCTTCAGCATCAATATCTGATTCTGATTGGGAATTCAAGTTTAATACCAAATGTTTTTCTCGCGAGTCACACATTTTTGATTGCAGGCATTATACAAATATCTGTGTACAACTTTTATTGTTAACTAGGTATTATACCGTATTATCTTTGTCATTCATCTTTTATTCCCCCTCCCATTCAATCAGATCAAATCTGAGCTCTCTATTTATAGTCATCGTCACCTAACGGTCCACGTCCTGAAAAATTAAATTTGCAAACCACTTGTAAAACTCACTTGACGTCAGAACATATTAATATTTGATCGATTATTATGAGCCAGTACGTTAACCTGTCACGAAAGACAAATTATTTTTATTTCAAACTAAAACATCAGCAGCCTAGTAACAAAATTACTGTACAATGAGTTATGAGGCAATTTTTATTGGCTTTCAGTCACAAATAAATTTTTCCATAAATTGCTGATTGATGAAGATATAAATTATTGACAGATTTGGTATGTATAAACAGCCTATCAAAAGGCTATCAATCTTTGGCCAATATATCTTAATTTTACGAGAAAAATAATGTATGGCGTGTCTATAAATTTTCTATGTTAATAAGTTTTTAAATTTATTGTTAACAAACAAATATGTGGCTTTATTGCAAAACCAAATATGTATAACATATTTTAGAAGAAAAACTTTATTAGTTAATTCAATTTTAAACTGTAATTAAAAAAAATCTGTTGTGGCGAGCACAAAACCTCTCGCCATTTTCGTTTTATATTACATAGGGCGCGAGGACTTTGTTGGTCTTGGCAATCAGATATGGGGGCCCGTGTCAGAATGACAGCTAGTAATAATGTACATAGGTGTCAAGTATCATAATTTTTCATTCAAAACATTATGATTTTCCAAATACATGTGGATTATTTTCCTCAACAATTCCATACTATTGATGACAAAAAAACATCAGAATATTTGGAAATTTTGAATGAAAAATTATGACATATGACAATGGTGACATCTATGTGAATAACCACCAACCGTCATTCTGACATGGATCGTCATATCTGCTTGCCCTATAAGTAACGAAGTTAATATTTTTGTACACACAAATAATTGAAATTTTATCCTACTCTTAGCGGTATTTCTTAAGGATATATGTAATACATATTTAATTAATAATACAATAAGATATATTAAATATACTTCTACCTCCCAGAAAAATCTTTCAGTAATGTTAGTAAAACTGCTGCTCAAATTCGCGACCAAACACTCAAGCACGCGGCCTCCGGACCCTATAGGTATATGTATTAAAATTAATAAAAAATTAATGGCGGGAGGTATTTTGTTGGTCACATCAGACTTGTTTTTCAAGACATTTATATGAAACAATATCTCTGTAAATTCTGACAAAAATATAAAAAATAAAGTTTTATTATATTTATTGCTTAATTTTAATACAATCTGCAATTTTTTTGTTCTCGTTTTGTTTAAACAAAAGAACCCGTCCCGTTCTGTCAACATCTCCTTAAATTGAACAAAAAACAAAAGTGAATATCTCCAAGCCTACTGAAATTCCTGGTGAATGTTTAATTGCCTGTCAAGCATTTCTTCTTCTTTCTGGTGACAGCGGTGGACAGATCTTAACCGAGCCGCCTCCGCACTACATTTGTAATGAAATACAGAGGAATTTGAATACCCGACTTTACAACAAAACTAAATCGAGCAAGCCATGCCATGCGACAATCGAACAGAATAACGGACGATCACACAAAAATGGAACCATAACTATGTTATATGTTAATTTCACATTTTTTGCAAAGTAACAGTGAATTTTTTTAAAGGAAAATTTGATTGAATTAATTGATAAATTGGTGTAGGAGATATAAATATTTATTTTAGTATTAGATCATGTAAAGTATTGAAATTCTTGGAAGTAACAGTAAAATATAGTGTTATAAATTTCATTTCAAAAATTGGCAACGAATATGCATCTATTTATAATTCTTAACGCAAAAAAAATATTAAAATTAGTATAACAATGACCAGTCATTACAAATAATTAGGATATGAATAAAAACTACAAATACGTTAAATTAAAATTAATTAATTTTATCATGGTAACGTTAAATATGACGTCCTCCAATAGTTTTTAATTTTATGAAACTTCATCCAAATTGAATGCGATTTGTAATCCTAGCGAGTTTTATGCCCAGTTGTACCAACGATACTTAAAATTTAAACTTGGTTTTATTTAGTTAGCCATTTAAATATTTTTACCTCTCGCTAAGAGAGGTATTCGATTCATGCTAAAAATCTCATATCCTCAATTTAACAGTAATGAGAAGAGTTAAATAGGTTCTTGTAACAATTGGACAACCGGAAGTGGTAATTACTAAAAAAAAAACTAAATATTATTTTTTGAAAATTTGGTACTACAAATAAAGATAATTTAATTCTCAATCTGACACATTTAAAATATTTATTATATCTCCTGTAGATATATAATAATATAGAATAATCTGTTGTAAAAAACTCCATGGAAACCATGTAATTGACAGATAAATGCAAAATGTCAGTGCTGCTAACACGCTGACCATGGAAACTATTAATATATTCAGATAATTCAAATTGACTGACATCAGTATAAAAGAAAAGTAAATGAATGTGGCAGAGATAAGGCTGTTGAGATAGATGTTGGGGAGGACGCGGAAAGATACGGTAAAGTATGAAAGAATAAGGGTTAGAAGTTTCTAGAAAGATACAAGAGAGACGATTACATTAGTTGCAGTTTAGTAATAGAATGTTGAAGAAACAGAGGAAGACCAAAGATTAGATGGAAGGACTGTATTGCGGAATAAGAAAATAAAAAATAGCGACCCCTAACGAATGTGAAAAGCTAAAGAAGAAGAAGATGTCAGTGTCAAGTGCATTTTAAATATGAACGTGGTGGACTCCGGGATTTATAAAATTGACTATTTTATTAATTTATCTACAATTTTTTTTTTTAACATTAGATAAAACGTGTTTTATATTTATTTATTTTTAAATAAAATGATTTTCTTTTAAACATTTATTGTATCTCCTGTAACAATTGCGTTGCCATGGCATGTGTAAAAACACTTGCGTTGCTACGTGCCGTTGTAAAGTACCGTAAACACTAAACAATTGGAGGACGTGTGTGTTGTGGTATATTGGAGCTAAGAGTGCTGTGCTAGACGGCTAGGTCTCGACTCTTGTGCAACACAGCTGCAGATCTGATCAACTATGCAGTTGTCCTCGATACATTTTTCTTCTCTCTTTGTTACATATCACATGTAGGTTGCTCTGATTTGACTACTGTGTACGAAACAAAATCATATTTCCGTAAGAAACATCTGCGATGATAGAGAAATTTTTAATTGCGCAAGGCTTCCGAGAAAATTAGCAAAGAATTATTATTGGAACAGTGCATTTTATTCATGTATATGAAGAGTTCCACGAAAAGTGTTTGATATTTTATAAGGCACATTTTGACAACTATTATTATTTTACACCCAGTGGTACTCAACTTATGGATCAATGTTATATTTCTTTAAATGGCATTATATATTCGAAATAAATTATGAAAGTGTGAAAAGATGTCAGCCACATGGATTTGAACCATGGACTATTACTTTGCCGGAGTAACGCTCTACCAACTGAGCTATGGCCGATCTATCCAATGGCTGACATTATCTTCCACTTTAACTGCTAATATATCTCTCTTTGAAGAATAAAGTTTTGTGTCACGTTGTCACATTAAACATCATTGTGGACATGTCAGAAATTACTCTTTCATAATTTATTTCGAACATTGTCGAGGAAAATAAACCACATGGAATGGCAAAATCACTAAATTTAGATTGAGAAAATATATTTGGTATCTATATATATAATCAATAGCTATCATTCTGACACGGGCCCCCACATCTGCTTGTTAAAGCCAACAAAGTCACATGACTGCTCGCCCCCTATTGTATTTAACATTTCCTGTATACCTACACTCTACACCAAAAATTCTACTTACATCTATTCTTTATATTTAGATTTTTAAATTTTAAATTCATTCTATGAAGAAATTTTGTCATACTCTTCTAATTTTCCCAATTCATTGTGGGGATTGACAGTATTTTTGAAGAGTATATGTAATATATCTATAATTTTAAATATTTATTTATACATACAATAAGAAATAATATATGTACATCCCAGAAAAAATCTTTAGTAATGTCTCTAGAATTTTGACACTGATATTTATCTGTCAGTTACATTTTACACTTATTACACTACATTTTAATATTTCAAATGGTTTCCATGACATTATTTGAGTGAAATGTACAACAGATTATTATATACCTTATATTTCGTTTTCTTTAAATCTATAAAAGATGTAATAAAATATGTATATGTGTGGATTTACTCTTCTTTAATAAGCAATAAAACAAATCATATTTAGAAGATTTTTTTTAAGAATTCTCCACGCCAGCAATGAGTGCCCGTGAGGTGACGCCTGGTAAGCGCCCACATGGTACAAATATTCCATCATTACCGATATCTGTGTACGAAGCAGATTGGCACACCCAGCAATGGGTAATATGCCGTGATGAAATATTTATTTATTTATTTAAGTATTACAGTTTTTGAGAAATCGTCCTTCCAACCTCCCCCCCCCCACATACACACACATACATTCACACACACACACACACACACACACACGCACACACAGAAACGTCATCACAAAAATATTAAAATCATATTGTAGGGACCTTAAAACGTGCTTAATCATTAAAATCTGGATATGCGATTTTTAGAATGAATCCAATACCTCTCTTAGCGAGAGGTAAAAAACTGTCTGTATATTAATTTCTATTCTTATTTAATTCTTTGTTTTTGTCATTTACTTTGGCTGAACCTCGCCTGTATTTGCAATAAAGATTTATTATTATTATTTTGGTGACAATATCGCTTTTGTATCGAAAGAAGCTACATAATAAATATTCAAGATTAGCTGTGTAAAACTGTCAAAGTGCATTCCACAAAACTGCATACATTTAAAAAAACCTTTCAATCAAATCGTTCCTATGTATAAACATTTTATACGTCAACCATATCCTGCAAGTAGGTACTTTTTTGTGACAAAAACGTTCATATAATATGAAGCATATTTCCTATTTGAAAAGCTGTAATATTATCAAACCCACAATTCGTTCTAGATGGTGTCATGATAATTTCAATCTTTGCAAATATCCATTTCGCAATGCATTATGGTTGATTGCATACAACGTAGTACCGGTAAACAATTGCTATATGTGTATGAACACCTGACAAACTGTAAAAT
Source organism: Harpalus rufipes (assembly GCA_951394225.1). NCBI lineage: Eukaryota > Metazoa > Arthropoda > Insecta > Coleoptera > Carabidae > Harpalus > Harpalus rufipes. Next base: position 51,530,446 of record OX596280.1, read on the forward strand.
GAATTAATGGCTGACTTAACTCTGCACGGGGCTCATATCGACGTATTGAATTTCAGCATTCAGTTTCAAATTTAAAATAAGTAAATAGACTACCGTAACGCATAGCAGTTCGCAAGAAATGAAGTATTGTTATCATATAATAGGATAATAATTAAGGAAATCATCTTACCTTCTGAAGTATTCCAATTAAGAATTAGATGTTTTGAGCTTCATTATTATTCAAGAGATGCCATCCAAATTAATGTAAGCTGGAACAAAATAAATATAATTAAATATGTACATAGATAACTAACAACTACAGTATACAGGGTGTTTATTAAACATACGGTAAAAATTGAAGGGGCTATTCCCTGGACCATTCTAAGATGTTTTTGTCTTTTGATGATTTTTGAAAAGCTGCTTTGTTTCGAAGATACAGGGCGAAAAAAAAATTCGATAAAATCAATTTTGATATTTTTCAAATTATTAATCCAGTAACAGCAGGCAAGTTATATGTCAAATTTGTTGACACGGATTGATGTTTGGCTGTTTGACGTGGATTTTATGTCTATAATACTTAAACTTTTGTTAGTGAAGTCCTTTATCATGAATACGAACGCCGAAATGACTGATATGCATTTCAGCGCATTTTAGTGTGGTTGCTCGTGATTTTTTAACAGTAACATACGGAGATCGCTGGATTGGTCGAGGTGGACCTCACTTATGGCCTGCTCGATCCACGGACTTAAACCTCCTGGATTTTTTTCTATGGGGCCATCTGAAGTCATTAGTTTATTCTACTCCATTGGCAAATATGGAAGATTTAAGACATCGGATAATTGCTGGGTGTAACTCCATAAGAAACGACCCTGGTGTTTTTGAAAGAGTTCGGCAATCAATGAGAAGTAGATTGGATTCTTGTATGGTAGCTGGAGATAGTCATTTTCAACAGTTCTTGTAGATTAAGAAACTTTACAAGTAATTTTGTTATTAAATGTTGTTATTGTCGAATTTTTTTTGCCCTGTCTCTTCGAAACGAAGCGGCTTTTCAAAAATCATCAAAGGACAAAATATTCTTAGAATAGTCCAGGGAATAACCCCTTGAATTTTTGCCGTATGTTTAATAAACACTCTGTATAAAGGTAACATTTATGTTCTAAGGATTCGAAAAGCAAAAAAGATTTTTGTTGGAAATATATTATAAAAATAGTATACAGGGTGTTGACCGCGACACAGGAACATGACTTTGACATGTAAATTATTTTTTCTTAATTTCCTGTTTCCACATAAAAGTTTTTCTTTAAAAAATACCTTTAAATGTAATTTTTTCTCAATTTGCTATTATAAAAATTAAAGATTATTCAATTTTCTACAAGTTTGCTTTACTTTTTCTATATATTTTATGGATAAATTTAGAAAGTAGGTAATATAAAAATTATATCTCGGAGCTTATGCTTTAAACACATCTCCATGGTTACATAGTTCAGCTCAAATGTATGTAACTGACAGATAAATGTCACTATCGAAAAAATAATCATTTCAAATTAATAATAGTAACGTTTTAAAAGGAAAATTGTAAATAGAACAATAGTTTTATGGAAAGGAAATTAAAATAGATAATTTCTAGCAATAGTAAATATATTATCACGGCATATTATCCATTGCTGGGTGTGCTAATCTGATTTGTACACACATTTCGGTAATGATGATGACATATTTGTATTGTGCGGGCGTTTACAACAAGGATTAATTTTATACCATTTAAAATTCGAATTATTTGGCGTTGATCGGGATCGAATTGGATTCCCCAGATTCGCGACCATCAGGCACGCGGCAACGAGACCCCATAGGTAAATGGCGGTAGGTATTGTGTTGGTCACATCAGATTTTTCTCCGTGTAATTGATATTTATACATCAAGTAAATTAAGATAATATTTATTCATGAAGAAAATGGCGAGTGGGTTAAATTCTTTGAGTGATTGGTTTAATTCACCAAAATACTATGATTTAATTGGATAAGAGATTATGAATAGTTGATACTGAATGTTTCTCGTTTATTTTAAATCAGTAAAATTACAAAATGCTTTTATTGGTGTTTTCGCATTCAGCTAGAGATATATTTTAGAAATAATGACGGGTAATTAATTAACTCAAGTCTAAATATACCATCCATTAAGTCTGGTTTAATGCAAGAACTACAATCAAAAGAAAAGATAGATTTGCGAAGAAGTTCTTTTGCTCTCTTCCATTTAATTTCTTGTACAATTACAGCAACAATTATAGCGAAATCAATTTTTTCTCCTACACCGTTTTCCTTTTGTCTATCTATTCGCTTGTTCGTCATTCACAGCCTTCTTAGGGAATAAGGTCAGCACCAACAAACAGCTGGTACCGTTCAGATTGTCTAGTACCACCTGCGACTTTTTATTTCATACAAATGCGCACTTCCTGCTGTCTAACACCTCTGCTGAGTAAACATTTTTGCTGAAGAGTGTGATTCGGTGTTGTACACCGTGTAGTGCGGTTCAACGTAGATTTAGTAGATGATGTGGTTTGTATGACCGAATAACGGATGATGCAAATTAGATTTAAGACGACATATGGTTTTGTAGGTTTACGAGCGTTATGGCATGGTATGTTTCAGTAAATATGAACTAAATATTTTATGTATCTCGCAAAATTATATAGAATTCTAAATTTACTGTAATCATAGGTATATGATTGCGGGTAAACATACATACGAATAAATATTTCTCTTAATTCTTTGAATAAGAACTTATAAATAAATATAACATTACGATCCCGACCGACGCCAAAAATTACATCGCTTTTTAATGGCACAAAATTGACTCCTGTGGCGCACTCTCCACGCCAGCAATGAGTGCCCGTGAGGTGACGCCTGGTAAGCGCCCACACGGTACAAATATTCCATCATTACCGATATCTGTGTACGAAGCAGATTGGCACACCCAGCAATGGGTAATATGCCGTGATGAATTTTTTTTTTATTATTATTGTTTATTGTTGAATGTCCATAGTCACATACAGGGTGTTTTAAAACTTCGGGTACAACCTTTAAGGGCATTATAGTACTGATCAAAATGAATAAAAAAAGCATAATCAACATAGATTTGATCTTCCACTGTTTCCGTAAATAGACTATAAAAATCTGTTGTGGCCAACACAATACCTCTCGCCACTTCCTTTTTTGTTTACATAAGTATAGGGCGCGAACAGTCACGTTACATTATTAGCCTTGACAAGCAGATATGGGCGCCCGTTTCAGAATGATAATTAGTAATTACGTATATAGATGTCAAATGTCAGAGTTTTTCATTAAAACTTTCAAGATTTTCTAAATTCACCTAGTTAATTTGTCACGAGGAGTGTGGAATTTATTTGTTGAGGAAAGCAAACCACAAAGAATGAGGAATTATGATATTTGACATCTATATACATAATTACTAGCTATCATTTTAAGATGGGCCCCCATTTCTGCTTATCAAGGCCAACAAAGTCACATGACTGCTCGCTCCCTATTTAACATTTCTTGTATACCAACACTCTACACCAAAAATTCTACTTATATATATATATATATATATATATATATATATATATATATATATATATATATATATATATATATATTCCTTATATTTAGATTTTTTAAATTTAAATTCATTCTTCTAATTTTTCGAGATGTTTCCAATTCATTGTTGGGAGTAACAGTATTGCTGAAGGGTATGTGTAATATACCTATAATATTAAATATTTAACTACTAATACATTAAGGAATAATATAATGTATGTACTTCCCAGAAAAAGTCTTCAGTAATGTCTCTGGATTTCTGACACTGACATTTATCTGTCAGTTACAAACAATTTAAATTTTCAACTATTTTCCATGGCATTCTTTAGGCTGTAAAATTTATTACAACAGATTATTTTATATATTATATTTCTTTTATCTCTAAATCTATAGAATATATAATAAAATATTTAAATGTATTAGATAGAGAATTTAATTTTAATATTACTAAGAAAAATTTTCAAAAAATAATATTTAGAAGATTTTTGGATTTTTCAAAAATAAAAGCGCATCTAAGATGACCTCTAAAAGATAAATAAAAAGTCCCATTTGATCTAAATTTTAACTCATATTTTTCAAGATAGCAGATGTAAAACTAATATAAATTTTATATAAAATACAGCTATTTTCCCAAAGCATTTCTTCCTTTCTTCGAATTCTTAAAATCGTTTATGTTTCAGAACAGTACATTAACCTAGAACATTAATCTCTTCTAGATTCCTTCCCCAAATTTGGAAGTATGACATCATCTGAACAAAATCATCTATTTTACGGTTTTCTCCATAGAAACAAAAACTTTTGACCTTGCGAAATACACTAAATCTAGAATTTTGCATAATTCAAGATCATAAATTTTCTTTGATATAGAATGTTAGAACGGACCACACTTAGAGAAATGCATTGGCGGAGCAAAGGAAAAAAGAAGGGGCATTATTTTAATGAGTTAATTAATTGACATGTTTTACTACATCGTTATTGTTCTGTTTTATTGTTAGGAGTATTTTCATTGGTAATTTGTCAAATAGTTTGTTTTACGGCATTTTTTTGAAAGGATAAATAATTTATAGTTATAGAAAACTGTAATTGTATTGTAACAATAGCAATAACATTAAATATCAGTACAGTTCAACAAAATAATTAAATACACGTATTACACGTGTCTACAATAATAAAATATAATAGTACTTTACAATAAAATAGTATTTATAATTAATATCTTTAGATCACAAAAAATTCTGTATCATGAACGAATTAACAAATTGGCATACATTTATCTCTAATCATTACAAAGGCTATAAGAGTGTGCGATAAGGATGGATATAACACGCTTGTCTTTCAAAAATTCATATTGTTTCGACTAAGTTAGGACATTCCATTTTAAAACGATGTTCATTGTTGATAATACTTTCGCTGTAACGTAAGTTTATTTATTAATTCAAATACATTACCTTGATTCATAGCCGTACAAATAACATTATTTTCTGTCAGTGTTACTGACACTGATATTGTGTCATTGTTATTTTTCACATATTTGGTTTCACATATGCTAATAAACTTACCAGTTGACTTATTTTTGAATGATTAATTTTCTTGTAACATATTTTTATAATAATAAAATACCATATTATAATATAAATATATACATTATGTGAATAATTATCTAGATTTTAATTGAAAAAAGAAATTGTTAATTAGTTAATAACAATTTGAATAATTCAGTTCAATTCAGTGTGAACTTAAACTTGAAATTCTTTTCGAATTACTCGATAATTACAATTTTCAACTTTTACTTTTCACTTTTTTATAAAACTTTAAAGAAATGTGTTATAAGGTTAAAATGTCAAAGTAAACCACCTATTCTAGTTCTTCCAGTTTTTCTATATTTATCTAGATTTCGCACCTGATTACATTGTTAGATAACTACTTGAATTTACAAGAAAACAGTTTTAAATTTCTTAGCTAAATGTCGTTTTTATTCTAAAATATGGAAAAGGCAGTGAATAATTAAAATAAAACTAAAGTAACATATGGTGTGATAAGGTTTTATTATTAGTTTCACTTTTCTTCAAGGATAAAAGTTAGAGGTCGTTGTGAACAATATTAAAAGAATCTGAAGCAATATGTGGGCAATTAGAACTTAAAATGTCAATTAGTATATCGGTCTATATCTACTTTATACACTAATGTTGCAAAGTGAAAACATAAATTTGATATGGAATATATAAATAAATATATCATGATTTCTATTTGTATTTTTTTATGAGCTGTTGAAAGAGTTTTGCAGTTTCTATACATAGGTTTGTACAAGAAAATGAGTAGAGTGGAACAGCTTTATAATCGTAAAGTTTTTAAGTAATGAAATAATAATCTAAATGATCAAAGTGATTATGATTAAGAATAATTATGTTTTTACCTTCCGTCACCTTTAGTTAAGGAAGGTATTGTCTTTGGTCAAAAAATTCAATGATGAGTTTTTACTGAATAAGCACGTTTTAGGATCCATATAATACGATTTTACCATTTTTACGATAATGTCTGTATGTATGTGTGTCTGTGTGTGTGTGACAAAAGTTCCGGATTCCATAACTTCAATACCACGATTCCAAAAATTATATTTTTTTCGTATTCCTCAAGTTTACATCCAGAAGATTAGATTTTGGTTATAATTGGTCAACCGGAAGTAGTCTCATTTGAAGATTTAACAGTTAAATTTGATTTATTGACATTTAACGTTATTATAACTTAAAAAATATATTATTCTCTATGCGATTTCATTACAATTTATACTTCATATTCAATAGATACAGAGTTAAAGAATTTTAAAGAAATTAAATTTTATAATTCAGCCAGCTATGCCAAACTTGGGAGCTAGTAATATATTTATATAATTCAAATTGACAGATGTCAGTATCAATAAAAAGTAAATTAGTGTGGCAGATATGAGGATGTTGAAGTAGATATTGGGGAATACACGGAAAGATACGGTAAGAAAATAACTCTAGTGTTACAAGTTTTTAGAAAGATACAAGAAAGACGATTACATTGGTTTGAACATGTCATGAGGAGAAATGAAGAATTATATTGGAACAAGAATGAATAGTTTAGTAATAAGACGTTAAAGGAACAGAGGAAGACCAAAGATAAGATGGAAGGACTGTATTGCGGAAGATTTGAGAGAAAAGGAACTGAATGAGAACGACATGCAAAAATACCGACCCCTAACGAATGGGAAAAGCTAAAGAAGAAGAAGATGCCAGTGTCAAGTGCAATTTGAATAGTTTGTTTATGAAATAATTTTACTGGAAATTTAGAATCTTTTGTAAGAAAAATTATGGAATTTATACATTATACACGAGAATGACGGAAGGTATTGTGCTGGCCACAACAGATTTTTTCGTTTCCTATTCGTTATTCTCTCTTTCTTATTTTGTCATCACTAGACAACCTTCCCCTTTCCCTTCTGAATCATCCATTTTGAGTGATCACGCGGATTCATTTCAGAGTAAATTTAAATCGTAGTCTAGGGACCTTAAAACGTGATTATTCATTAAAAGCTCGATGTGTCTTTTAGCATGATTCCTATACTTCTTTTATTTACGCCGGCGAGAAAATGTTGCAACAAAAATTAGGAAGTAGATGCGAACTTTTTATTTACTGAAGTTTTTATTTTGACACATCCATTGTTGTTTTCTTGTGCAGTTCTTTTAAAGCATTGAATCGTGAAAACTAAAACCAAACAATAAATTTTTCGAAAAGTCCCGTTTTATCTAAAAATACTTCTCATTTTGTGTGTACATTAAAATTCAAGCAATTCTTGTTTCACGTGTATATGCAAATTATTACTATTATTGTTAAATTGTTCTTGAAAGAACCGTTTATCTACTTAGCATATTTATTACATTACACTTTATAAAATAAAACAAATTGTATTAATGCAATTCATTGTTAGAAAAACCTACAATAAGAACAGATTCAATTGAGAAAAATGATTAATTATTCCATATTTCCTAACTGTTTCTTGGATGAGTGTAATTTATTAAATAGACATCAATGAGCGGTAGAGAATTTTAATAATTTGACGTTTTTATGAGGAACATTATCGTCTTGGGTTTCAAATTTCAGGTCGTTGACTCGTGGATTATATTGATAAAAAATATTCGATGGATGTAAAAAAGTTTTCTATAGGAAGCTGTAAGTCGTGCTTCACCATTCAATAACTAAAAGATTAAAATTTCCGGGTGGCATACATATATTTCATATTTTCCATATAGCCATCCGTTCAAATTTCGATTATTAATTCAAAATTATTATACCTATAATATAACTATCAATAACAATAGCTATTTGTGTATTAAGAGTGCAAAATAGGACATTGTCGATTATCGAAATCGACAATGTCCATTTGCGCTCAAAACATACACAAGATTTTTTCTACAGTTGCCACAGTAGGGTCCTCCACCATAACAAATAATAATAATATGTACACTTTGTACTTACACTATTACTCAATTAATAAGGATTAATATAAAGAAAAGACGTCTTTTATATTTAATTTTAAATTATCGTTATTTCCCATTCTTCTTGACCTATTGCTTCAATCTAATCTAAACATTTTATAATTTCGGTTTTGTAAATGAATGCCCTATTTTATTTTCACAATAGTGCGGCATTTTTTTGGTTATGTAATATACTGACAGAGCAATTATATGTCAGATTGATTTATAAAGGTGGTAAATGTGTCACTACAGTGCCATTAGTTCCTAACTAAACGTTTCTATTGAATGTAGACAAGTGACATTACTCATCATTGTATAGTTAGAAATTTGGACAGCGAGCGTTTTTTCTTGTCTGAGCACACTTCTTTCGCCTCGGCCACACTCATAATCGCATTCATACATGCTATTCTTTTATTCCAACTTGGAAACTTTCTTTCTTTAAGTGCCCTACCAACCACATCAATGACCAATTATCTAATTTCTTACTATGATGAAGGATCTAACTAAAAGTTATATTGTTTTAATTTCATTTTCGATAATGTATTGTATTGTTGAAAGCAAAGTTATCTACAATAACAAGTATGTCAGATAGGTAAATGACATTTTCACAACAACCTTTTACAATAGATAATATACATACGTAGTATGTGTTGCATTACGTATATATTAGGAATATATTAAAACTCAGAACTGGTTAAAAGGTAAAAATGTTGTACAAGGAAACTCAAATGAGTAATTTATTTATGAGTAAGTTCTTTGTTCATATAACAGCTGTTTCTAAAATTATATATGGAAGTTAATAGATGTTGCGTAGAAAATAAAATCTGTTTGTTAAAAAAAAACAAAGGAAATGACCTGTTATCGAATTCAATTATTTATCGCACATAAGTGAATCTGGTGAGGTGACGCTCTATCCACAAAATTTGAGTTTGCGTATAGTGATGACCAATAAACAATCTTTATCTGCAATCAAATAGTAATTAACGTATCAAGGGTGTTACTTCTTAATAATACACATTTAAGTATAAAATAAATTATGAAAGTTTCTGTTTTCTGTACCTAATAGCAACAACGCCAAATTTATAACACACCCTAGGGTGTTATTTGGTATATAACAACCCTGAAAGCAGTGTTGTTATGATAACAATAACGTAATGGTCGGACATTAAAGAAAATAACAGTTTCCCGAACTAGTCTCGAAAAAGAATTTATTTTGTAATATAAGCACTATTACGATTTAAATATATCGCTATTGCTGAAATCTGTGTTAGCAGATTGGCACACCCAGCAATGAACGAAATCATTGGATATATATTTATTTCTTTACTAATTTATAATGTTCTAGTAATGTTTTGTTTAACAACATTAATGCATTAATGTACCATGTTATTAAACGTGTAGCAATGCTTTTCTAAAATTGGGAAATACTAGTAAATGAGATGATAAACAGTTGTGCTGGTGTCTGTGTATCATATAATAACAATGTCCAGGTGTTCTTTTTCTCATAACAAACAATTTCATTGTTAGTACTCATTGTCCTTGTAGTTTATGTACAAACTTCATAAATGCACAAGCCGACAAAGTAAAATAAAAAAAGCAGTAGAACTATGAGAACAAGGCTAGAAATTACATTAAAAAAAATCTGTTGTGGCCAGCACAATACCTCTCGCCATTTAAATTTTATATTGCATACTGGCCGTCATTCTGACACAGATCCTCATATCAGCTTGCCAAGGCCAACAAAGTCACATGACTGCTCACGCCCTATAAGGAACGAATTTAACATTTCTTGTACACACAAATAATTGAAATTGTATTTCTATGAGAAATTTTGTCCTACTATTCTATGTTCAAAATTCTTCAAATTCATTGACAATATTAGCGGTATTTCTTAAGGATATATGTAATATTAACATACCTATAATTTAAATACATATTTAACAATACAATAATATATATTAAATGTACTCGTACCTCCCAGAAAATTTGATTTTTGACACTGACATTTTGCATTTATCTGTCAATTACAAATCTCAACTGTTTTTTGGGCAACGAGATTTATTACAACAGATTATTTTATTTTATTATATACTATATCTCCAAACCTGTACGAGATATAATAAAAAAATTAAATGTGTCAGATTATTTAAAAAAATAATATGTAGAAGATTTTTTTTTCAAGAATCTGCTTTTTCCGGTTGTCCAATTGTTACCAAAACCTTTTCAGCTCTTCCCAGTAATGTCCGATTGGTAAATACGTAGTTAAACAAATATTAAGTCTTATAATTTTTGAGTAATCGTTCTTCCAACGTCTCATACACACACACACACATACATCATCGTAAAAATGTTAAAATCGGATTGTAGGAACATTAAAACGTGCTTATTCATTACAATCTGAATATGCAATTTTTAGCATGAATCCCTTAGCGAGAGGTAAAAATTAAAAGAAAGAAGGAAACATTTACAATAAATAAATATATTATTCACTTGTTTTATTGGATATCCATTGATGATTATACCAATAAATCGTTGTAAAAGGAAAATGGAAACGTCTTATCCAACAAAAATTGAACAGGACTACGGTACATTTATAATTAAGACATAGATTTACTTAATTTACATTCGAGTTAGTACAGTCACTTAAATGGACTAGTCATTAGTAAAAGACAAGCAGAAATGTACGTATCTAGTCCACATTCTAAGATATTTCTGCAAATGGATTCGTATTTTTATATTTGTCTCCCTATACATATCGAAAAGGTTTTATTTTTAAATTATTCGCATTCCTTGCGTAAAATATTTTAATTTGAAAGAAGTAAATTGGTAACTGAGTGGTGGTGGATGGAGTGAAACTGGAGCAGGTAAATGAGTTTGTATATTTGGGTAGCATGATGTTGGGGGATGGTCGAATTGATCGAGAGATAAAAAGGAGAGTCAGTGCGGGATATAAGGTAATGGGTGTTCTGGGTAGGTTTGCACGAAACGTTAACGTATCAAGGAATGCTCGGTTAAGTGTATATAATGGAATACTAGTGCCTGCTTCGATGTATGGAAGCGAATGTTGGGCATGGACGGGAAAGCATAAAAAGAGTGACTGCCGTGGAAATGAGGTATTTACATGGTGTATGAAGAATGTATGGTTAGAAACAATGATATTAGGAGACTTGGAGTGAGTCAGTTGAGAAGAACGGCTTGTTAAGCGTATGCCAATAAATTGTTAAGATTCGATTTGATTTTTTCGATCTAAAAATAAATATCTCCTTGGAAGTATGTCATTGTTAAGTTATATAACCATCTAATAAATGATTTTATAATCAAATGTGACAACAACATAATTGGCAAATAACGCCTTGATGTAATTTTAAACTTTCACTGAATTTTCACTGGTTCCGAATGTTCTAGTTGAATAAATTTTATTTAAATCAAGCGGAATCTTTCTGATCTGCTGACTTCCGTTTTCAATTTGATATTTTCAATACAAATAAAATAAAAGTATAGGTTAATGAACAAAAATATAAATAAACGTTACAATACAAACAGATATATTCTGTTTCTTTTTATAACGCTAATTTGTTTCGATTCCAAAAAGAGTTCAAATACAAAATTACTGTTACAAAATGTTACTGCTTTGTTAAAAATTAATAAATACATAATTGACTATGTTCCATTGTTTGTTATACCGTTGATTGAACAGTATATAGTTTATATAGTTACACTATTCAATTAACAGTTATACTATTAAAAAAATTGACCCTGATTAGCAATGATTCGTTTAGCTATTGAATATACACATTAAGCATAAAATTATTGAATTTTGTTAATTTTGTACTACTCCATATAAAAATAGCTGCATTCTTTCTAGTCGAAATCTTATTTCGTCGCAGCTCATTTCAGATAAACTCAAAAAAATATTGTTCTTTTTGTTCGCAATGAGCTACTTGGTACTGAGTTCAGAAAAATCTGTTGTGGTCAGCACAATACTTCCTGCCATGTTAGCCGCAAGCAGATGTGGAGGCCCATGTCAAAATGACAGCTAGTAATAATGTACATAGGTGTCAAGTATCATAAGTTTTCATTCAAAACATTTATGATTTTCCAAATCCATGTGGATTACTTTCTTCGACAAGTATATTCCATACAATTGATGATAAATAAACATTAGAATGAAAAATTATAACATATGACAATTGTGACATCTATGTAAATAACTATTAGCCGTCATTCTGACACGGGCCCCCATATCTGCTTGTCAAGGCCGACAAAGTCGCATGACTGCTCGCGCCCTATAAGTAACGAATTTAACATTTCTTGTATACACAAATAATTGAAATTGTATTTCTTCTTTCGTTCTATGAGAAATTTTCAAGAATCTGCTATTTCCGGTTGTCCAATTGTTACCAAAACCTTTTCAGCTCCGATTGGGAAATACGTAGTTAAACAATATTAAGTCCTATAGTTTTTGAGTAATCGTCCTTCCAACGTCCCACACACATACATACATCCACATATACATCCACACACACACACACACACACACACACACACATCATCGTAAAAATATTAAAATAGGATTGTAGGGACCTTAAAACGTGCTTATTCATGCGATTTTTAGTATGAATCCAATACCTCTCTTAGCGAGAGGAAAAAAACATAGAATTTCATGTCGTTAGCTTGAGGAATTAATCTAAGGATTACATATAATTATATTTGAAAGGCATATACAAACTTCAATAACGACGGGAAATAATAGAAATTAAATAGTTATACTTCAATAATATGTGCAAAAAATACTAATATCGTTATTTTTAATATGTTAGAATTAAACTTTATTTTAGATACCTAATCATACAAATAAAAAAATATTAAATTAGTTTATAATTTAACACGATCTTGAACTATTGGTCAAATGTCAGAAAATAATAATTTACATCAATTTATTATCATATATTCACACAAAAAGTTATTTTCCTATATATTGCACACTAACAAATTATGAGTCTTGACTTTTCAAAAGGAGAATGTGTCCAGTATTTATTCTACTAATTAGATCCAAGTTGCTACATTCAAACATTTTTTCCTACCTTTACTAACACTTCTCGCTAACTTGGGATCTATTTCCATTTCTACCTGTATATGTAAACATACAGAAATAAAGTGTGATTTAAATTGCTGAACTGCAGCGTTCACAGTTAGTGGAATATCTGATAACTGTGAATTATTATTGGAATTATTTCTCTTTAACTGGAAATTTCTGCCGATTAAAAAATAACTGAATTTATAGGGAGTAGAAGGTTAATTGTACGACACTTTAACAATCGATACGAACAATAGAATTAATTGTTCACGAACGTATAAATAAAGATGAGGCATAAAGATAAAGGAAATTGTTCACAAATCGAGAAATCAATAGGGTTGTTATTTATTTGCTTCTAAGTTAATTCTGTAAGTATGAAACATTTTACTAAAAGATTTATCGTTCGTTTTGTAAAAAACCAAATCAAATTGTTGATTTTTTTCTTTGTTCTGTATTTTGGATTGTCTTGTATCGATTGTGGCCATCACAATACCTCTCGCACCCTCTCCATTGTGGTATGTATTTAACATTTCTTGTACACACAAAAAATTCTAATTACACCTAATCTTTATATTTACGTATTTTCTATAATGTTAAATCATTCTATGAGTAAGTTTTCTCCATTTCTTCTAAATGTTCTAGGTTTTCCAATTCATTAACGAGATTGGCGGTATTTCTGAAGGGTTCATGTAATATACCTATAATTTTAAATATATAATTAATAATACAATAAGATATATTAAATATCGTTCCCAGAAAAAACCTTCAGTACTATCTTTGAATTTTTGACCCTGACATTAGTGACATTTATCTGTCAATTACAGACATTTTAATTTCTCAAGTAGTTACCATGGAGATGTTTGGGCTGTGAGATTTACTACAACATATTATTTTATAGATCATATATTTTTATCTTTAAATCTATAGAAGATATAATAAAAAAATTATATGTGTCGGATAGAGAATTTTGGTTTTTAATATTTGTCCAATTGTTACCAGAATCTATTCAACTCTTCCCATTACTGTTACTCACACACATCCACATACACACACACACACACGCACACACATACACACATCGATGATGTCTGTGTATGTGTGACTATCATTTCGGCCGCGATATCTCCAATACTAGAAATCCAAAAATTACAATTTTTACGTATTCCTCTTCCTTACATCCATATGCAGATTTGATTAGATTTTGGTTATAATTGGTCCACCGGGAATAAACTTAATTGCAGCTTTTAACAGTTTTTCTTGAAAAAAAAACGCAGTTAAATTTATTGATATTTAATGATTATAAATTTTAAATAATATATTATTATGTATAAGATGTGTGATTGCATTTTATACTTCATATTCAATAGAAAAGAATTATAGATATAAATTTCATACATGCTAACCATGGAATCTGCTAACATATTCAGATAATCCAAATTGACAGATGTCAATATCAATGAAGTAGAACTTCGCTTCATTTATTCATTTTCTGGTTTTCGAACCTTTACAGAAACTGCAAACTTTTTAAATATTAACCAAATCTGGGAAATACGAAGAAAAATGACAGAAGTAAGGCATTTTAAAAGTTCATTAATTATTGAGAAAAATAACACATCCAACAATGATTCAATGACTAAAAAACCAAGACACTTAATTGCATCTGTAATATATCTTCTAAATTCATCTTCAGTATTTCTTACATATTCTCTACAGGTGTTAGGTAGTTTTACAATACCATTTGCTGTATTTCGCACCTAGTGCGCTAGAGGGACATAAATAATGGCTTCCTATGACGTATAAGATGCGTGTAAACCGGCAATTATTTGAAAATACGCCCCGTACCAAACGGAAGTGATATTTTAACACTGATATGATTATTAGCAGGTTATTTTATGAGGTTGGATGATTTTTATCGTAAAATATGCGAAGATGAAGATGAAGATGTACCGTTGAGAAATGATCTTGAAATTGAGATATTATTTCTAGTAAATAACTTATAATAAGTTACTGTAGTTTTTTTATGCTTTTATGCAAGAATTTTCCATGACTTTTATTTACTTTTAAATTATATAAATTCCTATATTATACTTTCATAGTTATTACAAAGAATCAATAACATTTCCTATTAAAAAAAAATCTATTGTGGCCATCACAATACCTCTCGCGCCCTTTCCATTGTGGTATATATAAGTATTGAACATAAAAAAATCTAATTACACCTAATCTTTATATTTACGTATTTTCTAAAATTTAAAATTCATTCTATGAGCAAGTTTTTTTCCATTTCTTCTAAATGTTTGACGTTTTTCCAATTCTTTAATGGGATTGGCATTATTTCTGAAGGGTTCATGTAATATACCTATAATTTTAAATATATAATTAATAATACAATAAGAAATATTAAATATCGTTCCCAGAAAAAGTCTTCAGTACTATCCCTGAATTTTTGACATTTATCTGTCAATTACAATTTTAATTTCTCAAGTAGTTACAATGAAGATGTTTGGGCTCTGAGCAGGCTGAGATTTACAACAGATTATTTTATAGATTATCTAACTATATCTTTAAATGTATAGAAGGTATAATAAAATTTTAAATGTGTCGGATAGAAAATTTTGGTTTTTAATATTTGTAATAACATAAATTTTCAAAAAATATTTAAAATACTACTTCCGGTTGTCCAATTGTTACCAGAATCTATTCAACTCTTCCCATTACTGTTAGATTGAGGAATCCGTAGTTACACAGGTCTTTAGTCTTATAGAATTTGAGAAATCGTACATACAACAACCTCACACACACACACACACACACACACACACACAAACATACATCATCGTAAAATGTTATTGTATGAACCTTAAAACCTGCTTATTCACTAAAATCTGGATATGCGATTTTTAGCATGAATCCAATGCCTACTAAGCATACAAATTTTTAAATTTTTGTCGCGCAAATGACGGTCGTTCAATTGAAACTCGTACAGATGATCGTTGATTCGTGACCCAGTTGCAAAATTACAAGTACATTTGATATATAATTATTTTAATATATACTTACTTGAAATAATCATATTTCAAGCTATTTAATTAAATAATAAAATGAATATATTCATTTTTATATGATTATTTTCAATTCATTTTTATGTTATACTATCTATAATACCTTCGTTTGCATTAATTATCTCTAAAGATATAATTGATAAACAAACGTAATTAAAAAGTTTGATCTTGATTTCTTACCAATTAAATCACATATCAACAAATTAAATCGATCTTTATCAGTACCGTTAACAAACAGTGCATTTAATTTTTTTTTCCTCTGATTTCGAGGTAATAAATTCGTAACCGGAAAAGGTTCCGTTAACGTCCATCCTTATACAAACATAACAAGATTAATACTTGTATATAATATGAAAACGAACAGTTATACTAGCCCACAAAATAATGTATATACATATGATAGAACTTTTTTCAAAATATGTGTTAACCTAAATTTTGTAAAAAAAATTTTTTATTTTTTTAAATTATTTGTACATGATGTGATACAGTTTTTGTAGTTGGACCGATCTTCGGTATATATATGAATATAAATTATAAATCAGCCAGCTATGCTAGATATGGAAACTACTAATATATTCATATAATTCAAATTGACAGATGTCAGTATAAATCAAAAGTAAATTAATATGGCAGAAATGAGGATGTTGAAGTAGATGTTGGCGAAGATAGGTAAAGAAATAACTCTAGTGTTACAAGTTTCTAGAAAGATACAAGAGAGAACGACACGTAAAACAGAAATGAGTGGAAGAAGAAAATAAAAAATAGCGACCTCTAACGAATGGGAAATGCTAAAGAAGAAGATGTTAGTGTCAAGTGCAATTTGTATAGTTTGTTTATGAAATTTTACTGGAAATTTAAAAAAAATAGCAAGAAAATTTATGTATGGAATTTAAATTTATACATATTACACAGGATTGGCGGAAGGTATTGTGCTGGCCACAACAGATTTTTTTATTATAAATTTAGTTCTTTAAAAATTCCTTAGAAATAGGAGTGTTTTTTTTTAATTTCCCGGTCACTTATCTGGCGGAGACATGGGAAATTGATATTTCGGACGTTGCTTAGGTGACGCTAACACATTTCAATGCATGAGTACAAAAATGTAATTTTTACTTGACGGTAGACTTTAAATTTGTTTATTTGATTTGTTGCTCAGCTACGAAATAGTGAAATTAAGGTGATTACAAGATTTTAGTTACGAGTATCGGTTGATTTAAAGTGAAACTCAATTCTTGTTTGAAAAATAATTAAATTTATGTTAAACTAACATAAAATATATAATAGCAATAAATACATATGTTTCCTATACATAGATGTAAACAACAAATGTCATTCTTAAAGTTATTAGTCATAAATTTGAATAATATCGAATAATCTACGGACCTACGCAAAGTCTGCTATTGCTATTGAAATCTGTTTATAGATGTTTATGATTAACAATATGATGTATGATTGGATTTGCATTACAAATCAATAAGGAAATAATGTTAACATCAACGACATTTTTTAACGATCATAAACATGCAGTATTATTTTATTAATTCTTTCACGGAACACGTGGCAGTAATTCCTCTTTTCTAGACAAGCTTTATTTTATTTAATGGCACCTGTTATCAAACCGCCACTGACTTCGGACACAATAACAATATTACCTTCCATCACCTTTAGATAAGGAAGGTATTGTCTTTGGTCAAAAATTCGATGATGAGTTTTTAGCGAATAAGCAAGTTTTAGGGTCCATATAATATGATTTTACCATTTTTACGATGATGTCTGTATGTAAATATGTGTGTCTGTCTCTCTCTGTGTATGTGTGTGTGTGTGTGTGTATGTGTGTGTGTGTGTGTGTGTAACGAAAGTTTCAGATCGCATTAGGTGATTAGAGTTTGGTTATAATTGGTCAACAGAAAGTACCCTCATTTGAAGATTTTACCAGTTTTTCTTATAAAAACGCAGTTAAATATCATTTATTAACATTTAACGTTATTATACTTAAAGAATATATTATTCTCCATACGATTTGATTGCATTTTATACTTCATATTCAATAGATATAGACTTAGAGAATTATAAAGATATTAAATTACCTATATCAGCCAGCTATGCTAACTATGTAAACTGTTAATATACTCAGATAATTCAAATTGACAGATGTCAGTATCAACGAAAAAAAATATAATGTGGCAGAGATGAGGATGTTGAGACGTATGAAAGAATAAGGGGAAATAACTCTAGAGTAAGAAGTTTTTAGAAAGATACAAGAAAGACAATTACATTGGTTTGAACATGTCATGAAGAAAGATGAAAAATATATTGGAAGGAGATTGAATAGCTTAGTAATAGAATGTAGAAGACACTGAGGAAGATCAAAGATAAGATGGAAGGACTGTATTGCAGAAAACTTGAGAGAAAAGGAACTTAATGAGGACGACACGCAAAACAGAAATGAGTGGAAGAAGAAAATAAAAAACAGCGACCCCTAATGATTGAAAAAAACTAAAGAAGAAAAAGATGTTAAGTGCAATTTGCATAGTTTGTTCAGGAAATAATTTTACTGGAAATATAGGATTTTTTGCAAGAAAATTTATGTATGGAATTTGTACATACTACACAGGATAGACGGAAGGTAATGTGCTGGTGACATCAGATTTTTTATATTCGACCGGAATACTCTAAACCATATTGTTTCTTGACTTCAATTTTTCTGTAGTGTTCCGTATAATGTTACACCCAAATATTTTGGGGTTTTATTATGGACAAGAGCAGTACATATTTTCATATATAATGTTCAGTTTTCTATCAGCCAGTTTGTTGCAAAAGTGTAAAAACGATTTTTAGTCTTGACTGCAATAGGTTGTGTTTATAATGAACACATCGCTTAGGATAACATTCGTGCCGTCCGAATCATAACCCGTCACCTAACACACACATCCCCTACAAAACCATATTTTTATTTCCGTTTCCTATTTAAAGATCTGTTTCTGATCAGTTGTTTTGCTGAATATCAAGTTGTATGTGTTTCCTGTGCTGCTTGCGTAGGAGTCCGAGCATCAATCAATCTACAAGCACCGTTAGCTATACTTCGTCGCCTGGCCTAGCCTTACCTTAGCCTATATGGTAAAGTTATCTAACCATCGGACAGTAAATGATGGGATATGAACCCAGCCTGTGTCAGGGTACAGTTACAAATACAAATCGCATCTTTCATAAACAAATCGGTCAGATTATGTTATGCCGGGACTTTATGATGATAATAATTAAATCGTAAATGCAGAAGATGAAGATGATTGTATTATATTAACCTCGCTCTAGCATTACTGAGAATAATATACATGGATCATGTTTTTTGAATTTTATTTTAAATATTTTCAAAATATTATTATTACACACTCTGAACCTAATTTTCCCAGGTACCTTATTCTTTCCGCATTTTAGAAGCTCCCATACAATATTCTTTTGGAATGCTTTCAAAAAGATCTTGAATTGCACCATTAATCTCTTCTTCATATGAAATTTTATTAATATTTTTACCTCTCCCTAAGAGAGGTATTGGATTCATGCTAAAAACCGCATATCCAGATATTAATGATTAAGCAGGTTTTAAGGTCCCTACAATCCGATTTTAATATTTTTACGATGATGTCTGTGTGCGTGTGTGTGTGAATATGGATGTATATGTGTGTATGGGGACGTTGGAAGGATGATTTCTCAAAAACTGTAATACTTAATATCTGTTTAACTATGTATTTCTCAATCGGATATTACTTCAAAGAGCTGAAAAGGTTTTGCTAATAATTGGGCAACCGAAAGTAGCAGATTCTTAAAAAAAATTCTTTTGTATATTATTTGTTGAAATTTTTGTTCTTGCTAGTATTAAAGAAGAGTAAATTCTCTATCTGATACATATAAATATTTTATTATATCTTTTATAGAGACATTTTTTTCTGGAAGTACATACATTATATTATTTCTTATTGTATTAATAGTTAAATATTTAAAATTATAGGTATATTACATATACCCTTCAAAAATACTGTCAATCCCGACAATGAATTGGAAACATTTCGAAAAATTAGAAGAGTAGGACAAAATTTCTTCATAGAATGAATTTAAAATTAAAAATCTAAATATAACGAATAGATATAAGTAGAATTTTTGGTGTAGAATGTAGGTATACAAGAAATGTTAAATACTATATGGCGCGAACAGTCATGTGACTTTGTTGGCCTTGACAATCAGATATTGGGGCCCGTGGCAACCATCTTACAAAACTTCTCAAAAAACACATATTTGTTCACTATATAAATCGAAATATCTGAAATAGTATTATTGTTTCGAAAATCAGACAGTCAACATATTCTATAATTGTAATACATAATTACATAGATGAAATTAATTGACCTTACGTCATCATTCAATGTTTGGCAAATAAAACATAGATGTCTTAAAATATGTACTTAAAAATGTGATAATATTTTTACAGCAATATGTAGAAGCTGTAACTAGACAAACTATACTATTAGAAGGAAAATTTATCATTAATGTAACTGAAATCGTATGTTCAACAAAGTAGAAAAAATAATCCGTACGGACGAAGTAATTAGATAATTTATAAAATAGCATCTAAAGGTGTGGTGTCTGATACTAAATTTGCGTGCTTGTAATTCATTTAAAATTTTCCAGTTCGCTAATAATAACACTTAATTATATAAACAATATTATTTAACAAACAATTTTAATTTGATCTGCATGCTACATCATCACACAATAATTAATCCGCATATTTTTCATTTCATAACTTTCAAGTTATTCCATAGTTTCTTCGCACGATGCTTTCCATCTTTTAAAGTGGTAATTAGTTAAACTTAACATATATCTAAGGATCAAATACACGAAGGCAAATACTTGAACACTGGACCATGTTATGGTGATTATAAACAGCATCATTAGTAAAATAACGTTAACTGTACTGGGTTTAAAGCTGTTCTGCTTAACGCCATTTATGTTTATGTAAGTTCAACTGTAAATACTACAGTCAGACACAGATGAACATATGTTTCTCAGAAATAAATGGATATGTAGAATATTAATTTAAGTGTTTACTATGTTCCGCATTATGTTATTGTAAAAATATGATCATAAAAAATTCATCTTTTATTGTATTTTACTCATTTCTGTTTTGAGTATCGTTCTCATTCAGTTCCTTTTTTCTCAAGTCTTTCGCAATACATTCCTTCCATCTTATCTTTCGTCTTCTTCAGTTTCTTCTACCTTCCATTACTAAACTATTCATTCTTCTTCCAATATATTCTTCATCTCTCCTCATTACATGTGCAAACCAATGTAATCGTCTCTTTTGTATCTTTCTAGAAACTTTATCACACGAGCCATTTCCCTTACCTTTCATTGCTTACTCTATCTTTCCGTGTATTCCCCAACATCTATCTCAATATCGTAGTCTGTGCCACATTCATTTTCTTTTCATTGATACTGACATCTGTCAATTTGAATTATTTGAATATATCAGCAGTTTCCGTAGTTAGCATAGCTGGCTGATTTATAAAATTGAATATCTTTATAATTCTTTAGCTCTATATCTATTGAATATTAAGTATAAAATACAATCAAATCGTAAATTAACTGCATTTTTTACCTTCCGTCACCTTTAGCTAAGGTATTGTCTTTGGTCAAAAAAATCAATGATGAGTTTTTACTGAATAAGCACGTTTTAGGGTCCATATAATACGATTTTACCATTTTTACGATGATGTCTGTATGTATGTGTGTCTGTGTGTCTGTGTGTGTGTGTGACAAAAGTTCCGGATTCCATAACTTCAATACCACGATTCCAAAAATTATAATTTTTTCGTATTCCTCAAGTTTACATCCAGAAGAACAATTGATTAGATTTTGGTTATAATTGGTCAACCGGAAGTAGTCTCATTTGAAGATTTAACAGTTAAATTTGATTTATTGACATTTAACGTTATTATAACTTAAAGAATATATTATTCTCTATACGATTTGATTACAATTTATACTTCATATTCAATAGATCAGAATCAGAGTTAAAGAATTTTAAAGAAATTAAATTTTATAATTCAGCCAGCTATGCTAAACATGGAAACTAGTAATATATTATTCATATAATTCAAATTGACAGATGTCAGTAGCAATAAAAAGTAAATTAATGTGGCAGATATGAGGATGTTGAAGTAGATATTGGGGAATACACGGAAAGATACGGTAAGAAAATAACTCTAGTGTTACAAGTTTTTAGAAAGATACAAGAAAGACGATTACATTGGTTTGAACATGTCATGAGGACAAATGAAGAATTATATTGGAACAAGAATGAATTGTTTAGTAATAGGACGTTAAAGAAACAGAGGAAGACCAAAGATAAGATGGAAGGACTGTATTGCGGAAGATTTGAGAGAAAAGGAACTGAATGAGAACGACATGCAAAAATAGCGACCCTTAACGAATGGGAAAAGCTAAAGAAGAAGAAGATGCCAGTGTCAGGTGCAATTTGAATAGTTTGTTTATGAAATAATTTTAGAATCTTTTGTAAGAAAAATTATGGAATTTATACATTATACACGAGAATGACGGAAGGTATTGTGCTGGCCACTACAGATTTTTTCAAGAAAAACTGGTGAAAATCTAATCACGTCTGCATATGGGTCCAAACTGGAGGAATACGAAAAATTTACAATATTTATTTTTATTTGATGATCCAAGCCAAACAGAAATAACGTGTGTTTGTATGGAAATAATAATAACAATAATTAGGAATAAGAATAAGAAGCACGTCGAAGTATTTTTTTCACTTTTACCTCTAATTTTAACATTTTTACGATGATGTATGTGTGTCTTGATTTTGGAGAAGAGTTTTGGAGAAAGTGCTGTATGGAATTGGGATGTGCTTCACCCGCAATGAGTCGGCGTGGTCTGCAACATTGCGTGACCTTTGTAGAGGTCATAGTTCTGTGGACGCGTGCGCACTTGCGCGGTAAGGCACAACTCGGATAGCATTGACCGCGGAAAGTGATATCGGGTAACTGTATTGCAACAAACAACACCCGAACAATTGCAGAAACCAGAATTACCAATGCTACAATTCAAACAAAATTAAATAATTGTTTTAAGAGCCCGTTCCTATGTTATATTATTTTTAACAATTTATGTTATTATAAATAGTTTATGTCGATTCCTAATCTTTTAGAAGTTGGGAAATACGACATTCATAATTGTAATGACAAACTCTTCGGTGGAGAATAACAGATTTCGCTTCCACCCCACGAGTTGGAAAATTTATGTAGGGGTTGCGTAGTTTGGTTCGAACTACAAACACTTACATTATTTGTCCTTGTTACTTCCTTGTACGTAAGTAAAGGAAGTATTGTAATCGCGAAAAATTTCGGTTTTCAGATTTCAGCGGAAATATCCATTTTGATCATCCCTGAATCCATTTTGACTAATTTCGTCGTGACGTCTGTACGTACGTATCTTACATAACTCAAAAACGGTAAGCCGTAGAAAGTTGAAATTTTGTATTTAGGACTCCTATAACATCTAGTTGTGCACCTCCCTTTCTGGTTATTACACAATTTCCAGAAGTGGCACTTTACATGAAGCCTATAATAGATTTTAATGAAAAACTGTTTTAAAATATAATTCAAAACTTTTCAAATTTGATATACAAGACTTTTATGTCAATCGAAATAACATAATAGATTTTGGTTAAAATAGGCTAACCGGAAGTGGTACATTACTTGAAGTTGTTAACAGTTTTTCTTGAATAAAATGATTTTATTTTGATTTTAAAATTAAATGCTTCAAATAAAAGTTTTAGAGAATTCTGCGTCTAGCACATCAAGTATTATTAAATTAGCCCTTTGTATAAGCGATATATGTAAATTTAAAAATTATATACTTTTTTGTTTTTCTAATAAAGCTTGCTATGTATTTGACAAAAACATAAAAAAAAATGTTCATGTCAAATTACGTTAAATACGTACATTTTTATGATTCGTACAATAACAAATATTATATTTTTATTGTGAAATTAGTCATATTCATTGTTGTAATCAAATATTTCTTTGTTGTAATCAAAACTCTCTTTAAAAAGAACCGGGTTAGATTATGGTCGATATATATCTTACTGTTTTGAAGTTAAAATTAATATTTTGTAATTTATTTATTAAAAAAATATGTATAGTTTAATAATCGTACAAGTAAGTCGTGTGGTGTCCACATCAGATTTTTGTTGATAATGTGTTGAGACCAGATTGGAAAGATACGTTGTTCGAGTCTTGTTGGAAACCCCTCAATTAGAATTCCAACCCAATGCTCTAGATAGGAGAGAAAACACTGTCACTATTATTTCCCTAAGTGTTAATTTCTGTTCTCCCTTATTGTACGTGTGAGAGTGTTCGATTGATCTGGTCATTGTCTGTTAGAAAACATCTTGAATGCATAGGCAGTCTCAGGTTGTTATGTCTGATGGAGAGGATATCTATATGCAAATGTTATGTTGGCTGTTAAAGTCGTCACAATCGCTATGATGTATGTGCTGATTTCTCTGTATTGTACGGGGTTGGATTTCTCTTCCTGCTTATATTTTTCTAGGGATAGAATGTGTTGGAAATGAGGATTATGTTATGTAATGCGATTGTTGGGTATTGTGCATTGTTGATGTAGGCTTACAAGAGATTTAATGATAATATATTAATATTACATGCGGTATTTACATGTGAAATATAATTGAAGAATTTCAATTCAAACAGATCTAAAGTGATATTTTTATATTTAACAAAAAGTGTTTTGCAATTTCTTCTTTAAGTAACGTTCTTATCCATTTTGACATTTCGACATACAAGTCTACTTATTTCCAAAAAGTATTTCGATAAATATGCGATACAAACGTGTAAGTGAAATATATCAAAAGGGTCGTTTTTGTCGTTCCTATATATATATACAGGGTGTTATATTTTAGTGGACCCAGCAAATATATTCTGTGGCCTGCTCATTATTAACAATTCAAACCGTTCTCCTTCATAACATTCAGTTTCTCTTGTTAAAATACAATTTAACACTATTTAGCCATTCAATACAATTTATCACTTATTATCTGTTGAACAATATATAATAAAAAGTAAAATTTGCTTCTTTTTTTACTATTTCCTTAATTAAAAATAATTGGCAATCCAAATAATAAAATGTTTGTTTAAATTTGTTATCCTTTTGATGACTTTATAAAGACTTTTACTTTTAGCTTTAATTAGACGATTCGTCAAACAGATTTCATTTTCTTCCAAGACAATAAAAATAAACAATAACCTAGATTAATTTCCTTATCGGAAATAGGTTTTATTTGGAAGGAAATGCTGTAACGTAGTAACGTAGCCTATATTTTTGATTTTTCTGTCTAACATAATAAGGAAGTAAATATGCATATACTTTCCTTTTTATAGATAGTTTTACCGAAAATCTTTAATTGCCTAACACGTTTTTAAATAATCAAGAAATATTGTATATAAAATTTATAATTATAGATTTACAATTATTAGAACAATAATTTCACAATTTGGCATTTTATAGATGATAATCATAGATTTTTGATTAAATATTGATTGCAATAATATTAGATATTGAGAAATTTAAAATGTTTTGAGAACAAAACAATATAATAAATTTTATATATAAACCCTGTAATGATGACCTTCGTTTATAAATTAGCAAAATTAATTAATATAGGTGTTAATAATTACTCGAAAGTTCAGTCAAACAGCATTTATTCTTACTATACCAACGTTTCGGTGCACCCTTGCACCTTCTGCAGGGTAGTAAGATCTTATTATTCGGTTGTCCTTTTTTAGAGCAAATGGATGTGTGTATGCTGTTTGATGAACGATGTTTAATAAATTAACTGAATGTTTTGTACGAATGTATTTTGCGTACATGAATTATAACAATTTGTAGGATCTTACTACCCTGAAGAAAGTGCAAGGGTGTACTGAATTGTTGGCATTGAAGACAAACTGTTAAAAGGTGCAAATGATACTACTTCCGGTGGACCAATTATAACCAAAATCTAATCACGTCTGCATATGCGCCTAAACTGAAGGAATATGAAAAAAATATAATTTTTGGAATTGTGGTATTGGCGTTACGCGATCCGAAATGATCGTCACATACACACACACACACACACACACACACACACACACACTCATACATACATACATACATACAAACATCATCGTAAAAATAGTAAATTCGTATTCTAGAGTTATTAGAAATTCACTATCGAATTTTTTGACCAAAAACAATACCTTCCTTATAATAATAATAATAATTATTTTTATATGAAGAAAGATTTTTGTGAAAAATTCATTGATTCGTTAACATCTTTCTTTGTATTTGAATAATAAAATCGTTCACGGCTCTATATATTACAATAATGACTATATAAAAACAATTAATAATATAGTATTTTTATATAAAACTATGCCCTCGACCATGTCCTTTTAAATTCCAACAATAATCCTGAATGATTCCTTAATTAATTACAAATTACATATTGAAATTCGAAGGATATAATTAACAAATCATCCAATTATCTACACTATTTTCTATTCGAAACTACATCTTTCTATCGATCTTTGTAAGAAAATTGATTACATTTGCGCTTCTGTTAGTTTAAACGCCTTGCCCCAGTTTTTATTATTTTACTGACACATTAGCAAAGATAATTCGGAATTGTTCTCTAAGTGAACAATACTTTAACAACAAGTAACTGTCGCCTTTTGATACGATTGTCTTCTGTAACGGTTTGGTTGTTTCTAGGTGACAAAGATGTTACATTGTAACAGCTATGGTGATAGGCATTTCTTTTTTTCAGTTATGGGGGCCCGTGTCCGAATGACAATTAGTAATTATTTACATGGATGTCAAATGTCAGGATTTTTCATTAAAAATTGCGTTTTGCTAAATTCACGTAGTTAATTTGTCACCAGGAATGTGGAATTTACTTGTCGAGGAAAATAAACCACATGGAATTGGAAAATTTACTAAATTTAGAATGAAAAATTATATTTGACATCTACGTACATAGTTACTAGCTATCATTCTGCTTGTCAAGGCCAACAAAGTCACATGACTGTTCGCGCCCTATTGTATTTAACATTTCTTGTATATCTACACTCAACACCAAAAATTCTACTTATATCTATTCTTTATATTTAGATTTTTTAATTTTAAATTCATTCTATGAAGAAATTTTGTCCTCTTCTAATTTTTCGAGATGTTTCCAATTCATTGTCGGGATGTACAGTATTCTATACATATATTTTTAAATATTTAACTAATAATACAATAAGAAATAATATAATGTATATATTACTTCCCAGAAAAAATCTTCAGTAATGTCTCTGGATTTTTGACACTGACATTTATCTGTCCATGACATTATTTGGTCTGTGAGATTTATTACCACAGATTATTATATACCTTATATTTCTTTATCTCTACATCTATAAAAGATAGAATAAAATATTTATATCTATCAGATATAGAATTTATTCTTATTTAATACAGTAAGAACAAAAAAATAATATTTAGAAGATTTTTTTTAAGAATCTGCTGATATGCGATTTTTGGCATGAATCCACTATCGCTCTTAGCGACAGGTAAACATATTATTTATTTGTTAAAAAATTGTTTTACACAAAACAAAACGGAATGCTTTTATAAAGTGTATGCTCTTCTATGAAATAAATAAATAAATGGCACCTTACACCAATGGACCAACTTAATCTCTTCAAGTTATCACCAACCTTGGTGACCCTTTAGCAACAAGCGCCAATTTCAACTGCAACCTCACCCAACAAATTATTTTATTTTTACATTTAATAGTTATATTTAAATAATAAATATGGCAGAGATTCCCAACAGGGTCAATACCTATCAACACCATGAAGGTCGATTTTATTTTTTCTAAAAAATCTTAAATGTTCAATTTCCAGAAAATTATTTAAAAAACGTGACACAATTTATTTTTGCGAAATTGCTTCAAAGTCCTTGAAATTCCTACCCTCCTAAAATTAAATTTGATAGCATTCCAACACAACTAATCATTTGCTACTGGATACATAGTTCTATTGGGAGTGGACGAACACACGTCGACCAAAGGAGAAAGTTATACATAACACATTTTTCATCGACCTTTTGATGTAACAGGTGACAAAACAAATCTACTGATGGTGGAGATAAATATTTGAATTATTAATCAAAACAGGTTCCGTCAAGAGGACAACAATGTACTCTAATTAATTTTTGATGGAATGATTGTTTGATACGAAAAGAATTTCAACCACAATGAATATTTTTACTGAAACAGTTGCGTGTGTAGAATTTCCAATAACTGGGTGGTTGTAAATCTTTTTTAGTATGGCAAATTAGAATAGTATATTACATAAGGAGTTAGAATAGGCTTCATTACAGCCAGGCGCTGAATTAGATGATAGGGTTGTACCGAGATCAGTTACTCGTATGAGCGCGAGACAGAATTATTTATTGTCTTAGAACATCGACGTTTCGGTGCACACTTGCACCTTCTTCTGGGTCTATCATCATTAAATAAAAGATAAAATAGTACATACAAAATAACATGGACATTATCCCATTTATAGGTACGATCTTGCAATATGTATACAAAATACATTCGTTCTTTACATTCTGTTTTACAACATCGTACAAAAATTCATAAAGAGCACATACCCATCAGTTTGCTCTCAAAATCGACAATAGAAAAATAGCTGGAAATATCTGGTAGAAGAATTCTTTGATGATATCATCGATACGGATTCCTATTAGTCGACTGTATACCAATGTTTGTGTAGCATTGCTATAGGGTTTTAAATAATTATAAAGAATTTAATTCATTCTTAATTTAGCCTAAAATCCTCTAGCTAAGAGTGGTATTGGATTCATGCTAAAAATCGCATATCCAGATTTTATTGAATAAGTACGTTATAAGAGCCCCCTAAAATCCAATTATATTTTTTTACGATGATGTCTGTGTGTGTGTGTGTGTGTGTGTGTGTGTGTGAGGATGTTTCAGGTATGATTTCTGAAATTCTATAAGACTGAAGATCTGTATAACTGCGGATTCCTCAATCTAACAGTAATGAGAAGAGTTGAATAGGTTCTGGTAACAATTGAACAACCGGAGGTGGTCGTTTCTAAAATTTGTTACTACAATTAATAAAGATAATTAAGAAGAAGAAGATGTCAGTGTCAAGTGCAATTTGCATAGTTTATGAAATAATTTTACTGGAAATTTAGAATCTTTTGCAAGAAAATTTATATATGGAATTTATACACAATACACAGCATTGACGGACGGTATTAGTCACATCAGATTTTTCAAAATCTATTTCATTTTGTTCTCAATAAAACAATACCTTACTAAGAATCCAAGAAGTTGTAAAATTCACTTACTTTAAGCTTTAAACGAATTTCATAGCTCAGTTGGTTGGGAAATTCGTCATTCCTAACTGCAATGACATTCTCTTGGGTGGGAAATAACAGATTTCACTTCCACCCCACAGGTTGGAAATGTTGGGGTTGCCTAGCAACATTGTCATACATTCCTATAGTAAAGCAAGGTAAACAAATTTTAATAGAACTGGCAAAAAATATTAAAGATAATAACCACACTCGATGATTTATTCTGAAAATTATTGATTTAAAATGGCTTCGCCCTTCGGCTCTAATGAAACTTATCCCATCTCAAATGTAATGTACTATTTGCGTCTAGTTTTAATTAAACGTATTCCACTGTATTTATTCATCTAATGGCGTCATATTAAAGTGCAATTTCTTCGTGAGTTGCTGCATAGTTTTATTAAATAATGCAATCAATTATAGATAAGGCAGTCCAGACACAAACAGTTCCTAGAAACCCGTGATGCGGATAATTTAATCATATCTGATGTTAGCGGAAATTATTTCTAACATTGTACTTTTACTTTTGAGATCACACAGCTTAATTAACTGTCGTTGCGTGCTTATAAATGTCTCCATTTAAATGTAAATGAAAATATTCAATTATCGTACCCTGCATTGTTCCAAACTTATTGCATGTAAATTTATCGATGCATTTCCGTATGCAACTTTCTATCATTGCACTCAATTAATACGACTACAGTACGAGTACAATTTGTCTAAAAGCTAGAAACTTTAGTTTTAATGGACTATCAGAGTATCAGAGCATGTACGAAAAAAGTATGGTGGAGACTAACAAGCTTAAGCAATTTTTAACTTTTTCTAATGGTTTCTTTTCTCAAGAATATGTTTTCGTTAGTAGAACAGAAAATTGCAATGACAAAAAATCAAATTGGAATATGACACAGTTTTTCAAAAAAAATTAAACCGACAAACTATAAATTTGATCTCCAGAAGAGTAGTTCTCTATTTTCTTCTAGAGACGAAATGTGAAAATTATTCCACTAGACCCTAGAAGACTTTAATTTTATGTTGCATAGGGCGCAAGCAGTCATGTGACTTTGTTGGCCTTGGTAAGCAGATATGGGGGCCTGTGTCAGAATGACAGGTAGTAATAATGTACATAGGTGTTAAGTATCATAATTTTTCATTCAAACAATCATAATGTTAAATAAACTTCAGAATGTTTTGAAATTTTGAATGAAAAATTATGACAATTGTGACATCTATGTAAATAACTGCTAGTCATCATTCTGACATGCATCCTCATATCTGCTTGCCAAGGCCAACAAAGTCACATGACTGCTCGCGCCCTATAAGTAACAAATTTAACATTATACACACAAATAATTGAAATTGTATCTCTTCTTTCGTTCTATGAAGAATTTTGTCCTAATATGTTCAAAATTCTTTAAATTCATTGACAGTATTAGCGGTATTTCTTAAATATGTAATATTAACATACCTATAATTTTACATATAATATACACACACACATCCACACATACACACACAGACATCATCGTAAAAATATTAAAATCGGATTGTAGGGACTTTAAAATGCGTTTAATCATTAAAATCTGGATATGCGATTTTTAGCATGAATCCAATACCTCTCTTAGCGATCGGTAAAAATATTAACATACTCATATATTTAAATAAACACAACTTGTTAAAGACAATACAACGCAACATTGTATTATTTTGTTGTGACATGGCCAATATATATGGTACTTTAATATGACATTTATTAAATGCATAAAACCAATGAAATTGAAACTAGATAAGTGAAACAAATAACTCGGTTCATAAGACCATAAAATGTAAATAAAATTTAATACCCCACATATACTTTTCTCTTTTAAATTAAAAATCCACACTTTGTTAGACTTTCCCCGTGTAATTTTTGTATGGAATGTAAAATACCGAACGGTGTACCCTAATTAAAAACTGAACAGTAAGTAAAGTAACTGTGTTCATCATCATTGAATAGCACCTGATTGTATTGTGAGTGGGCTGATATTGTTTATGAATTTAATACTGTTTCCTACGCATGACCAGCAAGCTAATAGACTTGTGAACAACGGTGTTGAAATTATTCTAATTATGAAGGTAACAAAGCAAGTGGGTACTAAATTAACAGAATTCCAAAGGATAATTAGTAATTTTACTGTTGATTAAACACAAAGTTATTTGTTAGTGATGTAACGATGAAATTACGCGGTGAAAACATGATTAATGCAGATCACTTTTCGCTAAAGAATTCCATAATTTTCGAGATAAAAATTGATAGAATTCAGTTCTCATTCAGTACAGTACTATACATTATCTGACCCCTTCATGTCATTTTTACCTCTCGCTAAGAGAGGTATTGGATTCATGCTAAAAATCGCATATCCATATTTTATTGAATAAGCACGTTTTAATGTCCCTACAATCTGATTTTAACATTTTTACGATGATGTCTGTGTGTGTGGATGTGTGTGTGTGTGTGTGTATGTGTGTGCATGTGTGTATGTGGGATGTTGCAAGGACGATTAATCAAAAACTATAAGACTTTATATTTGTTTAACTACGTATTTCCCAATCGGACATTAATGGGAAGATCTGGAAAGGTTTTGGTAACAATTGGACAACCGGAAGTAGAAGATTCAATATTATTTTTTGAAATTTTTTCTTGGTAATATTGAAGAAAATTAAATTCTCTATCTGATACATTTAAATATTTTATTATATATTGTATAGATTTAGAGATAATAGAAATATAATATATAAATTAATCTGTTGTAATAAATTTTACAGCCGAAAGAATGTCATGGCAAATAGTTGAAAATTTAACTGACAGATAAATGTCAGTGTCAGACAATATTGAAGACTTTTTCTGGGAAGTACACTGGCTTGCAAAAAAATCGCGTACACCTTAAAAATCAAGTAACCGAGTTTTTACCTTGTTTTAGCTATGTAAATACGATTTTTTTAAAATAGGTTAATATCAACTGTCAATGACGTTGTCACCGTTGTCACTGTCATGTCATTATTTTAGGTATCGTGGAGCAAGTTCTTCATTGTGCTAAGTTACTACTAAATTACAAATATATTCTAGAAAAATTAAAGAACAACCGAGTATTTATTTTAAATGGATTATAAATAAGTAAAAATTATGACTGAAACAAATTATGGACGAAGTAACATTAGTAATTTATCATCACTACATCAGCGTCCAGTACTTTATTTGATATTAATTTTCTGCTATTGATCTGATTGACCATCCCTCTTCTAACTTAGAGAGTATTACAACTTTCTCGTTTTCCGATAATTTAGGCTTCTTAATTGACACTAATGACAATGACTTGTGACACTTGACAAGTTAACAATCGAGACCGACTCAATACAGCAAAAAACAGGTGTACGCGATTTTTTTCCAAGCCAGTGTACATACACTATATTATTTCTTCATGTATTAATAATTAAATATTTAATATTATAGGTATATTACACATACCCTTCAGAAATACTGTTACTTCCGACACTGAATTGGAAACATCTCGAAAAATTAGAAAAGTAGGATAAAAATTCTTCATAGAATGAATTTAAATTTAAAAAATCTAAATATATGGAATAGATATAAGTAGAATTTTTGGTGTAGAGTGCAGGTATACAAGAAATGTTAAATACAATAGGGCGCGAGCAGTCATGTGACTTTGTTGGCCTTGACAAGCAGATATGGAGGCCCATGTCAGAATGATAGCTAGTAATTATGTATATAGATGTCAAATATAATTTCTCATTCTAAATTTAGTGATTTTCCAATTCCATGTGGTTTATTTTACTATATTTTCTGTTACATCATGACAGTGTAGCTATGTGCAACAATCCACATAAGCAAACGCAATATCTGGTATTGTTTTCTAAAATAATTAGTACGATCTGTGATAATATCCAGCATTCAAAACAAATTAAATTAATGTGGAACATTTCTTGTTAAAAGCCTGTTTTCCACAACAAGACAATAGCGCGTTACAATTTGAAAAATCTTGCAACTATTTCAACCCAGGAATTCTAGAAGAGAAAACAGCGATGAACAAAAACACCGCCTGTTTATATTCACACGTTTAATCAGCATCCGTTAGAATTTTAATGCCTCGATCAATCACCAAACTACAGTAAAGATGATAGCAAAAACTTTTTATTATTATTTATTTTTGTCTCGCAATCAGGAACTAATAAAAAATATATACCGCATCGTGAACTGTATATTTTTTGTTAATGTTGCAGGTTGACAACCTGTACTACGAAAAACAAGTAAAATTGTCAAACAGTAGGAAAATATACTGATGAGATTCTATTATTTGAAAAATCTCTTGTTCAGTCGTATCTACACGGTCGGAATTTGTTCGTGCGCCTAAATAACTTCAACTCTGCTCCCTGTATCGCCACTTCCGGTATCCCTCAAGGCTCGAATGTCGGTCCTTTGTTGTTCATATTTTTAAAACATGAATGTTGTCTTTTGCAAAATGATATAGAGAATGTATTGGCTTGGTCTCAAAAATCTAAACTGTTTTTCAATTTCAGCAAATGAAAAATAATGAGCTATCTAGTAAAAAATGATTTCCTTTATCCAATCTTAGTAGCTGCCATAATAAATAAAATTGTAAAAAATAGCAACCATATGTTTTATTCTTAATAACGCTAGTGATACGCTCGTATTCTATTTCTCTATTTTATGTACTTGTGCTGTGGGTAGATGTAAACATATAAGTAACATATAGTACACATGCTTAACTATGAGTGTAAGTATTTACACAGGTAAAGTACATACTGCATACAACATTGTATCAAATGGAAGCAATTGAACGCACCTGCATTTTGTAATCAACACCACTGCAATATAGCAACAGCTAAATGAGAATTTATCGAACATTGAAAGGCATTACTATGGTATTTAGTTTTCTATACTCGATTTAACTTAGAAATAAACTCATATTGGCCCATTTGGATAAAAATAGTTAACAATAATCACAAATACCTTCCTTACCCAAAGGTGACGGAAGGTAAAAAAGAAATTATATTTTTACAATCAATTTCCAGTTTATTTCGATTTTGAATACCGTTTTCTTTTCGGTAGCACCCACCGGAAATGGATAATGAATGGGCGCCAGTTAATGACCGAGGTTGGGAATCTCATCTCAAGTGATTGGATTCAGTTTAGTTCAGTTCATTCTGCAATCTCCATATCCAAAAAACACTAAATGAACTGCTATCGTAAGCGTTAATTTGCCTACTGTAACTGTAATGGATATACTACCAGTGAGTGTGAGAACTCACAAATAAGATTAACTTTTTTGTTTTGCAATTAAAATTTAATGGTATCTTAAATACGAAATTAATATTAATTAAATATTATAAATAAAAAAATCATTGAAATTTACATTCTTCATTTTGTTATAAATAAATCACAAATAAATTGATATGGCTGTGAATAGTGTTAATGTTTTGTTAAAAACGAACTTTAATAAATACATTTTAGAAGACAAATTAAAAATTAAAGAAATACATAGGCCATTGTTTGATTTAAAATTAACACAAACTATAGTGAGAGTAAAGACCAGAACAGAATATTTACTCGTCATATTTCAATTTATACAGGGTGAGCCTAAGAAGACGCCTCCCCCCCTTCAAGTTTTTTACCTCCCGGTACTCTTGGTAAGGGAATTTTGATAAATGACCACGTTTTAAGGTCCATAGAATTAACATTTTCACAATGATGTCTGTAGGTGTGTATGTGTGTGTATGTGTGTGAGTGTAGATTTTCTGGTCACTCTAGCTCAAATACTATTAACCGTAGAATGCAGTGAATATAAAACGTGTTTATTCGTTGAAAATTCACCACTGAATTTTTTGACCAAAGACAATACCTTCCTTACCTAGAGGTGACAGAGGTATAAAGTCATTAGACTGGTATTTAGATACTATTTTTATACTTTATTTGTAGCTACATCTGCTACGAGTACGTATATCTTTGCGCAACTATGTATATATTTCATCTTCGTATATTATTACTTGTGGGTCTTCGATAATCTATAGATTTAATTCAATCATAAACAATAAGTGAGAGTCGATATCGAAAAATGGAAAGTGCTTAATCCTTTATCACGACTTAAACTCTGAAGATTGTTATGTTGTAACAATTTATGTCAAATTTAATGAACTAAGATTGATGTCATATGAAATAATCGATGTTTTTTCTTTTTATTTTAACCAGAAATTAGTCTAGACTGGACTGATGATATGAAAATAGATATTAAAATGTGAAAGTGCGGTTTAATCGGATTAGAATTAGATGAACTTGTTTCTGATAATGTGAAACTGGACAATTTCAAGAGAAAATACGTAAAAGAAAATAAGAGCATCCTATCTCATAAATCAAGAGTGTTCTAATTACATTAATTTTGAAGAAATTAACTAATAAATAATAAATTTATTACGTATAAACTACCGACTTTGGTGCATACCACAGAAATAGCAATAATAATAATAAATAAAACCTAGGGCTTATAGCGGGTGTCCGAACTAGAGCGCCGGATTTAAATTTGCCGCCATTTTGTTAATACGAGTTGTAAGATTAATTTTTTTGACAGCTGTCACGTACAGACCACGCGATTTAAGAACATGGAGGAGTATTCCAACGGACAACGTTTAATTATTGTAAAAACACATTACAAAAATGATGAAAGTTTTGCGAAAACAGTTCGCCATTACGTCAAATTTTCGGTCGCAATAATGCGCCAAATGAATCGACAGTGAGGCGTTTAATTACAAATTTTGAGACCAAATTTACGCTGATGAATGAGATCATTGTTCGTCGTCATCCTTGTCCGTCACTCGAAAATATAGCCCCAGTAAGGGAATCTGTGGCCGAGAATCCAGGAACTTCCATTCGGCATCGTGGTCAAGAATTAAACATTTCCAGAAGCACTATCCAACGAATTTTGGATGTAATTGATGTGGAGGACATTTTTTTCCAACAAGACGGTGTGCGACCTGCCACACAGCACTTGAAACAATGGTGTTACTGCAAACCAAGTTTCCAGGCCGTGTCATTTCTTGATTTGGTGATCAACATTGACCACCAAAATCGTGCGATCTAACACCGATGGACTTTTTTCTTTGGGGCTATGTGAAGGAAAAGGTGTATGCGAATAAGC
Organism: Harpalus rufipes; assembly: GCA_951394225.1. NCBI lineage: Eukaryota > Metazoa > Arthropoda > Insecta > Coleoptera > Carabidae > Harpalus > Harpalus rufipes. The sequence goes on from OX596280.1 coordinate 51,567,373, forward strand.
CTGAAACAGTTGAACATCTTAAAGAGGAAATACGGCGCGTTATTGGTGAAATACAGCCACACTTATGTGACTTATGTGGACCAACACCAAATATTTCCCCATGTGGTACACTCTCCACGCCAGAAATGAATACCCGTGAGGCGACGCATTATCATTACCGAAATCTGTGTACAAAGCAGATTGACACACCCAGCAATGGGTAATATGCCGTGATGATATATTTATTTATTTATAATTGTTTGTATCGACGAACTACAATAACGAAAAATGCGTACATTTATTTCTTAATATATTGTAAGTATGGCAATTAAAATCTATATCTGTATGTATATTTTATGCAAAACGACATCATTTTATCAGAATACCACCCAAGATCATCCAAATGCTAATATTTTCTTACCGTTATTCTACCAAATACCACTGAAAATGAAAGATGGTTATTAGCAAGTAAACTTCAGTGAAATTCATATCTCGGAATCAAACGTCTTCCTAATTAACGCTATAACAGTACATTAAAAAGTAAAAACAATAATTTATAATTATATACCTAGTGAAAAAAATATTCCACCGGACGTTAAAATTTAACGCCATATTGAGGAAGCGAAATTAAAAGTTAAGTTCACCTCATGGGAATCTACATTTTAATTATATAGATGGGAGATGGAGAATTTTAAGATGACAAACTAACGAGAAGATAACGCAAGGACTTTTTGTAAGATTTATGTAAGCATTACATAAGGCATATTGTTTTAATTTAAATATAATTAAAATATATATCATGCTGGGAATGCAATTAAGCATTACTCATTATTTAGCAATATCATGTACTGAAATTTTAATTTAATTACAAAAGTTTTCTGCACAACTAAACTATTGTTTTAGAAGTTGCACATAATTTTGTGCAACTCATTTGCATATGTAACATTACCGTTCGTAAATTACGAGATGTTATGCACTGTACTTTTCTTACAAAAAGTATATTTCAGGATTTTTACTGACAAAAAAATTCAAACATACGATGACGTTTTAAGGTCCCTACAAACCGATTTTAATATTTTTACGATGATGTCTGTGTGTCAAAAACTATAATACTTAATATCTGTTTAACTACGTATTTCTCAATCGGACATTACTGGGAATAATTGGACAACCGGAATTAGGCAGTTCTTCTAAATATTATTTTTTGAAAATTTTTGTTCTTGCTTGTATTAAAGAAAAGTAAATTCTCTATCTGATACATATAAATATATTATTATATCTTCTATAGATTTAGAGATAAAGAAATATAAGGTATATAATAATCTGTTGTAATAAATCTCACAACCCAAATAATGTCATGCAAACCAATTGAAAAATTAATATGACAGATAAATGTCAGTGTCAAAAATCCAGAGAAATTACTGAAGATTTTTTCTGGGAAGTACATACATTAAATTATTTCTTATTGCATTAATAGTTAAATAGTTAAAATTATAGGTATATTATATATACCGTTCAAAATTACTGTCAATCCCGACGATGAATTGCAAACGTTTCGAAAAATAGAAGAATAGGACAAAATTTCTTCATAGAATAAATTTAAAATGAAAAAATCTAAATATAAGGAATAGATTTAAGTAGAATTTTTGGTGTAGAGTATAGGTATACAAGAAATGTTAAATATAGGGTGCGAGCAGTCATGTGACTTTGTTCGTCTTGACAAGAAGATATGTGGGCCCTTGTCAGAATGATAGCTAGTAATTATGTACATGTATGTCAAATATCATAATTTCTCACTCTAAATTTAGTGATTTTCCAATTCCATGTAGTTTATTTTCCTCGACAAGTACATAATTTCACAGATGTCACTTTTTAAACAGCCTGAAGATTTAAAGAAATAAAAATATGTCATTAGAGCCAATTTGTTTTACCCAGATTTCAGCAATACATCATTTATCAATCTATTTTAATGTAACTTGATATTTTTTTTTATTTCTTTACCGTATTTAATAATAGCAGCCATTATTATTGAGACATGAATTGATTTATCAGACACCTGCACATCTTTTAACCTTTTCAATACAATATAAACGTAATTCAATACCTATTTATATATTTCATATAGTCGTTTAACAATAGCGACCTATTTTATATCCTTTATCAAAATAAATTTTACGATAAATTACTCAAGGAGCTGAAAGTTTCACCATAAGGTGCATTCCACAAGTCTTTTACTGATTGGAAACGATTTTAACATAAGAGCATTAATTTAAGGGGGAATACTTTTATAGAAACAATAATAATATTAATGAATAATTTAATTTCTCGTTCTTTTGTTTTTCAAACCTCATACCTAATTAGAATAAAGGTACCACAACAATTTGGCAATAAAAAAATGCAATTGTCACGTATTTTCATGGCTGGGCCTCTTCTCCCATATATAAAACATAATCTGCGATCTAAGTGTGCATAGCAAGTTCCTATCGCATCGCTAACAAAACCTCATCGGCACAGAGCTCTAGATGTACAGTTAGGCCCTGGTCGTGCAAGGTAGCGGTATCAGAACATTGAATACTACAATACTTTCCTTGTATATACAAACACACACACAAACATACAGACTGCTTGGTACCCAATGCTCGAACTGTGTACCGGAAACACGGAACAATACCTCCGGAACCGGAAGTTGAAGGACGCCTACTCACGAAGCACACGAAGAAAAGAAGGTTGAGGATGCCTTACGAAAGAGTTTTTTTTAGAAACTAAATCTGGGCAACTGCTGAGGGTGAAGAAAGCGAAATAATGGCGTACTGTGGTTTCAGACGGTTACCCATCCAGATATTATCCGTATGCATCCTAGCTTGACTCAAAAAATTACTTTATTGATTCCGCCAGTAGTAAGTGAAAAATATTTCAGATATACTTAATCATTTACAAAAAAATCTGTTGTGCCCATCACAATACCTCTCGCACCCTTTCCATTGTGGTATATATAAGTATTGTATTTAACATTTCTTGTACACACATAAAATTCTAATTACACCTAATCTTTATATTTACGTATTTTCTATAATTTTAAATTCATTCTATGAGCAAGTTTTAGCCATTTCTTCTAAATGTTCGAGGTTTTTCCAATTTATTAACGGGATTGGCGTTATTTCTGAAGGGTTCATGTAATATACCTATAATTTTAAATATGTAATTAGTAATACAATAAGAAATATTAAATATCGTCAGAAAAAGCCTTCAATACTATCTTTGAATTTTTGACACTGACATTTAGCTATCAATTACAGACATTTTAATTTCTCAAGTAGTTACCATGAAAGATGTTTGGGCTGTGAGCAGGCTGTGAGATTTACTACAACACATGATTTTATAGATTATATATCTATATCTTTAAATCTATAGAAGGTATAATAAAAATTGTAAATGTGTCGGATAGAGAATTTTGTTTTTTAATATTTGTAATAACATAAATATTCAAAAAATAATATTTAGAATTTGTTTGTTAAAATCAGGACTGTAAACCGCTGCTAAAATGGGTTCGGTTTTGGTTCGCGGTTCGGAGTAGTTTACCGGTTCGGTTTTTGTTCTGGTTTAATGAAATTTAATTCTGGAACGGTTCGTGTACCGGTTCATAAGATCGGTTCGGTTTGGTTCATCTTATTTCATACATATATTTTCATTTTCTTCTTACCAACCATGATAACAGCAGTTTTAAACATGTGTAATTTTTTGTCGATTTAAATAAGTAAACACTTATTATTCAGCCTTTTATTTATAAAAAAATGTATGTAATTGAACAAAAAGTACAACAGTTAAAAAATAAACTTGTAAAACATATTAATTATTCTTTGTAATGTTTAATTAAAATTAAACAAATTAAATGAAAAATATATATAATTTTTATTGTTTATTAAATATCTCGAAATATCGGATTAATATAATCTTTTCAAGAATCGAACTTGTTAATGTGGCTCGTTGAGGAAACATTATGAATTTTAACCCGCTATAAACAGCCTTTCCACGTTTACTTGAGTTGCTGGAGTGGCTAGTACATATGTGGTTCAGTTCATTTAACCGGTTCAAAATAATCGGTTTGGTTCGAGCTAGTGTTTCATATAAAATGTCCGATTCGTTCCGGTTTCGGTTCAAGTTCCGGTTCGGTTCGAAGCCCTGGTTAAAATACTACTACTTCAGGTTGTCCAATTGTTACCAGAATCTATTCAACTCTTCCCATTACTGTCAGATGATGAATCCGTAGTTACACAGGTCTTTAAAATTACACACACACACACACGCACACATACAAACGTACTTATTCACTAAAATCTGGATATGCGATTTTTAGCATGATTCCAATACCTCTCTTAGCGAGAGGTAAAAATCTAATTATATAATCCAGTTGCTTGGGTGTGTTACCAGCACTTTTTTAACAATGCACATAACACATAACTTATAAATGACAGTCGAAGACAATTGCCGGTCAATAATTGTGTAATACTTGGAAAAAACAAATGACAGTAGCATTTTTGTGGTTGTTCTTCGAAATATGTATAAAAATAAAAATGGTTTTCGATAGTGGGTTCATGGAAAAATGGTTGACCATGAATGGTTCTAGAAAACATTTTTGGAAGTACCAAATTTCCAAATAAAGAAGAAATAGAATTTTTTAAATGTTACGATGTAATATTATGCAACATGTATAAGATTCAAAGAATAAATTTCTATATTATTTGTTTGAATATTAATGTTTATATTTTTCTAAGAAATGAATGTAACATTAATATTCCTTCCATATTACAATGCCGCATTCTTGTTAATGTTTTCATTATAAATGCAAATTATCTGTAACAAAAACTTGTCTCCAAGCAACCAGCAGTTCAAATTGTTGTTTATATTAGAACAAAACAACGCCAATTGTTTATAATTTAAGTAGTAGTAAAACCAATAAAAAAAATCGCTATGTGTTATAGTTTTGAATATATAACTGGCATTAACATAATATGTTGAACATTACCGGGTATTCGTATTAGAAATTTAAATATCAGAATTCATACTAAACTACCGTTATGTTTGATTAAAATTTGATGTGGGTAGATGGTAGATACAATTCATTTAATAACTACCGTAATATTTTATTTATATGCTTTCAATGTTATTACTTAATAAATTGTGTGCTATATTTCATATAAGTAAATATATCATCACGCCTACAACTGAATTTTTAATAGAGTGGCTCTATTCATAGACAAATATAATAGCACATGATATATTTTAGTCTTCGAGAAATTACTAGACCAAAAAAATTACATCGCTTTTTAATGGCACAAAATTAATCCCTGTGGCGCACTCTCCACGCCAGCAATGAGTGCCCGTAAGGTGACGCCTGGTAAGCGCCCACACGGTACAAATATTCCATCATTATCGATATCTGTGTACGAAGCAGATTGGCACACCCAGCAATGGGTAATATGCCGTGATGAAATATATATATATATATATATATATATATATATATATATATATATATATATATATATATATATATGTATATATATATACCGGGTGATCATTTGAAAACTTCCCACCTTGAATAACTCTTTAATTAATAAAATTATCAAAAATCACTAAAACAGGTCAATGTTATTTTGGAGGGGGACATTTAATAACCTATTCCAATCAGTTGGGAAACTTTCACCCTCCCCTCCAGCCACCCCCACCCAAAATTTTAAATGGCACTACCCCATGTGTGATACATCATTTTAAAGGTTGTAAAATTCTCAATATTTTAAAGCAAAGAAAATTAAAATCGGTCGAGCCGTTCATGAATTAGAGACAAAAATGTATGCCCATTTTGAGTGGTTGATCAAGCCATCTACCTACGTTTTGCTTTGAAACAAAAGAACGTGCGTCGTACAAGTTCAAAGTGTCAAGTGTTGTAGAATTCAGGAATTAAATATCGCCGCTTCAGATAACTTTAGATTACTTTGATTTGGGGTAGCGTTTGTGCCAATTGTGTCACTGAAATGACATTCACTTTAGAAGAGAGAATTGAAATAATTTTCATTTACGGAGCTGAAAATCAGTGTGCTCGACGTACAGCCAATGAATTTAATGCAAGACATCTAAATTTAATTGTTTACGTTTGTGAGTTTTAGTTTTAGGTATTTTGTAAATTTTCCGGTTTAATACATTTTTGTCTCTAATTCATGAACGGCTCGGCCGATTTTAATTTTCTTTGCTTTAAAATATTGAGGTTATTAAATGTCCCCCTCCAAAATAACATTGACCTGTTTTAGTGATTTTTGATAATTTTATTAATTAAAGAGTTATTCAAGGTGGGAAGTTTTCAAATGATCACCCGGTATATATATATATATATATATATATATATATATATATATATATATATATTTTATTTATTTATTTATTATATATTTTTTTTTAAATTCTTAATTTGTTAAATTAATTAATTGTCTGCGAAATCTAATTATGTAAAGGTATCTACTTAATAAAATTTTTAGTTAATACACTATTATTAATCCAATAAGGCGATGTATTAAAATGAAAGTATTCGTACTTGTCATCTCATATAAGTTGATTAGTTAAAATCATTTCCGTTTTAATAAGATAAACTGAGTGATGTCTAACATATTGCAGTGTAAGAAATACTAGTTCATGGTCTAAGTCTAAACTTTCTATTCCATATACTTGGAAATTTTTATCAATGAATAAATGAATGACTAATCTTAAAACAAGTTCTGCGTATGTAGAAAAACTGCATTTTTGTGCACCATAGTGCTAATTGTTCGTAGAACGATATTTTATTAGAAATCGTTAAAGAACATCTCATCTTTACAATTTCTTTGTACGGATGTATATAAAATATAATTATGCCATCCATACATTCAATACAATACTACATATAGAAATAAATATCACTACATTTAATTATTACGGTAAAATGAAAACATTTAAGACAGAGGAATTCAAACTCTCAATAGGCAAGTCAGAACTTCCTCCCGAAAATAGATTTCTTTGCCTCAAAATAAGCATTTACTGCATCGTTGGCGTCTTCGTTGGATCGTAATATCTTTCCAGTGTTGAACGTTCAGTTCGTTCAATTTTTGTTGAGCAATTCGACTTGAATAAGCTGACACATTGTCGTGTTGAAACAAGATATTTTACATTGCCTTTCCCAGGCGTTTTTCTTGAATTAATGCTTTCAGCTGGTCTAAAAGTGTGGCGTTGTCCAGTCACAGTTCTTCTTTTACTAAGATAATCAATTAGAAAAATTCCTTTGGCGTCCCAATAGACCTGCCAACTGAATTAACTTCGCGTTCTTCGGGGCCGACTCACCATGTCTAATCCACGCTTTCGACTGAATTTTCGTCTCTGGAGTGTAATGTGTACCCATGTTCCATCCATGGTTTGAAATTGACTGAATTTTTCTTAAACAACTCTAAATTTTCGGCATGCCCTGCTCATTGTGTATAACATGAACCACACTTTCATAAGAGATCCCTATGGCTTCCTTAATCCCCCGCACTTTCATTTGGCGATCTTCCAGACCCATATCGTGGATTTTATCCACAATTTCCAGTGTGGTAGGCGATTTTGGTCGACCTGAACATGGTTCGTCACAGGTGTGTGTACAGCCACTCTTAATTTCCGAAACCAAGAAACTCACAGTGGAAAAGGATGGTGAAGCATTCCTAAGGACAGCATTCAACCTGGTTTTGATTTCCGTTGCCATGTTTCCTTTCAAGTAAAAAAATCTTGATCACAGCACGAATTTCGTTTTTATCCATTACCGATTTAACGGTAGATAGATCAATACAGACGCTTGTCCCGATTAGACCGATTGGCAGATTGTATTGAAATTTCTTGACAGTTCATATGAAGAGTTAAATAAAAGAAGATAAGATTGCTTTCCAAAATCCAAGGCCTTCGTCAATTCAAAATGTTTCCGACAATTTTTGTGATACATGTTAAAGGTGTCATCTTTTTTGTTGACTTTTTGGCGAATTTGCTCTTGCTAACAAACAACCCTTCCTAACAATATTCCTATAAATATCAAGAAAATATTTTACGGTATTTGCTTTATAGATCACGTAGGTAACAGATGAATCTTCAATAATCAGTTCGTTGACTTTTATAGTTTTACAAAGCTGAACATTTACATTTTTTAGAAGCGCATATTTAAAATAAATATTTGCAATTCTTCTGTCAATAAACTACTAACTATTCTTTCCAATTTGCATGCATGCGAACGTAAGAGAAGCATTAAAGTTATTTTTATTTGAACAAATAACGTTAGTCGAAGATAGCCAATTTAAAGTCAAGAAACGTTGTACATTAACTCACCATATGAATCGGCTTCGGCCCAAAAAAGCATCCTGCAAACAATACGCACTTAGTACAATCGTAAAAGGAGACCATAAACACAAGTAATTAAAATTGTTATTGTCTATGCTAATTATATTTGCAAAGAACGAAAGCAATTACTAGGGACTTCAAGAGAATTACAATAGAAACAAGAATTGAACAGAAATGGTGAATAACATAAGAACTTTAGAATTTAAGTATTATAACTTTGTTTTTAGATATTTTAATTTTGAATATTGATCAACCGACATATTCATTTGAATAAATACATTATCTAAATTTTAAAATTACTTAAAATACATTTTCTGGTTAAAATTTAATTGTTAATACCTTTTCCACACCACAGTCAAATATTACTAATTGACAAATGTCAGTATCAAATAAAATTTACATAATATGTGAAAATATTTTACTGGAAATATAAAAATGTAAAATAATTTGAGCCACAAGCCAATTCAGCAGATTATTATGTTGTAAATATATTACTGTATGTTTTCATTTTGTACTTATTTTAAGAGACATACTATTCTTTTTAGGAATAGTTCTGTTCAGTACAAGGTAAGATCATTTCATTTCTCCTCTAAAAAGAAAACGCCCGTACAAAATACGTAGAAATGACGGAATGTACTATGCTGAGCCCTTATTCTTAAGCGTTCGCAATTACATTCGTATTCGCTTTCGTTTTCATGTTAGTAGTGATAGTAGTCTGTCAAAAATAATATTATATATGTCAGCGTCAGTGTCAATTGTATTGTCACATTTATTCAGATTACTTACAAGTTAAGAATTCACTTTTATCATATATTTATTAACGATTAATAAATATTTTTTTTAACTTGTAAATGATGTGAATAAATGCTGCAATACAGTTGACACTGACAATGACATATCTAATATTGTTTTTGAAGCAGACTACTGTGACTACTAACATGAAAACGAACGCGAATACGAATACGAACGAAATGACGAACGCTCAAGAATACGGGCCACATCAGATTTTTTATTTATTAAAGTTATTCAACAAAAAGTATTTTACGCGAAATAATAATAACACTTCTCCTTTAGCTTTTCCTATCCGTGAAGGGTCACTATTATTGATTTTCTTCTTCCATTCATTTCTATTTTACGTGTCATCCTCATTCAGTTCCTTTTCTCTCCTGTTTTCTGCAATACAGTCCTTCCATCTTCCTTTCCAAGCTGTTCATTATTCTTCCAATATATTTTTCATCTTCCATCATGACATGTCGAGCCATTTCCCTTATCATCTTATTCCTTATTCTATCTTTTCGTGTCTTTCCCATTCACTCATCTCCACATCCTCATCTCTGCCACATTCATTTTCTTTTCATTATTATTATTATTAAAAAAATTTAATTCATACAGCATTTATTCTTAAAACCGACATTTTCTTGTAATATTATCAGGATAGGTAACAACTTACAGTTTCATAATGATAAATTACCCATTTCTGGGATTCTGGGAATGCCATTACCTGGCGAACCCACAGGGGTCACTTTGATACTGTTTGACATCGGTCAGAAGTCATAAATATAGTATTACTTATATATTAAATTGTTTTCTTCATGAGTAGGAAGCTTTAATAAAAATGCCCTCTTATATAATTTATGTGATGCGAAAAGATAGTTTCAATTTCTTTCCTGTCTTATAAACTAGTAATTCTTTACGGTAGTAATAAATTTCTGTATCTAAAACAAAGTTATAAACAACAGCAACACTTTTGTTTGTTCCCATAGTTACGGCTAAACTTTTACAGTTTCACTTCATCGATAACTCTTGTCCTGCGGCTCTTCAATACCGAATAGCGATCGAGGAATCCGACTCGAAATTCTCTCCGCGACCAACGGTGAATGAAACCGTTCGCGCTTGCCCTAGGCGGGAGTCGAACACATGCCTTCACGTTCGGACTTTCTTCAGCACATAACCAACTCATATTTTTACTTTTGTAGAAAGAATAATAAATAGTTTAAAGGACTTTAAATATTAAACAATAATTATATAAATAAGTACCAAGATAATTTTGGAGCACCAATGACAGTTTTAAGTTTCCTTTTTCACAGCTGCTAGAATTGATTATTAAAAGATCGTTTAAAAGTTCTGAATATGCTCTGTAAGTAAAATCTTACATAACAACAATAAAGAATTTTCTACTCACACAACAAAAACCACATCCTGTTACACTTTCTCATTACAATATTATTAAACATAGTCAAATGCCGTCGCCTTATAATAACGGAATTATATGTAAATGTAAATAATGAAACATTTCTCTGTAGATGTCAGATCGGTTTAAAACTGTAAACATATCATTTCGCAATGTGTGTTGTGTGGATTAGAAATAAATTTATACTGACTATTCAAACTGGGTTGACGGTAGACGGTTGGGTCATGACTTAATATTAGTGAGAAATTTTTACATTTGCCTTGACACAAAATATAACTACATATTTTAATTTTAGATTATTGATTTCATTGCCATGGTTAATAGATACAAATAATTAAAAATCTAATGTGGCCAACACAATACCTCCCGTTTAATTTAATTTTTATTCATGTATATACTTAAAATTAAATTTAAATACCGGATTCGATCTCGACCGACGCCAAATATTTCGAATTTTAAATGGTACAAAAATAACTCCTGTGGTGCACTCTCCACGCCAGCAATAAGTGCTCGTGAGGTGACACCGCACGGTACAAATGTCATCATCGTTAACGAAATCTGTGTACAAAGCAGATTGGCACACCCAGGGTAATATGCCGTAAAGATATATTTATTTATATACTTCATTGCTAGCGTGGAGAATGCACCACAGGGGTCAATTTTGTGCCATTTAAAATTCTAAAATATTTGGCGTCAGTCACAATCGGACCCGGTTCCCTAGATTCGCGTGAGGTGACGCCTGGTAAACGCCCGCACAGTACAAATATGTCAGATGTACAAAGCAGATTGGCTCACCCAGCAATGGGTAATATGCCGTGATGATATATATTTTTATTGTCTAACCTATATGAGTATTCCTACATATTTACTTATGCTAGAAACTGTGTTAAGTTCCTTTCCATATAATTATTGTTCCATTTACTATTATGTATTATTTAAAATGATTTATAATTTATAAATTTATCCATAAAATATATAGAAAAAGTATTAATGCAAACCTGTAGAAAATTTAATAATCTTTAATTTTTATATAATATAAATCTCGAAAAAATAACATTTAAAGGTATTTTCGAAGAAAAACTATTTTGAGCTTCCAGTAAAGTGTCATTTCCGGTTATCTGATTTACATCAAAATCTAATGGTTTCTTTCCATATTAGAATAAGGTATCCACACACACATACATACACACAGACATCATTGTGAAAATGTTAAAATTGGATTGTAGGTACCTTAAAACGTCGAAATTTACCAAAATCTCGATTTGCGATTTATAGCACGATCCCTATACCTCCCTTACCAAGGGGAGGTAAAAATGACGATAAAAATATGGGTTGTTTTATTTTTTATTGCAATGTGAGAAAAATTAGTTAGGTTTAATTTTAATTTAACATATTTACGTTGTATTAATTCTACTTTTCTGTATTCAAACCTCTGCAAATATTCTTTTAATTTGAACCAAAATAAGCAGACAAATGTCGCAGTAATTTAAAAAACAAATTAAAATTGTCACTTTTATTGTTAGTAATTTTTTAGAAGTATTTGGGGCAATTTCTATTTTCTGCTGGTTGCCGGTTAACATATGCCTTCTGAAATTTAATTTATACTTGTAGTTTCTATTTCTGGAGCAATAAATTGATTGGAAAAATCCAATATTTGATTTTTTCAAACAGTTTAGTATCCTTGACTGTAGTTGAAAGTAATTACATATAAAATGTATGTCAAATGTATAAACTTTTTATGCATCTCTTTCGCAACGTTATGTTCATTTTATTTGTCAAAGATAAATATAATTTATTAATCTTCTCGGCCAATAAAATAGTTTAAGAATGATAATCATACCGTTGCAAATATCGATGAGATAATTGATTACTTCAAATCGCAAATCAATTATAATTATGAAACGTTATGAGGAGAGAATTTTTTTAATTAGGACAGTATTAATATTAATAGGAGCGGCAGAATTCATATACGATTGTTATCAGCATCAAACGGCTTAAGGGCAAAGATAAATTATAGATAGAGAACAATGCAAATTTAATACTTTCTCATGATGTATGCTTTCTATATTGACAAGCCATTGGTTATGGAGAAAATCGTTTAGTATTTGATAATAAAATTATTAACTATTATGTCGTTAGCTGATTCAACAAAACATAACTTCGTTTGAACAACAAATCTTGGATATTTACGATTACAGTGATCATTTTATAAAGCCATAAATAACAATAGTTTAAATGCTAACAACATAAAAAATCTGATGTGGCCAACACATGACCTCTCGCCATTTTGATTTTATGTTACATAAATAAATATATCATCACGGCATATTACCCATTGCTGGGTGTGCCAATCTGCTTTGCACGCAGATATCGGTAAATGATGAAATATTTGTACCGTGTGGGCGCTTACTAGGGGTCACCTCAAGAACACTCATTGCTGTCGTGGAAAGTGCATCGCAGGGGTCATTTTTGTGCCATGAAAATTCGAAGTAGTTTTTGGCGTCGGTCGGTATCGAATCCGGGTCATAATTAACGAGTTTAACATTTCTTGTGCAAACAAATATTTCTTTCGTTCTATGAGAATTTTTTCCTACTCTTCTAAAATATTCAAAATTCTTTATATTCACTGACGGTATTAGCGGTATTTCTTAAAGATGTATACATACATACATAAAATCACGCGTGTCCCACTTAGTGGGTTCGCACAAACCCGATAACAATAAGAACAACATCAACATCATACAACAAATCCTTACTCTTAAACATATTAAAGTGACCGATTTTCGGTAGCGAAATACCGCATCCGGATTACAATAATAGTTAGGAAACAATCATCCTACGCCACACATTCCTATCTAAGCAGACTTCTTTCGTCTCGGCCACACTCATAAACTTTACTCTTAAACATATTAAAGTGACCGATTTTCGGTAGCGAAATACCGCATCCGGATCACAATAATAGTTAGGAAACAATCATCCTTCGCCACACATTCCTATCTAAGTAGACTTCTTTCACCTCGGCAACACTCATAATCCTTACTCTTAAGGATGTATGTAATATTAATATACCTATAATTATAAACATTTAATTAATAATACAATAAGAAAAAGCTTCTTCTGATTCTTGACACTGACATTTTGAATTTATCTGTCAATTATAAATATATAAATATCTCAACTGGTTTCCATAAAAGATATAATAACTTACGGTTGTCCAATTGTTACCAAAACCTATTCAACTCTTCCCATTAATGTTAGATTGAGGAATCCGTAGTTAAACAGGTCTTTAGTTGTATAGAATATGAGAAATCGTACCTACAACATTCTAACATACACACACACACATTTACACACATACACGCACACACACAGACACACACACACATCATCGTAAAAATAATAAAATCGTATATTCTTGGGACTTTAAAACGTGCTTATTAAATAAAATGCGGATATGCGATTTTTAGTATGAATCCAATACCTCTCTTAGCGAGAGGTAAAATCATGAGTGCAACAAACTGATATATCTCGTGCTACCGATATACTTTTACAGCGATTTTAAACTTTTTAAATGTAATATTTAATTTTAAACAACTTTTATTTTGTAGTTTTGCGCTAAACGTTACAGAAGAGCCAATTTCTGCATAAAATGCGTTGTTGAATTCACAGATTCTAGTTTTCAATGAACACCCTGCATATATTTTATTGTACACCCACAGGAAAAATCAAAACCCGCCGCATCTAATCTCTTGATAAGGTTTTTCAACCATTGCTATTTCCAGATATCGCGTATCTATTCTCAACTGATAGTGTTAAAGTATGGACCATTTATCGCTGAAAGTACCCTAACGAGCAACGGTTTATTACACTATACGCGATGCGGAAATCAGACCATACGACACCTCGACTTCTTAGACATTTGCAAGAGTGAGACAGCGTTAATTACTGCTGTACAAGTGTGACAAAGATACTTGAAGCTTGTTAGATACGTCGTCAAGGATCAAGACTGCTTTGGTATTTTAATGTCGCCAAACAACTGCTAGTTAGATAATCTCTTAATATATGAGAGATTGAGAAGAGAACTGGTTCGATTTAATGCTCCCAAACTAATGCACAGATGGTGTACATTACAATAATCCATTTTTAAAAAATCTGTTGTGGCCAGCACAATACTTCTCGCCACTTCCTTTATTTTGGTTACATAAGTATAGGGCGCTAACAGTCATGTTATATTGTTGGCCTTGACAAGCAGATGTGAGGGACCCGTTTCAGAATTATAATTAGTAATTTTGTACATAGATGTTAAATGTCAGAATTTTTCATTAAGAATTTCAAGATTTTCTAAATTCACGTAGTTAATTTGTCACCAAGAGTGTGGAATTTACTTGTCGAGGAAAATAAACAACATGGAATTGGAAAATCACTAAATTTAAAATGAGAAATTATCATATTTGACATCTATATACATAATTACTAGCTATCATTCTGACATGGGCCCCCATATTTGATTGTCAAGGCCAAAAAAGTCACATGACTGCTCGCGTCCTAATGTATTTAACATTTCTCGTATACCTACACTCTACACCAAAAATTCTACTTATATTTAGATTTTTTAAATTTAAATTCATTCTATGAAGAAATCCAATTCATTGTCGGGAGTAACAGTATTTCTGAAGGATATATGTAATATACCTATAATATTAAATATTTAACTACTAATGAGAAATAATATAATGTATGTACTTCCCAGAAAAAGTCTTCAGTAATGTCTCCGGATTTCTGACACTGACATTTATCTGTCAGTTACAAACATTTTAAATTTTCAACTATTTTTCATGGCATTCTTTCGGCTGTAAAATTTATTACAACAGATTATTTTATATATTATATTTCTTTTATCTCTAAATCTATAGAATATATAATAAAATATTTAAATGAATACGAAAAAAATATAATTTTTGGAATCGTGTCATTGGAGTTATGCGATCCGAAACACACACACACACACAGTTGCACACACACATACATCATCGTAAATTCGTATCCTAGAGACTCAAAAAGTATTTATTCATTAGGAACTTCCTATCGAATTTTTTGACCAAAGACAATTTTAATCTCAACAGAAACAAATTTCTTTAATATTATAAACCGGAAAAATATTATTTAAATCACGCTGTATATCTTGCCCCGTCCTTTGTTATAAGCATGAAGTAATACTATTATGTTTAATAAATCCTACAACAAATAAAAGTGATTTTATATTGTTATAAGTGAATTTATTTCTTTGAAAACAATGTAGTTTATCCTTGAATAACTTTTAATTAAGTTGCTTGTTATTTGTTTACTTTCACTGTGACAAAATTCTGCAGTTTTGTAACGTATTTAATTTTCATACATGTGGATTTTATGTTAATTTAAGGTCGTGAGATATATGCATTTATATACGATTATTCTCACTGGCTTAAATGAACTATACACAAAATTAATTGAGATATATTTTTGAATTATGAAATATGTATATAAATAAACCATATAAATAAATTTATATAATTATGTATTATTCATAATTTCACAAATTATTAACATATAAATAAACATACATTACTTATCTATACCCACATATTTTTCAAATCTTATGTATACTTCACGCACCTAAATATGCATGTGTAATAGGCATCCTTAATTTTACTAGTTACACTACTATAAAGTTCTATATATTTATGTAAATATTCAAGGCAAGTTTCTATATAATACCTTATATTTTGCTTTAATATCTATGAAATGCCGCAAAAATATATAATTTTTTCATATAAAATAAATAAATGCACCATCATGGATTATTATCCATTTTTGCATCTGCTAATCTGCTTTTATTCGCAGATTTTCAACAAATAATTATAAAACTTACACAAATGATTAGAAATTTGTACAAAATTCTTTCGACTACACTTTAATTATAGACTTAAAACTTAACAAAAAATCTGATAAATAATAAATATATCATCACGGCATATTAGCCATTGCTGAGTGTGACAATCTGCTTTGTATGTAGTTCTCAGAAAATGATGAAATATTTGTATTGTGCCTAACGGGCACTCATTGCTGTCGTGGAAAGTGCACCACAGGGGTCAATTTCCGTGCCATTAAAATTGGAAGTAATTACGAATTTAACATTTCTTGTACATACAAATAATTCATATTATATCTATTCTTTCGTTCTATAAGGAATTTTCTTTAACTTCTAATATATTTAAAAATTCTTTATATTCACTGACGATATTAGCGATATTTCTTAAGGATATATGTAATATTAATATACCTATAATTTTAAATATTTAATTAATAATACAATAAGAAATTTTAAATGTACTTATATCCCAGGGAAAGCATTCTTGATTCTTGACACTGACATTTTGCATTTATCTGTCAATTATAAACATTATTATTATTAGCTTATGGCATTACATACACAATAAATATTATAATAAAATTAATAAAAATTTGAAATAAATATTTTTTATAGGTCCAAGTCAAGGTTGTTTAACCAAACGATAGCTTCTGGTGTAACTTGAAAGAAATCTTCCATTGTTCCCTGGAATGCTCGAAGTGGACATTCATTTACAATGTGGTTGATTGTTTGTTGTTCAGCGCCGCAATCACATTTTGGATCTGACCGCAAACCCCATTTGTAAAATGAAGATCCACACCTACCATGCCCATTTCTAACCCTGTTTAATGAAACCCATATTTTGCGTGGAAGATCAAAGCCATCCGGACGTTTTCGTGTATTTAATATTGAATACCCAGTAGAATCAGTTTGATTCTGCCATTCAATACGCCACGCATCTGAAGTTTTCATTAACCAAATGTTTAGCAGTTTTTATAAACATTTAAAAATCTCAACTGGTTTCCATGGAGTTGTTTGGGCAGCGAGATTTATTACAACAGATTATTCTATATCCTTATATAATATATCTCTAAATCTATAGAATATATAATAAAAAAATTAAATGTATCTGATTGAGAATTTAAGATTTTTTTTAAGAAACTAGCACTTCTGGTTGTCCAATTGCTACCAAAACCTATTCAACTCTTCTCATTAATGTTAGATTTAGGAATCCGTAGTTAAGCAGTTCTTTAGTTGTACCTACAACATCCTAACACACACACATCCACACACACACACACACACACACACACACACACACACACACAAGAGAGAGAGAGAGAGAGAGAGAACGTAAAATGTTAAAATCGCATTCTAAGGACCTTAAAACGTGCTTATTCAATAAAATATGCGATTTTTAGCATGAATCCAATACCTCTCTTAAATAAATATTTATATAATACTCACGCATTTTTAATTGATTTACTGTAAATAAATATAAAATAATACTACATATATGAAACAATACGTAGCCTAAATGTGTGTACCAGATTGTCTATATGCATGACTTTAGTTAGACTTCCACTCATCAGATAGCGTTAAATACAATCCCAACGCGTAACATGGTAGTTTCCCGTCTATAGTAATATAATGTGATCTGTATGCCGAACAATATTTCTACCGTTGAGTCTCTTATGAATGAAGAAATGGTCTAATATTACATGTTTCACGTGTGTTTCAGTATGTCCCAACTTCAATTAATCCAGTTGTTCAATTTGAATTTTAAACAATAATTACACCAAATTTTGCAAGAATCTCATACACTATGAGAATCAGTTCAAACTGTAAATTCCAGAATAGAATGGACCATTTCTTATGGCACTTGCAAAACCTTTTGTAACCTATCTTTTAATATTGCTAGACATTATTGTATTAAACTGTGAATATATATCTAGGTGATTATTTTATAACGGTTATATATACAAATAATTTATCTATACTCATCTAGATGTATAGATTGAATAAGAATTTTTATGCTTAAGTGATTAGGAGATGTATAAATTTCCATAGGCGGCGATTAAGGATTTAAAATATTAATTTTTATACTCATTTCCTATTTCCTGCTCTTCGAAGGCTATATGGTTTTTATAGTAATATTTATTTGGTAATTATATATTTGTAAGTCCCGCCACTGTAGCAATTGTTTAAATATTAACTAAAGCGCTTGTGATTTGTCAAAACTATATGTACTGTTAAGTTCAATGCCATTTTATAAATGATATCACTTTAAAAGTATGACTTTCACAATGCTCTTGATTATCTTTTTTTCCAATGAACTGGCTATACGGGACGTAGTGTTTCATATTTTTTACGCACAACCCAAATACATTTTATATTTTGAAGGTACTAGAAAAATAACTAGTATCTAGATTTGTGCAATACAATAAAGTGGTTGCAGATTAACATTTTTACCTCTCTTTAAGAGAGGTATTGGATTCATGCTAAAAATCGCATACCCAGAATAGCCTTTCTAGAAATCTATTTAATAATCTTAAATTCTGGAATGTTTCAAAATTATATCATATATTATTATATAGGTAGTTATTAAGTTATTACTAAAAGATCTTCTTTAGAGAAATTAATGACGTATTTTAAAATGTAAATGATTTTCTATTAATTTGTGCCTTCATCATCTCCGGTACCGTATTAGGTGTAAGGACATAAATGTAAAATTAATTTCATTTCGTAACTTCGATACATGTCTTGCATCACTGGAAGAGAAGAATTTGTTGTTACATCCATTAAACATATGTCGTGAAATTTTTCTTTTCAAGTGGGATTCACACATCTTTCGAAATTTCAAGTTCACGAAGAATTTTATTATTTTATGATAGTGTTCTTATATATTTTTTCCTTATACGATTGATTGGGACATTAAATTATAAACATTTTTTTAACATATGATAAAAATAAAAATTAAGGATTTTTTGTATTACTTACGGAATATTTAATCTCTTCATATAATATTCTCATCCGAAGTAAATACAGGATTTTCTATATTTCCCTAAATAATATTAGATTTGCCAGCATTGCAAATTTACAAATATGTAAGACACAGTTTTCAACAGAATACGGCTATAAGTGTAGTGAGTAAATTCAAAATTTTCATAATATACGACCTACTAACCATTCTAATCTATTATTAACTCCGTTGTCTGTAGATTGCTTGCGAATTATCATAACCCGGTAACTGACAACAGTCATATTATTTTTGCGAAATTAAGTAAATATTTCTTGTAAATATAATTTTTCATTTATCCTAGATCCTACTGAAAGTATATACTCAGCAAAATAGCCATTGTAAGAAACGTAGTCTCACTAAAAACTGTCGTTTTCTTACGTTAGATATGCCGGTGTCTCGGAGATTTAAATGCTTGGCTGGACAAGTGAACGTCAACCGAGTGAAATCATATGAACCAGAAACAAAAACAAATCAATGTCAAATTTACATACATACACATAAGGAACAAATGAAATTTAAATTGCTGTATAATACCACAAGATTAATTATCCGTGAATCATTCGTTATGGAGACTTGAATTTGTTTTTCAAATTTGACTAAGATGAAAGATTTTTAAATGTTAATTATGAATACAAGATGTATTACAACTTATACACTAAATTGTGGGTAAATTTCTCGACTGCGATTTGGATTAGGTGTTAACAATTACTCGAAAGTTCAGTCAAACAGCATTTATTTTTACTATACCAACGTTTCGGTGCACCCTTGCATCTTCTTCAGGGTTTACAACAATTATACAACAAAAATGTAATACATACAAAATAATATGGACATTATCACACTTACAGTAAGATTATACAAATTGTTACAATTCATGTACACAAAATATATTCGTACAAAACATTCAGTTCTTTTATTAAAAATCGTACAAAAAAATGCAAAGAGCATACACACATCCATTTGCTCTAAAAAACAGTGTACGAATATTTTCTATTTTTACCTTCCGTCACCAGGTAAGGAAGGTATATTGTCTTTGGTAAAAAAATTCGAAGATGAGTTTTTGATGAATAAGCACGTTTTAGAGTCCCTACAATACGAATTTACTGTTTTTACGATGTATGTGTGTGTGTGTGTGTGTGTGTGTGTGTGTGTGTGTGTGTGTGTATGTATGTATGTGTGACAAAAATTTCTCCTATGATAACTCCAATACTACAATTCCAAAAGTTATAATTCTTTCATATTCATGTTTCGTACGTTCATATGAAAAGTTGATTAGATTTTGGTTATGATTGGTTAACCGGATGGACCATAATTTAAAGATTTTAACAGTTTTTTCTTGGCAATAAGGCAATTCAGCTGGTTATTATAATGTTATATATGTTTTTATTTTCTACTTCTCATTTTAAGAAATGTTTTTTTTTTAGTAGTTCAGTTCAGTATGAGGTAAGATCAGTTCATTTCTCCCCTAACAAAACGTCCATAGAATAGTTTGCAAAAAAATTTCTGTGTGGAATTTGCACAAAATATGTAAAATAGACTGAAGGTATTGTGCTGGTCACATCAAATTATTTAAAATTATCTGCTAATTTCTGAACTATAAGGTATCATTAACCCACGCCATATTTAAAATAAAATTTATGATGTTTAGAGTCAATTTATTGCTGTATCAAATTAAATATATATTAGGTATATCATAAACAAATTTAATTTTATTTCACTAATGCTTCAGTGATGCAGGAAAGAATCTCTAATACATACGATTCCGCGCCATTTTTATTCAGCGACAATTGTTGAGTGCAGGTTTTGAAGTCATTGAAGTATACTACATAAAACTTACTTTGATAAATAAATAATAAACTTTTTGATAAGTATTATTTCATTTTGCAATAAAACTACAATCGAACTATAGTTAACGAGTATAATGAGCACAACGAAACTGTTTACATTTTATCGGCATAGGAGGAAAAACTTTATAAAAATATTTCGACTAATACAAGGCTCAAATCGTTGATGTACTATTACAGGGTTTACCCTTTCGCCTACACATAGATATGGTACAAATGAAAGATGACGTTTAAATTATTTTATAGATGTGGTTTCTTTTCATAATTTTATCTTATGATTTGAATTTGAAAGGAAACTGACCTTTATGTATTCCGTTAGAGAAGACCAGACTTGTACTCAATATCAATAGAATACTCGAAGGCATTAAAACGATCTTAGCAACGAGATTCGAATTTTTTGGTAGAATATGTGTCCCAAGACTTCCAAACCTTTCGTTTCAGACCGTGAAACGTTCAAATATAAAAACTGTTTTTTTTATGTCTCCAAATCGCTTTAGAATGCGTTTTCTAGGCGAAATACATGTTCTTAGTGCGTAACTTCCATAGGAAAAACGGTATTTAGCTGCGTAACCAAATGCACAAGGGCCCCCAAAAACCTTGTATATACTAAAAAACCAGTAGTCATGGCCGAAACAACCAAGTAAATTTATGTTTAATATTATCGGTTATTTACATTTCATATCTGTCTTGTCGTAGGGGGCCCAACACACTGGTTTGCCCAGAGGCACATAATGCTGTTAAGACCAGGGGCGACGGCTTGTGGGGGGCAATAGGGAGGGGGGTAGTGCCCCTCACAACGAAATTTCATTAATAAATTATATTGAGTAATATAATTATTGATAACAAGTCAATTTCAGATTTTAATTTTGTGATTTATTTATATTTTTATAGTTTGACGACATCTACAACCGCCTTCATTTTTATTTTTTTAATTATGTACAATTCATTATTTTTAACAATCTAAACACATTTTAAACATGTTAGTGACCAGTTCCTTAAAGTTTGTAGAGCATAATATGTGTACCCGTTGATGTTTTCCAGAACCCTGAGGATGGTCTAATTGAGACCGAAACGTCGGTATTGTTTTAAATAAATAATATTTTAACCAAGGACTGAATCTCCATTATTTCACCTCTCCAAATTATTTAGTTTTATAAAATAAATAAAAAAATAAACCAATCGGGATTTGAACTCGTGAATAATTCAATATTATTGGTTTTAGATCTAACCAATTCAGCTCCTGAATGCGTTTCCATGATTACAGTTTTTAATAAATTATAAGTAATGCCTGACAAATATCATTATCCTTTTGTAAATCTTCGATAATAATCCATTAAATTAGAAGTATTTACATACTCTTCGATGGCGAATTAATTAAATTAAAAGCTCCCACTATAGTCTTTCGGGACATATAAATATAAAAATAAATATATCATCACGGCATATTACCCATTGTTGGGTGTGCCAATCTGTTTTGTGTACAGATATCGGTAATGATGAAATATTTGTACCGTGCGGGCGCTTACCAGACGTCACCTCACGGGCACTCAATGCTGGACAAATGATATTTAAAAAAAACTGTTTTCCCATGTTAAACGCCTATGTCACGGATTATGGTGTTCACCCTGTACGTGTGAGTGTGTATGCCCCTGTCCTCCATAAGATTTTAGAAACTCGGCGCACCTGGTTAAGACGGTTCTGATTATTACCCATTTCTGGGTGTGCCAATCTGCCTTAATTACTAGATTTCAGTAAGGGATCATTCATATGTATCTGTAAAGTTGAAGGCGCTAATCAGGCGTCATCTCTCGAGCTCTTAAAGTTGTTGAATTTTGCAAATAGTTATAATTTCAATATACATAACATCACTCTAATCCATACCCATCTGCTTTGGCAAACTTCTCCATTTATCCTCCATACCTCACCATTTCCATTCCTTCAACCACTCAGACTCACCAGCATGTATAATCCACAGTACCACACTTTCACTACACCAACAGATCTAGAACTGTGTCCAATTGCAACCGAATGCGAATTTGCAAACTATGGCGATTGGCGATGCAATAACCAGGCACCGAACCACGACCGCGCTTTGCGAGCAAGCGAAAGAGAATGACCTCTCGGCTCTGCAAGAACTCGCCGAGTGCTCTGGCGCGCGAATGGAAGTGGTAACCAAGTGGAGGCGATCCACAGGCGAAGGCAAATGGTCATGGGATAAAGTGTTTGACACGTGCTGGTTTAGGATGTGATGGTACAAGAGAGGTTTTTACCTTCCGTCACCTTTAGGTAAGGGAGGTATTGTCTGTGGTCAAACAATTCAATGATGAGTTTTTATTGAATATGCATGTTTTAGGGTACCCATAATACGATTTTACCATTTTTATGATGATGTCTGTATGTATGTATGTGTGTCTGTGTGTGTGTGTGTGTGTGTGTGTGTGTGTGTGTGTGTGTGTGCGCGCGTGTGTGTTTCTGTGTGTCTGTGTGTGTGTGACAAAAGTTACGGATCGCATAACTTCAATACCACGATTCCAAAAATTATAGTTTTTTCGTATTCCTCAAGTTTACATCCAGAAGAACAAGTGATTAGATTTTGGTTATAATTGGTGAACCGCAAGTACCATCAAAGACAATACCTTCCTTACGTAGAGATGACGGAAAGTAAAAAGGAATGGTATTTGTCAAATACCCTATTGCAGTTACGATATTATGTAAATCATATTTGTAACCTACTGAAGTTCGAGAAAATATACTACTTAATACTGATGTAATTAAAAAGCGTGCTCAAAAAGAATTCGCACTTAACTGTGCCAAAGGTATAATTTGTTCCTCAGTGCAATTTGCATTAGCATAAGTAGTACTTTAATTTCTTGATATTCTCAGGCCTTTCAATGATAAATAAAAGATGTTTTCGGATTATAGCTTTAATTTTTTAATACATAAAAATGACGTTTCGAACCGGATTTTATACATCAGATAAGTATGAAGATTTCTACAAAACATTAACATAAATAAATAAATATGGATACTCGTAAATAGCCGAGAAATCTAATAACATAATATAACCCCACAAACAAAAATCAGCTAATAAGAAATTGCGTCGTGGGAATAAAAGTTTTTTAAACTGTTCAGATAATAGATCTTACAGTTTCTGAAAAGAGTTGGCGTATTTAAAATATCCTAAAATAACTATACAGAATATATTATATTACTAATAATTCTCCCTTTTTCTCTGAAGACAAAAATTGAAACGTGTATCAATTTAAACATATTTAATTAAATGTTAGTTCAACAAGAGATATTGTCAAAAATGTTATCAAAAGAAATCAAAGCGTTTCTTCTTGAATCTTATTTTAGAAATAGACATAATTAGGCGAATGGCAATGTATCCTTCTTTATTATCTTTTCTTCTTAAAATTACATATCAAGATCAATTTTGACAATTTGACTTTTGAATTGAGTAATGATCAGACATACGTTTCTCTGTTCATGGTTATAGAATTAAATAAATTCCTTCGCCCTTACAATTGTGGAATATATTGTATTTAACATTTCTTGTTCACACAAAAAATTCTAATTACATCTAATCTTTATATTTAGATATTTCCTATAATTTTAAATTCATTCTATGAGGAAGTTTTCTCCTACTCTTCTAAATGTTCAAGGTTCTTCCAATTCATTGACGGGATTGGCGGTATTTCTGTATGAAGCTTTTCATAAAAATTATTCAATATTTAATTTAAAATATCTGTTGTGGCCAGCACAATACCTTCCGTCAATCATGTGTATAATGTATAAATTCCATACATAATTTTTCTTGCAAAACATTCTAAATTTCCAGTAAACTATTCAAATTGCACTTGACACTGACATCTTCTTCTTCTTCTTCTTCTTTAACTTTTCCCATTCGTTAGGGGTCGCTATTTTTGCGTGTCGTTCTCATTCAGTTCCTTTTCTCTCAAGTCTTCCGCAATACAGTCCTTCCATCTTATCTTTGGTCTTTCTCTGTTTCTTCAATATCCTATTACTAAACTATTCATTCTTGTTCCAATATAATTCTTCATTTCTCCTCATGACATGTTCAAACCAATGTAATCGTCTTTCTTGTATCTTTCTAGAAACTTGTAATACTAGAGTTATTTTCTTACCGTATCTTTCCGTGTTTTCCCCAACATCTACTTCAACATCCTCATACTGACATCTGTCAATTTGAATTATATGAATATATTAATAGTTTCCATGTTTAGCATAGCTGGCTGAATTATAAAATTTAATTTCTTTAAAATTCTTTAACTCTGTATCTATTGAATATGAAGTATAAAATGTAATCAAATCGTATAAAGAATAATATATTCTTTAAGTTATAATGATGTTAAATGTCAATAAATCAAATTTAACTGAAAATCTTCAAATGAGGGTACTTCCGGTTCACCAATTATAACCAAAATCTAATCACTTGTTCTTCTGGATGTAAACTTGAGGAATACGAAAAAATTATAATTTTTGGAATCGTGGTATTGAAGTTATGGGATCCGGAACTTTTGTCACACACACACACACACACACACACACACACACACACACACACACACACACTCAGACACACATACATACAGACATCATCGTAAAAATGGTAAAATCGTATTATAGGGACCCTAAAACACTAAAAACTCATCATTGAATTTTTTACCAAAGACAATACCTTCCTTACCTAAAGGTGACGGAAGGTAAAAATCAGTCTAAAAGAGTTGAAATTGGACGGTACGAAATGATGAATCTAAATCCGCAATGAATAAAGTCATAGGCAACTGATAACCATAGCGACCAGCCTAGCTGCAGGGTACCGCATCCACGGCGTCTGAAGCTCGTCTTTTTTCATCAGGGCACTCTTGGATTAAATCAGATTTACGACCAACTGTTTCAAGCACACTGCTTGTCTGATGACACACATGAAGCCAGATATTTATAAATAGCAGGATATAAATACACCACTAATCGAAGACTATAGATCGCAAAGATTACATATTTTATAATAATTTATCAGCAAGGCTTCTCACCCAATGCTGAGAAAGACAATGATGATATTTTGTCACCCATAATTCATAAGTATTGTGGACAGGACGAGAATATACAATACAGGTTTCTGTATGCGACAAATAATTCGAAATGAATTCAAAACCAATTAGAACATTTACTCGTACGAGCCCAACTACATAAAATAAATAAAAAAAATGCCCAAATATAGTCTTAAGTATTGTAACCTAAAATTTATTTTTTATTGCTGTTTATATATTTATTTCAGAGGGTACAAATACATTTGGGGTTGGGCTTGTATATTAAAACTAAACCTAAAGTTTAAAAAATTATTAGAATTATGTACAAATTCCAAACATAAATTTTCTTGCAGAAGATCCTATATTTCCAGTAAAATTATTTCAGAAACAAACTATGCTAATTGCTCTTGACACTGACATCCTCTTCTTCTGTAGCTTTTCCCATTCGTTAGGGGTCGCTATTTTTTATTTTCATTTTCCAATCATTTCTGTTTTGCGTGTCGTCCTCATTCAGTTCCTTTTCTATCAACTCTTCCGCAATATAGTCCTTCCATCTTATCTTTGGTCTTTCTCTATTTCTTCTACCTTCTACCACTAAACTATTCATTCTTCTTCCAACATATTTAAACTAAAGTAATCGTATCTTTCTAGGAACTTCTATCACTCGAGTTATTTCCCTTATAATCATAAAACCGTGTACCCTATCTGTCTATGTATTCCCCAACATCTATCTCAACATCCTCATCTCTGCCACATTCACTTTCTTTTCATTGATACTAACATCTGTCAATTTGAATTATTTGAATATATTAACAGTTTCCATGGTTAGCATAGCTGGCTGATTTATAAAATTTAATATCTCTATTGAATTTGAAGTACAAAATACAATCCAATCGTATAGAGGACAATATATTCTTTAAAATGTATAATAATATTAAATATAAATATATTTAACTGCATTTTTTCAAGAAAAACTGTTAAAAGTTACAAATGAGGGTACTTCCGGTGGACCAATTATAACCAAAATCTGATCATGTCTGCATATTGACCTAAACTCGAGGAATACGAAAAAATTATAATAGCCGTACGAATAACGTTATTTTTTGTCAGTGTCACCAACACTGTGTCAGTATCTTATTTTTCACATATATTGCATACATTTTCTAATAAACTTACCGGTTGACTTAGTTTTGAATTTTGAATGCTTTTACTGTAACATAACTTTTATAATAATAAAATAACAATAGTATTTCACATTTAGTGGCATTTGATATAAGCTAGTATTTTAAACCGGTTAATTAAGCAGGCTTAACAACCGGTTGCAATAACCGGTTTTTGCAACTATCAAAGTATCCTTAAAACCGGTTTAAAAAAAACCTTTAACCGGTATTGTAATAAATTTCCTGCCTGCAAAAAATAATAGATATTGTAAAATAGGTTATTGTAACATTGTAATATACAACAAATTCATAATTTGTATAGCACATTACAAAAACATAAAAATAATTTCATTTTTCCTTTTTTCTGAAATAAATACATTTTATAAATTTCAAATGAATTTGTTGTTGAACCACGTGACCCCGACCCATCTATTTCGGCCAATCCTAGCCTTCTTCCTCAAAGCATTGCATTCTGGGAAAGTGGGAAAGGACGCTACGTAATGGCAATGAACAATGATGCAGACACGTGCTCCGAGATACAAAAACTGATATAGAAGGAAAAACTGATGAAACAATGCCAGAAATATGATAATAATTGTTGTTATGTCTTCATTATTATCGTGATATAGTTTTTGAAGTCCTCCCGAACCTGAATTCTACATATTTCAAGCAGAATTTTTCTATGAAACACGTGGTTTTGGTTGAACTGTTTCGTGCATGTTTGCAGAATTTTGTTTTGAACGGTGAGTAAAATCAAAATTTTCTTTTGGAATTTTATTGAACTGTAAAATTTATTTATATTTATAAGTCTACCAATATTCAAACGATGTAATTTGTGTTAATAGAAATAATTTCAATGAATATTATGTGCTCTGGTTTTATATTTATAATATCAAGTTTTATATTAATATGAATTTGTGTTATTTTTTATGAATTTGGTCAAATTTCAATCGATTTAATTTTGATCTAGTTGTTATAAAATATTGATCCAGATCTTGAAATAGATCTCGGTATATTCTAGTACGGAATTAATATTCCGGGTGTTGGCAGTTAGGGGTGAACATAACGATTTAACATATATAAATTTTATGTAATTTCCCGATCTCCTGTTCATTTTACGGGAAAAACTATACAGTGTAAAATTGTTCAGAAAAAAATTGTTTTTACATTTTTTATTGTTTTTGGTTTATTAATAATTTAAAATATTTTTTTTCTGTTAATTAGTTGTAATAGCCAAGGCATTTATTTTCTTGTTTCTCAATAAATAAATATATCACCATGGCATTGCTGGGGATGCCAATTACCTCACCACAAAGTCACTCATTGCTGGCGTGGAGAGTGCACCACAGAGATAAAAACTGTTTAGTGCAAAGTTGTTCAGAATTTAAAGTTTTTTAATATTTTTTACTATGTTTTAATGTTTTTAACAATAGCCAAGATATTTTTTTTAAATATATATCATCACGGCATATTACCCATTGCTGGGTGTGCCAATCTGCTTTTTACGTATATTGATAATAATAATATATTCGTACCATGCGGACGTTTACTAGACTTCACCACAGGCACTCATTGCTGACGTGGAAAGTCACCACAATATACCTTGGTTCCATTTAAAATTTGGCATAATTTTGGAGTCGTCGGGATCGTTAATTTAATTTATTATCATACTTCTTATGGAAAATAAATCCCTTATTCTTCTAAAACTATTTCCATCATAATTATTTATAATAAAGAGACGTATGTTTTTTAAAATAAGAAGTAGAAAGTAAAAACATAATAATCTGCTGAATTGGCTTGTGGCTATAATCTCTTGTATTACCTTATGTAATTTGTTATTAAATTATTTTTCATTTTTATATTTTTAGTAAAATCATTTTATTTGACATCCGTCATTTAGTAACATTTGAATATTCTGTTTCCATGGTGCAACCCTTAGCAGCATAGGTTGCAAGATTTTTCTTTATAATTCTTTATCTCTAAATTCATTGAATATGAAGAAAAAAAATCTGTTGTGGCCAGCACAATACCTCTCGCCACTTCCTTTTTTGGTTATATAAGTATAGGGCGCGAACAGTCATTTTACATTGTTGGCCTTGACAAGCAGATGTGGGGCCCGTTTCAGAATTATAATTAGTAATTATGTACATGGATGTCAATTGTCAATTTTTCATTCAGAATTTCAAAATTTTCTAAATTAACATAGTTAATTTGTCACCATGAGTGTGGAATTTACTTGCCGAGGAAAATAAACCACATGGAATTGGAAAATCACTAAATTTAGAATGAGAAATTATGATACTTGACATCTAAATACATAATTACTAGCTATCATTCTGACATGGGCCCCCATATCTGCTTGTCAAGGCCAACAAAATCACATAACTGCTCGCGCGCTATTGTATTTAACATTTTTTGTATACCTACACTCTACCCCAAAAATTCTACTTACATATATCTATTCCTTATATTTAGTTTGTTTAATTTTAAATTCATTTTATGAAGAAATTTTGTCCTCTTCTAATTTTTCGAATTGTTTCCAATTCATTGTCAGGATTGACAATATATTTGAAGGATATATGTAATATACCTATAATTTTAAAGATTTAACTATTAATACATTAAGAAATAATATAATGTATGTACTTCTCAGAAAAAGTCTTCAGTAATGTCTCCGGATTTCTGACACTGACATTTATCTGTCAGTTACAAACAATTTAAATTTTCAACTATTTTCCACGGCATTCTTTCGGCTGTAAAATTTATTATAACAGATTATTTTATATATTATATTTCTTTTTTCTCAAAATTTATAAAATATATAATAAAATATTTAAATGTATCTGATAAAGAATTTAATTTTCTTTAATATTACCAAGAAAAATTTTCAAAAAATATTATTTAGAAATTTTTTTTCAAGATTCTTCTACTTCCGGTTGTCCAATTGTTACCAAAACCATTTCAGATCTTCCCATGAATGTCCGATTGGGAAATACGTAGAATATTTTTTAATATTTATAATAACAAAATGACAAAAAATGATATTTAACAGCGTTTTTTTCAAGAAAAACTGTTAAAATCTTTAAATTAGGGTACTTCCGGTTAACCAATTGTAACCAAAATCTAATCACTCGTCATACGGACGTACAAAAGGGGAATATGATGGAATTATAATTTTTGGAATTGATATCAACGTAAAAATAGTAAATTCGTATTCTAGGGACCCCAAAACGTGCTTATTCATTAAAAACTTGCCATTGAATTTTTAACCAAAGACAATACGGAAGGTGATAAATATTATTTTATTTAATATTAATTAATTATATTTAATTATTCATTTCGTAGCGTCATTATCTAATAACCGCGTCACTGCTGTTTCGCCAGTCTTATGTTTCTTATTAACAAACACAACTAGCCATCTTTCTTATGGAAGTATTGTACATATTTTAATAGTGAAATATTGTTTATATTGTTGCAAATTAGCAACAATTGTAAGTTTAAACAATAGTTTAACTGTTTTAATAGTTATTTATGCTTATAACATGTTTTATTATTGAAATACTTGTATTTTAAAATAAATTATTTTTGTGTTTCAGAGTTCCAGTGTATGAAAAAATGTTTCTTGGAGGACCGATCCGGATTGGAGTTCGCTGTTTCAAGGAGCCGTCCTGGGATAGCTGAGCCATGCAAGCGTGATGGGTGTAGCAGGTTCTTCTTGCTGGTGGCGGAGTTGTGTTCATCAATGTAAGTCGTTATATTATGTGCCTCTCTTCACTGTCGCTTTTTTGCTATTAGTAATTCCATTTTTATCCTGATAGTATGATTTATGTTGTTGAATTTAATTCAAATAATTATATTTTCTTCTATATTTCTTTTCTGAGGAACATTGTGAATGTCTATGTTAAAATACCGGCGACGTAACTTGTTACAATATCGTAAATAAATCGGCGAAACTTAGTTTTTTTAGAGAAATACGTTTCTTTTTCAAAAAAATTGTATTTGTTTAAAAATATTTTTAAACAAGTACGGTTTACAATACAGGGTTCCAGCGAAGTTTCCAAGGAGTGTATAGGCTGGTTTAAGCCTTTGATCAACAGCAGGGCTTATCTAAAGCTTTGTTTAAGGCTTTAAGGACTTTAAGGCTAATCTACAACTACAAGAAGGCAACAATAGTTAGAATTATTTTAATTAAAGTCGCGATTAATTAATATTACATTAAAATTAAATTCATTTACATTTTAAAGTTAGGGTAAAATAAAATTAAAGTTTTGTCGATACTTTATCGGGTTCGGGTCGGTTTCCGCGTTATTTAAGGACAGGGTAGCGTAGTTTTTATTTGGAGTGACTACCCCATTATTTAATTTAATACTACACATGATTAATTGTGAAATAAATGGATAGAAATGTAAAATACTCGGGTTCAAAACTGTTGTGATTAAGTATAGCAGAGTATAATAAATGACACGGAATATAGAATATAATAATGCAGATTTAATATAAAGGTAACAAAATACATATAACTTGTGACAGGTTGTCAATCAATCTTTTTTATATTTTTAACAACTGAACTACATACAGAGTGTTCTATATTCTATTAATTTCAGCAAACAGTTGTCATCCTCAACACTTCCTCCCAACTTTTACTGAATATTAATATACATTTTGACGAACATTCATATAATCTCGAAGTTTCTCAAATCGTACTCGACCAAATGGCTTCTTTGCTTCTTTATATGAGTCCGGATCATTTTCGGTCGTGTTAGCAGCAAGCATACCCGAATAGCTTGGTCTCTTGATCTTACTTCGATCACGCAAGATATAACCAACCTCCTGCTGTATATCTTTATTGGAGCTATCTTCTACCTCAACTGATTCTTTAATTTCTTCCTCCTGATCGCAGATCTCTGATTGATGATCATTTTAAACAGTTGCTGGTAGATTTGCTTCAATTGCATCTCTTGACTGAAGAATCTTCTCTGGAGGGAATTCGACGTCCCTGCTCAAAACCACCTTATTCATTGATGGTATAAACAAACGATAACCATCTTTATTGTCACTGTATCCAATTAGTATCGCTTTAGTGCTTTTGGGATCCAGTTTCTGACGTTTTCCTTTTGGAACATGCATATAGCATTCTGAACCAAAAATCCTAAAATAATTGATGTCAGGCATACCTTTGCCATACCACAATTCATATGGACTTTTCTTATCAATACTAGTAGGACCAGTACGGTTTAATATATAGACAGCTGTATTAACCGCCTCAGCCCATAATTTCTTAGGTAAATTCTTTGCATGTATCATAGATCTTGCACATTCAACAATAGTGCGATTTTCACGTTCTGATGCACCATTCTGCTCTGGAGTGTACGGCATAGTCATTCGTATACCGTGAGTATTTTTTAACATGAAACATGGGATTTGTCATATCCATGGTTACGACTTGACATTTGATTGACAGCAATGTATTTGCCTGTCTCATTTAAAATGAAACATAGGGGATGAATTTGACAGAAGTATTATATTTAAATATTGAGCAGTAATATTCCCGTTAATAAAAAATGGCCCAATAATGTGGGTTCTTATTATGCCAGCCCAAACGTTAACTTTCTCGGGTCGTTGAGTCCTCATACTATGATACAAATGTAGATTTTCCCTGGACCAATACCGACAATTATGTGAATTTACCTCGCCATGAAAATAAAAAGTTGCTTCGTCCGTAAAAAGTATATTTTGCAGCAAATCTGGATTGTTATTAACGTTTTCAAACATTCTTTCACAAAAATTTATTCTTCGTTTCGTATCGTCCATAACTAACTCCTGGTGATTTTGGAAATGGTATGATCTGTAATGATCCTTTTTAAATAGTCTGTGTACAGTAGCTTTGTTAATTTGTTCTTGTTTTGTATTAAAGTCAGAATTTCATGTTTTTTTTCTTCGCAGTTAATATATTACAGGATCTATTCCTACTGTTATGTGCAGGCTCGATGCAACCATTTCCTCTAAAGGTATTCACTATTCTTAACAATTTTGCTGCAGTTGGTGTAGGCCTGTCAGGAAATGAAGCGCGGAACAAGTCCGACAGTTGCCTTAAACTTGGATTAAAATTCGAATAATACCACTTAATAATCTGCACCTTCTCTTCCACAGTATAAACCATTGTATTTCAAATTAGTTTTTGGCACTGACAAATGTCAAAATTGTCCCCTATGTTTAATTTTAAATGAGACAGGCAAATACATTGCTGTCAATTAAATCGTAACCATGGATATGACAAATCCCATGTTTCATGTTAAAAATTACTTACACAATTGTTATATGTCATAATTTTTCATTCAAAATTTCAAAATGTTCTGATGTTTATTTGTCATCCATTATTATGGAATATACTTGTCGAGAAAAATAATCCACATGGATTTGGAAAATCATAATGTTTTGAATTAAAACTTATGATACTTGACACCTATGTATATTACTAGCTCTCATACTGACACGGGCCCCCACATCTGCTTGCCAAGACCAATAAAGTCACATAACTGCTCTCGCCCTATACTACATAAAATGAAAATGGCGAGAGGTATTGTGCTGGCCACAACAGATTTTTTAATATTTTTAACAACTGAACTACATACAGAGTGTTCTATATTCTATTAATTTCAGCAACAGTTGTCATCCTCAACAAAAACTAAAATTTGTAGTATTTTTTTAAATAAAGATATTCAAAAGTGTTCCATAGACTTACATTATATAATTATTTAAATACGTACACATATTTAAATTTATTTAATTTTAATTTAATAATTTCATTAATTTGTTAATAATTTAAAAATGGACATTTCATTTAAAAACAAAACTACATTTATCAATTATCTATAGCACCGGCTGTGGATCTTAAGAACATTAGGTTTTTCGCGATTTCAGGTGAAGACATACGATAAAGAAAACATCAGATGAAAAACAGCCCCCTCCCCTGCATGATTTTGCTTTTTTTTCAGTTTTCCTTCTTAACTTTCCAAGCAGCTCTTTCTAGTATGCCCCTTTTACATTAGAGTCAATTTTCCAAGGGCGACTAAGATACATTGTGGCAAACTCAGTCGTTCCTTTCGCTGCTCCTCTCTGGGATAGGGCATTGGGCTTCTGGGAAGGTCGCTGTACTCAAACTAGGGTCCGCCGGACTGAGTATTTTCCTGTTCTGATTCCCAGTTTTTGTAGTAAATAAATATATATCACAGCATGCTGAGTGATGACCAGGGCCCTGTTTCATAAAACTTCTACACTTGTAAATTACCACTGTAGAACTTGTCAAACTAATAATTTGACAAGTTTCTGTTTCAAAAACCTACAAGTGTCAATTACAAGTGACAAGTAAACTAGTCCGTTTCTACAAGTATATTTTTGCAGTTTACAATTGTAGCGTTTCAAAAAATATTTTCTGGTTTTTACTACTAGTATTTTACAAGTGAACAGTAACCACGAATGAAAGATTGGTCATTTGAAAATTACAAGTTGACAATTGAATTTTTTTATGACAATTAATTATAGCAATTTTCTTTTGCAATATTAGAAATGTGATCCAGTGATTCAGAAGAGGAAGAGGTTTGAAACTATCTGTAACACCTATTCCACAAACGGCCGGGTAATCTTTCCCCAAAATGTCGAGCACTGCATTATCAATTTCGTTAATTTTACAATCTGTTGCTCCTGCGGAGCCAGTTTTCTTTGCATTATGCACTTTAGCCTGAACATTAAATATAAAAAAGTATGTTTAGCAACTACTTCGTAATTTAATACTTTTCAATAGTAATATTTAAAAGAGAGCAATTATTCCAATATTAAAAAATTAATTAATCTAATTAAATTTTTAAAAGAAAATATGAAACTGAGTTTGTTGAAATAAATTAAGAAAATGGTTTATTATACTGCAAAGTGAGACTGTAACAAAAGCATTTACTAGTGTCCTTTTTCTTAAATTTGGCCATAATGTATCCCGGCAATATTGCCAGTCCTTCTCATTTGAAATTAATGCGTGCGAAACAGCAAATTCATGGATTAATATCCATTTTTCAGATTTCATATTTTTTGTTAAATTTGTGGAAAAAGCGCCAAATAGGATGTATTTATGTTCCTTAATTTCGCGAAGAAACGCCAATTTAATAGAATTTTTGCCATATTAAATATAATTACAATTAATTGTAATTTTGCCTGCTTAACTTTCTTTGATTGCAAGGGTTGAATGTCAAAATGTGGACAAAATTAAATTAAATTATTTTAAAACGCATACTTTTTAATGTGATTAAAAATATATATTTAATGCAAAGGTGGCTGCATATTACATTCACTATGAAACTATGGTTTCAAACTTGTCAACTTGTAAAAATTCACTAGTAATATTGGAAAACTGACAAGTAGTCAAAAATTAGTCTTGAAACAGAAATTACTAGAACTTGTCACTTGT
Organism: Harpalus rufipes; assembly: GCA_951394225.1. NCBI lineage: Eukaryota > Metazoa > Arthropoda > Insecta > Coleoptera > Carabidae > Harpalus > Harpalus rufipes. The sequence goes on from OX596280.1 coordinate 51,603,350, forward strand.
ACACTTGTCACTTATAACTTGTAACTTGTCGACTAGTAATTTTTATGAAACAGGGCCCTGGCGTCACCCCATGGACACTCGTCGCTGGGATGGAGACTGCAGTACAGGAGGCACTCTTGTGCCATTGGAACAGATACACTAAATTATAGCTAGATTTAATTAAATTTGCAGTTAAATTTAAATTAAAGTAGTATAATTAGTTTACTTGAATTTTAAAAGTTTCATTTTCCAGTTTAAAAAATTTAAAGTATTTGTTTACAGTTTTAAATGATTACAATTAGTTTATTTGCGTTTTAAAGTTTTTAGCTACAGTTTTCATTAATTACAATTAGTTGACTTGCATTTTAAAGTATCAGTTTAAAGTTTTACTTAATTAAATTATAGTTACACACATTTGCTTTTGTATTAATTTTACAAACATACACACACCCACGAAATCATATATCGATATATATAATGTAAAAATAAATAAAAGATGTGCACAAAATATGTTTTTTGAATTATACATTCGTCGCCGCGATTTCGTCCGTATATATATTGTTGATTTCTTATGTACTTATTTATGTATGTATATTATGTATTTGTGCATGTGCATGTTTATATACATTGTGGTTAGGGCGTGAGCAGTTTCAACGGGGCCTCTTAAGCTAACTTCATCATTTATTTATTTATTTATTTATTTATGTGTTTTATATGTATATATTTATGTGTAGGTAGGATGTCTAAAAACAATAATACATAATTATCTAATTACGATAAAATTTAACTTAACTGCATCGAAAAGGTCGAAAATTACACTTATTTTTTTCTGTTAAAATGTATCCATAGATATTTTTTCTTGCACGCTTATGCACTTCCGGTTCATCAATTTTAGCCAAATTATAATATGTTGTTTCCTTTGACATAGAAGTCTTAAATAATTAATTTTAAAAGTTTTGGATTATATTTTAATATAGTTCTTCATGACAAACTGTTAATGGCTTCAAGAAAAGTATCACTTCCGGTTTATCAATTCTAGCCAAATTATAATATGTTGTTTCTCTTGACATAGAAGTCTTAAATACTAAATTGGAAAAGTTTTGAATTATATTTTAATATAGTTCTTCATGAAAAACTGTTATGGGCTTCAAGTAAAGTACCACTTCCGGTATATCAATTTTAGTCAAAATATAATATGTTGTTCCTTTTGATATAAAAATCTTAAATATTAAATTTGACAATTTTTGGATTATATTTTAATATAGTTTTTCATTAAAAACTGTTATGGGCTTCAAGTAAAGTACCACTTCCGGTTTATTAATTTTAGTCAAAATATAATATGTTGTTCCCCTTGATATAAAAATCTTAAATATTAAATTTGAAATTTTTTGAATTATATTTTTATATAGTTTTTCATTAAAAACTGTTATGGGCTTCAAGTGAAGTACCACTTCCGGTATATAAATTTTAGTCAAAATATAATATGTTGTTCCTCTTGATATAAAAGTCTTAAATATTAAATTTGAAAATTTTTGGATTATATTTTAATATAGTTTTTCATTAAAAACTGTTATGGGCTTCAAGTAAAGTACCACTTCCGGTTTATCAATTTTAGTCAAAATATAATATGTTGTTTCCCTTGATATAAAAATCTTAAATATTAAATTTGACAATTTTTGGATTATATTTTAATATAGTTTTTCATTAAAAACTGTTACGGGCTTCAAGTAAAGTACCACTTCCGGTTTATCAATTTTAGTCAAAATATAATATGTTGTTCCCCTTGATATAAAAATCTTAAATATTAAATTTGACAATTTTTGGATTATATTTTAATATAGTTTTTCATTAAAAACTGTTACGGGCTTCAAGTAAAGTACCACTTCCGGTTTATCAATTTTAGTCAAAATATAATATGTTGTTCCCCTTGATATAAAAATCTTAAATATTAAATTTGACAATTTTTGGATTATATTTTAATATAGTTTTTCATTAAAAACTGTTACGGGCTTCAAGTAAAGTACCACTTTCGGTTTATCAATTTTAGTCAAAATATAATATGTTGTTCCCCTTGATGTTAAAGTCCTATGTTCGGCTGTGCCGGTCACCACCCTGTATATACATACACATATATCATTGTGAAAATGTTAAAATTGGATTCTAGGGACCTTAAAACGTGGTCATTTATCAAAATCTCGTATAAGTTTAAATAAATCGACTAATTTTGAGCCCGAATTTTGTAATGTGTTTTATTTAACTTTTATTCTTTTTATCATTATTAAATGTATTTATGTGGTTGGAACCGCTAATATTGTTGGTAATGCAACAATACTTTATAATCCAAGAGTCTTAAATACTAAAATTGAAAATTTTTGTATTATATTTTAATAAAATTCTTCATTAAAAACTGTTATGGGCTTCAAGTAAAATTTTTGGACCGAAAACACTACGTACCTTAGCACTATAACGACTACTAGGTCACACAGATATGTACACACACGGACTTAACACTTTGTTCCCCAACAAAAATTACAGTAAAAAGAAGATTCCATTAGAATGAAATAGTTATGTATTTCGCTCTCTGTCTTACAAAAATAAATATTTGCGAGGGAGTGTTCCATCCTGTCTTTGTTATTCTATGTCGTGTTGTCTCCCTCTTACAATATATTTATCTTTGTCACACAAAAATCAACTAAGGGCCAGTTTTACAATCTTTGGTTAAAATTTTAACTGCAAGTTAAATAAACAATATTGAATCGGATTATTGACAGCAATGATTAATTTGTCATTTGACAGTTAGTTTCGTTTCAACTTTGTTTATTTAACTGACAGTTAAAATTTTAACCATAGATTGTAAAACTGGCCCTAATACAGTTTAAACGTGACAGTATATTTTTCATCAACAATACCTCCCGCTGATCACAAATAGTGATAATACACATACATATGTACATAAATATACATACAAACACTAACACACAATACCTCCCGCTAATTAATTGTGTGATGTACACATATTAAGAAATCTAATGTGGCCAGCACAATACCTCCCGTCAAATCTGTGTATTTTATATACATACATACATACAAACACTAAAGTAACAGTACCTTACGCTAATTAATTGTATGATGTACACATATTAAGAAATCTAATGTGGCCAGCACAATACCTCCCGTCAAATCTGTGTGTTTTGTACACATTCTATACCTAAATTTTCTTGCAAAAGATTCTCAAAGTAACTCATTTCTCTTTCTATTTCAGATTACATGCATGACCATGAGGGCTTCGGAAACATGGAAATGGGAGCAGAAAAGGGCAGAGCACCTTAAGGAGAAACAGGAGATATGTATAAGGTAGGAATCTTACTAGATTTCATACTATTTACAATTCTGTGGCTTTATGGCAAAAGCCATTTAACTTTTATTCTTTTTATCATTATTAAATGTATTTATTTTGTTGGCTAATATTGTTGGTAATGTAACAATACTTTATAATCCAAGAGTCGAAACTTGGAATACAAATGAACTAGTTCAAATCTAGTTACTAGTCAATAAAGACTACCTGAAACAGTTTTATATGTATTGTGCGTGAAATATTTGCACTAGAGTAACTAACCATTGGAAAAGTAGTGCACTTTCCACTTGTATAACCGCACCCGACGGACAGGGTGGTGCAAAATGAATGGCCTTCTCTGTACTATTTTTATCAAATTTCGAAATATCAAATTAAAGCAAATTTCAAATACTTTTGAGACCATTTAAAAACTGTTGGACAAAATATCTAATTATTAACTTGTTCTCATATTCAACCATGAGAACTTAGTCAATGAAATATGACTATTATAAATGTCTAAATATTATTTTGTACTCGAATTCGATTTTGAGTTTGTACTATATTGAAAGAAATATAACTTTCATGAATGTCTGTATAATATTCAAACAATTTAAAATTGAAATGTCGACTGTTTATCAATATAAAATCAATATCTGGAAACATATGATTAAAGCATATATCTTTCAGGAATCGGACATCAAGAAGACTAGATTAATATAGTATAGGATTCTTCACGTAAGAATAACATTGCCCATTGTAGAAAAAAATAGTTTTTTAGTCGTTGTCAGCTTATAGAGCGAATTAAACTACATATAAACGAAACATTATTGAACAATGCCATTCTTACGTGAAGAATAATATAGAATATAAGTTAATTTTAAGTTCTTTGAAATGTACTTTCAGGTCTTCAATTAAACTTTGGCTCATCGCGCCGTTGAGCAAACACGCGTTTTCTTTAAATATTTAAAAATAAATTTATTTAACTTGAAGTGCATTCCCTTACGAAGATTCATCATAAAATCGTGCGTTTTGATTGCCCAGACGGCATCTAGGGAGAGTGAATGTGAAAAAAAAAATTGTATGAATTGGTGTGTCGGGGCATGCTTGCTGTCAAATGGTGAGAGAATCAGGAAGTAGGGGGTGTGAGATTCGAAACTTGTTTGTGGGTTCGGGTTTCCTTATTTTTTCTATTATTAAACATCACGGTTAGTGGGATGGTTAGGTAGGGTTCGTGCGCGATTTCCATAATTGAGTGGACTGATATGTATAGTAATTCACAACGCCATGTGAAACCAGTTGTTTATTCTGGTGGATCGCTTCACACTTGTGTGAATGTTTCTAGGGACAGTTTAATTCTTTTGTACCAGTGCTGACCATCGTTCGTATTGGCCTCTGCTCTAGTTTGGACGCTTTAAAACCGCTAGACTCAAATGAGAAAAGTTTTAAACAAACCTGAATGCTTACACAGGAAGCTCTGTTATGGCGTTATGTGCTCTCCTCATCCGGAGGCAACGTAATCATCGTTTAATTTTAATGGCAACGAATTATTAAAGATAAAGTAAAGTTTTTCTTTGATTTAACTTTGTTTGAGCACACGGTTTGATCGCGTTCGGTGTTAGGTGTATCGGGAATGGCCGGGCGATGCCATCGGGAGTAGCTCTTTATTGCATCCAAGCCGAGGAATATCACTTAATTGCTTCCCTTGTCCTTAATTAGCTCGCGTGTGTAGGCCGTAAACCCTTGTGGTCGCGACTGGGGTCGGCAATAGCCCCCACGTAAACAACTGTGAGAATCACCCCGGAATTCTCACTTTTTGTCTTAGATCGTATATCTCTCTCTCACTTCAACTTAGCTTAACATAGTCTAGATATAAGATAGCTTGCGTAGACATAAGATAGCTTATATATAAGATAGGCAGGGGTTGTTTTTGCTTTTTGAGAGAGAGAAAAAATTAACGTAACTTGCTATTTTTAGATTTGCTTTTGTTTGAAAAAGATATTAACGTAAGATAGGATTTTTTGCGCACTTCATAAACTTAATTTGGGGGGAACTACAATAGTTTAATTTATATTATAAGGTATTATTGTATACGAAATTGTATTTATTTAATAAATGATATATATATGGGGAGCGTGGGTTTGGCATGAGGGTGGTGTCTCCCTATATATATATACCATTTATTAAATAAAGCATTTCAGTTGTAGTTTTAAGATAGTTATAAATTAAAATAATTCTTCTGCCGCCGTTGTCGCCGAGATTGCAGTGCCGATTGGAATGCGTCTCCATGGATTCCTCTTCATAATGACTTTTTTTAAATGTATGTACTAATAAAATAATCTTTTAATTGTGTTTATTTTAATTTAAACCCGTCACATTAATTTTAATGTTAGGTAGTTTTAGTAAAAATTGTAATTATTATTAAGTATTTTGACGCGATCAGGGCAAAGTTTAGATTTTAAGTATTTATTGTAAACGAAGCTTTATATTAATAAATATTATATATTGTATATATAATATACAGGTTCGCAAACGATCTTAAACCAAATAAAAAAATCTTGTACTTTTAACAATGGGAACAAGTTATCTTATTTGGGGATCCAAAGTTTTAGTTTGTTAAATTAGTTCATAAGTATTGTAAACGGAACTCTAATTATATTATATATTTGGGTGGTTTTTGTCCAAAAAATATAAAATATTAACTTAGAATTTCGTATCATTTATAAAACTAAAATGTTTGTTACCAAATAAAGTTATTATGGGGTTATATTATTTGTTGTTAGTTATTTTTCATCTTTATTCTGTAAATAAAAGTTAAATCTCCAGATAAACTTTTATTTCCAGAATAAAGATGCAAAATAATTAACAACAAATAAAATAACCATAATAATGACAATTGTAACAAATGTTTTAGTTTTATAACTAAACCCTGTATGACACTTTTATAAATTGTTAATAAATTTGTTAACAAATTTAGTTGGAAATAATTTTGAACAGAATTTTTAAACTCTAAGTCTTTTACGATTCATTTGTTATATTTCTGTTCATAATTGTTACTAAATTTGTTAACAAATCTGTTAACTATTTATGATTGTCAAACAGTCCTTTGTAATAATAATGCCAATAAACTTTAATGTTTAAAAGATAAATTGTTTTCTTATAATACAAATATATTTTTATATTAAATTTTGTATCTTTATAATACAAATATATTTTTATATTAAAAAATTGATTTTTTTTTCTAAGTCCCTACACGTATGTAGTTTTTAAAACGGCCACCAGTTGGCAGCACCTGTCGTTAACGGTAACACCGAAAGAGCAAAAACCAATTAAAAAATATTTTTTTGTGTACATAACGACGTACATACATAATTTTCATTAACCTTTAGTGTTTAGACTAATTAAAAGTGGGATTTTATGTCCATTTTGAATTAGAACTTACAGGTAAAATGATTTTTTTCTAAGTCCCTGTACGTATGTAGTTTTTAAAACGGTCACGTTGCAATTGTTCATACATCAAAATAACTGGAAATTGCCAACATATAAAAAATATTATAAGCTTTTTGCAAATGTTGTTATTCGTTTTCATTACGTGGTAAATTATAACATCAATGTATCCGCTTCTCATTCCAGACCCAATGAATCCAAATGCACAATAGACCGTAATGAAAACGTTTAACTGAATTAGGTGCTGCATTTTAGGAACTATTTAAAATTATGCATGTACGTATGTATGTTTATACAAATGTACATAGATAGGCCTTAATAAAAACTTTACTGGAAGAAGGTGCTGCCCCCTAACGGCTATTTTTGGAACTATATTGAATCCTGTATGTACGTATGTATAAACACATGCTTATTTCTGGTTCTTTACAATATGTGCTGCCCTCTATCGGTCATTTGAAGAACTACATACGTATAGGGATTTAAAATTTTACAGAATTCATCCCCAAAGCAGAAGGAATAAAAAAATAGACAAATTATATTTTAATTTACATTTTATTGTATAAAATATTGTATATTAGGATAGTTTACATTAAAAACAACAATGTAAGATATAAATAAACAATAAATACAAGTAAAGTTTATACAAACTATTATTTAAACATCCCTATTTCTAATTTTTCAGGACAAGGGTAAGTATATTTATATATAAAATACAAAGAATAAGAATTCAAAATACAATCTAATCTATGGACATAATAAAGACAACAATGTATTACAAATAAACAATAAAAAGTACTTAAACTAATACACGTTTTTATTTAACAACCCCTTATTCATTCCACAGGAAAATATCACAACAAAGAGACAGGGAAATATGTACACCGTTGATTCCGCAGTAATAAATTTAAAGTGTCATTTTAAAACTAAAGAAATATTACTGAAATACTAAGCTGAAATGATTTGCAAACTACCATTAAAACATAGCTAATTTTATTTGAAATAACATCTATGACTTTTATTCTGTACAATAAAAACATGACAAAAAAAAAATGAGAATTTGTTCAACTTTTTAAAAAACGAAGCTGTCAAATTTTAATTAGCGAATTTTTAAACCCTTGGCCCTACGCCCTTGAAACTTAAATATGTTGTTCTACGACCTCGACATTTCAAAGGATGCTAAGGGAACGCGAAATTTCAAGGAAATCGCTGAAAACCCAGCCGTTTCCGAGATACGGACCCTCAAAGTTTTCCCAAGAGTTTAACGCTTAAATTCGTTAATTAAAAGTGATTAAAGGGTGCACAATAGCGTATCGGTAGGATTTAAACCCGCGCTTTCCATTAGTTTGCACAGAATTGATGAAAACCCTTTGGTTTACAACATATTTGCCCTTCAAGTTTGTGGCGAAGGGCTAGAAAGACAGGACAAGTGTTATTAAACTTACTTGGATCTGCAAAATTTAAATCCGTGGTCGATTTTTCACGAAGGGCTCAAATAAGCTCTTTAAAAAAAGGCGGTCAACAGGGAAGTATGAGAACTCTATTATGCATACTAATAAATGTAAAATGCCATTTTAAAGCTAAAAAAATATTACAGAAAAACTAAGCTGAAACGATTTGCAAACTACCATTAAAACATAGCTAATTTTATTTGAAATAACATATATGACATCTATTCAGTACAATGAAAACATGACAAAAAAAAAATGAGAATTTGTTCAACTTTTTAAAAAACGAAGCTGTCAAATTTTAATTAGCGAATTTTTAAACCCTTGGCCCTACGCCCTTGAAACTTAAATATGTTGTTCTACGGCCCCGACATTTCAAAGGATGCTAAGGGAACGCGAAATTTCAAGGAAATCACTGAAAACCCAGCCGTTTCCAAGATACAGACCCTTAAAGTTTCCCGAAGGGTTTAACGCTTAAATTCGATAATTAAAAGGGATTAAAGGGTGAAAAATAATTTATCAGGAGGATTTAAACCCGCGCTTTCCATTGGTTTACACAGAATTGATGAAAACCCTTTGGTTTACAACATGTTTGCCCTTCAAGTTTCTGGCGAAGGGCCTGTGCTAATTCCTGTACTAAAAGGGCTAGAAAGACCGGACAAGTGTTGTTAAACTTACTTGGATCTGCAAAAGTGAAATCCGTGATCGAATTATCCCTAAGGGCTCAAATAAGCCCTTAGCCCTTTATAAAAGGGCGGACTCCTACCGGATGATTAATTCCGTACCTAGAAAACTTAATACTAAAGAATAGGATAGGAAAATTCGGAAAATTCCCTAAAAATTGCGATATTTTCCTGTCTCTTTTGTTATTACATAGGAAAGGTAAAGAAAAAAACACATTTATTTATTTATTCTTATAAAAAATCATCTATTTTCTTCATCCAGTGTTGTAATTACCGTATCCTATCGCTGGGTGTAGTACGGCCCTTCGCGGAACCTGTAAACAATCATAAACATTGTTTATTTTGGGCGCCAAAGTATAAAAGACATAATCAATTAACACTTAATTAGTGTTAGTTATTACGTTATAATATTAATATTATGTTTTTATAATGAAGACTTCAGTTCCTTTCTGACTTTCGTGAAGTGAACATGGGGTGCTTGTGAATAATCGTGTATTGCGATACTGTAGTGTTTATAAGAACCGAAAAACTTAGTAATTTTTATGACAATCACTCTCTTGTTTGATTTATAGTTCACGGTATACATAAAAGTATAACAATTTACGCTAAAATTATATTTATTTCCTCATTATCAAAGCATATTTTAACTTTGTTTTATTAAGTGCTCTAATTGTTAATTTAATTTGTGCGAGTGTTGTGTAATGATTACTAGAAAGTGTATTCTAATCAGTGTTCATCGCCAAAGACAATACAGTTCAGGGATGAAGTATTAACAGACGATATGCGAAGAAAATTCGCCTATCACTGCCATTACAAGTAAGTACTAAAATTAAAAATATTGTTTATAGCCGTTAAAAATCGCGTATGCTGAAATCTATTTCAGCCCGCTGAAATATCTGTAACTATGTTTACTTATTTATTTATTTTTCAAACGGCATGTCTACCTCTTTTATTTCCAAGTTGCTATTTTTAACTGTGTGGGAGTGGTAAATAAAAATATTAAATAAGAAATCAAGACAAAGTTCAGTAAAAATTAAAATATTATATGGTGTGTTTAAAGGTGAAAAAATTAACTTGCAATGTATATTGTTTTAGAATTTGAAGTCTGGAGATCAGGCGAATCGGTTCACGACTTCATAATACCGCTGGAGAAAGTTTCTTGATCCAGACAACGAAATGAAGTTGTCAACCAGGTCCGGAGAGAAGCCTCAAGATGCTGGAGACTCACGAAGCGGTTCTCCAAGTCGCGATGTCTACGTGTCGTACCAATGAAACGTCGGAGACATGATCAAAAAAAAGAAATTTGTTAATAAAATTATAAATGTAATAACTTATTTATTGAATCTTCAATTATTTGTATTATTATCTGTAGGTACTATAATAATTTGGCTTCTTTATATTAATATCTAAAGTTAAAATTTTCCTATAGAAAAGTATTTGTCAACATTTCAATAATTTTAACACTTTGCTTGTTTCTTTAGAAATACATTTGAAACACACAAGTTCCTATCTTGCTTAGTGTGAAAGTTATTGAACCCCAAAGTTGGAATTTTATATAGAAAATTACATGTCTATGAATAATCATTTCACCAACTCTGAAAATTTGCTTATTCATAGAAATGCATGCTGAATTCAAATTTGAAACGCACAAGTTCCTATTTTAGTGCTCTAAAGTTGAATTTTTCTATAGAAAAACATTTATCCTTGAATAAGTATAAAACTTTCATCATCTTACAAACTCTGAAAATTGACAAAGGGAAATGCATGCTGAATTCATAATTGAAACATACAAATTCTTATTTTCTTTAGTTCAGAGAAACATTAACACCTAAAGTTGAAATATCCTTTAGAAAAGTATCTGTCCTTGATCAACCATAAATGATATTTTTTTCAGCGATGAGTAATCACCCTTTCTGTCGACCTTAATTTTCATAAAATATATTTATTTCGCGGGTAGTTCATGAACCCTGTTTACAAATAAATTTCAAAAATCTTATTTTAACTATTTATTTTTATTATTATATAATAGCCCAACTGTTATATACATTAATTTTGTCAGTTTCATTATTACAGTGCTAGTGAACAGACGTGTATATGGTGTGCTCAAGTAGTGTGCTTTCGAGAACAGCTTCCTGGTGCTTGAAGAAGACATATGGACACCTTCAGGACTTGGAGTTATACTTAGGGAAATAATTTATTTATAGTAAGTTTTATTTCTGATGTAGATATACTTTACATTTCAATAATAATTGTTAGTGTTGTACCGAAAATAATTTTAATTTATTTAGAATTATTTAATGGTAGTAATACTACCGTATACAAATATCATATATTGTTGTAGATATTATATATTTTATTAGGTACATATATTTTATTTTTAAGTAATTATGAATATGTACGACATTAAATGTACCCATAATACAATACAATCAAATACTTCAAAAATGAAATAAAATAATTATTCATTTAAATATTAAATTTCTCGCACTTTCTTTCATATTATTTTTTTTGACAATTACAAATAATAAAAAAATTCAAAGTTCATTCAAATTTTAATTCCGAGTATATTTTTATTGTTACAGAACTATGTAACAGGGAAATGAACTGTGGTCCTGGACGAGCCGTGGAAGGATATGAGTGAGTTCCAGCAGGATAAGAATCCAGATTTCATCATTGGAGATGGTCACACTGTTGCAGAACATCGCAAAATACTCCCACACATATATTTGGGCTCCTCAATACTTATTTATATGATTTATGTAAATAAATAAATAAAACTTATATATACATACTTTTTAAACGGCACAGAAAACAATAAGCAAGTTCAAATAATACCTATTAACATGAACCCAAATTTGAAAACCACAAATCGCAATCTTACTAAGTTTTGGAGTATTTTATTATACCTAATATATCATCAGTGAATTTTTTTCAACAATTCGAATTCCCGAATCATATATATATATATACACAAAACAACCCCCTGAAACCAAATTTGATAACTGCAAGTCCCTATCTCAGTTTTTGAATATTTTATTTTAAACTTAATATATTCAACAGACATTTACTTATACTTTTATACAATCATCATTAAATTTTTGTCAGTAATTCGAATTCCTGAAACATAGCATATTTATACAAAACAACTCTCTGAAACAAAATTTGTAAACCGCAAGTCCTTATCTCACTTAGTTTTTGAATATTTTATTTTAAACTTAATATATTCAACAGACATTTACTTATATTTTTAAACAATCATCACTGAATTTTTTTTCAGCAATTCGAATTCCTGAACCAGCATATTTATACAAAACAACTCTCTGAAACAAAATTTGTTAACCGCAAGTCCTTATCTCACTTAGTTTTTGAATATTTTATTTTAAACTTAATATATTCAACAGACATTTACTTATACTTTTATACAATCATCATTAAATTTTTTTCAGCAATTCGAATTCCTGAAACAGCATATTTATACAAAACAACTCTCTGAAACAAAATTTGTTAACCGCAAGTCCTTATCTCACTTAGTTTTTGAATATTTTATTTTAAACTTAATATATTCAACAGACATTTACTTATATTTTTAAACAATCATCATTGAATTTTTGTCAGCATTTCGAATTCCTGAAATATAGCATATTTATATAAAACAACCCCCGAAAATAAAATTTGAAAACCGCAAGTCGCAATCTCATTTAGTTTTTGAATATTTTATTTTAAACTTAATATATTCAACAGACATTTATTTATATTTTTAAACAATCATCACTGAATTTTTTTTCAGCAATTCGAATTCCTGAAACAGCATATTTATACAAAACAACTCTCTGAAACAAAATTTGTTAACCGCAAGTCCTTATCTCACTTAGTTTTTGAATATTTTATTTTAAACTTATTATATTCAAAGACATTTACTTATATTTTTAAACAATCATCATTGAATTTTTGTCAGCAATTCGAATTCCTGAAACATAGCATATTTATACAAAACAACCCCCTGAAACCAAATTTAAAAACCGCAAATCCCTATATCACTTAGTTTTTGAATATTTTATTTTAAACTTAATATATTCAACAGACATTTACTTATATTTTTAAACAATCATCACTGAATTATTTTTCAGCAATTCGAATTCCTGAAACAGCATATATATACAAAACAACCCCCTGAAATTAAATTTGGAATCTCTTTAGTTTTTGAGTATTTTATTTTGAACTTAATATATTCAACAGACATTTATTTATATTTTTAAACAATCATTACTGAATTTTTTTCAGCAATTCGAATTCCTGAAACATAGCATATATATACACCCAAATTTGTAAGGTACAACTACACATCTTGAAACAAAATTAACTTCCTGAAAATTTGGAAAACATAATTTCATATTTCACTTAATGTTTGATATATTTAAAATTAAATTTACTATAAACATCTCTTGAAGCAAGTATTGTTGAAATTATTTTCAGTGGTTCCAAAATTTTAGAATAGTGTATAATTTATTTAAATGAGACTTGAAATAGAAATTGTACTAAATTAAAATTTGGTTGTATCGTAAATATATTTTTATTTACAACCCTTATGTACTCATTTTTTTCGCGCTATTTCTATATTCATAAAATTCAAAACACCTTGAACAAATTACCTAATACATAACAAGCGATTATTATTTATAATGACTCATTATTATTTAATTATTAAGTTTTATTTCGAGGGGCAAGCTAATTATCTAATACCCTGACTATTACGTAGATTAATTTTTTCAGTTTGTTTGTTGCAGTGCTAGTGTAAAGACCTGTGTATGGTGTGCTGCAAACACGAGGACGATTTCCTGGTGCTTGGAGAGAACGTTAGGATACCTGCAGGACTTGGAGTTATATCCATAGATTTCATTTATTCAAAGTGAGTTTTTTTTTTACTTTTATACTACTTTATAGTTGTATTCTTTATTCGATATATTAACCATTAATTCCGAGAGATTATTCTGATAGATATTAAATTTAAATGATTGCTCGTATTATATCGAAAATAGTTTGCATTCATTTATAATTATTTAATATTTCAACCATATACAATCTAACATTTTATTCGTTAAATATCTATGTAGCACCGCATATAGTTTTACGGTGTAGATAATATTTAAAAAAAAAAGTTTTATGTTAAACGCCTATGTCACGAATTCTCTTGTTCACGCTGTGTATTATTTAATAAATATCATTGTATGTCCTATATACATATTTTACTACATGTATTTTGTTAAATATATACGTAATTATGAATATATACCTATACCTATACTTATTCATATTTGTTGCATTCTCATATATTTTCTATTGTTGCAGAAAGATAAGTTGTACCTGTACCTACATTCGGAGAGACGATGCTGTAAAAGTTCTCGAGCGAGTTGCAGTTCAGAAATCCTGATTTTAACGTTGGAGATTGTCACATTGTTGCAGAGCATCGCACCCAAAACAACCCCAATACAGATTTTGTACACCTCTCGCTTCAAGTCGTTATTTATACAATTTATGTAAAATAAATAAATAAAACTTCAACTCACACCTATAAAGTATATGATCTAATCGTTAACATGAAAAATTATCTACTCTACTAATAAAAACTTATGAACATATGCCTAAAACACATAAATACATTCATACATACATATAAGCATATTTGAATAACAGAATAAAATCATGTCATTATAAAATACTTATTTTCATAATTATATTTTAACATCTTAAAGCATATTACGTTATGTTCACATACATCAATATCACAAACACATACACGCATACAAACGAACACACATACATATTATTTGAAGGGTACAAGAAACAATAGAGCTAAGCCTACATATAGTAAATTCCTTAATATCATTTTAAAACGTACAACTCGTTATATCTCTACAATTTTCGTGATATTCATTTTAAAGCTGCTATCTTCAATAAACATGTACACGTCATGAAATAAACATTATTGATTTTTTTTTTAGCAATTTAAACCATTTGAAATTAAATATTCTTACAGGAAATTACTCCCAATATCTAAATTTGAAAAATAAGTCGCTATTTTCCTTAGTTCTCATGCTATTCATTTTCAATGTTACAATTTTCAATAAACATTAATGAAACAAATTTCAGCGATTTAAACCTTTCGAATACAGACAGAAAATTACTCCCTACATTCAAATTTGTAAAATAAACGTGCATATTTCTCTTAGTTTTCGTGATATTCATTTTCAAATTATATACTTTATAAAATAAACATAACTGATTTTTTTTCAGTAACTCAAACCTTTTGAAATTATGTATAAATATAGTAAATTACCCTCTACCTTTACATCCAAATTTGGAAAATACAAATCACTTTTTCTTTTAGTTTTTAATATTTTCATTTTATACGTTCCCTTTTCCAATAGACATTTACCTGTCTTGAAACTAGCAGTATTGAAAATGTTTACAGCGATTCCAAAGTACTCAAATTACGTTTAATATTAGGATAATTCGCTATCACTCTTACTTCTTGAACTATTTAATTTTAAAGTTACTATATACAATATAACAATCACCTACGTAGTAATGGTATTCAAAACATGTACATACATATAAACATATTTAAATAACAGAATAAAATCATGTCATAAAATACTTATTTTCATAATTATATTTCAACATCTCAAAGGTTACTACGCTATGTTATGATACAATATCACAAAAATACACGCACACGTTACATACATATTATTTCAAGTGTGTAAGAAACAATAGAGCTACGTCTGCATATAGTATATTCCTTATCATTTTGATACTAGTATATCTTTTTTTAATTTTCGTTATATTCATTT
The DNA here is from genome assembly GCA_951394225.1 of Harpalus rufipes. Taxonomy (NCBI): domain Eukaryota; kingdom Metazoa; phylum Arthropoda; class Insecta; order Coleoptera; family Carabidae; genus Harpalus; species Harpalus rufipes. The sequence continues at coordinate 51,619,086 of OX596280.1, forward strand.
TAAAAGCTGCTATTTTCAATAAACATGTACACATCTTGAAATAAACATTACTGAATTTTTTTTAGCAATTTAAACTATTTAAAATTAAATATATATACAGGAAATTACTCCCAATATCCAAATTTGAAAAATAAGTCGCTATTTTTCTTAGTTCTCATGTTATTCATTTTCAAAGATACTATGTTTAATAAACATGGAAATAAACATTAATGAAACAAATTTCAGCGATTTAAACCTTTCGAAATTAGGTACATATAGAAAATTACTCCCTATATTCAAATTTGTAAAGTACAAGTACATATTTCTCTTAGTTTTCGTGATACCTATTCATTTTCAAATTATATACTTCGTAAAATTAACATTACTGAATTTTTTTCTGTAATTCAAACCTTTTGAAATTATGTATAAATATAGTAAATTACCCTCTACCTCTACATCCAAATTTGGAAAATACAAATCGCTTTTTTCCTTTAGTTTTTTATATATTCATTTTATAAGTTGCTTTTTTCAATAAACATTTACCTATCTTGAAACAAGCATTACTGAAAATGTTTACAGCGATTCCAAAATACTGAAATTACATTTACATACAGAAAATAACCCTATAAATCTAAATAAGATTAAGATAATTCGCTATCATTCTTAGTTCTTGAACTATTTAAATTTAAAGTTACTATATACAATATAAGAATCACATACGTAATAATGGTATTCAAAACTTTAAAAATTCAGTATCTAGGAACTATATAAGTAAGTGGGATGGGGACTTAGCTCTATTTTTCTACACCATCATTTGCATCCCTTACATACATACGAGCACACACTTGTAGTCTTATACTTTGAGAAACTTTGATCGTTCTAAATAAAAGGAAAAGCTGTTTTATTTATATTATATTTATTAACACATTTACCTCTCTACATACGCCAGTTGAAAAACACTTCATAATACATACGCACTTTGCAAAATAGTCATTTGTTATAACAAGAGCGGGAAATAACACTTTACGCTCATGACACTCATACACTACTTTTCTACGTCCGTTGACAGACAATAAAAACACTTTGGTTTCAAATTTTACTGTAAATAATTTCAATTTTCTGCTCTAAACTGACAGTTTCAAAAGGCTACTTTCAAAATGGATGAAAAAAATGACATTGTATCACTTTGAAAGAAAATCATGTTATCATTAACAAACATAGGTACATTCACTGTCACATTATTTATCATTAGTACACTCGTACTTTATATACTTTTTTTCTACATCCATTGATTTGGTTTAAATTTTCTGCTTTAAACTGACAGCTTCAAAAGGCTACTTTCAAAATGGATGAAGGAAAAAATTATATTGTTTCACGTTGAAAGAAAATCATGTCATCGTTAAAAAACATAGGTATATACACTGTCACACTGTTTATCATTAGTACACTCGTACTCGTACACATAGGATATTATTCATATACACATTTTCATCTTTAAAAATTCGTATTTTCTTAGACATATGTAATAAATGACATACTTTTACTCTGTTATGCTTATATAGAATAATATATCTTAAATAAAACAATACAAACGGATGAATGCTCATACATCTTTATACTAAACTACTATACAATCATTTTATTGAATACAAACACATAATAAATGTATAATATAGTTTATATTATTATTTATTATTCTACAGACTTTACGCTCTGGGAAAACACTCATATATTCACATACTTAAAAAAAAAACTATCTTTCATCTTACGAAAAAACGATATACTTTTACTTAGGCTGTTGTATATAAGATAGTAAAATCATTTACAAAAATACATATATGTGTGTGTTTGTAATCGTAATTGCATTGTTGATAATGTATTGTTGCACACTCATTGAAATTATATATGATATACTTTACATCTCTGTATTTTTCTGACTATATATACTTCCCATATATTGAATACATTTATCTAGTTATGTACATATCGCAAATCTGTACCATTAAAATGTATATCTTAATATGTTACCTAATAGTCGCAATAAAACTTATTCCTAATAAAAATTAGACTACATATTCTAGTTAAAAATGTATCATTCCTTATGCATATATCTATGAGATAAAGAATTTATGTATAGTAACATTATCAAGTCGAATTTGACGTAATTAGAGCACATATCATCATCTCTGTATTTGTGAAACTGCGAACGTCTTATACGAGTAATTGCGTATCACAAATATATGGATCAAAAATTATTTATTCATTGTTAAAATAATGTATTTCATGTATTATGTACTGTCATATTATTATGTAACACATCTCTGACAAATAAATCCTTGTTATAAATAACAAACTATTTCATTCCAATACACCGATCAAAAATCGCATTCCAAAGATCTAGATTCATATCCCGCTTGCTAGCAAACATTTTGTAGGCCGCCAATCTGAAACCAGAACGGCGACCTACAAAATCCTGCAAACCAAAGATCCCAATTCGATTCCCGCCTACTAGCCTACTAGCTACCTGCACCCAGCAACCATCCGAGCATATTCACCCCTTCCTAGCTAGCAACCAGCAAAACCACCAGCCCGGCCTAGCCTACGGTCTAGGACGGATTCTGGTGGCCAGCTGGCCAGCTAGCTAGAAATCCAGAAAAAGCATGTATATAGCTCGATTACGTAAGATTACGAAGCAGAGTCTCCGGTTCGACACCACCGCTCACGCCGAATGACTAGAAATTCATCAAACAGCTGTATATAAGGCTGAAATCTGTGGTGGGAGACTAGGATTCATGAATCCAACACCAGGCGATCGAATTTTGTGGGGAATGTCTTGCTATAGCCTTTCGATTGTACGAATTTTAAATTTTGATGATCAGATATTTTGCTATAGCTAGTAAATTTAAAGTTTGTGGGCACATGTCTTGCTATAGCCGTTCGATTCGGCGAATTTCAAATTTTGATGATCAGATATCTTGCTATAGCCTTTCGATTCTGCGAATTTTAAAATTTGGTCTTGCTACAGCCACCAAATTTTATTTTTGTCAAGGCATATGCCTTGGGATTCGTTGAAAATCCGACTGAGAGCTCAAAAATGCTCGTAGCGGCAGTAAAATGCTACTTTTCAGCCGTTACGGCTCTAAATCGTCGATTTTACACGATTTTTGAATTTTACCGACCAGAAGCCTTGCTGTAGGCTGTATATTATCGATTATGTAATCGAGCTGCCGTGAATCGCACGCTGTATATTCGGTGATTACGTAATCAACTGGCATGGTTTCGCTCGCTATATATCCGCGATTATATAATCAAGCTGCTGTGGTTCGCTTACCGCTGCTCTCGGCCCTATTTAGCTGGTAGGCTGGAATTGAACTTGGATTTTTCAATTCGCAAGAATGCTGTTTGTAAATCGTTTAGGTGCTGCCGATCGCAAATCGATGCTCTAGATCTAGTTCGTATTTAGGTGAATTGCAGGTTACCTGAAAAATTTGGGTATGGAAAAATTGGGATTTTGAATTGAAAGATTGTATTCATTTTGTTGTGTTTATTGGTCATTCATATAATACATTTTTAAATCTAATATATAACGATATGAATTAGAACTTACAAATAAATAAAATGAAATATGTATCATCAAATGTATATTAAGTTATATATTTTCACGTGGTTACATTATGTACATATTTTGACATTTTTTTCTAAGACTTATCGAGATGGAGATATTTTAGATGTTATATATATTACAAGACACAAAAGTAGATCAATGTATATTATATTTTATAATGCAAATAGCTAGTGGATCTGTAAGTCTTAGAAAAACATATCAAGTATCAGGATATTAAGTAGAGCAATAAATATATAAATACCAGATATGTACTATCACATATATTATATAGTTATATTTTCCAATACAGTTAGCATATATGTACGTATTTTGTAAGTCGAGAACTAACGTAATTTGAGTAATTCATCTCGGAAAACAAGGATTTATTGTCAAATTTGGTTCATTTTATTAGCTATTTTCTCGCGATTTATTCGTTTAATATGTCCATGTATGCATTTACTAATTGAATCTTTTAACAGCTTAGAAAAGTTAATAATGATATATGTATTTGTAATTATAAACTTTATTAAAGAATATGAAAATAACGTGTAGTTAATACATGATAAATTCGTCAGCAATACATATGAGTAAAAAATGTATTAATCAATAAATAGATCAAAATATGAAATTAGTTTTTTTTAATTATTTAGAATGAATCTTACTTATTAAATAATTATCTTAATAAAAAGAGAAAATGTAATACAGTTCTTTTGTAGTGCAAGTATGAACAAACTATACTAATTTCTTTGCCAGGGTAAGCGTTATCTTATAATTTAACAAAAAAATAGGATTAAGATTTTTTTCTGAAGGTTTCGTTGGAATATGTGATTGTATAATATTTGATATGTATTAGTAAGTATATATTTTTTCGTATACAAGTGTCTCAGGCTAAGTACTACTTATACATATATAATTATATAGGTAGGTAATAGGTATGTATATATATTTTTTACGCACATCAACAAATAAACATAATATACATATATGTATACGTAAGGTAACACACTACACATATAATAATGGAAACTTATAATAAATAAAACCAACACATTTATATTAAACAATATTATCGGCAATTATTTTTTAGCTATTTGTATTTCACTGTCGTCGGTGTTAATCCCGATCACTCCGTTTCCAAATCCGACGCACATGGCACACTGCATTAACATCCACCAGAGAAAATGTATCATATTCTAGTAGCTCAGAAGTTTATGAACGAGATCCACTTACACAGCGAAACCGCGAAACAGACGTATGACTAGTAGTGCACTCCACAAAAAACATTCTGGAACATCATCATTATTTAATGTGATGATGATGATATATGAGGATGATATATGGGTTTGGATGGTATTATAAATTTTGATAATACCAATATTTTTTTTCTAGATTATATAGTTCAATTTAAATTAAGATGTATACAGAACATTTCCTTTAAAAGTTATTTGAAAATTAAATATTGGCCAAGGTCGCCACAAAATTTAACAGCACCAAATATTTGATTAAAAAAACAAAAGGACATTTAAGATGACCTCTAAAAAAGGTAAACAAAAAGTCTCATTTAATCGAAATCGTAACTCTTAATAATTATCGAGATAATATGAACCATGTTTTATTTTCAATAATTCTAGCGTGACTCATATTTAAACAAAATGGATAAGTATATTAATAAAGGAATAAATTGCAGCTATCGTTATTATTGCATACATACATAGGTGTACATGTATTATTCTTAAACATTTATAAAATAAAATTTTGAAAATACGAACGTGTCTTGTTCTGAAAAATTCTAGGGTGGCCCCCGTACTTAGACATAATAGATAATAAAATAATATCATCACGGCATCTTACCCAGTGCTGGGTGTGCCAATCTGCTTTGTACAAAATTTCGGTAAGAATGATGACACTCATTTATGGCGTAGAGGGCACTTAGTAACGAATTTAACATTTCTTGTGCGCACAAATAATTGAAATGGTATTTCTTCTTTCGATCTATGAGAAATTTTGTCCTACTATTCATATGTTCAAAATTCTTCAAATTCATTGACAGTATTAGCGGTATTTCTTAAGGATGTATGATATATTAACATACCTATAATTTAAATACATATTTAATAAACAAGAATTATATTTAATGTATTTGTACCTTCCAAAAAAATCTGTTGTGGCCAGCACAATACCTTCCGTCAATCCTGTGTATTATGTACAAATTCCATACATAAATTTTCTTCTAAAAGATTCTAATTTTTTGGTATTTTATGATTCCCTTTCTCGGCAACTGAATTCTATTCTCCTGATAACAAACAAACCACATGAAATAAGAAAATCATGAAATTTTGAATGAAAATTATGACACTTGTCAGTTATGGACATAATTAATTGCTGTCATTTTGATACGGGTTCCCATATCTGCTTGCCAAAGGCACGCGCCCTATACTTTTTTTTTTTTGCGAAAGATGCTATATTTCCAGTAAAGTTATTTCATAAACAAACTATGCAAATTGCACTTGACACTGACATCTACTTCTTCTTCTTTAGTTTTTCCCATTCGTTAGGGGGTCGCTATTTTTTATTTTCTTCTTCCACTCATTTTTGTTTTGCGTGTCTTTCTCATTCAGTTCCTTTTCTCTCAAGTCTTCTGCAATACATTCTTTTCATCTTATATTTGGTCTTCCTATGTTTCTTCCACCTTCTATTAATATATTCATCGCTTCTCATGACATGTTCAAACCAATGTAATCGTCTTTCTTATATCCAGAAACTTCTAACACTAGAGTTACTTCCCTTATTCTGTCATTGATTTACATTTTATTGATACTGACATCTGTCAATTTGAATTAGCAGTTTCCATGGTTAAGTTAGCATAGCTGGCTGAATTATGAAATTTATATGAATTTTTTTATCTTTATTATTCTTTAATCCTATATCTGTTAAATATGAAATATAAAATGCAATCAAATCGTATAGACAATAATATATTCTTTAAGTTATAATAACATTTAACTGAGTTTTTCAAGAAAAACTGTTAAAATCTTCAAATGAGGGTACTTCCGGTTGACCAATTATAACCAAATTCTAATCAAGTCTGCATATGGTTGTAAGGAAGAGGAATACGCAAGAATTGTAATTTTTGGAATTCTAGTATTGGAGATATCGTGCAGGAAAAAACGGTCACATACACACACACACACATACACACATACACACACACACACACACGCACATACGAACACACACACACACATACAGACATCATCGTAAAAATAGTAAAATCGTATTGTAAAGACCCTAAAACGTGCTTATTCAATGGAAACTCACCACCGATTTTTTTGACCAAAGACAATACCTTCCTTACCTATAGGTGCCGGAAGGTAAAAATCTGATTTTTGACACTGACATTTTACAGTTATCTGTCAATTACAAACATTTAAATATCTCTACTGTTTTTTGGGCAACGGGATTTATTACAACAGATTATTCTATATTATTATATTATAATATTATACTATATCTCCAAACCTATTCGAGATATAGTAAAAAAATTAAATGTGTCAGATTGAGGATTTAATTTTCTTTAATATTACCAAGAAATTTTTTCAAAAAATTATGTTTAGAATATTATTTTTCAAGAATCTGCTACTTCCGGTTGACCAACTGTTGCCAAAACCTTTTCAACTCTTCCCATTAATGTCCTATTGGGAAATACGTAGTTAAACAAATAATAAGTCTTATAGTTTTTGAGTAATCGTCCTTCCACGTCCTACACACATACATCATCGTAGAAATGTTAAAATCGGATTGTAGGGATCTTAAAACGTGCTTATTCATTAAAATCTGGATATGCGATTTTTAGCATGAATCCAATACCTCTCTTAGCGAGAGGTAAAAAGTTTAAAATGCGTAAAAAATGAATAATAATGACTAATGACATTAAAATTTCTACAGTTCGTAAAGAAGACGATGGAAATAACGTGTAGTTAATACCTAGGTGATAAATTCGTCAGCAACATATATGAGTAAAAGATATATTCATTAATAAATAGATCAATGTATAAATATCGGTTTTTCATTGTATACAACGAATCTTGTTTGGCAAATATCTCTACTACTTTAAAATGTGTTTCAAACTGGGGCGATATGTACATCGAATAAATATATTTCAATTGAAAATGCAGTATGGATCACTATTATATATGATGTGCCCTAAACTTTCAAAATTTAGCTGCTTTACACAGAAAAAAAGAATATATCCACATTCCCATTATTATTAAATGTAACAATAAGTGTACGAGCCCAACCCCAAATGTATTCGTACCCTCATTTTAACAATAATCTACGGGCAAATATATGACAATAGACACGTGCTAATTTTTTTAGGTCCAACAGTAAATAATACAATATTTATGTTAGTATTATTTATAAAATTGAAGGTAAAGGAAACTGACAATATATTCAATTAATTACTATATTATATTTTTTAGTAAAATTATTTGCAAAGTGATATTTATTACAGTACCACCTACAATTATATTAAAAACAAGAATAAATAAACTTCTGGATGCTATGATTATTACTCCAATTCAACAAATTTTGATATGGTGCATTAATAGAGTGTATAGAACTTGAATACATTGCTTATAATAAAATTTCTTAGGTTTAATAATAATTTATTTGCAAATAAACCATTGTCTGCATGTGACAAATGTTTTCGTCTTTAATAATTCGCAAATAAGATGGCAATTAATTGAGTATATTGTAAGTTACCTTTACCCTCAGTTGAGTAGATAATACTAACATAAATATTGTATTATTTATTGTTGGAACGAAAAATTTTGGGACTTGTCTTTTCTCATATTGCCCGTAGATTATTGTTTAAATGATAAATTTAGTTAATAACATTGTATTTAAATCCAGTACACTTTAGTCTTAACTAGTGCAACCTAAAAATTTATTTTTTATTGCTGTTAATATATTTATTTCAGAGGGTACGAATACATTTGGGGTTGGGCTCGTATTCATTTCAGTTTAATGTAATACATACTTTAATACGAAAGTTCAACAAATTATTTCAATATGTACGAATTGTGAACGGCGTCATGACATTTTAAAATAAATTGGTGCAAAAATAAGTAATTTACCTTGCAAATATCAGCTGGACTCTGCTCCAGTGTCATTACAATTTGTTTAAAACACTCACAAAGTAAATATAACAATTAAATTCAGTATGACATATAAAATAAAATTACACACTATGAAGCGTCGTTTCTCTATGCTGTTCCGAACGCAACAAACCAATTAATTGAACAAATGTTATGTGACTGGTTTAGACCTTGAAAAAAAATCCGCTGATATTTGAATTTGATGAATATGAATATTATATTCTGAAATAAATCGTAAATGAGATTTGTTATTAAATATGTATTATCATTATGAATAGCCCTTATGTATGAGCCCAACCCCAAATGTATTCGTACCTTCTGAAATAAATATATTAACAACAATAAAAAATATTTTTTTTTTAGGTTACATTTTTGTTAAGACTATATTTGGGCATTTTTTAATTTTATGTATTAATAAAGTATACTGGATTTAAATACAATGTTATTAACTAAATTTCTAATTTAAAAAATAATCTACGGGTAAATATATGACAAAAGACAAGTCCCAAATTTTTTCGTTCCAACAGTAAATAATACAATATTTATGTTAGCATTATCTATATTTTATTACTTTAATCAAAAAAATCGGTGGTGAGTTTTCAATGAATAAGCACGGTTTAAGGTCTCTATAATACGATTTTACTATTTTTACGATGTCTGTGTGTGTGTTTGTGTGTGTGACTATAATTTCGGCCGCGATATCTCCAATACTAGAATTCCAAAAATTACAATTTTTACGTACTAGTCTTCCTTACATCTACATACAGATTTGATTATATTTTAGTTAATTGGTCAACCAGAAGTACCTTCAATTGAAGATTTTAACAGTTCTTGAAAAAACGCCGTTAAATATTATTTTTCCCACATTTTATGTTATTATAAATATTAAAGAATATTCTTATCTATATGAATTGATAGCATTTTATATTTCATGTTCAATGGATATAGAGTTAAACAATTATAAATAAATTAAATCTTATAAATCAGCCATGGAAACAGCTACTATATTAAGAAAATTCTAAATGAAAGATGTTGAAATAGATATTGGGGAAGACATGGAAAGATAAGGAATGTAAGAATAAGGGAAATGGCTCGAGTGATAGAAGTTTCTAGATAGATACAAGAGAGACGATTACATTGGTTTAATCATGTCATGAGAAGAGATGAAGAATATATTGGAAGAATGAAAGATAAGATGGAAGGACTGTATTGCGGAAGACTTGAGAGAAAAGGAACTGGAAAAGGACGACACGCAAAATAGAAATGAGTGGGAAAAGGAAATAAAAAATAGCGACCCCTAGCGCATGGGAAAAGCAAGTGCAATTTGTATAGTTTGTTCATGAAATAATTTTACTGGAAATATATCTTTTGCAAGAAAATTTGAGTATGGAATTTGTAATAATACACAGGATTGACGGAAGGTAATGTGCTGGCCACATCAGATTTTTTTTAAGTGTAGTAGGTACATATATGAATTATTATCTGAATTATGCAGTACGTACTTTTTCCTAAATATAGTATTAAGATTTTTCTCTAATTGTTGTAATACATGTATGCATGTAATTTTTAAAACATAATACGTTGTATAACTAGAATAATACGAAGAATAAAAATAAACATATTATTTGATAACAGATATGAAAGTTTTCATTGGATGTATGAAAATATATGTTGTTTGTTTAGGAAGGATTTGTTTTATTTATATAAATCTTATATTGTAAGAATACAAAGGGTAAAAAATACATATTGAGGATTGTATAACGGACGGCCACAGCATAGTCTCTCCCGGGAAATCTTCTCCATGTCCTGGAACCTCAGATCTGGCAGAATCTCGGCAATACATCTGCAAAAAAATATACCATATATTAAATTCGTAGAAATGGGCTCAATAGATCAAGGATAGATTTTAAATAAACGAAGAAAGAAATTGTAAAAAATTCATGGATTTCGCTAGGATCTGAACCCAGGGCCTTCCTATTTCGTATATCTAGTAGGACGCTCTAATCATCTGGGCTACGAGTTCGCATCGAAGTCAGTGAATATTTCACAAGTCTTTTTACAAATCGTAACGAGTACACCCTTCTGACTGGAGAGATGTATACTCAGCGCAAACAATGCGCATACATGTATAAATTATTGCAAACTTTTAGGCGTTACACATACGTAGATAATTATTTGTGATATAATAAATAAAATAAGTATGTCGTCACGGCATATTACCCATTGCTGGGTGTGCCAATTTGCTTTGTACACAGATTTCGGTAAAGACAATGACATATTTGTAAGCGGGCGTTTATCAGGGGGTCAATTTTGTGCCATTAAAATTCGATATAATTTTTGCTGTCGGTCGGGATCGAATCCGGGTCCCAGATTGCTTATTTTGAAAAATTTAAGTATAATTATGTAAACATTAACACACAATTTTTAAAAAGAAATACTTTCATTAAATTCAATAAAATTGAAAACTCAATAAAACTAAACAAATCGGAAAAAATCTGGGTTTTACTTAATTATAAGATAAGAATGAAGACAGTGAAAAAAAATCATATATGTATACATAGTGGATTTTTCTTACACACAAATAATTATTTAAACATAGTAAATATTCCTGAATATGATTCTCAATGTTTGATCACCCATTAATGAATAGTGCAAAAATAATAAAATACAATCTTACCACAAATAAACTCTTCAGGTAAACTCGAGGGTAAACTGCAAGTCCTGCAGGTGTCCAGAAGTCGTCTCCAAGCACCAGGAAGTCATCCTCAAAGCCTCAAACACGAGCACACCACACACGTCTGTACACAACGACTACCCCCATTGAACTGACAAAATTTATCCATGTAATAGTTAGACATTAAATAACACTGTAATTAAATGTTTTAATAGACAAACAAAATAATTAATAAATAATTAATACGTACCTATTTTATGTGTTATATAACTTTTTTTATTTTCTACAAACGTTTTAGAATTTCGCAAAACACTAATAAAGAAAATTCAAAAATTTTCATCGGAATTTTTGACATGAAAAAGAAGGTTTTGAAATAATTTTTGTTCGTTTAATTGGTAAACAAAATAATTATTTTTATATGTGAAACAAGGATGTCCAGGAAGACATTTTATTGAAACCAGAATGTTTGCAAAATAGTTTTTACTTCTCGCTAAGAGAGGTATTGGATTCATGCTAAAATCGCATATCCAGATTTTAACGAATAAGCACGTTTTAAGGTCCCTACAATCCGATTTTAACATTTTTACGATGGTGCCTGTGTGTGTATGTATGTGTGTGTGTGTGTGTGTGTATGAGGTTGTTGGAGGTCCGATTTCTCAAATCCTATAAGACTAAAGACCTGTGTAACTACGGATTCTTCAATCTAACAGTAATGGGAAGAGTTGAATAGGTTTGGTAACAATTGGACAACCGGAAGTAGTAGTTTCTTGAGATATTTAAATGTTTGTAATTGACAATATGCAAAATGTCAGTGTCAAAAATCAACAGTTTTACTGATATTACTGAAAGCTTTTTCTAGGAAGTAGGTACATATAATATTTCTTACTGTATTATTAATTGAATATTGGCAAGTAGATATAAGGGCCCGTGACAGTATAACAGCTAGTAATTATGTACGGAGATGTCACAATTGTCATAATTTTTCATTCAAAATTTCAATATATTCTGAATTCATGTTGTTTATTTATCATTAGTATTGTGGAATATACTTGTTGTGAAAAATAATCCACATATGGATTTGGAAAATATGATGTTTTGAATGGAAAATTAGGACTCTTACTGCGGGCCCCATGTCAAGGGTTGCCAGAAATCAAAATGTCGAAAATAGACGAATTGAAAATATAGAAGTTTCAAAAAATATATAGGACTCAAACAAATCATTTTTTACTACCATTATATTAGGTGTAATTACTAATGTATTAATAATAAACACATATTAAACATATTCAGATACATGAAAATAAAAGGGACTAAAATAATAACGATTAAATTATTTTAAGTCCAAGTCAACAAATAAAACATAAAATATCGCTTTAAATTGAACATTAAAAAACTATCCTCTTCCTCTACCTCTAACTATAAAAATAACGAAAAATATAGTAAAATGAAAAACCATACTTTGAATTTTTCCGCAAGTCTGCCAAAATTATTTTATTTTCTTTGACAAAATCAAAAAAAATTAAGCAGTTCCTTTCAAAATTGTCATTAGTAGTTCTGCCCTAATTAATTCAGTAGAACACTGATTCCTGGAATCGTTCTACTTGTTCCCTATAATAGAAAATACCCGTTCTACAAAAGTGGAAATAACCGGCATGTTTAAAATAAGAGACAGATTTTAAAAATATTCGGCAAATCTGCCTTTTGAAAAATGATTCGTCACAACAAGTACAGTGTTGCCAGAATCAAAATATTATTATTGTGGGTAAATTTTTCGACTGTGATGTGGATTAGGTGTTAAAAATTACTCGAAAGTTCAGTTCAGCAGCATTTATTCTTTACCAACGTTTCGGTGCACCCTTGCACCTTCCTCAGGGTCTACAACAATTATACAATAAAAATGTAATGTATACACAATAACATGGACATTATCACACTTACAAATTCAGTTAATTTATTAAAAATCGTACCAAAAAATTCAGGGCATATACACATCCATTTGCTCTAAAAAACGACAACCGAATAATATGGAAAATAGCCGGAAATATCATATGTAAGGATTCCGGAATTTTTTGGTACAATTTTTAATAAATTAACTGAATGTTTTGTACGAAAGTATTTTGTGTACACGAATTGTAATAAATTGTAAGATCTTACTGTAAGTGTGACAATGTCCATGTTATTTTGATGTATTACATTTTTATTGTATAATTGTTGTAGACCCTGAAGAAGATGCAAGGGTGCACCGAAACGTTGGTAGTAAGAATAAATGCTGTTTGAACTTTCGAGTAATTTTTAACACCTAATTATATTGTTAGGAACATAAAAAGTTATCGTTGAATATAGATTTTTATTAATATAGGTCTGGCAATCATAGCTAGGCCGTGGCCTCGTGGGTCTAGGCGGTAATAAGACCCTGGTTTGTTTAGGATATATTTCAAAATTTTGATAACAATATTCATTTTCGTTTAATGCAATACAAAATGGAAAGTTCAACAAATTATTTTAACATTCGGAATCATGCATGGCGTCGTATTGTAAAATAACTTTAGTGTTAAAATTAGCAATTTACCTTGCAAATAGCAGCTGGATTTTTAATTCTACTGCCCCATTGTCTTTTCAATTTGTTTAAACCACATCACAAAGGAAACAGTAAACACTACTAAATATAAAACAAAATCACACACTAAACATGATGTTCTCGTTTGACGTCTTCATTACAACAAACGATGCACAAACGATGTTCACTGGCAACAAACAATCTCAAACTGGTCTCAGCCAAATTTGATTAAACTGGTCGCTAGGCGCTACATTTAAAAATGTTCAGATATTTGAATACATCGAATAAAATAAATATTTTTACACATTATGCATCTTTATTAAGTCAAGGAATACAACTACAATTTTAATTTTTACACAAGGACAATTTTATTTCTTGAAAGATGAATACAAAATAACTATTTTTTTATTGAACATTGATATATTTAAAAAAATTCAACAATCACAATTATTTTTACAAATCTTCAAAAATTGTACAAAATTCTTCGTTTGGTTGTAGAAATTGGTTCGCCATGGATGTTTCGGGGTGTCTTTTGCTAATTTGGTTGGCCGGCCGGTTGACCACATTTTGAAAATTTAGAAAGTAGAATATTCCTTGCAGTTGAAACTTTTTGTGGGATTGGTAGTTGATCTGAAGAAATAACAAAAAATCTTGTCGTATTTTATATACCTTTGAATTTTTCCCGTATTTGGAAATGTCTAGATATGTGTGGTACAATTTCCAATGCGTGTTGATCCATTTGGACTTGGTATTTGAAAACAGTTTTTCCTATTTCATTTTATACCTTCTGTAGTCATATTCCTCAGGATTTTTGCGATTTATATAATTTAGAATTTAAATATTTGTAGCAGTTGATATTTTTCCAATTACTGAAGGGTGGAAGTGTGCGAACATAACTAAACAATTAAACAAACAAATCTTCTTATTGAATTGAGTACCTATTGATGATTTTCCCACGAAGTATTGATGCTTTTACGATTAACGCTGTTTTCGTCTCTAATTTCATGGTTGTGCAATTTTTCAACTTCGGATTTATTTCATTGTTTGAAATGCTGATGAATTGTTGGATCTGTACATTTAAACAAAATAGTTTTTCGTATTTCATACCTTATCTTCTTTCTTCTTTGAATGAGGAAAAATTCGATGTCTTGAGAATTCTTCATTGTTCCATTGCAGTGGTGGTAGTAATATTTGGTATCTAAGCAATCAACAAATTTGTTTTCCTGTATTTTCAAAATTACCTTTTCTTCCAAATTAGGTACAGTTGATGTAGATTGCCGCATTCAACAATAGAGAAAAGGATTGGAATGATGATACTTCTTACATTGGAAGATTTCACGTTCTCTGTGCAATAAAACATAGTTTTCGTTGGGAGTTACATTTTACCTGAAGAAAATTCTGCCAATTCTTCACATTGTTTGGTATTTCAGGCCGTTGGTGGTACAGTGGTAAATGTATTGGAATCAATGCAGTATTTCGTCGTGCCTCTGTACATTTAAACAAAATTGTTGCTTTTTAAGTAAATCATTACCTATTCTTCTTTCTTCATTATATTCTTGATGGCGAGAATTGATGTCTTCACAGTAAAATTCTTCATTCTTCACACTAGTAGTCGTGGTGATAATTGGAAGGTATTTGTATTTGGTATCTAAGCAGTCAACAAATTGTGTTTTTTGTATTTTCAAAATTACCTATTTCTTCTGCGCAAACTATGATGTTCGGATTTTGATTGTGATGGTATTTATTGTACACGAATCTAAGCAATAGAACAAAGTTTTTGTTGTATATTCTATTTTACCTCACGGAAAATCCTCCCAATTTCTTCGTATGAACTGTGATAAAATATTGTTATTAATAATTTTGTTTGTTAATTCGGTAAGTTTATGCTTACATTTAAAGTAAATTATTATTTATTTCCTCTTCTGCAAGTCCCACGTTGTCCTGGTTCTGGAATCCCGCCGTATCCCGCGATGTCCTGAAAGCCGCCGGTCGTCGTCGCCCTGGAATCAGAAAAATGGTCCTCTTCGTTCTTCCACACCACCGCTGGTCCTCTTCCACGATGTCCATCCTCCGCGTCGTCCTGGATCCTCGCCGTTGCCCTGGAATCAGAAATCCGCTCCCTGGTCCTCCTGAAGTCTTCTACGCCGTCCTGGAATCTGGAACCTCCCTCGCCGTTCTGGAAGAGAATACCGCCACCGAAGTCCTCCTGAAGTCTTCTGCGTTGTTCTGGAACATCCTGGAACTTTCCACATCCTTCTGGGTAGCTGCTCTGACTCGTGAAGTTTTTTTGCATCACCTTGAAGTACTCCGGATCCTTGTTGTTCTGGAATAAAAATCGCCGCCGTAGCCCTCCTGAAGTTTTCTGCGTTGTACTGGAATATCCTGGAATCTTCTACGATACCGCTGTTCTGGAATCAAAAACACCCCCGAAATTCTCTTCTGCGTCGCAGTGATGTCGTCCTTCGCCGCCCTGGAATGAAGTCGCCTCTTGGATCACCGCAGTGGAATTTTAAGGAAAGTTGTTGCCGTGGAACGATGTCGTCACCGTGGGATCTTCTATGAAGTCGTCGCCTGGGATCTTCTACGTAGTTGTCACCGTGGAATTTTTACGATATTCTAAAAAATGGGAAATATTCCGTCGCCTGCGCCGTCGTAAAGTTCAATGAATGTACTCCGTCGTCCCCGAATCTTCTATGATGCCGCCCTAGAATGAAATCAACCTCGTGGTCTTCTCCGATGTCCACCTTCTGCGAAGTCCTTTGAACCCGTCCATCTTCTGCGCCGTCCTGGAACCCGTCCATCTTCTGCGACGTCCTCGAAGCCCGTCCATCTTCTGCGCCGTCCTGGAACCCGTCCATCTTCTGCGCCGTCCTCGAAGTCCGTCCATCTTCTGCGCCGTCCTTGAAGCCCGTCCATCTTCTGCGCCGTCCTCGGAACCCGTCCATCTTCTGCGATGTCCTGGAATCCTCTTCATCTTCTGCGATGTCCTGGAATCCTCTTCATCTTCTGCGATGTCCTGGAATCTTCATCTTCTGCGATGTCCTAAAACCGCGGTCAATCTTCTGTATTGTTTAAGCAGGGCCGCCAAAAGAGTGATATCTCAGGACCTCATTGCGAAATGCCAGGCCCGATGAATTAATTTTTTATTTTTTTTATAATGAATATTTGCAGGCATCATACTATATTTTTTTTTTTGAAAATAATGTATTGTGATTTGTTGTATATTTTTTTAAATAAATGTGTTTTCAATTTTTTTTTTTAATAAATGTTTTTTTTTTTTTTTTGCCTGTTCCTGTTATGTATTTTTTTATCCGGGTCACAAACCTATCGTGGGACCGAAAATTTCTCTAGGCGGCCCTGTATCCTGGTGTCATGCTCTTCTGCTCGCCCATCGCTATCTTCTGCATGGTCCTCGGTTTCCGTCCATCTTCTTCAGTCTTCGGTGCTCGACCATCTTCATAGTCCTCGGTTCCCCTTCATCTTCTCCCTGGTCCTCGGTGCCCATTTTCTCTGTGGTCTTTGGTTCTCGTCCATCTTCTCCATGGTCCTCGGTGTCGGTCCATCTTCTTCATAGTCCTCGGCGCCCGTCAATCTTCTTCATGGTCCTTGGCTCCCCTTCATCTTCTCCCTGGTCCTCGGTGTCCATTTTCTCCGTGGTCTTTGGTTCTCGTCCATCTTCTCCATGGTCCTCGGTGTCCGTCCATCTTCTTCATAGTCCTCGGTGCCGTCCATCTTCTCCATGGTCCTCGGTGTCCGTCCATCTTCTTCATGGTCCTCGGTTCCCCTTCATCTTCTCCCTGGTCCTCGATTTCCATTTATTTTCTTCCAAATCTGCCCATCTTCTTCGTAGTCCTCGGTGCTCATCCATCTTCTCCGTAGTCCTCTGTGCCCATCCATCTTCTCCGTTGTCCTAGAATACTCTTCATCTTCTGCGATGTCCTGGAATCTCGTACGGATCTTCCACGTTGTCCTGGTATAATTTGTCCATATATCTTCTCGGTAGTCCTTGTCGACAAATTCTCGTCATTTCATGCGATTTCGCCAGATGCTAGCCATTTTTTCCTGGAATCCTCTTCATCTTCTGCAACGTCTTGGCATCTTCTTCTATCCGTCCATCTTCTACGTAGCCTCGGAAACCTGATCATCTTCTGTGTTGTCGTGGATTCTTCTACGATGAACCATCTTCAGCGATGTCCTCCACGGTCGGCCATCTTCTGCGTTGATCTCCCGAAATCTTCTACGCCGCCCTGATTCTTCACTCTTCCATGTTCACCCCGGTCTTCCATCTTCTGTCATTAGTAAATGATGCCATCTGCTTCAATATTTATAGATATTCGTGTTTATTCAATTCCAATTCCATTGTTGATAACATTTGTTTCAAGTTTCCAAATAGTACCATAACAGCGATTTTGATGTAATTTGTAAATATGCCATAGTTTTAAAATAGGGAATATTTGTTCCTAAAACTTAAAGCAGAATTTGTTTTCGACGGATGGGGGATACGAGTTCCAAATTTTCCATGACAATATAAATAATATGTATTATAATATAAATCTTCCAACTTCTTGTACGAATGTTAAATGTGGAAAATAAGACGCACTGTAAGGAAAACGATTATTATTTCAATATACTACCTTCATCCTTATGACCTGTAAAAAATGTTATTAAAGGATATGTCTTCCCAAATTCTTAGATATTTGCTTCTATGTGCGAATTCATAATTATTCTTTCATTCATTCACTACTCATACTAGTTGAAGTTGTAACTATTTCATTGTTGTAATTATTTCATTGTTGTAATTGTTTCGTTGTTGATATTCAATGTGCAATATATGTAAAAATAATTATTTTGCATATTTGTTGACCTTTTTATATTAATAATGGGATGTACTTTTCCGCATTGTACGCTGTGAAATAAAATGGTAATACGCACAGAAATGTAAATTTAACTTACGTATTTTAATGGATTTTATATAAGATTATTGTCCTAATTATTATATTTGGGTACCGCAATTTGAAAGACTTTTCCGATAAAATATCTTCAATAATGATGGTCTTCGGTCTTCCTATTTTGTTATTTTGTTTTAATGAATTTTAAAGTCTAAAAAATAAGTCAAATTCTTCCCCTAAATATTTAAATAAATACCTTTACAATATTTAAAAATATTTTTGAAAGTTCCGCTATATTGTAATACATTCTTGGAAGAATTATTTACTTCATAAGCAGTTTTTTTGTAAATTTGTAACACGGGAAACTTTTCTACAAACAAACTTTCTCTGATATTTCAAGGGTACAAATACCTTCTTCATTTCTTCACCGGAAGAAATTTATTTTCGGGATATGTAGTATGTAATATTATTTACAAAAATACTCGAGAAATCCATTATATTGTAATATTTCATTTGTAATTACAAATTAACAAATTATTCTGTTATTTCAAGTATAAAAATACCTTCTTCACTCCCTTTGTCCTCAGAAAAAATTATATATTATTTGCAAATATGCTCGAAAATTCCATTATATTATAATATATTCTTAAAAGAATAATTTATTTTACGTGTAATTAATTGGAAAATTGCTAATTTGTAACACGAGTCTTTCTAAAAAAACAGAAACTTTCTCTGCTATTTCATCAAAAATACCTTCATTTCCTTTGTCATCGGGGGAATTCTGTTCCGGATATGTGTAATAGGCCGTGAAAATACGAACAAAATTAGCTTTCATTTCATGAAAGTTTGTTATTCTGCTTTGGGTTATCGCAGTTATCTTGCGTAGAAACGCAATAATATATGACTATTCTGTTTATAGATTGTGGCAACAAAATTTCCTCTGAAAAATAATTAGTTTTCCTATTTTATAAATCAAAATGGTTACCTTCCATTTTCCACAATTTTTACAAACTTTTAAAAATTGTTTCAGGGGTTTACTGGTTATTCGGACATTTTAAATTGTAACTATTGTAATCAGAAATATTGTTAAATTTTCACTGAAAAACAACACAAGTTTGTCTGCTTTAATTAATGAATTATTTACCTTTTCCTTTATCATTTCCGTAAATGAATACGGACAGATTGTATGAACTTGAATCATTTAAAATGTGTTTAAAAAATATTTTTCTCTGAAAAATAATTAGATTTCCTATTTTACGAATGCTCGAAATTTCCATCATATTGTAATATATTCTTAAAATTATTTATTTCATGTGAAATTGCAAAATTGTTAATTTGTAACACGGGACTTTTCTAAAAAAACAAACTTTCTTTGCTATTTCAAGTGTGAAAAATACCTTCATTTCCTTTGTCATCGGGGGAAATTCTGTTCCGGATATGTAATAGGCCGTGAAAATACGAACAAAATAGGCTTTCATTTCATGAAAGTTTGTTATTCTGCTTCAGATTATTGAAGTTGTCTTGCAATCATGATTGCGTAGAAACGCATGAATATTTGTGATAGTTTATAGATTATGGCAATAAAATTTCCTCTGAAAAATAATTAGTTTTCCTATTTTATAAAACAAAATGGTTACCTTCCATTTTCCACAATTTTTACGAACTTTTAAAAATTGTATTTGGACATTTTAAATTGTAATTATTGTAATCAACTGATATTGTTAAACGCATCATTTACTGTTAATGAATACGGACTTTTTCACTGAAAAATAATACAAGTTTGCCTGCTTTAAGAAATGAATTATTTACCTTTTCCTTTAACATTTCCGTAAATGAATACGGACGGAATATGTGAACTTGAATCATTTAAAATGTGTTTTAAAAATATTTTATTTGTCGTTCTCATATTGGATCAAAATTTGTTCATCATATTTTGTACTCAATTAGGTAATTGTGTTTATTAATAATTGTACTCAGATGGTCTAGAAAAGAAATGTATTTTTGGCTGCTTCACGATTACCTTTTTGCAAATATTTTTGCATATTATAATTTTAATATCTGGGGCATATTTATCCATATTTATAGAAATATATGTTTGTATGTATGTATTCGGGAGCTGAATTTTTATAATTGTACTCACGATGGTCTAGAAAAGAAATGTGTTTTTGGCTGCTTCACGATTACCTCATTTGCAAATATTTTGCATTTTATAATTTTATTTGGGGCATATTTATCCATATTTATAGAAAGTTTGTATGTACTGAATTTCATATTGTACCTTTATCGTCTTTTTTTCATCGTTCGACGCCTTTTTGATATTGGTTAATGCATGTGGATTATGATAATGATTTGTGCAACGATTTCGGCAAATAAAATGATGACCTATAACAAATAAAACATTTTCCCGACCCCTACACCATTTACAGCCAAATGCTCCATACACAAAATGGCGTCGCTCAACTGTACATGCGTGCATTTATCGATTTTATCTAGCTACATTCGTGCATGTCTTCTTGTTTTGCCCTAATTTTCTATTTTCTGAAACAACCGGAAATGCCAAGATAAACAGACATACCTTGTCCTCCATTTTGTGCACCAAGTGACCAGAACAGCTCAGAGATGATACAAACACCAAAATATCTCACCGAATACACCAGCAGGGGTCCATTTTACCGCAATTTTGTCAGGATCTTAAAAAACTCATCGAACATGCTTACATTGCCCCCTTTACCTTTTCCGTTTCAGTTTCGTCCAATTTACAAATTTAGCGTACTACTTGCTTCCATGGAGGAAAACAGGAACAGGAAAGTTGTTGAATACATTTGTGGTTGATTCAGAGCTTGCCACGAGAGATGTTTGATAGCGCACGACTTCAGACTAGTATAACTGCCGGTAGAAATGATTTTGATGTCTTGTAGTTTCTGGCCTAGGAAATAACTTAAAAACATGCCACATTTATGTGGCTAGCGCAATTTGATATTATTACCGTACCACCTAACGTTTTTTAACGGAAACCGCGATGATCTTGTTCGTGTACAGGACATAAGACTGCCATATGGATGGAAAGACATCAGCAAGTTCTTTCGGCCAACCTGAGAAAAGCATTATCCTTCTAGTTTGTGTACCAAGTGACAAAAAGTTTTATTTGTACAAAAAAACATGCATTTATTCA
Source organism: Harpalus rufipes (assembly GCA_951394225.1). Taxonomy (NCBI): domain Eukaryota; kingdom Metazoa; phylum Arthropoda; class Insecta; order Coleoptera; family Carabidae; genus Harpalus; species Harpalus rufipes. Next base: position 51,641,120 of record OX596280.1, read on the forward strand.
TTGTGTGAATAAATGCATACAAATACGAAACATACCAGATGTGTGCGCAGCGAACGCAGTGTGCTGGCCACGGAACAGGCCTTGTGCTGTCCGGTGACCAAGACCAAGACCCTCACGAGAATCTCATATTCTGGTGCAGAGCCGCTATCGAAATCGATTTCCTTAACTCTAACAGGGCGTTACGCAATACGATTGATTTTCCAGTTTGGAAACTATCAGCTAGTCGTTTCGTGATTCGTGCTCGCTTAGTTCGTGCTACCGTCCGAGTCTCTGTACGCTGCGTAGGGGATTTGAGCAAGCTCTTGCATCTCAGCCACACATGAAAATGTATCAACAAAATTAGTTACAGGAACATAAATTACAATCACAGTTTATTAGCTACAAAAGTAAAATAGTTTTATTCATAAAGATTTTTGTTTTTTATATTTACAATTTCACTAATATGTCTGTAAAAATTAATCTAATATTTGTACATAAAGAATCAATAAAACTTGATTGTTAATAAGAAATAAATTATATCTATTAGATACAATTACAAACCAAACAGTCGATCTCCTAGGCCTCTCCACCTAGGTGCTCCGATGGGACACAGACAGACGTCTCAATGGAGACTGTAATAGAAAAAGACCCAAATAATATCACAGAACAAAAGGAACTTTTCCACAAAGTCTTATCGCTCTAACGGGACTTTCACTCGCTTAAGTTGGGACATAAAATTATCAAAACTAGTGATTTCTTCGCAGGTTTTGGCATCCCAGACGAGTCTGCTAGAATTGTCAGTGTGTACCCAGCTATTCTTCATCTGCTGCCATCTTTGCATACGCTGTTGCTGCTTCCGCCGAAGTTCCATCTCGGCCTTGAACAGGGCGTTGCTCAGCACGGCTTCCATCAGCAGATTTTTTCTCCTCTGACGTTTGACGTTGGTTTTCTTGCATTTTACTTTAGTTATCCAATCTACTAGTTGACTAGTTTGTCCTACCGTCTCCACGGATTTAACAGCAACACCCATTTTTCGTATATGGGCAAACTACGAAATGTGCATACAAAATAATGCAACACAGACCTGTATTTAATATCAACGACGATGAAGATCTTCTTCGACGTGGATATCTTCTTCAGCGGGACGACCAGGACACTCAACTCACAACGGCTTACAACACAATGACGCAGTCTTCTGGGCGCGGTTGGTCTTTTATACCACAGACGCGCTGCAGAAAAGTGTACCTACGCCACTACTTCACGAAATAATTCCACGTTCACTGAATGTTTATAAATTCACTACAAATTTTTCACCCAAAAACAAATCACTAATTGACAATAAACATTGGCCTGCTTGTTTTAAAAATAAAAAAAACAACAAATGAAGCAATTTTTAACATAGCCGACTTATTCTAGAAAGAAAAGCGAGCGGAGGAATATTGACGAGGCGAGGTAAAACGGCTGTGACGTCATAGCTTTGGTGTACAGTATTGACCACAAAGGCGTGAGGATTTACGTTTTACTTTGTAAAATTAAATAAAAAGGGAGAAAATAATAAATGCGTAGACAAAATACAGATTTTATTGGAAAAACTTTGTATTTTCTACAACAGATTTCAACAATCGTTATTATTCATTTATAGCACTATTATAAATAAATTTATTTATTCATAAAATATATAAATTCCAGAACAAAAAATAACCATACCAAATAACAAATAGTATCCCAGTATTGTTAAAGTTATTCATATTTAACTGCATTGTTGTATTCAATAAAATACTTCAAGAATGAAATTATTTAACTAAATTATTATTTTAGTTTTATATTAAACTAGCATATATTTAAATTAAACAAACATGGAAATAATAATAATAAAAGCCGTGATTGTGATTTTGTGAATCCTGATTTGTTTAATCGTGTTCTTTTTTAACCATTATTTAAAAATTATATCAAAAAACAACTTAAATAATATAAACATCATATATCCTTTGATGCAACAAACCCCACATTGATAAATTTCTACGCTCGAAAACCTATTGTCGTCAGCCATTTTTATATTTGCTCTGAAATGAATCAGTGTAATCACACAAAAATGATGATTCAGAAGGGAAAGGGGAAGGTTGTCTAGTGATCACAAAATGAGAAAGTGGTTGGGGATAACGAATAAAAAACGAAAAAACATACTTCTTAATCATGATCAATTTGATGATTAAAATTGTGAATCACAGTCCAAAGGAATACGGCTAAATATGGTAGTCACGGAACACAGATCTTATTGAACTTTATATTTTATTCAGATATAATAAATATATAACATTATTTATAAATACAGTACTAATTTTATATAAAAATTGGATTATTAACCAACAGCATGTCCAAGAATCATTTTCTGCAACAGAATTAATGGATCGTTATTATTTATTTGATGGTTATGCTTATTTGTTGTTGTTTAAACCACTTTAAAAAACCGATAACATTCATATTAGCTATTTATGTGTCTAGTTACAAAATGATAGTATTTTTCACTCATTATTACAAATTTCAGACAAAAGCCGATCGACCTGTCAATGTTTTGACACTGATGCATGTCAGCCCTTAACAAGACCTCTCATTTGATACCAAACACGACGTATTTCTGACAATTTTATGCCAAAAAACAATAGCCGATCGAACTGTCAAAATTTTGACAATTCTGCATGACAACTATTGAGAAAACATTTCATTTGATACCAAACACGACATATTTCTAACAACGCAAAAAACAATGAAAATTTTATAAAAACAACTGACAGAAACGAAACCTAACGCACAGAACTCGGATTTAGACAGTGAAGTAGGTTGAACATATTTGGCTAAGCGGTAAAAGAAAAAATATTCTTTTTATTAATTTTATTCCGTTTACAAATTTGCCCCTTTCGCTAACGAATTAAAAATTTGGCTCAAATATTCTTCAAACGTGTGATTATCTATTAATCAAAACAAATTTGAAATATCTTTCCTCATTTTTGTGTTATGAATTTTTTTAACCAGCCCTGTCAAAGTAAAAGTTGAAAATTTTAAATATTCAAACATTATAAAAACAATTTTTGTGTTTTATTTATCGTCACAATATTTTTAGAAATTATTATTATTGTAATCTTATTGTATTCATTGTTATATTGCATCATTCATTCCTTTGTATTTTAAATGTACTTTCCGTGTTTCTAGTATAATTAATTTGTGCTTAAACTTTGTCAAAGTTTCCAAGCATTATCTCTACGACTCTACGTGACCGTTATCCGTTATTCTAATGCGTCATTTACCTTCACGGGATTCATGGCATTCGTCAGCTGCAGGCCCAGACTTCTCAGAAGTACAATCGGGGTCAATTGGGTACAGTACAATTTTTGTAAACCATCTATTGCTAACATGGTGGGAACATTGTACCTTTGTCTCTCGCTTTCGTACTGCTTTAGATGAATCAAACTTCCTATATAAGAGAAATGGAAAAACAGTAAAATATAAATATTAATATGTGGGAAATGTTTTTAAGTTGTGTAGTAGTTTATCAAGGTGAATTTTTTATCAAAAAGTAAACTACTTGTTGTTGTTTACTAAACTCGTATTTTGCGTCGTATTTTTTAAATTTTGCATAATAGAAATCGTCATTAGTAATAAATGATTTTGAAATTGTGCTGAATTCTTAATTTTATTTGCATTTTAAGTAGGTTGAAAGATTTGTATTTTATACATTTTGCAATTTAAAATTACTAATTAGCACTTCGAAAGTTATGATTTCCTGTATTGTTATTTCGTTTTTCGCTATATGGATGTGGAGTCATATATTAAATTAACATTGACATTGAAACTAACTTCATCATAAATATAACGGTGATTCATCGATCTGTCCTAGGCTACTAATTTAAAAATACTATGTACCTATTTAAAAAATTAGTACCTATATTTGTGGAATAAGTGAAAAAAGCTTCACGCATATAATTGTATTTTATGTATCTAGGACGTAAAGTGAATATTTAAAGAATGAGCAAGTTGTTTACTGCCGAGGCTGTAATTACTAGTGAGTATCTTAAAAACACTTTTCGTCACAGATACTTACATAATTTTATGTCATACTGGTTTCTAGTTATTAAAGTATTAAAAGAAATATACAGAATTTGTAGCAGTTTGAGTTTTGTATAAGTAGGCTAAGTCGCAATTGTTCGAAAATCCTTGCAAAATTTTGACAGATTGACAGATTCAAATTGAATTTTTCTGGTTTTGTTAACATTCTTATTCGCTATAATGGATGAAAAATACATTCCTCGACATATTTTTGATGAAACTGCTGAGGTGAAGAACAATTTAATGCCGCATAAACAAAGGATTCAGTATCATTTTAAATTATTTAAAGTACCAAAAAGTATTGAAGTACTTTTTACCTCTCGCTAAGAGAGGTATTGCATTCATGCTAAAAATCGCATATCCAGATTTTATTGAATAAGCACGTTTTAAGGTCCTTACAATCCGATTTTAACATTTTTACGATGATGTCTGTGTGTGTGTGTGTGTGTGTGTGTGTGTGTGGATGTGTGTGTGTGTGTGTGGGATGTTGGAAGGACGGTTACTCAAAAACTATAAGACTTAAAATTTGTTTAACAACGTATTTCCCAATCGGACATTCCCGGGAAGATCTGAAAAGGTTTTGGTAACAATTGGACAACCGGAAGTAGAAGATTCTTGAAAAAAAATCTTCTAAATATTATTTTTTGAAAATTTTTCTTGATAATATTAAAGAAAAATAAATTCTCTTTCTGATACATAAGGTTTTGGTAACAATTGGACAACCGGAAGTAGAAGATTCTTGAAAAAAAATCTTCTAAATATTATTTTTTGAAAATTTTTCTTGATAATATTAAAGAAAAATAAATTCTCTTTCTGATACATAAGGTTTTGGTAACAATTGGACAACCGGAAGTAGAAGATTCTTGAAAAAAAATCTTCTAAATATTATTTTTTGAAAATTTTTCTTGATAATATTAAAGAAAAATAAATTCTCTTTCTGATACATTTAAATATTTTTATACATATTTTATAGATTTAGAGATAAAAGGAATATAATATATAAAATAATGTTGTAATTAATTTTACAACCGAAAGGATGCCATGAAAAATAGTTGATAATTTAAATTATTTGTAACTGACAGATAAATGTCAGTGTCAGAAATAATGAGTAATGAATTAAAAATGTACTTGGAGAATCCCTTAGTTCTTGATCTGTGACTATTATGGAGATGACAAGTCTAGGTTGAAGGACTTAAATTTGTTTCAAACATTATGGGACAATGTACACCAGTACTGTAGACTAGAGTAACTTTGAATTGCGAAAAAGCTATCAAATTCTTCTCAAGTAAGTTGTAAATATTGACAAAATTACACATCGATATAAGAATAATCGGAGTGCAATCTATCCGTCACTTTATTAAAAGGAATTAGTGTTATTTAGATATAACAAGTATGAAAAAATAAAATGTAAAAGAAGATATGTAAGAATAGATGCACAATCCAGATATATACATTTTAGACCGCCCAAAATTAATGTTTTTACTAGAAGAATATGAAGAGAAAGTAAACAAAGTTGTTCGAATTGAAAATTGCTGTTACCAGCCTAATATTTATATATGGTAAACTCTACTTTGTAATTTATTGTAACATAATTTATGGTAAATATCTTTATGTTGAGACATGCTATTATTGAATAATAAAGAAGTTTATACGTCATAGATTTATATGAATATATTATTTGTATTTATAAAAATATTCTTTGCTTTATGCATACAGCCAGGTAAAATATACGGCGAGAGGTTATGTGCTGGCCACATCAGATTTTTATCTTTAAAATAATACTTTAAGTAGTTCCCAGTCCTGGTCCCATTGTTATGTATTGTTGTTATTGTTTACTACCTAGATGTCTGCCAGAATAAACGGCCTCTGCTAAAATATTGGCGATGCAAGTGACGTCACCAAATCCTAAATTAACGCCTTGGCCAGCCAACGGATGTACTCTGTGTGCAGCATCACTAAAATGTAACCCAGTTTATTATTAAGATTAAGTAATTCTTGGACAAGGCGAAAATATTTGTAAACAATGAAAATAAAAGTAGAGCACAGTTGTAGAAATGAAATACGCAAAAAGAATTTATCTAGAATTGCTGAACATTCGTAGAAAAAATAATCAATTTTGTGTGCGTCTTAGATAAACTGTTAAGTGATTTGAAAAGTTCACAGAAAAAAAACGTGACCTATTTATCGAAGGAGATATAGAATTTTTTGTAAATTAATTTAATACTTTGTAGAAAATACAATTACATTATTAAATTATGCATTGTTGTAATAGGTCGTCATGCATTTTCTCTGAATTGTTTTAAAGAAACAATTTTCTTTTGTTCTATACTTTTCTGGCAAGAAGATATTCAATAGGTTTGAAGTTGGGATTTCGAGGAATCCATAAATACCTATACTAACATTACTTTATTCTTTATTGCTGAAATGTTCTTACAATTCTGGTGGAATGATAAAATAAACTACACATGATACGAAAAAACAATTTTGAAATGATATCTGCATTCAATTCTTTATAGCATAACAGATAAAACGTATTTCAATATCATTAAAAAATTCCTCCCCATCTGTTATCCGTTCTCACGGGTTCCCCTATCCAAGCATACTATCTTTTCTAAAGCATTCGTCCTGACGCACATTGTGACGTCAGACTATTCAACTCACCCCACAAGAGCTACGCCCTTGGCGACGTAATTCGAGGAATGACCAAACCCTAGAGGGAAAGCGGCTCTGCTACCTGGCTCTATGCTAGTAATACATGGAGGCAACTGTCTGACTGCATTCGATGGAAGATTAAAGTTTTCCAGTAAATTGTTCATGTTTTTTAAAACGCCGTCCACGAAAGTGTCTCTTGGAAGCTCTTTCCACTAAGAAACATTAATTATTAATTGTTAAAATATTATGTACATAATAAATTTCAAACTTTTATCAATTCTATGCCAAATATATTGTCGGTATTCTAAATAATTAACAAAGAGATGAAGATTTTTAACGGACTTAGAAAAAATAATTTATTTAATTTCACAGTTTGTTTAACCGGTTAATTTAATCGAATTAATAACCGGTTAGCTCAAATGTATAATGGTTTTTAGCAGAGCGGAGTTCTCATTTTCGGTTAACAATTAACCGTTATTTTGTTCGTTTATTGTCCTAGTTTACATTTTCGATTATTTCTTACATTTCATGACGTCACTTTTAATTTTAGCTTAGACTGCAAAAATATATCTCTTCCTATTTTTTTAAATTAACTCAAAGGAAATATTTATTTTTACATCATAGATTCGATAAAAGGTTAATGTCTTCTTTGAAGTCTATATTCGATATTTATAATAATTTAGATATTATTAGATCATATAAAAAATTGTTTATGACAAATTATGAAGTTCTCATTCTATTCATTGTTACGAGGGCGAATCAAATATAAATTCCAGAGGGGTCATAGACCAGTTGATTAGCAGGTAGCTTGGGTTGTTAGAAAAGGGGTCGACATGACCCCAATTCGGTTAGGTCTCTTTAGTATTAAAGAAAACCATGAGCGAACAAGAAGGGCATGTCTCCGTGGAGCAACTGATTATTAGCAAGTTTTTGGCCAAGGAAGGCGTAAGTCCAACCGAAATTTTGCGGAGGTTGAAGGCCCAATACGGGGACAACACGTTTTTAAGGACCCGTGTCTATGCTTGGCGTAAGGAGTTCTCTGAAAAAAGCCACGATTGCCGCCAAAGGATAAGCGTTACCGAAATCAACATCGAGACGATTCGGAATCTCATGAAGACTGATAAACGCATAATGATCAACGCACATTTAATGCGCAATATTATTGCAACATACTGGATGCATGCCGCAAAATTGTCCTATCAAAGGAAAAGAAAAACGCAAATTGTGTCAAAAATGTCATTTTGCTTCAAGCAAAAATTAAACAGAAATGGTTGGGAAATGTTGGAACATCCACGCTACAATCCCGACTTGTCATTATGTGACTTTGGGCCCCTCAAAGAAGCGATGGGAGGTCATCGATTCGACGACGACCGTGCGATGGAGGAGTTTGTGCTTCAATGGCTATGTGAAGGTCCCGCTAGTTTGTACGTTAAAGGGATTACAAAACTCGCAATCTGTTGGGAAAAATGCGTTTCTAGGGAAGGGGATTATGTAGAAAAATGTTTTGTATACTTTTTAAAATAAACCCAAAATTTAATAAATAAATAGTCACGTTTATATTTAATTCATCCTCGTATTTTTTGTTCTAATAATTCATTAACTTTAATTCATTTTATTTCGTGCAACATGAAATATTTATGGAACTTTAACTGAAAAAAGTGTAATTTATTAAAAAATATGTTTCTTTTTAAATAATGCATTTCTCGAAGATTTATGTTTTTGTTTGAATATAAAGCATTGAATAATAATTTGATGGTTTCTCTGAAAAATGTATAATCACTCTTTCCACTTTTTTGTGGCTTCTATTTTTGGAAACTTACCAAAGCATCGTTCAAAGCGTCCACGAACTGATCTTCAGGCAATTTTAACAAATCTTTTGCTTCTTGTGTTCTGGTCGTCCACACTAAAGAACTCAAATTGTCTGTTAACTACAATATCATTAGCTTTAAAAATTGTTAATGTAATAATAAATAATAATTTCACATTTTTACCGGTAAAAGTGCAATTGGTCCCCCAGGTAGAAATCTTTGCCATGCTACTACGTTGTTTCCAGACTTAAAATAATAATATGAATGTTAGTCTTTACACTCAAAGTGAAGAATCGGATCCAGAATTAAAATTTGGATCCGGATTTCGAATTAAATTTTCGGATATTCGCTTCAATATCCGCACGTCAGATATCCGAGGATTCGGATATTTTGAAATCCGGGTTCTCGGATACAAGTTTTGTCGGATCCTCACACTAGTTTTAATAGTATTTATGTCTTTTAAAAATTGGAAAGAAAGAATGGTGAATTGTATTATACTAAAAATAAATTTCTAAAAAAAATTTAACCATGTGCCGTATTATTCTCAAAAATTCTGACGGCACCCTCGAAGATAAAAATTATTATTATTTATATTATTTTACCTCTGAAAGTTTTAGCGTAGCAACCACACCCATTTGGCGGTAGTCCCAATTAAGATACTTAGCACCCATTTTTTCTCGCACTTGAGATTTGGCTCCATCAGCACCAAGCTATAATAATAAATAAATATTTGGTAGCCAAAATAATCACATTATTTTATAATGTTAATGCATATGCACTCCATTTGTTTATAATGAAGTTCTGATAGATGTTTTGATGTAAAATTAAAGTCAATATTAGTTTTATTTCATGTTAAAATTAGAGCAACCTATTTAACATACGGAAGAACGATCAAAGAATTTGTAATAAATCAAGCGTAAATGACTAGAAAGGTCTAATTAAAATTATCACGAAGTGGAATAAATTTGTATTTTCCTATAAAAAATACATAAAAATGCTCATAGTTCAGTTTGAGTTAGTATTTACTAAAAATAATATTTTTGAAAAAGATTCAATAACAAATCTTTAATACAATAAAATATGTTGAAAGTTGAATGAAGTACCTATGTATGTTGTATGTTACAAGATACATTAAGTAAACTGACTATACTTAGCGTTAAAACTGAAAGTCGATTTGTTAAGAAATATTAGACAAATACAGTATGTACAGTAAAAAAATTTAAAGATGTCTGTCATCTACGAATTGTATGTCTTAAGATTTTAGCTCCGCACATTATGCCAAATTCATAGTAGTGTCGTTTACTTAGTTTTTATGAGAGTACATAAGATACTACCGTTTTTACCTACCGTCACCTAGGTAAGGAAGGTATTGTCTATTGTCTGTGGTCAAAAATTACGATAGTGAGAAGAAGGGCATGTCTGCTTGGAAAACGGATTATTATCAAGTTTTTGGCCAAGGAAGGCGTAAGTCTAACCGAAATTTTACTGAGGTTGAAGGTCCAAAGGCGGTTCTGAATCTCATGAAGACTGATAAACGCATAATGATCAACGCATATTTAATGCGCAATATTATTGCAACATAATGGATGCCGCAAAATTGTCCTATCGAAGGAAAAGAAAAACGATGTCAAAAATGTCATTTTGCTTCATGGCAACGCCAGGCCCCACACAGTAAACACTAAGAGGCGAAAATTGAACAGAATTGGCTGAGAAATGTTGGAACATCCACGCTACAATCCCGACTTGTCACCATGTGACTTTGGGACCCTCAAAGAAGCGATTGGAGGCCATCGATTAGGGATTAAAAAGCTCCCAATCTGTTGGGAAAATGCGTTTCTAGGGCGGTGGATTATGTAGAAAAATAATATGTTTTTAAAATAAATTTTACTGTATGATGTAATGTTAAAAAATTATCTCTCAGAAATAAATTATTAATTGAACTACACTTTCAAATATAGAGTAAAAACACATTTTTCTTTTAAATCTTAATAAAATATTTTAAAATTAAACAAATTTCTATTTTGACGTGCATTTTCTATGTGTATACATATGTTCCCTATTTATTTACATATGATGTATATATTACATCATATTAAGAACGCATCACTTAATTTTGTCTAAGTTCTTCTGGATGTTTTCAGAACAACGCATGAAGTATCCACGATAAAATATTTAAAAGAATAAACTTCCTTTTAGATGTATACATGAATGGAAATTATAAATAGCTACTGTTCGAAGTAAAGAGAAGATATAGGCAAAGTTTAGAGTTTGAGAGTTCCTCACATAGTTTTTAAGCGTCGTGGCGGCCGGCGTCGCAAGAAGTGTCAAATGAAGAAAATAAGTTTTTAAGAAAATCACAAACAAATTACAGTGATATAGTTTTAGTGTTATAGTAATAATATATAGTGTTGAAGTGCGTTATTTATTTGTATATGGTAAGTATAAAAGGTATTAAAAAAATAATCAAATTATTTGGAATAATGTTTTTGTGATTTGTAAAAAAAGATTTGTTCCAAATTTTTATTCATGTAAATACATATTTCTCAACATGAATATTATGTATTATCGGTTGTCTGTTTAAACTATTTAAATCTACGAGTATGGTCGAAGAATTTAAATTCAAAAGGATCTAAGAGATTTAAAGAGTGCGTGAAAATATTGTAGTACTTGTTCTTGTTTACCTACACATCAGTTTTTCCTTGCGCAAAAGTTGTAGAGAATTAGTAATAAGATTTTATTTTTGATATTTCATAACCGAGAAAATTAATTTTAATTTTTTCTGGAGATAGCTGATTTATAGCGATAGCCATGCAACTCAAACAAAATTTGTCCACCATATTATAATCTGAAGCTTTTCTTCATAAGAAAACTGTTCCATACTTTCAAAGAAATATGTTATTGAACGAAAATCACAAAACAAACTTTTTTGGACAGTTAAGATGGCGTACAATTGTTCGCAATTTTGTTTGAGTTCCATGGCTACCGCTATAAATCAGCTATCTCCAGTAAAATTTAAAATTGATTTTCTCGGTTGTGAAATGTCAAAAATTAAATCTTATTTAATTCTCTACAACATTTATTTGAAGTATTTTTGTCTAAAATAATTTGGAAACTTTTGCGCAAGGAAAAACTGATTTCCCATGTTAAACACCTATGGCGAGGTTATACTATAATTATAGAAGACCAAGGGGGATATCCCATTAAAGAAGAAAATAGTTTTTTAAACCAATGGTTCTCAAGTTGCAACACAAAGTTATATTTTTCCAAATGGGATTATACATATTTTTTATGACTATTCGATAGCGTTTTTTTTTTCTAAATTTGCCTATTGAAAAATAACTATAAAAATTAAGTTTATTTAAATTTCAATTGACTTTCTCAATATTTTTGTTATCCAAGGATATAAAATAATCTCATGGTTAAATTCAGAAAAAATACGCTATCGAATAGGCATATAAAATATGTATAATCCCATTTGAAAAAATATAACTCTGTTGTAACTTGAGAACTACTGTTTTAAAAAAATATTTTCTACTCTAATGCGATGCCCCCCTTGGTCTCCTACAACTTTTTTCTATAATTTTTTTTGGAACTATAATAATAAAGAGAATTATGGCGGTGGTATATATAAGATAATATTTTCTTGTTAAAGTGTACAATTCTACACCCAGTAAATATATTTCCATCTTATGTTTGTTTACATATTCGACGGAACATCTTTTCAAACAAATAAAATATATACTGTGTCGAAAAGTCGTGTAATCAATTTCTATTTTCAGCGAATTTCGTAAAAATAATTTGTATTTAACAAATATTTCTTATAACAAGTATTTCTTGGCGCAGTTCCCAGTGCAATAGTGCGTTATCAAAAATTTATTAGCTTTTGAAATGCGTGGAAAATATACTTAACTAAGAAGCAACACCTACTTATTTCTCTATGCTTTGAATTTACTAATTTGGCGGAAGAAACGGTCATAAAAGCAAAACATATTGTTCAGTGTCAAAAGAATCAATATGTTATAAGATTTTAAGATGTTGGCGAGTTATATAAATAAGTAATAACATATACATTTATGATATGTTAATGTTAAAATAAAAGTAAATACTGCCAATATTAAAGAACTTAAGTGTTCTTCAAAAAATAAATATTAGTCAACATAATAAATTCATTTTTTGGACACCGCCACTTGAAAAAGTTTTCATATACTTTCTCGTACGAAAGAATTAATATATATTATCACAAAATAATTTTAAATTAATGTGGTTTTATGTAAAAACAACCAATGTCCTCATTTAGTATTTTTTTAAATTAATAATTTAATTAATTTCTATGTAAAATAAAATCGAAACTTCTAGTACCATTTCGTGTTCATTTCTGAATAAATTTATATACATATTTCATTCATAAAAATTGATAGAAAATAGTGCAAAATCTGTCTGCTTCGCGTAGTAATTTTTGTACATATTAATTAAACATATTTTCTAAGCTATAAAAAGTAATTCTATATATTTCAATTTCAAGCACAAGTTAACAAGTAACAATCTAAAAATAGAACTTTGGTTTATGCAAGTCCGCTATACCCTAATGTTAGCGCGCGCTGAGAAGCATTTCACGATTTTATTAATATTTTATTTTATTGAATTTATTTATAAAAATAGCGAAGTTTAACAGGTTCGTGCTGCCATCAAGTAACAAAAAATTATACTACTATGCTCATAGAATGTTTAAATACAAAAATGGTGTTTTATATGTTTTTAAAATAATTCTTGTGGTGTTTTCTCCACTATAGCTGTGAGTGCCCATGAGGTGGCAATAACCCATAAAATTAAACAAAATAGCATACAATTTTGTACCTATTAGATTATAACACTCGAGAAATTAAAAATAAAAAACTCTCTGCTACGCGCCGAGCTTTAAACACTCCCCCGTGCTATAATCTTTTAATTATGCCCTTAACTAAATAAATAATTATTTTAGCCCCATCTTACGAAAATTTCTGCGGGCACCTTTGATCACGAACGAATTGAATCCGACGAAACCACTTAGGTCAAATTTTAGGAAATCGCAAAAAAATGTTTTGCTATGTTCTAAATGAATAATTATACAGAGTGTTTACTTTATTTTGCCCCTATTGCTATCTAGAGAACTATTTCTATTTTACAAGACTATTACAATGCTCAAAAAAAAAGTTTGTTCTATCAATGGTTCTCAAAATACGAGATACAACTTTCTTATTTTAAATGGGACTCTATTTTTACCTCCCGCTACCCTTGGTAAGGGAGGTATAGGGATCGTGCTAAAAATCGCATATCGAGATTTTGGTAAATGACCACGTTTTAAGGACCCTAGAATCCATTTTTAACATTTTCACGATGATGTCTGTGTGTATGTGTGTATGTATGTATGTATGTATGTGTGTGTGTGTGTGTGCATCCTGTTTACGCTCTAACTCAAATACTATCGCTCAGAAAATTTTGAAATCTTGTATTTCTACCTTTCTAGTATGGAAAAATGCCATTAGATTTTGGTGTCAACGGATAACCGGAAATGGCAGTTTACTTGAAGCTCAAAATAGTATTCCATTTTCTACAGATTTTCATTAATACTTTTTCTATATATTTTATAGATAAATTTATATAATAATATAAAAATTATATCTCGGAGCTTATGCTATAAACACAACTCCCTGGTTACACAGTTCAGCTCAAATGTATGTAACTGACAGATAAATATCACTGTCAAAAAAATAATCATTTCAAATTAATAACACTAACATTTAAAAAAGAAAATTGTAAATATAACAAGAGCTACATGGAAAGGAACTTAATATACATAATTTCAAATTAATAATAATGTTTTAAACGAAAATTATGAATAGAACAATAGTTAAATAAGAATATAAATATATTATCACAGCATATTACCCATTGCTGGATGTGCTAATACACAGATTGTATACAGATTTGGGTAATGATGATGACATATTTGTATCGTGCGGACGTTTACCATGCGTCACCTCACGGGTACTCATTTTTGGCGTGGAGAGTGCACCACAGGGGTTAGTTATGTGCCATTTAAAATTTAAAATATTTAATAGTACGAATTGAATCCGGTTCCCCAGATTCTCCACCAGACACTCAGACACGCGGCCATGAGACCCCATAGGTATATGTATTTAAATTAATAAAAATTAAATGGCGGGAGGATTTGTGTTGGCCACATCAGATTTTTTTATTCGTTTATTCGATTCAGTATATTTTTCTGAATTTACTGTACATAGATAAAAGTAATACATACACAAAATAAAATATGGTTATTAATTTATTAATACATGTAATTAAAAAGTATAGATTATATTTTAACCCTAATTATTCGAAATCAATTAGTAATTCTATCTCTTTCATATTTCTCTTACAGGGTAATTGCATCAAATAAAACAACCAGCCACTTACGCTTCAATCAACAATTCAAACATCCCTTATTACACAACCCCAAACCACCATCTTGTTCAGTATTCCTGCAACGGCCGAAGACAACATGTCTGTTCGCGAAAGGACAGAAATTTCAATTCCGGCTAAAGAAGAACCAATGACAAGATGGTCCGAAGATGAAACCGGAAGTGTTGAAAACGAAGAGGAGAGTATATCAAGCGAAGATGAGGAAGCTGGAGAACCGGAAAAGGATAGAGAATGTAAAGGACGAAATCAGGAGATATGGGATGCTGTCAGCGTTTGGATGTCCTTACAAGTAAGATAATAATAAATCAATAAATATTTATATTAAAGTTGGTTAATAGCACATTAATATTAATTACAAGAATGAATCTAACAATGAATTTAGTAGAAAAAAAATGAATATCCTGCTAAACTAAGAACAATATTTATATAAAAAGAGTGAATTTTTCATTAATTTAGTTCAATACAGAAGAATATAGATCGAACTGGCTCTAGCTGCGTAACTGGGTGATTATTAACAGCGTATCAATCAGAATATATATCTATCATTTCAATTCTGTGTGCGCCATTTAACAAAAGGCGCCTGGAGCGATTGCTCCTTTGCTCCATATCTTCGCAAGGTCCCTGAGTGGGACATTCGTGATTTTATGTAAAGGTTTTCCAATAAGAGGTGTTATTTTGAATAGCCCGCTATTTCGGTAGATGTCGCTTTTGAAGCTGTCATTTTTTGACATTTGACAAGTAGAAACTACGCCATTAATAAAAATGGAACGCTACACGCCTCAACAACGCATTGAAATTATTAAAATTCACAATTTTTGGGTCGTCGTGAAGCACCTTGTCGGACCGCAATACAGAAATTGGTGGAAAAATTCGAGCTGTTGGGACAAGTTAGTGATGTGAAGAATAAAACCCGTGCACGTCGCTCAAGAACAGCCGAGAATATTGCTGCTGTAGCCGAAAGTGTTGAAGAAAACCCAGGTTTGTCCATTCCTCGTCGTTCTTTGGAATTAGGCATTCCACAAACGTCATTACACCGTATTTTGCATAAAGATTTGGGTCTTAAAGCTTATAAAGTCCAGTTAACACAAGAACTCAAGCCGGCCGATCATCAACAACGTCGTGTCTTTGCTGATTGGGTCGTTGAAATGCATAAAAATGATCCGGAATTCCATCGAATCACAATTGGCCACCGAGATCTTGTGATTTAACACCTTGCGACTTGTTTCTTTGGGGCCACGTGAAAGAGAAGGTCTACGCCAACTGCCCACCGTCGACTCAAGACCTCAAAGATGGAATTCGTGAGGCTATCGAGGACATAGGACAGCCACTTTGCGATTTGGTTATGGAAAATTTCATGAAAAGGATATTGTCCTGTCAGCGTGGTCGTAGTGGTCATTTGCCTGATGTTATTTTCCACTATTAACGGCATACCTTCCTCTTTATAATGAAATAAACATCCGATCATTTATATTAAAAAATGGCATTTTTCTTTGAATATCAAAATAACACCTCTTATTGGAAAACCCTTTACGTACAAGGTTGGATTGAAAAGTTTCCGGAATCACTGAGAAAGCCCTAGTTTTTCGAAAACAATCTTATGTCGTTGTTTTGTTTAACTCTTCATATAAACTGTCAAGAAATTTTAGTACAATCTGTCTATTAGTCTAATCGTGAAAAGGGTCTGTGTCGATCTACCTAGCGTTAAATCGATAATAGATAAAAACGAAGTTCGTTCGGTGATCAAGTTTTTTATTTGGAAGAAAGACGTCAACGGATATCAAGACCAGATTGGATATGGCATCCAATTTTGGGCGACAAGAACACGGCGTTCTTGTCGCCCAAAATCGGTTACCACACCGGAAATTGTGTATAAAGTCCATGATATGGTTCTGGAAGATCGCCGAATGAAAGGAAAACCATAGGGATCTTTTATGAACGTGCAGTTCATATTTACATAATGAGCTGGGAGCTGGGCATGAGAAAAATGTGCGCCAGATGAATGCCGCATTTGCTTAGTTCGGAGCAAAAGCACGAACTTCAGCCAAAAATTTGGAGTTGTTTAAGAAAAATCCGATCGATTTTAAAAGACGTTTCATAACCATGGATGAAACTTGGATATACCATTACACTCCAGACAAGGAAATTCAGTCGATAGCGTGGATTGGACATATAGTGAGTCGGCCCCGAAGAAATCGAAGTCAGTTCAATCGGCAGGAAAGGTGATGGCGTCAGTCTTTTGGCATACTGCTAATTGATTATCTTGATAAAGGAAAAACTGTAACTGGACAATACTACGCCACACTTTTAGATAAGCTGAAAGCAGCAATTCAAGAAAAACGCCCGGAATGACAAAGAAAAAGATTTTGTTTCACCACGACAATGCGCCAGCTCATTCAAGTCGTATTGCTCGACAAAAATTGACCGACTAAGGTTTGAAATCGTCCCCCATCCATCTTTTCCCGAAACTCAAAACGTTTCTCGCTGGAAAGAGATTTCGATCCAACGAAGAAGCCATCGAAACAGTATTTTGAGGACCTCAAAGAATTTTCGGGAGGGAATCGAAAAGTTAGAAAAACGTTGGACCAAGTGTGTTGACCTTAGACTACGCCACACTTTTAGACAAGCTTAAGGCAGCAATTCAAGAAAAACGCCCGGAAATAGCAAAGAAAAAGATCTTGTTTCACCAAGACAATACGCCAGCTCATTCAAGTCGTATTGCTCAACAAAAATTGACCGAACTGAGGTTTGAAATCGTCCCCCACCCATCTTTTTCCGAAACTCAAAACGTTCCTCGCTGGAAAGATATTTCGATCCAACCAAGAAGCCATCGAAACAGTATTTTGAGGACCTCAAAGAAAAACAGTTTTGGGGGGAAATCGAAAAGTTAGAAAAACGTTGGACCAAGTGTGTTGACCTCAAATATATAGTGTTAAATATATATTTTTTCGTGTCATTCTGGAAAGTTTTCAATCCACCTTGTATATGTATGAATAAATTTTATAAACAAAAATGATAAGTAAACAAATAAAATATAAAGAATATACTTTTTTTATTAAAATTGTAACTATTTAAAAATATTTATAAATATTTATAAGATCAATCTTTGTTCTTCGTAAAATATATAAACACAAGATAAATTTAGTTCAAGTTTATATTATTTCATTGTATATTGGCACCACGTTACATTTTTTATTTTATACTCTAAATATATCCTAAAATAAATGCTATAATCCTGCATGACAGTGAATATTCAGAAATATAATTTTATTTGATTTATACAAATCTCTAGAATTTATGACTTGTACGAATATTGAAAACATATTTCAAGATTTATATCTTTCTAGATGTTGCCAGGCGCTGATGAACTTATAGACCTATTACGACACGGATCTCTAGATGATATCCTCTCGCACCCACACGGATTAAGGACCGGATTGTTGTTATCAATTTGGTTAAATAATAAAGAGGCTGTGACGTTTCTTTTGGCAAATGGTGCTGACGCACGGATTAAGGATAATAACGGAAGGTAATTTAGTAACTGCGTAATGTTTATATTTGAAATATTTATCAAAGTCATGTTGCATTAAACCATGAAGAAATTAGAACACGAAGTCACGTTTCGCAATGGCACATATATTTCCTAAATTTTCACAGTTGGTGGAATGTTTCATGAGATATTTATTACGAATGTAAATATTATCGCATGGACTTACAATGAGTCAGGTTCTTAAAATTTGAGTGTATTAATTTCTCAAAGATTAAAATTTGATATTTTTATCATCTTGTTTACATTTTAATAATATAATAGGTACAGCTTTTTACCAATTTTTGGGTATACCAATTATAAGCGGCTATTTTTAGAAATAACATTTTTATCTTCTGTCACCTTTAGGTAAGGAAGGTATTGTCTTTGGTTAAAAAATTCAATGATGTGTTTTTGCTGAATAAGCACGTTTTAGGGTCCATATAATACGATTTGGCCATTTTTACGATGATGTCTGATTTATGTATGTGTGTGTGTGTTTGTGTGTGACGAAAGTTTCGGATCGCGTAACTTCAATACCACGATTCCAAAAATTATATTTTTTTCGTATTCCTCAAGTTTACATCCAAACGAAGAGGTGATTAGATTTTGATTATAATTGGTCAATCGGAAGTACCCTCTTTTGAAGATGTTAACAGTTAAATATCATTTATTGAAATTTAACGTTATTATAACTTAAAGAATATATTATTCGCTATACGATTTGATTGCATTTTATACTTCATATTCAATAGATATAGAGTTAAAGAATTATAAATATATGCTAACCATGGAAACTGCTAATATATCCAGATAATTCAAATTAACAGATGTCAGTATCAATGAAAAGTAACTAATGAAATCATTGGTGCTGAAATGGGGAAGTCTATATTATATGAAATATTTTTAGGGATGTTTTCTATATTTTGTACACGATTAATAATAAAAATTACGGAAAATATGGAATATTACTACTATAATAAAACATATACTATATGCAGCAATGGTACACACCAATAAAATGCAAATAAAACTAGCGGCATATGAAATGTAAAAACATTGTCAATATTACAAAAATAATTTCTTTTTAGAACTGCCCTTCACCTAGCATCATATCAAGGCCACCACGAAATTATCTCAGTCCTGCTATCTTCAGGAGCAGCTCCAGATGCCAATAGTTGGGACCCCGCGTGTCGGGCTACACCCTTACATTGTGCAACGGGTCGAGGGAGTGTATTATGCGTTAAGGCTCTGTTACAAGCAGGCGCAGACGTCAATGCAGGATTACAGGGCCCCACAAAAACTCCGTTGCATTATGCAGTCAGTTGTGGGGCCACAGAATGTGTGGAAGTGTTACTGGAGAATGGGGCATGCCCAAATACACCACAGGTAAGAGGAAGATAGATAAGCTACTACTGTAGTGGTCAACTAAAGTATACATGATATGTACAGTAAAATTTTTGAAAGATGTCCGATCAAGGTTGTCTACGAATTGTATGAATTCAGATTTTTGCTCCGCTCATCATGACAAATTCAGTAGTGCCGTTTGCTTAGTTTTTATGAGGGTACGTAAGATACTACTGTTATTTTGTCAGTGTCAGTGACTCTGACAGAATATAACGTTATACGTACGGCTATGAATCCAGGTAATGTATCTGAATTAATAAATAAACTTACGTTACAGCGAAAGTATTATCAACAACGAGCATCGTTTATAAATGGAATGTCCTAACTTAGTCGAAACAATATGAATTTTTGAAAGACAAGCGTGTTATATCCATCCTTATCACACACTCTTACAGCCTTTGCAAAAGAAAGAGATAAATGTATGCCTATTTGTTAATTCGTTCGTGATACAGGTGCCCTTGATCGGACATCTTTCAAAAATTTTACTGTACACACCGGCTTGAGCGAAATATTTTCCTTTCAGGTGTTTACCGAAACCCCTTTGCACGTTGCCGCGTCCATGGGTTACTTTAACTGCATTAAACTATTATTGAAACATGGCGCCGATGTACGAGTACAATTCGGGTTAGAAAAAACCACTGCCCTACACCTTGCTGCTGAAGATGGTAATTCAGAATGCGTCCATTTGTTATTAGAAGCTGGAGCAAATGTCGACGCTACAAACAAAAAAATGCAAACACCTTTGCATTTAGCCTCACTGTCACAAAGTATAGAAACATTAGAAGTTCTAATAAAAAATGGCGCGAATACCAATGCCGGTGACCAAGATGGCCGAACTCCCCTGCACAGCGCCATTGTTAAAGTTTCTAGAAGTTGCGAATGCGTGAGATTGTTATTAAATGCTGGTGCAAATGTAAATAAAGCTGATAATTTTGGGTATACAGCTTTACACATAGCTGCTTTAAACGAATTTTCTCAATGTGTTTTAATGCTAATAAATTATGGCGGCGACGTGACAGCTAGAACAAATGGTGGAATATCTGTTCTGAATTTTATAATCAGAAGAACACCTGATGTTATGCCAAAATATTTAGCCAAATTAGATTCAAGTATAAAATTAACAGACCATGAAATTGGTGACGTAGATTGCGAACTAAAATTAGATTTTAGAATATTAGTACCATGTGTAGGAAGAGGAGAAACTGATCTGCTGCTAAATTTTATACAAGTTGGTCAGCGGGAAATTTTAAAACATCCCTTATGCGAAACATTTTTGTTTTTAAAATGGAAACGAATAAGAAAATTCTTTTTGTTGTCATTATTCTACCACACATTATTTGTTATATTATTCACTATTTATATTCTCGGAATATATATGAAAAACTGTCCTCCTGAATCGCTTATCGATTCGAGCATGTTTTACTTTAAAAGAGATCCGTGTGAAGTACCTGTATATATAACTATAATAGGTTATGTATTGTTGTTTTTTAACGCATTATTTTTCATGAAAGAAATCTTCCAAATTGCACACAACTGGAAAGGTTATGTTAGACATTGGGATAATTGGTTGCAATGGTTAATATTAATAAGTGTTATGATGTGTGTTGTATCTGGCGATGAAATAAAGTACGCCGTGAAAAGTTGGCAACACCACGTGGCCGCCATTGGCATATTTTTAACCTGGTTAGAACTTATGATGATAGTAGGGCGATTCCCAATGTTTGGACTATATGTACAAATGTTTACAACTGTTGCCGTTAATTTTTCTAAATTTTTATTGGCCTATAGTTGCTTATTAATATCGTTTAGTTTAAGTTTTGGTGTGTTGCTTGCCAACTACAAATCTTTCAAAAATATATACATTGGTTTATTAAAAACTATTATAATGATGTCTGGCGAACTGGAATTTGAAGATATATTTTATGCAGATGCACCAGAAGAAATAAAATATCCCGGGACTGTTCACGTGTTTTTCCTAGCTTTTGTTTTACTTGTAACTATAATTTTAACAAATCTTTTGGTTGGTTTAGCTGTAAGTGATATTCAAGCACTTCAAGAAAGTGCTGGTTTAGATAGATTAGTAAGACAAACTGAACTAATAGCACATTTAGAAAGTATGCTTTTCTCTCAATTACTCCACTACGATTGTTGGCTTCTCAAACGAATACTATCGTTTTCTCATAAAAGTGCTTTATTGTTAACTTCTCATTATCGCTGGACTCTCTATATACGCCCAAATGACCCAAGAGAAGCAAAAATTCCCAGAGATTTAATCCAAAATATTTATAAACTAGTCTTAGAACGCAGACAGAGAAAATGTAAAAATAAAAAATACGCCAAAACATCGCAACGAACTACAAATGGTAGATCGATTTCTGCACAAACTATAAACAGATCTGATACAGATTTTAGAAATTTTGTAAGAATTAACAGTGTTAATTCTATAGAAGATCAAGAATATGGCGTATTAAGAGCACAAGTGATGGAATTGTCGGATGAATTAAAACATTATAGTTCTTTGATGCAACAACGATTAAACCAGCTTAACACTAATCTTAGCACAGTAAAGAAATGAAATATTATTGTTCAGAAACACAATTGCGCTACGCTTATTATGGCCGTTTCAAATCGTTACTTCCCGTATAAAACTTTGTCGTGAGTTTTTTTACAGTGGATAGTAGTGACATCTAGTTATTTTTATTTCAATTAAAAGGATAGTGTTAGTGTCCCTGATCCTCCTATATCATCACGGCATATTACCCATTGCTGGATGCGCCAATCTGCTTTGTGTACTGATTTCGGTAATGATGATCACTTATTTGTACCGTGCGGGCGTTTACCAGGGATCACCGCACAGACACTTATTGTTGGCGTGGAGAGCGCACCACAGGGGCCAATTTATTGTTATTAAATAATCATGGCATTCAATTACTCAATTTGATTTCAACATATCAAAATCCGGATTCACCATAAAACGTAAATAAATTTAGAAAAAAGTACAAATAAAATAAGAAGCATTTATACAAAAATCATAGTCTTTAAAAATCAATAGAATAAAATAAATAATGATACACAAGTCTTTTTATCCTTTCCTAATACCTAATAACTCCAACGAATCGTTAAAACGTTATATCGTCGTGGTAAAAACGAAAATCGTTTAATAGGCTTATTCTGTAAACGATCGTTATGACATTATGCATTGTTATATCGTTATTATAAGGATAATCGTTAAAGTGGTATTCTGTAAACAATAATTTAATTCTACATAACGAAAAAAAGAATAACGATATCGTTATTTTTGAACGACTGGAAAAATCATTCGTTACATAAACGTTTTGTCAACACATCAGTATTTTTATTTGTCAAAATAAAATTGCTATTATGTTGAATACAGTTGTCTACAGATGGTAGTAGTTGTTCTAGCATAACCTACAAGTAAAAGAAAGGATCCGACAGCTTACAGGTTGACAGCAGACTCCCACTAGAACTAATCTAACCTAGAAGTTTTGTGAGTTATATTGTATTATTTTAGATATTATTAGATAGAGATCCCAAGGTTATTAGTTTTCAAAATGTGTTACATAATATGGATACGAAGATAACGTTTATAGTTAAGTAGAAATAACGATTTTCACAATAACGATTCGATTTTACAGAATAGGTCTCTTGTTGTCTCTTTCTGACCAGCCGAAAATGATAATAACAAATACTATGAAGTTTTATCTAGTGTATTTATAATCGTTGATAAAATCTGTACTACTAGCGATATCTATGAAAAGGTCAGGAAGTATGTCCAAACGTTTACTAGATTGAAAACTTGTTATACGTTTCTGAATGCAGATTCACCCCCTTGGGAGATAATAAGCTTAGCGCAATTCAATGATCATATATCGCAATTTCAGAAATATTGTATTAATTTACTTTTAATTCTAATTTGAAAGAAATATTTGATATTTTATAATATGGCATTAGATCGGACGAATTTACGTATAAATTAAGAATTATAACCGTGATATTATGATCGGCCGCATAATGTTTTCTACACATTATTCAGGAAGAAATACTTGTATTTATTGTATTATTCAATCAGAAATTTATAAATCTTATTTATTTATTTATTGTATGTATGTAGAATTACTGTATATACTGATGTATGTTGTAGTTCGTACATTAGTTATTTAGATATATGTATTGTAGATATTGTAATATTTATATCGTGCATTTATTTATTGTAAATTATTTATATATTTATTAATAAATGAAAAACTACTCACCAATACGCTACACGTATATTTCTGCCCGCCTGCCATAGAAACTTCGACAGTTGTCTCCGTCGAAGTCGGAAACTTGTAGTCCTGGATCTTCGCCTCGTTAATAACCTTCACGTTGCTCATAGTTTTCACGAAGTTATTCACAACAGACAGCAATAGATCATTTTCGACAATATACGCCACATGATCAACCATATTTTCGTGATTGAATGTGATCATAGCATCTGAGCACGCGTCCCACACCTAGTCGAAAGAAATATGAGAAATTGTTTGAAAATACGATAAAATATGACATACCTGCATCTTTTTTACAGAACCGACTCGTGCTCGGCATATTTGTTCCCAAGCACCGATGGAATTAAGTAATTCTTTGGTGCTGGGGGTTAATGCAACAACTCTGTTGCTGTATTTGTTGGTTAGAGTCCATTTGAACTCTTTGCTGCTTTCCAGAAGTAATACTTTCTTATCTTTGAGCTGTGATTTTTTACCTGTAAACAAAACAAGTATTTAGTAATCTAGTAATTGTTATTACTGTTATTGTTATACCTAAAGCACAGGCCAAAGTTGTCCCAACCATTCCACCACCGGCAATGATAATATCATAATGATTGTTTAATATATCTGTCGAATATAGCCGACCCAATGCATGATTTATTATTCTGGAGTTGAAAATACTACTACATTTCATTATCGACATATTTACTACTTATTTTCTTAATTTTTAAACCCAAAATTACATTTGTTTGTAAATATTTGACGCTAAAAACATTCTAGGTTACAACATCTGTCCCATCATCACGTGTTTCTACACTGCGCAGTGCGCATGGTCTGTGTCTAATGAAAGACTGGAGAGGGATTATAATTCATATTTTTGTAAATTTGAACAAAAATTAAAATAAATGCAACCAAAAATATTTTATTTTACTTATTTCTGTAGTTATTTCAATAATAGATGATTTTTCAACGTAAACAGTTATTAAAGATAGAAAATGTTTGTAGTTTTTACCTCTCGCTAAGAGAGGCATTGGATTCATGCTATAAAAATCACATATCCAGATTTCAATTAATAAGTACGTTTTAAGGTCCCTACAATCTGAATTTAATTTTTTTACGATGATGTCTGTGTGTGTGTTTGTGGATGTATGTGTGTGTATGTATGTATGTATGTATGTATGTATGTGGGATGTTGGAAGGACGATTACTCAAAAACTATAAGACTTAATATTTGTTTAACTACGTATTTCCCAATCGGACATTCACGGGAAGATCTGAAAAGGCGCCCTATGCAACATAAAATGAAAATGGCGAGAGGTATTGTGCTGGCCACAACAGATTTTTGGAATTTGGAAAGATATCTCGGCACCTTAATTTCCAAATTTTAAAATTTTATGTTAACAGAAATTTTGGTATAATTAATAAATATTGACATAGTACATTTAATTGTGAATAATTTTCTTCCAATAAACTTTATTTAAAAATAAATAATAAAGCCAAAAATTAACGGTTTATTTATCAATAAATTCAATACAATATCAGTATGGCCATCTATTGCATAAAATTATAAACAATCACTGACATTTGTTAATATTTATATATGTACTTTCAGAAATTAATATCACAAAACTAAGGCATTAAATCGAAAAAAGTTTCAAATAAAATTTACTCAAAATAATATATTTTAGTTATTAATATATTAATTATATTTATTTAGTTTTTATCTGTAAAGATTTAAATGCATACATAAATAAATCATTTTCTCAAAAACAAAATATGAATAAAATAAATTATTAGCTAAAACAAATTTAAAATTAAAAAATAATAGAAGTTTATTTAAAAAATTTCGTTGTATAAAATTTTCTCCACATATAGTAAACAAATTTTAGTTATACTCATTATCTCTGAAACAAAAGCAAAAATAAAGAAAAGTTTCAACAAAACTCGCCTTCATTTTTAATTATAAATAATTTTTATATAACAATATTTGTCGAAAAGTCGTTAGTTTAGTCAGAAAATGGATTTTCTCAAATTTGTTTATCCAAAACGAGACTACTACTGTAATCTATGATGATAATTATGAACTATTTTTTAATGTTTTGTTGTAAGAAAGTACGTTGTTGTATCGTGTAAATGGGAGAAAATCAATAAAATCGACAAATCGATTGACCAATCAGATTCAAAAAAGCTTGCAAATGAAAGACGCGGGATAAAAAATTGTTTAAACAAACGTCATTTGATTGTTAATCAGCTGTTAAGTGTAAAAGTGTAAATTTATTTATTTTGAGTTAATAAATTGTTGGAATATTGATTGTTATATGATTTTATGTATCAATTGAATTAAAACAGAAATATTTAAAATAGTTAAACATATATTAAGTATCATAGTTTTTGAGAAATCGTCCTCCCAACGTCCCACACACATACACACACACACACACATACACACACACACATACACACACACACATACACACACACACACACACACACACACACAGACATCATCGTAAAAATATTAAAATCGGATTGTAGGGACCTTAAAACGTGCTTAATCATTAAAATTCGGATATGCGATATTTACCATGAATCCAATATCTCTCTTTAGATTTAGTGTCAGATATTATCAATATGTATGATTAAAATTATATTGTTTAAATAAAAATACACAAATGATATGTTCTCTTTTCAATTGCATATTATACGAAATACGTGATTAGAGCAATTTTCCGTAGCCCCACAAGATATTGATCTTAGTTTCCATGGAAATTCCAATAGAAAATTCAAAACAAATAAAGGATTTTCCTAGTGTTACAATGTGCGATCACACAAGAACAGTGTTTAATAATTCTTGTTTAAAAGTACCATTAAATCCTGTAAACAAATTACCGTCACCTGCTTATGAACAAAAATACATCAACCAACTACAAAATCAAGCGTTAAAAATAAATTCAGTCACTGAAATTAACATGAAGAATAAAAAATCACCAAAAACAGATACATTAAAATCTTTAATAGATTTCTATGATAGTATTCCTGATTACAGCGATGTAAATCATTTATCCAATCAAGAATTTTATCGAAAAATTGAAAATCTAAAAGCGAAACAAAAGAGTTATTACGAATTTCTCGACGCCGAATACAATATTGACAATAAAGTTGAAAATTTCGTTGATGATTATAACAAACAAGCTAGTGGTGAGCGCAGTTCTTCCAGAAAAAGTGAAAACTACAAAAGCAATCTCAAATCTTGGGAAAATTACTCCGGAAGAAGAAAAGACACCCCGGAAACCGATTCTGTTTTGTCTTTTGAAAAAGAAATCCCAGTTAATCCGCCTTCCAGACGCTCAGTACGGATTGAAAGTCCCAAATCCGTTGAATCCAAATCCAGCGGTCGAGAATTTAATCCGAGAAAGACACCGCGACCTAGAAATGTTTCTTCAGCTGGATCAAAAGATTCAAACAAAACCGCTTACTCAGAAAACATCTGGGAAGATGACAATGACAACTTAAAGTTAAATTTAAATACTCCTTTAGCGTCGAGAAGTTTACCCGCGAGCCCTGTTAAGTTCAAACAAAATGTCAATTGGAAAGAATGTGGTATTACTATACCCAAACCTTTTCAAATGACGATTAGGTAGATGTAGATTTTTTTGTTGAATGAAGTAATTATGTATAATTATTTATAGAGATGAAGAAGAACAAATTGTTAATGATATTTTTGGAAAGAATCAAAAACCGAAAGAGGATAGACAAGAAATGTTCAGAGCGCATCCTGTGCCAATAGAATCAAGGATTCCACTTTTTGATAAAATTATGGAAGATCAGGAGTTTCGGTGATGCATTTTTTATTCACATTATAGCACATTTTTTACGATCAGCAAGAATAATCAATTTTTAAATGTTAATAGTTTTTTTGTAATTTGCCACTTATATCGTTATATCTATGAGAACGAAAATTTTGAATGTGTGATGTGTGTAACTTTGGAAACAATATGCTGTTTTGTAAAGTACCCTACTTTGTAAATCGTTACTATTAGCAACAGTCTGCATATTTCTGTAACCAAATGACATTCAAAAAACCTACTTTTTATTGATCGTAGGAAAATGTGATTTTAGACACTTCATTACAGCACATATGGCACATCCTATTTTATTATTTATCATTAATTTTGTACAAACTTTCTTTGTACATCTTATTTAGCTTTAAATTAATAATAATACAATCACTCACCTCAAAACAATACCACTAGACACATATATAATCACTTTAATAATTACTTTACACACTTAGAAAAAATCCAATTTTACAAGAAAATTCATCAAATGATAAATAAATCTCAAAACGATACTACTCCCGACATCACTCGGAAAAACGCTGAACTACACTGACATTTCAACATTTTTATTAGGCAATATTAAGCCTTGATACTTAGTATATACCTTTATTATAACTAAATATATAATCCATTATTTTTTTAACCCTTAACAACCCTTAAAACCAGAGAAAATTGTTAAAAATTTGCAAATTTTTTAACATGCCTTACCACTCTAGACAATGTCTTTGGTACAGTGCTAAAATGTGATTGGCTGCTTTTTGGAGAATTCAAAATAATTCTGGTTTTGATTGGTCGATTCAAACGGCGACACAAATACCAGTAATGTCTCTGTGTATAGACCACACAGGTTATTTTTTCAGTCAAAATTAAAAAGGAAGAAGAAGTTTTTCGTTTGTTAAGCATTATATTACACGAAAATCTTTGCAAATAATTAGTTTAATATATAATTAATCATTGAATTTATATAGATTTATATATATTTTTAGTAAAAGTTAGAAAATAGACTAACTTTTAATATTTGCATCCCCTACATACCTGATAAATTTGTAGCACGTATTCATTAATAATGTTATATTTTAAGATCATTATCTATTTCTATCTAAGCTGTTGAGAGAGGACCACAGGGTTACTTATGCTATAATCTTTCAAATTTAAATATGTAGTTGATTGTGTCTTCATTAAGAAAATATTCCAGGCGTCAAATAGTGAAAGCGAAGAGCAAACACGCTTTAATGTCCAAGATGAAACCATTCTCATTTACAAGACGCGAGGAAGATTTAAATTGTTTAACAAACAGATTTTCTAAATCATCACCACAACTGTGTTCTCAATTGTGTTCAGCTACTTTCGATGAACCTGAATTACATATTAAACCGTTTAAAGCTAAACCTGTACCCAAGAATCTTTTCAGTAATTTCATTTATCAGAAGATGCACGAAGATGAATTCTACAGGTACAAATTAGAAACTTATTTGTATCACAATATTAAATACTTAATCTCAAATTGTTGGACGTGGTAGCTCTGTTTTAAACAGATATAGTTTGCTTAACATTATTTGGCGATTGACTTGACTTGCTAATGGAAAAGGCTGGTTCTTCTTAGCGGGCATTAAGCCTAATTATGTTCAGGAGATATTTTTTAATATTCAAGGGCGTTGAAGAAAAAAATCCGCGCTGAAGAAATGTTAAAAGCATCATCTTTACCACCAGCAATGGCTGCAAGAGAAAAAACTCACAAAAAACACTCCACTTGTCCGCGTTCTTGTCGTGGTTTTGAATCAGAACCAGAAGATTACAAGAAAAAATCACCATCCCCTAACTACCAATCTAGAAGTCAGTTAGATTTAGAATTACAAGATCTTCAAAATGAATTCATAACTACGACTCCTCGTCCTTTCAAATTTGCAACCGCTAAACGATTAGAGAAAAAGCGATCAAGAAGTGTAAGACAATAAAAATTAGTTTTGGTTTTGGGGAGTAATGTTTTTTGTTACAGGCGAAGAAATGTTATAGGGCGGGGGAATATGAAACCCCAGAGAGTAAAAGGGCGCAATCAGCTATGGAATTACAATCAGTTAATCGATCTAATCTAGCCGCAGTATTGAGAATTCAATCTGCCAGGTATGTAAAAGGAGCTTCATTCTTAAACGATCTTTGGTGATATTTTCAAATATGGGTTTATTTGTTATTTTTATGTTAAAATATGAATAATTGGTATGTAAAGTAAGATTAGAAAATAAAACAAATGTAGCAAACTATTTATTAAGAAAAAGAAAACTAAATCTGTGCAAAATTATCTGTTTTTAATAAACAATTCAATTATCGTTCTTAATACTTATAATACTGAATGCGAATAAATTTGTTGCAATTCAATTGGAAATTTTTCGCATAGGAGCCCAAAATTCCTAATTGTTTCATTAATTTTGTACAAACTTTCTTTGTACATCTTATTTAGCTTTAAATTAATAATAATCACTCACGTCAAAACGATACCACTAGACACATATATAATCACTTTAATAATTACTTTACACACTTAGAAAAAATCCAATTTTACAAGAAAATTCATCAGATGATGAATAAATCTCAAAACGATACTACTCCCGACATCACTCGGAAAAACGCGGAACTACACTGACATTTCAACATTTTTATTAAGCAATATTAAGTCTTGATACTTAGTATATACCTTTATTATAACTAAATATATAATCCATAATTTTTTCAACCCTTAACAACCCTTAAAACCAGAGAAAATTGTTAAAAAAATTGCAAATTTTTTAACATGCCTTACTACTCTAGACAATGTCTTTGGTACAGTGCTAAAATGTGATTGGCTGCTTTTTGGAGAATTCAAAATAATTCTAGCTTTGATTGGTCGATTCAAACAGCGACACAAATACCAGTAATGTCTCTGTGTATAGACCACACAGGTTATTTTTTCAATCAAAATTAAAAAGGAAGAAGAATTTTTTCGTTTGTTAAGCATTATATTACATGAAAATCTTTGCAAATAATTAGTTTAATATATAATTAATCATTGAATTTATATAGATTTGTATATAAATCATACAATCTTTAAAAAATAATTAATTGCTTCTTACCGGTATCGGCTGTATTGGAGATCTCGATCTTCAAACTAATCCTCAACCGGTAAGGTGCACTTACTGCCCTTAATACTTAAATATAACTATAATTTTTATTTTTCAACAATTAAGTGCACATCTTTTCATTAATATTCACTTCATCTTCATTTCCTACCAAGATGTTTCATTTGTAAGACTGAATTCCCCTTCCCCTGTGTCGGGAGCTAGGAAACGGATGGAAAGTGACATGTACAGACGACTAGAGGAGCAAAAAATTAAAGAAGAAGCAAGATGGCGTGAGAAAGTCATGAGACAACGTCCAGTTTGGCAAGAACTCAATTATAGCCATGAAGAAGAGCTCGCCATGCGTCTTCAACTTCGCAGAGAGGAGGAGAAACTTAGGGAACAAGAACATAGACATCATATGGAACTCATGCATGGGAGGGTGCAGCAGATGCCCACCCTATTCGAGCGACAATCACACGTAAGGAAATTTATCAAATTGTTGACTTCCTAGCTTTAAAGAAGTTTATAGAACCATAGAAGATAGTTTGAATATAGAAGTATCCTATTAAATATAGGTCTGGCAACCCTAGGTAATGTTATGTTGCAAACTATAACTGTAAAATTGTTGATTACAACAAACGATTTTAATTATAATAATATTGATTACAAGAATGATATTTCATCAATATTTTAAATCTAGCATTTTTAATAGAAAAAATCTTGCCACTTCCGTTTTTGGTTACATAATTATATGGCGCGAGCAGTCATGTGACATTGTTGGTCTTGGCAAGCAGATATGGAGGCCCGTTTCAGAATGATAATTAGTAATTATGTACATTTCAAGATTTTCTAAATTCACGTAGTTAATTTGTCGAGGAAAAAAACCACATGGAATTGGAAAATCACGAAATTTAGAATGAAAAATTATATTTGACAGCTATATACTCGTACATAATTACTAGCTATCATTTTGTCACGGTCCCCCATATCTGCTGGTCAAGGCCAACGTCACATGACTGCTCGCGCCCTATTGTATGTAATATTTCTCTACAATAAAAATTCTACTTACATCTATTCTTTAATTTTAAATTCATTCTGTGAAGAAATTTTGTCCTACTCTTCTATTTCTTGACGGTATTTATGGTTCTATTTTTAGATGAAGCCGCCGAAAACAAAAAAAGAATTAATGCAGACCTTGTACGATCAACTGAACTATTCTCCTAATTTAAAACATGAAACTCCGGATGACAACGATTGGGAAAAATTGGAGCAACTATACACGGATCAAGCTATTCAGGCAAAATGCGATGAAGACGAAAAAGATTCTTGCCATTGTAGTGAAGAAAACGACAATTAAGTCTTAATTATTCAATTTATAATTTTATATTCAATAAATTATATACTCACCATATTTCTTGCATTTTTCTTGAAAATAATAACTCATAATAATATAATATTTAGAACAATTTCACCAAGTGTCACATAATTGTACTTTGTACAGTAAAATTTTTGAAAGATGTCCGATTAAGGTTGTCTACGAATTGTGGTGTCGTTTGCTTAGTTTTTATGAGGGTACGTAAGAAACTACTGTTATTTTATTATTATAAAAATATATATTACAGGAAAAGCATTCAAAATTCAAAAATAAGTCAACTAGTAAGTTTATAAGCAAACGTAAAAACCAAATATGTTAAAAATAAGATACTGACACAATGTCAGTGTCAGTGACTCTGACTGAATATAACATTACACGTACGGCTATGAATCCAGGTAATGTATCTGAATTAATAAATAAACTTACGTTACAGCGAAAGTATTATCAACAACGAGCATCGTTTATAAATGGAATGTCCTAACTTAGTCGAAACAATATGAATTTTTGAAAGACAAGCGTGTTATATCTATCCTTATTACACACTCTTACAGCCTTTGCAAAAGAAAGAGATAAATGTATGCCTATTTGTTAATTCGTGATACAGATGCCCTTGATCGGACATCTTTCAAAAATTTTACTGTACAGTTTTTATTATTGTTATTATTATTATTCTGCTGGCCAAGCTCGCGGTTTTCTCGATAGATGGCTCTGCATGTGGTTAGTTACCTCTGCAGGCTTAATATCTTTGTGGGATGTTTATCCGTTCGCTCAACCTGTTCAGTGCGTCCCAGAGGCGTCAGTACGCCACACTGAGGAGCTCCAACAAGAGCGAAACGCGTGGTTGATTCCTGATATTTTGTGAAACGTGCCAAGTGTTTTAAATAATATTATTATTTAGAACAGTTTCACCAAGGTCGCATATTTATACTTTGTACAATTTTTATTATAATAATTCATATTTAAAATATATAAATAAATATTTATTAAAATACAAAAATAACTAGTTTTCTACTTTTCTATGTGATCTAGAATCCAATCTAAGTGCCGATCTACTCTCGTGTAGATTGTTGGAACGTGTTCAGAACCACAAGTGTCTACTGATTTATAAGACGTAATGCCAATTTGCGTCGATCGAAATGCCTTTCCAGTGATGTGTTCGAAAGTCATAGGGCCCCCGCTGTCTCCTTTACACGCTTCTTGAATGTTTGGACCACTGGCGCACACTTGGTGGTCTTCTATTGGTTTTTGTGGGGCTTTTAAAAATTCTTCACATTGTTTTGTGTCCCAAGGGTAGACTGATGTGAATTGTAGTAAGTGGTAAACACCAATTGATGCTGATGAAAATATATGTTATTTATGATTTTTTTTTTGAAAGGGAAATACTTACATGAATTTATTTTGCCCCAACCAGAAATGCTGAAGTTTCTTTTTTGAAAGTATGTTTCGTTGATTGCAATTCCGTATGGCAGACA
This sequence comes from Harpalus rufipes, assembly GCA_951394225.1. NCBI lineage: Eukaryota > Metazoa > Arthropoda > Insecta > Coleoptera > Carabidae > Harpalus > Harpalus rufipes. Next base: position 51,675,092 of record OX596280.1, read on the forward strand.
TATTGGTTTGATAAAATCTAAAATAAAAAATACACTATTTAATTGCCAGACCTCGTATTTGTTGTTATTGTTACCTGTATATTTAACTGGTCTTTCTAATCTTAATAAAGCAATGTCATTTTTTAAAGTCGTCTTGTTAAAATTTTCATGTACAATTAATGATTCTACTTCTATTTCTTCAGGTGGGTCAGCACAAGACTTTTGTTGATTTTCATAGATTTCACAGTCTATCTTTTCATTTAAATCTACTTCTCCAAGTCTTACATGAGTCAGTTCTCTGTAAAATTAAAAAGAATAAATATGTTTCCTGGAAATATTCACATTTTGATGAGTACCCGTTTTCTTGAACCTTGTACACTCGGCGAATAAGGATAATAATACGTGTCGAAGGACAGGCTTGCACAATTAATATACCGTAACAATTATAATCAATAGTCACTTTTATTATTGTAATCAAAATTTCTTTATTGTAATTAGTTTTTTCATTTTATTACTTGGAGCTATTCTCAAATGCAAAATGATACAAATGAGTGAGAAAGTGTATTTATTTACCGGTTTGATATTTGACAAATAATATTATGACAAGTGATATGATTGTAAATTTATCATTTCATATCATATCGCAAGGATGAACAGTGCCAGTAAATAGACTAAAAAAATAAAATGAAATTTTATTTGAAACAATTTTCTCCAAACTATTTTGGAAACTATACATTCCGCAACTCAAAATTATGTTGGAATTAATTCCAAAAAACCGTGTGGAATAATTCCGTACGCCGGTTGGAATAATTCCGCATGACTTTCGACGAATCACAATCTATTTCGCCGCATATTAGTACGGTATATCAAATATCTTGGTTTGGTTGTTATGAGTCTTTGTTTTATATTTATTTATTTCTATATTCGCGTGTGACGTTTTAAAGTATTGAAATTTTTTGTTAAATATGATTTATATTCAAAATAAACATTTATTTCACTACACCAATAAAAATTGGATCTCGTGGCTGTGTGCCTGAGTGTCCGACCGACGCCAAAAATTACTTCGAATTTTAATGCTGTGGTGCACTCTCCACGCCAACATTGAGTGCCTGCACGGTACTAATATTTCATAATTACCGATATATGTGTACAAAACACACGAAGCAATGATGATGTAAATACGAATATCGAGTTCAAGTGAACCGAAATTAAATTAAAATATAAATAGAAAAAAAAAACTTACAAGGATGGGTTTATGTCGCTGTATAAACAATGTGCAGCTGTCAAAATGTATCGGTTATTAATAAGGGTTCCTCCGCATAATGGCTGCAAAATATCAAGTCCAGGTTCTGAAATTGATAATAATTTAAACAGAAAGTTAAAGAATTGTGTATTTTAATGTAAGAAGTAAAGTACTGAAGATATAGGAACATCCCAATGACATCGTATGAATCACTCGTGTTGTGAATAATTAAGTAATCAGTAGAAAAAGTCTAAGGATATCGAATTACAAGTTGAATATAATTCCCCGCATTATAAAAAAGTGTTTCTTCTTGAATTCACAATCGAATAATTAAAAATACATCTATTATAAATGATGCATTCATGAATAATTATAATTATTGATGTATACAGGGTTTTATATTTTAGTGGACCCAGCAAATATCTCGCTTATTTATTAAGTTAGTAATTTCTTTCATATAACATGATTTATACAGTAACATATAAGCTACTTGATGACGGATGTACATTCATGATACCACTTCCGGTTTATTAATATTATTAATATCACCTATATATTACTACAATTATCTAAAACAAATGTAACTATTATTATAATTGTTTTATTTCAAGCCACAGTCATGGCTCACTATTCTCTTTTCGACTAGGTGTATAAAAAAGTGCCCGCCATTTTACTTTTTAATAATGTAACATATGGATTATTTTACGTGATTGTAAAGAAAATTTGATGTACTTTTCAAATTTGTAAAAAAATATAGTATGTTCCATTTGAAATTTCAAAGTTGATATTAATTACTAATAAACCGGAAGTGGTGTCATGAATGTGTATCCGTCATCAAGTAGCTTACATTGTATAAATCATGTTATATGAAAGAAATTACTAACTTAATAAATAAACGAGTTGATAGGTCCATTAAAATATAACGCACAAATGTTTGTGCTACTAAAATCAAGAAAAATTTAAATATATAACGGAATTGAATACAGCCGAGTATACACAATTTACAGTTTCATATGAATAAGTTATATCTTACGTGAATATAATAAAACGGCCATCCAAGGAAATTGTCCAATTTCCGCAGTCTTCCCGTTAGATATTTTATCTTGAGTCTCTCCTACTCCACAATTATCCAGTGGTAAAAGATTTTTCTTATGGTATCTTGAGTTTACTAGAGTTTCATTAAGTTTTGACGTATTGGTAGAGCCAGGTTTCTTTGCAATACAACAAATCATCGGAGAATCATGATCACCGCAGCCGTAAGCAAAGTCTGTATTTGTGTGGCCCTCACATTGGTTTATAGGAAGACATTGAAGGTTGTCCATACATGCATCGCCTTTTGAAGTTGATGCCAGAGCTGGAATAAGGAAATGAAATTAGGATATGACGTCAGCAAAATTCAAAGAAGTAGTGCATGTCATAAATATATTTTTACAGTTACTTATACTCTTGTCTTTGGTTGTTTGGTGTAGCAACACGAGGAAAACTATAATTATGAAAATGGCTGTAACATTTTTGGGATGTCCTCAAATTTCTACATATAATATGCAGGTGACCAGAATGTTGTTTCTTACCTTCCATTCCCTTTAGGTAAGGAAGGTATTGTCTTTGGTCAAAAAATTCAATGACGAGTTTTTAGTGAATAACATGTTTTATGGTTCCGAGAATAAAATTGTACTATTTTTACGATGATATCTATATGTGTGTGTGTGTGTATGTGCGCGTGACAATACTTTCATAAACAATAACTCCAACACAATAATTCTAAAAATTATAATTCTTTCATATTCCTTCTCTTTACATCCATATAGTCTTGAAAAAACGTAACACAATACCTCCTGTTTAAATTAATTTTTATTCATGTAAATACTTAAAATTAAATTAAATTTAAATACCGGGTTCGATTTCGACCGACGCTAAATATTTCGAATTTTAAATGGTACAGAAATAACCCCTGTGTTGCACTCTCCATGCCAGCAATGAGTGCCCGTGAGGTAACGCCTAGTAAACGCTCGCACGGTACAAATATGTCATCATCGTTACTGTAATCTGTGTACAAAACAGATTGGCACACACAACAATGGGTAATATGCCGTGACGATATATTTATTTATATACTTACCTATATTCCTACATATTTACTTATGCTGGTAACTGTATTACGTTCCTTTCCATATAATTATTGTTCTATTTACTATTTTCTTTTTAAAACGTTACTATTATTATTTGAAATGCTTAATTTGTTGACAGTGACATATATATGTTAATTACATACATTTGAGATTAAAACTGTGTAACTATGAAGTTGCGGTTAAAATGAAGGCTCTGGGATTAAAATTATAGTTTTATAAATTTATCCATAAAATATATAGAAAAATATTAATACAAACCTGTAGAAAATTTAATAATCTTTAATTTTTATATAGCATAAATCTTGAAAAAATAACATGTCTTGTAAAGGTATTTTTCGAAGAAAAACTATTTTGAGCTTCCAGTAAAGTGGTTATCTGATTTCCATAAAAATCTAATGGTTTCTTTCTATATTAGAATAAAGTAGAAATACAAGGTTTCATAATTTTCTGAACGATAGTATTTGAGTTAGAGCGTAAAGAGGATCCACACACACACATACACACGCACAGACACACAGACATCATCGTGAAAATCTTAAAAAAATTAGTACGATCTCTATACCTACCTTACCAAGGGTAGCGGAAGGTCAAAAATGTAAAGAAATTAAATTTTATAAATCAGCCAGTTATGCTATTGCCATGGAAATAGCTACTATATTAAGAAAATTCTAACTGACAGATGTTAATGTCAAGTGTAAATTACATATGTTTGTATTGTAATTTTACTGGAAATATATACATTTTTTTCCAGACTTTTTGTATAACATTTGTACAAGATACATAGAACTGGCGGAAGGTATTGTGCTGGCCACATTAGATTTTTCTATTTTTAATTTAATTACGCTCAAATTGTGCAGATTGTTAGTTGTTTATATTTTGATAAATTTGATTATGTAGTTAAAAATGATCAAAAATGTTACTTAGAAATTTTGTCAAGAATTAGAATTTTCATTCAAATTTAAAGTTTTGTATAGGTAATGGTAATAGACCTAACAAAAAAATGAAGATTTAATTTAAAATTTTATCGGTATAATCACAATTTTAATTGCATTTAAATAAATATTAGTAATTGTCTTTTAAGTATATGATGTTTTATAGATTTATCCGCTTCCTTTCTTTAGAAATGTCATAATAAATCTTTCTGGGAAAAATATGTAATGTGATAAGAATAAATTTTCATATTAAGATGTAAGATAAATAGATAAAATTTCCATGTTTTTCATATTGCAATCTTTAGTATTTCTATCAATTAATAACTAAATTTTTATTCATTGCAAGGAAAACTGGAATTGCCAAGGTCAAAACCGATCCAAATTTTAAAAAATGTACACAAACTCATCAATGGCATCAATTTCATTCTTTTTTTGTATAAAATAGATAAAGTAACTCAAAAAAGACAAACCACAACCATAGGAAATATGTGAGATAAATAACAGCCAAAAAAGAATTCCCTTGAAATTTGTGGTTTTACTTTGAAGATAAACATTACACCAAAACCAAAATATATTTATCCACACTGTTAAAAATGTTAAACGTTAGAAAACAAACCAGCACCATCATTAAAATGAAATTATTTACCTATAACGAGACCGATAACAATAATGATGAGTCCAAGAACTGCCATAACTATTATAAGCTTTCTGCAGTCACAACCGCGGGAGTTACACTGCTTCATTAAATCAGGTAAACACATCTTGAGTTGTTGGTCACAGCTGAAGAAGCAACAATTTATGAGCATGCGCAGAAGACAGTGGTGATTGTTGGAGGTATTGTTGATTGTTGTAATCAACGATTGTGGTGATTAATTTGGCCGGTGAAATGACTAGATATATTTGTACATTGGTCGAATGATTTTGTCAATATACTTTAACAGTTTGGTATTCGGTATATTGTTGTTCGTTGTTAACTCTTCAGATCAAAGCATAAACTAATTGTACTCTTGATGAACGAATTTATAGGCACACTGTATATTTATGCTGTATATGATTTTACAGTAATAATAATGTAAACAATTATTTTAATTATATTCGTAATTATGTTCGTTGCTCGATTTATTTAAAAAATGTATAAATTTGTCTTTTATATTTCATGCTTATTATCACACACTTTTGTTTATTTTTTTATAAATATTACTTATTTATAAATTTTGAACAATTATTGTTACATCTTGGGATTTCACTATAACTTATATATTATAAAAATAAAAGCGATTTAATTATTATTAAGTTGTTTAATCACTGTTTATTATATTAAATATCTTTCCTATTTTCTATTATATTTTGTTCAGTTCTTCCTTCCTGTGTCGCTAAACTACAAATGATATACTATTATTGATAAACCAGCTTTTTATAATAAACAGACGTACTCTCCAGATGACTCAGTGCGAATTGATACCGCCAAGTGAATGAGCGTATATTTTCCAAGTTATTTTTACTGTGTGTATGTTTTGAAATTGACCTTGTCCATTTGGTATTTTGAACGGGTTTTCCTCATAAGATCATAGCAACGCCTACTTTATAGGTGGTGAATCCCTCGATAAAATAAAATGACTTGTAAATTTGAGAGGATTTATTGCCATTATTAGCGAAATTTATGGAAATTTTAATAGATTTCATGACATCTCTTAAATTTTTGGTAATTATGAACTGTAGGGCCGGGTTTTTTCACTTGCGAATAAAGCTTCAAATAAATTTAATCTTCAGATAAATATTTTTGTTGTTTTTTCACTTGCAGATAAATTTATTCGAAAGAATAACATCTGTTATTCGCGGAATAAATTATTCATTAATAATTTATTAAAAAAAGGACATATTCAATATGTTTACCTTCCGTCACCTTTAGGTAAGGAAGGTATTGTCTTTGGTTAAAAATTCAATGATGAGTTTTTAGTGAATAAGCATGTTTTAGGGTCCCGATGGTGTCTGTATGTATGTATGTGTGTGTGTGTCTGTGTGTGTGTGTGTGTGAGACGAAAGTTTCGGATCGAACAACTGCTTAGATTTTGGTTATAATTGGTCCACCGGAAGTTGCCCCATTTGAAGATTTAACAGTTAAATTTGATTTATTGACATTTAACGTTATTATATCTTAAAGAATATATTATTCTCTATACGATTTCATTACACTTTATACTTCATATTCAATAGATATAGAGTTAAAGAATTTTAAAGAAATTAAATTTTATAAATCAGCCAGCTATGCTAAAGAATAAATTTATTTAACGAATACTTATTCGAAACTATTCGGAAGTGAAAATACCGGCCCTAAGTAAAGTATCACTTTCGGTTGGTTGTTTGTAAATAAAATCTAATATGTTGTTCCAATAATATGTTGTTTCCAATCATATACGAGTTTAAATTACCAAATTTGAAAAGTTTTGGATCATATTTTAATATATTTTTTCAAGAAAATCTGTTCAGGACTTCAAGTAGAGTATCACTTCCGGTTTATCAATTTTATCCAAAAACTAATAATGTTCCTATTGACATGAATGCTGATTCCTTTAATGTTTCATTTTTTGTTTTATATATCGTTCAAAAAACGTTGCTTTTGAAGCCAGTATGTTATAAAAAAGGTTACAGGCTCAGTGATTTGTTTTTCTTTGCAAAAAGGCGTTATTAATCGATCTTACATTAGCCACACATTAACGTCGGATGTCAACGTCAGGCTATATGTATTATAATTTTATCACTGTATTACAAATAATAAATAGGATATATTTTTATAAAGACGCTACATTGCGGTTTATAATTTACATATGTATATTAGTAAATACGGATGTATTCAATTTTAAATAAGATGTATCATGATATTTGCGTCAATAATAGGTGTATAAAAAAATAAATAATTCAATGAGTCAATAAACAGGAAGTTTTTTCCTTAAATGTATGAGAATGACAATGCTTTTATTTTTTCAATATTCATATATTAAGGAAATCATCTAAATATTATGTCATTTTCTGAAATTATTCTTATTTTTTTATTATTTCTATGATCACGCATTAATTCAGGTCACAAGATGTCGACCAATGTCATGGTATTCCCGGGCGAGCACCATTAAATTCTAACAGTACACAATGTTGTTTGACTCGTCTTAAATTATTACAAATATTAATCATTTGTTATGTTTAATAGTATTTGTACAGGTGAATAGCAATATTCGATATATAATGAGTTTGTATATCTCGTGTTCATCAAAAACTTAACAAAGGTCTAAATGAGCGAATTGAACTTTTAAGAGACTAGCTCGAAAAGAAACAAAAATCGCACATTACTTCTTGACTGTAATTCAAATTCAATTGGCCAATTATTTCTAATATTCATCGTACAGAAATTATCTCCGTAGAAAATCGTTGTTCAAACAATTTTTTATTTATTTTTCCTGTAATATACGTGTCCGATATAGAGTAGAAACATACTTTTCGTTAATTAGTTGTATGTTAAAAATTTTGGTGGGTGGATGTGTACACTTAGAAGGTAAGGACAAATATGTAATTTATGGGTAAATGGTTGTTCAAAGCTTTTTTTACTTATTTTCCCCGTAAACTACGTGTCCGATATAGGGTAGTAACATACTTTTCGTTAATTAGTTTTATGTTCAATATTTTGGTGGAAGTGTAGGTACATTTAGAAAGTAAGGACAAATAAATGATTTATGGGTAAACCGTTGTTCAAAGAAATTTTCACTTATTTTTCCCGTAATGTACGTGTCCGATATAGGGTAGTAACATACTTGTCATTAATTAGTTTTATGTTCAATATTTTGGTGGAAGTGTAGGTACACTTAGAAGGTAAGGACAAATAAATGATTTATAGGTAAATGGTTGTTCAAAGAATGTTTTACTTATTTTTCCAGTAATCTACGTGTCCGATATAGGGTATAGTAACATACTTTTCGTTTATTAGTTTTATGTTCAAAATTTTGGTGCAAATGAGACAGTTATGGACAAATATATGATTTATGGGTAAATGGTTGCTATATATATATATTGACTTTTCCAGAGCTTATGACCACGGCTTATTTTCAAAAATTTGTTCATTTAGTTCTTCTTCATCATTTTTATCTCTTTTAGCTTCTTATCTGTCCTTCACATTTATTGCTATGTCCGGAGTACCTCAGGGCTCTAATTTAGGGCTTTTATTATTTATTTTGTTTATAAATGAATTGTTAGATTCTTTCACCCACTTTGGCTTATGCTGATGATATCAAATTATTTTGTAAAATCACTTGCTGATGCACTTATCCTACAAAAAAATATTGACATGCTTGTTTCCTGGTGTAATGATAATAAAATCATCATTAATGTAGACAAACGTAAAAACTCTATTAAAGACCTGGATGTTATATTCTCTAACAGCTTCAGATTTAATGAGCATATACTGAATATCTGTTCTTCAGCCAACAAAACTATAATTGAATTTGTTATGAAAAATTTAAACAGTAAAAATAAAATATTAAGCAAATATTTTGTTTTTTTTTTTGGCAATTTTATTTGTTCAAAGTTAAAATATTTATTTAAAACATTCACATTTATTGAAAATTCAGTGACTCATGGAATGACAATATTCGCAGAAATATATTTTCAATATCACAAATTTGAACAATGATAAAATATTGCGAAGATATTTTGTATTTGAATTATAATTTAACAATCAATATGACTTGTTTAAATAAATTACAAAAAAATGACGCATATACAGGTATATAATATTCGCAAAAAATACTTATTTCAAAATATAAAAAATAAAATTAAACATTGAAAAAAATATTGTGAACATACATATTTGATTTTCTTTTCTAAAAGTTGATCTGTTTTAAACTTTCCCAGTTTTATTACATACGTAATGACGCACAAATTTCAAATATTAGCACTACATGTGTCATCTTCACAAATAAAATAATACTGAGAAATATTTCTTAACTCCAGCGCGCATGTTACAGGAAACGGTAATTATTAGTAATAAATTCATGGCTTTTTGTTGTCTACCTCATTTATAAATCAGATAAACAATAACTTCAAACCTGTTTATAATTATGTTCTTGAAATTCTCAGTGCGGACAAGGTTAATTTTATGAATGGTTTGGGAACAAGAGAACTATACACAAAGATTTGCAGCATTTTAGCTCAAATAAGAAACAGACGTATATGTATCTATTTTGGGATTGGCAAATGGTAAATATTTCTTATCGGCTGTTATCCGTTAATATATTATATAAATATTATGAAAACAGTAATATATCTGACATTTGATTTTTTATCTAACAAATAATATATCCTTTTAATAGAAAAAAATATGACGATAGCGAAAAAGAATAAATAAAATGTTATATTAAAAATACAAAAATGCTATATAAAATAGATAAATGGTACATAATATACAGATTGGATAAATGTTAAATGATATACATATAAGATAGGTAAATGCCAATGGATGAACGCTGTATAAAAAAAAAACACTATATAAAAAAAAATCTTGTGTCTATTATGTAAAAAATATATATAACTGCTCGAGTTTTTCGGAATTTTGTGCGTTAGTTTATATTTCGAAAAGCTGAAACCAAAAAATGTCCACATATCGATGTAAACCCTAAATAAAAATAAATAATATTTTAATTATAGCAAAGTCAATTCTCTGTACGTGTCCACGATAACTTGTCCAACATATGGACCTCGATAAGACATACGAAGTCGGTTAAATTAAACAAAAGTTTCCCTATATTAGACCATTTTGATGGTGTTTTGTTATTTGAGAAAAAATACATGTCTCTAGATATAGGGAAAATGTAAATTTTGCTGTTTATTTTTGCGAATATCTTCCAACTTGCAAAATGAAAATTATGCTGATTTAATTTAATCTGAGAGTAATAAGAGTGCTATGAAGAAAACAAAATATATGGTTCATATACATCAAGCCTTTCTTTGGGAATAAAATTCATTTTACCCATGAGATAGTATACGAAATATTTGTTATGTTTTCTTTAAAGCTGTATTATTAAATAAAAAAATCTGTTGTGGCCAACACAACTCGCCACTTCTGTTTTTGGTTACATAAGTATAGGGCGCGAGCAGCCATGTGACATTACTTGTCGAGGAAAATAAACCACATGGAATTGGAAAATCACTAAATTTAGAATAAATAATTATAATATTTGTCATTTATGTACATAATTACTAGCTATCATTCTGGCACGGGCCCCCATATCTGCTTGTCAAGGCCAACAAAGTCACATGACTACTCGCGCCCTATTGTATTTAACATTTCTTTCATACCTACACTCTACACCAAAAATTATAATTATATCTATTCTTTATATTTAATTTTTTAAATTTTTAATTCATTCTATGAAGAAATTTTTCGAAATGTTTCCAATTCATTGACAGTATTTTTGAAGTGTATAAGTAATAGACCTATAATTTTAAATATTTCTAATACAATAAGGAATAATATAATGTATGTAGGTACTTCCCAGAAAAAATCTTCGGTAATGTCCCTGGATTTTTGACATTGACATTTATCTGTCACACACACACACACATTAAAATTGGATTGTAGGGACCTTAAAACATGCTTAATCATTAAAATCTGGATATGCGATTTTTAACATGAATCCAATACCGCTGTTAGCGAGAGGTAAAAACTAGATTATCATTTAAAATAAGAAAGTTGTACCTCATATTTTGAGAACTACTGGTCTAAAAAAAATCTTGTTTCGCTCATTACAGTATTCTTACAAAATAGAAATTGTTTGTTAATTTATCCGAATTCGTAGCTCTTAGATAGCAAGAGTGTACCACTAAAAAAATAAATCTTTGAAAATTATTTTTAAATTTTGAACATTTTACCCAAAACTATATAACTTTTTGGGCTATTATTGACAAATAATACTAATTTGGTGAGATCAGTATCCGGTTTTACCTTTTACGAATAAAACTACATATGGCTTATGGCCACTTTTCAGTATTTCTAAATAGCTAAATATAATAAAAATATTTAATGATTTTTTCAGCGTTTCTCAATAAAAAATTAAATAAACCATATGAAATTAATACTTTATTACATATTTTATATAGTTATATCTCTACCCATTTTAGGGTTATTGTTGGAAACTAGGTATTGTTGTGTTATTTATTATAATATATAAAACAAAGAATACGACAAACACAATGCTGAAAATATTTTGTCATTTAATGTTTTATGATATAAGAATATAAGAAAGATATAAAACAATAAACGCAGTTATAAAAATATAAATTTAAAATATAATCAGATGGAATATAAAATTTAACTACTGGTTACTTTAAATAATTTACTACTTAACTATTACCTGAATTTGTGTCCATATCACTTAACCTAGCAGTCACATACTAATGTTTGAGTAACATTTACACCCTACTAAAATCAATCACCACCTTTAGTTAAAATTCCTTTTTGATGAATCTTTAACATTTAGATAGATTTAAGATTGACTCAACAGAACAGTCGTTTAGGGCTTAATATTATCTAAAATCCATTCCATATAGTGTGCTATTCTTGTGTAGACCCCTGGGTGATTAGTAAGTCCACAATTCTTGGGTCCAAATGATACTACTCCATATTGAACTATTCTAGTGTCCCCCCCAAACGGGCTTATGAACTTAAGAGGTCCACCGGAGTCTCCAGAACAGGAATCTTTTCCACTTATGCCTCCGGCACACATCTGTTTACTGCTTATACGAACTTTAGTTCTAGTGTTATTGTAACGATTTTGGCAGTCATTGTTGTCGATGACTGGAAGGTGGACTTTAAGAAGATCTGCGCTTGCGTAGCCTAAAGAGAAATATTAATTTATGGTCCAAAAACGTTAATGTATGTAAAAACACTCGATTTAGTAGAGAAGCCTAGACTTAGCTCAATTTCCTAAGTCTGAGAAATTAAGTAATGTACCTACTATTTATTTTGTGTGTAAATTCTTGAACATATTAGTAATAATAAATAACGATGAAATATTCTAGTACTAAATTTAGATTAAATAATTAACTTTGTTCTACTGTAAAATTAATAGGAATTCAATCTGGTCAGAATATATATTTTGGTGAAGGTAAAGAGTAAAAGAAATAATGTTTCAAATATTTATTGATTTCTAAACAATTTCGTCTTTCTCTGAAAGTAACTTAGTCTCGCGATAAAATCTAATTTTTAAAATGTATCAATAATAATTTTTATAATTTGCGTTTTGTGGTTGTCTATAATGGTTTGTTCTTTGACACATATGTAAAACATTGTTGATATATGTTAGGAACCATCTGTACTAGAATATTTCATTGTTATATATTATTACTAATATTTATGTTCAAGACATACAAAATAAATAGTAGGTACATTACTTAATTTTTCAGATTTAAATTTAAAATTTGCGCTAGTCTTCAATAATCAAATATTATCGTTAGCTAATAAAATTCAAATATTAAGTGCAAGCGCATAATCAAGACTTAGGAAATTGAGAGAGATAGATTGTCAGTCTAGGGTTCATTATGTTAAGAGAACCGTAATAGTTATGTAAGTATTAAGGGCAGTAAGTGCAACTTACCGGTTGAGTATTAATTTGGATTAGTAAGTCGAGATCTCCAATACATCCGATACCGGTAAGAAGCACTTAATGCCCGCAATGCTTATTATATTTTTTGCACGATCGTCCCAATAATAACAAATTAAAGTTTAGAATTATTTAAAAAATATTTTGACATTTAAAAAAAATAGTTGTCATTTTTAAGTAAGCTATGATCGTTGTTTTGTTATCGTTAAAGCTTTAAAAATTGTACATTTATTTTTTATTTATGTAATTTTCACCGCCTCCAGATCGGTAGGTAGTCACATCATTTACCGGTCAGTCACATCACTTACTGATCAGTACCACATCACTTACTGATCAGTAATTTGTAAACAAAACTTACTGCCTTGGAAACTCTATCGGTAAAGTTTAAAAAAAACCTGATCGTGCAAAAAATTATTTAATATACAGACTAGGCAGAGAGTTCATTCAATGTATGTCTTCAAATTATCAAAGTTGATTTTGAAATTTAATTTTAAGGAGAAAAGATAATAAAGAAGGATACAATATATTGCTACGCAAGAAATGAAAATAGAGTGACGTCTGTTTTTTCCATGTATTGTACAATTCATTCAGGGTAAAAAAAATAGTAATACCATAATTTACGACGAATTCATCAAAGTAATAAATTCATAAATCTCTCATGAAACCAATTCAACGAAATAGCAAATAACTTTCCTCATCTCATAACTTAATGTAATTCATCAAGTTACTATTAAAATAAAACATACCTGTTTCGGTGACTCCCCATCCAGCAACTATTGCTTTTTTTCCTACTAAAGTTTCTGTCCTTAAATTAGCAACTGGTAGACAAATTGGTCTAACGGATTCTGCAAAAAATATGCTAATGAGGTCACAACATTTCAGAGCGTCAATATAGAGTTGAATTTATTAAATATCGTAAAAATTGTAAACAAACAAATAAAACAAAAGTAAAACTGGTTAATGGACGTCAATTAGCACGTAAGCATTTTTGAAAAAACAAAAATTAATAGGAGTAAATCTGAGATAAAACATACATATCCATATTACGTGTTTCTATTTTAGTTTTTATATTTAAACCAGCTGATATCTAATGTTGTTTTTTACCTAAAACCAACTAAAAAAAATCTATTGTGGCTAGCACAATATTCTCGCCATTTTCATTTTATGTTGCATAGGGCGCAAGCAGTTATGTGACTTTGTTGGCTTTAGCATGCAGATATGGGGACCCGTGTCAAAATGACAGCTAGTAATGTACATAGGTGTCAAGTATCATATGTTTTCATCCAAAACATTATGACTACTAGCCGTCATTCTGACACGGATCCTCGCGCCCTATAAGTAACGAATTTAACATTTCTTGTACACACAAATAATTGAAATTGTTTCTCTTCTTTCGTTCTATGAGAAATTTTGTCCTACTATTCTAATATGTTCAAAATTCTTCAAATTCATTGACGGTATTAGCGATATTTCTTAAGGATATATGTAATATTAACATACCTATAATTTAAATACATATTTAATTAATAATACAATAATATATATTAAATGTACTCATACCTCCCAGAAAAGTCTGACATTGACATTTTGCATTTATTTGTCAATTACAAAAAAATAAATATCGCAACTGTTTTTTGGGCAACAAGATTTATTACAACAGATTATTCTATATTATTATATGTATACTATATCTCCAAACCTATACGAGATATAATAAAAAATTTAAATGTGTCACATTGAGAATTTAATTATCTTTAATATTTGTAGTAACAAATTTTCAAAAAATAATTTTCTTTAGACACTACCGGTTGTCCAATTGTTACCAGAACCTATTCAACTCTTCCCATTACTGTTAAATTGACGAATCCGTAGTCAAACAGGTCTTTAATCTTATAGAATTTGAGAAATCGTATTTCCAACCTTAAATCGTGCTTATTCAATAAAATTTGGATATGCGATTTTTTAGCATGAATCCAATACCTCACTTAGTGAGAAGTAAAAAGAATATGTATTTATCTTACCAGCTAATGTATTTGCAGGTGCACTAAGTCTCAACAATCCTATATCATTTTCTAGTTTAATAGGGTCATACTGAGGATGAGGAATAACTTCAGAAACGAGATAATCTTGGACTGGTGGTGCGCAATCATCTGGATTCTCTTTACTGCAATCTATATCTTTCAATATATCGTGTTCTCCTAGGCGTACACCAGCCCTAAAAGATGAAATCTTTCATATTTTTGTCATAATGTGCTTGGTGTTAAATTATTCCTAATAAGATATGTATTAATTTGTACCAGACATAATTAAAAGACTCAGTAGTAAATAATACAGGTGTTGCACCGACGTATATATGGGGGGGGTTAGGGAGTTCAACCCCCCCCCCTTCACTTATATTTTGCCACGTTTGATATTAAGCTGGATATAATTTTCTTACAAAATTGGGGGTTTATGTACCTACTTAAAATGAAAACCAAAAATGGGCCGCAATGCCGGAGGGAACACGATTGCCAGGCGTCCCGTATATACGGGATTGTCCCCTATTTCAGCTAACATTTGAGTGTCCCGTAAAGTACTATTCGGGACGCGAAATTGTCCCGTATTTTGTGAGGAACGCAGTTTAATTAACATGTAATTATTATACATTTTATTTTGAGCAGTTCAATAGAATGATATTGCTACTACTCAGTAATATAATATTTTAATTTAATGCTACATTGTATTTTCTGTTTTTGTACTTATTGCTTATGCTCCCATCTCGCATCATAAAGTCTAGTAAAAGGGGCAACTATACGCTTTTGGAGCGTATATACGCGTTTTCGTCACTAAATATGGATTTAATTTTTAAGAATTTGTTAAATTTGCTTTATTGTAAAGAACTCTATATTATCTTACATTGCATTAAAAAACGTTTGACCTTGAAAATTTTCAAAAAATCGCGTTGTATATATTGTGGGTGATTTCTCGACTGTGATGTGGATTAGATATAACAATTCAGTCAAACAGCATTTATTCTTACTATTCCAATGTTTCGGTACACCCTTGCACCTTCTTCAGGGTATTAAGATCTTACATTCAGTTAATTTATTAAACATCGTACAAAAAATTCAGAGAGCATACACACATCCATTTGCTCTAAAAAACGGAAAATAGCCGGAAATATCCTGTGAAAGGATTTTGGTGACATCATTGATACGGACACCTATTGGTCTTCTGTACACCAATAATAATGTAACAAGTTGTAGGAATTTAAATAAAATGTACGGAATTTAATGAAATTCAGTTTTCCAATACACCAAAATATACGCCGTTAAGTCCTTGAATAACAGTTCTTGCATTGATGTTATTGAAATCATCCCTGATACGTAACATCAATGCAAGAACTGATATTCAATGTTTATTTAGTACTTACAATGTTGAATCATCCAAATTTGTAACGCAATGAGCAGCAGTTAAAACGTAATTTTCGTTAATTAGAGTGCCTCCACATTTGAACCCCATACCAGTTTCTAAAAATGTATTTCATTAATAACAATATTATTATCAATTATATTACTGTATGTATATTATAAATGTTATACTTAACTATTACAATTAGTAAGATGCAAAAACCTTCACCATTAAGCATTGGGCACTATTTGTTAGTAAATTTGTAAAATATATACAAATTAAAATATTGTGAAATGTTTTGATATTGTTGAAGCACTTAACAAGTAGCAGAATATAAGAAAAAAAATGTTAAATATACCGCAACCACAAAGCGGAAGAAATACATATTAATATGACGGCAATTAAATAAATTATAAGCAATAGTATAGAAAAATATACCTAGAATTAATTTATATCGTAGTAAGTAGAAGTTATAAGCAATGTTTGCAATTCTAATTAATATGGTGAAAATCGAAAGACAAATATTTATGTACTAGGAAAATAATTAACAAGATATCATTACGCATAATCAGAACTCAAAATTGTTAAAATATACTGTATTCATATTCCCCAAAGTGCCATTCCGGCCCAGAATCTAAAGAAGGTAGAGTTAGGCATGATTTGTATTAGTAGTACAATGCCGGTACAATAACGGTACGATGACGGTACGATACTTCTTGCTCCAATGTATTTTAATGGACCCGTTTACATATACGTTCTCGGTACGATGACAATACGATGATGGTACGATGACGGCACATTGATATTCACTGATCTACATTAGCGGTACGACCACGGTACAGTAGTTTTGTTTCTATTGAAAAAATATCTGACATGTTTTTGACTTTTTGATATTTGTCTTTTAGTTAAATCAAAATGTAGTCAAAATGAGCTAGACATGAGAAATTATTGCATACATTATTGTACAAAAGTGTCTGCTTATGACATAAAAGTAAAATATACATAGATTATCACAGTAAATACAAAACAGTATTGTTTTGTAAAATATTCTGGATTTTCTTTATTTTCTTCTTCGTCAAAAGTAAGGGCAATTATAGACCTATTTATATTTATTCTTTATATTTAGATTTGTTAATTTTAAATTCATTCTATGAAGAAATTTTGTCCTACTCTTCTAATTTTGCAATTTTTTCTAATTCATTGTCGGGATTGACAGTATTTTTGAAGAGCATATCAAGTTGGTATTTGATAATTTTTTAAATATTGCACGATATTTTCTACTTTTATTTATTTATTTTATTTATTTATAAATCAATCGATCCAACAGGATTCAAGATCCCAATTACAGGACGATCATATGACATACAAATACAAAAATGAATGAGTTGAACAACAAGTACATATAAGAAATTTACCAAGTGATTTATTACAAAAAATATTTTGTTAATATATTAAATTTAGATAAGGAGTCGCCAAATATGTCAATGTCAATAGTACATGATACACTGTTATATGCTACACAGAGTTGTCTTATTGGAGATTTCAATTCATAATTAGTCCTAGCTCACAATGAAATGGTACTTTATTTCTTGAAGTACGCGTGGAACGTGAAATGGTATTAGCTCAAGACTACATGGGTCATCAATACAATTATTAATTAATTTGTATAAGTAGAGAGATAATTGTAAATTTCTTCTGCTACTTAATGGCACCAAGTTCACTTCAGGCAATGAAACAGAATAATCATGGGTAAAGTTAGGATATTGTCCATGTATATTAAAATAACAATATTTGATGAATTTATGCTGGACAGACTCAATCTTAGATATATATTTATGATATATTGGATTCCAGACTTGTAGACAATATTCTAGCTTAGGCGGACAAATGCATAATACTAGCTTCTGAGTGTAGTTGTTTTACAGAAAGACCGACAATTTCTAATTACAAATCCAAGATTTTTGTAGGTAGTCTCAATGTGTACATTAAATATTAGTTTTGTGTCAAATATAATCCCAAGATCCTTAATTTAATTAAACTTTTGATAAACACATGACATATGCACAGCAAACTGTCATAATACACAAAGCCGTGTTTAGATAACGCGGGGCCCGAGGCCGAGTAAATTGCTGGGCCCCTTCAAGGGGATTTTTATCCATAAAAATCTACACATGTTTACATAGGCACAGTTCTATGATTCTATAAAATGAAAATGTTTCTGTGATAATCATTTAAAGTTTTTCACGTGTTCCACATTTTCACGATTTTTTATTTCAAAATTAATCAGCGCGGGGCCCCATTTAGCGCGGGGCCCGGGGCACGTGCCCCATGTGCCAATAGGTAAAACCGGCCCTGATAATACATAAAAGACAAAATTATATTGTCATGGTATTTTATTATGTTCGTACCGTCGTGGTACCGTCTAATATAAATACCGTGTGTAATTGGCATACCGTCATTGTACCGTTATTGTACCAAAAGTCTGTTTTGTAAGAATAAATGCTATATGACCTGTTAATCTGTTGTAAATAATATATTTTGTTGATTGCAATAATAATATTTTGAGTTCTGACTATGAATACTATTTCAAATAATCTTTTATTAGTTTAAACAAACTTACTTGAGCTGTAAGCAAGTAATGCCATCCAAGGAAACTCAAACGGCTCCGTCTTTTCTCCTCCAAAAATCTTATCAATAGATAAAGGCCCACAATTCTTTTGATTGATTAACCCTATATTCCTGTGTCTCGATACATCAGGGGGTTCTACGGTTCCTTCCCGATCCTCGACTTCTGGTTGTGGAGGACAGCACACCTTCGGTTTATTTCCATTTTCGAAACCGCAGTGATGACTCTGTAGAATCGCCACCGTAGATGGAGGCAGTGGACGGGGAGAATTTTCAAGGGTGTCTACGATGAATTTGCAGGATTTTATGGGGATGCAAGTGCCACGGATATTATTAGGTGTTGTGCAGGAGTCTTCATCGCCGCGATTATCCAACTGCCATTCTAGAAAGATAAGATAATAATTATAAATGTTGGAAGACCCGTGCGTCATAAATAATTATTCGTTTTTTTTGTTCATTATACATAAGAATAATAAAACGCACAATAAACGATTATTTGTTGGCATATGACGTACATTGGTCGATTTCTCGGCTTCACTATACAAAGTGTTCTTTATAACCCTACAACTAGCATTACAAGTATTAACAACTCATTTAAATATGCCTAATATATCTCTAATACTTGATATTTGTGTTAAACAGGGTATCTCTGAAATAGGGGGACATCTATATCCGAAAATGCATCGTTTATTCAATAGTTTTCTTCAAAGTTCTAAACAAATATATTTACTTTGGAATAATTCCGCACGGCTTTCGACGAAACACAATCTACTTAGCCGCATATTAGCGCGCTATATAAAATATCTTGGTTCGGTTGCTATTGTTATGACTCTTTGTTTTATATTTGTTTCTGTATTCGCGTTCGACGTTTTAAAGTTTTGAACATTTTTAGAGTTTTTTGTTAAGTTTTACAGGTTTTTGGAGTTGTCCAGAGTAATAAGTTTATCTAAATAATAACATATTACTTAGAAAATTAACTGAAGACATTTTGTAAAAAACATATAAAGTGGAAATAAAGATATAGATATGGAATGTACGTTACCAGAAATAAGGGAACTTGCTAATAATACAGTCAGTTATTACCAAATAAATCAAAAGAAAAATATAAGCAATTTATGGACTGGCTCGACAAACTTTTTGCTCGTGTGGAATATAGGCCATTCTATTACTTGTTGTAGAATATACTATTTCAAAGCAGGAATAGAAAAAGTAATATTCTTTTACAGGTTTGTTGACAAAGAAATATACATGTATTTAACGACAGAATGTATTAATATTCATTTTCTCATTTCTAATAATATTACATCCGTATTTAAATATTGTTATCTCTACAGAGATATTACGTATACTATAATATTATAATAATTATAAGATGCATTATAGGAATATACATATTTCATTGAAATATATAGCAAAAACATTGGAATCTATATATATATATAAAAAAACAACAAAACTAATTAATGATGGTTCTGTCAGAGATTGGATCTCTATTGGTAAATTATAAGAACAAATACATTATAAATCAAACAGATAATTTGCAAAATTATTATGTTAGTACTTGGGAAATATTCTGTTGCGAAATAATTATTAATTCCTAGAAGTTCAAGTAACTGGATATGAAAATATCTTAAGCAAGTTGCCATTTATCAACTGATTTCACGATTGCGATAAACACACGGAACCTACACGGAAAAACCGAAAATAAATACGTAATAAGAACTTGCTAGATCAAATTGTAATTTCACAATAAATCTAATAACTAAATCCAATATTCCACTAAACAAGAACAAATCAATTATTCGAGAACCAAGAAATTCTTTAAGTTGGAACTTACTGCAATTAAAAATCACTTAAAATACCAAATCTTCGAAAAATTCAATACTTTCACGCCAACAGTTTACTTCAAAATGAAGCCAGAATCAAAATAAAAAACTTACGAGCATTGACATGAAGAAGATGGAATCCAAAAATCAAAACAATCAAGTTGCTTCGCGACTTCATTGCGTAGAAACAAAGTTTCAGTCAACAGAAACAATCAACAACTGGAGGACATCGAAGACTCACTGCTTGCAAGGTTTTGAACATTTGAACTGTCTACTACTGGAGACCGGTCGATGACGTCAGAGAACTCTTACTCAAATTTATATACCGGTTTAAAATGAATTTGTCAACGGGAACTCCGTGATAAATAATATATCGAGCGTGAAAAAATAAGAAATACGATTGGAGGAAATGAGTTACAAGTATTAAACTTTTGCGGTTGCAGTTTTTTTTTTCAGATGAGTTTTACTGACGTGGTTGAGATAATCAATTTTCGAAGAATGTGGAATTTACTGACGCACATCTACAATTTTAGATTATATTCGGTCCATTTTTATACATTTGAAAAATATTATCAAATCATATTACCCATTGCTGGGTGTTTCAGTCTGCTTTGGACACTGATACCGGTAATGATAACCAGTACATCAGGTTCACATTTTTTTTGTGTGTGTTTTATACAATAGATACCGATTCCTATTTTCGATTCAAATTAACTTTTCCCGCCATCATTTAGTCCTATTGTGACGTCAAAACTAGGCGGAGTTCTACGGTTTTTGAAGAATGATATTTGTGGTAATGGATGTTTTTAAATTTTGTAAATTTTAGAGAACCCAAACCCAGAACCGAACCTCAAATATATTTTTCAATTGAATCCGAGTCGGAACTGAACCGAGTGTTAAAATTCGGGTTCAGAGTTCAGCTCCGGTTCAGGGTTCATTTTGAGTTCGAAATGTTCGCGTAATCGTAATATAGCCGATAATCGACGCCTGTGTTGTCTGTGAAAATTGTGTTCGTGTTCTTGTCTTGCGTAAATTCTGGCTCGCATTTTAAATTATTTCTATATAAAGATTGTTATTCCAAAAACATTAATTCAGTTTTCATTAGGTCGTACCGCATCTGAACTCGGAACAAAACCACAAATTTTATTAATGTTTGAATCAAAACCGCACCCGATCCCATCTCTCAAAAAATAAATTAACCTGAACCGAACCCAGTTTTTGGCGGGTTCGATGCCCTGCTACAAACCCTAAAAAAACTGTGAAGGGGAAGACATATATTTGGGTCTATTTCTAGTTCAAAATATAGCCATCAGATAAAGTTTGCTGTACTTGAACTGGTTGAACTACTATATTTCTTTGCATTTAGACTTTGGTTGTTCTAAATAAAAATATAGACTAGTTGTATTTACTCAAAATGTTAGTCACAGTCACCCTGACCCTATTTATCATGATTACTATTTAAATATATATTGGTATCATTAAAAACAACTGAATTTGTTATTTTAGTCATAACTTAATCAGTCATATCGTTTGTTTAGCCGATTACACAATCACATTTTGGTCAAAAATTGACACAAATATGTATATGTATGTGTAATATATTTAAGTCAATAAATTATAACAATGTAAAAAATTCTGATGTGGCCAGCACAATACCTTCCGTCAGTCATGTGTTTATGTATAAATTCCATACATAAATTTTCTTGCACTTGACACTGACATCTTCTTTAGCTTTTCTCATTCGTTATGGGTCACTATTTTATATTTTCTTCTTCCACTCATTTCTGTTTTGCGTGTCGTTCTCATCAAGTCTTTCGCAATACAGCCCTTTCATTTTATCTGTGATCTTCCTCTGTTTCTTCAACCTTCTATTACTAAACTATACATTCTTCTTCAAATATATTATTCCTCTCTCCTCATGACATGTTCAAATCAATGTAATCGTCTCTCTTGTATCTTTCTGGAAACTTGTAACACTAGAGTTATTTCCATACCGTATCTTTCCGTGTCTTCCCCAACATCTACTTCAACATCCATATCTCTGCCACATTAATTTACTTTTTATTTATACTGACATCTGTCATTTTGAATTATATGAATATATTAGTAGTTTCCATGTTTAGCATAGCTGATTTATAAAATTTAATATCTTTATAATTCTTTAACCCTATATCTATTGAATATGAAGTATAAAATGTAATCAAATCGTATAGAGAATAATACATTCTTTAAGTTATAATAACGTTAAATGTCAATAAATCATATTTAACTGTTAAAATCTTCAAATGAGGCTACTTCCGGTTGATCAATTATAACCAAAATCTAATAACTTGTTCTTCTGGATGTAAACTTGAGGAATACAAAAAATATATAATTTTTGGAATCGTGGTATTGAAGTTATGCGATCCGAAACTTTCGTCACATACACACAGACACACACACACATGCATACAGACATCATCGTAAAAATGGTAAAATCGTATTATAGGGACCCTAAAATTCACTAAAAAGTCATTGAATTTTTTGACCAAAGACAATACCTTCCTTACCTAAAGGTGACGGAAGGTAAATATATTTCAAAAATACTGCAAAGAAAATTAGTAATTTTAACGTGCTGAGCACAATTAAAGATGTGTATTCATCTGCAAGTAAAAAATTGATCGGTATGATTGATTTTACATTGTTTCGTGTGAAATTTGTAATTATTTAAAATTTTCAAGTTTAAGTCAATTATTGTATTCACGAAAGCATAACATTCATTTATTTAACCTTACATTAATTATGTGTTGATGTTTTATATTATAGGTACTCTACAAACAAACAATAACAAATTAATTATAAAAAAACATAACCTATATATGTTTTCCTTATTGTATACTCAAAATATAAACAAATCGAACTAACTCCTACTCAGTATGCAAATGTTGTGTACTTTACAGTTCAGTATGCAAATATCTTGTACTTCACAATAACTGTATCATTTTTACGAAATTTGAATCATTTAAGTGATGCAGCAAGATTGTATGCTTATTACCAAAAAAACCAACATAATTATGTCTCTGAAAATGAAACGGATATTTTTTAAATGCATGATTCGAAATGTAATTGACCTTAGTTGAAAATCCCTGAGGTTTTTCCCAAGTCGAGGTTGAAATTTGTAATACTGAACTGTTTACACATGAGAAAAGTATTAAAAGTACTAAGTTTTCTAAAATGATGGCTTTTAAAATGAATAATAAAAACATAACTCGTAAAATTGCAGAAAAATAATGACGATTGTAGGACAAATCTATAAAATTAATATTCAAAGTGGGGAATTACTAAAAAATGAATGTTAAAATATTAAATAAAATGTAGTTATTTACTTCTTTAAGCACAACATAAAAAATATCTTAGTATATAATAGATAATACAGTTCAAATGTCAAAAAAATATATACAATATATAAATAAATTTTTTATCTTTCGTCAACTTTAAGTAAGGAAGGTTGTCTTTGGTCAAAAAATTCAATGATGAGTTTTTAGCGAATAAGTATGTTTTAGGGTCCCTATAATACGATTTTACCATTATTACGATAATGTCTGTATGTCTGTGTGTCCGTGTGTGTGACAAAAGTTTCGGATCGCAGAACTTCAATACCACGATTCCAAAAATTATATTTTTTTCGTATTCTTCAAGTTTACATCCAAAAGAACTGATTAAATTTTGGTTATAATTGGTGAACCGGAAGTAGCCTCATTTGAAGATTTAATAGTTAAATTTGATTTATTGACATTTAACATTATTATAACTTGAAGAATATATTATTCTCCATACGATTTGATTGCATTTTATACTTCAGATTCAATAGATAATAGAGTTAAAGAATTTTAAAGAAATTAAATTTTATAAATCAGCCAGCTATGCTAAACATGGAAACTACTAATATATTCAAATAATTCAAATTGACAGATGTCAGTATAAATAAAAAGTAAATTAATATGGCAGAGATGAAGATGTTGAAGTAAATTTTGGGGAAGACACGGAAAGATACGGTAAGGAAATAACTCTAGTGTTACAAATTTTTAGAAATATACAAGAGAGATGATTACATTGGTTTGAAAATGTCATGAAAAGAAATGAAGAATGAATAATAGAAGGTTGAAGAAACAGAGGAAGACCGAATATAAGATGGAAGGACTGTATTGTGAAAGATATGACAGAAAAGTAATTGAATGAGGACGACACGTAAAACAGATATGAGTGGAAGAAGAAAATAAAAAATAGTCACCCCTAACGAATGGGAAAAGCTAGGGAAGAAGAAGATGTCAGTGTCAAGTACAATTTGCATAGTTTGTTTATGAAATAATTTTACTGAAAATTGAGAATCTTTTCCAAGAAAATTTGTTTATGGAATTTATACATAATACACAGGGTTGACGGGCTGGCCACATCAGATTTTTGAATATTTGAATGCCATTAAATATTATTATTGTATTCATAATTTTAACACTCTTTAAAAACATGGAAATATCAATTTTAATAAACTTTATTTTCATAATCTATTGTTTTAATTATTTACACTTGTTTTTGTATGTAGAATTATTTTTTTATTTAAATCAGTGTATGGAAAATACTCTTCTTAATTTATATCTTACAAGAAATTGTCCATTAATCACAGTAATTTAATGTAAATTACATCATAAACAAACATCTTTAATATTAATCTACACTGGGAGAAAAATCATCTCATATCGAAAACAGTAATAAATAAAACTTACCGCGTACCTTCGTCAGGAAAGACGAAATCTCCTTGCGGTTTGGCACTTGCAAAAAGGACACTCCATATCAAAAAACAAACCAACATGGTACTCATACTCATAACGTACTTGTTCACCAAGCAATCGCTCAAAACTGAATCATCACGTACACAGACAGAAATAATTCCGCCATGTGAGTTTTACACTCTTACGCAATGGAAATACTCACACGAAATATGAAAATTATTATAATTTCTAGTGCGACCATATTTGCAAATCGTTCCGAGTTCCGACTATAGATAATTAATTAATTGGAACCTTGAAGTGTTTTTTGCGATGATGTATGCATGGCGAACGAACCTTTGACATTGGTGATTACATGTTCCGTCATTTCTTTGTTGAAAGCGAGATAAAATTTATCAGAATTGTGATGAAATTACTTTCTATTTTTTACATTTTTAAAGAAATGTTTCGAAATATTTCACTCACTTTAAATTCAGAGAACCAACTGTAGATTGGCAACATATTATTCTTTCTGAAACAAGTTGAATTTATCTCGCATGATCAGCAAAAATTAGGTATTTATTTAGCAGATACAACAAACAGAGGGACAGATGATTTATGACACCTGCATAACAAATAAAATAGAATTCTGTTATTTGAAATTCAAAACTTCCTATGATACAGAATAATTCAGGATATGTCCTACGATATGGAATAAAGACAGAAATGTTGAAAATAATTTTGTTATATATGACACCGTGTTGTTTATAAATTTTAAAAATCTGTTGTGGCCAGCATACTCGCCACTTCCGTTTTTGATTACATAAGTATAGGGCGCGAACAGTCATGTGACATTGTTTAGTAATTATGTACATAGATGTCAAATGTCAGAATTTTTCACTCAGAATTTCAAGATTTTCTAAATTGACGTAGCTAATTTGTCACCAGGAATGTTGAATTTACTTACCGAGCAAAATAAACCACATGGAAGTGGGAAATCACTAAATTTAAAATGAAATATTATATTTGACATCTATGTACATAATTACTAGCTATCATTGTGACACGGGTCCCCATATCTATTGGTCAAGGCCAACAAAGTCACATGACTGCTTGCACCCTATTGTATTAAATATTTCTTGTTTACTTACACTCTACACCAAAAATTCTACTTATATATATTCTTTATATTTCTTCTAATTTTTCGAAATGTTTCCAATTCATTGTCGGGATTGACAGTATTTTTGAAGGATATATGTAATATTAATTTTAAATATTTAACTATTAATACAATAAAAAACAATATAATGTATGTACTTCCCAGAAAAAATCTTCAGTAATGTCTCTGGATTTTTGACACTGACATTTATCTGTCAGTTACAAACATTATAATTTATCAATTGGTTTCCATGACATTATTTGGGCTGTGAGATTTATTACAACACATTAATCATTAAAATCTGGATATGCGATTTTTTGCATGAATCCAATATCACCTGTCACTTTGCAGTAATCAAATGAAATCTTCAGAATTAAGTGATGTTTAACCATCTTTTGCTGTAATTTTTCAATATTCAGGTTTTGTGCATTATTACACATAAAAATATTTATTATTAACCACTACCCTTGGTAAGGAAGGTATAGGGATCGTGCTAAAAATCGCATATCGAGATTTTGGTAAATGACCACGTTTTGAGGTCCCTACAATCCAATTTTAACATTTTCACGATGATGTCTGTGTGTGTATATGTGTGTGTATGTGTGTGTTTTTCCTCTTTACGCTCTAACTCAAATTGTATTTCTACCTTATTCTAATATGGAAAGAAACCACTAAATTTTGGTGTAAATTAGATAACCGGACACTTTACTGGAAGCTCAAAATAGTTTTTCTTCGAAAAATACCTTTAAATGTTATTTTTTCGAGATTTATGTTATATAAAAATTAAAGATTATTAAATTTTCTATAGGTTTGCATTACAGTAAAACCCCTGTTAACCGAAATAAAGGGGGGATAGCCGTTTCGGATAAGGAATTTTTCGGTTAACCCATTAAGATCTAAAAATATCCTACATATGTACTAGGTAAATGGGTGTGTAGGGGAAATGCTCGAACCTATTTAAATTTAAGTATTTACATGAATAAAAATTAAATTAAATGGGAGGTATTGTGTTGGCCACATCAGATTTTTTCATTAAATCACTGATATATTCTATTTTATTTCTGAAAGTGTCTTAAATTATTCGCCTCAAATTTCTGTGTGCTTATTGTACATAAGTTGAATTCTGTAAACTAACATCATTAATGTTATCTGAAATAAGTAAAATTCTTTATCAATGTTTCGTAGTATTTTGTTATTTCCCAAAATTATTTATCTATGTAAATATTATTCTGAATTTCTTGAAAGATTCGAAATTAATAAGAAAATGATATTTTAGGGCGTTTTGAGTGTC
This sequence comes from Harpalus rufipes, assembly GCA_951394225.1. Lineage (NCBI taxonomy): Eukaryota > Metazoa > Arthropoda > Insecta > Coleoptera > Carabidae > Harpalus > Harpalus rufipes. The sequence continues at coordinate 51,703,050 of OX596280.1, forward strand.
ATGTACTTATTATCATACAATTTGCGTTAATATTTTTATTATATTTATGTTATTAGATGTGTCACCGTTGTTTTTAACATAAACCTTCAAAATATTCAAATACTTTTGTACAAACAATGCTAAATAAATATGTATCCAAGCTTCCAGACCCCAAATAAATATTTTGAATAGAAATGAATGACTTATTATTTCTTGGAATATATATTAAGATAATTATTATTGATATATACCTAGTTTTATTTTCCTTACCTTAAAATCGAAATGCAGATTTGTAAATACGTACACAAAACATATATTACATTAACACTACTCTACAAAAGACAAAATCTACAAAACATACCGTATAAAATTACAATTTATTTCATCACAAAACACACAGGACGTTACAAATTACACTTACTAATTAAATATCTTACGGTCTAATTTTGCTTAAGATCCACGGTACGTATTCTGCTACATTTGTATAAACTCCAGGCCATCCTGGCATGCCACAAGGAGACGGTCCAAAAGACACAACACCCACAGCGTACCAATTCACATTGGTTTTCTGTGACGTAATTGTCATCAGGGGGCCTCCACTATCACCTCTGCAGGAGTCTTTGCCCTTTTCGCCACCCGCGCAGATCTGGCCGTTGCCTAGAGAGACAGAAGCTCGGTTGTAGGTTGTTGAGCAGCGCGAGAGCTCCACGGGAGGGACCTACAACATTTTAAAAGATATCGTTATAAACAGTAAATTTATAAAGAAATAATGTTTCTTACCTTGACTTTAAGTTTAATGTTGCTTTCAGATTTCGTCTCAGTTTTACCCCATCCAGCAACGTATAAGTCTCTCAAAGCGTTCGGACTTCTTGGCAAACAAATTGGTTTGATATAGTCTGCAAATATAATTAATATATAACTACCATTTATACAGACTTTCCTAACTTCCTACATTTCTAATTATTTTAGGTAAAAAAGCTTGAAATAAAAGTTGTACAACATAAAATCAATAAGCAAAATTAATTTTGTATGCCAAGAAAATGTCGAAAATCACCTCAAAAATAGCAATAGCCATGGAATTGAGACAAAATAAATAACAAATGTCCAACGGTTTATCTGTCATATTAGGGTAATTTATTTTTATGGGGTATTATTTCTAATTTCTATTCCAGTTAACAATTATCTGTTAATTTAAATTGAAATTTGTTCACTTGAACAAATGTTACAAATAATAAAAATAAATTAACCTAGCTTGACAGATAAATCGTTAACATTTGTTATTTTTACCTCCCGCTACCCTTGGTAAAGGAGGTATAGAGATCGTGCTAAAAATCGCATATCGAGATTTTCTTAAATGACCACGTTTTAAGGTTCCTAGAGTCCAATTTTAACATTTTCACGATGATGTCTGTGTGTGTGTGGATCCTCTTTACGCTCTAATTCAAATATTACCGTTTACTTTTTCTAAAAAAAAAAAAATATTTCATCACGGCATATTACCCATTGCTGGGTGTGCCAATCTGCTTTGTACAGATATCGGTAATGATGGAATATTTATACCGTGCGGGCGCTTACCAGGCGTCCCCTCACAGGCACCCATAGCTGGCGTGGAGAGTGCACCACAGGGGTCAATTTTGTGCCATTAAAATTCGATGTAATTTTTGGCGTCGGTCGGGATCGAACCCGGGTCCCCAGATTCGCCACCAGACACTAAGGCACACGGCCACGAGACACCATAGAAGCTCAAAATAGTTTTTTTTTTTAAAAATACCTTCAAATGTTATTTTTTCGAGATTTATGTTATATAAAAATTAAAGATTATTATATTTTCTACACATTTGCATTAATACTTTTTCTATATATTTTATGGATAAATTTATAAAACTAACTTAATTTTAATCCCGGAGTCTACGTTCAATCGGGATCGAAACTGGTATTTAAATTTAATTTAATTTAATTTGAAGTATTTACATGAATAAAAGTTAAATTAAACGGGAGGTATTGTGTTGGCCACATCAGATTTTTTTAATTTAGTCTAAATAGTGAATCTGGATTTTTACTCTTCGAATATGTAAATTTTTCTTCGGTTGCTTAGAATTAACTTTAACTTTATAATTAGTTTAAATATTATTTCCATCGTCTTTGTCATAATTTTGCGTGCTATGTAACGAAATTGAATGATTTTTTTATTAATTAAAAAATAGAACCCGTACCTTTGTTTAATGGCAGAGAAAGTAAACTTTATTGCCTGGGATTGTCAATAATAGCAAACTTTTAAACAATCAACGATAAAAATATATTTCTCACCAACAGAGAAATTAAAATTTTATTGCCCAGCAATTATCAAAAAATCATACTTTTAATGTCAATCAGCGAAAAATTAAACAGTTTATGCTATATTTTAAATTAATATTCTATCTCTTATGGAATTACTACTTTTACTAATACATAATGCTTTCTTCATGCGAGTACACCTACTTATAAAAACATTTCATAATCCTTATAGGATTTTTACACCGAAAAATTTGTGGCAGAAGAAAAGTAACACTTAATTTAAATAAAAGGCGTATTGCAAATTACATAACAAATTTCGCAAAAACTGTTTCACTTTTTGTAATAATTTCATGGTCAAAATAATCAAACTTTCAAAAGTTATTTTTAAAACTCTGAAATTTAAAATAATGGCATAACTGAGGAATGTTTCAAAATACAAAAACCAGTTTATCCTCACCTGTGGATGGAGCATCCGAAGCCAATCTCAGCAATGCGATATCATGTTGTTGATTAAGACTGGTTGGAATATAAGATTCGTGGGCGATTTGTTCTTCTATTGGGATGTTGACAGGAGCATCCGCGCATTCTGACTGACCAGTGAGGGTGTTTTCTTTGCAGTCGACTTCTCTTTCGGTGTCATATTCACCCAGACGGACACTCACACTAGAAAAAGGAAAGGACAAATACATAAATTATAGCATCTTATTGAGATTTTCGTAGATAATAAATTTTAAATTATGAACTATGCCTTCTTCAGGGAATGAACAACAAATCAACATATATATAAATAAATAATAACAAAAATGTCACGGACAAGATTGGTAGAATTCTTCGTAAGAAGAACATGAAGATTTTCTCCATATATTAAAATTCCACATATGTTGAGGCAAGTTAAAGACTGAAGCATCAGGGATTTACCAGATTCCATGTGTCTGCGGGAAAGTTTACATTGGCCAGACTGGTAGAACTATTTCAACAAGATTGAATGAACACCAGCGTTCGATCAGATTGAACCAGCCAGAAAAATCTTCAATTGCAGAGCATGCCCTGAATAATTCCACCGTATAAAATTCGAAGAAACAAAAATACTAGCGAGACCAACACACCTAAACAACAGGTTAATTAGAGAAGCCATTGAGATTTTCAAAACCAAGAGTAATAATCTCAATTATTGTGACGGTCTCTTAGTCGTGCATGGCTTCCTATATTAAATATGTTGTAATTGTCACGTTGGTTACCTGTTGCTAATGTTATTGTTATTATTTATTTATATATTTGTTGATTTGTGTTTGTGATTAACGGACGCACATATGAAACAACACACAGGCGTTTAAAGATTATCCATGTAATGAATGTAAAAAATGGTTTTCACAAAATCAACCTTAGTTATACATATGGAAGTAGGTTCGAATCCGGGTCAGGTCGAATTTTTCTCGACTGATCTTGATCGGTATCTACTCCCGTTACCTTTCCAAGTTGGGATACAATTAACTTGGCAATCACTAAGCTATCTAGCACCGGCTGGTGGTTGTAACAAGGGCTTACTCGGGTGGGCAACACACATGACCTACGTAAGAAACTTCGTGGCAATTGTAAAAAAATAAAAAAAGAGATGATGTGTGTGAGACCATTCTAGGGATATAACTTGTAAGGGTTGAAAATCCCGAAACAATACAATACAAAAAAAATATGGAACTACACAGAGGCATTAAAGATTATGAATGTAATGAATGTAAAATATGGTTTTCACAAAAATCAACCTTAGTTTAATAAACGGTGTCTGTTTTATATAAATAAATGTATAACCAGGGCTTATTATTCATTTTTGGGTCTGCCAATTTGCATCTATTCACAGCTTTAGTTAATAGCGACATATCTATATTGTTAAGGGCGTCCACGAGACTTGATTTACTCTGAGGCAAATTTATTTTTTTAACTTTTGTGACGACGTGTAACTTTTAAAATGCTTTATTATTTTTTGTTGGATATTATATTATATACCCCTTGTAAGGCTGCCCTACATTTTTGTATGTATAATAACTTTTAATATATTTAACATATGTTGACCTCTGGGTAACATGATAAATAAATGTTAATCCACTTCGAAGAAATTATTAAATGAAACAGGAGACCTTGCAAAGTAATTCTTGTTATAATTTAAATAATTTATATACTTTTTTCATACTTCATAAAATTACCACGTATTTTACACCGCATTAAAAATTTAATATTTAATAATTTTCCTTTTCATTTCAAAATGCATTAAACATTTTTATCGATGATTTTAATTACGAAATGAAGATTTATATTTATATTTGTTGTATTTGAACCAATGACCTACATTTCTGGAAAATGAATACTTACAGTGACCAAGTTTTGGGAATATCTTTTCCTTTGACGCAATGAGCTGCAGTTAAGACGTATCTTTTGCTAATTAGGACACCGCCACAGTAAAAACCACGACCAACAGCTGAAAGATATAGAAACCATAAGCAATTATGAAATATGTAATACGATAATATCAGATTATCTACGTGGTGGTTTTTATTAACAATGAATCCTTTTCCTATACAAATTCTTAAAATTCTTATCTTTTTATTCTTTAAAAGTAAAATTTACCATAGCCAGTTTTTAAGAATACTTTTTGTGAGTCATTATTTTCTGGGAATGTTTTTATTGTTGTCATTGTTAATAAGGAAAATAATAGTTTATATATAAAAAGTTTGTTTAAGTGAATTTAATAAATTCTATACCGCTCTCGAGGGATTCATCAGAACAGTTTTTACCTCCCACTACCCTTGGTAAGGAAGGTATATCGAGATTTTAATAAATGACCACGTTTCAAGATCTATAGAATTCGAATTTAACATTTTCTCAATGATGTCTGTGAGCGTATGTGTGTGTGTGTGTGTGTGTGTGTGTGTGTGTGTGTATGTGTGAGTGTGGAACTTCTGGCCATTCTAGTTCAAATAATCGAAATTCATCGCTTCACGAGTACTCATTTCTGACGTGGAGACTGCACCACAGGGGTCAATTTTGTGCCATTTAAAATTCTAAATAATTGGTGTTGGTAGGGATTGAATCCGGTTCCCCAGATTCGCGACCAGACACTCAGGCACGCGGCCACGAGACCCCATAGGTATATGTATTTAAATTAATAAAAATTAAATGAAAAAAAATAGCGTAACACATTATTTCACTTACGTTTTTGGTACTCCAACAACGCCATCCACGGGAACTCATCCAATTCAGTCTCTTCCCCGCCTACAATCTTATCGGCAGCAACAGTTCCACACTGATTCAAATTCGGTACCTTGCTGAAATCTAAGTTTCCATCAAAGTTAGTTTGTTGTGATTGTACCGTAGCTTGTGTAGGTAGAGGAACTGTAAAAGGCGTAGATGTGGTAACCAGACTGGAACTAGCACAACAAACTTTAGGCGTGTTGCCTTCGAAACCACAGGACGATTGACGCAAGAAGTCTAACTCATCGGGAGATATTGGGCGTCTCTGGAGGATGTCTATTAGTGGAGGGCATTGTTTGATGTTGATGCAGAAGCCTGGAGTGTTTCGGGGGGTGTAGCAAGAGTCCTGTGCATCTGAAAAAGAAAGAAAATTATGCAACAAAGTTCGTGCGGTGATCAAGTTTTTTATTTGGAAGGAAAGACAGCACGGAGATCAAGACCAGGTTAGATGCTGTCCTTGGGAATGCTTCACCTTCATTTCCCACGGTGAGTGTCTGGGTTTCGGAATTTAAACGTGGCCGAACACACAACTGTGATGAGCCACGTTCAGGACGCCCAAAATCGGCCACCACACCGAAAATTATGAATAAAGTCCATGATATCGTTTTGGAAGATCGCCGAATGAAAGTGCGTGATATTAAGGAAGCCATAGGGATCTCTGATGAACGTATAGTTCATATTTTATATAATGAGCGCCAGGTGAGTACCGCATTTGCTTAGTTCGGAGCAAAAAATTTGGAATTTTAAAAGACGTTTCATAACCATGGATGAAACTAGAATACACCACTACATTCCAGAGACGAAAATTCAGTCGAAAGCGTGTATTAGACATGGTGAGTCGGCCCCGAAAAAAGCGAAGTCAGTTCAATCGGGAGGAAAGGTGATGGCGTCAGTCTTTTGGGAAGCCAAAAGCATTCTGCTAATTGATTATTTTGATAAAAGAAAAACTGTAACTGAACAATACTACGCCACACTTTTAGACAAGCTGAAAGCAGCAATTCAAGAAAAACGCCCGGGAATGACAAAGAAAATTGTTGTATTGCTCAACAAAAATTGATCGAACTTAGGTTAAAACGTTCCTCGCTGGAAAAAGATTCGATCCTACGACGAAGCCATCGAAACAGTAAATGCTTATTTTGAGGACCTCAAAGAAAAGCATTTTCGGGAGGGAATCGAAAAGAGAGCGGGCAATGTTCTAAGGCTGCGTTTCTTAATCTTTTCTTAATTGCGGACACCTTTGTATTAACATTTGAGATAGTGGACCCCTTAGAAATTAAACCTTTAAAAACACTAGTAAAGTGTGGTAATACAACTTTTTTAACTTAAGTTTTATAGAAGGAGAAATGAAGAGAAAAATTATTAAAAAACGAAATCTGTAATATTTTACTTCTTAAACATGAAACTTATTTAACAAAAGAGTAGTTAATATCATGTTTAATAGTAAATGGTTGTACTCGTATTCTACGATCACAATCGACTAAAAATTCACAAGACTTTGTTCCTTTTGTTTTACTGTTTCATCTGGTTATTTATTCGGTGGTACTCAAGGTATATTATTTCTCGGTGCAGTGACGGACCCCTTAAAGATGTCCCGCGGACCACAGGTTAAGAAACTATGTTCTAGAGCGGTCATAACGAACAAAACTTGGCCCGAGTTTTCCAAGTGTGACTATTGTGCCTTAGGTTAAGTTATTGTTATTTTTAGAGAAATATACGAGCTCTCAGATAAATGTCAGTGTGTCTCAGATCTGCCACAATAACAGTGGACTCTGTATTACGCTGGGGTTTGTCGTTTGTCTAATGAGAGTAAGGAATCACCTCTCGCTTCAGAATATTGCGCGGTCTGTACTATACAGCGCCTTACGCAACAAATTTTATAAAATAGGTACCTACACCTACATATATGTATGTAGGTTCGTATAACAAGCTAAACAAATGGCAAATAATACATTTTATTAGGATATTAAAAATTATAAGACATTTTTATTACATTATTACCTATAAAAAATGTAAAATATGTTTCCAATAATAGTTTCGGTAAAAATAATGGCATTTTTATTAGTAAATGTTGTATAGGTACATTGTAATTTTTAAAGGTTTATTTTTATGGAAAAAAAAATGATTCATAAGCATTAATCATCGATATATCTACTTGTTCTTTAAATTTATAAGTCAATTGAAACATGTAAAGGCATTGAACAAATATTAGTTTATATGAATCAAGGCTGCCTTTAATAGTAGATAACATTGAATTTTTTTATCAAAAAATGAAAAAAAAATGCATACAAATATTGTATTTAATATTATGGAGATATTGTCAATAAAATTATATTGATATTCATAAAAACAAAGACGATCATAAAAAACCTATTTTTTTTTTTTAATAAAATAAAATATAATACATTGTAGCTTCAATATATATACGTGAAGTGAAACTAATCGATTTGTTATTGAATTGAATTAGTATATGTTTAGTGGAACCAAGCCAATTGTATTATAATATGTTTTATTATATACCAAAATACAATGGTTTTTTAATAGTTTAAATTGATTGTTTAAGATAGATTTAGTACAACTATACAAAAGGTATTATAATTTAATTCATCATATTACAATTGAACCTATGTAATTTGAATCTGAAGCGAAAAAAAAATTATAGAGATTTTAATTTGTCGAATTTTACGAATTTTAACTGATTATTATAGAGGAAATAATCATAAAAATACAAAAAAATATTTAAATTTTAGTATCTATTTAGATTTTTCGAAAAAAAGATACTATAAAAATCAATGATTTAATTAACATTAAATATTTCTTTTTTTTTAATTGTTTGTGAATGTGAAAAGTCATTTTATTTAAATAGTAAGACATATTCATGTAAACAGTTTAATAAATAACAACTCAAGAAAAAAATAATACGTATAACGCATTTGTATTAATAAATAATTAAATTTGTCTTTCCAAAAGACTTTTGATCCCTTTAATTTAAAGTGGATTACTTAAAACTTAAAAACTTTAAATTATTAAAAAATCTTTCAGAACACGTAATACAATAATAATAATAATAGAATATTTTAGTTCATATTTTGTATATTTATTAAATATCCAACGTTTTGGCAGCATACACTGCTGCCTTCTTCAGGGAAAAATACATAAATAAATAATAACAAAACAATAGCAACAAGTAGGTAACCAAGGTAACATATTACAACATATTTAATACAGCTAGCCATGTTCGACTAATTTCTAAACCGTCACAATGACTGAGATTATTATTGTTGGTTTGGAAAATCTCAATGGCTTTTCCTCCTTTTGCTATTGTTTTGTTATTATTTATGTATTTTTCCCTGCAAAAAGCAGCAATGCATGCTGCCGAAATGTTGGGTATTTAATATATAGAACATAAACTACAAGATTGTATTATTATTAAAAAATATATATATATATCATCACGGCATATTACTCATTGCTGAGTGTGCCAATCTGCTTTGTATACAGATATCGGTAATGATGGAATATTTGTACCGTGCGGGCGCTTACCAGGCGTCACCTCAGGGCACTCATAGTTATTTACGATACAAGTACGTAAAGCTAGTCTTTAGTTACGAATGGGTTAGAATTAAAACACGAGCGTAGCGAGTGTTTAATACCTCTGAGTGAATAAGATGCTTTACGCCGTACTAAATTTGATGTACGATATAATGAAAAAACCCAATAAATATAAAAAAAATACTTTTATTTATGAAACAGGTTTTACAAATTTAGCGTGCTTAAAAATTTTAATCACCCGTGACTAATAAAACCTTGTTACAAAATAACCGTTTTACAAACTTAAAACTAACATCTAAACATCAATTTTACGCATTATCGTAAATAAAAAACTTTAATTTTATTTTGAATTGCAAACGGTTTCACAAGGGAACAACTATTATTTCGAATTGTAAAGGATTTCGATTTAGCGAGGTTGGCCTGTATTATTTTTATTTTGTTTAGATGATAATATTCTTAAAGTTATCGGAAAAACAGATAATTATAATAACCTTGAATAAGTAGAGAAGATTTTTGCCAAAACAAAATAGAAATAACACTCGTGTAACATATAACAAAGAATAATTTAGAAAAAATTAAACTACCAAAAAAAGTGAAACAGGAAAGTAAAAACAAGTAATTAATTTAAATATATACAAAATACATAAGAACTTGGAAAGTTTTGTAAAACAATATTCTATATTTAATAAAAAGGAACTTCAATGTTATCATCAATTGATATGTATGTACAAAAGAAAAAAGATCCCATTGTAAACAAACTTAACAATTAACATTTACTTTCTAATTAGTAAAACAAATACATTAATGATAATTGTCCAGTTCAAATTAACAATTTAATGTACTGTCAATAAATAGAATGAATCTTACTCACTTATAACTACGAAGAAAATCGCACACAATCCCAAAGTCGTCCACATATCAGCGTGCGTTTTCAAAACACTACTAATGAAACTCTCGGAGTTGATATTACCACATTACTACTGATCTGAGTTGTCAGACAAGTGTACTTTGATCATCTGGCATTTCTCGCTTGCTATTGGACTGTGTTGCAGGTATTTATTTTCGGTAATTCCAGAATGTACGTCATCACCACCAGTACCACTGAAAGTAAACAAATGCGGGAACAAGAGTTGTTAATTACCGAAGAAGCCAAGTGTGGCAACAGCTAGAATCACTCACCGCAAAAAGTTTCATAGCAAATGGAATTAATTCCCGTAATTAGATATGATTGTAATTTTATTAGGAAGGTGACTATATTTTCCAAAAATTGGGTTGATGCGACCTCCTAATATTGGAAAGATTATTACATTCTTATTTTTTTCGTTTTTCTTATATTTGTCTTTTTGTTTACAAATTATTACTTATTATCCGTTTTGAATGTGTTAATCTGCTTTTATCTTTGATTTCGGTAATGACCTTATATTTGCACCAATGGGGCACTTATCCGGCGTTATCTTATGGGCTCTTAACGTTATCGTTGAGACAGCACCACTGGAGTCGTTTATTAAAATCTATTGAAATCTCGTTACTAAAGCAACACTTTATTGATAAGGATGAATAAGTGGTATATTATGGGGCAACTGCCTGATTTGAGCAGGGCATCGACCCCAAACCCAGAACCGAACCTCAGATATATTTTCCAGTTGAACCCGAGTCGGAATCGAACCGGACCTTAAAATTTAGGTTAGGGTTCAGTTCTGGTTCAGATTCATTTTCAGTTTGAATCGTAATACAGCCAATTATCTGTCCCTCAGCATCCGCATTGGTGCCTGTGTTGATTGTTCCTGAAAATTATGTTCGTGTTCACATTTTAAATAAAGATTTGTTATTCAAAAAACATTGATTCAATTTTGATTAGGTCGAACCGAACCTGAACCCAGAACAAAACCGCAAATTTTATTAATGCTTGAACCAGAACCGCACACGAACCCATCTTTCAAAAAACAAATCAACCTGAACCGAATTCAGTTTTTGGCGGGTTCGATGCCCTGGATTTGAGTGAAGCTAATTTTTTACCTTCTGTCACCTTTAGGTAAGGAAGGTATTGTCTTTAATCAAACAAATCGGTGGTGAGTTTTCAATAGATAAATGCGTTTTACGATTTTACTATTTTTACGATGATATCTGTGTATGTAACTATGCAATTTTTACGTATTTCTCTTTCTTACATCCATATGCAGACTTGACTACATTTTAGTTATAACTGGTCAACCGGAAGTTTATAGGAATATTTAATGAGTCATTTGAAAAAAATAAGAATCATATTTCAAATAAATTTTCTGTTCAATAAAACTGAAAAAGTATAATAATAATAATTGGATATTCATTGAATAAATTGCACATAAAATTTCGGCAGTGAAATATTTTTTCCCAGAAAAAAACTAAAGATTTTTAAATCCTTGAATTTTTAACGATTTTGAATGCAATCTATCTTTAATTACACTTTGTTATATTTATTCATTTTAAAATATCACGCGGTTAATCAGCATTTTCAACATTAAAAGAACTCGCGAACCGGTTCATCTTTACATATCTCCAAGACTTCAAGGTTATTTTGCGGATACTACTACAACTTAAATCATTATTATATAATTAGAAATTTATAATCTGATCATTTTAAAATAATTTCATTTGCTATGCATTCAGTCTGTTACAAATTGGTACTTATTTGCATATTTAAACGAAACTTTTTTAATATTCTAAATTATATTTTAACATCTTTTAAGTAGAATTAGTGAATGAAAGGTTTTATCTATTAAAATGTCGTTACAGAAGATTAAATATAACAATGAAAACAATTGACATATAATCCTGATTAATTGTTTAAAGTACAGAATGTCTCATCTTCGATGTTTTTTTAACTTTTCGAGAAAAGATTAATAGTCGCCACAAGAATTTTCGATCATCTTTTATTTTTGCGCCGCAGGCAATAGAGAAAAATTGTTCAGACAAATTTTGTATCGTTTTTTGCGTACATATAACAAGTTTACATTCTTTTGTTTTAAACACTAATAAATTATTATTTTTTTAAGGTGACAAAATTGAAAATTATTAAGAAACAAATGAAAAAAAATATATATTACAGATCATAATTTGTTTATTTGAATTATATACCTATTAAGTATGCTTTAAAGTTATTCATAATTATTTTTTTCCGGTTTTATACATAATATTTTATCAACGTTATAGTTGGCTTTGGCACAAGTCGAAAATAGTTATTTATGTATTAAGGGCAATAAGTGCACCTTACCGGTAAGAAGCACTTAATAACAAATTAAAGTTTAGAATTATTTAAATCGTTGTTTTGTTATCGTTAAAGCTTTAAAAATTGGACATTTATTTTTTATTTATGTAATTTTCACCGCCTACAGATCGGTAGTTAGTCACATCACTTACCGGTTAGTCACATCACTTACTGATTAGTACCACATCATTTATTGATCAGTAATTTGTAAACAAAACTTACTGCCTTGTATACCTTATCGGTAAAGTTAAAAAAAACCCGATCGTGCAAAAAAGTGGTTTAATATGCTTTCTGAGGTATATAAAATTGCAGTAATGATTAAAACTGAAGAAAACAAAATAAAATAATATAATCTGTAATAGAGGTTTTTATTTGTTTCTTAATTATTTTCAATTTTTTCATTCCAAAATATTAATTCATGATTTATTCATGTTTAAAACAAAATAATGTAGACTTATTATATCATTGAAAAGTTATACAATAGGATGTAGCTATTTATACATAGAGTATGTATAAACAGCTGACAGAAACGATATTTAACGCACAGAACTCGGATATAGGTAGACAGTGGTTTTAAACAGACAGTGAAGTTGGTTGCCCACCCACATCAGGTATCGTTCTGTCCTTTTTTTATAAAAGGTGCACGCCCAGATTGTTGCACGGGCTGTTTGCGTGGTTAAGTAACAGATTAAATGGGCATCTTCCGTGGGCCTTTTGGCCTTCACTGTCTTTTTAAAGCCACTGTCTACCTAAATCCAAGTTATGTACGTTAGGTCAGTTGTTTCTGTCAGCTGTTTTTATAAAAGTTGCACGCCCATACTGTATGTATAAATAGCCACATCCTATAAAATAAGCAAAAAATGAGACTATTTTCTACATAGGTTCCCATTTAAAAAATAAAAGTTTGTTATATCTCCAGAATTATTAAGTTTTTAAGAAATCTGCTTATTCTATTTTATTCTACGTAAAAAACGGTACAAAATTCGTCTAAACAACTTTTCTCTAAATATCATAATAAATAAGATATGACATATTTTCCAAAATAGCGAAAAACGGGCTTTATAGCTGAAAAACAAAAGAACGTCGAAAAGTCCTGTAGCGACTATTAATCGTTTTTCGAAAAATTGACCCTGAAATGTGCAAACAGTTTTGCTCTATCTTTATTACCCGAGATACAAAAATTGAGACCCTGTAAGTTCACGGACATTAAGTTTTACGTTCGGTACGGTAAATATAAATTCAATTTGATAGAAGTATTTCAATTATATTTTTATATCTCATAAACAATGTACAAGTTTATAAATCATGTAGTAATTATTTTATTTTTTATTTTTAATCAATTCTGTTTATATTTATTTTTCGTTATTATTCCACAAACTAACACTGAGTAACCTTATTGAGTATCCAGGGCACAAAATATGCGATCTTAGTATAAACAGCCGGCACATCTTTCTTTCCGCAATCTTTCGCCCCAAACGAAACAATTCCAAAAATGTAATATTTCGGAGTCTCTCCATCAACTGCATCTACTTTCATAAGAGGCCCACCAGAATCTCCATTACAAGAATCCTTTCCAAATCCTCCAAAGCACATCTGGCTATCTTCGTCGACGTCAGTTTTCGTAAAGGTACTCTGACAATCTGTTATGGAAGTGCCAGTCAACTTGACAGTGAGAAGAATCTTGCTGGAGTGATGGTTGACAATGTTATCGATGCCCCAACCGGCAACGTCGCCGGCCTTGCCGACAAAAGATGCGGATAAGAGATTGAGGCGTGGAAGGCATATTGGTATAACCCATCCTAGAAAAACAGAATCATCTGTATTGGACCCGCGGACTATGTAGTTGTCTTGAATATAAATGATCTAATGTTAAGGTAGTTGGATAAGAGAATACCATTCCGTGCCGAAAAATGTATACAAACTCTAGAGTTGCCTGCCTGCTTCAAATCACGTTTCTCAAAATGGGCGACAGTAAATTTGTTATACAGGGTGTTTACGGTCTTTTTGTTTTATTTTTAATGGATGATATTACAGGTCAAAAGAAGGCGAAAAACATTAAAACACCTTGGTAAAATATTTATAATAAAAGAGATATGATTTTTTTGAGTTTTTATAAAGGGGAGGTAAATTATTGTTGAAAAAGTTGTAGTAACCTGTGCAATGACAAATTTCTCTCTTTTGTTTTTTAATTTGTTACTATTTAATTGTGCACCGTCAGTTTCTAATTGATTATTGTAATTAATTGTGTAAAAGGTGACCAATGTACCATCGGTATTCTAATACGGAATTAGTTGACATGATGCTCATTTATGGGGAAGTGCATCAAAATTCAGCTGCAGCATGTCGTCTTTACAGAGAGCGATTTCCAAATAGGCAATGTCCTGAACCCTATCAGTTCAATAATTTAATAATACGTGCTCGAGATAATGGTGATCAGCGAAATAATCAAGGGCGTGATGGAGGTCCTGGTCGGTTCCGACGAATTTTAGATGCAGATGTACAAATTTTAAACCTCGTTGACGAAAATCCTTCAACCAGTACACGGCAAATTGCTCGGCAAATAGGTGTCTCAAATCGCATTGTATGGCGAACACTACGCACAACTCACCCGTTTCATGTACAGCGAGTACAAGCTTTACAACCTCAAGATCACCCTCAGCGCGTACGGTTCTGTAGATGGTTTTTGCGCAAAAATGACCAAGTGTATGGGCCGGATTGGTGAATTCACAGTTGATTGGCCCCTTTGTGTTGCCAGAACGACTAAATGCTGACAATTATTTATTTTTCTTGCAAAATAATTTGCCAGAACTTTTAGACGATGTTTCCTTAAATGTACGTCAAGAAATGTGGTTTCTCCACGACGGTGCACTTATACCATGCATTTGGAAATAAGTGGATTGGTGGGGGCGATCCTGTTTCTTGGCTTCCGCGGTTACCTGATTTAATACCATTGGACTTTTATTTGTGGGGGCGTATGAAAAACATGGTATACACCACTGAAATTATCGACGCTGAAGACCTCCGTAACCGGGTGGAAGCAGTAGCGGCGGAAATTCGACAATGCATGGGCCTTGCAACGTACGTTAATTCATGGATACGCCGAGCAAGACTTTGCATACAGCAGCAGGGTGATAACTTTGAACATCTGTTAGAAAAGCGCTTATCGTTATGTTTTAATTCCATAAAAATAAAAACTAAAAGAATTCATATCTCTTTTATTATAAATATTTTCCTTTGACCTGTAGTATCACCCATTGAAAAAAAAGATCGTAAACACCCTGTATGTTTGAAACCAGATGGGCGTACATGTTTTGACTTTAACGAGTTTGTGCATTTGATTATTTTATCGACAAAGTACAAAACTTATAAACGGAGTCAAAAGTGATGCCCATAATCTGTTGTCACAAAATGTGTTCAATATATTCAGTGTTATTGAAATATTCAAAATTTAAATGTTATGAATTAATGTGCGTTATAACAAATATGTTGAAAAAGTTTTCGATTGGTAGGAATAGATAAGTTTGAATGAATGCAATTATGAATATGTACACGGTGAATATATATCAAGTGTTACTTACTGGTAAAAATAGCTGGTGTGTGCAATTTTATAAGTCCGATATCATTTTTCTGCTTAGGCTTGTTAAAATATTTGTGAGCTATTATTTTTTGAGGAACAAATCTTTGCGGAGGATCGGCACATTGCATTGAATCACAGTCTATATCGTCGTTTAAAGAATGTTCGCCTAAACGAATTTCAGCTCTAGGACAAACAAAATGGCGTCACACATAAAATGGTTCCAACAAGAACACAATTCATTCAACAATCATTCTTTGCCACACAATAAATATATAATTCTTACAAGTAATAATCTCCGGGCAAATTTGAGATACAATGAGCGGCAGTGATGACCCAACAAGAGTTAATAAGTGCTGCTCCACAACTAAATATAGTTTGATCGGGCCGGAGGGTACTATTGAGATATCCTAAAAGGGCCAACCATGGAAATTGTCCTAGTTGGGCTTCTTCTCCGCCAATTATTCTATCAGTTGACGTATCGCCGCATATATCGTTATCAAATAAATTCCAATTTGGATGGTTTTTTATGTCTGTATATTTCGAGGTATTTTTATTTCTTTGTAGTACTGGAGAAACTGCCTGATTTTTTCGTCCAACTATAAATAATAATATAATCATTAATTACAACAATATATTTACGATAATATAGTATGTACCTTGTGGCTGCATTGGATTTAAAATTTCTATAATAACAATGAAGTATTTATTATTATATTATATAAAATCATGAAAATAACTTACGTTGCATTAAATCCAACCATGAATTTCCTGAAAATTAGAGTAATAAAATAGTTAGCAATAATAGTTAATTTTACAACATGAGTGTATAGTCTTATTTTACGAATGCGTGAAATAAGGCACCTTATACTCTATACACTATTCCAAGAATGGACCTGGTAGTCCTGCGGAACCAGGCCGTTTTACATAGTGCTGTGAGAATCCGACAAAACTTGCATCCGAGTACCCGGATTTCAAAATATCCAGTAAATTTTATTCGGATTTGGATCCGGATTCGATGTTTTGAATGTGAAGGTAAATCCGTTTCCAAGATTCGATATTCGAATCCGGATTCGAGCTCCGGTACTCAGAATCGGATCCAAAATCCAATACTCAGATTCGATCCAAAATCCGATACGAACAAAAGTTCCCAATTACAGAGGACTATTAACGAAAACAATAATACAATGTAGTTACAAGTCAAATTAGAGATAATGAAAAGTGACAATATTCTCTCCAAACCCGGACTGAGCATCATTGAAAATGTCAAGATTGTTATTGTACATGGACAAAGTATTGAATGTAGCACACAACTGTCTAATTGGAGATCGAAGTTCGTAGTTCTAGCGGTGCTGTATATGAAGGTTAACTTGCGCCGAGACTTTAAGCTTTAGCTAGCGAATGAGTATCTTCAATTAGATTATTTACAAGTTTATATAGATATAAACATGATTGATTGATTTTTCTACGGCAGGCCAAAGAAATAACATTGAACTCAATTAGACAATTGAAGGAACCACAAATCGTATCAATGCGGCGATGGTGAAATTTAGCACAACAATACCTTATAATTTTTTTCTCTCCAAAGCTTGTACATGTGTGATATATACAGGCTTCCAAATTTGTAATCCATATTCCAGCTTGCTACGCACAAATGAATAATACAAAGATTTGAGAGTCCGTAAATTATGAAATGATTGTATATTACGAATTATGAAGCCTAGATTTCTGTAAGAAGCTTTTCGAATATCATTAAAATGGGGAATAAAGCTAAGTTTAGGATCGAACAGAATTAAATAGTTACTTAAGGAGTATAATAGAATAGTACATAATAATATAGAATCACAGCTTAGACGTTCAACAACTGACGAAACGTTTTGTTAGATATTTTTTGCTATTGTAAACTTGTCTCGCGTTTAGATCAATCACAAACTGGATTCGTAAGTCCATTGTTAATTGGTATAGAGTATAGTTGCATACAATTTTTTTTACGTTTACAATAAAAGTTTGCAATAAAAAAATAAAAATTTTCAAGCTTTTATTGATATTTAATGAAAAAAATATATATATTTTTACGTACGGTTCACATTTTGTGTTGTTGAAGGATATCCAAAACCTGTAATGAATTATTCAATATATAAAATATTAAAAATATTTTATTACTATAATAATTATCACCTCCAAACCAATATGGATTCATATCTTGAAATGGTGCACCTATTAATAATGTATGTATATTTTAAAAGCATGTGTTTGCTGTAATAATCAAAAAAATAAAATACCTGATAACACTGGTATTGGATATGGCACTAAAATTAAAGTATTTTAATAATTTTTACTTGTTTTATTTTAACTTTGCTTACTGGGTGATAAAAAGTCCGAAAACATATCTCGATTCGTAGCCTCTAAAATAAAATGAAAATTAGTTTTATATTATAATAAATATTTTTGATTTACCTTCGCTGCTATCCAAATTTTGAGATTTCACTTTATCTGCAAATATAAGTATATTATTACAAAAATAATTGTTTGATAGATTGATTCATACCTTTATTTACATTTATATGTGCATATCTTTGGGCACAAAGAGAATCTAAAAAAAAAATGAAAAAAAAAAACATTTACAAGCCCTGCAGCCCAGGCTCATAATATATCAACCGGCTTACATTTTTAACAAATGGTGAGATATTTCTACAAAATTATTTGGACTACTTTAAACATAGGCTTAAAACTGACAAAAACCCATAGTCAAGGTTTATTTTCTATTGTTGTGGCCAGTACAATACTTCTCGCCACTTCCGTTTTTGGTTACATATGTATAGGGGCGCGAGCAGTCAATGTTAAAATTTTTCATTAAAAATTTCAAGATTTTCTAAATTTACGTAGTTAATTTGTCACCAGAAATGTGGAGTTTACTTGTCGAGGAAAATAAACCACATGGAATTGGAAAATCACTAAATTTAGAATGAAAAATTATTATATTTGACATTTATGTATTTAACATTTCTTGTATACCTACACTCTACACCAAAAATTCTATTTACATCTTCATATTTAGAGTTTTTAATTTTAAACTCATTTTATGAAGAAATTTTGCGAAATGTTTTCAATTTATTGTCGGGATTGACAGTATTTTTGAAAGGTATATGTAATATACCTATAATTTTAAATGTTCAACTATTAATACAATAAGAAATAATATAATGTATGTACTTCCCAGAAAAAATCTTTAGTAATGTCTCTGGATTTTTGACACTGACATTTATCTGTCAGTTACAAACATTATAATTTTTCAATTGCTTTCCATGACATTATTTTGAGCTGTGAGATTTATTACAACAGATTATTATATATCTTATATTTCTTTATCTTTAAATCTATAAAAGGTATAATAAAATATTTATATGTATCAGATAGAGAATTTACTCTTCTTTAATACAAGCAACAACAAAATTTTTCAAAAAATAATATTTAGAAGATTTTTTTTAAGAATCTGCTATTTTTGGTTGTCTAATTATTACCAAAACCTTTTCAGCTCTTTCCAGTAATGCCCGATTGAGAAATACGTAGTTAAACAGATTTTAAGTATTATAGTTTTTGAGAAATCGTCTTTCCAACTGCCCCACATACACACACACACACACACAGACATCATCGTAAAAATATTAAAATCAGATTGTAGGGACTTAAAACGTGGTTATTCATTAAAATCTGGATATGCGATTTTTAGGATAAATCCAATACCTCTCTTAGCGAGAGGTAAAAACTTATATATCCATTATGTACAGAAAAACTTACCCGGCAAGAAGAATCCATTCAGTTTTTGTAAGTTTAAAATCTATTTTTTAAATTGGTCGACAAAAAATTGTAGAAATTTCTCAGTATTTTCATGTTTTATAATTTGTTTGTTAAAAATGTAAACTGCGAAACTATTACAAGTCTAGTTCGTATATATTTTTTAAATTTGCTCACCAAAATGATTTTGCAAATATTGCACGTATGAAGTACACTGATTTAAAGCCGTCGAACCTAAAAGTAACTGTATATTATTTAAACAATTGTTTAATTTATTTTTACATACACTGTCTCGCACACTGTTCCTGCAAAAAATAGTTTGAAAGTAAATTGGGATACACATCTAAAAATACAAAATAAATTATAATTTGAAAATAGTAAATCAATCACTCAAAATTTAATTTAAAATCTATAAAATAATTCACAACAATGATTATCGTTGTTCCCTTACTGTTGCAAGGAGAATAATACCACTGAGCACTACTGTTGATGAACAGTTTAAACAAAATTAACACTAACAATGTCCCCATGGTGCACTAGTGAATGGCATATGCAAAATACCACGCCAGGAACAGACTGCTGATAATAAATAATTGTAAACTGCCAATGGGTTATAAAAGGAAATAAACATACATTGTTAGGCACCACTACGTGAGTAATTAATACAGGGAGATTAGAAACTAAAACTTTACTACCAAATTAAAATATATTTCCAATTTACATTATAGAAAAGTATTTTGCATACGAAACCATGAAAACCTAATTGTCACACCCGACATATTTTCTGTAGAAAAATAATTACCATTATTTTAATTCTTAAGAATGTAGCCACGATAAAGAAAAGTAATTAGATACACACATAGAAAATTAGAGGAACATAAATAAAGCCTACGTATTTTTTATTTTATTTTCTGATACATTCATAAATTTATATTACACCTGTCGCTAAGAGAGGTATTGGATTGATGCTAAAAATCGCATATCCCCATTTTATTGAATAAGCACGTTTTAAGGTCCCTATAATACCATTTTAACATTTTTACGATGATGTCTGTTGTGTGTGTGTGTGTGTGTGTGTGTGTATGTTAGGATGTTGTAGGTACGATTTCTCAAATTCTATACAACTAAACAACTGGATAACCGGAAGTGGTAGTTTCTTAAAAAAAACTTTAAATATTTTTTTTGAAAATTTATGTTAATACAATAATAAAGATCTTTAAATTCTCAATCTGGTACATTTAAATTTTTTATTATATCTTCTATAGATTTAGAGATATATTATATTATAATATAGAATAATCTCGCTGTCCAAACAACTCCATGGAAACCAATTGATATATTTAAATGTTTATAATTGACAGATAAATTCAAAATGTCAGTGTCAAGAATCAACAGTTTTATTAACATTACAGAAAGCTTTTTCTGGGAAGTACATTTAAAATATTTAAAATTATATTAATATTACATATATCCTTAAGAAATACCGCTAATACTGTCCGTGAATACAATTTAGAATATATTAGAAGAGTAGGAGAAAATTCCTCCTAGTACGAAAGAATAGATACAATTTGAATTATTTATATGTACAAGAAATGTTAAATTCGGTAATTATGACAAAATCTAGCCCTGTGGTGCACTTTCCACGACAGCAATGAGTGCCTGTGAGGAGACGCTTGGTAAACGCCCACACGGTACAAATATTTCATCATTTACCGATATTTTGAAGTTTAACCGGATGCGACATAGAAACTGATGACATTTAGAAATATTATAGAAATAGAAATAAAACATACTGTAATATTATTACGGTTTAGCCTATATATTATATGTACGTATTTATTTTTTTATTGCAGAAAAAAATCAATTTAAAAAAAATAAACATGCTGTTATTGAAAAAAATAATTATGCGTATTCAATTCTCATATCGCATTTTCCATATTGCAAATGCTCTATTGTTCAAAAATATTAGAACCATGTTTCTTTTTTACATAAAATCGTAATAGCTTGTATTTGAATAGTTTGAAATATAAAATTGATTAACTTGGTACGGTCATCGAAACGGAAAGGTGGCTGAATACTTGAATAATATATTTAGTTTTTTTAAATGAAATATGTAACCCGGATATCCGATTTCGGATATTAAAGCGAATATCCGTAAATTTAATTCGGATGGATTCGATATTTTGTTATGTATCCGAATTCAAATTTTAATTCTGTATCCGATTCTTTATTTTGAATGTGAAGGCAAATCCCTCTAAAATAGCCAGGTAGTTTATACAAATGTAAAGAAAAATAATTTATACTTTCACAGAGTCCTATTTAGTAAATGATGAATAAAAAAATACAAATTTGTATTATTACACATAAGATTCGGATCCAAAATCCGATACTGAGATCCAGATACTTTAACATTTAATTATCCGGATATATATGTTAATCGTAACACGTCGATCGAAAACCATCAGGAGTCGAACTGCATTGCGAAAGGATTCCTGTCCACCAAAAAACGCTGCAACAATATTAATGAAGTGTCCTCAAAAATCAGTCTTAAATTTTTATATCCACGCTGTATATGTGTCTAGTGAATTGACCATACAATGGGAAATTTTCTTATCGATTTAAAAAATATATTATTTTGGTTAAATTAACTATGGACGTGCATTTGTTTAGTATCACTTTAAATTTGCATAAAATTGATTAAGTACAGCGAAATTTCGAATAGTTTCATTTTGACTGACGTCAAATTTGAAATTAGAAAATTTATTTACCAATTTTTAAATAGCACAAGTGATCCTTGTGGTTTTGTTTCCAAAGCAACTTTGAAAGCTCTTGAGGCGACGCCTGGGAAACGTTCCAAACAGGCACACCCAGAAATAGGTATATGATATTTATTTTACCTAATTTTTATAATGGCCAAGATTTCCGTAGATGAGAACCACTTTTACCTCTCGTTAAGAGAGGTATTGGATTCATGCTAAAAATCACATATCCGTATTTTATTGAATAAGCACGTTTTAAGGTCCCTATAATATGAGTTTAACATTTTACGATGATGTCTGTGTGTGTGGATGTGTGTGTGTTAGGATGTTGTAGGTACGATTTCCCAAATTCTATATAACAAAAGACCTGTTTAACTACAGATTCCTCAATCTAACATTAATGGGAAGAGTTGAATAGGTTTTGGTAACAATTGGCCAACCGGAAGTGGTAGTTTCTTAAAAAAAATCTTATTCTAAATATTATTTTTGAAAATTTATATTAATACAATAATAATCTTTAAATTCTCAATCTGATACATTTAAAAATATATATTATATCTTCTATAGATTAAGAGATATATAATAATATAGAATAATCTGTTGTAATAAATCTCGCTGCCCAAACAACTCCATGGAAACCAGTTGAGATATTTAAATGTTTATAATTGACAGATAAATTCAAAATGTCAGTGTCAAGAATCAACAGTTTTATTAACATCACAGAAATCTTTTTCTGGGAAGTAGGTACATTTAAAATTTCTTATTGTATTATTAATTAAATATTTAAAATTATGGGTATATTAATATTACATATATATCCTTAAGAAATACCGCTAATACCGTCATAAAACGAAAGAATAGATTCAATTTGATCTCGACCGACGCTAAAAATTACTTCGAATTTTAAAGGCACAAAATTGACCCCTGTAGTGCTCTTTCAACGACAGCAATGAGTGCCCGTAAGGTGGCGCCTGGTAAGCGCCCACACGGTACAAATATTTCATCATTTACCGATATCTGGGTACAAACCAGATTGGCACACCCAGTAATGGGTAATATGCCGTGATGATATATTTATTTAACATAAAATGGAAATGGCGACAGGTCATGTATTATTTAAGCAGGTATTGAAAAAACTACATATTTGGTTACATAATCATTATCTTAACTTTATTAATTATACAGTACTAAAATCATCATCAATATGATACAAAATCCAATCTAAATAGCTGCTAACTTTTGTAAAAACTCCTGGCAATTTGCCATTCCCGCATCTTTTGGGGCCAAATGACACTATTCCTATAAGAAAATGTCTGGGAATGTCGTCCTTGTTAATTTGCTCAACTCGCATTAAAGGACCTCCGCTGTCTCCTTCACAAGTGTCCTTCCGGTCTTGTCCTATTGTACAGAGTTGTGTTGAATCTATATCGATTTGAAATCGTGTAGAATATATTGATTTACATTCGTTTACATTAGCTATATTTAATTGAACATCTTGTAATAGGGGACTATAAGTTGACGTTTCTGAAAGGAATAATAATCATTGTTAAAATTAAAAAGGTTTTCAAAAAAGTGGTTAATTATTGATTAAACTACTTTAATAATAATAGTTAATTAATCATTATATAGTATGCTAATTATATGGAAACGAAAAAAATGCATTGTAAGTTTTGTAAATAACACATGAATGCAATTGTTTATATTTATTACCAATTATTCTTATTGTTTTTAGAAACAATTATTCTTTTTGTTATATTTCCTATCAATAAAAATAATGAAATCTAGTAGTTTATATATCAAATTTAAAACAATATACAATAAAAATTAATTCACATTTTTTCGAATGTGATATTATTTTAAATTGATTCCACAGACCAAATTTTAAATATTTATTTAAACGTAAGTAGTTTTATATTAAATACATCCTTAAAATATGTAATTTTTAGTAAAAATATTTACATATTTAATAATTTAAATGTCAAAGTCTTACCTATATTGACAGTTCCAAAACCTGCAGCTATGACTTCAAACTCTGTATAGTTATTTGGCATGAACTTATAAGGTAAACATATAGGACTCACATATGCTGAAAATATGTCAAATATTTTAAAATATACAGAACTTTTATAATTCTAAAACATACGTGTAATAATAGCCTCTCTATCCAATCGTATCAAACCAATATCATTTTTATATTTCGGTTGGTTGTAATTTGTGTGAGCTATAACCACCAAAGGTTTAAAATCTTGGGGAGGGTCTGCACAAATGTCTCCATCGCAATCTGGATCTGTTCTTTCGTCTTGTTCTCCCAGACGTATTGTAGCTCTAGAAAAAATATCAGTAATAACCAGTCCTGCTCCGTGGGTAAACAACACCTTTGTGAAAAGTTATATTTCAGCGCCCCCCATAATGTTAATTTGCAAATTTAAACTATACTTCTTCGAGAAATGCTAGATTTAAAATATGAAATATCCTTTGTTAAATTCATTATTGTAATCAATATTATTGTCTTATAATCATTATTGTTTGTTGTAATCAACAATTTTCCGTTTAGCAGGATATTTATTTTATTTTTTCTATTAAATTAATTGTCAGATTCATGCTTGTAATTAGTAATATTGAGCTATAATCAAAATATTAATTGTTGTAATCAACATCTTCACAATCATTATACGAGCCCAACCCCAAATGTATTCGTACCCTCTGAAATAAATATATTAACAGCAATAAAAAATATTTTTGTAGGTTACAATAGTTAAGACTATATTTGGGAATAAATAATACAATATTTATGTTAGTATTTTATAAAAGATAACTGATTAATTGCCATCTTAAATTTTATTACTTTAATAAAAATTATTTACGAATTATTAAAGACGAAAACATTTGTCACATGCAGACAATGATTTATTTGCAAATAAATTATTATTAAACCTAAGAAATTTTATTATAAGCAATGTATTCAAGTTACTCTATTATTACACCATATTAAAATTTGTTGAAATGGAGTAATAATCATAGCATCCAGAAGTTTATTCTTGTTTTTAATATAATTGTAGGTGGTACTTTAATAAATAAATATTACTTTGCAAATAATTTTACTAAAAAAATGAAATTTAATATAGTAATTAATTGAATATATTGTCAGTTTCCCCTTCAGGTTTATAAATAATACTAACATAAATATTGTATTATTTACTGTTGGCCGTAGATTAGTGTTTAAATGATATATTTAAGTAAATACATATTTAAATCCAGTACAGTTTATTAATACATAAAATAAAAAATTGCCCAAATATAGTCTTAACTATTGTAATCTAAAAAATTATTTCTTCTTGCTGTTAATATATTTTTTTCAGAGGTACGAATACATTTGGGCTTGGGTTACGAGCAATTTTTTCTTTACGAATAAGTGTAGTTTGCAAAAAAATAATATTATTACTGTCATGAAATGGCGTCTCTTAAGGCCGCACGAAGCGGCGCTGTTAATTATATGAAAAGACAAAGAACAGAAAAAAATAAAGCTTAAAGCAGAAAATGTTAATAATCATTAAAGAAATGTAATGTATAATGTAATCTTTTGATATAATAATCAGTTCACAGTTAACCACATGTAATTATTTAAAATAATAAAAAAATAATATGCTTTGTTCCAAACAATGCACGTTAACGATATAATAATTTAGAACCATGATAATAAAAAGTTTTGTTCGAAATGCTCCTAAGCAATATAAATAAACGTCATTGCTGAAAAGCAAACCGATCCAGAATGATTAATACGCCGCACACTCGGGCGACCCTATAGGAAACTTGGACATATTTAAAAAGATGTGGCTATTCATACATACAGTATGTATACACTATTGGCTATTTATACATACAGTATAGGCATGCAACTTTTATAAAAACAACTGATAGAAACGATACCTAACGCACAGAACTCGGATTTAGGCAGACAATGGCTTTAAAAAGACAGTGAAATAGGCTGCCACCCACATTCAAGTTTCTGTCCTTTTTTTTATAAAAGGTGCATGCCCAGATTGTTGAGTGGGCAGTTTGCGTGGGCAGTTTGGGTGGGTAGGGAACAGATTAAATGGGCATGTTGCGAGGGCCTTTTGGGCTTCACTGCTACCTAAATCCGAGTTCTGTGCGTTAAGTTCAGAATATATTTGATCCTATTTCAAAGGCGATGCTTCGCGTTAACACGAACGAAAAAAATGGGTAGTACAAGATCATTTAAAAAGAATGTAAAATGATTACACTAATAGTTAATATTTTAATGGGAGTTCATTTTTAATTGTTCAATTATTTATTTTATTTGTTATCTACTTTGTATTTAATTCATTTTAATTTTATAATTTATACGCTTCGCCCTACTGTATGCCGTGATATACTTATTTATTTAATATGTTTTCTATATTTTACTTACAGTTTTAATTGATTTGGTAAATCATTTATACAATGCGCAGCAGTTAAAACAAATCTTGTATTTATTAAAGCTCCTCCACATCTGTACAGATAAATTGATACATCAGGTCCTGTAATAAAACATATATCAATAATTTTTTTGCCAATTCGCCAACTATTTTACAATCTATAAAGATTAGCAAGGATGACAACAATTAAAATTAGGCTGCAAAATCATCGTCGGCAACGTATAAATGAAAATCGATACGATGAAGTAATTTTATTAAAAATTATTAAATTCAAATTTTTTTTTTATACTATCGCTATTGTGTTGACATTAACCACTGACCTAAACAATTATAAAACGGATCTTCGGATATCCGACGTTCGGATATTGAAGCGGATATCCGAAAATTTAATTCGAATTTGGATCCGGATCTAGACTTGGATCCGGATTCGATGTTTTGTTTACGGATCCGGATCTAAATTTTAATGCTGGATCCGATTCGTCATTTTGAATGTGAAGGCTAACATATTGAATTCAAATTCAAACTTCAAATCGTTAAAGTGCGCCTGTTTATATTTACATCGGTCTGTAAGCACTAGTAAACAAACAGTAATACATTTTATAATACCCCTTTAAAATAGCTAGGTAGTTTGTACAAATGTAAAGAAAAAAAGGAATTTATACTTTTACAGAGTCCTATTTAGTAAATTGTGAATAAAAAATTCAAATTTGTATTATTTTTATGACACATATAAAGTAACATATTAATATGACATGAATTATTAATTTATTATGTGCTTTTGATGAGACCCGATGCTAATATTTGAATGTAAGGTTCAATACTGATAATATTCGAATTGGAGAACCGATCCGGATACTGAAATTCCATATGTAAAATCCAATACACATACTCATATTCGAATCTAAGATCCGATACTCAAATCCGTTTCCAAGATTCTCAGATCCGAATCCAAAATCCTATACTCAGATCCGGATTCAAAATCCGATACTGAGATTTGGATCCGAGATCCGGATAGTTCAACATTCAGTTAACAGGATATCCGGAAATTTTCGGATCCGGAACTGAAACTATCAGGATCCGGATCCCACCACTACTATGGATATTCAATTTGGGGAACAGGGACTCAGATCTGGAGAATAGGCTGAGGAACTTTACTGAAATTAACTTAGCCATTTAGGCACTTTGAACAACATTCAGGAAGCAGGAAGTCATAAAGAATTTATTGAAAGTTGGGAGTGATTCGATTTCAAAACCAGCACTGCTACGAAAATAAGTACAATCAGATATTGTGGAAAATGCTTATAATTAAGAATTTTTTAATGATAGCTATTAATAATTGCCATGGCTCGTATCGTAATTCAAAAGAAAATCTGTATCATAATGATATTCATATACTTAATAAGTATATTAAAGGATAGGAGTAGAAAAAATTAAATAGTATCCTTGTCTTTCTCTCTTTTCAGATATTTAACTCATGGCTTTGGACAGTTCCACATCAACATCAATTACAGCGCTAGATGCAGACAGAACAGTGAAATTCAATGAAGATTCAGGAGTGTGGGGAGCAATATCAAAAACATTACGTGATAAGTGGACGTGGGAGATCATCCGTACAGTTACAGTGTTTGTTGTCTTTCTCAAAATTGCTAAAGAGTGTTATCATATGAAAATACCTACTACACATTACGAACCATTTAAATATATGAACAAATAGAAATAAAAATTTGAAATTTGGTCTGTGAAATTATTATTCGAATTGACTTCATTTTGCTTAGACTTATAGAATAGTTAAGTTAGACAATAAATATAATTCATAACATTCGCATCTTTTAAGTATTTACATGAATAAAAATTAAATTAAACAGGAGGTATTGTGTTGGCGACATCAGATTTTTCAACTAGTTTTTTCCCCATATCTTCATTTATATTCACCTAGTTTTTAGTCAAAAGTTTTTGGGATTTCGCGATTCTAGAGGCAATTATGTCGGTGAGTTCTCGAGTTTCCTTATACTCGTCATGTTAAATTTTCCAACTTTGGAGTTCATTAACTCCCATCAGAACGGGTCAAGTTGACTAAAATATTGAATATACATCGAGCTATAAAAATATATTTCTTTTGGTTGATTCTGTAGTTCTGTTAGTTTATAAATTGCAGAAATATTTAATACCTAACATACTTAATACATATATTTTTTGGTATAGGCGTAATTTAAGAGTAACTGACAATTGCTCTAAAAATAAAATATATTTTTTATCTTATCCAAGAAAAGAATATATGGCACCCCAAAATATTTTTACATATAAAAAAACTATACCTAAAATGTTTATTAATTATTAAAAACTTACTTGTATATCCGAGCCTTGCTATCCAAGGATATGCCCCTAATTGCGCGTTCTGTCCTCCTATAACCCTCTGATCTACAGTTATGCCACAAGTTTTATCCGGAAGTAATCTTTCTCTTCGAATACTTCCTTCCGTAGTTGATACTTCATCTTCCGACATATCATTTGGATAATCTTCCCTACTCTCTGAAAACTTTGGCCTATTATAATGTGGAAAGAATCCTCTGGAAGGAAAATGATGGAAATTGTGATGCCCAACATGATTTCCAAAAGGAACTTCTTCAGAAGATGTCGACCATCTTTCGAATCTTCGACGTTCGGATTCAGTACAGCATACTTTTGGTTCTAAACCATCATACCCACAAGATTTTGATCGGAGATGGTCTACATCTTTTGGATCTGGACGCATGGATAGTAATTTTTTTAAAGATGGACAGTCTGCTAGTTTTACACAAATACAGGGAATGTTGGCATTTTGGCTGTAAGATTCTAAAACAAATATAATAATACACTTTATGCCTTTCTACCTTCCGTCACCTCTAGGTAAGGAAGGTATTGTCTTTGGTCTTTGAGTTTTCATTGAATAAGCACGTTTTAGGGTCTCTACAATACGATTTTACTATTTTTACGATGATGCCTGTATGTGTGTGTGTGCATGTGTGTGTGTGTGTGTGTGTGTGTGTGTGTGTGTGTGTGTATGTGACCGCGGTTTCGGGCACGATATCTCCAATACTAGAATTCCAAAAATTACAATTCTTGCGTATTCCTCTTAAAATGTAAATGAATGAAAGAATAAGGGAAATAACTCTAGTGTTTCTAGAAAGATATAAGAGACGATTACATTGATTTGAACATGTCATGCGGAAAGATGAGTATATTGGAAGAATGAATAGCTTATAACAGAAGGTGGAAGAAACATAGGAAGACCAAATATAAGATGAAATGAGAGAAAAGGAACTGAATGAGGACGACACACGAAACAAAAATTAGTGGAAAAAGAAAATAAAAATTAGCGACCCCCTAACGAATGGGAAAAACTAAAGAAGTGTGATGTTAGTGTCAAGTGCAATTCGCATAGTTTGTTTATGAAATAATTTAACTGGAAATATAGGATCTTTTGCAAGAAAATTTATGTGTAGGGCTCGTGCAGTGACGTGACTTTACTGACAGCTATTAATTACGTCCATAACTGACAAATGTCATAATTTTTCATTCAAAATTTAATGATTTTCTTATTTATTATCAGGGGTGTAGAATTCACTTGCCGAGAAAAGTAATCATAAAATACAAAAAAATGAAATTTTGAATGAAAAATTTTGACCCGCAAAACAGAAATAAATGGAAGAAGAAAATAAAAAATAGCGACCCCTAACGAATGGGAAAAGCTAAAGAAAAAGAAGATGTTAGTGTCATTTGCATGAAATAATATTACTGGAAATTTATTTATTGTGCTGGCCACATCAGTTTTTTTAATATTTTAATAAATATTATTGAAAATAATTAAATATTCGTTCTTACCTGGTATAAAGTTCACCAAAACCGCGCACAAAACAAACCGATTCATCTTACTGTTGTCGTTAAAGTGTGCTGGAAAAATAATGATATACCATAATCAGTCTATATCAGTGGTCGGTATTTTCAGACACACGTCCGCTTGGGAATAAACAATGCACACACCACACATGCATTGTAATAATAATTCCAATTTGGCTTTGTATCATACATTCATAGTTCGAGTGAAAATCTTCCAGGGACACATTTAGTCAGAAACTTAGAAGGGAAAACCAAATATATTTTTAAAAAATAAAATATAAATAATTAAAAAGCAGTTTTTCCTTGCGCAAAAGTTCCCAAATTATTTTAGACAAAAATACTTCAAATAAATGTTCTAGAGAATTAAAATCTGCATCCAAATTAGTAATCATGTTTTATTTTTGACATTTAATAGCCGACAAAATCTATTTTTAAGTTTCTTAAAGATTGCTGATTTATAGCGATAGCTATTCAAACAAAATTACGATCAATTGTATATCTTAATTGTCAAAACAAATTTGTTTTTGTGATTTTGGTTCTATAACATATTTCTTTGAAAGTATGGAACAATTTTCTCATGAAGAAAAGCTTCAAATTATAAAATGGACATACAATTGTTTGAGTTACATGGCTGTCGCTATAAATCAGCAATCTTCAAAAAACTTTGTAATTTTCTCGGTTATGAAACGTCAAAAATAAAGTCATATTACTTATTTGGATGCAGAATTTAATTCTCTACAACATTTATTTGAAGTATTTTTGTCCAAAATAAACTTTTGCACAAGAAAAAACTGATTTCCCATGTTAAACGACTATGACCAGGTTTTTAATTATATAGAGAGAATTAAAATTCCATATTTTCAGATAATATACTAGTTTTACATTTTATCTTGTTTACAGTTAGATACATGGCGATATTATAATTAAATACTTATAAATAATAAAATAATAGTGTGAATTTCAAAGAAAATTGTGTGAAATCATAGTAATAAAATTAAATAAAATAATTTATATTTTCTAAATATTTTTTAAATATTTGTCACAATAAATGTTTTTTATAAAAACATGTTCAAATATCGGATTAAAATAAGTTAAAATATGTATAATATGAATATCTGGTATGGTATCCTTGTTATGAGATCCGTATACTTCTACTGAAAAATGTTCAACGGAGGTTTCTTAAGTTGTTATTGCTTTAAGCACACGTATTTTGTTCAGGGTTTTGACAATAACGTTTTACTTAGTACATTTAATGTAGAATCAATAAAAATCTGACATTACAATATTTCTTTAACAACACTTTTTAATATCTGGAATAATAAAATAAGTCTGTTAAGCTTTATTTTCCAAATTCCTAATTCGAGTACCTAGGTCTACTAACCGTACAGGATAAACATTCTAGCTACCTTCTCATAAGACTAATGTACGGTACAAATCGGCAATCTTTATAATGTGTAATTTTTATAATGATGTTTGCAACACTGTTGATATATTTTCTTCCTTTTTACCTTCCGGCACCTTCAGGTAAGGAAGGTATTGTCTTTGGTCAAAAAATTCAATGATGTTTTAGGATCCCTATAATGTATGTATGTATGTATGTATATGTGTGTGTGTGTGTGTGTGTGTGTGTGTGTGTCTGTGTGTGTGTGACAAAAGTTCCGGATCCCATAACTTCAATACCACGATTCCAAAAATTATAATTTTTTCGTATTCCTCAAGTTTACATCCAGAAGAACAACTGATTAGATTTTGGTTATAATTGGTGAACCGGAAGTAGCCTCATTTGAAGATTTAACAGTTAAATTTGATTTATTGGCATTTATCGTTATTATAACTTAAAGAATATATTATTCTCTATACGATTTGATTGCATTTTATATTTCATATTCAATAGATAAGAATTTTAAAGAAATTAAATTTTATAAATCAGCCAGGGATGCTAAACTTGGAAACTACTAATATAGTCATATAATTCAAATTGACAGATGTCAGTATAAATAAAAAGTAAATTAATGTGGCGGAGATGAGGATATTGAAGATGTTGGGAAAGACACGGAAAGATAGGTAAGGAAATAACTCTAGTGTTACAAGTTTCTAGAAAAATACAAGAGAGATGATTACATTGATTTGGAAATGTCATGAGGAGAAATGAAGAATATATTGAATGAAGAATGATTAGTAATAGAAGGTTGAAAAAATAGAGGAAGACCAAAGATAAGATGGAAGGACTGTATCGCGGAAGACTTGAGAGAAAAGGAACTGAATAAGAACGACACGTAAAACAGAAATGAGTGGAAGAAGAAAATAAAAAATAGCGACCCTTAACGAATGGGGAAAGCTAAAGAAGGAGATGTTAGTGTCAAGTGAAATTTGCATAGTTTGTTTATGAAATAATTTTACTGGAAATTTAGAATCTTTTGCAAAAAAAATTGTGTATGGAGTTTATACATAATACACAGGATTGACGGAAGGTATTGTGCTGGCCACAACAGATTTTTTCTTTGTGATGTTTTCTTATGGTTTGTATATATTTGTCATTTATTTGTCATGGGTATACCTTTTTGAGTAATAAAGGTTATTATTATTATTATAAATAAAAATAAAGAATTTATAGATAAAAAAATATATATTACACTCCTGGTAATGAGTGTACTATAATATTCTTGCGCGTATGTATTCTGTGGTTTATTTGTATGCAGTTTGCGTAACGAAGCGTGTCATGCAAATATACCCAAGACTAGGAGTGGTACGAACCCTGATCTCTGTTGAAATAAAAGAAAAACATCCCCTATGACTTGCATATCACAGGATAAAGTCCATAATTACAATATTTTTTTATGCAACATAGCTAGGTGAGTCTTATTTCTCGAATAGGAGGCGAGCACCGTCAAATTCTACAAGAGCACTAAATACTATTTAATATAATTGCATACTTTTCTTTTCTACTCTACCCTTTGGTAAGAGAGGTATAGTGGTGCTAAAAATTGCATATCGAGATTTTGGTAAATGACCACGTTATAAGGTCCCTAGAATCCAATTTTAACATTTTTACGATGATGTCTGTGTGTATGCATTCTCTTTACGCTCTAACTCAAATACTATCGTTCAGAAAAATTTGAAACCTTGTATTTCTAACTTATTCTAATATAGAAAGAAACCATTAGATTTTGACGTAAACCAGATAACCGGAAATGGCACTTTACTGGAAGCTCAAAATAGTTTTTCTTCGAAAAATACCCTTAAGTGTTATTTTTTCGAGATTTATGTTATATAAAAAAATTCTACAACGTTTTAAAAAGAAAATAATTAATAGAACAATAATTATATGGAAAGGAATTTAATACAGTTACCAGCATAAGTAAATATGTAAGGAATATAGGTAAGTATATAAATAAATATATCGTCCCGACATATTACCCATTGCTGGGTGTGCCAATCTGCTTTGTACACCGATTTCGGTAACGATGATGACATATTTGTACCGTGCGAGCGTTTACTAATTTTAATTATAATAATTTCAATTTTTAAAATATATTTTTCATAGTTTATAAATTTAATAACTTGCACACCGCAATGCCAAGTCAAAACTTTGAAAAAAAAATTAATTGAAAGTTGTTATAAATATAATAGGTAGTAAAATAATTTCAATTTTTATTATATATTATTTGATAGTTTATTGTAGTTTTAAAACAATCATTTTTTACAAAAAATCATTTATTAGGTTTTCCAACACAAAGAAATTAAAACCAACCAATAAATCAACAAAGATAATAAAGAAATTCTGTAATCCACTGACGATAGCTATGGATTTTGAAACTATTGAATAGAGACATTATTCTATTGGTTCAACTCCAAAATTATATTCTTTCGACCAATAGCATGATGTCTCTGTTCAATTTAAAATTAGTTTTTTGATTAAAAGCTACATATTCTAAATATAATTGGTAGTAAATCTTTTAGATTTTTTTTATCGTCCAAATTTCAATAACATTTTTTTCCAGCAATAAACCAAAACAACTTTATAAAGCCATTAAATTAAACTTTATTACACAAAAAAAATGAACTAAAAGGACAAAATAATATAATATAAAATATTTGGAATGACACACTTAAAAAAAAAACAAATAAATACATCAGTTAGCTAAAATTTCGGCTTTGTTTTCTACAGTTTTTGTTTCTGTTTGGTCGTTTTTCTCAGATTCTCCTGAAGAATCCTTATTTTCTTCAATTTCTGAGTCATCTTCAGAACTTAATTCATCTTCTGATCCCAGCCACAATTTCTTTTTCTTTTTATCTTTAGCTTTTACTTCTTCATGTTTTCTCTTAATTGGGTTACTTGTAGATGCTTTCAAGCCTTGTTCTAAAGCATCCTCTACTTTTTCAGTAAGATCAGAACGTGCTTTTTCATACTCTTCGTCTTTGAATTCATGTTTCGGTTTTTGGCATAAACGTTCAAGTTTCTTTTCTCTGCGGTCTTCTGCTTCTTTATCTCGATCTGATTGTTGAGCTAGCCATGTTTTTAAGCGTTTTTCTTCGTTGATGTCGCGGAGACGTCTTCCACTTAGATCTCTGCATGCTTCTCTGTTTGTTGTCTTTTCGATTTGGGCTCCGATTGCTCGAAGCATAGATCCGAACCCACCTTTGCCTCCGATTAATCGAGGAACAATGTGAATTATGCATTGTTCTGTTAAGTATGAATCAGAAATGCGTTTGCCGTTTTTAATTAGATAGTAATCATTGTTGGAAAAGCCCTATAATTATATATAGGTAACACAAATAACCTATAATTATTTTATGAAATACTTACCAGATGTTCTGTAATTTGATTTTGTACATGTTCTACTGAAGTAGTTGATTCTATTTTAAAAGTAGTTTTGCCCAAATAATTGATAACAATCATCTTGTATTAAGTTATTCTATTTACGTTCTAGAAATACTGACAGTAATAACATTGAAGAAATGATTTTCTTTTAAGCTGTTCTGTGTCGACACCTGACGAATTTCCTGTTAAGTACCTTTGGTAAATTGATGTAAAGTAGGGTAATTAAAGGATAATTTAATGTATTTTATATTTATTTATTCCTTTTAAACAGTAATTAATATTAAAACTTTAACCTTCTAAAACTAATTTATCATAGTCAGATTTGATTCAAACCAATTATATAAACTGATATATATTTCAAATATTAAAGTACAAATAAATAATAGACGTCATATTTACATATAATTACTAGATATGTACATATTTTTATGATTAAATAGATTAGGTCAATGAACTACGGCCAATTTTTCAAAAAGCAATCTGGACTTTTTGAATTAAAGAAATATTGGATTTTCAAATATAAATATTAGAAAATAATGTGCTGTAGTTATGTAAAATAATATGTACAACAAATATTAATAGTATGTATGTGTCAATAAAGTCTAAAATTACAAAATTGTACAGCCTGAACTTATGAATAAAAGTTATTGGAACTAGATTACCTATCCGGGCATTTACAGACTATGAAATGATTTTGAAGATTCAATGTATTAAATACATTGCAGTAATTATAAATATAACAATAAATCATTAATGTGTATGTATAATTAATGGTTTAAGATATTTCTATAGGTACGTGCTGACGCAAAAAACGCGGGAAAATGCTGTACAACTGTGCTCAACAATTCTACAGAGTTTTGATGTTAATTATAGAATAATTAAATGTATTTTCACCGCTTTTTACCACAGTTTTCTTGCTTATATTTACGATTTGTCATTTAATCTTGTACCTACCTACACTAGTCATAAGTAGCGTGACGGTCCGTACTTGGTTAGCCATTTTGTGAAGAAATCGGCCATATTTTGAAGAAATCGCCGATACTTGACGGGTTTCCCGTTAAATAGCGTTAGTAAAATGTTGTATTGTAGGATAATTATAGTATAACTTAATGTAATTTATATTTATTTAATTTAGACAGTGATTAATATTAAATTTTAACCTTCTAAAACTGATATGTCACTGTCAAAGATTTTATTCAAACCACAGGCTGGGTTTGGAAATTTGGTTTTTTTTGATAAATACTTGAAAATAATGTGTTAAGAAATCATTGCGAGAAGAATCAAGCGTACATACGTTTCATGTGCTTTAAAATACTTTAGTAAGTACAAATACAGTAATATTTACATATAATTTCTAGATATATGCATATTTTTGTTTCAATAGATTAGGTCAATGAACTACGGCCATTCTTTCAAAAAGCAATTTGGACTTTTTTGGATTAAAGAAATATTGGTTTTACAAAGATAAATTTTAGAAAATAATGTGCAGTATTTATGTAAAATGACATGTAGAACAAATATTAATAGTATGTATGTATCCTTTCGAATGTATAAGTGTCAATAAAGTCTAAAATTATGAATAAAAGTTATTGGAACAACTAAATTATCTATCCGGGCATTTAAAGACTATGAAGTGATTTTACAAGATACAAATGTGTATGTATAATTAATATGTTTTAAGATATTTGTATAGGTACGTATGCAAAAAACGCGGGAAAATGTTATTCGACTGTGCTCAACGATTTTACAGAGTTTTCAAGTTAATTATAGAATACATAAATGTATTTTAACCACTTATTACCACGGTTTTCTTGCTCATATTTACGATCTATTATTTAATCTTGTACCTACCTACACTAATGCGACGGTCCGTACTTGGTTAGCCTGTTCTCGCCGCCATTTTGTTGAAGAAATCGGCCATTTTGGGAAGAAATCGGCCGATTTGGCAGGAATCTTTTTAAATATAAAATTACACTTCTAAATTGAAACAACATACACGAAATAAATAGATAAATAAGTTAAAAGTGTATACAATTTCATTTGCAATAATTAATAGACAAGATAAACACGAGAAAACATACAACATAATTAAAATATAAAATAAATCTTCTTATTGTGAAATGTACATGCTCTTTTGCTACATGATCACTGTAAAAATTAAAATAAATAAATTATTGTCCTTCTATTTTAATAGG
This sequence comes from Harpalus rufipes, assembly GCA_951394225.1. Classification (NCBI taxonomy): domain Eukaryota; kingdom Metazoa; phylum Arthropoda; class Insecta; order Coleoptera; family Carabidae; genus Harpalus; species Harpalus rufipes. Next base: position 51,740,796 of record OX596280.1, read on the forward strand.
TATGGCTGTATTACTTTTCTTGCTTTCCGGTATTTTGTGGTCTCCAGGTACTGTACAACTTTCTGGATCGTTCTCCCGATATGGTGCTAAATATCGATCAACAGGTGTGGGCGAGACTTGCTGGTGGTTAGGCGGTGCTGAATGTACCAATCTTCCGATAAGCGTCGATGTGCGATCTTTTCTCGCGCGGACCCACTCGTGAGCAATAACTCTTTCTAAAGTTAGTCGTAAAGTTATATCTGGTTCTAAAATATGTCGGACTAGACTTTTTGCTGCATTGGTAACAGTATCACGAACTCTAGAGCGAAACGTCCAATTGCGGGTAGTTTGATCTTTTAAGAGTTTTCTTAAGTTTGAGTCATCAAAAGGCATTGATGCATTCAGCATTATAAATAGTATAATACCTAACGACCATACATCAGATAGTTTTGGATTGTATGGTGTACCGTTGACGACCTCCGGAGCTGCATACGCAGCCGAGCCACAATAAGTTTGACTGAGGACGCGACGTCCATCTTCGTCCACGCAAAAGCGCGCAAATCCAAAGTCGGCCAGCTTCACATTGAAGCGGCGTGAGAGCAGGATGTTTTCACATTTCAGATCCCGGTGTGCTATGTTTCTGCTGTGTAAATATTGAAGGCCGCTGGCCATCTGGCGAAACCATAATTTAGCTTGTTGTTCCGGCACAACACCATTCTTCTTTACGAAATCTAATAAGTCCCCGTTGTCAGCATACCGCATAAAGATGAAAACGCGCGGACCTCTTTGAAGAATACTATGTACTTGTATAATATGCGGGTTCTCTATTTTAGTCAGAATTTCTAATTCACGCGGAAAGAACTTCTCAAGGAAATCCCTGGGAGCTTTCTCTTTGTCAAAGATCTTACATGCTAAGTTCATTTTCTTCGGTCCGTTTGTGTCGACATAGTCGGCCAGGTGGACGGTCGCATATGAGCCCTGGCCGATCTTTTTGCCGATCAGGTATCCTCGTTGTTCCAAGGCATTTACCTCAGAGTTTCGAGGAGTTAGGCGGGATGCCATTTAATTAAAGATTTTGATGATTTTCATGAGGTTGACAACAGATTTTGGAAATTTAGCACCATAATCCATAAACTTAAAATTTCACAACCAACCCTTCAATGTTTTCCCCAAAATTCACAATCTTGTCACAAGAATTTATTCATACTAGAGTATTCTAATATTTTTAGATGTCACAAACAAAAATTTGTTTTCAGGGCAATCTTTGTTTACATTTTCACCGATACAAATGTCATAATTATAACAAAATTACAAAATACAATAAATGGAAATGATTTAACATATGTTATCTTACATCCGCGGACGAATTACTGTTCATTTTCTCCCATGGCATCGGAATCCGCGATTCTACTTTCCGAATTTTCGTTGTTTTCCTCATTCTCCTCTGTTTCCATCATCGGTTCCGCAGGCTGCGAACTAATACACGCAGCAGGTTCATCAACTGGTTCATCTTGTATTGGGACTGGAGTTTGAGCGACGTTCTTATCCTGCTTTTCTTCTTCGTCCTCGCTGTCAGAATCTCTGTCTTCTCCAGGATGTTTCGATACGAAACCATCATGGGATTTGGGTTGGCAAGTGCCTGGTTGTTCCCACTGCTTTTGGGTTTTCTGGAATGGAAAATATTACAACACTTGTAACAATGACCGTTTGAATGTTGTATTTGAAATAATAACACTATTTTGGACTTCCATTGAACAAGAAGAATAACCGAAAGCGCTATTCAGCATCCCATATGTTAGAGACTTATCGGAGACGAAAAAACGCATAGGAAGAAGTTATAACATCAACATCTCTGACACGAGGCCACAAATCAATCGAGACTCTAAAAATTGCGTCTACCACGTCTCGTGTGAAACCAGAAGACCTTTAGAAGTCGGACATCAAGATCCGGCATCGCGCAACATTCCTGGGAAAAACAATCATACACAGAGAGGAACACTGGTACAAAAGAAAATTCAAAGAGGCAGCAGTCATCAACAACAATAAGGAGGTCTTCAGCCAACCAAGTGTAGAGACAGACGCGTGGAAGCCGCTGATTGGACGTTTGAATGAACTTAAACTACACTAGTGTGTCTATTTGTCCAATTTTGTTTCGCTAAACTTACATTCTGTACGCTTGACCGCGTCACTAATTATGTCTTTACTGCGAGGTCTGGCTATTAAATAATAAGACTGCGCGCGTAGAAGACGTCCTAGAAGAGTAGGGGGGGAAACGAATGCAGCGTTGGATAGCTGGAATTGTCTACTATTCCGGTACGAAAACACGTTTTTGTGGCTGTAGTAGTATTTTTTCTATAGAGGTTAGAAACGAACGTGTTTTTTTCTCATAATGTGTGATGTGTGTCGAAAAACACGAGCAACGGATCAATGTGAAATTTCTCCGACTGAGTGCTATAAGTTGTTGAAAGAGGCCTATGGTGAGAATTCTCTATCTCGTGCGCGTGTTTTCCAATGGTATAAACGGTGTTCTGAAGGCCGAGAGAGCATCGAAGATTTAAAGCTATGCTAATCGTTTTTTTCGACATCAACGGCATTGTGATGACTGAATGGGTTCCCGAGGGTCAAACTAAACCAAACTTACTATTTGAAAGTTTTGGCAACACTACGAGAACGAGTTCGTAAGAAACGGCCGGAGTTGTGGAAATACAACTGCACCAGCCCATAACGCGCTGTCTGTGAAGCATTATTTATTTATTTATTTATTTATAATACCATGTCCAGACAGGCGAACCCAGTTATTTGGACAGGAATAAATGTACAAAAATACAGAAAAAGAGTACATAAATACACATCAAAAATAACAATTTAGATATAAACAATATTTATATACAAAGACTATAAAAGAAAAATGTAGGAGTACAACTCGAAATCAGTTTGATTTACTTGTATTGCGCAAAAAGGTTTTAAATTTATTAAGTGAGACATGAAAAATGTCAATTTTTGACTCAATGTTTTTATGAAGGGTATACATATGGTATAGAGGCGAATGTAAAAGGATGTTTTTATGAGCACGCGTGGGTAAGAAGGAATTCTGGTTTCTGGAGTTGAATGCTGGAATACGAAAATTAATTAAATTTAAAGTTAAGGGATCATCTATTAAATTGTTTAATAGTTTAAATAAGTGTATTAATTGGAAATTATTTCTGCGGTCTGATAATTTAGCAAAATTAAAATATTGAGATAAAAGTTCATAGCCGCTAGAGGCACTCCAGTGCTCGAACACGTGCCGTAGTCGCCTGATTTAGCACCCTGTGACTTTTTTCTGATTCCTAAGATCAGGTCTGCCTTAAAAGGAACCCGGTTCGAGTCGATGGAAGAGGTGAAGCGAAAATCGGTGCTCTTACAAAAGAAGACTTCCAACATTGCTTTGACCAATGGAAAAAACGAATGGAACGGTGTGTGGCGAGGGGAGGGGAGTATATTGAAGAGGAGCATTCGATTATAAAATAATTTTTAAAATAAAACTCTTTTTCATAAGCAGTCTCGTTACTTAATAGCCAGACCTCGTATGTTTTGTTAGTATTCACCTGAAGACGATTGCAGATACTTTAGCAATTGAAACGTTGTTATTATTAATTTTTGTTAAAAAAAGACAATAAAAGTCCAGAATAGTGTTATTATTTCTCATACTTGTAACAATAATAATGAATTGTCTTACAGCATATACATCCTTCATGAATTTTACTTTTTCCATGTAGTAATTATAAACAAAATTTGCCATCATCGACATATCTTGGACAATCATTGGAGGACCTGGAGGTGATGTGGTGATGTATCTTTGAGCGGGATACATTTCGTTCATTACTAAATGAAGTTTTAATGGTTTTTCCATAAGCTATAAATAATAATTATAAATATTTATTATAATACAATGTTGTTTTATTTACTTGTTTAAAAGCAGGAGTTAATTCAAAACAGTTTTGGAATAAAGAAGCTCTTGCAAAAACATATAAACCTAATCTTGCACGAGACATAGCAACAACTAAACGCCGAACATCTCTCAAGTGACCTACAGCTTTGGTTCGAACTAAAGACAACAAAATATAATCATTTTGTTGACCCTGGTATTTGTCTACAGTTGTTACCTACAAAAAAACTTGTAAATATTAAAAATACAAATTTATTTTCATTCTTACTTTATGTGGTCGTCCAATTAACGGATTATCAGCACACCTAATATTAATAACATCTCTTATTAGATGTTTCTGTCCGTTGTAAGTTGTAAGTATTGAAATTTTCGATGATGGATACCCAATTAATCTCATATACATATAAACAGCAACACAATATTCCGCTTCGGCTAAATTCTACAATAATTACAATTAATAACAATATTTATTACAGTTTTACAAATACAAACTTGGTAAAAATATGGACTAGGTTCGGATTCTCCTACACTGTTAAAGTCTTGCACATCGATAAGTTGGAAATCGTACATAAAACCAGGGTTTGCTAACTGGTATTCTGGCCATACTTTAACGTGGGGTAAATCGCCCAGTTGTTTGTAACGCCATTTATATAGATCGCAAATACTGGAAAGATAATAAATAATTTGCGTTTACTAGGCGTGGAAAGTGCAACACATGAATAAAAATTAAATTAAACGGGAGGTATTGTGTTGGCCACATCAAATTTTTGTTTAATACTTTTGAAATATAAATAATGTAACTTACGTAGGCCTGGCTCTTCCTTGTCCGTCCAAATCCACTGTCGGAACTCCCAGCCTAACCAATCTAGTAAATAAAGATTGTTCCATATTGGAATATTTTTGGAAAGCCATATTTTTAATAACAGGCGGTAACTGATGATGATCTCCAATCATTATCCAACGTTTTAAACGATTATAACCGTCTTGGGGGTTTTGTAATAAAAGTGGAATAAATGTTTCAATTTCTAAAATTTGCGCTGATTCTTCCATCAATATATTGTCGTACTTAAAACCTAAATAGATTATTAGACATAATTTAATTGATTAAATAATTATTCTTAGATTTTTACCCATGTCTACGAGTTCTTTGCGTTTTAAAGCAGCATGCGTACAAGTCATCGCAATGATTTTCGCTTCTTTTACTAACAAATATTTGGATCTATCCAATCCAGATCGTAATAATTCAAACGCCCTGAATTCTTCTAATTCGTTGAACATTCGTTCTATATATCGGAAACAACTTTCAGCAATTTGCAAATCTTCTTCATACGTTTTTCCTTTGAATAAAGGTTTCGGAGCATTTTCAAAGAATTTATGAAAAGGAAATTCGTCGCATACTGCCTGAATTGTTACCGGCTACAACAAATAAATAAATATTTTGTTTGGATAAGTAACGCTTGTAACAAAAGTTTTCGGAAAAAATTCGTTCTCTATAACTTAATTAAAAAAAATAATGCGAAAAAGTATATACAATTTGGTTGGACGGGTGTCAAAATCTGAAATAGAAAATATATTTAGAAGAAAAAATATTGCTGTTTCGACCATTTATAAAAATATAAGTGAATGTGAGGAAGGCATACCATGTGTGAACCTTCCAAAAAGTGGACGGCCTAAAGCTTTGACTAATGCCCAGTCAAATAGGTTGGTGGAAAGTGCAAAAGACCGGTTGGGAACTTCGACAATCAGCCGAGAACTCAGCAGAAATGGACTTTAACATCGGAAGAGGTGTCCAAAATATAGAGAAGATCTGTTACGTAGAATTCCGATATGTTGCCGTTTTGATCATGGATGATGAAAAATATTTCACGTTTTCTAATTCGGAAATTAAAGGCAATGATGGATTTTATACGGATGATATAGAAAATTGTCCAAATAATGTGAAATATAAAACAAAAAAGAAATTTGGTCTGGTGCGCCATATCAGCGGCAGGTATTTCACGTCCTTATGTTGGACATGTGAGGGGTGAGGCGGTTGATGCTAACATTTATACCGAGAGATGCCTCCCGAAACTGGTTGATTTTATTAATACTCATCATCATAATAATAATATTATATTTAACAAGGCGAGCAATAACAAATAAGTAACTTTTATAATCTTTTCTAAATTATACTTTCAGAAATAATGTTTCAACTTGTTATCTTTGTTAGTCAAAATTCTGTTTAGAAATAGTTATCATCTTTTATTAACTGACTGTTTAGTCTAGCTGTCAGAAACATTGGACAGATGTTTGTTGACAATTAAGTGTAGAAGTTATTGCAAGCCTACGTGCAGGGCTGATAAGCCTCTCACGAAAGTAACGCTTTGTTTTAGATAGTCAGTTTTAGATATTCATGTTGACAAAACATGGAGTCGGTCTTAGATACTCATGTCGACTAGACATGTAGTTTGAGTTTTAGTTTGAGCGCGTACTAGACGCTAGTACGCAAGGTTACCACAATGTAACAATTTAGTTTATGTTTTTATGTGCTTAGTTAAGTTTAGTGTAAATTAAATATTAAATAAAGATGTAAATAAAGAAGTATATCCTAGTAATGTCTGTGTCCATAATGTAAAGTGTGTTCATCAGCCATCAAAGTTAAGTGTATAAGTGCAATAGTGTCTGTGTTCCGTCCTCCTTAACAAGCGGTGGGCGAACATCAAGCGCCCACCAGTTAGAAGAAGTTATCATCGTTGGCAAAAGAAGTAAAAGTACAAGACCACCATCATCAGAGCCTTTTTAACACCTCCCTCCTGTTACAATATTTTGGCCGGATCTAGCATCTTGCCATTACACTAGAATAACCGGAGATTGGTTAGATGCTCACAGTATTTGGGCCTAGAAATGACAATCCCCCCAATGTTCCCCAAACAAGGCCCATAGAAGAATTTTGGTCAATATTAAGTAGAAAGGTTTTGGGAAGCCCAAAATGAAGAACAGCTACGACGTCGAATATTTCAAAAATTTCGCGAAGTAGACAATATCACCGTCCAGAACATGATGCGACATGTTAATCAAAAATTGCGCGCTATTGAAAACAATGGACCTTTAAGTATTATTTAAATTATACATTCTGTTAACCATTCTAAAAAAAGTTGCTAAATAAATTATTTGAATACATGATTTCTATATTTTTAAATTTCACCAAAAAAAAATTCCGAAAACTTTTGTTACACATATTATTTGTTGAACATACTTTGGCAGTTTTAGGTTTGACATAATTAATATATTTCTCCCATCTAGCTAACACTTGATACAAGAAAAAATGTCCAGCAGTTTCGCAAGTATACGCAACATCTCCAGGTACATCCAAACTCTCCTGCAATCTCTGTACTTCATTCAACAAAGATATCCTCTTTGCTAAAACATAATTAACTCTTCCATATCTACTGAAATCTTTTTCTGTTTCCAGGGCCTCCTCTCCATGACCCAAACGAAGCAGATGCCTTTCGTCTATGTCTAACGCGACAATCTTTTCGAAAAGTTGATTCAATGCTTGATTAGAATGAGTTACGATTAGTGTACGTTGATTAGGAAAGTTATGGTATAGATTGGAGATGATTTGGACAGCGACGTCGGTTTTTCCAGTTCCTGGAGGACCTACGACGAGAGTTAAACCGGGTTGCATTCCAGCGCGGATTGCCTCGACTTGTGTTGGGGTAAATGGAATTGTATTCCTGGAAGACATATGATGAGATTACTCCAGATATATTTTTAACTCACGTGTGTGTGTGTGTGTTACATCAGATTTTTTAAATCATTTAAATAGTAAATAGTGCATACTTTTTTGGTTCATTATATAAGTACGGTCCCCGACTAGGAATAATATGTGGTTCAATAGTTATAATTTTTTTTCGTTCTTCTTCTGGACCAACATCTTCGAATGTTAATCTGCAAATTTATTTATTTAACTCTGTATAAATAATTTTATAAATATATTTTACCTAAAAGGTCTGACCAATTTTTTGGGATCATCTGTTTTTACTTTAATTTCATATTCGGGGAAACTAGCCCTCAAATGGTCCATATTCAAAAATGTATCATTGAAATCCATTGTTGGGATTTGTTCGGGCATTCTGGAATAATGAGCAGCACCAGGATCACCATATCCTAATATAATATCATGTAACCAATCTGGTACGACACATTCAGTGTTCATCAGTTCTCTAATTGTTTCTAATACTGCTTTGAAATTATTTTCCTTAGGTTTTCTTCTCAATAAAATGTTAAATGTTTCATAAACATCTTCACCGCCCTGTTAATAACACATTATTATTATTTTTTGTATGTTTTAAGTATTATTTCATACTTGGTTGACTTTATTCATATCGTCTCGATATTGGTTGCAATCCAACCAAACTCTATAAGTTCTTTGGTCCCCTGGGAGGGTTGGTCTTGGTTCTGGACCATCCTCAATAACTCTACCATTGGTATCTAACATTCCTTCAACTTCACAACCACGTATAGAGTGTAAACCAACTTGAGGAATAAATGGTTGTTTGTAATCGTATTTTGTACCTATAATAATTTAATTTTGTAGTAATGTTTCAAAATAAAAGCGCCACGTTTCTAAAAACCTGTCGCGGCCTGACCTTTTGTATCGAATGTTACTGGAAATATACTGGAATGTTCTAGAATAATGGAGCGCTATAAAAGCGACGCAGCTCTATACGAGGAGTCAGTGTACAGTTCAGTTAGTAAAGTCCAGCCAATCAAGTCGAAATAAATAATTAGTGGTATAAATATCGTGTAAATAAATAATGCGTTGTGTCAATTGTTTAAATAAATAAATAATCTTATGCCCGGTTGCAGCAACGGCGTCCGAATAAGCTGCCGGTTAAGGATTTTTAGTTTCCACCACTCTGATTATGTTATTTCATTTATGATGTTTTTCAAGAGTGACTTTAGTTTATTCTTGATACTTTTTGAGAAATATACATGCTAACCGGCGCCGGCAACCACTGATCTATTGGTTGCCATTGCCAACAATTTATACGTTTTCGTAATACTATGCTGTTACTATGATTTAACAGAACACGTAAGTGAAAAGGGATCTATAACGGACGCCGGCCATTAAGGATTATAATGGAGGCACGAACGAAAAACAAATGCAAAAAGGCATCTATAACGGCCGGCGTCCGTTATTACAACGGCCGCCGGCCATTAAGATTTATAACAGTTAGCTGCAATTAAGGATAAAGTTTTTCTAAAAAAAATCACAGTATCGTGAAGTGCTTGATGGTATTACGAAAAAATTTACACGCCATACGGTCAGTATACAAATATATTATATACAAACTTCAGCTGTGTCCGTTATTTGCTTTATATCAACCTAATGGCGTTAATAACTATATATGAAACATCCAAGTATGTAGTTCATGATTTTGTTACTAGGTGGCAGGGGCAGTCATGTTTCGAATTAAAATTGTTAAGAAAATGTGTTTTCCAGCTAAAATATTAGCTTTTTGACAAAATATATTTGAAAGAAACTGAATAAAAATGAATATTACTAATCGAAGAAATATAATCTAAACATATTTATATTAAAATGATCTTTTATTAAACTATGGTCAAAAGGCAAATAGAGATTTTATTATATATTTATTACTGTTAGTTCTAAAGAAATTATGTAATAAAACTAGGTTTAAATTTTGTAATAAACAGGAACATCCGAAGGTATTACAAAATAATTTGTCGTATTTACTCCACTGCGCAAATATTATTTGCAAATTTTGTATTTCGAAAAAAGATATTCTGAAATCTTATGAAAAATCGGATGACAATTACCAAAGTCGAAAAGTTTTGTGGCGAGAAAGACCTAAATTTGTAATATCAAAAAAATGTAATACAATCTTCAACTAAATGTGGTGAAAATCACATGACTACAGTTGTAAATGATTCACATACAAATTATCATATAACAACTCCTACGAAATGCGTATATCCTCTGAATATAAACACATCAAAGAAAAAAAATGTTGTGGCATTTAGAAATAAAAGTTTACAAACATACCGATGGGGCTTGGCGGTTTTACAGTGATAAGAAAACAAACATCATGCTTCCTCAGATTTTCCCATTCGGATTTGATTTCTGGGCGAACATTAAGATTGACTGTGACATCAGCCCGTACTCTACTAGGCCGTTTTTCGCCTATATTAGGTTTGGCAACTTCAACAACAGCGAAAGAAAGAATCGGTTGGGCCATTCGAGCCCAACCGCCCCAATAAACACTGCTGTCCTCCGACCTCCTAAAGAGATACAAAAAGACTCTTGTCTCAAACAATGGCTTATAATTAAAGTAAAATTATTTCATATGAAAATGGAACTTACCAAGGACATAATCTACTAACTGCGTCTTCAATATCTTGACGAATCTCATCTAAAATATTAATGATATTACTTCTTCGAAACAGACAAAATTAATTATAATATCAAACGTCATATGCTTTTATTTGTTTACTTACATGTAGACTCTAATCTAAATAAATTAAAATTACGTAGTAAGTAATCATGGAGTGTTAAAAATTGTAAGTTTAATTTAGGGAGCGCCAAACATCCTTCCCCTGAAAAATAAGCAGTTGGGACAATGTTTTCGTCCCATATTACATCCTCTGTTGGGTAGAGGGGCATTTCGTTTAGGGCTTCGAGTTGGGATGCGCGTCGCTCATGGCGTGAAATCTTAAAGAAAAATAATATATTTATAATAATATAATAAATTTCTTGATGTCGTTCATAGATGGGAGACGCAGCCTTTTTCGTAAGTTAATTCTTAAGAACATTAATTTTCCTGCTAAAATATGAACTTTACAAAATAATATTTTGAAAGAAAATGTTTAGAATTAAACTTTACTATTAATTTTTTTGTAGAAAATTCACTTCCTTCAATACATTAAACATTAGTCACATCCTCACAAAATCATATCCTCAATCTCACCCACATATAATCTTCAAATAGTTCAAAAAATAAATAATATTTAGATACATACTAATAGCTCCCTTAAAAATTCTTCGTCCAACCTGCACCATTTAAATTCCTTTTCGTTTTCGGGCGATGGAACCAAATTTAAATAATTTGCAATTGCCCGAAGCTTCTCCTTACTGAAAACATAATACCAAAACAATTTTTATTTATTGACTAAATTGTTTTATTTACCTTAACGACTGGAAATGTTTTAGTAAAGCTTCCCTCGAATCAACATTTGCAACATTAGCTAAAGAAAAACTTCTTAAATCTGGAAATTTCGCGAACGCAGCTTTCTACAAAATATTAAAACATTCATGGAAACAAATAATAAAATAGGTGTAAACACATGTCATAAAAGTATATTACGTCTATAATTATTAACGAGAAATATTACCTGTAAAGAAGTAATTTTGTTGTAATGAATTTGCGTCATATCGTGATCTGTCAATGGATCGCCAGTTTCATCGCTGATTTCGAATCTTGCGTAGAATTTCAGCATGTCCAAAAGCTGAAACAAGAGGATACATATCAAAAACTTATTCTAATATCGCGCTTAAAATTCAATGTCAGCTATGTTTGTGACGTGCTGGGCACTGGCAAATGCTATTCGCTAATGATAATGGGTATTCGAATACGCGAGCCACGAAACGACGTATCTAGCGCCTTTGGCATATATCCGTCTCACTCAGCTCAAGAAACGTATGTTCTCAGTGTAGATGATGTCATACGCGTTGTTGATTAACTCGGCCCTCATTTATTGAAAAATTTTCGGGCGATTCTGTTCACATCTGTAAATCTTACAGATCTATAAATCTGAAAAAACCTGACAAAAACGAATCTATTTTTGTTGATCAATATAAAATTATACATAAGAGTGGCAGCTTTCGTTACAATTTTGTTCATTATTTACAGATTTACAGATGTGAATTGAATTGACCCATTAAGTATTAGGAACTTTGGGCGCAAATATAAAATACGGGCCTAATATTTTTATATCATTACCGATATTTGTGTATGAAGCAGATTGGCTCACCCAGCAATGGGTAATATGCCGTAATGAAATATTAATTTATTTATTTTTGTTCTTTTTAAATTCTCATAAAATTTCAGGATATACAATGCATATACTCTTCATTTTCTTAGTACTGTGACATATAAACTTATTCTATGCTAAATGCGTACTGTATGTTATGTAAATATATGTATCAATGATCTATCCAGATGTCTAGACAAAGAGTTGTCATGCTCACACCCAAATATATGAGTAATAGATACGACGTGACAATATAAGTATTTCTTCGTAAATACTTTAATAATAACATACGTATTTAACATCCTATTGTCAATTGCCTGATTGAAGTTCACTATGTGGTTAAATATGTGAGTAAGTGTGTTTCCTTACAATCATAATTTAAATAATATTTTCCTAACATTTATTTAATACATTTTTTAAATGTACTGAAATTGAGGATGCTCTGCTCTGTTCCAACTTAACCAATGCAGCAAATGGCTCTCACCTCAGCACAAGGTTTTATAATAGTAAAGTATGTTATAATTTGACAGTTGTAGATAAAGTATAGTATTCTATTCGTATGTAATGGCTATTACTCACTCGAATGATTTACATCACTCGTGATTCTCATGAGTAATAGCATACATCACATGCTCATTGAGTAAAATTGAAATCGAAATTTTGAAAGCAATTCATTTGACATTTTATTTCGATTCAATATTGTCAATTTAAGCCAAGTTTAATATTTAAGTTATGTTGGTGCAACCAGCCATAAAACATTTAAAAATAAACAAAATGAATAACTGAAGTTATAGGCCACAGCCAACTAAAATTACTGTTTAAAAAACTGTAGCTCGAAAACGGTGTTCTTCCAAATATGAGTTTATTAGTTAAAATTAGTCTATTTTGCATTAACACCCTATATAAGTTGAAATAATATATTTACAATATAACTGAAAAATTTGTTTACAATGTAATAACATTAATTAGGTAATGTTATGGAATACTAAACATAAAATATACGATAAAAATTGTGGGAAATAATAACAATTATTTTACGATCTAATATAACCATGAATTTTTATTACAAAGTATACCAAGTTGTTAATTAGAAATAACATTTCTCTTGTTTACCTTCTGTAACATATATTTTACATTTTCTAATTTAAAATCTAGGATTTCTAGAAGAAACTTCGTTTTCTGTTTATGTTAGGTCAACAGAAATTCCTACATTCTTGCAATCTTGCGAATAAAAGAAATAAGTAATAATATACGTCACACATTCCGCTTCATTGTTAAGTTGACGATCAGAAACCTGCTCTCACAATATCGCATTAAGTTTAAGTCTATTATCTTTTTTTTTTTCATGTTTGTATTTACATACAATCAAAGAAGGATCAAAATTAATTCACAAAAAAGTGATTTATTCAAAGTATATTACAGATTATACTAAGGTTCAATGAAATGAAACTACTCAGAAAATGATAAAACTATAGTCATACATATATGAGAATGGATTGAAAAGTTCAATCGGTCTAATCATGACAAGTGTCTGTCGATCTACCTAGCGTTAAATCGGTAATGGATAAAAACGAAGTTCGTGCGGTGATCAAGATTTTTCATTTGAACACCTTCCTTTTCCACTGTGAGTTTCTGGGTTTCGGAATTTAAGACGGGCTGGACACACCTGTGACGAACAACGTTCAAGTTGAAATTGTGGATAAAGTCCACGATATGGTTCTGGAAGATCGCCAAATGAAAGGAAGGCATAGGGATCTCTTAAGAAAGTGTAGTCTATATTTTACACAATGAACTGGGCATGAGAAAAATGTGCGCCAGATTGGTGCCGCAATTGCTTATTCAAGCCCAAACTTCAGCCGAAAATTTGGAGTTGTTTAAGAAAAAAATCGGTCAATTTCAAACCATGGATGGAACATGGGTACACATTAATGCAGTTGGCAGGAAAAATGATGGCGTCTGTCTATTGGGACGCCAAGGGAATTTTGCTAATTGATTATCTTGGTAAAAGAAGAACTGTGACTGGACAATGCACGCTACATTTTTAGACCAGCTGAAAGCAGTAATTCAAGAAAAACTCCCGGGAATAACAATGTAAAAGATTTTGTTTCACCACGACAATGCGCCAGCTTATTCAAGTCGCATTGGTCAACAAAAATTGAAGAAACTAAGGTCGTCTCCTATCCAACGTACTCAACCGATTTGGTTTCCTTCTACTTCCATCTTTTCCCAAAACTCACAACGTTCAACGCTGGAAAAATATTACGATTCAACGAAGAAACCATCGATGCAGTAAATGCTTATTTTGAGGACCTCCAAGAAGTTCAAAAAATAAAATTGTTTTGTAGAGTACAGTGTACCGTCACCATTTTGTGTCCGAACACTAGGCAGAAAAATTATAAACAATTTTATTTCTAAATATATGACATATAAGTAGGTCAACACCTTGTATATCGCATAATGTTATATATTGAATCACATTCCTATAGAACAGTCGCCATTTTGTGATATATCCGCCATCTTGTCGTTATATCCTCCATAGTTTAATTCATTATTTACGCTAGTACTACAATTTTTTGTTAATGAATTATTACAGTTAATGGTTTACCTGAGTAAAAACACATGAATATGCATAATAAATTATACAAAACAGGCAAAAAAACCGCAAAAATGCAATTATTTGTTAAATGGCGAATGTTTCTACAAACCTCACATACGCAAATGGGAATCCTGATGACATCATTACCGGAAAAGGCGTCAAAACTAAACAAGCAGCAGCACACACTGATAAAATGGGAGATTGATCCAGTGTAGTGTAAAGTATAGTACAGGGAAACTGATAATAAAAAAATTATTCATTCCAATTTTGGACAACGAAATGCAATTCATTTTTGGTATTTTGCGCTTAAAATAGCAATCTTTTATTGCGGATTTAATGAGATAAAATTATCAAAAGGAAAAGGATATGAATATGAAAATATTTAGAGCATATCTCATTATAGTACAAACACAGACTATGATTCAGTATAGTATTTTTGGATTTTGAACTTCGGTATTTTAAATTCCAAATGAGATCTTCACATCAATAGATAACTGGATGTGGTTCTGTTAATCTGTGTTTAAAGTTATCGCACAAAAAACCCTTTGGTGTACTTTCAACAAGTAAAATTTCCATTTTTATAAAACTCTAGTTAGTGTACGAAATAAAATGCGGCATAGATAACACTATACATTTAGGTTTGTAAAATGTTTCATATGGAGTACTATTCCGTAAGGATGCAAAACACGGACTTTGAGGAAGAAGGAAAAAAATATTTTGAGATGTGGTTGCGGTGTAGGTGGAGGAGATTTATTTATTTATTTATAAGTATTTGGCTTCTCAAAAAGAAAATTTCCCAATTAAAGAGAAGCTCAAGTACTACACATGATCATAATGACATATTAAAACCTGTAAGCAAATGTTTAGAAAAAAAAACCAAAGAGCAAAACATATTTACATGAGGAATATAACTAATAAAATTTAAGTGAGCGTTTGAAACATTGTAAACTTGAGGAAAATAAATCTGGCATATAGAAGTTGTACAAGTGTGATATTCTTATGATGGGAGAATTTAGGATAGAATTAGTACGGCAGAAAGAATGACTGAATAAATTTCTTGTTCTAGTACCATAATTGGGTACTCTGCGATGAAATGATGATAATAATTCTGGTGAATCGACAACATTGTTAAAAAGTTTATGTAAGAACGCAAGGTCGCTTAACTTTCTTCTATTTTAATGACAACAATTTTGGCCTGTATGTTGGAAACTTACCATTGAGAAATTTAAAAGAAAATCTTTGAATCGCTTCAATACGATTTATATAAATATCATACCGTGGGTTCCAACATACAGAAGCAAACTCCAGTTGACTTCTAACAAGAGAGTTATACAATGTTAAAATAGTGGATGGATGTCTAAAATTAGAGCTTGCTCGTATTTTCAACAATATTGTCGATGTGAATGTCAAAAATTGTTATCTAGTATCACACCTAAATCCTTTACATGATTAGTTTGGTTGATTTCCTTCTACCTTATATTGAAAGTTGTAGGTGTTCCTATTTCTTGTTTTATATAATAGCATTTATCAGTGTTAATTGTCAGTTGCAATTTATTTGGGTACACAACTAAATTATTTATATCTTCTTGAAATTTAAGACAATCGTGAAACGATTCTATAGTGTGGTGGTATATTTTTAAGTCATCCGCGTAAAGGAGAAATTTTGTAAATTTGATACACGTTGCAATGTTGTTAATGAATATATTGAAGAGAAGAGGGCCTAAATGGGAATCCTGTGTCAGAAATGAATAGGTGTTGAGAAGGATTGGTGGAAAGAGTTTTGGGAGAAATAAGAAAGAGGTAGACCAAATGGATTGCGCGTAATTTAAGGAGGAATGTCCCCAGAAAATTATAATTTAATGCAATAGCGGATTTAGGGGTGGAGGAGAATTATCTCAAAAAACAGTATTATTAGTTGAACATTTCACCATTGCGTAATTGTTATGGTCGTAACGATGACGGTAACCCATCCCCAACCAGATATTAAACCGTGTCCATCATTGCTTAATGAAGTAACAGTCTGCATACTACGATGGCAGTTATTAGAATTTATATTATCTTTTGTCTACTAATTGTGTGAAATGTGCCACCACTTTTATGCTCTTATAAAAATAATTATATTATTATTGTAAAATGGGTATTTACCATTTAGAGATTTTGGTCTACTTCACGAAGTACTTTATATAATATATACATTGCAAATATGCTATAAGTAAAAATAAGTTTCAATAAACAATAATTTGTTTAAAAAGTTCATTCATATATCTTTCAATATTGCTCTGAAAATACCTACTATACATTGTTACTTCCAAGTATATTATTTTTGGCACACAGAATGTTATTGTAACTTTTAAAATGCACACTTAGAATCTATAAAAAGCAATCAATGTAAAATAAATACACTTCAAAGTGATATATGATGAATATGCCCTCTATTTTTACAAATATCACAAGGAAAAAATGTAAAAAACATTTTTTAAGTAGGTAGTTATTAAAAATAAATATATCATCAGATCAGCATTAAGTCAATCTATGAATAGGAGTTCTCCTAGCATTAGATCATATAGTACAAGTGGAATTAAGAGTAGGATGATTTTGAAATTAAAATGGCGAAATGATCTCAACGATACATATATATCGTGACTACTTTTCTTCTTTGCGTTTAGGGTTTTGTGTATGTGTGTTCATGTAAGATTATAATAATAATTTATTTACAAGAGAATGATGTTTAGCATAGGACAACGGATGAGAAACTGAATGTAGGAAAAGGAATAGGATGTCTACATGATGAAGGCTAGGAAGTGACTCCGTGATTGATAAAGAAATAGCATGAAGCATGCATGAGCTAGTACAACTAATAAAGTGTAAAAAACAGATGTTTAAAAAGGCACTTGTAAAAATACGCAAATTGGCGAACCAAACAATTCATATTAATGACATAAAAATTTATTTAAACTTTAAACTAAAGCTTATCTGATTGTGTTTGAAGTGAAATTGTTTATTTGTACGTGAGACTCAAATACTTTTCTAAGAATTATGGAAGTAATTATCAGAAATGTTTATAAACTCTTGCTGGAAAAAATTAGTTTAATCTGACTCGGAAGTCGGAAGTATTAATTATTAGATAGGATATACATGCGTCAATAAAATTTTCCGATCTATAAAAATAATTTAATTTATTAAAAAAATAAAAAATAAGCCTTGATGTACCTTATATTAATTAGCTAATCATTTTTTACCGTGAATGTGTAATATGATCTAAAGTAAGGGTTATCAATCTTTTTAAGCATCAAAAAAAAAAAAAAAACAATTTCTCCCGCTTGAAACTTATGAATTATGAATTTTAATACTTGCTTCAGCATTCTATTCAGCAGATTAATAATTTTGACACTATTATAAACTTGGTTTATAATTGGTCACTAGATATTAAAAAAAAACTGATGACCTTCCGTCAATTTTACGTATTGTACAAATTCCACACAGATTTTTTTGTTAAACTATTCTATGGGCGTTTTCTTTTTAGGGGAGAAATTGAACTACTCCTAAAAAGAACAGTATGTTTTTTTTTAATTAAATAAGAAATAGAAAATAAAAACAGCATTATATTTATATCATGAAATTGTAGCTATAATCTGTTGTATTAGGTATGTGATTTGGTTTTGCCACTTTAAATTATTTTACATTTTTATATTTCCAGTAAAATCATTTCACAAAGATGTAAATTTTATTTGACACTGACATCTGTCAATTAGTAATATTTGAACATTCTACCGACTCTAAAATGTGCTTATTCATAGTGATGCCGTGGGATCTCGCGTGTTCGAGATCTCGTCTCGAAAATCGAGAAATTTCGAGACGAGACTATCATAAGTCTCGTCTCGAAAAATCGAGACGAGACGAGAGGAATGCCCTCGAGATTTGCTCGAGACGAGAGCAGGTATTCGAGATCTCGATTGCACGAATTTTTTTTTAATATGTATATAATTAAAGATATACAATAAGAAAAATAATTATCAGTACAAATATTTTCATTGCCTGTTAATTATTTATTTATTCATTTTAAATTTATAGGGTTTTAGTATAAAGAATAGGAACAAAAGTGTTCTCTGTGATGTACTCTCCACGCTAGTATTAAATGCCCTTGCTGCGAGTAATATTTGTTCAGTATTTTTTTACTTACCTGTTAAATGCCAGACTTAGTAAAAATAAAGTTTTAATCAGTAGTATCTACTTACTCCTTTATTACGTCCAAGTTGATGCTAATTTATTTTCCTAATAGATGTAAGTATAGAAAATTTATAACATGTAAGGGTAATATTTTATGAATTTATTTTATATGTATTCATATACAAATAATAAATAATTAGAGCGTCACTGCTTGCTACCTTCAACCATACAAACACGCTCTGACCTGCCAACTTATGGAACACCCATACAGCTAATTATAAATTCGAGAAATTCGAGACTCTCGAGTCGAGATCGAGAATAGAGGATGAAAAATATGACGAGACGAGACGAAAACAAATCTCGTCTCGAATTTTCGAGACGAGACGAGAGTGAACTGTTTCTCGCCGTTTCTCGTCTCGCGGCATCACTACTTATTCATGTAATATAATAGCTCACCCATCGAATTTTTTGACCAGACAATACTTTCATAATGATATGTTTATAGGCTAGTAGTGAAAAAACAGAATCGAATTTAGGATTTTGTTTTTTAGTCTTCAAAACAAAAAAATTAACATTTTTTATAACCAACGAAAACAAACAGGATTCTTAAAGGGGGCATTGTCCCTTAGAATCAAGCATCAAAACAATATTGTTAAAAATTTCAAGATAATTATGACACGTGTTTATTACATCCCAATCGATCATAAGAATTAATCGACTCATATATGTTTATCGACCACCAATCGACCCCTACAGGTATTCATAAGGATTTGATATCGACCCAGTTGTTTTTTTCTGACATTAATAAATAAAGATGTGCATGTTTATTCCTCTTTTCATAATTTTATTCGCAATTATTAATAATTCATAAAGTAGATAGTATTAATATGCAATTTATTTCCATAATATTCCTCATATCTTCCTTATACACAACATAACAAATATTATTTCATGGATAGGTATAATAATAAATAAATAATTATTTCTCAGCTATATTAAATGTTTCAGTAATACTCTGAATACGATTTACTTTCTTTAAAAATACTTATGATGTAGTAAATGTTAGTAAACAAGCTATAAATGCAATACCCAAAAATATATGTGGCTTAATGCAACATTATCTAATGCCAAATTTTTTCATCAAAAGTTTACCTGCAGGAATACAAGGCCCATTATAATTATATTAAACCAATATCCCATTATAAACAGGGACCTGAAACTGAACCCGAATATGAATTATTAATTGTTAAAAAATGTGTATATTTTCAAATATATCATGTGATTAAAAAACAGAGTGTGACTATGACGTCGAAAGGCACTCACGGCAGCACATCCAAGAAAACAGCTTCAAATGTCAAACACAAAAGCACAACATATCAAGTTTTGTTTACAAGCGGCGAATATAGAGAGACGATGAACAAAAAAGACTGCTACTGTTCAAGCAGCAAATAGGAATATAGATGCCTTCCTACGTCATAAGATAGGAGTAGTTTTTATCTAGATTCTTTTTAATTCAATATTTAAAAAAAATTGAACAAAAAACTGCTGCTGCAAGAATCTTGGCAATGTTTGGTTCATAAAAGGCATGAGACCAATTTCACCTCTAATTATTATAGTAATAGTAATTTTTAAGTCAACAGAAAACATACGTTTCATTTTAAAGTTTCTATAGAAAACATAAATATGTTTATCTATTATTGCTTCATGTTCACGCCTGCATTTTCTTTCCAATTATGTTGTAATTTTTCAGAGAAAGTATAATACATAAATTAAAACAAATATGTAGAGTATTTCTATTGTAATAAATATTAAATATATAATTTATTATTACAACAAGGAGATACTTATCAAGAAACTAATTAACAAGATTTATTTTTTAGTAAAGGTTGTCAGTTTCTAAAGGATAATAAATAATATTACTACCCAAGAAAACTGATAAATTATAAATTTACGCTTTTACTCACACTTTTGTTAAAAGTGACGTTCAAATCTTATACGAATATAATATAACAATGCATTTTTATCTACCACTTTGATCATTAAACCGCGATCAAAATACGGGCGATTGTCTTTTGTCGGAATTGAATTCGAATTTTAGAACCGCAATCAATCACTTGAACCACGGATTCTTAAATATTTCCAGAGGACGGCCACATAAGGTTCTTGAAAATACTAAGTGGGCCGTTTTAAAATATATACAGGATTTCCAAAAATGGTTGTTTGGGTTCTAAGGGAATGGTTAAAAAAATATAAAGCTTAAAGCTTTATTCTTTTTTGCATGACATCGAATACAGTATCTTTTTAAAGATGTCCGATCAGGACATCTGTATCATGAACGAATTAACAAATTGGCAATAAAAATAAAATAATTGTAGTATTTGGTATCATAAATGTTATTTTTTAGTCTAATGGATGAAATTGTCTAAACATTTTCCGGCGCAAAGTACAGGTGCCCCCTCGCATGACGCACAATGGTCCTGAATGTCCAGCCCCAACATCCGACACTTTGCAATTTTTATAAGCAAAAAAATGGACCAAATCACTGTTTATTTGCACAATCAGCGATAACTAATGATAAAATGCATTGAAAACACGTACCTTCACAACGCAACAAAACGTAGAATGGGGATTCCCCTACATCACGGCGTGGCAGCAGCGCGCAACCGCAGAACGGCGCATATTTTTGAATGTTATTATGCTTTACCTATATGTTGACACGATTTGAGACAGTTCGAAACGGTGATGGAAGATTTATCGTTAATGCAAGCGCCATCTACTATTACATGGATCTTTGACATCAGCAGCGAATGTGTAAAACAATAATTTATTTTATGTCATACTGGTTTTTTGAACGATTTATAAAACAAAAAGTGAAACATTAAAGTCCTAATGATCCTTTAAAATGATATTTTAAAGATCTAGTTCTTTAAAATTTTACTTTCATACTGAATCCTTTATTTATATGGCATTAAATTGTTCTTCGCTTCAGTAGCTTCATCTAAAATATCTCGAGGAATGTATTTTTGATCAATTATAGTGAATAAGAATGTTAATGAAACCAGAAAAAATCAATTTCTTATGTCTATATGTTCGAAATAAATTATGAAAGTGTGAGAAGATATTGTCAGCCCCATGGATTTGAACCATGGATCATTACTTTGCCGGAGTAACGCTCTACCAACTGAGCTATGGCCGATCTATTCAATGGCTGACATCTTCCACTTTAACCGCTAATGTATCTCTCGGGAGAATACAATTTTGTGTCACGTTGTACGATGTGGGGTTGGATTTCCACTACATTTAAACATCATTGTGGACATCCCTCCAAAGACAGACACATTAGCGGTGGAAGATAATGTCAGCCATTGGATAGATCAGCCATAGCTCAGTTGGTAGAGCGTTACTCCGGTAAAGTAATGGTACATGGTTCGAATCCATGTGGCTGACATCTTTTCACACTTTCATAATTTATTTCAATCTGTCAAATAAATAAATTGCTGCATATTTCTTTTATATTTTGATAACTACAAACCCATATGATATAAAATTATGTTGTACCTCAGACGAAAAGTGTCTTTAAGATTCACATTTCGTTCTAGATACATAAAATACTATTAATTTTGAGTGATGATTCCGCCATTTTAAAAACACTCACACAGTGAAAATGGAGAGTGCACCACTCAGAATATTTAGAGCATTTAATCGGTAATGCAGTGAAACATACAACAATATAAGTGAAAGCGTATTGCAATGCTTTGTATGCAATACTTCATTTCCATTTTCAAAATGATGCTAGAACAAAACAGCAATAGAAAATGATATTTAGTTTCTATTCATTTTCATCTGTGAGACATTAGTTGAAAAAAACTAAAATATACGAATCACGCTCACTTTTAAACTGGTTCAAATCATCTGTATATTTAGATCCACCAGTTTTCGGACAATAAAAAATTCCAACATTCATTGGCGCCAGCGAAAAAACAGATCACTTAGTAATGTTTGTTTGTATTTTGATAGTAAAGGTCACATAATTAATTATACTATAAATTTCATTAGCAAAAATATTTTATTAATATAAAATAAAAAGCATGTTTACAGTAATAAAGATTTTGATATGGTTAGCATAAACTTCAACAATTTATTTTAAATTATTTGATAAAATAGTACCGACAAATCTTATAGAAAATAAAATATTCTTTAATAGTTCTTAGAAGACATGTTTTCATTACTGTACTGCATTTTTTATGTACCAGATTATTGGTACACTCAGCATTGGGTAAATATTTGTATTTATTTAGTTTCATATTTGAAATATTTGTTTATATATTATATGAAAATAATGCAATAAATTTTATACATGATAACGATTTCTCAAAAACTATAATACTTAATATCTGTTAACAACATATTTCTCAATCGGACATTACTGGGAAGAGCTAAGGTTTTGGTAATAATTGGACAACCGGAAGTAGCAGATTCTTTAAAAAATTCTTCTTTTATAGATTTAGAGATAAAGAAATATAAGGTATATAATAATCTGTTGTAATAAATCTCACAGCTCAAATAATGTCATGGAAACCAATTGAAAAATTAATATGTTTGTAACTGACAGATAAAAGTTGTGTCAAAAATACATATATTATATTATTTATTATTGTATTAATAGTTAAATATTTAAAATTAACGTATATTATATATACTCTTCAAAAATACTGTCAATCCCGACAATGAATTAGAAACATTTCGAAAAATTAGAATAGGACAAAATTTCTTCATAGAATGAATTTAAAATTGAAAATTCTAAATATAAAGAATAGATGTAAGTAGAATTTTTGGTGTCACTTTGTTGGCCTTGACAAGCAAATATGGGGGCCCATGTCAAAATGATAGCTAGTATTTATGTACATAGATGTCAAATATCACAATTTTTCATTCTAAATTTAGTGACTTTCCAATTTTCCTCGACAAGTAAATTCCGCACTCCTGATGACAAATTAACTACGTGAATTTAGAAAATCTTCAATTTTTTAATGAAAAATTCTGACATTTGACATCTATGTGTAATTACTAATTGTCATTCTGACAAAGGCCCACATATCTGCTTGTCAAGGTCAACAAAGTCACATGACTGCTCGCGCCCTATACTTATGTAACGAGTTGTACTGGCCACAACAGATACCTTATTTATATTTTGTAAAGACTGAAACATAGTTGAAGAAAAGAGTTTTGTGCTAGTGTGCCCAAATAGAAGTAATAATAGTAAAAAATAGTATTAGTAGTGCCTCAAAACGAAAAAAGACGAATGAAATGGTTGTCTCAAATGAATATAAAACCATTTACAAAATCAAATTCTGTGAAAATCATTTTACTGTAAGAATACTTTTATAATTAAATAAGAAATGTTAAATATTTTTATCTTTTCCGTCTTTTCATTGGCTAGTATTTCTTGGCCGTCACAAGCTGTGTAATTTGGCGCCAATTCAAAAAGTATACTTTTAAATTGCAACTCTATTTAATATATATAGAAATATACAGGAAATTATATTTACTAATAAGGTGCTTATTCGAATTTCAGAATAAAAAGATGTTATATTACTATTAGAAATAAAATATGTAATTTAAGATTTTATCTTTTATCAATAAACTATAATATCTCCGCAAAAAATAATATATCCTACATCCATAACCATACTCCTTCATATCTGTGGTTCCTTCCTTCCATGACGTCATTTTGCAAATTCCCTTCCCATATCCCGCCAACTAATGACGTCACTGATGTTTAGAAGTTGCTGACCACTATATCATGCTGTAGTTCGTAGGATTTCAACCAGTTGATATTTTACTATACTCGCGAGACATCGCGGATTTTGTTTATAAACAAACTTTGTTATGATTCTTGATTGTCAGTGATAGTTTTTAAGGTGAGTGTACATATTTGTGTGATGTGTTGCTAATTAATATGAGAAGATGGTTCGGGATTTTTTTTTGTTGTCTGCGAGAGGAATATATTAAAGCTAGTAATAAATGGTGGTATTTTAATGTATGGGCAGTGGGATTACAGATAGTAAATTGTGGTAAGGCGCAAAATGAAGTTAAAATAATTAAATTGTATAATGTACAAGAACATTAAAGTTCTATAAATATTTAAAATTTATTTTATGATTGATCGTGTTCGTACTTTGTTTTTCCAAACATAAATATGTCAAATTTCTTAACTTTAAAATATATGTATTTATGTAAACTATGCTTATATAAATACTTTTAAACTAAACTTTGTTCTTAAAATAGTTATACATGATTTATGAAATTTATATTTATAATGTCTGTTTCTATATCATCCCTGAATTGCTGAAAAAAATTTCGTGAACTTTATGTTAATATTATTGAAGTACCTGATCATGATCTTTAATATAAAAAATACTCGAAATTTCAATCATACATTTATTTTTACAAAATTGTCTTTTTGGTTTCATAAATTCATTTATAGCTTGTAGAAAAAATCTGAAGTGGCTAGCACATTACCTTCCGTCAATCCTGTGTATTATGTGCAAATTCCATACATAAATTTTCTTGCTAAAGATTCTAAATTTTTTAACTTTTCCCATTCGTTAGGGGTCGCTATTTTTTATTTTCTTCTTCCACTCATTTCTGTTTTGCGTGTCATCCTCATTCAGTTCCTTCCCCAATACAGTCCTTCCATCTTATCTTTTGGTCTTCCTCTGTTTCTTCTACCTTCTATTATTAAGCTATTCTACCAATATTTTCTTCATCTCTCCTCACATGTTCAAACCAATGTAATCGTCTCTCGTATTTTTCTATATCATTCGAGCCATTTCTCTTATCTTTTCGTGTCGTCCCCAACATTTATTATTTTCATCTCTGTCACATTAATTTTCGTTTCATTGACACTGACATCTGTTAATTTGAATTATCTGAATATATTAGCAGTTTCCATGGTTAGCATAGCTGGCTGATTTATGATATTAATATATTTATAATTCTTTAATCTATATCTACTGAATATGAAGTATAAAATGCAATCCAATCGTATAGAGAATAATATATTCTTTAAGTTATAATAACATTAAATGTCAATAAATGATATTTAACTGCTTGTTTTCTACAAAAACCGGTAAAATTTGCAAATGCAGGTACTTCGGATGGACCAATTAGAACAAACATCTAATCATGTCTGCGTATGGATCTAAACTTGAGGAATACGAAAAAATATAATTTTTGGAATTGTGGTATTGGAGTTATGCGATCCGAAACGCTCGTCACACACACACACACACACACACACACACACACAC
The DNA here is from genome assembly GCA_951394225.1 of Harpalus rufipes. NCBI lineage: Eukaryota > Metazoa > Arthropoda > Insecta > Coleoptera > Carabidae > Harpalus > Harpalus rufipes. The sequence goes on from OX596280.1 coordinate 51,766,816, forward strand.
ACACACACACACACACACACACACACACACACACATACACACACGCACACAAAAAGAGAGAGAGAGGACGCATACACATACAGACATCATCGTAAAAATAGTAAAATCGTATTGTAGGGACCTTAGAACGTGCTTATTCATTGAAAACTCACCACTGAACTTTTTGACCAAAGACAATACCTTCTTACCTAGAAGTAACGGAAGGTAAAAATTGAAAAACAAAATTATTTAATTTAGCTATGAATGTGAAATGTGTATTTATTATCGCTTTCAATTTGTATTTGTATAACATATATTTTGGACAAATTTAATTTCAAACAGAACCATAACAGCAAATATAATAATACCTGCACTGAATAAAATATTGGAAAAAATTAATTCAGCTGTCTTCCAGCCCTTATAAGCCTATTACGAAATTGTTTAATGTGAGAGTCGGCAATAGCCAATTTACCATAAGTTGAGACAGCCTATAGATACAAATATATTCGTTCGACCGAAGGTATAAATTGATAAAAATATTAATAAAAGAAGTTGCAGCTGTCGTACAAAACATTTTTTGTTGAAAAATCTTTCAGAACTCATAATATGTATAACAACAAAACAAACTCTTAGTTTATGTTATTTGTATTTTAACTTGAATGTTGTTAAAAATACTTTTATATGTTTGGGTCCAAGTTTAAAACCTTGCTTGAGGTGAAAGCCATAACATTCTCATTAAGTTAATATGTCTTTAGTGTCTCAAGTACATTTACATTGTGAAAGGTCAATGTCAGCATTTCTAGGTATATTTCAACAGTGATGAATCTACTCTTTACCAACAATTTACCACAATTTTACCTTCAACTTTCTTCTCGGGATTACCGGTAAATTTTATGAGGAATGGCAATCCCGTTAACGCATTTGTCCCACAATGAATTAAATACGTATAATACAAGATTACACTAAATGATCATTCACTAGAATATACAACTAGTTATGATAATAACTTCCACGAACATGTGCTTATGTTTCGAGAAAATTACGCAAATTAAGCAAAAACAATTATAAATATTATAAGATCATTTTTGCAGAATTTAAATTATTTTATACGTGATAAAATGTGGAATTTTATAAACATATGACGTCAAATAATAATTTTGGGAAATTTTGATAATTTTTTCCATTAGGATCTATTGGTATATTATAAATATTTGCACGTTTACAGAAAATTAAACAATTTGTATTCAATATTTACCTATACCTACAGACGTTTGTTTATTCATCTATGGTTTATACAAGAGGCACGCTAGAATCTTTAGCAGAAAATCAGTTGAACCGTGGAGAATTTATTTGACAGTTTTGGCAGTTTTTAAGTCAACAGAAATTAATTTAATAACTTTGACAGTTTTTAAGTTTCTGAAAAATTAGTTTAAAATGAATTTCCAAAACTTTCAGAGAAAGAAAGGAATGGCGAATTGTATTGTTAGCCGTGTTCTTTCGGGCTATGATTGTGATTTTGTGAATCCTGTTTCGTTTAATCGTAATCCTTTTAAATCATGATTTAAAAATTATGTCAAGAAAACAACTTGAATAATATAAACACGACCTAGCGTCAAATGTCATACGTAGACCAATGGAAACTTATTTTATTATACGAAGATGAATCAAATTTAAACGGGACATTTTTTTTAATTCTGGATTTATTTTAAAAAGTATACAAAAACATTATTTTTCTACATAATCCCCCGCCCTATATACGCATTATTCCTATCAGATTGGGAGCTTTTTATTCCCTTCATCGTAGGAACTAGCGGGACCTTCACATAGCCATTGGAGCACAAACTCCTCCATCGTACGGTCGTCGTTGAATCGATGGCCTCCCATCGCTTCTTTGAGGGGCCCAAAGTCATATGGTGACAAGTCGGGATTGTAGCGTGGATGTTCCAACGTTTCCCAGCCAATTCTGTTCAATTTTTGCCTTGTAGTGTGAAGCAAAATAACATTTTTGAGAGTTTGCGTTTTTCTTTTCCTTCGATAGGACAATTATGTGACATCCAAGTTGCAATAATATTGCGCATTAAATGTGCGTTGATTATTATGCGTTTATCAGTCTTCATGAGATTCCGAACCGCCTCGATGTTGACTTCGGTAACGCTCATCCTTTGGGGGCAATCGTTGCTCTGATTCTCACCCTTCAGAGAACTCCTTATGCCAAGCAAAGACACGGGTCCTTAAAAACATGTTATCGCCGTATTGGGCCTTCAACCTCCGCAAAATTTCGGTTGGACTTACGCCTTCCTTGGCCAAAAACTTGATAATAATCCGTTGTTCCACGGAGACATGCCCTTCTTGTTCGCTCATGGTTTTCTTTAATACTAAAGACACCTAAGCGAATTGGGGTCATGTCTACCCCCTTCCTAACAGCCCAAGCTACATGCTAATCAACTCCATACGGATCTATGACCCCTCAAGAATTAAAAAAAAAATGGTCTCGTTTATATTTGATTCACCCTCGTATAAATAATCTACTGTCAAGTGTTATAGTCAGCATTAAAAATGGATCATATAGAAGTAAAAAAATTATTAAAAGTATGTTTTAAAGCATATCTTTTATGTAACATATTTTCTTTGTTTTCAAAAGTATGGTTTACATGCGTTTGTAAGATAATCATATTTCCTTTGATGCAATAAACCCCACATTGATAAATTTCTACACTCAAAAACTTGTCGTCAGCCATTTTTAAATTTACTCTGAAATGAATCCGTGTGATCACTCAAAAAGAATGATTCAGAAGGGAAAGGGGAAGGTTGTCTATAGTGACCATAAAATGAAAAAGTGGGGATAACGAATAGTAAACGAAAAAACATACTTCTTAATCATGATCACTTTAATGATTTATATTGCGAATCACAGCCCGAAGGAACACGGCTATTGTTGAAGGTAACATTTTAAAATAAAATTCTAAAAAATGTGAACCATTTGTTATATTCACAAAAATTCTAGCTTGACCTCGTAATGAGATTCAAAACATGTGAAAAGAAAAATATTTACAGTGTTTACAAATATCTCACTACGTCTGTTATCGTATTTTCTACAAACGTATTTTAAGAAAAATATTACAAATTCTTGGAGAATTATAGTACGGATTACTAGAAATATAATTAAAAACTAATCATATCTTAAGATAACAATAATTTAATACATTTTCAATAGAATTATGATTATTGTGACGTACGGACGTCCAAGCAGTTTGTTTATTGGCTGACAGATGACACGTAAGACACATTTGCAAGTGGTTGCTTAAGCTTGATGTTACATTAGTCAACTTTGACTAATGGAAGGTAGTTGCCAGTTGAAAGTAAACCGTCAACTATATGAACCAAAGTTAAACGGTCAACTTTAGGGTTGCATGCGTAGTTGAGAAATTATTAAGAAAACAGTGCTCTTTAATAAACAACTCAGATGATGTTGGAGCCAAGTGAAAACGGGTATGCAAATAAGCGGACCCTACGACGACATTAAATTTAAAAATAATTCATTAAAAAACGAATATAAAAGATACAAAAAAACTGTATAAATCTCTGTTTATGACATATAAACCGATTAAATATAAATTGCCATTCACAAAATGATAATAAAATTGAATCATTTGGAAATTTTACTTTTATATAAAATGTATTACCCCAGTTACTATTAATAGCTGTATTGTTTACCCGAATGTCATTCTGTTTTCAATAATTTATACAAGATTTACGAACTGATAAATGCAGTATGATGAAAAGTTTGTAAAACAAAAATGTCTGGCTCTGGATCGATTGAAAATAAACAATATTATTTGAACTTTTCAACATGTGTGATTTTTAGCAGATGGCTCATTGGATATGATTATTGCAAAAACAGAACACAAGTGTCGTCCTGTTTATAGAATCACAAAAATAAAAATAAACAATTCCACATGAAGTATATGAAAAACATGAAAACATTCAGCAATAATTTAAAGAATTATAAGCGTAATATACTTCCGTTGTTATGTGACAAAGTATCATAAGTTGAGAAACTGTGGTTTCAAACGTATTGGACACGATGTGAAGCTAGCAACCACTAAGAGCCGATTAATTAAATACAAAATCTGATGTGGCCAACACATGATCTGTCGCCATTTCCATTTTATGTTACATAAATAAATAATAAATATATATATCATCATATTACCCACTGCAGGGTGTGCCAATTTGCTTTGTACGCATAGACGTCGGTAAATGATGAAATATTTGTACCGTGTAGGCCTCCCGAGCAGTCATTGCTGTCGTGGAAAGTACACCACAGGGGTCAATTTTATGCCATTAAAATTCGAAGTAATTTTTGGCGTCGGTCGGGGTCGAACTTGGGTCATAACGATTTTAACATTTCTTCTACATACAAATAATGCTCTTCTAATATATTCAAAATTCTTTATATTCACTGACGATATTAACGGTATTTCTTACCTATAATTTTAAATATTTAATTGATAATACAATACAGATAAAGTGTTCTATAATGTTAATAAAACTGTTGATTTTTGACACTGACATTTTGCATTTATCGTGCTTATTCAATAAAATCTGGATTTGCGATTTTTAGCATGAATCCAATATCTCTCTTAGCGAGAGGTAAAAATAGGCGAATGAGATTTTACTTTTATGAATCTTAGTAGCATTTACATTTCATTATTATTTTTATAACGTAATAAACATATTTAGTAGAATATCTCAAAGAAATATAAGAAAAATGTTAAGGTTAATTTGTTTATTTATCATGCTTCAAGCCTATTAAATAAAGGAATATATTACACACTATATTTGTATGAATGCTTGCTATTGAAGAAATTAATAATTGCATTCATTATTGCAAATTAATTATTATTATTCTTACTTGCAATTTTAGCGTAATTTGACGCAAAATGTTTTCTAGAATTTATATTTATTGACGTATGCTTTTTTTCAAAAAAATCTATTAACACTTAAAAAACTTGAAATATAAACCTACATTACTCATAATGTATTCCTTTCAATAAATTTAAATACAATATATAATAGTGTAATTACGTAATGTTATTATGTTTAAATAGTTCCATAATGATATCGCGATCGCTACATGTGTTAATTTATATACAAAACTATATTTAGATCATTCTACAAAAATTTGATTATCTTTCCATATTAATAATTCCTTTGATATTTAAATAAATGAAATCATTATATAAACTAAATAGTTCTTTCAGCAATCATAATTTCTTAGAAATATTTAACAAAGCATACAGTATTTCAACTATGAAAAGAAACTTGCAAAACATGCAGCAACAGTTTAGTAGATAAAATTGATAATAATGTACAAGTAGTTAAATAAGCATAAAAGTTAAGGTACGTTGATATGTCTAAAATACCTAAATAGTGACTTCTGTTTTTAAAAACAGATGTAATAATTGTGCCAAAACACATACGTTTTTATATATTTATTTATTTATTTAATGAGGTTGGAGAACCAACAGCAAAATAAAGGCCAAATAAAGGTTCTCACTATAAAGGATGGTAAGGTAGATTTTTAGCATTTTTTAAAGGAGTTGAAAGACATATTGAACAGATCTGTGTATAAAATTAGGAGGAGTACTTATAATTATTTGTGTTATTTTTAGGAACTTAAATAAATTATAAGACCTTGTTACTTTTGGTGGAATATGAAAATTAAACAGTGAAAAATTGCTTTATACAAAAAAATCATATTAAAATAAGTTCGCCTACTCTGTAAACTGCTCATATTTAAAAATAAGGCAATATAAATTTATCTTATAATTTGTCGATTTTACGATAATCATGGTTAACCATTTACTAAGATAATGATGTATTTATAACTAAAAACAATTAGATTTGTATTTTGTGGTTAATTATTACTATAACTTTAAGGAAATACATAAATAATTAAATATTACTAGAAAAACATAATTTTGAATTATCTATTTATAAACGATTGCAAAAAAAATATTTTTTTGGAGAATTTTAGGATGTACGATTTCGTGTTTGTATTAACCCATGCCATGAGTATTAATAGTTTCGGTTTTCAAAACCAGAAAAAATGATGCTCCGTTTAACCGTTTAAAATAACGGTTAATATCGGTTCGGGTTAAAAATAAACTCAATAGAAAAATAATTAAATAATGTATTGTTATTAGGTCGAGAAAGACAATAGTGCAAGGTTAAATTAAAATGATTTCTCCATCTAAATATGGACGCCCAAATAATTGTTATTTCGGAATAATACAATGTCTTCCAATATTTTTTCCTTTGTTGTATTTTTACGGAGAAATAAGATTAGTAATGAAAATAATTGTTCAACACGCATTTATGACGGTATAGACAAAACAATTTGCACTAAGGTATGTAATTTAGGTGCAATTTGTTATTTTCCCAATGCTCGTATGTTAAATGTCTCACTAATATGATTTTCATCTTGCAAAGAATTGACGAGTTGGGTAATAGAAAATGTTTACTATGATGTGAACCCTTATGTATTTCGGATAACCCGTTAAGAAATATCAGTTCGGATTCGGGTGCAGCTCTTTTAAAATAGAAAATTCAGATTCGAATTCGGGTTCAGGAGAGGCGTCCCAAGTCCCAGATTTGCGCAGATGCCCTGCATTATAAATGCAGCCTAACACCTTGTGGGTTCCGGTACCCCTATCCGCAAAAGTATGCGGCATGTAGGGCTCTCGTAAACAGTCACTTCGAAGCCACCTACGCATATCCCAGACATGTTGAGCTCCCAGAAGTCCATGGGTCCCAGACCCATTATGAGAGCTTAGCTTACGATCAAATGATAAACCCTAGATTTATCTTTTACGTCCCAGACGTTCTTGTGCATCTCAGCCTCTCATTTGGTGTTTCTCACACCTTCAGAACATATGGCTCTATGGACCCAGAGTTGTCCCAGACAACTCTTCGGATAATTAGAAAACTACATATGTTTGCAGCCACAAACTAATAATACAACTGTAATCTCACATATACCATGCGTATCAAATACACAAACAGTGTACAACATATCAATCAAGCTTCAAGCATCAGGTGATCCACACCAGAACGCTAGACCTGTACAATAATTAGAACAACTGTGAGGTTTACCACGCACCTTTAATTACAGCAAACTGTTTGTCTTACTGATACTATCAGACATATCCACATGTTACTGTAATTACAACATAAGTAAACAACTAAACTACACATCCAAGGGTGGGGGTGTCATTGCATTTAGGAAAGTGAATATTACATAAATAGTCACAAGATTACTTTTCTAAGTCTTCTTCTAGTAAATGCGCTTAATGAGCTTCTTGCACTTACTGTACAAATGTGCCTTTACCTAATAATATTTTGATTCTATATATCTTGTAAACTGTAAATGAAAAGTAGCGAAACGAATAAAACCATTACCAATGTGTATAAACACTGTAAACTTTAATAATTATCAAAATAATTCTACGTATATCTTTTTTGCAGAAAATGAGATCCTTAATCCTTCTATGTTGTTTCTTCTGGTACACCACGGCTGTACCAAATAACTGTTGTCCTGATAACGCAGTAATTAAAAAATGGCGTTGTTCCAACAATGCGTCGTTATGGATTGCAGATGGATGTCCTTTAGACGCCTATGTTATAAAGAATGATGAATATACTATCAATGATGATGATACAATGAGTATGACACCAGATGGGGCCATCGTCGAAAAAAATGAGTACGTATGACATATTTATTCCATCATGTCCGAAAAGTTATCTTGATAGATTTGAAGACTTATTGCAGCATTCAATCACCCATATTCCAATTTTATAACAAAGTTACTAATTCTTAGCAACACTGCCGTAGCAAATAAGCAGAATTAAATTGATTACTTATATATTTTAATTTGGAATATTAAAGACTGTTTATAACCAATTTCTGTATCAATCAGTTACCCTGAACGATTTAAATATAAATAACGAAGAAGAAATATTCATGGAGTCACAGTGGGGTCCTCCACCCTAACAAAAAATAATAAAATGTACACTTTGTACTTATACTACTACTCAATTAATAAGGATTAATATAAAGAAAAAACGTCTTTTATATTTAATTTTAATTTATCGTTATTTTCATTCTTCTTGACCTATTGCTTCAATCTAATCTAAACATTTTATACTTTCGTGTTTGTAAATGAATACTCTATTTTATTTTCACAATAGAGCGGCATTTTTTTTCGGTTATATAATATACCGACAGAGCAGTTATATGTCAATAAAGTGTGGAGCTAAAAATATTTCTAAATTATCTATGTTAAATATATTATTTGTTTTTTATGTATGAATGTATTTTAGATACTGTATGGCGAATATGGACGATGTACAAATGGCAATGGTTTGTTTTAAAGAATATGATTCAACATCCATATCGTCTGTAGGAATTCTTATATGCAGTATTATATCCATTATAAGTGTCTTATTGACATTAATTGTATATTTTATAGTACCTAATTTAAGAGATTTACAGGTAATTTTCTTTTTTACATATTTAATTGTAAACAAATAATTTATACCTACATTTATGCACGTATAAACAATACAACTTAATTTTTATGAAAGCTGTAATATTTAAAAACAATTTTTTTATTACTTTTTTTGTAGTTATTACTGTAATTTCTTGTAATACCAAGTAATAACTATAATAATTCATATCTAATTTTCGCAGATATATAAAAGATATTTCATTTTAATTACTTCTAAGAAAAAGTAATAAAGAAAATTATGATATATCTACCTTAATGGAACAGTTTTCTAGTTTACACTTTTAATAATGGGGTATGTGACTTGAAATTTCATATATGGGTCCTAAAGTTTATATTTCAAATTTTTAATATTTTTCTCGTACAAATAATTCATCTATTTGAAACAAAGCCGGTACTTTTTTTATGTCTAATATCATAAATGTAAAAATAAAATTTAGTCATGTACTCCATGAATGCGTTATTATATGTTTATTGAATTATTTGTAAATGTTTAATTTCTTTTAGGGAAAATGCATAATGTTCACAATATTCAGTCTTATGATAAGCTTTATAATCTTAGCAGCACTTCAATTTTCATTTGATGTCGAAGGGGGATCTTGTGCTGCCTTAGGTAAGCACCTTATTAAAAAAATAATACTTTACCTAACTAGTCTCGTAATCAGTCATAAATATTATTTCCTACCCTTTTATAAAATATCCAAAGTGAAATTTTTAAATTTACTTTTCTAGGGTTTATGTTGTATTTCTGGTTCATGGCAACATTTTTCTGGCTCAACATACTTTCCTTCAACGTTTGGAGATCTGTGGTGTAAGTTAACTATTTCAACTATAGAAATAAATGTTAGAAATATTTTTTTTTGTTTCTAGGCGTCCAAAATTACTTGCAAGTAAGACACACTTGTTCGCTTTGTACAATGTATATGGATGGGGAGCACCAATGTTGCTTCTAGCCATTCTTCTGATTTGCCACCATTCGAATGGTAACCATATGAAACCAAGATTTGGAGAATCTAAATGCTGGTTCCATGGTAAGAAAAATAATTTATGTATGGACTACTTTTTAACAAATTGAACAAGAAACTTAGTCCAATACTGTGTGGACCTCTGGCATGGTTGACATGTTGACTAATATTATTTTGTCTTTACTCTCATAATAAGTTTCAACGTAAAATTTTACTAGGTACTAAAAAGTTTAGAAATGTATTCTCAAAGTATATAGTTTTTATTTTCTATTAATTTTAATGATAAGGGTATTTTATTATAAACTAAAATCACTAAATTTAAAATGAGAAATTATGATATTTGACATCAATGTTCATAATTACTAGCTATCATTCTGACATGGGTCACCGTTTCTACTTGTCAAGGCCAACAAAATCACATGATTGCTCGCACCCTATTTATTTAACATTTCTTGTATACCTACACTCTACACCAAAAATTCTACTTAATCTATTTCTTATATACAGATTGTTTAATTTTAAATTCATTCTATGAAGAAATTTTGTCTTACTCTTCTAATTTTTCGAAATGTTTCCAATTCATTGTTGGGATTGACTGTATTTTTGGAGGGTATATATAATATACCTATAATTTTAAATATTTAACTATTAATACATTAAGAAATAATATAATGTATGCACTTTCCAGTCTATGGATTTTTGGCACCGACATTTATCTGTCAATTACAAACATTTTAATTTTGAATTGGTTTCCATGACATTATTTGGGCTGTGAGATTTATTACAATATATTATTATATACCTTATATTTCTTTATCTCTTTAACTAGCAAGAATAAAAATTTTCAAAAAATAATTTGTTGGAAAAATAGAAAAATAGAGTTCTAATTTTTCTTTATTAGATTATCACATTAAAAAATAAAAAAAATCGTGGAAAATCCCATTGAATATTTAAATTAAATAATTAATTTGCAGATAGCCACGTATCCGGTTTATACTTATCAATTTTTTATATAAAATATTATTATGTATTCAAAATCAAAACATATATGTTATCTGCCACTTAATTGAATAAAAAAATCAATTAACTTTAAAGTGACAAAAAATTGATAATGTAAAACCACTGTTTTTGCTTCAATGTTTAGGAACTGATTTTTTTTTTTGTTTTTCGTAGAAATTGAAGCACAGAAGGCCTATTTCTACGGACCAATCTGCGCCCTTCTTATCCTTAACATTATTATGTTCATCTCCACCGCCTGGAAATTATCGAAACAAACGAAGAATGTTACCGAAAGGAAATACCGATCACATAAGTACAAGTACATTTCGAAGAAAATTCTACCTTAATTATTTTATTTAATTATTCCATTGTTTCAGAATGTATTTATATTTGAAATTGTTCATCGTCATGGGAATTTGCTGGATCTTTGAACCTCTGTCTGCGTTTTTAGAGAACCAAGGGCAATATTTGTGGTAAGAAAAAGTTAATTTTATTTATACATTTCAAGATGTTGAGAATCTGGTCAAGGTGACATAATTCGGTCAATGAAAGAACTAGATCTTGTTTTTCTTGCAATTTATTTCAACTTTGAATATCTGCGCTTCCAATTATTTTTTTTTTCTATAGCACAAAATATGTTTGGTATATTTTACTGGACTCGCTTTTTAAATTTTATCTAGTAAAATGGTATTTTCCAACCTTGATACCAGAAACATTTTAACAGTGTGAGTCGTCCTCCTACAATATTCGTAACTCTTTTCAAATTAAGGCCTTTTCACAATAAATCGCTGTCTTGATAGCTACAAGGAACAGGAAGTCAGCGACCATGTTGTCGAACCCTTTAAAAAATATATTAACAGCAAGAAGAAATATTTTTTTAGATTACAATAGTTAAGACTATATTTGGGCAATTTTTATTTTATGTATTAATAAAGTGTACTGGATTTAAATATGTTATTACCTAAATTTATCATTTTGACAATATCTACGGGCAAATATATGACAACAAATTTTTTAGTTCCAACTGTAAATAATACAATATTTATGTTAGTATTATTTATAAAATTGAAGGTAAAGGAAACTGACAATGTATTTTTTTAGTAAAATTATTTGCAAATTCATATTTATTTATTAAAGTACCACCTACAATTATATTAAAAACAAGAATAAATAAACTTCTGGATGCTATGCAATTCAACAAATTTTGATATGGGGTATTAATAGCGGGTATATATAACTTGAATACATTGCTTATAATAAAATTTCTTAGGTTTAATAATAATTTATTTGCAAATAAACCATTGTCTGCATGTGACAAATGTTTTCGTCTTTAATAATTCGCAAATATTTTTTAATAAAGTAATAAAATTTAAGATGGCAATTAATTGAGTATATTGTCAGTTACCTTTGCCTTCAGTTTTATAGATAATATTAACATAAATATTGGGACTTGTCTTTTGTCATATATTTGCCCGTAGATTATTGTTTAAATGAGAAATTTAGTTAATAACATTGTATTTAAATCCAGTACACTTTATTAATACATAAAATAAAAAATACCCAAATATAGTCTTAAGTATTGTAACCTAAAAAAATATTTTTTATTGCTCTTAATATATTTATTTCAGAGGGTTCGGGTCATTGGGTTCGTATATAGGACTTTAAATCAGACTTTCCTAATTTCCTACTTCCCTAATTATTTTTGAGTTATCATTGTAGTGCCACTCCTACTATTTCATACTAACTTCTGATTTTTCTACAACGATTGTAGATTTCAAAACCAATGCATTTTACGCACATTATTACTGTCGACCACAAACCACTACCTGTTCAAACTAAAACGTCGCACTAGAATAATCAGTAAATGGAAATACTTTTCTGTTTTGTAATCCATGGAAAATTCTGCTATGGTTATGGATCATGCTTCTGGTCATGGGTGAATGAAATAATAACAAAAAATGTTTTGCGTTAAAATTACGTAGATTTTCTCAGAAATTCACACATTAAAAATATTAGATTTGATGATATTTTTATTGATTTGTTTATAAAATATTTTTGGTTATTTCTGTCGATTGCAAAATTTTACATCTTTGTATAAAAACTTGGAAATGGAATGTTAAGAACCGGTTTGCAAATTGTAGGCAAGGTAATATATGTACCTACATAATTAATATTTAGTAGTTTTCCGTGTTTCATCAAAGATTTTATGATACCGATCGATAAGATTAAAAATGAGACATACTGTTTCGCTAAATAAAATAATTCTTACTAATTATTACTAATACATCCTTATTTGTCATCAAATGTTGGAATATACACATCGGCTAAATGATTAGAAATTAATTCATCAATTATTTTTAAGATAACAATCTCTAATTTTATTCTTTCTTTCTAGGATGGTGACCGACTACATCAACACCCTTCAGGGCCTTATAATATTCCTTCTCCTTGTTGTATTTCGCAAAAGGGTACGTAGGGACTTAGCCAGAAGAGGTGGCTTGTGTTGCCGAGGATTGCCGAAAGAATGGGCAACAATGGCTGACGAAGATTGTGAGGAACTTGAAGAAGACATGGATGAAAAATCAGGAAATGATACACCAGTTATACAAACAGCACCAAGATTAAATTTAAATATTTAAAAATAAACGAGGAAAATGAGAAATTATAAGGAAAGAGAAAAATACGTACTTAAATAGGACGATATTCAATTGATAACGATCGAAAAATACTCACTTATTGTTATTTAGTAACGATCATCAATTTTCAATCTGGTATCGATTGGTTCATGAATGATATGTGCAATCAATGTGTAATAATAAAAAAAACATATATTATTACGTTAATGGTAGTATTTACTCAAAATCAAGGGTTAAGTCAAATCAAGCAAATCTAAAAAAATATTTCTTCTTGCTGTTAATATGGGCTCGTACAAATAACAACAATACTAAGTATCAAAACAAATGTGTTTTGGAATGAAGTTACAGTTTTCTCAAACACTATTATGGAAACCACATATTCAATAACTGAAAACTGTTACAGAATGGGCATATTCTGTCACATTGTTATAGAATATTAATCAAATCCCACTAGTTTTTCAATTCGCCCATTTTAAATAAATGAGAAAACATAATTGTTTTCAAAATCAAGCCGGGTTTCTTTGATTTTGTCACCTCAACTGTTAAATTGTTGTAAAATTTTTTTTTACAAAATTATACGCCTTGTTTTACGCTTTCTGATGTTTTTACAGGGTATGTTAAATAACAAATTATTGCAACAATGTTGAAAACACTTATTTTTCTCTAGCAATGTTGAAATAATAACCGAATGCCAAAAATAATAATTGAGCTACTTGTATTAGACTTTTAGACAAGAATCATTTTGAACTGAAATTTTGGGGTCTAAATATTAGTTTATCGTTGCTTGATGAGTAAATATTACCATTTTCTTTAGATCTGTTATAAATAGCGTGCATTAGTCTCCATAAAGTAGTTGAAGATAATAGATAAGACTAAGAAAAAATCTATTACGTATCATTAAAATATTGGCAAATTGCTTTTATAACGTTAGTATTTATTATATTTATTTCTTCTATAGGACAAATCAAAATTTTAATAATTCTTTTAAATTATTTAACTTGTTTGCTGCAATAATATGTTCTTATTTATGTACGAGTATTTATAAAATATTTAAACATTATTGAACCAGTTATAACTGATCACCAATAATTCATAAATAGAATAAGGAAATATATAGTCAAATATTAAACGTATATTATTGTGATTGTAGGTAGATAAAACAAAAGTTCTGTATTATATAATAATGCTCTTAATATCACCAAAGTACGAATTACGAAGTTAAGTAAACAAGTAGCATTATTTATTTTATGTGAATGACATAAAATAAATATGTATATAATATTTGTAATATGTGTGCCATTGTGTATAATATTTAAGCATAATAAGTTTATTTTTGTAATGTAATAATACTTTTACAATGTAATAAGTATTTATAATATAGTTATTTAAATTCAAAAGTTTTCTGATTTATTCATTTCTAATTTTAATAATTCATCTTTGCCCTTTGCGGTATATACTTAAAGAATATCAATTTGTACTTGTCAGCAAAATATAAACATTTAAATTCTGATAAGTATCAAGTAAAAATATGAAGAGTAAAAAATATAAACAAATTTGTAATTACTATACTTAGAAAAGTCATTAATAAATTTACGTACATCGTACAACCGTGTATTGGCAAGATTATATACATCATTTTTACCTCCCGCTACCCTTCGCAAGGAAGGTATAGGGATCGTGCTAAAAATCTCATATCGAAATTTTGGTAAATATCCCTACAATCTGAATTTAACATTTTTACGATGATGTCTATGGGTGTGCGTGTGTGTGTGTGTATGGCTATATGTAATTTTTTGCTTATTGAATTTTTACAGACATGATAAATTAATAAATAATCAATTTTATAAATCCCGGAGTCTATGTTTTAAAGATAAACACAATTTCTTAGTTACACAGTTCATATTTCAAATATATGTAACTGACAGATAAATGTCACTGTAAAAAAAAAATCATTTCAAATTAATAATAGTAACGTTTTAAAAAGAAAATTGCAAATAATAGAACAATAGTTATATGAAAAGGAATTTAATATACATAGTTTTCAGCATTAGTATATATATATACAGGTATGTATTTATATATTTAAAAAAATAATTAATACATCATCATGGCATATTACCCATTGCTGAGTATGTGCTAATCTGCTTTCTACTCAGATTTCGATAATGATGATGACATATTTGTATCGTGCGGGCGTTTACCAAGCGTCACCTCACGGGCACTCATTTTTGGCGTGTAAAGTGCACCACAAAGGTCAATTGTGTGCCACTTAAAATTCTAAATATGTGGTGTTGGTAGGGATTCGCAACCAGACACTCAGGCACGCATCCACGAGACCCCACATTTAAATTAATAAAAATGAAATGGCGGGAGATATTGTATTGGTCACATCAGTTTTTTTCTTTTTAATTCACACTTGTGATTACAGAAATAATAGAAATTTTAATTATCCTTGGACCCTGAGACCGGGTACGTGTACTAAAGGGTTAACGTATGTAAATATCTTTCTGGGCTTAAAAAATAGATAACGAATAATATTTTTAAGAAACTAAAGATTAAATTTGATTACAACAATGATGGATCTTGATTACAACAATGATAAAATTTGATTACAACAATGTGAGCTACCCATTGTCAGTGAGAATAAATAACCAGACGTTTGAAATTGTTTTCAAGAAAGTTGAAATTAGTTTTCGTTACTGTGAATTCAATTTTTTTATGTGAAATAAAATTTTAAAAGTGTGAAATATATACTGTAAAATGTATAGTTTTGAACATTTTTTTCCGACAATATCTGAATTGAAAAATGGAACGCAGTGTAACATTACTAGTATTATTGTTTTCGAGGACATTCTGGGCTAGATAAATAATATAGTAATAGTAAGTCTTGTTACATTATAGTATTTGAATATTCTAAATATTACAGTTTTCCCAAAGCGATCATAAAAATACCAACGCATCAAATTACAACAGTTCATGTTACAGATTAATGATTATAATTTGTTGTGATGAAATTTGGGAACACAAACCATTTAGGATATTCAATGATTGCAAAACATTCATCTACCACTTCCATTAGTACAATGACGTTATATGGTCTAAAGAAAATATACATTTAAGTCATTATTTATATGTTAACGCGTGTGCTGCATTTCTTTTAAATAGTGATGACAACAATTTTATGAACGCTTTTATGACTTTTTCGTAATAAAACACATATGATAACAAAACATGTTTATAATATAAATATCTAATTTAATGATTTGATCACCAGTCAATTTATACTAGCAGAGACTAACAGTGCAAGTGAAGTTATAGTTTTTGAGTTATTGTAATTATTAGATACTATTGTTATCATACAAAGTGAGTAATTAAACTAATAATATTTATCATCAAATATTCATAATAATTGATAAAGTATTTTTATCGAATTTTGTAGATAAGACTTATTATTGTGTATTATGATACATTATTCCCAGTAACACAATACAATATGTATTTTATGTCATACTTTAAAATTTTACCTTCATACTGAAGCTGTTATTTATGTGACATTAAATTGTTCTTCATCTTAGCAGCTTCATCCAAAATATCTCGAGGAATGTATTTTTACCTCCCGCTACCCTTGGTAAGGGAGGTATTGGGATCGTGCTAAAATCGCATATCGAGATTTTGGCAAAAGACCACGTTTTAAGGTCCCTAGACTCTAATTTTAACATTTTCACGACGATGTATGTATGTATGTGGGTATGTGTCTGTGTGTGTGTGTGTGTGTGTGTGCGTGTATGTGTGTGTGTGTACATGTGTGTGTGGATTCCTTTTCTAACAATTGCGACTTGGCCTACTTATATTAAACTCATTCTGTTACAATTTTCTGCACATTTCTTTTAATAATTTAATAACTAAAAACCAGTATGACATAAAATTATGTATGTACCTCATACCTTAAAGGTTTAATTTTTGTCCTAGACACATAAAATATTATTATACTACAGCATAAATTTCAAAAGTTAATAAAACCTTTTTCCAGAAAATTGGTTAATAAAAATGAATATACTACACATACTAATATTTCTACTCGGTATATCAATACTTGAAGCAAAACGAAATAATTGTTGCCCGGAAGGAGAAAATATAATACGTAAAAAAGGGTGTAGCAAAAATGGCACATTATGGCACAAACAAAACTGTAAAAATGGCCAAGCGTATTCTCAATTTCCAAGTGAAAATACAGTACTAAATGAAAATGATGATGTATTATTATTATATGATAATATCGTACATTCAGACAGGTACCACTAAAAGGCAAATTCTTAATAGTAAATTGGCGTAAATAATATATATGTATATTTCAGTTACTGTGTTGGTCAAATGGGGAATGATACTATCATTCTGGTATGTTTTCCTTCTGAATCTAATTCTATAAATTGGAGTAATATTGCTGTATCTGCATGTATCTTTCTATCCACATTGTCTCTACTTGTAACACTAGTTATATATATCATTCTTCCAAGATTGAGAGACCTTCAAGGAAAATGTATCATGTATATGATCATATGCTTACTTGTTAATCATATATTTGTAATACCTTTGAGACATTATACAAGTTTCCCACCTGTCAGCTGCTACTTAGTAGGTAATTTTTTTTACTGTTTTGTTTGTTATTTATGTTTAACTAATTTATTTTGTAGCGACAATCACTTATTTTTCATTTCTGGGGACATTTTTTTGGATGAACATTATTGGATTTCATATTTGGCGCAGTATTATGTAAGTAACAATTTAAAGCTAGTTTTTTATTCAATGTATAATGTACATTAATATTTAACTTAAAAATCTGTTGTGGCCAGCACAATACCCCTCGCCACCCGTTTTTGTTACATAAGTATAGGGCGCAACATTGTTGACCTGGACCTTATTGCAAAAAGGAATAAACTTTTATGAATTTCCTTTCAGAAATCCATCATATCCAGAAAATAATTCCAAAACTTTCAAAATCTATAGCTTATATGGATGGGGGTGTCCCTTATTATTGTTGCTAATAGCTACAGTAGCTCACTGGTCCCCAGGAGATCATATAAAACCTAACTGGGGGAAAAATTCTTGCTGGTTTTCTGAAATTCAAGGAACCGTTTTATATTTCCACATTCCTCTTTTAATAATAATTGGCATTAACATTATTTTATTCATATTGGCAATTATAGCGCTAAGAAAACAAACAGATGGAATGATTAGCAAAAAATATCGTTCCCGCAAATATAAGTAAGTCAAAGAAGAAGAAAAATTAAACAAAATGTAATATTTGTATGTTTTGCAGGTGTATTTTAGGGTCAAAACTATTTTTAACAATGGGACTTTGCTGGATTTTTGAACCTCTAGAGTCCATAACTTTCGCTTCACTTAAAGATTTTTGGTATAACTTTATTTTTATTCAAAGTGGGTACTGAGGTCCGGTATTGATTTTTCGATATTTTTTCTGTCGTGAAAGATGATTTAGTGTCTGTTACACTTTCAAAATGTGTATGATTATTGAGATATGAGTGCCAGTATCTGATTTGATGTATGGAAGCGAATGTTGGGCATGGCCGGGAAAGCATAAAAAGAGAGTGACTGCCGTGGAAATGAGGTATTTACGTGGTGTATGTGAGTATGTAAGACAGGATCGCGTGAGGAATAATTTGGTGTATGTATGGTTAGGAACAATGTCATTATCGTTATGAAAAAATGAAAAGTTTGAAATTTTAATAATTTAGTGTAACTGTTTTTAGTACCGGACCCCAATGACTGTCTATGTCGCACGGCTTATAAATTTAATGATATATAATTATTTTTTAGGTTCTTTACCAATTTTTTAAACGCATTACAAGGCGTAGCAATCTTCTTAATACTGATTGTATTTCGCAAAAGAGTAAGGAGAGAATTAGGAAATCATAAAGGTATGTGTTGTCGAAAATTACCTGAAGATTGGGCAACAATTGCTGCTGAAGATTGCGAGGAAATAAGCGAAGAAGCAGAAAAATTAACAAACACTGACATTAACGAATCGCTGTAATTATAATATTAATGGCAATATTATGGGCAAAACGTCTTAAATATGTTAGATAGTGAACAAAATCTGCCACTTCAACAAAAATAAATGTATTTGTTAGTTTTTTTTACAGATAAGTTAGATGTTGTCTCGAATATATATTGTTATAAGTTTGCTATGTAGTTGTTAAACATAGAAGATAAAATGTTGTACCTATATTTTCTGTAACAGATTGCAGCTTATACTATCAGATAATTAAAAACATTATTATATATTTCTGTTATTAAAATAAATAAATATATCATCACAGCATATTATTATCCATTGCTGGGTGTGCCAATCTGCTTTGTACGCAGATATCGGTAATGAATATTTGTACCGTGCGGGCGCTTACCAGGCGTCACCTCGCGAGCTTCTCGAGCTAAGTTTCAATGGCCACGCCCCTTACCTAGCCCTAAAGTAAATTTACGAACGTAATCTATTTAACAATACTCAATGGAGACACGTGCCCTAAAAGTAGGCAACCATATAAACGTATACATATGCAACCTCAATAGTTTTAAGTATTTACTTTGCATATTCAGTAGTGACTACGTTTAATCAGTCAAAGTCAACGTAAGTAATGCGTAACAAGAAAAAGATGACAAATATAACGTAAATTATACTGAAGTATGACTAATCTTTGTGGGAAACGATATTTCAAACATAAAGTGCCTCTAAATCACAAGTGTTGTATTATTGATTATCATCTGTTTACAATTTTACTTGATATGAGTTTTCTATAAATATATTATTAATATAAATAAAAACATAACATTAAAGTGATAAAAACATTCCATTTATTATTAAAAAAAATAAGCTTTATAAACCAATTCGTTGTATTTTATTAAAAGACTGCCATAACCTATAAACTTAAACGGTTATTATGATATATTTATTAATATATTCGAAAATAAGATTTAAATATGAATAACTTTATATTGACAATAACAATGAAACGCAATATCGTTAAATTATTAACTATTTTAATTTATTTAACACGATGTATCAAATCGGAAACTACCCCCGTTATAAAAGTGCCTGTGAATAAATGCTGCCCAAGATACGAGCTAATAGTTGATAATAATTGTAGAAATATTAACGAAACTGGCACTAAAGAATGGCTGCCCGTATTTACCAACGAAGATGGTCAAGGCAACATTCAAGTAGACTACAAGTAAGAAGATTTCTTCTAGTTTTTATCAATTTATTTATTATTTTTCGTACAGATACGTTATAGGAGAACCAGATTGTGGTTCAACTCAACAATGGCCTGTTTTACATTACCCAGATTCAGTAGATAGACTTATTTTATTACCAAATGGTAAACTAAGACATTATGTGTATCATCACGTACCAAATAGCAATGATTATGATGCCAAACCTGCAGATGATGAATATACAAGGTATCATGATTATGAAAACGGCCAATATTGTTTAGACAAAGTAAGTATTTGTGCCTTAAATTATAGTATGGGCTGAAATTCACTTTATGGGATGTGAAAATATTTTTTTCGTATTCCTCGAGTTTAGATCCATATGCAGACGTGATTAATTTTGGTTATAATTGGTCCACCGGAAGTATCTTCAATTGCAACTTTTAACAGTTTTTTTTTTAAACGCAATTAAATTTTATTATAACTTTTAAAGAATTGTAAAGATATTAAATTTCATATATCAGCCAGCTATGCTAACCATAGAAACTGCTAATATATTCAGATAGTTCAAATTGACAGATGTCAGTATCAATGAAAACTAAATAAATGTGGCAGAGACTAGGATATTGAGATAGATGTTGGGGAAGACACGGAAAAATAAGATAAGGAATGATAAGTAAGGGAAATGGCTCGCGTGATAAAGTGTCTAGAAAGATATAAGAAAGACGATTATATTAGTTTGAACATGTCATGAGGAGAGATGAAGAATATATTGGAAGAAGAATGTACAGCTTATTAACAGAAAGTTGAAGAAACAGAGGAAAATCAAAGATAAGATGGAAGGGCTGTATTGCAGAAGAAGAAAATAAAAAATAGCGATCCCTAACGAATGGGAAAAGCTAAAGAAGCAAAAGATGTCAGTGTCAAGTGCAATTTGTATCACGGCAACGAACCCACAAAAAACTGGGTTCGGGTGTGGTTCTAGTTCACATATTATCACAATTTGCGGTTTTGTTCCGGGTTCAGGTATTGGGTTCAGGTTCGGTTCGACATAATGAAAATTGAATTAATGTTTTTTGACAACATAAATAAAGAAATAATTTGAAATGCGAGCCGGAATTTACGCAAGACAAGAACACGAACACAATTTTCATAAACAGACAAACGATTATCGATTGCATTAGATTATGCTTACGTTTCGAACTGAAAATGTATTTGAGCTTCGGTTCTGGGTTCGGGTTCGCTAAAATGTTATGGTTTAGTTTTGGGGTTCGGGTTCGCTAAAATGTTACGGTTTGGTTTTGGTTCGGGTTCGAAGCCATGATTTGTATAGTATGTTTGATATAATTTTACTGAAAAATTAGAATCTTTTGCAAGAAAATATACACAGATATTATGCTGGCCACACTTAAAATTGATATCAACGACTCAGTTTAATGATTTGCACATCCCATAAAGAAAACATTTATGTAAATAGCGTTACAATAACTTCTTTTTCCAGGGTTTAAATACTGAAAACACTTTAATAAGCCAATACGCATTAGTCTGTGCGCCAGAATCGTACAGCGATTGGCACAACACCGATTTTTTAATGAGAAAAATAATTGATCCAATATTTCACGGAATAGCAATGATATGCTTCCTTTTCGTAGCAATAATATATTTTATCATGCCAACTTTAAGGGATTTAACAGGGAATATTATAACTACTATTTCAATTTGTTTAATTGTTAGCCAAGCGGCAGATATGGTCCGAATTTTCACGGAATTCAGCAGTCATGTTAGCTTTATGATAGCGGGTAAGTAAAACTGGAAAAATAATTATGTATATTCTAAAAATATTCTCTTGTAGATATATTTTGTTATACGAGTTTGCTGGGTGCATTTTTCTGGCTGAACAGTTTAGGGTACTACATTTGGCGAACGTTTAAGTAAGTTTTATGTTTAAAAATAATAAAAAATGCTGATTTTTTTTATTTATAGGTCTAGAAATGTATTTCTGCGAGTTACGGACGGTAAAAAATATTGTTACTATTCTGTATATGCTTGGAGTTGTACAATAGTAATGGGTGTTGTTGCTATTTTTGCCCATTTTGCCCTAGAAATACCAAAATCAAAATCAGCTGTGTCTCTTCTACACAATCAAGAAGTTATCGGTAAGTTTATCATTATTAATAATCAATTAAAATACAGGTAACAGAAATAAATACATTAAATTTAACCAGTGATAATTTTTGGATTATCCAACCTGTTGTATAGTTTCTAATCTTTCTTTTGTGTTGACAAATTCGTTCAATCTTTCATTGTATTTTGTCGCACAAGGGCATTAATTGCATGCACAGTATTTATTTCTGTTATACTTGTACATCAAAAACAAAATATACATATTTATGTTCAAAAAATAAATTTCAGGGTCTTTGGGGATGACGATTTTCTTCACTCCAGTAGCATTTACAATCTTGGTAAACATTTTCTTCTACGCAACAACTCTTCAAATAATAAATAGAATGTCTACTTATGGAAGAATACATCACAAATTGAAACACAGTTTCAGAATGTTCTTGCTAGTATTTATGATTATGTCTATGACTTGGTTCTTTATGCTTTTATCTTGGTTGAACTACGAGGCTTTAGTTTATGTTTATATAGTAATTAATGCATTACAAGCACCACTGTTTGTATATGTGTGCGTATTTAATCAGAAACATGTGTCGTATTTGTTGCGGAAGACATGTTGCTGTTATGGGAATTTGGTTTGTCCGTGTTGCCGTCCAGAACCAGAACTCGAATGGGGGGATGAAATGACAGCCATGAATTCAGGAATTTATTAAATAAATTTTATTTATTTGAGATTATTAGGGAATTAAACATGTGATGAAAAAGTTCAAAATCATTCATAAAAAACATTCCATTTTCACGGAATCAAATTTTTTGTTTGAAATTTGATTCATTATTCATTCCAGATTTGTTTTAAGGCAGCTATAGCTCAAATATTGTGTACTTTACATTTTACAACTAATTTATACTTTTATATACTCGAATTTTTAATTATGTACCAAACCAGTTTTTAAAAATGTACTTAACGAATATTTAATAAATAATTAATATATATCTATTCCTATTTTTTTCTAACAAAATTAATTATTTCTTCAGTTTAATACCACGATTCCAAAATTATAATTTTTTCGTATTCCTCAAGTTTACTCCAGAAGAACAACTGGTGAACCGTAAGTAGCCTCATTTGAAGATTTAACAGTTAAATTTGATTTATTGACATTTAACGTTATTATAACTTAAAGAATATATTATTCTCTATACGATTTGATTACATTTTATACTTCATATTCAATAGACATACAGTTAAATAATTTTAACGAAATTAAATTTTATAAATCAGCCAGCTATGCTAAACATGCAAACTACTAATATATTCAGATAATTCAAATTGACAGATGTCAGTATAAATAAAAAGTAAATTAATGTGGCAGAGATGAGGATGTTGAAGTAGATGGGGAAAACACGGAAAGATAGGTAAGGAAATAAGTCTAGTGTTACAAGTTTCTAGAAAGATACAAGAGGGATGATTACATTGGTTAGTGTCAATTTTACTGGAAATTTAAAATCTTTTCCAAGAAAATTTATGTATGGAATTTATACATAATACACAAGATTGACGGAAGGTATTGTGCTGGCCACATCAGATTTTTTTAAGTATCGTATCTAATTTATAAATTAAGACATGAAGACAAATATTAAATGTAGTAAAAGCAAAAATAAAAATCCTACCTGGGAGAAGAGATGTCCTTCCGGTCTCCTATTCAACGCAGAAAGCTGGCATCGGACGACCAAGTGGCTGTCATCGAGAACAGTGTTGAAGAATCTTCTGGTAGGTAGAAGAGCCTCCAGGTCTATGATCAGCTCTAGGAATCTCTCGCAATAATGGACCTGCAATAAAATATTATTAAAAATAGGGCATACCGGCATTTAAAAAAAAATGATGAAAAACTATATTTTATTTTTTAAAAAATCAAAATTCATATATTCCATTATGGCGCGCTTATGACGCTAAACCGTAACATTTTACTCGAACCCAGAACCGAACCTCAAATATATTTTTCAATTGAACCCGAGTCGGAACCGAACCGAGTATTAAAATTCGGGTTCAAGGTTCAGCTCGGGTTCAGGTTCATTTTGAGTTCGAAACGTAATCGTAATGCAGCCGATAATCGACGCCTGTTTTGTCTATGAAAATTGTATTCGTGTTCTTGTCTCGCGTAAATTCCGGCTCGCATTTTAAATTATTTCTACATATTGTTATTCAAAAAACATTAATTCAATTTTCATTAGGTCGAACTGAACCTGGACCCGAAACAAAACCGCAAATTGTGTTAATGTTTGAACCAGAACCGCACCCGAACCTATCTCTCAAAAACAAATTAACCTTAACCGAACCCAGTTTTTGTCGGGTTCAAACAAATATCAAAGAAACACGTAATAATTACAGCACGCAAAATGAATAAAATATCAAATACAAAAGACACAATCGTGTATTTGCTACTAGTTTTTAACAGTATATATTTAACCTGAAATTAGCAATAACATATAGAATGTACGTCACAATTTTCAAGGACGTTTCAAGATTTGTAAAGAATTCCAATTTCCTAACATCAAAACACGAGTAAAAACTTTTTATTAAATGTTTTATAATATATTTTTATTCTTACTTTGTCGTCGGAAATGTCGCCATCCTCGGTTATAGTATCCAATATCCCCATAAACTTGAGCATCAGCCTATGCAGAAACATCCTCTCCCAATTCAGTTGCTCGAGTTGTTCAGCCTTATCTTTTCTCTGAATAGCTCGCCAATATTTCCTCCACTTAGGATAAATCTTAAACTCGTGCTCTCTTCTAGTAGGTTGCAGAGAAATCCACATCGACAGAGACACCAATCTTTTAACTTGATCTCTGCATAACGCTACTTCCATACTGTTAAAACAATGATTCAAAAACACCAATAACGCAGTTTGTTCTTTGAGAACGATGTTTTCTTCTAGGCAAGCGCGAAGGACTTGTTGGAAGAAATCTGGGAAATGTTCGTTGTCTTTCTGAAATGCTTGCCAAACTTGAACTCTCTCGCGGAATTTTTCGTTTAGCATAACGACGATGGACATCATATGAGCATGGGATGCACCTTTTTTGTAATTTGGCCATAGGTAGTTTTCTAAATACTGGCTGAATTCGAGAACCATAATTCGGCGAATGGAAAAACTGTAAAATAACAGAAATGTTTAGAAAAATACGGGAGGCGATTCGTGGTAAAACTTACTTGCTTCCAAGAATTTCTTTAAAATAAATGTCTTCTATGATAGTTTCGTTATATTGAAGGTGATCTTTCGCAGAATGCGGGGCCCAATATTGTTCTGCAAGCTGTAATAAATAAAAATATAGAGTTGTAGGTTAGAACGATAATAAACGATTAATTTACCTCTGTTATTCTGTCGGAATTTATTTGCTCAACAGTAGGAGCAACAATTTTAGCCGGCGCATTAACTGGAGTACTCATTTTTTATTATTAAATAAAATATTAAGCATTTATGATACTTTCAAACAGAGATAAACAGATTCAAAACATAACCTGCAAGCTACAGTGTTTGAAAGTTGAAACATGCTTGAAATGATTTGAAGTTGGAATCAGTATTACCAGATTAAAAAATAAAAGTATCGTACCAATGAAAATTATCGTATTTTGAAAAAAATATCCTACAAAATTATCGTACTTTTAAAAAATATATATAACCAAAATTTTAATGCCAGGAATTGCTCGCATTGTTGCGCATAACTCTGACAGTTAACCTAAAAATCATAAAAATGTCGTGGTTTGTAGCATTAAAATAAAAGTGCATAAAAGTAAAATTTATGCAATAAATTTATACTGAAATTGTAGAGGAGACTTCAAGGAATCTAATGGTGCATCGTTTGTCCTAAAAAAGTTAATAGGAAGCGAGAAAATCGCATTTTTCTGCCAAGGCCAAAAAAAAATTTGCGTAGGGACGTTTTAGGGTAAAAAAATTCCAAATTTTTTCTTCGCTTTTTTGACGATTTGGAAGGTTTAACCCGCAAATTTAAAGTGATAATCAATTTAGAAAAGTTTAAAGAATGTTTTTACATCAAAAAAACGAAGAATATATAATAATAAAACACGGGGGGCTAGTTGCACAAAACATTGTTAACCTCCATATTCTAACCATAGATATGTATCAAAAATACATTGGAAAATTAGCCGTTGACAACGTGATTAAAATTAACAATGTTTCATGCAACTGGGCCTAAGATTTTTTTTTTTTACAACAGTAAGTTAACAATACATCTTAAAACTAAATATAAATAAATTACAATACATTTTATGAACTAAATATATCTGTAGTTGGTCTGGAAGAAGCGGCTGTAGCAAGTCCAGAATTTTCCGATGACGACTATGACTGGAAATATTTCATACATTATTAATGTCTTATTACCGGATTTCACCTAATTTTCCATGTCGTTCTGCTCTGGAAGAAGCGGCGAATTCATTTCATATCTGTAACAAACTTATACACTAGTAATTAGAACAAAATTTGGACTATTTATTAACTTAAAAACTATACTAGAGCCTATCAAAGGGAAACCGCGACCGCGATACATTCTAACATTCATTAGGGCGTCCCACACACACAAACAGTCACACAATACCTCCTAATATTTTCTGGGATATTCTCCCGTTTGTTCAGCACTAGAAATGTAGAATTGTCTGGCTATTTCTTACAGAACTGCCGCATTCAAAAAGGGTTTGTATCTGTAACAGACTCACACGGAAAGAATTAGAATTGTTTTTTTAAAATTATTTATTAGGTTATAAACTACTATGGACCTAACAAAGAAAATCGCATTATATTCTCATTCTCAACATTCATTTGGCGTCCCACACACACACACAGATAGACAGACAGACACTCAATACCTAATATTTCTTGGAATATTCTTCAAGACACTTGGTATCTTCGAGTTTTCTACAGCAAACGACAAGACATTCCATATCTATAACAGACTCAAACAAATAGAATTACAATTAAATATTGACTATTTGTTAATTTATAATCTAAATGGACCTAAACAAAGGAGAAATTTACATACAAAATTGCGACTATAAACTAATTCTACACATATTCCATACCACATTCGTTTTTTTTTTTTTATTTGGGCGTCCCACATAACTCACAGACATTCACAAAACACTTAAAATATGATTTAATTCAACAATACATTGAAAAAAATTAAAAATTACTTACAATATTCCATCATTTGTTGTTCTTATATTGTTTACCGGCTAACCGCTTTTCACACATAATCAACAATATTTTTCTAGCACAGGCATCAATTATACCTGAAAATGATCGGCAAATTTTCCCGAATCAAATAATATATAATTTACCTTCTATTTCGTTGTATTTCTGTACAATTTTTCACCAAATATTCATTGTAAACACATAATCAACTATATTATTGTTTATAACAAATGAATTAATACAATCGCTTGGCATGCTGGAGAGTACTGCGCTAATCAAACGCGCGTCAAATTCATAATTATTTAAATATATTGTAAATCGGAATAAAATAATTCCTGGTACATTTTTACATTATTATAAAAAAATATAATAATACTTGGCTGTTTGATGCAATGATTGTTGTATAATTGTATCTACAAAAAACCAAAATATGAATGTATTTCATATTTAAGAGCTTCCAAAACATTGTACTATACAAAATATTATGACTTACCAATTTTTCATTAAGTTAAGGGCTTTAAGCGCTAACCGCTTTTGTCACTGCGACCTGTAAGATCTGTTGTAACATGGCCCTATCTTAGTTTTCTGGAAGTAGTTCCACAGTTCTTATGAAGCCAATTACTGCTCCAGGAGTCAGTTTTCCGATCTTATTGCCGCGAGATACCTTTTAACAAGATGGTCAGCTGGACAGACAGACATTCATATACAATATGTTCCGAAGTTTCTTCGTCCTCTTCGCAGAGTCGACAGATATTGTTTTCAGCTATACCAATCATACATAGATAGTATTTCATAGGACAATGACCTGTAAAGATACATGTCATAGTTCTAAGGTTCTTTTTGCTTAGAGCTAATAGTTCTTTGGCGTTTGTCAACGATGGTGAAATAGATTTCTTCGACTGACTTTAAGGCTCGGGATGTCTCTCCAATGTGAGGAGGCTATAGCTGCTTCCTCCCAGTTTTTGATTTCCTTCTTTATATGGCTTTTCAAGAGTTCACAAGAAGATTCAGGCTCGTAAAACGGTAGTTTAGCTCCCTTTTTAGCGAGCTCATCTGCTTTTTCATTGCCTAGAAACTCCCTCATATGCGCCCCGGTACCCTACCCACCACAAAGTGACGTGGTTATCATTGGCCAGCCAGTTGTTGTAGGGTGTTCATGCTGCAATTCCAGACTAGCTTCGACTCACAAAAGAAGACACTAAGTGCCTTTAAAGCAGCCTGACTGTTTGACAATATGTTGAATGTTGCTCCTTTTGAGACTTTTGTTTAGGTTTATTTGAGCACAGAGATTTATTGCGTAGATCTCTGCTTGAAATATGATGGGACTGGTGCCTGCGGATTCCTTTATTTGGTAACCTGAACCAAATACACCCACTCTAGTTTCTAGTCCACTGAAGGTGATCACCACTGATAACCTTATTATGTTTGGTCAAAATTGTATCAGAGACAGACATGGCCAATCTCTCTTAAAATTTCTAAGTGGCCTACGAGATCCCCAAGTTTGAAGTGTTTGGTGTGTGTGATTGAGTGCCTGGGAGCATAGCCTCTTTCTTCACTTCAAAGTGCAGAATCACTTCCAGTGCTGTAGTTGGACAGGTATTCATCATAGCACCTGTAATACATAGACAGGGTAATCATCGTTGTATTTTCCCCAACGACACTTGTGCTGTACATATTTTATAACAACTGGAGGGAAATTCTGGTTTCTGGTCGCTTAACTATCAGAATCTTTCTTGTTCTACTTACTAACCACAATAACAACATATATGAAATTTTAAATGATATCACCTTGATATATACACAAACTATAAATGTAAAACACTATTAAATATTTATATTATTAAATAATATACTTACTGTCCTTTAAAATATGACATTTATCGAGATTTTGTCCGGCAAATAGCTTCAGATTTTGACAGATGTATGTATGACAGATAACCTCGAATTTGGAAAACCGCTGCAGTGAAAATATAAAAATCAGTTCCTTAAAAGTAAAATTTATGCAATAAATTTATACTGAAATTGTAGAGGAGACTTCAAGGAATCTAATGGTGCATCGTTTGTCCTAAAAAAGTCAATAGGAAGCGAGAAAATCGCATTTTTCTGCCAAGGCTAAAAAAAAATTTGCGTAGGGACGTTTTAGGGTAAAAAATTTCCAAATTTTTTTCTTCGCTTTTTTGACGATTTGGAAGGTTTAACCCGCAAATTTAAAGTGATAATCAATTTAGAAAAGTTTAAAGAATGTTTTTACATCAAAAAAACGAAGAATATATAATAATAAAACACGGGGGGCTAGTTGCACAAAACATTGTTAACCTCCATATTCTAACCATAGATATGTATCAAAAATACATTGGAAAATTAGCCGTTGACAACGTGATTAAAATTAACAATGTTTCATGCAACTGGGCCTAAGATTTTTTTTTTTTTTACAACAGTAAGTTAACAATACATCTTAAAACTAAATATAAATAAATTACAATACATTTTATGAACTAAATATATCTGTAGTTGGTCTGGAAGAAGCGGCTGTAGCAAGTCCAGAATTTTCCGATGACGACTATGACTGGAAATATTTCATACATTATTAATGTCTTATTACCGGATTTTACCTAATTTTCCATGTCGTTCTGCTCTGGAAGAAGCGGCGAATTCATTTCATATCTGTAACAAACTTATACACTAGTAATTAGAACAAAATTTGGACTATTTATTAACTTAAAAACTATACTAGAGCCTATCAAAGGGAAACCGCGACCGCGATACATTCTAACATTCATTAGGGCGTCCCACACACACAAACAGTCACACAATACCTCCTAATATTTTCTGGGATATTCTTCCGTTTGTTCAGCACTAGAAATGTAGAATTGTCTGGCTATTTCTTACAGAACTGCCGCATTCAAAAAGGGTTTGTATCTGTAACAGACTCACACGGAAAGAATTAGAATTGTTTTTTTTTAATTATTTATTAGGTTATAAACTACTATGGACCTAACAAAGGAAATCGCATTATATTCTCATTCTCAACATTCATTTGGCGTCCCACACACACACACACACACACAGATAGACAGACAGACACTCAATACCTAATATTTCTTGGAATATTCTTCAAGACACTTGGTATCTTCGAGTTTTCTACAGCAAACGACAAGACATTCCATATCTATAACAGACTCAAACAAATAGAATTACAATTAAATATTGACTATTTGTTAATTTATAATCTAAATGGACCTAAACAAAGGAGAAATTTACATACAAAATTGCGACTATAAACTAATTCTACACATATTCCATACCACATTCGTTTTTTTTTTTTATTTGGGCGTCCCACATAACTCACAGACATTCACAAAACACTTAAAATATGATTTAATTCAACAATACATTGAAAAAAATTAAAAATTACTTACAATATTCCATCATTTGTTGTTCTTATATTGTTTACCGGCTAACCGCTTTTCACACATAATCAACAATATTTTTCTAGCACAGGCATCAATTATACCTGAAAATGATCGGCAAATTTTCCCGAATCAAATAATATATAATTTACCTTCTATTTCGTTGTATTTCTGTACAATTTTTCACCAAATATTCATTGTAAACACATCATCAACTATATTATTGTTTATAACAAATGAATTAATACAATCGCTTGGCATGCTGGAGAGTACTGCGCTAATCAAACGCGCGTCAAATTCATAATTATTTAAATATATTGTAAATCGGAATAAAATAATTCCTGGTACATTTTTACATTATTATAAAAAAATATAATAATACTTGGCTGTTTGATGCAATGATTGTTGTATAATTGTATCTACAAAAAACCAAAATATGAATGTATTTCATATTTAAGAGCTTCCAAAACATTGTACTATACAAAATATTATGACTTACCAATTTTTCATTAAGTTAAGGGCTTTAAGCGCTAACCGCTTTTGTCACTGCGACCTGTAAGATCTGTTGTAACATGGCCCTATCTTAGTTTTCTGGAAGTAGTTCCACAGTTCTTATGAAGCCAATTACTGCTCCAGGAGTCAGTTTTCCGATCTTATTGCCGCGAGATACCTTTTAACAAGATGGTCAGCTGGACAGACAGACATTCATATACAATATGTTCCGAAGTTTCTTCGTCCTCTTCGCAGAGTCGACAGATATTGTTTTCAGCTATACCAATCATACATAGATAGTATTTCATAGGACAATGACCTGTAAAGATACATGTCATAGTTCTAAGGTTCTTTTTGCTTAGAGCTAATAGTTCTTTGGCGTTTGTCAACGATGGTGAAATAGATTTCTTCGACTGACTTTAAGGCTCGGGATGTCTCTCCAATGTGAGGAGGCTATAGCTGCTTCCTCCCAGTTTTTGATTTCCTTCTTTATATGGCTTTTCAAGAGTTCACAAGAAGATTCAGGCTCGTAAAACGGTAGTTTAGCTCCCTTTTTAGCGAGCTCATCTGCTTTTTCATTGCCTAGAAACTCCCTCATATGCGCCCCGGTACCCTACCCACCACAAAGTGACGTGGTTATCATTGGCCAGCCAGTTGTTGTAGGGTGTTCATGCTGCAATTCCAGACTAGCTTCGACTCACAAATGAAGACACTAAGTGCCTTTAAAGCAGCCTGACTGTTTGACAATATGTTGAATGTTGCTCCTTTTGAGACTTTTGTTTAGGTTTATTTGAGCACAGAGATTTATTGCGTAGATCTCTGCTTGAAATATGATGGGACTGGTGCCTGCGGATTCCTTTATTTGGTAACCTGAACCAAATACACCCACTCTAGTTTCTAGTCCACTGAAGGTGATCACCACTGATAACCTTATTATGTTTGGTCAAAATTGTATCAGAGACAGACATGGCCAATCGCTCTTAAAATTTCTAAGTGGCCTACGAGATCCCCAAGTTTGAAGTGTTTGGTGTGTGTGATTGAGTGCCTGGGAGCATAGCCTCTTTCTTCACTTCAAAGTGCAGAATCACTTCCAGTGCTGTAGTTGGACAGGTATTCATCATAGCACCTGTAATACATAGACAGGGTAATCATCGTTGTATTTTCCCCAACGACACTTGTGCTGTACATATTTTATAACAACTGGAGGGAAATTCTGGTTTCTGGTCGCTTAACTATCAGAATCTTTCTTGTTCTACTTACTAACCACAATAACAACATATATGAAATTTTAAATGATATCACCTTGATATATACACAAACTATAAATGTAAAACACTATTAAATATTTATATTATTAAATAATATACTTACTGTCCTTTAAAATATGACATTTATCGAGATTTTGTCCGGCAAATAGCTTCAGATTTTGACAGATGTATGTATGACAGATAACCTCGAATTTGGAAAACCGCTGCAGTGAAAATATAAAAATCAGTTCCTTAAAAGTAAAATTTATACTGAAATTGTAGAGGAGACTTCAAGGAATCTAATGGTGCATCGTTTGTCCTAAAAAGTCAATAGGAAGCGAGAAAATCGCATTTTTCTGCCAAGGCTAAAAAAAAATTGCGTAGGGACGTTTTAGGGTAAAAAATTTCCAAATTTTTTTCTTCTTTTTTGACGATTTGGAAGGTTTAACCCGCAAATTTAAAGTGATAATCAATTTAGAAAAGTTTAAAGAATGTTTTTACATCAAAAAAACGAAGAATATATAATAATAAAACACGGGGGGCTAGTTGCACAAAACATTGTTAACCTCCATATTCTAACCATAGATATGTATCAAAAATACATTGGAAAATTAGCCGTTGACAACGTGATTAAAATTAACAATGTTTCATGCAACTGGGCCTAAGATTTTTTTTTTTTTTACAACAGTAAGTTAACAATACATCTTAAAACTAAATATAAATAAATTACAATACATTTTATGAACTAAATATATCTGTAGTTGGTCTGGAAGAAGCGGCTGTAGCAAGTCCAGAATTTTCCGATGACGACTATGACTGGAAATATTTCATACATTATTAATGTCTTATTACCGGATTTTACCTAATTTTCCATGTCGTTCTGCTCTGGAAGAAGCGGCGAATTCATTTCATATCTGTAACAAACTTATACACTAGTAATTAGAACAAAATTTGGACTATTTATTAACTTAAAAACTATACTAGAGCCTATCAAAGGGAAACCGCGACCGCGATACATTCTAACATTCATTAGGGCGTCCCACACACACAAACAGTCACACAATACCTCCTAATATTTTCTGGGATATTCTTCCGTTTGTTCAGCACTAGAAATGTAGAATTGTCTGGCTATTTCTTACAGAACTGCCGCATTCAAAAAGGGTTTGTATCTGTAACAGACTCACACGGAAAGAATTAGAATTGTTTTTTTTTAATTATTTATTAGGTTATAAACTACTATGGACCTAACAAAGGAAATCGCATTATATTCTCATTCTCAACATTCATTTGGCGTCCCACACACACACACACACACACAGATAGACAGACAGACACTCAATACCTAATATTTCTTGGAATATTCTTCAAGACACTTGGTATCTTCGAGTTTTCTACAGCAAACGACAAGACATTCCATATCTATAACAGACTCAAACAAATAGAATTACAATTAAATATTGACTATTTGTTAATTTATAATCTAAATGGACCTAAACAAAGGAGAAATTTACATACAAAATTGCGACTATAAACTAATTCTACACATATTCCATACCACATTCGTTTTTTTTTTTTATTTGGGCGTCCCACATAACTCACAGACATTCACAAAACACTTAAAATATGATTTAATTCAACAATACATTGAAAAAAATTAAAAATTACTTACAATATTCCATCATTTGTTGTTCTTATATTGTTTACCGGCTAACCGCTTTTCACACATAATCAACAATATTTTTCTAGCACAGGCATCAATTATACCTGAAAATGATCGGCAAATTTTCCCGAATCAAATAATATATAATTTACCTTCTATTTCGTTGTATTTCTGTACAATTTTTCACCAAATATTCATTGTAAACACATCATCAACTATATTATTGTTTATAACAAATGAATTAATACAATCGCTTGGCATGCTGGAGAGTACTGCGCTAATCAAACGCGCGTCAAATTCATAATTATTTAAATATATTGTAAATCGGAATAAAATAATTCCTGGTACATTTTTACATTATTATAAAAAAATATAATAATACTTGGCTGTTTGATGCAATGATTGTTGTATAATTGTATCTACAAAAAACCAAAATATGAATGTATTTCATATTTAAGAGCTTCCAAAACATTGTACTATACAAAATATTATGACTTACCAATTTTTCATTAAGTTAAGGGCTTTAAGCGCTAACCGCTTTTGTCACTGCGACCTGTAAGATCTGTTGTAACATGGCCCTATCTTAGTTTTCTGGAAGTAGTTCCACAGTTCTTATGAAGCCAATTACTGCTCCAGGAGTCAGTTTTCCGATCTTATTGCCGCGAGATACCTTTTAACAAGATGGTCAGCTGGACAGACAGACATTCATATACAATATGTTCCGAAGTTTCTTCGTCCTCTTCGCAGAGTCGACAGATATTGTTTTCAGCTATACCAATCATACATAGATAGTATTTCATAGGACAATGACCTGTAAAGATACATGTCATAGTTCTAAGGTTCTTTTTGCTTAGAGCTAATAGTTCTTTGGCGTTTGTCAACGATGGTGAAATAGATTTCTTCGACTGACTTTAAGGCTCGGGATGTCTCTCCAATGTGAGGAGGCTATAGCTGCTTCCTCCCAGTTTTTGATTTCCTTCTTTATATGGCTTTTCAAGAGTTCACAAGAAGATTTAGGCTCGTAAAACGGTAGTTTAGCTCCCTTTTTAGCGAGCTCATCTGCTTTTTCATTGCCTAGAAACTCCCTCATATGCGCCCCGGTACCCTACCCACCACAAAGTGACGTGGTTATCATTGGCCAGCCAGTTGTTGTAGGGTGTTCATGCTGCAATTCCAGACTAGCTTCGACTCACAAATGAAGACACTAAGTGCCTTTAAAGCAGCCTGACTGTTTGACAATATGTTGAATGTTGCTCCTTTTGAGACTTTTGTTTAGGTTTATTTGAGCACAGAGATTTATTGCGTAGATCTCTGCTTGAAATATGATGGGACTGGTGCCTGCGGATTCCTTTATTTGGTAACCTGAACCAAATACACCCACTCTAGTTTCTAGTCCACTGAAGGTGATCACCACTGATAACCTTATTATGTTTGGTCAAAATTGTATCAGAGACAGACATGGCCAATCTCTCTTAAAATTTCTAAGTGGCCTACGAGATCCCCAAGTTTGAAGTGTTTGGTGTGTGTGATTGAGTGCCTGGGAGCATAGCCTCTTTCTTCACTTCAAAGTGCAGAATCACTTCCAGTGCTGTAGTTGGACAGGTATTCATCATAGCACCTGTAATACATAGACAGGGTAATCATCGTTGTATTTTCCCCAACGACACTTGTGCTGTACATATTTTATAACAACTGGAGGGAAATTCTGGTTTCTGGTCGCTTAACTATCAGAATCTTTCTTGTTCTACTTACTAACCACAATAACAACATATATGAAATTTTAAATGATATCACCTTGATATATACACAAACTATAAATGTAAAACACTATTAAATATTTATATTATTAAATAATATACTTACTGTCCTTTAAAATATGACATTTATCGAGATTTTGTCCGGCAAATAGCTTCAGATTTTGACAGATGTATGTATGACAGATAACCTCGAATTTGGAAAACCGCTGCAGTGAAAATATAAAAATCAGTTCCTTAAAAGTAAAATTTATGCAATAAATTTATACTGAAATTGTAGAGGAGACTTCAAGGAATCTAATGGTGCATCGTTTGTCCTAAAAAAGTCAATAGGAAGCGAGAAAATCGCATTTTTCTGCCAAGACCAAAAAAAAAATTTGCGTAGGGACGTTTCAGGGTAAAAAATTTCCAAATTTTTTTCTTCGCTTTTTTGACGATTTGGAAGGTTTAACCCGCAAATTTAAAGTGATAATCAATTTAGAAAAGTTTAAAGAATGTTTTTACATCAAAAAAACGAAGAATATATAATAATAAAACACGGGGGGCTAGTTGCACAAAACATTGTTAACCTCCATATTCTAACCATAGATATGTATCAAAAATACATTGGAAAATTAGCCGTTGACAACGTGATTAAAATTAACAATGTTTCATGCAACTGGGCCTAAGATTTTTTTTTTTTTACAACAGTAAGTTAACAATACATCTTAAAACTAAATATAAATAAATTACAATACATTTTATGAACTAAATATATCTGTAGTTGGTCTGGAAGAAGCGGCTGTAGCAAGTCCAGAATTTTCCGATGACGACTATGACTGGAAATATTTCATACATTATTAATGTCTTATTACCGGATTTTACCTAATTTTCCATGTCGTTCTGCTCTGGAAGAAGCGGCGAATTCATTTCATATCTGTAACAAACTTATACACTAGTAATTAGAACAAAATTTGGACTATTTATTAACTTAAAAACTATACTAGAGCCTATCAAAGGGAAACCGCGACCGCGATACATTCTAACATTCATTAGGGCGTCCCACACACACAAACAGTCACACAATACCTCCTAATATTTTCTGGGATATTCTTCCGTTTGTTCAGCACTAGAAATGTAGAATTGTCTGGCTATTTCTTACAGAACTGCCGCATTCAAAAAGGGTTTGTATCTGTAACAGACTCACACGGAAAGAATTAGAATTGTTTTTTTTTAATTATTTATTAGGTTATAAACTACTATGGACCTAACAAAGGAAATCGCATTATATTCTCATTCTCAACATTCATTTGGCGTCCCACACACACACACACACACAGATAGACAGACAGACACTCAATACCTAATATTTCTTGGAATATTCTTCAAGACACTTGGTATCTTCGAGTTTTCTACAGCAAACGACAAGACATTCCATATCTATAACAGACTCAAACAAATAGAATTACAATTAAATATTGACTATTTGTTAATTTATAATCTAAATGGACCTAAACAAAGGAGAAATTTACATACAAAATTGCGACTATAAACTAATTCTACACATATTCCATACCACATTCGTTTTTTTTTTTTATTTGGGCGTCCCACATAACTCACAGACATTCACAAAACACTTAAAATATGATTTAATTCAACAATACATTGAAAAAAATTAAAAATTACTTACAATATTCCATCATTTGTTGTTCTTATATTGTTTACCGGCTAACCGCTTTTCACACATAATCAACAATATTTTTCTAGCACAGGCATCAATTATACCTGAAAATGATCGGCAAATTTTCCCGAATCAAATAATATATAATTTACCTTCTATTTCGTTGTATTTCTGTACAATTTTTCACCAAATATTCATTGTAAACACATAATCAACTATATTATTGTTTATAACAAATGAATTAATACAATCGCTTGGCATGCTGGCGAGTACTGCGCTAATCAAACGCGCGTCAAATTCATAATTATTTAAATATATTGTAAATCGGAATAAAATAATTCCTGGTACATTTTTACATTATTATAAAAAAATATAATAATACTTGGCTGTTTGATGCAATGATTGTTGTATAATTGTATCTACAAAAAACCAAAATATGAATGTATTTCATATTTAAGAGCTTCCAAAACATTGTACTATACAAAATATTATGACTTACCAATTTTTCATTAAGTTAAGGGCTTTAAGCGCTAACCGCTTTTGTCACTGCGACCTGTAAGATCTGTTGTAACATGGCCCTATCTTAGTTTTCTGGAAGTAGTTCCACAGTTCTTATGAAGCCAATTACTGCTCCAGGAGTCAGTTTTCCGATCTTATTGCCGCGAGATACCTTTTAACAAGATGGTCAGCTGGACAGACAGACATTCATATACAATATGTTCCGAAGTTTCTTCGTCCTCTTCGCAGAGTCGACAGATATTGTTTTCAGCTATACCAATCATACATAGATAGTATTTCATAGGACAATGACCTGTAAAGATACATGTCATAGTTCTAAGGTTCTTTTTGCTTAGAGCTAATAGCTCTTTGGCGTTTGTCAACGATGGTGAAATAGATTTCTTCGACTGACTTTAAGGCCCGGGATGTCTCTCCAATGTGAGGAGGCTATAGCTGCTTCCTCCCAGTTTTTGATTTCCTTCTTTATATGGCTTTTCAAGAGTTCACAAGAAGATTCAGGCTCGTAAAACGGTAGTTTAGCTCCCTTTTTAGCGAGCTCATCTGCTTTTTCATTGCCTAGAAACTCCCTCATATGCGCCCCGGTACCCTACCCACCACAAAGTGACGTGGTTATCATTGGCCAGCCAGTTGTTGTAGGGTGTTCATGCTGCAATTCCAGACTAGCTTCGACTCACAAATGAAGACACTAAGTGCCTTTAAAGCAGCCTGACTGTTTGACAATATGTTGAATGTTGCTCCTTTTGAGACTTTTGTTTAGGTTTATTTGAGCACAGAGATTTATTGCGTAGATCTCTGCTTGAAATATGATGGGACTGGTGCCTGCGGATTCCTTTATTTGGTAACCTGAACCAAATACACCCACTCTAGTTTCTAGTCCACTGAAGGTGATCACCACTGATAACCTTATTATGTTTGGTCAAAATTGTATCAGAGACAGACATGGCCAATCTCTCTTAAAATTTCTAAGTGGCCTACGAGATCCCCAAGTTTGAAGTGTTTGGTGTGTGTGATTGAGTGCCTGGGAGCATAGCCTCTTTCTTCACTTCAAAGTGCAGAATCACTTCCAGTGCTGTAGTTGGACAGGTATTCATCATAGCACCTGTAATACATAGACAGGGTAATCATCGTTGTATTTTCCCCAACGACACTTGTGCTGTACATATTTTATAACAACTGGAGGGAAATTCTGGTTTCTGGTCGCTTAACTATCAGAATCTTTCTTGTTCTACTTACTAACCACAATAACAACATATATGAAATTTTAAATGATATCACCTTGATATATACACAAACTATAAATGTAAAACACTATTAAATATTTATATTATTAAATAATATACTTACTGTCCTTTAAAATATGACATTTATCGAGATTTTGTCCGGCAAATAGCTTCAGATTTTGACAGATGTATGTATGACAGATAACCTCGAATTTGGAAAACCGCTGCAGTGAAAATATAAAAATCAGTTCCTTAAAAGTAAAATTTATGCAATAAATTTATACTGAAATTGTAGAGGAGACTTCAAGGAATCTAATGGTGCATCGTTTGTCCTAAAAAAAGTCAATAGGAAGCGAGAAAATCGCATTTTTCTGCCAAGGCTAAAAAAA
Organism: Harpalus rufipes; assembly: GCA_951394225.1. Classification (NCBI taxonomy): domain Eukaryota; kingdom Metazoa; phylum Arthropoda; class Insecta; order Coleoptera; family Carabidae; genus Harpalus; species Harpalus rufipes. Next base: position 51,806,862 of record OX596280.1, read on the forward strand.
AAATTGCGTAGGGACGTTTTAGGGTAAAAAATTTCCAAATTTTTTTCTTCGCTTTTTTGACGATTTGGAAGGTTTAACCCGCAAATTTAAAGTGATAATCAATTTAGAAAAGTTTAAAGAATGTTTTTACATCAAAAAAACGAAGAATATATAATAATAAAACACGGGGGGCTAGTTGCACAAAACATTGTTAACCTCCATATTCTAACCATAGATATGTATCAAAAATACATTGGAAAATTAGCCGTTGACAACGTGATTAAAATTAACAATGTTTCATGCAACTGGGCCTAAGATTTTTTTTTTTTTTACAACAGTAAGTTAACAATACATCTTAAAACTAAATATAAATAAATTACAATACATTTTATGAACTAAATATATCTGTAGTTGGTCTGGAAGAAGCGGCTGTAGCAAGTCCAGAATTTTCCGATGACGACTATGACTGGAAATATTTCATACATTATTAATGTCTTATTACCGGATTTTACCTAATTTTCCATGTCGTTCTGCTCTGGAAGAAGCGGCGAATTCATTTCATATCTGTAACAAACTTATACACTAGTAATTAGAACAAAATTTGGACTATTTATTAACTTAAAAACTATACTAGAGCCTATCAAAGGGAAACCGCGACCGCGATACATTCTAACATTCATTAGGGCGTCCCACACACACAAACAGTCACACAATACCTCCTAATATTTTCTGGGATATTCTTCCGTTTGTTCAGCACTAGAAATGTAGAATTGTCTGGCTATTTCTTACAGAACTGCCGCATTCAAAAAGGGTTTGTATCTGTAACAGACTCACACGGAAAGAATTAGAATTGTTTTTTTTTTAATTATTTATTAGGTTATAAACTACTATGGACCTAACAAAGGAAATCGCATTATATTCTCATTCTCAACATTCATTTGGCGTCCCACACACACACACACACACAGATAGACAGACAGACACTCAATACCTAATATTTCTTGGAATATTCTTCAAGACACTTGGTATCTTCGAGTTTTCTACAGCAAACGACAAGACATTCCATATCTATAACAGACTCAAACAAATAGAATTACAATTAAATATTGACTATTTGTTAATTTATAATCTAAATGGACCTAAACAAAGGAGAAATTTACATACAAAATTGCGACTATAAACTAATTCTACACATATTCCATACCACATTCGTTTTTTTTTTTTTTATTTGGGCGTCCCACATAACTCACAGACATTCACAAAACACTTAAAATATGATTTAATTCAACAATACATTGAAAAAAATTAAAAATTACTTACAATATTCCATCATTTGTTGTTCTTATATTGTTTACCGGCTAACCGCTTTTCACACATAATCAACAATATTTTTCTAGCACAGGCATCAATTATACCTGAAAATGATCGGCAAATTTTCCCGAATCAAATAATATATAATTTACCTTCTATTTCGTTGTATTTCTGTACAATTTTTCACCAAATATTCATTGTAAACACATAATCAACTATATTATTGTTTATAACAAATGAATTAATACAATCGCTTGGCATGCTGGCGAGTACTGCGCTAATCAAACGCGCGTCAAATTCATAATTATTTAAATATATTGTAAATCGGAATAAAATAATTCCTGGTACATTTTTACATTATTATAAAAAAATATAATAATACTTGGCTGTTTGATGCAATGATTGTTGTATAATTGTATCTACAAAAAACCAAAATATGAATGTATTTCATATTTAAGAGCTTCCAAAACATTGTACTATACAAAATATTATGACTTACCAATTTTTCATTAAGTTAAGGGCTTTAAGCGCTAACCGCTTTTGTCACTGCGACCTGTAAGATCTGTTGTAACATGGCCCTATCTTAGTTTTCTGGAAGTAGTTCCACAGTTCTTATGAAGCCAATTACTGCTCCAGGAGTCAGTTTTCCGATCTTATTGCCGCGAGATACCTTTTAACAAGATGGTCAGCTGGACAGACAGACATTCATATACAATATGTTCCGAAGTTTCTTCGTCCTCTTCGCAGAGTCGACAGATATTGTTTTCAGCTATACCAATCATACATAGATAGTATTTCATAGGACAATGACCTGTAAAGATACATGTCATAGTTCTAAGGTTCTTTTTGCTTAGAGCTAATAGCTCTTTGGCGTTTGTCAACGATGGTGAAATAGATTTCTTCGACTGACTTTAAGGCCCGGGATGTCTCTCCAATGTGAGGAGGCTATAGCTGCTTCCTCCCAGTTTTTGATTTCCTTCTTTATATGGCTTTTCAAGAGTTCACAAGAAGATTCAGGCTCGTAAAACGGTAGTTTAGCTCCCTTTTTAGCGAGCTCATCTGCTTTTTCATTGCCTAGAAACTCCCTCATATGCGCCCCGGTACCCTACCCACCACAAAGTGACGTGGTTATCATTGGCCAGCCAGTTGTTGTAGGGTGTTCATGCTGCAATTCCAGACTAGCTTCGACTCACAAATGAAGACACTAAGTGCCTTTAAAGCAGCCTGACTGTTTGACAATATGTTGAATGTTGCTCCTTTTGAGACTTTTGTTTAGGTTTATTTGAGCACAGAGATTTATTGCGTAGATCTCTGCTTGAAATATGATGGGACTGGTGCCTGCGGATTCCTTTATTTGGTAACCTGAACCAAATACACCCACTCTAGTTTCTAGTCCACTGAAGGTGATCACCACTGATAACCTTATTATGTTTGGTCAAAATTGTATCAGAGACAGACATGGCCAATCTCTCTTAAAATTTCTAAGTGGCCTACGAGATCCCCAAGTTTGAAGTGTTTGGTGTGTGTGATTGAGTGCCTGGGAGCATAGCCTCTTTCTTCACTTCAAAGTGCAGAATCACTTCCAGTGCTGTAGTTGGACAGGTATTCATCATAGCACCTGTAATACATAGACAGGGTAATCATCGTTGTATTTTCCCCAACGACACTTGTGCTGTACATATTTTATAACAACTGGAGGGAAATTCTGGTTTCTGGTCGCTTAACTATCAGAATCTTTCTTGTTCTACTTACTAACCACAATAACAACATATATGAAATTTTAAATGATATCACCTTGATATATACACAAACTATAAATGTAAAACACTATTAAATATTTATATTATTAAATAATATACTTACTGTCCTTTAAAATATGACATTTATCGAGATTTTGTCCGGCAAATAGCTTCAGATTTTGACAGATGTATGTATGACAGATAACCTCGAATTTGGAAAACCGCTGCAGTGAAAATATAAAAATCAGTTCCTTAAAAGTAAAATTTATGCAATAAATTTATACTGAAATTGTAGAGGAGACTTCAAGGAATCTAATGGTGCATCGTTTGTCCTAAAAAAGTCAATAGGAAGCGAGAAAATCGCATTTTTCTGCCAAGACCAAAAAAAAAATTTGCGTAGGGACGTTTTAGGGTAAAAAATTTCCAAATTTTTTTCTTCGCTTTTTTGACGATTTGGAAGGTTTAACCCGCAAATTTAAAGTGATAATCAATTTAGAAAAGTTTAAAGAATGTTTTTACATCAAAAAAACGAAGAATATATAATAATAAAACACGGGGGGCTAGTTGCACAAAACATTGTTAACCTCCATATTCTAACCATAGATATGTATCAAAAATACATTGGAAAATTAGCCGTTGACAACGTGATTAAAATTAACAATGTTTCATGCAACTGGGCCTAAGATTTTTTTTTTTTTACAACAGTAAGTTAACAATACATCTTAAAACTAAATATAAATAAATTACAATACATTTTATGAACTAAATATATCTGTAGTTGGTCTGGAAGAAGCGGCTGTAGCAAGTCCAGAATTTTCCGATGACGACTATGACTGGAAATATTTCATACATTATTAATGTCTTATTACCGGATTTTACCTAATTTTCCATGTCGTTCTGCTCTGGAAGAAGCGGCGAATTCATTTCATATCTGTAACAAACTTATACACTAGTAATTAGAACAAAATTTGGACTATTTATTAACTTAAAAACTATACTAGAGCCTATCAAAGGGAAACCGCGACCGCGATACATTCTAACATTCATTAGGGCGTCCCACACACACAAACAGTCACACAATACCTCCTAATATTTTCTGGGATATTCTTCCGTTTGTTCAGCACTAGAAATGTAGAATTGTCTGGCTATTTCTTACAGAACTGCCGCATTCAAAAAGGGTTTGTATCTGTAACAGACTCACACGGAAAGAATTAGAATTGTTTTTTTTTAATTATTTATTAGGTTATAAACTACTATGGACCTAACAAAGGAAATCGCATTATATTCTCATTCTCAACATTCATTTGGCGTCCCACACACACACACACACACAGATAGACAGACAGACACTCAATACCTAATATTTCTTGGAATATTCTTCAAGACACTTGGTATCTTCGAGTTTTCTACAGCAAACGACAAGACATTCCATATCTATAACAGACTCAAACAAATAGAATTACAATTAAATATTGACTATTTGTTAATTTATAATCTAAATGGACCTAAACAAAGGAGAAATTTACATACAAAATTGCGACTATAAACTAATTCTACACATATTCCATACCACATTCGTTTTTTATTTTTTTATTTGGGCGTCCCACATAACTCACAGACATTCACAAAACACTTAAAATATGATTTAATTCAACAATACATTGAAAAAAATTAAAAATTACTTACAATATTCCATCATTTGTTGTTCTTATATTGTTTACCGGCTAACCGCTTTTCACACATAATCAACAATATTTTTCTAGCACAGGCATCAATTATACCTGAAAATGATCGGCAAATTTTCCCGAATCAAATAATATATAATTTACCTTCTATTTCGTTGTATTTCTGTACAATTTTTCACCAAATATTCATTGTAAACACATAATCAACTATATTATTGTTTATAACAAATGAATTAATACAATCGCTTGGCATGCTGGCGAGTACTGCGCTAATCAAACGCGCGTCAAATTCATAATTATTTAAATATATTGTAAATCGGAATAAAATAATTCCTGGTACATTTTTACATTATTATAAAAAAATATAATAATACTTGGCTGTTTGATGCAATGATTGTTGTATAATTGTATCTACAAAAAACCAAAATATGAATGTATTTCATATTTAAGAGCTTCCAAAACATTGTACTATACAAAATATTATGACTTACCAATTTTTCATTAAGTTAAGGGCTTTAAGCGCTAACCGCTTTTGTCACTGCGACCTGTAAGATCTGTTGTAACATGGCCCTATCTTAGTTTTCTGGAAGTAGTTCCACAGTTCTTATGAAGCCAATTACTGCTCCAGGAGTCAGTTTTCCGATCTTATTGCCGCGAGATACCTTTTAACAAGATGGTCAGCTGGACAGACAGACATTCATATACAATATGTTCCGAAGTTTCTTCGTCCTCTTCGCAGAGTCGACAGATATTGTTTTCAGCTATACCAATCATACATAGATAGTATTTCATAGGACAATGACCTGTAAAGATACATGTCATAGTTCTAAGGTTCTTTTTGCTTAGAGCTAATAGCTCTTTGGCGTTTGTCAACGATGGTGAAATAGATTTCTTCGACTGACTTTAAGGCCCGGGATGTCTCTCCAATGTGAGGAGGCTATAGCTGCTTCCTCCCAGTTTTTGATTTCCTTCTTTATATGGCTTTTCAAGAGTTCACAAGAAGATTCAGGCTCGTAAAACGGTAGTTTAGCTCCCTTTTTAGCGAGCTCATCTGCTTTTTCATTGCCTAGAAACTCCCTCATATGCGCCCCGGTACCCTACCCACCACAAAGTGACGTGGTTATCATTGGCCAGCCAGTTGTTGTAGGGTGTTCATGCTGCAATTCCAGACTAGCTTCGACTCACAAATGAAGACACTAAGTGCCTTTAAAGCAGCCTGACTGTTTGACAATATGTTGAATGTTGCTCCTTTTGAGACTTTTGTTTAGGTTTATTTGAGCACAGAGATTTATTGCGTAGATCTCTGCTTGAAATATGATGGGACTGGTGCCTGCGGATTCCTTTATTTGGTAACCTGAACCAAATACACCCACTCTAGTTTCTAGTCCACTGAAGGTGATCACCACTGATAACCTTATTATGTTTGGTCAAAATTGTATCAGAGACAGACATGGCCAATCTCTCTTAAAATTTCTAAGTGGCCTACGAGATCCCCAAGTTTGAAGTGTTTGGTGTGTGTGATTGAGTGCCTGGGAGCATAGCCTCTTTCTTCACTTCAAAGTGCAGAATCACTTCCAGTGCTGTAGTTGGACAGGTATTCATCATAGCACCTGTAATACATAGACAGGGTAATCATCGTTGTATTTTCCCCAACGACACTTGTGCTGTACATATTTTATAACAACTGGAGGGAAATTCTGGTTTCTGGTCGCTTAACTATCAGAATCTTTCTTGTTCTACTTACTAACCACAATAACAACATATATGAAATTTTAAATGATATCACCTTGATATATACACAAACTATAAATGTAAAACACTATTAAATATTTATATTATTAAATAATATACTTACTGTCCTTTAAAATATGACATTTATCGAGATTTTGTCCGGCAAATAGCTTCAGATTTTGACAGATGTATGTATGACAGATAACCTCGAATTTGGAAAACCGCTGCAGTGAAAATATAAAAATCAGTTCCTTAAAAGTAAAATTTATGCAATAAATTTATACTGAAATTGTAGAGGAGACTTCAAGGAATCTAATGGTGCATCGTTTGTCCTAAAAAAGTCAATAGGAAGCGAGAAAATCGCATTTTTCTGCCAAGGCTAAAAAAAAAATTGCGTAAGGACGTTTTAGGGTAAAAAATTTCCAAATTTTTTTCTTCGCTTTTTTGACGATTTGGAAGGTTTAACCCGCAAATTTAAAGTGATAATCAATTTAGAAAAGTTTAAAGAATGTTTTTACATCAAAAAAACGAAGAATATATAATAATAAAACACGGGGGGCTAGTTGCACAAAACATTGTTAACCTCCATATTCTAACCATAGATATGTATCAAAAATACATTGGAAAATTAGCCGTTGACAACGTGATTAAAATTAACAATGTTTCATGCAACTGGGCCTAAGATTTTTTTTTTTTTTTACAACAGTAAGTTAACAATACATCTTAAAACTAAATATAAATAAATTACAATACATTTTATGAACTAAATATATCTGTAGTTGGTCTGGAAGAAGCGGCTGTAGCAAGTCCAGAATTTTCCGATGACGACTATGACTGGAAATATTTCATACATTATTAATGTCTTATTACCGGATTTTACCTAATTTTCCATGTCGTTCTGCTCTGGAAGAAGCGGCGAATTCATTTCATATCTGTAACAAACTTATACACTAGTAATTAGAACAAAATTTGGACTATTTATTAACTTAAAAACTATACTAGAGCCTATCAAAGGGAAACCGCGACCGCGATACATTCTAACATTCATTAGGGCGTCCCACACACACAAACAGTCACACAATACCTCCTAATATTTTCTGGGATATTCTTCCGTTTGTTCAGCACTAGAAATGTAGAATTGTCTGGCTATTTCTTACAGAACTGCCGCATTCAAAAAGGGTTTGTATCTGTAACAGACTCACACGGAAAGAATTAGAATTGTTTTTTTTTTAATTATTTATTAGGTTATAAACTACTATGGACCTAACAAAGGAAATCGCATTATATTCTCATTCTCAACATTCATTTGGCGTCCCACACACACACACACACACAGATAGACAGACAGACACTCAATACCTAATATTTCTTGGAATATTCTTCAAGACACTTGGTATCTTCGAGTTTTCTACAGCAAACGACAAGACATTCCATATCTATAACAGACTCAAACAAATAGAATTACAATTAAATATTGACTATTTGTTAATTTATAATCTAAATGGACCTAAACAAAGGAGAAATTTACATACAAAATTGCGACTATAAACTAATTCTACACATATTCCATACCACATTCGTTTTTTTTTTTTTTATTTGGGCGTCCCACATAACTCACAGACATTCACAAAACACTTAAAATATGATTTAATTCAACAATACATTGAAAAAAATTAAAAATTACTTACAATATTCCATCATTTGTTGTTCTTATATTGTTTACCGGCTAACCGCTTTTCACACATAATCAACAATATTTTTCTAGCACAGGCATCAATTATACCTGAAAATGATCGGCAAATTTTCCCGAATCAAATAATATATAATTTACCTTCTATTTCGTTGTATTTCTGTACAATTTTTCACCAAATATTCATTGTAAACACATAATCAACTATATTATTGTTTATAACAAATGAATTAATACAATCGCTTGGCATGCTGGCGAGTACTGCGCTAATCAAACGCGCGTCAAATTCATAATTATTTAAATATATTGTAAATCGGAATAAAATAATTCCTGGTACATTTTTACATTATTATAAAAAAATATAATAATACTTGGCTGTTTGATGCAATGATTGTTGTATAATTGTATCTACAAAAAACCAAAATATGAATGTATTTCATATTTAAGAGCTTCCAAAACATTGTACTATACAAAATATTATGACTTACCAATTTTTCATTAAGTTAAGGGCTTTAAGCGCTAACCGCTTTTGTCACTGCGACCTGTAAGATCTGTTGTAACATGGCCCTATCTTAGTTTTCTGGAAGTAGTTCCACAGTTCTTATGAAGCCAATTACTGCTCCAGGAGTCAGTTTTCCGATCTTATTGCCGCGAGATACCTTTTAACAAGATGGTCAGCTGGACAGACAGACATTCATATACAATATGTTCCGAAGTTTCTTCGTCCTCTTCGCAGAGTCGACAGATATTGTTTTCAGCTATACCAATCATACATAGATAGTATTTCATAGGACAATGACCTGTAAAGATACATGTCATAGTTCTAAGGTTCTTTTTGCTTAGAGCTAATAGCTCTTTGGCGTTTGTCAACGATGGTGAAATAGATTTCTTCGACTGACTTTAAGGCCCGGGATGTCTCTCCAATGTGAGGAGGCTATAGCTGCTTCCTCCCAGTTTTTGATTTCCTTCTTTATATGGCTTTTCAAGAGTTCACAAGAAGATTCAGGCTCGTAAAACGGTAGTTTAGCTCCCTTTTTAGCGAGCTCATCTGCTTTTTCATTGCCTAGAAACTCCCTCATATGCGCCCCGGTACCCTACCCACCACAAAGTGACGTGGTTATCATTGGCCAGCCAGTTGTTGTAGGGTGTTCATGCTGCAATTCCAGACTAGCTTCGACTCACAAATGAAGACACTAAGTGCCTTTAAAGCAGCCTGACTGTTTGACAATATGTTGAATGTTGCTCCTTTTGAGACTTTTGTTTAGGTTTATTTGAGCACAGAGATTTATTGCGTAGATCTCTGCTTGAAATATGATGGGACTGGTGCCTGCGGATTCCTTTATTTGGTAACCTGAACCAAATACACCCACTCTAGTTTCTAGTCCACTGAAGGTGATCACCACTGATAACCTTATTATGTTTGGTCAAAATTGTATCAGAGACAGACATGGCCAATCTCTCTTAAAATTTCTAAGTGGCCTACGAGATCCCCAAGTTTGAAGTGTTTGGTGTGTGTGATTGAGTGCCTGGGAGCATAGCCTCTTTCTTCACTTCAAAGTGCAGAATCACTTCCAGTGCTGTAGTTGGACAGGTATTCATCATAGCACCTGTAATACATAGACAGGGTAATCATCGTTGTATTTTCCCCAACGACACTTGTGCTGTACATATTTTATAACAACTGGAGGGAAATTCTGGTTTCTGGTCGCTTAACTATCAGAATCTTTCTTGTTCTACTTACTAACCACAATAACAACATATATGAAATTTTAAATGATATCACCTTGATATACGAGGTGTGTTCAAAAACTATCGCGAATTTTGAATTTTCGCGGGTTACGTATATTCGAATTTCGATCTTTTTGTGGCTTTATGTTGGTACTCATGTCTCTCACTTATGTCGACAAGCTCGGCCATTTTGAATGTTCACTTACTTGTTGACAGCTGCTTTGCTTGCACGTGTTTTGGATCGTCTTCGATTTTTACCTATTGTGCTTATTCGTTAAAAACTGACTATGAATTTTTTGACCAAGACAATATCTTTCTTATCTAAAGGCGACGGAACGTAGAAAAAAATAATTCATTTAAAATTTGTCATTGTCATAAAATGTTTTTATCGAAGAAGTTTCTACTCGTAGAAATGAAATAACTTCTTTGATAAAAACATTTTATGACAATGACAAATTTTAAATGAATTATTTTTTTCTACGTTCCGTCGCCTTTAGATAAGAAAGATATTGTCTTGGTCAAAAAATTCATAGTCAGTTTTTAACGAATAAGCACAATAGGTAAAAATCGAAGACGATCCAAAACACGTGCAAGCAAAGCAGCTGTCAACAAGTAAGTGAACATTCAAAATGGCCGAGCTTGTCGATATAAGTGAGAGACATGAGTACCAACATAAAGCCACAAAAAGATCGAAATTCGAATATACGTAACCCGCGAAAATTCAAAATTCGCGATAGTTTTTGAACACACCTCGTATACACAAACTATAAATGTAAAACACTATTAAATATTTATATTATTAAATAATATACTTACTGTCCTTTAAAATATGACATTTATCGAGATTTTGTCCGGCAAATAGCTTCAGATTTTGACAGATGTATGTATGACAGATAACCTCGAATTTGGAAAACCGCTGCAGTGAAAATATAAAAATCAGTTCCTTAAAAGTAAAATTTATGCAATAAATTTATACTGAAATTGTAGAGGAGACTTCAAGGAATCTAATGGTGCATCGTTTGTCCTAAAAAAGTCAATAGGAAGCGAGAAAATCGCATTTTTCTGCCAAGGCTAAAAAAAAATTTGCGTAGGGACGTTTTAGGGTAAAAAATTTCCAAATTTTTTTCTTCGCTTTTTTGACGATTTGGAAGGTTTAACCCGCAAATTTAAAGTGATAATCAATTTAGAAAAGTTTAAAGAATGTTTTTACATCAAAAAAACGAAGAATATATAATAATAAAACACGGGGGGCTAGTTGCACAAAACATTGTTAACCTCCATATTCTAACCATAGATATGTATCAAAAATACATTGGAAAATTAGCCGTTGACAACGTGATTAAAATTAACAATGTTTCATGCAACTGGGCCTGATTTTTTTTTTTTTTTTACAACAGTAAGTTAACAATACATCTTAAAACTAAATATAAATAAATTACAATACATTTTATGAACTAAATATATCTGTAGTTGGTCTGGAAGAAGCGGCTGTAGCAAGTCCAGAATTTTCCGATGACGACTATGACTGGAAATATTTCATACATTATTAATGTCTTATTACCGGATTTTACCTAATTTTCCATGTCGTTCTGCTCTGGAAGAAGCGGCGAATTCATTTCATATCTGTAACAAACTTATACACTAGTAATTAGAACAAAATTTGGACTATTTATTAACTTAAAAACTATACTAGAGCCTATCAAAGGGAAACCGCGACCGCGATACATTCTAACATTCATTAGGGCGTCCCACACACACAAACAGTCACACAATACCTCCTAATATTTTCTGGGATATTCTTCCGTTTGTTCAGCACTAGAAATGTAGAATTGTCTGGCTATTTCTTACAGAACTGCCGCATTCAAAAAGGGTTTGTATCTGTAACAGACTCACACGGAAAGAATTAGAATTGTTTTTTTTTAATTATTTATTAGGTTATAAACTACTATGGACCTAACAAAGGAAATCGCATTATATTCTCATTCTCAACATTCATTTGGCGTCCCACACACACACACACACACAGATAGACAGACAGACACTCAATACCTAATATTTCTTGGAATATTCTTCAAGACACTTGGTATCTTCGAGTTTTCTACAGCAAACGACAAGACATTCCATATCTATAACAGACTCAAACAAATAGAATTACAATTAAATATTGACTATTTGTTAATTTATAATCTAAATGGACCTAAACAAAGGAGAAATTTACATACAAAATTGCGACTATAAACTAATTCTACACATATTCCATACCACATTCGTTTTTTTTTTTTTTATTTGGGCGTCCCACATAACTCACAGACATTCACAAAACACTTAAAATATGATTTAATTCAACAATACATTGAAAAAAATTAAAAATTACTTACAATATTCCATCATTTGTTGTTCTTATATTGTTTACCGGCTAACCGCTTTTCACACATAATCAACAATATTTTTCTAGCACAGGCATCAATTATACCTGAAAATGATCGGCAAATTTTCCCGAATCAAATAATATATAATTTACCTTCTATTTCGTTGTATTTCTGTACAATTTTTCACCAAATATTCATTGTAAACACATAATCAACTATATTATTGTTTATAACAAATGAATTAATACAATCGCTTGGCATGCTGGCGAGTACTGCGCTAATCAAACGCGCGTCAAATTCATAATTATTTAAATATATTGTAAATCGGAATAAAATAATTCCTGGTACATTTTTACATTATTATAAAAAAATATAATAATACTTGGCTGTTTGATGCAATGATTGTTGTATAATTGTATCTACAAAAAACCAAAATATGAATGTATTTCATATTTAAGAGCTTCCAAAACATTGTACTATACAAAATATTATGACTTACCAATTTTTCATTAAGTTAAGGGCTTTAAGCGCTAACCGCTTTTGTCACTGCGACCTGTAAGATCTGTTGTAACATGGCCCTATCTTAGTTTTCTGGAAGTAGTTCCACAGTTCTTATGAAGCCAATTACTGCTCCAGGAGTCAGTTTTCCGATCTTATTGCCGCGAGATACCTTTTAACAAGATGGTCAGCTGGACAGACAGACATTCATATACAATATGTTCCGAAGTTTCTTCGTCCTCTTCGCAGAGTCGACAGATATTGTTTTCAGCTATACCAATCATACATAGATAGTATTTCATAGGACAATGACCTGTAAAGATACATGTCATAGTTCTAAGGTTCTTTTTGCTTAGAGCTAATAGCTCTTTGGCGTTTGTCAACGATGGTGAAATAGATTTCTTCGACTGACTTTAAGGCCCGGGATGTCTCTCCAATGTGAGGAGGCTATAGCTGCTTCCTCCCAGTTTTTGATTTCCTTCTTTATATGGCTTTTCAAGAGTTCACAAGAAGATTCAGGCTCGTAAAACGGTAGTTTAGCTCCCTTTTTAGCGAGCTCATCTGCTTTTTCATTGCCTAGAAACTCCCTCATATGCGCCCCGGTACCCTACCCACCACAAAGTGACGTGGTTATCATTGGCCAGCCAGTTGTTGTAGGGTGTTCATGCTGCAATTCCAGACTAGCTTCGACTCACAAATGAAGACACTAAGTGCCTTTAAAGCAGCCTGACTGTTTGACAATATGTTGAATGTTGCTCCTTTTGAGACTTTTGTTTAGGTTTATTTGAGCACAGAGATTTATTGCGTAGATCTCTGCTTGAAATATGATGGGACTGGTGCCTGCGGATTCCTTTATTTGGTAACCTGAACCAAATACACCCACTCTAGTTTCTAGTCCACTGAAGGTGATCACCACTGATAACCTTATTATGTTTGGTCAAAATTGTATCAGAGACAGACATGGCCAATCTCTCTTAAAATTTCTAAGTGGCCTACGAGATCCCCAAGTTTGAAGTGTTTGGTGTGTGTGATTGAGTGCCTGGGAGCATAGCCTCTTTCTTCACTTCAAAGTGCAGAATCACTTCCAGTGCTGTAGTTGGACAGGTATTCATCATAGCACCTGTAATACATAGACAGGGTAATCATCGTTGTATTTTCCCCAACGACACTTGTGCTGTACATATTTTATAACAACTGGAGGGAAATTCTGGTTTCTGGTCGCTTAACTATCAGAATCTTTCTTGTTCTACTTACTAACCACAATAACAACATATATGAAATTTTAAATGATATCACCTTGATATATACACAAACTATAAATGTAAAACACTATTAAATATTTATATTATTAAATAATATACTTACTGTCCTTTAAAATATGACATTTATCGAGATTTTGTCCGGCAAATAGCTTCAGATTTTGACAGATGTATGTATGACAGATAACCTCGAATTTGGAAAACCGCTGCAGTGAAAATATAAAAATCAGTTCCTTAAAAGTAAAATTTATGCAATAAATTTATACTGAAATTGTAGAGGAGACTTCAAGGAATCTAATGGTGCATCGTTTGTCCTAAAAAAAGTCAATAGGAAGCGAGAAAATCGTTTTTCTGCCAAGGCTAAAAAAAAAATTGCGTAGGGACGTTTTAGGGTAAAAAATTTCCAAATTTTTTTCTTCGCTTTTTTGACGATTTGGAAGGTTTAACCCGCAAATTTAAAGTGATAATCAATTTAGAAAAGTTTAAAGAATGTTTTTACATCAAAAAAACGAAGAATATATAATAATAAAACACGGGGGGCTAGTTGCACAAAACATTGTTAACCTCCATATTCTAACCATAGATATGTATCAAAAATACATTGGAAAATTAGCCGTTGACAACGTGATTAAAATTAACAATGTTTCATGCAACTGGGCCTAAGATTTTTTTTTTTTTTTACAACAGTAAGTTAACAATACATCTTAAAACTAAATATAAATAAATTACAATACATTTTATGAACTAAATATATCTGTAGTTGGTCTGGAAGAAGCGGCTGTAGCAAGTCCAGAATTTTCCGATGACGACTATGACTGGAAATATTTCATACATTATTAATGTCTTATTACCGGATTTTACCTAATTTTCCATGTCGTTCTGCTCTGGAAGAAGCGGCGAATTCATTTCATATCTGTAACAAACTTATACACTAGTAATTAGAACAAAATTTGGACTATTTATTAACTTAAAAACTATACTAGAGCCTATCAAAGGGAAACCGCGACCGCGATACATTCTAACATTCATTAGGGCGTCCCACACACACAAACAGTCACACAATACCTCCTAATATTTTCTGGGATATTCTTCCGTTTGTTCAGCACTAGAAATGTAGAATTGTCTGGCTATTTCTTACAGAACTGCCGCATTCAAAAAGGGTTTGTATCTGTAACAGACTCACACGGAAAGAATTAGAATTGTTTTTTTTTTAATTATTTATTAGGTTATAAACTACTATGGACCTAACAAAGGAAATCGCATTATATTCTCATTCTCAACATTCATTTGGCGTCCCACACACACACACACACACAGATAGACAGACAGACACTCAATACCTAATATTTCTTGGAATATTCTTCAAGACACTTGGTATCTTCGAGTTTTCTACAGCAAACGACAAGACATTCCATATCTATAACAGACTCAAACAAATAGAATTACAATTAAATATTGACTATTTGTTAATTTATAATCTAAATGGACCTAAACAAAGGAGAAATTTACATACAAAATTGCGACTATAAACTAATTCTACACATATTCCATACCACATTCGTTTTTTTTTTTTTTATTTGGGCGTCCCACATAACTCACAGACATTCACAAAACACTTAAAATATGATTTAATTCAACAATACATTGAAAAAAATTAAAAATTACTTACAATATTCCATCATTTGTTGTTCTTATATTGTTTACCGGCTAACCGCTTTTCACACATAATCAACAATATTTTTCTAGCACAGGCATCAATTATACCTGAAAATGATCGGCAAATTTTCCCGAATCAAATAATATATAATTTACCTTCTATTTCGTTGTATTTCTGTACAATTTTTCACCAAATATTCATTGTAAACACATAATCAACTATATTATTGTTTATAACAAATGAATTAATACAATCGCTTGGCATGCTGGCGAGTACTGCGCTAATCAAACGCGCGTCAAATTCATAATTATTTAAATATATTGTAAATCGGAATAAAATAATTCCTGGTACATTTTTACATTATTATAAAAAAATATAATAATACTTGGCTGTTTGATGCAATGATTGTTGTATAATTGTATCTACAAAAAACCAAAATATGAATGTATTTCATATTTAAGAGCTTCCAAAACATTGTACTATACAAAATATTATGACTTACCAATTTTTCATTAAGTTAAGGGCTTTAAGCGCTAACCGCTTTTGTCACTGCGACCTGTAAGATCTGTTGTAACATGGCCCTATCTTAGTTTTCTGGAAGTAGTTCCACAGTTCTTATGAAGCCAATTACTGCTCCAGGAGTCAGTTTTCCGATCTTATTGCCGCGAGATACCTTTTAACAAGATGGTCAGCTGGACAGACAGACATTCATATACAATATGTTCCGAAGTTTCTTCGTCCTCTTCGCAGAGTCGACAGATATTGTTTTCAGCTATACCAATCATACATAGATAGTATTTCATAGGACAATGACCTGTAAAGATACATGTCATAGTTCTAAGGTTCTTTTTGCTTAGAGCTAATAGCTCTTTGGCGTTTGTCAACGATGGTGAAATAGATTTCTTCGACTGACTTTAAGGCCCGGGATGTCTCTCCAATGTGAGGAGGCTATAGCTGCTTCCTCCCAGTTTTTGATTTCCTTCTTTATATGGCTTTTCAAGAGTTCACAAGAAGATTCAGGCTCGTAAAACGGTAGTTTAGCTCCCTTTTTAGCGAGCTCATCTGCTTTTTCATTGCCTAGAAACTCCCTCATATGCGCCCCGGTACCCTACCCACCACAAAGTGACGTGGTTATCATTGGCCAGCCAGTTGTTGTAGGGTGTTCATGCTGCAATTCCAGACTAGCTTCGACTCACAAATGAAGACACTAAGTGCCTTTAAAGCAGCCTGACTGTTTGACAATATGTTGAATGTTGCTCCTTTTGAGACTTTTGTTTAGGTTTATTTGAGCACAGAGATTTATTGCGTAGATCTCTGCTTGAAATATGATGGGACTGGTGCCTGCGGATTCCTTTATTTGGTAACCTGAACCAAATACACCCACTCTAGTTTCTAGTCCACTGAAGGTGATCACCACTGATAACCTTATTATGTTTGGTCAAAATTGTATCAGAGACAGACATGGCCAATCTCTCTTAAAATTTCTAAGTGGCCTACGAGATCCCCAAGTTTGAAGTGTTTGGTGTGTGTGATTGAGTGCCTGGGAGCATAGCCTCTTTCTTCACTTCAAAGTGCAGAATCACTTCCAGTGCTGTAGTTGGACAGGTATTCATCATAGCACCTGTAATACATAGACAGGGTAATCATCGTTGTATTTTCCCCAACGACACTTGTGCTGTACATATTTTATAACAACTGGAGGGAAATTCTGGTTTCTGGTCGCTTAACTATCAGAATCTTTCTTGTTCTACTTACTAACCACAATAACAACATATATGAAATTTTAAATGATATCACCTTGATATATACACAAACTATAAATGTAAAACACTATTAAATATTTATATTATTAAATAATATACTTACTGTCCTTTAAAATATGACATTTATCGAGATTTTGTCCGGCAAATAGCTTCAGATTTTGACAGATGTATGTATGACAGATAACCTCGAATTTGGAAAACCGCTGCAGTGAAAATATAAAAATCAGTTCCTTAAAAGTAAAATTTATGCAATAAATTTATACTGAAATTGTAGAGGAGACTTCAAGGAATCTAATGGTGCATCGTTTGTCCTAAAAAAAGTCAATAGGAAGCGAGAAAATCGCATTTTTCTGCCAAGGCTAAAAAAAAAATTGCGTAGGGACGTTTTAGGGTAAAAAATTTCCAAATTTTTTTCTTCGCTTTTTTGACGATTTGGAAGGTTTAACCCGCAAATTTAAAGTGATAATCAATTTAGAAAAGTTTAAAGAATGTTTTTACATCAAAAAAACGAAGAATATATAATAATAAAACACGGGGGGCTAGTTGCACAAAACATTGTTAACCTCCATATTCTAACCATAGATATGTATCAAAAATACATTGGAAAATTAGCCGTTGACAACGTGATTAAAATTAACAATGTTTCATGCAACTGGGCCTAAGATTTTTTTTTTTTTTACAACAGTAAGTTAACAATACATCTTAAAACTAAATATAAATAAATTACAATACATTTTATGAACTAAATATATCTGTAGTTGGTCTGGAAGAAGCGGCTGTAGCAAGTCCAGAATTTTCCGATGACGACTATGACTGGAAATATTTCATACATTATTAATGTCTTATTACCGGATTTTACCTAATTTTCCATGTCGTTCTGCTCTGGAAGAAGCGGCGAATTCATTTCATATCTGTAACAAACTTATACACTAGTAATTAGAACAAAATTTGGACTATTTATTAACTTAAAAACTATACTAGAGCCTATCAAAGGGAAACCGCGACCGCGATACATTCTAACATTCATTAGGGCGTCCCACACACACAAACAGTCACACAATACCTCCTAATATTTTCTGGGATATTCTTCCGTTTGTTCAGCACTAGAAATGTAGAATTGTCTGGCTATTTCTTACAGAACTGCCGCATTCAAAAAGGGTTTGTATCTGTAACAGACTCACACGGAAAGAATTAGAATTGTTTTTTTTTAATTATTTATTAGGTTATAAACTACTATGGACCTAACAAAGGAAATCGCATTATATTCTCATTCTCAACATTCATTTGGCGTCCCACACACACACACACACACACAGATAGACAGACAGACACTCAATACCTAATATTTCTTGGAATATTCTTCAAGACACTTGGTATCTTCGAGTTTTCTACAGCAAACGACAAGACATTCCATATCTATAACAGACTCAAACAAATAGAATTACAATTAAATATTGACTATTTGTTAATTTATAATCTAAATGGACCTAAACAAAGGAGAAATTTACATACAAAATTGCGACTATAAACTAATTCTACACATATTCCATACCACATTCGTTTTTTTTTTTTATTTGGGCGTCCCACATAACTCACAGACATTCACAAAACACTTAAAATATGATTTAATTCAACAATACATTGAAAAAAATTAAAAATTACTTACAATATTCCATCATTTGTTGTTCTTATATTGTTTACCGGCTAACCGCTTTTCACACATAATCAACAATATTTTTCTAGCACAGGCATCAATTATACCTGAAAATGATCGGCAAATTTTCCCGAATCAAATAATATATAATTTACCT
Organism: Harpalus rufipes; assembly: GCA_951394225.1. Taxonomy (NCBI): domain Eukaryota; kingdom Metazoa; phylum Arthropoda; class Insecta; order Coleoptera; family Carabidae; genus Harpalus; species Harpalus rufipes. The sequence goes on from OX596280.1 coordinate 51,826,082, forward strand.
TCTATTTCGTTGTATTTCTGTACAATTTTTCACCAAATATTCATTGTAAACACATCATCAACTATATTATTGTTTATAACAAATGAATTAATACAATCGCTTGGCATGCTGGAGAGTACTGCGCTAATCAAACGCGCGTCAAATTCATAATTATTTAAATATATTGTAAATCGGAATAAAATAATTCCTGGTACATTTTTACATTATTATAAAAAAATATAATAATACTTGGCTGTTTGATGCAATGATTGTTGTATAATTGTATCTACAAAAAACCAAAATATGAATGTATTTCATATTTAAGAGCTTCCAAAACATTGTACTATACAAAATATTATGACTTACCAATTTTTCATTAAGTTAAGGGCTTTAAGCGCTAACCGCTTTTGTCACTGCGACCTGTAAGATCTGTTGTAACATGGCCCTATCTTAGTTTTCTGGAAGTAGTTCCACAGTTCTTATGAAGCCAATTACTGCTCCAGGAGTCAGTTTTCCGATCTTATTGCCGCGAGATACCTTTTAACAAGATGGTCAGCTGGACAGACAGACATTCATATACAATATGTTCCGAAGTTTCTTCGTCCTCTTCGCAGAGTCGACAGATATTGTTTTCAGCTATACCAATCATACATAGATAGTATTTCATAGGACAATGACCTGTAAAGATACATGTCATAGTTCTAAGGTTCTTTTTGCTTAGAGCTAATAGTTCTTTGGCGTTTGTCAACGATGGTGAAATAGATTTCTTCGACTGACTTTAAGGCTCGGGATGTCTCTCCAATGTGAGGAGGCTATAGCTGCTTCCTCCCAGTTTTTGATTTCCTTCTTTATATGGCTTTTCAAGAGTTCACAAGAAGATTCAGGCTCGTAAAACGGTAGTTTAGCTCCCTTTTTAGCGAGCTCATCTGCTTTTTCATTGCCTAGAAACTCCCTCATATGCGCCCCGGTACCCTACCCACCACAAAGTGACGTGGTTATCATTGGCCAGCCAGTTGTTGTAGGGTGTTCATGCTGCAATTCCAGACTAGCTTCGACTCACAAATGAAGACACTAAGTGCCTTTAAAGCAGCCTGACTGTTTGACAATATGTTGAATGTTGCTCCTTTTGAGACTTTTGTTTAGGTTTATTTGAGCACAGAGATTTATTGCGTAGATCTCTGCTTGAAATATGATGGGACTGGTGCCTGCGGATTCCTTTATTTGGTAACCTGAACCAAATACACCCACTCTAGTTTCTAGTCCACTGAAGGTGATCACCACTGATAACCTTATTATGTTTGGTCAAAATTGTATCAGAGACAGACATGGCCAATCTCTCTTAAAATTTCTAAGTGGCCTACGAGATCCCCAAGTTTGAAGTGTTTGGTGTGTGTGATTGAGTGCCTGGGAGCATAGCCTCTTTCTTCACTTCCAGTGCTGTAGTTGGACAGGTATTCATCATAGCACCTGTAATACATAGACAGGGTAATCATCGTTGTATTTTCCCCAACGACACTTGTGCTGTACATATTTTATAACAACTGGAGGGAAATTCTGGTTTCTGGTCGCTTAACTATCAGAATCTTTCTTGTTCTACTTACTAACCACAATAACAACATATATGAAATTTTAAATGATATCACCTTGATATATACACAAACTATAAATGTAAAACACTATTAAATATTTATATTATTAAATAATATACTTACTGTCCTTTAAAATATGACATTTATCGAGATTTTGTCCGGCAAATAGCTTCAGATTTTGACAGATGTATGTATGACAGATAACCTCGAATTTGGAAAACCGCTGCAGTGAAAATATAAAAATCAGTTCCTTAAAAGTAAAATTTATGCAATAAATTTATACTGAAATTGTAGAGGAGACTTCAAGGAATCTAATGGTGCATCGTTTGTCCTAAAAAAAGTCAATAGGAAGCGAGAAAATCGCATTTTTCTGCCAAGGCTAAAAAAAAAATTGCGTAGGGACGTTTTAGGGTAAAAAATTTCCAAATTTTTTTCTTCGCTTTTTTGACGATTTGGAAGGTTTAACCCGCAAATTTAAAGTGATAATCAATTTAGAAAAGTTTAAAGAATGTTTTTACATCAAAAAAACGAAGAATATATAATAATAAAACACGGGGGGCTAGTTGCACAAAACATTGTTAACCTCCATATTCTAACCATAGATATGTATCAAAAATACATTGGAAAATTAGCCGTTGACAACGTGATTAAAATTAACAATGTTTCATGCAACTGGGCCTAAGATTTTTTTTTTTTTTACAACAGTAAGTTAACAATACATCTTAAAACTAAATATAAATAAATTACAATACATTTTATGAACTAAATATATCTGTAGTTGGTCTGGAAGAAGCGGCTGTAGCAAGTCCAGAATTTTCCGATGACGACTATGACTGGAAATATTTCATACATTATTAATGTCTTATTACCGGATTTTACCTAATTTTCCATGTCGTTCTGCTCTGGAAGAAGCGGCGAATTCATTTCATATCTGTAACAAACTTATACACTAGTAATTAGAACAAAATTTGGACTATTTATTAACTTAAAAACTATACTAGAGCCTATCAAAGGGAAACCGCGACCGCGATACATTCTAACATTCATTAGGGCGTCCCACACACACAAACAGTCACACAATACCTCCTAATATTTTCTGGGATATTCTTCCGTTTGTTCAGCACTAGAAATGTAGAATTGTCTGGCTATTTCTTACAGAACTGCCGCATTCAAAAAGGGTTTGTATCTGTAACAGACTCACACGGAAAGAATTAGAATTGTTTTTTTTTAATTATTTATTAGGTTATAAACTACTATGGACCTAACAAAGGAAATCGCATTATATTCTCATTCTCAACATTCATTTGGCGTCCCACACACACACACACACACACAGATAGACAGACAGACACTCAATACCTAATATTTCTTGGAATATTCTTCAAGACACTTGGTATCTTCGAGTTTTCTACAGCAAACGACAAGACATTCCATATCTATAACAGACTCAAACAAATAGAATTACAATTAAATATTGACTATTTGTTAATTTATAATCTAAATGGACCTAAACAAAGGAGAAATTTACATACAAAATTGCGACTATAAACTAATTCTACACATATTCCATACCACATTCGTTTTTTTTTTTTATTTGGGCGTCCCACATAACTCACAGACATTCACAAAACACTTAAAATATGATTTAATTCAACAATACATTGAAAAAAATTAAAAATTACTTACAATATTCCATCATTTGTTGTTCTTATATTGTTTACCGGCTAACCGCTTTTCACACATAATCAACAATATTTTTCTAGCACAGGCATCAATTATACCTGAAAATGATCGGCAAATTTTCCCGAATCAAATAATATATAATTTACCTTCTATTTCGTTGTATTTCTGTACAATTTTTCACCAAATATTCATTGTAAACACATCATCAACTATATTATTGTTTATAACAAATGAATTAATACAATCGCTTGGCATGCTGGAGAGTACTGCGCTAATCAAACGCGCGTCAAATTCATAATTATTTAAATATATTGTAAATCGGAATAAAATAATTCCTGGTACATTTTTACATTATTATAAAAAAATATAATAATACTTGGCTGTTTGATGCAATGATTGTTGTATAATTGTATCTACAAAAAACCAAAATATGAATGTATTTCATATTTAAGAGCTTCCAAAACATTGTACTATACAAAATATTATGACTTACCAATTTTTCATTAAGTTAAGGGCTTTAAGCGCTAACCGCTTTTGTCACTGCGACCTGTAAGATCTGTTGTAACATGGCCCTATCTTAGTTTTCTGGAAGTAGTTCCACAGTTCTTATGAAGCCAATTACTGCTCCAGGAGTCAGTTTTCCGATCTTATTGCCGCGAGATACCTTTTAACAAGATGGTCAGCTGGACAGACAGACATTCATATACAATATGTTCCGAAGTTTCTTCGTCCTCTTCGCAGAGTCGACAGATATTGTTTTCAGCTATACCAATCATACATAGATAGTATTTCATAGGACAATGACCTGTAAAGATACATGTCATAGTTCTAAGGTTCTTTTTGCTTAGAGCTAATAGTTCTTTGGCGTTTGTCAACGATGGTGAAATAGATTTCTTCGACTGACTTTAAGGCTCGGGATGTCTCTCCAATGTGAGGAGGCTATAGCTGCTTCCTCCCAGTTTTTGATTTCCTTCTTTATATGGCTTTTCAAGAGTTCACAAGAAGATTCAGGCTCGTAAAACGGTAGTTTAGCTCCCTTTTTAGCGAGCTCATCTGCTTTTTCATTGCCTAGAAACTCCCTCATATGCGCCCCGGTACCCTACCCACCACAAAGTGACGTGGTTATCATTGGCCAGCCAGTTGTTGTAGGGTGTTCATGCTGCAATTCCAGACTAGCTTCGACTCACAAATGAAGACACTAAGTGCCTTTAAAGCAGCCTGACTGTTTGACAATATGTTGAATGTTGCTCCTTTTGAGACTTTTGTTTAGGTTTATTTGAGCACAGAGATTTATTGCGTAGATCTCTGCTTGAAATATGATGGGACTGGTGCCTGCGGATTCCTTTATTTGGTAACCTGAACCAAATACACCCACTCTAGTTTCTAGTCCACTGAAGGTGATCACCACTGATAACCTTATTATGTTTGGTCAAAATTGTATCAGAGACAGACATGGCCAATCTCTCTTAAAATTTCTAAGTGGCCTACGAGATCCCCAAGTTTGAAGTGTTTGGTGTGTGTGATTGAGTGCCTGGGAGCATAGCCTCTTTCTTCACTTCAAAGTGCAGAATCACTTCCAGTGCTGTAGTTGGACAGGTATTCATCATAGCACCTGTAATACATAGACAGGGTAATCATCGTTGTATTTTCCCCAACGACACTTGTGCTGTACATATTTTATAACAACTGGAGGGAAATTCTGGTTTCTGGTCGCTTAACTATCAGAATCTTTCTTGTTCTACTTACTAACCACAATAACAACATATATGAAATTTTAAATGATATCACCTTGATATACGAGGTGTGTTCAAAAACTATCGCGAATTTTGAATTTTCGCGGGTTACGTATATTCGAATTTCGATCTTTTTGTGGCTTTATGTTGGTACTCATGTCTCTCACTTATGTCGACAAGCTCGGCCATTTTGAATGTTCACTTACTTGTTGACAGCTGCTTTGCTTGCACGTGTTTTGGATCGTCTTCGATTTTTACCTATTGTGCTTATTCGTTAAAAACTGACTATGAATTTTTTGACCAAGACAATATCTTTCTTATCTAAAGGCGACGGAACGTAGAAAAAAATAATTCATTTAAAATTTGTCATTGTCATAAAATGTTTTTATCGAAGAAGTTTCTACTCGTAGAAATGAAATAACTTCTTTGATAAAAACATTTTATGACAATGACAAATTTTAAATGAATTATTTTTTTCTACGTTCCGTCGCCTTTAGATAAGAAAGATATTGTCTTGGTCAAAAAATTCATAGTCAGTTTTTAACGAATAAGCACAATAGGTAAAAATCGAAGACGATCCAAAACACGTGCAAGCAAAGCAGCTGTCAACAAGTAAGTGAACATTCAAAATGGCCGAGCTTGTCGATATAAGTGAGAGACATGAGTACCAACATAAAGCCACAAAAAGATCGAAATTCGAATATACGTAACCCGCGAAAATTCAAAATTCGCGATAGTTTTTGAACACACCTCGTATACACAAACTATAAATGTAAAACACTATTAAATATTTATATTATTAAATAATATACTTACTGTCCTTTAAAATATGACATTTATCGAGATTTTGTCCGGCAAATAGCTTCAGATTTTGACAGATGTATGTATGACAGATAACCTCGAATTTGGAAAACCGCTGCAGTGAAAATATAAAAATCAGTTCCTTAAAAGTAAAATTTATGCAATAAATTTATACTGAAATTGTAGAGGAGACTTCAAGGAATCTAATGGTGCATCGTTTGTCCTAAAAAAGTCAATAGGAAGCGAGAAAATCGCATTTTTCTGCCAAGGCTAAAAAAAAATTTGCGTAGGGACGTTTTAGGGTAAAAAATTTCCAAATTTTTTTCTTCGCTTTTTTGACGATTTGGAAGGTTTAACCCGCAAATTTAAAGTGATAATCAATTTAGAAAAGTTTAAAGAATGTTTTTACATCAAAAAAACGAAGAATATATAATAATAAAACACGGGGGGCTAGTTGCACAAAACATTGTTAACCTCCATATTCTAACCATAGATATGTATCAAAAATACATTGGAAAATTAGCCGTTGACAACGTGATTAAAATTAACAATGTTTCATGCAACTGGGCCTGATTTTTTTTTTTTTTTTACAACAGTAAGTTAACAATACATCTTAAAACTAAATATAAATAAATTACAATACATTTTATGAACTAAATATATCTGTAGTTGGTCTGGAAGAAGCGGCTGTAGCAAGTCCAGAATTTTCCGATGACGACTATGACTGGAAATATTTCATACATTATTAATGTCTTATTACCGGATTTTACCTAATTTTCCATGTCGTTCTGCTCTGGAAGAAGCGGCGAATTCATTTCATATCTGTAACAAACTTATACACTAGTAATTAGAACAAAATTTGGACTATTTATTAACTTAAAAACTATACTAGAGCCTATCAAAGGGAAACCGCGACCGCGATACATTCTAACATTCATTAGGGCGTCCCACACACACAAACAGTCACACAATACCTCCTAATATTTTCTGGGATATTCTTCCGTTTGTTCAGCACTAGAAATGTAGAATTGTCTGGCTATTTCTTACAGAACTGCCGCATTCAAAAAGGGTTTGTATCTGTAACAGACTCACACGGAAAGAATTAGAATTGTTTTTTTTTAATTATTTATTAGGTTATAAACTACTATGGACCTAACAAAGGAAATCGCATTATATTCTCATTCTCAACATTCATTTGGCGTCCCACACACACACACACACACAGATAGACAGACAGACACTCAATACCTAATATTTCTTGGAATATTCTTCAAGACACTTGGTATCTTCGAGTTTTCTACAGCAAACGACAAGACATTCCATATCTATAACAGACTCAAACAAATAGAATTACAATTAAATATTGACTATTTGTTAATTTATAATCTAAATGGACCTAAACAAAGGAGAAATTTACATACAAAATTGCGACTATAAACTAATTCTACACATATTCCATACCACATTCGTTTTTTTTTTTTTTATTTGGGCGTCCCACATAACTCACAGACATTCACAAAACACTTAAAATATGATTTAATTCAACAATACATTGAAAAAAATTAAAAATTACTTACAATATTCCATCATTTGTTGTTCTTATATTGTTTACCGGCTAACCGCTTTTCACACATAATCAACAATATTTTTCTAGCACAGGCATCAATTATACCTGAAAATGATCGGCAAATTTTCCCGAATCAAATAATATATAATTTACCTTCTATTTCGTTGTATTTCTGTACAATTTTTCACCAAATATTCATTGTAAACACATAATCAACTATATTATTGTTTATAACAAATGAATTAATACAATCGCTTGGCATGCTGGCGAGTACTGCGCTAATCAAACGCGCGTCAAATTCATAATTATTTAAATATATTGTAAATCGGAATAAAATAATTCCTGGTACATTTTTACATTATTATAAAAAAATATAATAATACTTGGCTGTTTGATGCAATGATTGTTGTATAATTGTATCTACAAAAAACCAAAATATGAATGTATTTCATATTTAAGAGCTTCCAAAACATTGTACTATACAAAATATTATGACTTACCAATTTTTCATTAAGTTAAGGGCTTTAAGCGCTAACCGCTTTTGTCACTGCGACCTGTAAGATCTGTTGTAACATGGCCCTATCTTAGTTTTCTGGAAGTAGTTCCACAGTTCTTATGAAGCCAATTACTGCTCCAGGAGTCAGTTTTCCGATCTTATTGCCGCGAGATACCTTTTAACAAGATGGTCAGCTGGACAGACAGACATTCATATACAATATGTTCCGAAGTTTCTTCGTCCTCTTCGCAGAGTCGACAGATATTGTTTTCAGCTATACCAATCATACATAGATAGTATTTCATAGGACAATGACCTGTAAAGATACATGTCATAGTTCTAAGGTTCTTTTTGCTTAGAGCTAATAGCTCTTTGGCGTTTGTCAACGATGGTGAAATAGATTTCTTCGACTGACTTTAAGGCCCGGGATGTCTCTCCAATGTGAGGAGGCTATAGCTGCTTCCTCCCAGTTTTTGATTTCCTTCTTTATATGGCTTTTCAAGAGTTCACAAGAAGATTCAGGCTCGTAAAACGATAGTTTAGCTCCCTTTTTAGCGAGCTCATCTGCTTTTTCATTGCCTAGAAACTCCCTCATATGCGCCCCGGTACCCTACCCACCACAAAGTGACGTGGTTATCATTGGCCAGCCAGTTGTTGTAGGGTGTTCATGCTGCAATTCCAGACTAGCTTCGACTCACAAATGAAGACACTAAGTGCCTTTAAAGCAGCCTGACTGTTTGACAATATGTTGAATGTTGCTCCTTTTGAGACTTTTGTTTAGGTTTATTTGAGCACAGAGATTTATTGCGTAGATCTCTGCTTGAAATATGATGGGACTGGTGCCTGCGGATTCCTTTATTTGGTAACCTGAACCAAATACACCCACTCTAGTTTCTAGTCCACTGAAGGTGATCACCACTGATAACCTTATTATGTTTGGTCAAAATTGTATCAGAGACAGACATGGCCAATCTCTCTTAAAATTTCTAAGTGGCCTACGAGATCCCCAAGTTTGAAGTGTTTGGTGTGTGTGATTGAGTGCCTGGGAGCATAGCCTCTTTCTTCACTTCAAAGTGCAGAATCACTTCCAGTGCTGTAGTTGGACAGGTATTCATCATAGCACCTGTAATACATAGACAGGGTAATCATCGTTGTATTTTCCCCAACGACACTTGTGCTGTACATATTTTATAACAACTGGAGGGAAATTCTGGTTTCTGGTCGCTTAACTATCAGAATCTTTCTTGTTCTACTTACTAACCACAATAACAACATATATGAAATTTTAAATGATATCACCTTGATATATACACAAACTATAAATGTAAAACACTATTAAATATTTATATTATTAAATAATATACTTACTGTCCTTTAAAATATGACATTTATCGAGATTTTGTCCGGCAAATAGCTTCAGATTTTGACAGATGTATGTATGACAGATAACCTCGAATTTGGAAAACCGCTGCAGTGAAAATATAAAAATCAGTTCCTTAAAAGTAAAATTTATGCAATAAATTTATACTGAAATTGTAGAGGAGACTTCAAGGAATCTAATGGTGCATCGTTTGTCCTAAAAAAAGTCAATAGGAAGCGAGAAAATCGCATTTTTCTGCCAAGGCTAAAAAAAAAATTGCGTAGGGACGTTTTAGGGTAAAAAATTTCCAAATTTTTTTCTTCGCTTTTTTGACGATTTGGAAGGTTTAACCCGCAAATTTAAAGTGATAATCAATTTAGAAAAGTTTAAAGAATGTTTTTACATCAAAAAAACGAAGAATATATAATAATAAAACACGGGGGGCTAGTTGCACAAAACATTGTTAACCTCCATATTCTAACCATAGATATGTATCAAAAATACATTGGAAAATTAGCCGTTGACAACGTGATTAAAATTAACAATGTTTCATGCAACTGGGCCTAAGATTTTTTTTTTTTTTTACAACAGTAAGTTAACAATACATCTTAAAACTAAATATAAATAAATTACAATACATTTTATGAACTAAATATATCTGTAGTTGGTCTGGAAGAAGCGGCTGTAGCAAGTCCAGAATTTTCCGATGACGACTATGACTGGAAATATTTCATACATTATTAATGTCTTATTACCGGATTTTACCTAATTTTCCATGTCGTTCTGCTCTGGAAGAAGCGGCGAATTCATTTCATATCTGTAACAAACTTATACACTAGTAATTAGAACAAAATTTGGACTATTTATTAACTTAAAAACTATACTAGAGCCTATCAAAGGGAAACCGCGACCGCGATACATTCTAACATTCATTAGGGCGTCCCACACACACAAACAGTCACACAATACCTCCTAATATTTTCTGGGATATTCTTCCGTTTGTTCAGCACTAGAAATGTAGAATTGTCTGGCTATTTCTTACAGAACTGCCGCATTCAAAAAGGGTTTGTATCTGTAACAGACTCACACGGAAAGAATTAGAATTGTTTTTTTTTTAATTATTTATTAGGTTATAAACTACTATGGACCTAACAAAGGAAATCGCATTATATTCTCATTCTCAACATTCATTTGGCGTCCCACACACACACACACACACAGATAGACAGACAGACACTCAATACCTAATATTTCTTGGAATATTCTTCAAGACACTTGGTATCTTCGAGTTTTCTACAGCAAACGACAAGACATTCCATATCTATAACAGACTCAAACAAATAGAATTACAATTAAATATTGACTATTTGTTAATTTATAATCTAAATGGACCTAAACAAAGGAGAAATTTACATACAAAATTGCGACTATAAACTAATTCTACACATATTCCATACCACATTCGTTTTTTTTTTTTTTATTTGGGCGTCCCACATAACTCACAGACATTCACAAAACACTTAAAATATGATTTAATTCAACAATACATTGAAAAAAATTAAAAATTACTTACAATATTCCATCATTTGTTGTTCTTATATTGTTTACCGGCTAACCGCTTTTCACACATAATCAACAATATTTTTCTAGCACAGGCATCAATTATACCTGAAAATGATCGGCAAATTTTCCCGAATCAAATAATATATAATTTACCTTCTATTTCGTTGTATTTCTGTACAATTTTTCACCAAATATTCATTGTAAACACATAATCAACTATATTATTGTTTATAACAAATGAATTAATACAATCGCTTGGCATGCTGGCGAGTACTGCGCTAATCAAACGCGCGTCAAATTCATAATTATTTAAATATATTGTAAATCGGAATAAAATAATTCCTGGTACATTTTTACATTATTATAAAAAAATATAATAATACTTGGCTGTTTGATGCAATGATTGTTGTATAATTGTATCTACAAAAAACCAAAATATGAATGTATTTCATATTTAAGAGCTTCCAAAACATTGTACTATACAAAATATTATGACTTACCAATTTTTCATTAAGTTAAGGGCTTTAAGCGCTAACCGCTTTTGTCACTGCGACCTGTAAGATCTGTTGTAACATGGCCCTATCTTAGTTTTCTGGAAGTAGTTCCACAGTTCTTATGAAGCCAATTACTGCTCCAGGAGTCAGTTTTCCGATCTTATTGCCGCGAGATACCTTTTAACAAGATGGTCAGCTGGACAGACAGACATTCATATACAATATGTTCCGAAGTTTCTTCGTCCTCTTCGCAGAGTCGACAGATATTGTTTTCAGCTATACCAATCATACATAGATAGTATTTCATAGGACAATGACCTGTAAAGATACATGTCATAGTTCTAAGGTTCTTTTTGCTTAGAGCTAATAGCTCTTTGGCGTTTGTCAACGATGGTGAAATAGATTTCTTCGACTGACTTTAAGGCCCGGGATGTCTCTCCAATGTGAGGAGGCTATAGCTGCTTCCTCCCAGTTTTTGATTTCCTTCTTTATATGGCTTTTCAAGAGTTCACAAGAAGATTCAGGCTCGTAAAACGGTAGTTTAGCTCCCTTTTTAGCGAGCTCATCTGCTTTTTCATTGCCTAGAAACTCCCTCATATGCGCCCCGGTACCCTACCCACCACAAAGTGACGTGGTTATCATTGGCCAGCCAGTTGTTGTAGGGTGTTCATGCTGCAATTCCAGACTAGCTTCGACTCACAAATGAAGACACTAAGTGCCTTTAAAGCAGCCTGACTGTTTGACAATATGTTGAATGTTGCTCCTTTTGAGACTTTTGTTTAGGTTTATTTGAGCACAGAGATTTATTGCGTAGATCTCTGCTTGAAATATGATGGGACTGGTGCCTGCGGATTCCTTTATTTGGTAACCTGAACCAAATACACCCACTCTAGTTTCTAGTCCACTGAAGGTGATCACCACTGATAACCTTATTATGTTTGGTCAAAATTGTATCAGAGACAGACATGGCCAATCTCTCTTAAAATTTCTAAGTGGCCTACGAGATCCCCAAGTTTGAAGTGTTTGGTGTGTGTGATTGAGTGCCTGGGAGCATAGCCTCTTTCTTCACTTCAAAGTGCAGAATCACTTCCAGTGCTGTAGTTGGACAGGTATTCATCATAGCACCTGTAATACATAGACAGGGTAATCATCGTTGTATTTTCCCCAACGACACTTGTGCTGTACATATTTTATAACAACTGGAGGGAAATTCTGGTTTCTGGTCGCTTAACTATCAGAATCTTTCTTGTTCTACTTACTAACCACAATAACAACATATATGAAATTTTAAATGATATCACCTTGATATACGAGGTGTGTTCAAAAACTATCGCGAATTTTGAATTTTCGCGGGTTACGTATATTCGAATTTCGATCTTTTTGTGGCTTTATGTTGGTACTCATGTCTCTCACTTATGTCGACAAGCTCGGCCATTTTGAATGTTCACTTACTTGTTGACAGCTGCTTTGCTTGCACGTGTTTTGGATCGTCTTCGATTTTTACCTATTGTGCTTATTCGTTAAAAACTGACTATGAATTTTTTGACCAAGACAATATCTTTCTTATCTAAAGGCGACGGAACGTAGAAAAAAATAATTCATTTAAAATTTGTCATTGTCATAAAATGTTTTTATCGAAGAAGTTTCTACTCGTAGAAATGAAATAACTTCTTTGATAAAAACATTTTATGACAATGACAAATTTTAAATGAATTATTTTTTTCTACGTTCCGTCGCCTTTAGATAAGAAAGATATTGTCTTGGTCAAAAAATTCATAGTCAGTTTTTAACGAATAAGCACAATAGGTAAAAATCGAAGACGATCCAAAACACGTGCAAGCAAAGCAGCTGTCAACAAGTAAGTGAACATTCAAAATGGCCGAGCTTGTCGATATAAGTGAGAGACATGAGTACCAACATAAAGCCACAAAAAGATCGAAATTCGAATATACGTAACCCGCGAAAATTCAAAATTCGCGATAGTTTTTGAACACACCTCGTATACACAAACTATAAATGTAAAACACTATTAAATATTTATATTATTAAATAATATACTTACTGTCCTTTAAAATATGACATTTATCGAGATTTTGTCCGGCAAATAGCTTCAGATTTTGACAGATGTATGTATGACAGATAACCTCGAATTTGGAAAACCGCTGCAGTGAAAATATAAAAATCAGTTCCTTAAAAGTAAAATTTATGCAATAAATTTATACTGAAATTGTAGAGGAGACTTCAAGGAATCTAATGGTGCATCGTTTGTCCTAAAAAAGTCAATAGGAAGCGAGAAAATCGCATTTTTCTGCCAAGGCTAAAAAAAAATTTGCGTAGGGACGTTTTAGGGTAAAAAATTTCCAAATTTTTTTCTTCGCTTTTTTGACGATTTGGAAGGTTTAACCCGCAAATTTAAAGTGATAATCAATTTAGAAAAGTTTAAAGAATGTTTTTACATCAAAAAAACGAAGAATATATAATAATAAAACACGGGGGGCTAGTTGCACAAAACATTGTTAACCTCCATATTCTAACCATAGATATGTATCAAAAATACATTGGAAAATTAGCCGTTGACAACGTGATTAAAATTAACAATGTTTCATGCAACTGGGCCTGATTTTTTTTTTTTTTTTACAACAGTAAGTTAACAATACATCTTAAAACTAAATATAAATAAATTACAATACATTTTATGAACTAAATATATCTGTAGTTGGTCTGGAAGAAGCGGCTGTAGCAAGTCCAGAATTTTCCGATGACGACTATGACTGGAAATATTTCATACATTATTAATGTCTTATTACCGGATTTTACCTAATTTTCCATGTCGTTCTGCTCTGGAAGAAGCGGCGAATTCATTTCATATCTGTAACAAACTTATACACTAGTAATTAGAACAAAATTTGGACTATTTATTAACTTAAAAACTATACTAGAGCCTATCAAAGGGAAACCGCGACCGCGATACATTCTAACATTCATTAGGGCGTCCCACACACACAAACAGTCACACAATACCTCCTAATATTTTCTGGGATATTCTTCCGTTTGTTCAGCACTAGAAATGTAGAATTGTCTGGCTATTTCTTACAGAACTGCCGCATTCAAAAAGGGTTTGTATCTGTAACAGACTCACACGGAAAGAATTAGAATTGTTTTTTTTTAATTATTTATTAGGTTATAAACTACTATGGACCTAACAAAGGAAATCGCATTATATTCTCATTCTCAACATTCATTTGGCGTCCCACACACACACACACACACAGATAGACAGACAGACACTCAATACCTAATATTTCTTGGAATATTCTTCAAGACACTTGGTATCTTCGAGTTTTCTACAGCAAACGACAAGACATTCCATATCTATAACAGACTCAAACAAATAGAATTACAATTAAATATTGACTATTTGTTAATTTATAATCTAAATGGACCTAAACAAAGGAGAAATTTACATACAAAATTGCGACTATAAACTAATTCTACACATATTCCATACCACATTCGTTTTTTTTTTTTTTATTTGGGCGTCCCACATAACTCACAGACATTCACAAAACACTTAAAATATGATTTAATTCAACAATACATTGAAAAAAATTAAAAATTACTTACAATATTCCATCATTTGTTGTTCTTATATTGTTTACCGGCTAACCGCTTTTCACACATAATCAACAATATTTTTCTAGCACAGGCATCAATTATACCTGAAAATGATCGGCAAATTTTCCCGAATCAAATAATATATAATTTACCTTCTATTTCGTTGTATTTCTGTACAATTTTTCACCAAATATTCATTGTAAACACATAATCAACTATATTATTGTTTATAACAAATGAATTAATACAATCGCTTGGCATGCTGGCGAGTACTGCGCTAATCAAACGCGCGTCAAATTCATAATTATTTAAATATATTGTAAATCGGAATAAAATAATTCCTGGTACATTTTTACATTATTATAAAAAAATATAATAATACTTGGCTGTTTGATGCAATGATTGTTGTATAATTGTATCTACAAAAAACCAAAATATGAATGTATTTCATATTTAAGAGCTTCCAAAACATTGTACTATACAAAATATTATGACTTACCAATTTTTCATTAAGTTAAGGGCTTTAAGCGCTAACCGCTTTTGTCACTGCGACCTGTAAGATCTGTTGTAACATGGCCCTATCTTAGTTTTCTGGAAGTAGTTCCACAGTTCTTATGAAGCCAATTACTGCTCCAGGAGTCAGTTTTCCGATCTTATTGCCGCGAGATACCTTTTAACAAGATGGTCAGCTGGACAGACAGACATTCATATACAATATGTTCCGAAGTTTCTTCGTCCTCTTCGCAGAGTCGACAGATATTGTTTTCAGCTATACCAATCATACATAGATAGTATTTCATAGGACAATGACCTGTAAAGATACATGTCATAGTTCTAAGGTTCTTTTTGCTTAGAGCTAATAGCTCTTTGGCGTTTGTCAACGATGGTGAAATAGATTTCTTCGACTGACTTTAAGGCCCGGGATGTCTCTCCAATGTGAGGAGGCTATAGCTGCTTCCTCCCAGTTTTTGATTTCCTTCTTTATATGGCTTTTCAAGAGTTCACAAGAAGATTCAGGCTCGTAAAACGATAGTTTAGCTCCCTTTTTAGCGAGCTCATCTGCTTTTTCATTGCCTAGAAACTCCCTCATATGCGCCCCGGTACCCTACCCACCACAAAGTGACGTGGTTATCATTGGCCAGCCAGTTGTTGTAGGGTGTTCATGCTGCAATTCCAGACTAGCTTCGACTCACAAATGAAGACACTAAGTGCCTTTAAAGCAGCCTGACTGTTTGACAATATGTTGAATGTTGCTCCTTTTGAGACTTTTGTTTAGGTTTATTTGAGCACAGAGATTTATTGCGTAGATCTCTGCTTGAAATATGATGGGACTGGTGCCTGCGGATTCCTTTATTTGGTAACCTGAACCAAATACACCCACTCTAGTTTCTAGTCCACTGAAGGTGATCACCACTGATAACCTTATTATGTTTGGTCAAAATTGTATCAGAGACAGACATGGCCAATCTCTCTTAAAATTTCTAAGTGGCCTACGAGATCCCCAAGTTTGAAGTGTTTGGTGTGTGTGATTGAGTGCCTGGGAGCATAGCCTCTTTCTTCACTTCAAAGTGCAGAATCACTTCCAGTGCTGTAGTTGGACAGGTATTCATCATAGCACCTGTAATACATAGACAGGGTAATCATCGTTGTATTTTCCCCAACGACACTTGTGCTGTACATATTTTATAACAACTGGAGGGAAATTCTGGTTTCTGGTCGCTTAACTATCAGAATCTTTCTTGTTCTACTTACTAACCACAATAACAACATATATGAAATTTTAAATGATATCACCTTGATATATACACAAACTATAAATGTAAAACACTATTAAATATTTATATTATTAAATAATATACTTACTGTCCTTTAAAATATGACATTTATCGAGATTTTGTCCGGCAAATAGCTTCAGATTTTGACAGATGTATGTATGACAGATAACCTCGAATTTGGAAAACCGCTGCAGTGAAAATATAAAAATCAGTTCCTTAAAAGTAAAATTTATGCAATAAATTTATACTGAAATTGTAGAGGAGACTTCAAGGAATCTAATGGTGCATCGTTTGTCCTAAAAAAAGTCAATAGGAAGCGAGAAAATCGCATTTTTCTGCCAAGGCTAAAAAAAAAATTGCGTAGGGACGTTTTAGGGTAAAAAATTTCCAAATTTTTTTCTTCGCTTTTTTGACGATTTGGAAGGTTTAACCCGCAAATTTAAAGTGATAATCAATTTAGAAAAGTTTAAAGAATGTTTTTACATCAAAAAAACGAAGAATATATAATAATAAAACACGGGGGGCTAGTTGCACAAAACATTGTTAACCTCCATATTCTAACCATAGATATGTATCAAAAATACATTGGAAAATTAGCCGTTGACAACGTGATTAAAATTAACAATGTTTCATGCAACTGGGCCTAAGATTTTTTTTTTTTTTTACAACAGTAAGTTAACAATACATCTTAAAACTAAATATAAATAAATTACAATACATTTTATGAACTAAATATATCTGTAGTTGGTCTGGAAGAAGCGGCTGTAGCAAGTCCAGAATTTTCCGATGACGACTATGACTGGAAATATTTCATACATTATTAATGTCTTATTACCGGATTTTACCTAATTTTCCATGTCGTTCTGCTCTGGAAGAAGCGGCGAATTCATTTCATATCTGTAACAAACTTATACACTAGTAATTAGAACAAAATTTGGACTATTTATTAACTTAAAAACTATACTAGAGCCTATCAAAGGGAAACCGCGACCGCGATACATTCTAACATTCATTAGGGCGTCCCACACACACAAACAGTCACACAATACCTCCTAATATTTTCTGGGATATTCTTCCGTTTGTTCAGCACTAGAAATGTAGAATTGTCTGGCTATTTCTTACAGAACTGCCGCATTCAAAAAGGGTTTGTATCTGTAACAGACTCACACGGAAAGAATTAGAATTGTTTTTTTTTTAATTATTTATTAGGTTATAAACTACTATGGACCTAACAAAGGAAATCGCATTATATTCTCATTCTCAACATTCATTTGGCGTCCCACACACACACACACACACAGATAGACAGACAGACACTCAATACCTAATATTTCTTGGAATATTCTTCAAGACACTTGGTATCTTCGAGTTTTCTACAGCAAACGACAAGACATTCCATATCTATAACAGACTCAAACAAATAGAATTACAATTAAATATTGACTATTTGTTAATTTATAATCTAAATGGACCTAAACAAAGGAGAAATTTACATACAAAATTGCGACTATAAACTAATTCTACACATATTCCATACCACATTCGTTTTTTTTTTTTTTATTTGGGCGTCCCACATAACTCACAGACATTCACAAAACACTTAAAATATGATTTAATTCAACAATACATTGAAAAAAATTAAAAATTACTTACAATATTCCATCATTTGTTGTTCTTATATTGTTTACCGGCTAACCGCTTTTCACACATAATCAACAATATTTTTCTAGCACAGGCATCAATTATACCTGAAAATGATCGGCAAATTTTCCCGAATCAAATAATATATAATTTACCTTCTATTTCGTTGTATTTCTGTACAATTTTTCACCAAATATTCATTGTAAACACATAATCAACTATATTATTGTTTATAACAAATGAATTAATACAATCGCTTGGCATGCTGGCGAGTACTGCGCTAATCAAACGCGCGTCAAATTCATAATTATTTAAATATATTGTAAATCGGAATAAAATAATTCCTGGTACATTTTTACATTATTATAAAAAAATATAATAATACTTGGCTGTTTGATGCAATGATTGTTGTATAATTGTATCTACAAAAAACCAAAATATGAATGTATTTCATATTTAAGAGCTTCCAAAACATTGTACTATACAAAATATTATGACTTACCAATTTTTCATTAAGTTAAGGGCTTTAAGCGCTAACCGCTTTTGTCACTGCGACCTGTAAGATCTGTTGTAACATGGCCCTATCTTAGTTTTCTGGAAGTAGTTCCACAGTTCTTATGAAGCCAATTACTGCTCCAGGAGTCAGTTTTCCGATCTTATTGCCGCGAGATACCTTTTAACAAGATGGTCAGCTGGACAGACAGACATTCATATACAATATGTTCCGAAGTTTCTTCGTCCTCTTCGCAGAGTCGACAGATATTGTTTTCAGCTATACCAATCATACATAGATAGTATTTCATAGGACAATGACCTGTAAAGATACATGTCATAGTTCTAAGGTTCTTTTTGCTTAGAGCTAATAGCTCTTTGGCGTTTGTCAACGATGGTGAAATAGATTTCTTCGACTGACTTTAAGGCCCGGGATGTCTCTCCAATGTGAGGAGGCTATAGCTGCTTCCTCCCAGTTTTTGATTTCCTTCTTTATATGGCTTTTCAAGAGTTCACAAGAAGATTCAGGCTCGTAAAACGGTAGTTTAGCTCCCTTTTTAGCGAGCTCATCTGCTTTTTCATTGCCTAGAAACTCCCTCATATGCGCCCCGGTACCCTACCCACCACAAAGTGACGTGGTTATCATTGGCCAGCCAGTTGTTGTAGGGTGTTCATGCTGCAATTCCAGACTAGCTTCGACTCACAAATGAAGACACTAAGTGCCTTTAAAGCAGCCTGACTGTTTGACAATATGTTGAATGTTGCTCCTTTTGAGACTTTTGTTTAGGTTTATTTGAGCACAGAGATTTATTGCGTAGATCTCTGCTTGAAATATGATGGGACTGGTGCCTGCGGATTCCTTTATTTGGTAACCTGAACCAAATACACCCACTCTAGTTTCTAGTCCACTGAAGGTGATCACCACTGATAACCTTATTATGTTTGGTCAAAATTGTATCAGAGACAGACATGGCCAATCTCTCTTAAAATTTCTAAGTGGCCTACGAGATCCCCAAGTTTGAAGTGTTTGGTGTGTGTGATTGAGTGCCTGGGAGCATAGCCTCTTTCTTCACTTCAAAGTGCAGAATCACTTCCAGTGCTGTAGTTGGACAGGTATTCATCATAGCACCTGTAATACATAGACAGGGTAATCATCGTTGTATTTTCCCCAACGACACTTGTGCTGTACATATTTTATAACAACTGGAGGGAAATTCTGGTTTCTGGTCGCTTAACTATCAGAATCTTTCTTGTTCTACTTACTAACCACAATAACAACATATATGAAATTTTAAATGATATCACCTTGATATATACACAAACTATAAATGTAAAACACTATTAAATATTTATATTATTAAATAATATACTTACTGTCCTTTAAAATATGACATTTATCGAGATTTTGTCCGGCAAATAGCTTCAGATTTTGACAGATGTATGTATGACAGATAACCTCGAATTTGGAAAACCGCTGCAGTGAAAATATAAAAATCAGTTCCTTAAAAGTAAAATTTATGCAATAAATTTATACTGAAATTGTAGAGGAGACTTCAAGGAATCTAATGGTGCATCGTTTGTCCTAAAAAAAGTCAATAGGAAGCGAGAAAATCGCATTTTTCTGCCAAGGCTAAAAAAAAAATTGCGTAGGGACGTTTTAGGGTAAAAAATTTCCAAATTTTTTTCTTCGCTTTTTTGACGATTTGGAAGGTTTAACCCGCAAATTTAAAGTGATAATCAATTTAGAAAAGTTTAAAGAATGTTTTTACATCAAAAAAACGAAGAATATATAATAATAAAACACGGGGGGCTAGTTGCACAAAACATTGTTAACCTCCATATTCTAACCATAGATATGTATCAAAAATACATTGGAAAATTAGCCGTTGACAACGTGATTAAAATTAACAATGTTTCATGCAACTGGGCCTAAGATTTTTTTTTTTTTTACAACAGTAAGTTAACAATACATCTTAAAACTAAATATAAATAAATTACAATACATTTTATGAACTAAATATATCTGTAGTTGGTCTGGAAGAAGCGGCTGTAGCAAGTCCAGAATTTTCCGATGACGACTATGACTGGAAATATTTCATACATTATTAATGTCTTATTACCGGATTTTACCTAATTTTCCATGTCGTTCTGCTCTGGAAGAAGCGGCGAATTCATTTCATATCTGTAACAAACTTATACACTAGTAATTAGAACAAAATTTGGACTATTTATTAACTTAAAAACTATACTAGAGCCTATCAAAGGGAAACCGCGACCGCGATACATTCTAACATTCATTAGGGCGTCCCACACACACAAACAGTCACACAATACCTCCTAATATTTTCTGGGATATTCTTCCGTTTGTTCAGCACTAGAAATGTAGAATTGTCTGGCTATTTCTTACAGAACTGCCGCATTCAAAAAGGGTTTGTATCTGTAACAGACTCACACGGAAAGAATTAGAATTGTTTTTTTTTAATTATTTATTAGGTTATAAACTACTATGGACCTAACAAAGGAAATCGCATTATATTCTCATTCTCAACATTCATTTGGCGTCCCACACACACACACACACACACAGATAGACAGACAGACACTCAATACCTAATATTTCTTGGAATATTCTTCAAGACACTTGGTATCTTCGAGTTTTCTACAGCAAACGACAAGACATTCCATATCTATAACAGACTCAAACAAATAGAATTACAATTAAATATTGACTATTTGTTAATTTATAATCTAAATGGACCTAAACAAAGGAGAAATTTACATACAAAATTGCGACTATAAACTAATTCTACACATATTCCATACCACATTCGTTTTTTTTTTTTATTTGGGCGTCCCACATAACTCACAGACATTCACAAAACACTTAAAATATGATTTAATTCAACAATACATTGAAAAAAATTAAAAATTACTTACAATATTCCATCATTTGTTGTTCTTATATTGTTTACCGGCTAACCGCTTTTCACACATAATCAACAATATTTTTCTAGCACAGGCATCAATTATACCTGAAAATGATCGGCAAATTTTCCCGAATCAAATAATATATAATTTACCTTCTATTTCGTTGTATTTCTGTACAATTTTTCACCAAATATTCATTGTAAACACATCATCAACTATATTATTGTTTATAACAAATGAATTAATACAATCGCTTGGCATGCTGGAGAGTACTGCGCTAATCAAACGCGCGTCAAATTCATAATTATTTAAATATATTGTAAATCGGAATAAAATAATTCCTGGTACATTTTTACATTATTATAAAAAAATATAATAATACTTGGCTGTTTGATGCAATGATTGTTGTATAATTGTATCTACAAAAAACCAAAATATGAATGTATTTCATATTTAAGAGCTTCCAAAACATTGTACTATACAAAATATTATGACTTACCAATTTTTCATTAAGTTAAGGGCTTTAAGCGCTAACCGCTTTTGTCACTGCGACCTGTAAGATCTGTTGTAACATGGCCCTATCTTAGTTTTCTGGAAGTAGTTCCACAGTTCTTATGAAGCCAATTACTGCTCCAGGAGTCAGTTTTCCGATCTTATTGCCGCGAGATACCTTTTAACAAGATGGTCAGCTGGACAGACAGACATTCATATACAATATGTTCCGAAGTTTCTTCGTCCTCTTCGCAGAGTCGACAGATATTGTTTTCAGCTATACCAATCATACATAGATAGTATTTCATAGGACAATGACCTGTAAAGATACATGTCATAGTTCTAAGGTTCTTTTTGCTTAGAGCTAATAGTTCTTTGGCGTTTGTCAACGATGGTGAAATAGATTTCTTCGACTGACTTTAAGGCTCGGGATGTCTCTCCAATGTGAGGAGGCTATAGCTGCTTCCTCCCAGTTTTTGATTTCCTTCTTTATATGGCTTTTCAAGAGTTCACAAGAAGATTCAGGCTCGTAAAACGGTAGTTTAGCTCCCTTTTTAGCGAGCTCATCTGCTTTTTCATTGCCTAGAAACTCCCTCATATGCGCCCCGGTACCCTACCCACCACAAAGTGACGTGGTTATCATTGGCCAGCCAGTTGTTGTAGGGTGTTCATGCTGCAATTCCAGACTAGCTTCGACTCACAAATGAAGACACTAAGTGCCTTTAAAGCAGCCTGACTGTTTGACAATATGTTGAATGTTGCTCCTTTTGAGACTTTTGTTTAGGTTTATTTGAGCACAGAGATTTATTGCGTAGATCTCTGCTTGAAATATGATGGGACTGGTGCCTGCGGATTCCTTTATTTGGTAACCTGAACCAAATACACCCACTCTAGTTTCTAGTCCACTGAAGGTGATCACCACTGATAACCTTATTATGTTTGGTCAAAATTGTATCAGAGACAGACATGGCCAATCTCTCTTAAAATTTCTAAGTGGCCTACGAGATCCCCAAGTTTGAAGTGTTTGGTGTGTGTGATTGAGTGCCTGGGAGCATAGCCTCTTTCTTCACTTCCAGTGCTGTAGTTGGACAGGTATTCATCATAGCACCTGTAATACATAGACAGGGTAATCATCGTTGTATTTTCCCCAACGACACTTGTGCTGTACATATTTTATAACAACTGGAGGGAAATTCTGGTTTCTGGTCGCTTAACTATCAGAATCTTTCTTGTTCTACTTACTAACCACAATAACAACATATATGAAATTTTAAATGATATCACCTTGATATATACACAAACTATAAATGTAAAACACTATTAAATATTTATATTATTAAATAATATACTTACTGTCCTTTAAAATATGACATTTATCGAGATTTTGTCCGGCAAATAGCTTCAGATTTTGACAGATGTATGTATGACAGATAACCTCGAATTTGGAAAACCGCTGCAGTGAAAATATAAAAATCAGTTCCTTAAAAGTAAAATTTATGCAATAAATTTATACTGAAATTGTAGAGGAGACTTCAAGGAATCTAATGGTGCATCGTTTGTCCTAAAAAAAGTCAATAGGAAGCGAGAAAATCGCATTTTTCTGCCAAGGCTAAAAAAAAAATTGCGTAGGGACGTTTTAGGGTAAAAAATTTCCAAATTTTTTTCTTCGCTTTTTTGACGATTTGGAAGGTTTAACCCGCAAATTTAAAGTGATAATCAATTTAGAAAAGTTTAAAGAATGTTTTTACATCAAAAAAACGAAGAATATATAATAATAAAACACGGGGGGCTAGTTGCACAAAACATTGTTAACCTCCATATTCTAACCATAGATATGTATCAAAAATACATTGGAAAATTAGCCGTTGACAACGTGATTAAAATTAACAATGTTTCATGCAACTGGGCCTAAGATTTTTTTTTTTTTTACAACAGTAAGTTAACAATACATCTTAAAACTAAATATAAATAAATTACAATACATTTTATGAACTAAATATATCTGTAGTTGGTCTGGAAGAAGCGGCTGTAGCAAGTCCAGAATTTTCCGATGACGACTATGACTGGAAATATTTCATACATTATTAATGTCTTATTACCGGATTTTACCTAATTTTCCATGTCGTTCTGCTCTGGAAGAAGCGGCGAATTCATTTCATATCTGTAACAAACTTATACACTAGTAATTAGAACAAAATTTGGACTATTTATTAACTTAAAAACTATACTAGAGCCTATCAAAGGGAAACCGCGACCGCGATACATTCTAACATTCATTAGGGCGTCCCACACACACAAACAGTCACACAATACCTCCTAATATTTTCTGGGATATTCTTCCGTTTGTTCAGCACTAGAAATGTAGAATTGTCTGGCTATTTCTTACAGAACTGCCGCATTCAAAAAGGGTTTGTATCTGTAACAGACTCACACGGAAAGAATTAGAATTGTTTTTTTTTAATTATTTATTAGGTTATAAACTACTATGGACCTAACAAAGGAAATCGCATTATATTCTCATTCTCAACATTCATTTGGCGTCCCACACACACACACACACACACAGATAGACAGACAGACACTCAATACCTAATATTTCTTGGAATATTCTTCAAGACACTTGGTATCTTCGAGTTTTCTACAGCAAACGACAAGACATTCCATATCTATAACAGACTCAAACAAATAGAATTACAATTAAATATTGACTATTTGTTAATTTATAATCTAAATGGACCTAAACAAAGGAGAAATTTACATACAAAATTGCGACTATAAACTAATTCTACACATATTCCATACCACATTCGTTTTTTTTTTTTATTTGGGCGTCCCACATAACTCACAGACATTCACAAAACACTTAAAATATGATTTAATTCAACAATACATTGAAAAAAATTAAAAATTACTTACAATATTCCATCATTTGTTGTTCTTATATTGTTTACCGGCTAACCGCTTTTCACACATAATCAACAATATTTTTCTAGCACAGGCATCAATTATACCTGAAAATGATCGGCAAATTTTCCCGAATCAAATAATATATAATTTACCTTCTATTTCGTTGTATTTCTGTACAATTTTTCACCAAATATTCATTGTAAACACATCATCAACTATATTATTGTTTATAACAAATGAATTAATACAATCGCTTGGCATGCTGGAGAGTACTGCGCTAATCAAACGCGCGTCAAATTCATAATTATTTAAATATATTGTAAATCGGAATAAAATAATTCCTGGTACATTTTTACATTATTATAAAAAAATATAATAATACTTGGCTGTTTGATGCAATGATTGTTGTATAATTGTATCTACAAAAAACCAAAATATGAATGTATTTCATATTTAAGAGCTTCCAAAACATTGTACTATACAAAATATTATGACTTACCAATTTTTCATTAAGTTAAGGGCTTTAAGCGCTAACCGCTTTTGTCACTGCGACCTGTAAGATCTGTTGTAACATGGCCCTATCTTAGTTTTCTGGAAGTAGTTCCACAGTTCTTATGAAGCCAATTACTGCTCCAGGAGTCAGTTTTCCGATCTTATTGCCGCGAGATACCTTTTAACAAGATGGTCAGCTGGACAGACAGACATTCATATACAATATGTTCCGAAGTTTCTTCGTCCTCTTCGCAGAGTCGACAGATATTGTTTTCAGCTATACCAATCATACATAGATAGTATTTCATAGGACAATGACCTGTAAAGATACATGTCATAGTTCTAAGGTTCTTTTTGCTTAGAGCTAATAGTTCTTTGGCGTTTGTCAACGATGGTGAAATAGATTTCTTCGACTGACTTTAAGGCTCGGGATGTCTCTCCAATGTGAGGAGGCTATAGCTGCTTCCTCCCAGTTTTTGATTTCCTTCTTTATATGGCTTTTCAAGAGTTCACAAGAAGATTCAGGCTCGTAAAACGGTAGTTTAGCTCCCTTTTTAGCGAGCTCATCTGCTTTTTCATTGCCTAGAAACTCCCTCATATGCGCCCCGGTACCCTACCCACCACAAAGTGACGTGGTTATCATTGGCCAGCCAGTTGTTGTAGGGTGTTCATGCTGCAATTCCAGACTAGCTTCGACTCACAAATGAAGACACTAAGTGCCTTTAAAGCAGCCTGACTGTTTGACAATATGTTGAATGTTGCTCCTTTTGAGACTTTTGTTTAGGTTTATTTGAGCACAGAGATTTATTGCGTAGATCTCTGCTTGAAATATGATGGGACTGGTGCCTGCGGATTCCTTTATTTGGTAACCTGAACCAAATACACCCACTCTAGTTTCTAGTCCACTGAAGGTGATCACCACTGATAACCTTATTATGTTTGGTCAAAATTGTATCAGAGACAGACATGGCCAATCTCTCTTAAAATTTCTAAGTGGCCTACGAGATCCCCAAGTTTGAAGTGTTTGGTGTGTGTGATTGAGTGCCTGGGAGCATAGCCTCTTTCTTCACTTCAAAGTGCAGAATCACTTCCAGTGCTGTAGTTGGACAGGTATTCATCATAGCACCTGTAATACATAGACAGGGTAATCATCGTTGTATTTTCCCCAACGACACTTGTGCTGTACATATTTTATAACAACTGGAGGGAAATTCTGGTTTCTGGTCGCTTAACTATCAGAATCTTTCTTGTTCTACTTACTAACCACAATAACAACATATATGAAATTTTAAATGATATCACCTTGATATATACACAAACTATAAATGTAAAACACTATTAAATATTTATATTATTAAATAATATACTTACTGTCCTTTAAAATATGACATTTATCGAGATTTTGTCCGGCAAATAGCTTCAGATTTTGACAGATGTATGTATGACAGATAACCTCGAATTTGGAAAACCGCTGCAGTGAAAATATAAAAATCAGTTCCTTAAAAGTAAAATTTATGCAATAAATTTATACTGAAATTGTAGAGGAGACTTCAAGGAATCTAATGGTGCATCGTTTGTCCTAAAAAAGTCAATAGGAAGCGAGAAAATCGCATTTTTCTGCCAAGGCTAAAAAAAAAATTGCGTAGGGACGTTTTAGGGTAAAAAATTTCCAAATTTTTTTCTTCGCTTTTTTGACGATTTGGAAGGTTTAACCCGCAAATTTAAAGTGATAATCAATTTAGAAAAGTTTAAAGAATGTTTTTACATCAAAAAAACGAAGAATATATAATAATAAAACACGGGGGGCTAGTTGCACAAAACATTGTTAACCTCCATATTCTAACCATAGATATGTATCAAAAATACATTGGAAAATTAGCCGTTGACAACGTGATTAAAATTAACAATGTTTCATGCAACTGGGCCTAAGATTTTTTTTTTTTTTTACAACAGTAAGTTAACAATACATCTTAAAACTAAATATAAATAAATTACAATACATTTTATGAACTAAATATATCTGTAGTTGGTCTGGAAGAAGCGGCTGTAGCAAGTCCAGAATTTTCCGATGACGACTATGACTGGAAATATTTCATACATTATTAATGTCTTATTACCGGATTTTACCTAATTTTCCATGTCGTTCTGCTCTGGAAGAAGCGGCGAATTCATTTCATATCTGTAACAAACTTATACACTAGTAATTAGAACAAAATTTGGACTATTTATTAACTTAAAAACTATACTAGAGCCTATCAAAGGGAAACCGCGACCGCGATACATTCTAACATTCATTAGGGCGTCCCACACACACAAACAGTCACACAATACCTCCTAATATTTTCTGGGATATTCTTCCGTTTGTTCAGCACTAGAAATGTAGAATTGTCTGGCTATTTCTTACAGAACTGCCGCATTCAAAAAGGGTTTGTATCTGTAACAGACTCACACGGAAAGAATTAGAATTGTTTTTTTTTTAATTATTTATTAGGTTATAAACTACTATGTACCTAACAAAGGAAATCGCATTATATTCTCATTCTCAACATTCATTTGGCGTCCCACACACACACACACACACAGATAGACAGACAGACACTCAATACCTAATATTTCTTGGAATATTCTTCAAGACACTTGGTATCTTCGAGTTTTCTACAGCAAACGACAAGACATTCCATATCTATAACAGACTCAAACAAATAGAATTACAATTAAATATTGACTATTTGTTAATTTATAATCTAAATGGACCTAAACAAAGGAGAAATTTACATACAAAATTGCGACTATAAACTAATTCTACACATATTCCATACCACATTCGTTTTTTTTTTTTTTATTTGGGCGTCCCACATAACTCACAGACATTCACAAAACACTTAAAATATGATTTAATTCAACAATACATTGAAAAAAATTAAAAATTACTTACAATATTCCATCATTTGTTGTTCTTATATTGTTTACCGGCTAACCGCTTTTCACACATAATCAACAATATTTTTCTAGCACAGGCATCAATTATACCTGAAAATGATCGGCAAATTTTCCCGAATCAAATAATATATAATTTACCTTCTATTTCGTTGTATTTCTGTACAATTTTTCACCAAATATTCATTGTAAACACATAATCAACTATATTATTGTTTATAACAAATGAATTAATACAATCGCTTGGCATGCTGGCGAGTACTGCGCTAATCAAACGCGCGTCAAATTCATAATTATTTAAATATATTGTAAATCGGAATAAAATAATTCCTGGTACATTTTTACATTATTATAAAAAAATATAATAATACTTGGCTGTTTGATGCAATGATTGTTGTATAATTGTATCTACAAAAAACCAAAATATGAATGTATTTCATATTTAAGAGCTTCCAAAACATTGTACTATACAAAATATTATGACTTACCAATTTTTCATTAAGTTAAGGGCTTTAAGCGCTAACCGCTTTTGTCACTGCGACCTGTAAGATCTGTTGTAACATGGCCCTATCTTAGTTTTCTGGAAGTAGTTCCACAGTTCTTATGAAGCCAATTACTGCTCCAGGAGTCAGTTTTCCGATCTTATTGCCGCGAGATACCTTTTAACAAGATGGTCAGCTGGACAGACAGACATTCATATACAATATGTTCCGAAGTTTCTTCGTCCTCTTCGCAGAGTCGACAGATATTGTTTTCAGCTATACCAATCATACATAGATAGTATTTCATAGGACAATGACCTGTAAAGATACATGTCATAGTTCTAAGGTTCTTTTTGCTTAGAGCTAATAGCTCTTTGGCGTTTGTCAACGATGGTGAAATAGATTTCTTCGACTGACTTTAAGGCCCGGGATGTCTCTCCAATGTGAGGAGGCTATAGCTGCTTCCTCCCAGTTTTTGATTTCCTTCTTTATATGGCTTTTCAAGAGTTCACAAGAAGATTCAGGCTCGTAAAACGGTAGTTTAGCTCCCTTTTTAGCGAGCTCATCTGCTTTTTCATTGCCTAGAAACTCCCTCATATGCGCCCCGGTACCCTACCCACCACAAAGTGACGTGGTTATCATTGGCCAGCCAGTTGTTGTAGGGTGTTCATGCTGCAATTCCAGACTAGCTTCGACTCACAAATGAAGACACTAAGTGCCTTTAAAGCAGCCTGACTGTTTGACAATATGTTGAATGTTGCTCCTTTTGAGACTTTTGTTTAGGTTTATTTGAGCACAGAGATTTATTGCGTAGATCTCTGCTTGAAATATGATGGGACTGGTGCCTGCGGATTCCTTTATTTGGTAACCTGAACCAAATACACCCACTCTAGTTTCTAGTCCACTGAAGGTGATCACCACTGATAACCTTATTATGTTTGGTCAAAATTGTATCAGAGACAGACATGGCCAATCTCTCTTAAAATTTCTAAGTGGCCTACGAGATCCCCAAGTTTGAAGTGTTTGGTGTGTGTGATTGAGTGCCTGGGAGCATAGCCTCTTTCTTCACTTCAAAGTGCAGAATCACTTCCAGTGCTGTAGTTGGACAGGTATTCATCATAGCACCTGTAATACATAGACAGGGTAATCATCGTTGTATTTTCCCCAACGACACTTGTGCTGTACATATTTTATAACAACTGGAGGGAAATTCTGGTTTCTGGTCGCTTAACTATCAGAATCTTTCTTGTTCTACTTACTAACCACAATAACAACATATATGAAATTTTAAATGATATCACCTTGATATATACACAAACTATAAATGTAAAACACTATTAAATATTTATATTATTAAATAATATACTTACTGTCCTTTAAAATATGACATTTATCGAGATTTTGTCCGGCAAATAGCTTCAGATTTTGACAGATGTATGTATGACAGATAACCTCGAATTTGGAAAACCGCTGCAGTGAAAATATAAAAATCAGTTCCTTAAAAGTAAAATTTATGCAATAAATTTATACTGAAATTGTAGAGGAGACTTCAAGGAATCTAATGGTGCATCGTTTGTCCTAAAAAAGTCAATAGGAAGCGAGAAAATCGCATTTTTCTGCCAAGGCTAAAAAAAAAATTGCGTAGGGACGTTTTAGGGTAAAAAATTTCCAAATTTTTTTCTTCGCTTTTTTGACGATTTGGAAGGTTTAACCCGCAAATTTAAAGTGATAATCAATTTAGAAAAGTTTAAAGAATGTTTTTACATCAAAAAAACGAAGAATATATAATAATAAAACACGGGGGGCTAGTTGCACAAAACATTGTTAACCTCCATATTCTAACCATAGATATGTATCAAAAATACATTGGAAAATTAGCCGTTGACAACGTGATTAAAATTAACAATGTTTCATGCAACTGGGCCTAAGATTTTTTTTTTTTTTTACAACAGTAAGTTAACAATACATCTTAAAACTAAATATAAATAAATTACAATACATTTTATGAACTAAATATATCTGTAGTTGGTCTGGAAGAAGCGGCTGTAGCAAGTCCAGAATTTTCCGATGACGACTATGACTGGAAATATTTCATACATTATTAATGTCTTATTACCGGATTTTACCTAATTTTCCATGTCGTTCTGCTCTGGAAGAAGCGGCGAATTCATTTCATATCTGTAACAAACTTATACACTAGTAATTAGAACAAAATTTGGACTATTTATTAACTTAAAAACTATACTAGAGCCTATCAAAGGGAAACCGCGACCGCGATACATTCTAACATTCATTAGGGCGTCCCACACACACAAACAGTCACACAATACCTCCTAATATTTTCTGGGATATTCTTCCGTTTGTTCAGCACTAGAAATGTAGAATTGTCTGGCTATTTCTTACAGAACTGCCGCATTCAAAAAGGGTTTGTATCTGTAACAGACTCACACGGAAAGAATTAGAATTGTTTTTTTTTTAATTATTTATTAGGTTATAAACTACTATGTACCTAACAAAGGAAATCGCATTATATTCTCATTCTCAACATTCATTTGGCGTCCCACACACACACACACACACAGATAGACAGACAGACACTCAATACCTAATATTTCTTGGAATATTCTTCAAGACACTTGGTATCTTCGAGTTTTCTACAGCAAACGACAAGACATTCCATATCTATAACAGACTCAAACAAATAGAATTACAATTAAATATTGACTATTTGTTAATTTATAATCTAAATGGACCTAAACAAAGGAGAAATTTACATACAAAATTGCGACTATAAACTAATTCTACACATATTCCATACCACATTCGTTTTTTTTTTTTTTATTTGGGCGTCCCACATAACTCACAGACATTCACAAAACACTTAAAATATGATTTAATTCAACAATACATTGAAAAAAATTAAAAATTACTTACAATATTCCATCATTTGTTGTTCTTATATTGTTTACCGGCTAACCGCTTTTCACACATAATCAACAATATTTTTCTAGCACAGGCATCAATTATACCTGAAAATGATCGGCAAATTTTCCCGAATCAAATAATATATAATTTACCTTCTATTTCGTTGTATTTCTGTACAATTTTTCACCAAATATTCATTGTAAACACATAATCAACTATATTATTGTTTATAACAAATGAATTAATACAATCGCTTGGCATGCTGGCGAGTACTGCGCTAATCAAACGCGCGTCAAATTCATAATTATTTAAATATATTGTAAATCGGAATAAAATAATTCCTGGTACATTTTTACATTATTATAAAAAAATATAATAATACTTGGCTGTTTGATGCAATGATTGTTGTATAATTGTATCTACAAAAAACCAAAATATGAATGTATTTCATATTTAAGAGCTTCCAAAACATTGTACTATACAAAATATTATGACTTACCAATTTTTCATTAAGTTAAGGGCTTTAAGCGCTAACCGCTTTTGTCACTGCGACCTGTAAGATCTGTTGTAACATGGCCCTATCTTAGTTTTCTGGAAGTAGTTCCACAGTTCTTATGAAGCCAATTACTGCTCCAGGAGTCAGTTTTCCGATCTTATTGCCGCGAGATACCTTTTAACAAGATGGTCAGCTGGACAGACAGACATTCATATACAATATGTTCCGAAGTTTCTTCGTCCTCTTCGCAGAGTCGACAGATATTGTTTTCAGCTATACCAATCATACATAGATAGTATTTCATAGGACAATGACCTGTAAAGATACATGTCATAGTTCTAAGGTTCTTTTTGCTTAGAGCTAATAGCTCTTTGGCGTTTGTCAACGATGGTGAAATAGATTTCTTCGACTGACTTTAAGGCCCGGGATGTCTCTCCAATGTGAGGAGGCTATAGCTGCTTCCTCCCAGTTTTTGATTTCCTTCTTTATATGGCTTTTCAAGAGTTCACAAGAAGATTCAGGCTCGTAAAACGGTAGTTTAGCTCCCTTTTTAGCGAGCTCATCTGCTTTTTCATTGCCTAGAAACTCCCTCATATGCGCCCCGGTACCCTACCCACCACAAAGTGACGTGGTTATCATTGGCCAGCCAGTTGTTGTAGGGTGTTCATGCTGCAATTCCAGACTAGCTTCGACTCACAAATGAAGACACTAAGTGCCTTTAAAGCAGCCTGACTGTTTGACAATATGTTGAATGTTGCTCCTTTTGAGACTTTTGTTTAGGTTTATTTGAGCACAGAGATTTATTGCGTAGATCTCTGCTTGAAATATGATGGGACTGGTGCCTGCGGATTCCTTTATTTGGTAACCTGAACCAAATACACCCACTCTAGTTTCTAGTCCACTGAAGGTGATCACCACTGATAACCTTATTATGTTTGGTCAAAATTGTATCAGAGACAGACATGGCCAATCTCTCTTAAAATTTCTAAGTGGCCTACGAGATCCCCAAGTTTGAAGTGTTTGGTGTGTGTGATTGAGTGCCTGGGAGCATAGCCTCTTTCTTCACTTCAAAGTGCAGAATCACTTCCAGTGCTGTAGTTGGACAGGTATTCATCATAGCACCTGTAATACATAGACAGGGTAATCATCGTTGTATTTTCCCCAACGACACTTGTGCTGTACATATTTTATAACAACTGGAGGGAAATTCTGGTTTCTGGTCGCTTAACTATCAGAATCTTTCTTGTTCTACTTACTAACCACAATAACAACATATATGAAATTTTAAATGATATCACCTTGATATATACACAAACTATAAATGTAAAACACTATTAAATATTTATATTATTAAATAATATACTTACTGTCCTTTAAAATATGACATTTATCGAGATTTTGTCCGGCAAATAGCTTCAGATTTTGACAGATGTATGTATGACAGATAACCTCGAATTTGGAAAACCGCTGCAGTGAAAATATAAAAATCAGTTCCTTAAAAGTAAAATTTATGCAATAAATTTATACTGAAATTGTAGAGGAGACTTCAAGGAATCTAATGGTGCATCGTTTGTCCTAAAAAAAGTCAATAGGAAGCGAGAAAATCGCATTTTTCTGCCAAGGCTAAAAAAAAAATTGCGTAGGGACGTTTTAGGGTAAAAAATTTCCAAATTTTTTTCTTCGCTTTTTTGACGATTTGGAAGGTTTAACCCGCAAATTTAAAGTGATAATCAATTTAGAAAAGTTTAAAGAATGTTTTTACATCAAAAAAACGAAGAATATATAATAATAAAACACGGGGGGCTAGTTGCACAAAACATTGTTAACCTCCATATTCTAACCATAGATATGTATCAAAAATACATTGGAAAATTAGCCGTTGACAACGTGATTAAAATTAACAATGTTTCATGCAACTGGGCCTAAGATTTTTTTTTTTTTTACAACAGTAAGTTAACAATACATCTTAAAACTAAATATAAATAAATTACAATACATTTTATGAACTAAATATATCTGTAGTTGGTCTGGAAGAAGCGGCTGTAGCAAGTCCAGAATTTTCCGATGACGACTATGACTGGAAATATTTCATACATTATTAATGTCTTATTACCGGATTTTACCTAATTTTCCATGTCGTTCTGCTCTGGAAGAAGCGGCGAATTCATTTCATATCTGTAACAAACTTATACACTAGTAATTAGAACAAAATTTGGACTATTTATTAACTTAAAAACTATACTAGAGCCTATCAAAGGGAAACCGCGACCGCGATACATTCTAACATTCATTAGGGCGTCCCACACACACAAACAGTCACACAATACCTCCTAATATTTTCTGGGATATTCTTCCGTTTGTTCAGCACTAGAAATGTAGAATTGTCTGGCTATTTCTTACAGAACTGCCGCATTCAAAAAGGGTTTGTATCTGTAACAGACTCACACGGAAAGAATTAGAATTGTTTTTTTTTAATTATTTATTAGGTTATAAACTACTATGGACCTAACAAAGGAAATCGCATTATATTCTCATTCTCAACATTCATTTGGCGTCCCACACACACACACACACACACAGATAGACAGACAGACACTCAATACCTAATATTTCTTGGAATATTCTTCAAGACACTTGGTATCTTCGAGTTTTCTACAGCAAACGACAAGACATTCCATATCTATAACAGACTCAAACAAATAGAATTACAATTAAATATTGACTATTTGTTAATTTATAATCTAAATGGACCTAAACAAAGGAGAAATTTACATACAAAATTGCGACTATAAACTAATTCTACACATATTCCATACCACATTCGTTTTTTTTTTTTATTTGGGCGTCCCACATAACTCACAGACATTCACAAAACACTTAAAATATGATTTAATTCAACAATACATTGAAAAAAATTAAAAATTACTTACAATATTCCATCATTTGTTGTTCTTATATTGTTTACCGGCTAACCGCTTTTCACACATAATCAACAATATTTTTCTAGCACAGGCATCAATTATACCTGAAAATGATCGGCAAATTTTCCCGAATCAAATAATATATAATTTACCTTCTATTTCGTTGTATTTCTGTACAATTTTTCACCAAATATTCATTGTAAACACATCATCAACTATATTATTGTTTATAACAAATGAATTAATACAATCGCTTGGCATGCTGGAGAGTACTGCGCTAATCAAACGCGCGTCAAATTCATAATTATTTAAATATATTGTAAATCGGAATAAAATAATTCCTGGTACATTTTTACATTATTATAAAAAAATATAATAATACTTGGCTGTTTGATGCAATGATTGTTGTATAATTGTATCTACAAAAAACCAAAATATGAATGTATTTCATATTTAAGAGCTTCCAAAACATTGTACTATACAAAATATTATGACTTACCAATTTTTCATTAAGTTAAGGGCTTTAAGCGCTAACCGCTTTTGTCACTGCGACCTGTAAGATCTGTTGTAACATGGCCCTATCTTAGTTTTCTGGAAGTAGTTCCACAGTTCTTATGAAGCCAATTACTGCTCCAGGAGTCAGTTTTCCGATCTTATTGCCGCGAGATACCTTTTAACAAGATGGTCAGCTGGACAGACAGACATTCATATACAATATGTTCCGAAGTTTCTTCGTCCTCTTCGCAGAGTCGACAGATATTGTTTTCAGCTATACCAATCATACATAGATAGTATTTCATAGGACAATGACCTGTAAAGATACATGTCATAGTTCTAAGGTTCTTTTTGCTTAGAGCTAATAGTTCTTTGGCGTTTGTCAACGATGGTGAAATAGATTTCTTCGACTGACTTTAAGGCTCGGGATGTCTCTCCAATGTGAGGAGGCTATAGCTGCTTCCTCCCAGTTTTTGATTTCCTTCTTTATATGGCTTTTCAAGAGTTCACAAGAAGATTCAGGCTCGTAAAACGGTAGTTTAGCTCCCTTTTTAGCGAGCTCATCTGCTTTTTCATTGCCTAGAAACTCCCTCATATGCGCCCCGGTACCCTACCCACCACAAAGTGACGTGGTTATCATTGGCCAGCCAGTTGTTGTAGGGTGTTCATGCTGCAATTCCAGACTAGCTTCGACTCACAAATGAAGACACTAAGTGCCTTTAAAGCAGCCTGACTGTTTGACAATATGTTGAATGTTGCTCCTTTTGAGACTTTTGTTTAGGTTTATTTGAGCACAGAGATTTATTGCGTAGATCTCTGCTTGAAATATGATGGGACTGGTGCCTGCGGATTCCTTTATTTGGTAACCTGAACCAAATACACCCACTCTAG
Source organism: Harpalus rufipes (assembly GCA_951394225.1). Taxonomy (NCBI): domain Eukaryota; kingdom Metazoa; phylum Arthropoda; class Insecta; order Coleoptera; family Carabidae; genus Harpalus; species Harpalus rufipes. The sequence goes on from OX596280.1 coordinate 51,862,836, forward strand.
TTTCTAGTCCACTGAAGGTGATCACCACTGATAACCTTATTATGTTTGGTCAAAATTGTATCAGAGACAGACATGGCCAATCTCTCTTAAAATTTCTAAGTGGCCTACGAGATCCCCAAGTTTGAAGTGTTTGGTGTGTGTGATTGAGTGCCTGGGAGCATAGCCTCTTTCTTCACTTCAAAGTGCAGAATCACTTCCAGTGCTGTAGTTGGACAGGTATTCATCATAGCACCTGTAATACATAGACAGGGTAATCATCGTTGTATTTTCCCCAACGACACTTGTGCTGTACATATTTTATAACAACTGGAGGGAAATTCTGGTTTCTGGTCGCTTAACTATCAGAATCTTTCTTGTTCTACTTACTAACCACAATAACAACATATATGAAATTTTAAATGATATCACCTTGATATATACACAAACTATAAATGTAAAACACTATTAAATATTTATATTATTAAATAATATACTTACTGTCCTTTAAAATATGACATTTATCGAGATTTTGTCCGGCAAATAGCTTCAGATTTTGACAGATGTATGTATGACAGATAACCTCGAATTTGGAAAACCGCTGCAGTGAAAATATAAAAATCAGTTCCTTAAAAGTAAAATTTATGCAATAAATTTATACTGAAATTGTAGAGGAGACTTCAAGGAATCTAATGGTGCATCGTTTGTCCTAAAAAAGTCAATAGGAAGCGAGAAAATCGCATTTTTCTGCCAAGGCTAAAAAAAAAATTGCGTAGGGACGTTTTAGGGTAAAAAATTTCCAAATTTTTTTCTTCGCTTTTTTGACGATTTGGAAGGTTTAACCCGCAAATTTAAAGTGATAATCAATTTAGAAAAGTTTAAAGAATGTTTTTACATCAAAAAAACGAAGAATATATAATAATAAAACACGGGGGGCTAGTTGCACAAAACATTGTTAACCTCCATATTCTAACCATAGATATGTATCAAAAATACATTGGAAAATTAGCCGTTGACAACGTGATTAAAATTAACAATGTTTCATGCAACTGGGCCTAAGATTTTTTTTTTTTTTTACAACAGTAAGTTAACAATACATCTTAAAACTAAATATAAATAAATTACAATACATTTTATGAACTAAATATATCTGTAGTTGGTCTGGAAGAAGCGGCTGTAGCAAGTCCAGAATTTTCCGATGACGACTATGACTGGAAATATTTCATACATTATTAATGTCTTATTACCGGATTTTACCTAATTTTCCATGTCGTTCTGCTCTGGAAGAAGCGGCGAATTCATTTCATATCTGTAACAAACTTATACACTAGTAATTAGAACAAAATTTGGACTATTTATTAACTTAAAAACTATACTAGAGCCTATCAAAGGGAAACCGCGACCGCGATACATTCTAACATTCATTAGGGCGTCCCACACACACAAACAGTCACACAATACCTCCTAATATTTTCTGGGATATTCTTCCGTTTGTTCAGCACTAGAAATGTAGAATTGTCTGGCTATTTCTTACAGAACTGCCGCATTCAAAAAGGGTTTGTATCTGTAACAGACTCACACGGAAAGAATTAGAATTGTTTTTTTTTTAATTATTTATTAGGTTATAAACTACTATGTACCTAACAAAGGAAATCGCATTATATTCTCATTCTCAACATTCATTTGGCGTCCCACACACACACACACACACAGATAGACAGACAGACACTCAATACCTAATATTTCTTGGAATATTCTTCAAGACACTTGGTATCTTCGAGTTTTCTACAGCAAACGACAAGACATTCCATATCTATAACAGACTCAAACAAATAGAATTACAATTAAATATTGACTATTTGTTAATTTATAATCTAAATGGACCTAAACAAAGGAGAAATTTACATACAAAATTGCGACTATAAACTAATTCTACACATATTCCATACCACATTCGTTTTTTTTTTTTTTATTTGGGCGTCCCACATAACTCACAGACATTCACAAAACACTTAAAATATGATTTAATTCAACAATACATTGAAAAAAATTAAAAATTACTTACAATATTCCATCATTTGTTGTTCTTATATTGTTTACCGGCTAACCGCTTTTCACACATAATCAACAATATTTTTCTAGCACAGGCATCAATTATACCTGAAAATGATCGGCAAATTTTCCCGAATCAAATAATATATAATTTACCTTCTATTTCGTTGTATTTCTGTACAATTTTTCACCAAATATTCATTGTAAACACATAATCAACTATATTATTGTTTATAACAAATGAATTAATACAATCGCTTGGCATGCTGGCGAGTACTGCGCTAATCAAACGCGCGTCAAATTCATAATTATTTAAATATATTGTAAATCGGAATAAAATAATTCCTGGTACATTTTTACATTATTATAAAAAAATATAATAATACTTGGCTGTTTGATGCAATGATTGTTGTATAATTGTATCTACAAAAAACCAAAATATGAATGTATTTCATATTTAAGAGCTTCCAAAACATTGTACTATACAAAATATTATGACTTACCAATTTTTCATTAAGTTAAGGGCTTTAAGCGCTAACCGCTTTTGTCACTGCGACCTGTAAGATCTGTTGTAACATGGCCCTATCTTAGTTTTCTGGAAGTAGTTCCACAGTTCTTATGAAGCCAATTACTGCTCCAGGAGTCAGTTTTCCGATCTTATTGCCGCGAGATACCTTTTAACAAGATGGTCAGCTGGACAGACAGACATTCATATACAATATGTTCCGAAGTTTCTTCGTCCTCTTCGCAGAGTCGACAGATATTGTTTTCAGCTATACCAATCATACATAGATAGTATTTCATAGGACAATGACCTGTAAAGATACATGTCATAGTTCTAAGGTTCTTTTTGCTTAGAGCTAATAGCTCTTTGGCGTTTGTCAACGATGGTGAAATAGATTTCTTCGACTGACTTTAAGGCCCGGGATGTCTCTCCAATGTGAGGAGGCTATAGCTGCTTCCTCCCAGTTTTTGATTTCCTTCTTTATATGGCTTTTCAAGAGTTCACAAGAAGATTCAGGCTCGTAAAACGGTAGTTTAGCTCCCTTTTTAGCGAGCTCATCTGCTTTTTCATTGCCTAGAAACTCCCTCATATGCGCCCCGGTACCCTACCCACCACAAAGTGACGTGGTTATCATTGGCCAGCCAGTTGTTGTAGGGTGTTCATGCTGCAATTCCAGACTAGCTTCGACTCACAAATGAAGACACTAAGTGCCTTTAAAGCAGCCTGACTGTTTGACAATATGTTGAATGTTGCTCCTTTTGAGACTTTTGTTTAGGTTTATTTGAGCACAGAGATTTATTGCGTAGATCTCTGCTTGAAATATGATGGGACTGGTGCCTGCGGATTCCTTTATTTGGTAACCTGAACCAAATACACCCACTCTAGTTTCTAGTCCACTGAAGGTGATCACCACTGATAACCTTATTATGTTTGGTCAAAATTGTATCAGAGACAGACATGGCCAATCTCTCTTAAAATTTCTAAGTGGCCTACGAGATCCCCAAGTTTGAAGTGTTTGGTGTGTGTGATTGAGTGCCTGGGAGCATAGCCTCTTTCTTCACTTCAAAGTGCAGAATCACTTCCAGTGCTGTAGTTGGACAGGTATTCATCATAGCACCTGTAATACATAGACAGGGTAATCATCGTTGTATTTTCCCCAACGACACTTGTGCTGTACATATTTTATAACAACTGGAGGGAAATTCTGGTTTCTGGTCGCTTAACTATCAGAATCTTTCTTGTTCTACTTACTAACCACAATAACAACATATATGAAATTTTAAATGATATCACCTTGATATATACACAAACTATAAATGTAAAACACTATTAAATATTTATATTATTAAATAATATACTTACTGTCCTTTAAAATATGACATTTATCGAGATTTTGTCCGGCAAATAGCTTCAGATTTTGACAGATGTATGTATGACAGATAACCTCGAATTTGGAAAACCGCTGCAGTGAAAATATAAAAATCAGTTCCTTAAAAGTAAAATTTATGCAATAAATTTATACTGAAATTGTAGAGGAGACTTCAAGGAATCTAATGGTGCATCGTTTGTCCTAAAAAAGTCAATAGGAAGCGAGAAAATCGCATTTTTCTGCCAAGGCTAAAAAAAAAATTGCGTAGGGACGTTTTAGGGTAAAAAATTTCCAAATTTTTTTCTTCGCTTTTTTGACGATTTGGAAGGTTTAACCCGCAAATTTAAAGTGATAATCAATTTAGAAAAGTTTAAAGAATGTTTTTACATCAAAAAAACGAAGAATATATAATAATAAAACACGGGGGGCTAGTTGCACAAAACATTGTTAACCTCCATATTCTAACCATAGATATGTATCAAAAATACATTGGAAAATTAGCCGTTGACAACGTGATTAAAATTAACAATGTTTCATGCAACTGGGCCTAAGATTTTTTTTTTTTTTTACAACAGTAAGTTAACAATACATCTTAAAACTAAATATAAATAAATTACAATACATTTTATGAACTAAATATATCTGTAGTTGGTCTGGAAGAAGCGGCTGTAGCAAGTCCAGAATTTTCCGATGACGACTATGACTGGAAATATTTCATACATTATTAATGTCTTATTACCGGATTTTACCTAATTTTCCATGTCGTTCTGCTCTGGAAGAAGCGGCGAATTCATTTCATATCTGTAACAAACTTATACACTAGTAATTAGAACAAAATTTGGACTATTTATTAACTTAAAAACTATACTAGAGCCTATCAAAGGGAAACCGCGACCGCGATACATTCTAACATTCATTAGGGCGTCCCACACACACAAACAGTCACACAATACCTCCTAATATTTTCTGGGATATTCTTCCGTTTGTTCAGCACTAGAAATGTAGAATTGTCTGGCTATTTCTTACAGAACTGCCGCATTCAAAAAGGGTTTGTATCTGTAACAGACTCACACGGAAAGAATTAGAATTGTTTTTTTTTTAATTATTTATTAGGTTATAAACTACTATGTACCTAACAAAGGAAATCGCATTATATTCTCATTCTCAACATTCATTTGGCGTCCCACACACACACACACACACAGATAGACAGACAGACACTCAATACCTAATATTTCTTGGAATATTCTTCAAGACACTTGGTATCTTCGAGTTTTCTACAGCAAACGACAAGACATTCCATATCTATAACAGACTCAAACAAATAGAATTACAATTAAATATTGACTATTTGTTAATTTATAATCTAAATGGACCTAAACAAAGGAGAAATTTACATACAAAATTGCGACTATAAACTAATTCTACACATATTCCATACCACATTCGTTTTTTTTTTTTTTATTTGGGCGTCCCACATAACTCACAGACATTCACAAAACACTTAAAATATGATTTAATTCAACAATACATTGAAAAAAATTAAAAATTACTTACAATATTCCATCATTTGTTGTTCTTATATTGTTTACCGGCTAACCGCTTTTCACACATAATCAACAATATTTTTCTAGCACAGGCATCAATTATACCTGAAAATGATCGGCAAATTTTCCCGAATCAAATAATATATAATTTACCTTCTATTTCGTTGTATTTCTGTACAATTTTTCACCAAATATTCATTGTAAACACATAATCAACTATATTATTGTTTATAACAAATGAATTAATACAATCGCTTGGCATGCTGGCGAGTACTGCGCTAATCAAACGCGCGTCAAATTCATAATTATTTAAATATATTGTAAATCGGAATAAAATAATTCCTGGTACATTTTTACATTATTATAAAAAAATATAATAATACTTGGCTGTTTGATGCAATGATTGTTGTATAATTGTATCTACAAAAAACCAAAATATGAATGTATTTCATATTTAAGAGCTTCCAAAACATTGTACTATACAAAATATTATGACTTACCAATTTTTCATTAAGTTAAGGGCTTTAAGCGCTAACCGCTTTTGTCACTGCGACCTGTAAGATCTGTTGTAACATGGCCCTATCTTAGTTTTCTGGAAGTAGTTCCACAGTTCTTATGAAGCCAATTACTGCTCCAGGAGTCAGTTTTCCGATCTTATTGCCGCGAGATACCTTTTAACAAGATGGTCAGCTGGACAGACAGACATTCATATACAATATGTTCCGAAGTTTCTTCGTCCTCTTCGCAGAGTCGACAGATATTGTTTTCAGCTATACCAATCATACATAGATAGTATTTCATAGGACAATGACCTGTAAAGATACATGTCATAGTTCTAAGGTTCTTTTTGCTTAGAGCTAATAGCTCTTTGGCGTTTGTCAACGATGGTGAAATAGATTTCTTCGACTGACTTTAAGGCCCGGGATGTCTCTCCAATGTGAGGAGGCTATAGCTGCTTCCTCCCAGTTTTTGATTTCCTTCTTTATATGGCTTTTCAAGAGTTCACAAGAAGATTCAGGCTCGTAAAACGGTAGTTTAGCTCCCTTTTTAGCGAGCTCATCTGCTTTTTCATTGCCTAGAAACTCCCTCATATGCGCCCCGGTACCCTACCCACCACAAAGTGACGTGGTTATCATTGGCCAGCCAGTTGTTGTAGGGTGTTCATGCTGCAATTCCAGACTAGCTTCGACTCACAAATGAAGACACTAAGTGCCTTTAAAGCAGCCTGACTGTTTGACAATATGTTGAATGTTGCTCCTTTTGAGACTTTTGTTTAGGTTTATTTGAGCACAGAGATTTATTGCGTAGATCTCTGCTTGAAATATGATGGGACTGGTGCCTGCGGATTCCTTTATTTGGTAACCTGAACCAAATACACCCACTCTAGTTTCTAGTCCACTGAAGGTGATCACCACTGATAACCTTATTATGTTTGGTCAAAATTGTATCAGAGACAGACATGGCCAATCTCTCTTAAAATTTCTAAGTGGCCTACGAGATCCCCAAGTTTGAAGTGTTTGGTGTGTGTGATTGAGTGCCTGGGAGCATAGCCTCTTTCTTCACTTCAAAGTGCAGAATCACTTCCAGTGCTGTAGTTGGACAGGTATTCATCATAGCACCTGTAATACATAGACAGGGTAATCATCGTTGTATTTTCCCCAACGACACTTGTGCTGTACATATTTTATAACAACTGGAGGGAAATTCTGGTTTCTGGTCGCTTAACTATCAGAATCTTTCTTGTTCTACTTACTAACCACAATAACAACATATATGAAATTTTAAATGATATCACCTTGATATATACACAAACTATAAATGTAAAACACTATTAAATATTTATATTATTAAATAGTATACTTACTGTCCTTTAAAATATGACATTTATCGAGATTTTGTCCGGCAAATAGCTTCAGATTTTGACAGATGTATGTATGACAGATAACCTCGAATTTGGAAAACCGCTGCAGTGAAAATATAAAAATCAGTTCCTTAAAAGTAAATAATATACTTACTGTCCTTTAAAATATGACATTTATCGAGATTTTGTCCGGCAAATAGCTTCAGATTTTGACAGATGTATGTATGACAGATAACCTCGAATTTGGAAAACCGCTGCAGTGAAAATATAAAAATCAGTTCCTTAAAAGTAAAATTTATGCAATAAATTTATACTGAAATTGTAGAGGAGACTTCAAGGAATCTAATGGTGCATCGTTTGTCCTAAAAAAGTCAATAGGAAGCGAGAAAATCGCATTTTTCTGCCAAGGCTAAAAAAAAATTTGCGTAGGGACATTTTAGGGTAAAAAATTTCCAAATTTTTTTCTTCGCTTTTTTGACGATTTGGAAGGTTTAACCCGCAAATTTAAAGTGATAATCAATTTAGAAAAGTTTAAAGAATGTTTTTACATCAAAAAAACGAAGAATATATAATAATAAAACACGGGGGGCTAGTTGCACAAAACATTGTTAACCTCCATATTCTAACCATAGATATGTATCAAAAATACATTGGAAAATTAGCCGTTGACAACGTGATTAAAATTAACAATGTTTCATGCAACTGGGCCTAAGATTTTTTTTTTTTTACAACAGTAAGTTAACAATACATCTTAAAACTAAATATAAATAAATTACAATACATTTTATGAAGTAAATATATCTGTAGTTGGTCTGGAAGAAGCGGCTGTAGCAAGTCCAGAATTTTCCGATGACGACTATGACTGGAAATATTTCATACATTATTAATGTCTTATTACCGGATTTTACCTAATTTTCCATGTCGTTCTGCTCTGGAAGAAGCGGCGAATTCATTTCATATCTGTAACAAACTTATACACTAGTAATTAGAACAAAATTTGGACTATTTATTAACTTAAAAACTATACTAGAGCCTATCAAAGGGAAACCGCGACCGCGATACATTCTAACATTCATTAGGGCGTCCCACACACACAAACAGTCACACAATACCTCCTAATATTTTCTGGGATATTCTTCCGTTTGTTCAGCACTAGAAATGTAGAATTGTCTGGCTATTTCTTACAGAACTGCCGCATTCAAAAAGGGTTTGTATCTGTAACAGACTCACACGGAAAGAATTAGAATTGTTTTTTTAAAATTATTTATTAGGTTATAAACTACTATGGACCTAACAAAGGAAATCGCATTATATTCTCATTCTCAACATTCATTTGGCGTCCCACACACACACACACAGATAGACAGACAGACACTCAATACCTAATATTTCTTGGAATATTCTTCAAGACGCTCGGTTAACTTCTTATATTGTATCTTTGATTTTTCTACAGCAAACGACAAGACATTTCTTATCTGTAACAGACTCAAACAAACAGAATTTCAATCAAATATGAACTATTTATTAATTTATAAACTAACAAAGGGGAAATTTACAGACAAAATTGCGACTATTTATTAACCTAAATAAACTTATTCAACACATATCGCACACTACATTCGTTCTTTATTTGGGCGTCCCACATATTCACAGACAAAACACTTTAAATATAATTTAATTCAATAATACATTGAAAAATAATAATAATTACTTACAAAATTCCATCATTGCTGTTCTTATATTACCGGAGAAACAATTTTCACAGATAATCAACAATATTTTTCTAGCCCAGGCATGAATTATATCTCAAAATGATCGGCAAGTTTTCCCGAATCAAGTAATATATAATTTACCTTCTATTTCGTTGTATTTCTGTACAATTTTTCACCAAATATTCATTGTAAACACATCATCAACTATATTATTGTTTATAACAAATGAATTATTGCAGTCACTTGGCATGGCTGGCGAGTACTGCGCTAATCAAACGGATGTCAAATTCATAAATTAAATATATTGTAAACTTTGAATATTAATTAAATATTTGCAATTATATATTATAATAATATTGTAAATCGTAATAAAATATTTCTGTTTTAAATTTATTTCAAATTGAACAGGAATTTCAATTGTAAGCTATATATAGAAATAATTATTCGATGGCCTGACAGAAACATCTCGTTTGATATTCATTTAATATTCTCAATTCAATCCATACTTCTATCTCGACATCATTGACTTTTATTCGTCCTCTAAGGTAAATTTATTTCTCCACGCCACTGGTAGTTTTTGAGCCCGCAAGTGTACACATTCCCGATGCCCGCAAGCGATGCTATCGCTGGCCGACATCAGAATTAGGGGCTATGGCCAGGCAATGAAATTTTACTACGCCGCTGATTCAAGCAAGGAGGTGCTGCCGCTATAGTGGTTCGTTTGAGAACTAAGCAACCATTTCAAACGCGGTAGAATAAAAATATGAAATTAATAGTTTATATTATAAAGATAATGGTCCGTATTACGAGCACTATTATTAGAAATAATAGTGCGTTCGTAATACGGGCCTTATGGTAACCAATATGCTACTTAACAATAAATTATTTTGTACAATAATGTATATTAAATCTGGAAAGACTTATTATGGCCTAAGGGCACCCATCATCATATTGTAACTTTTGTATTTATTTACTGTTAGTTGAAAAATGAATATTTATTTAATTTATACATATACCTATACACTATTATAACAATAACTTATTTATTAATTAGGTGTTAAAAATTACTCGAAAGTTCAGTCAATTTATTCTTAGATGTGTGTATGCCTTTGAATTTTTTGTACGATGTTTAATAAATTAACTGAATGTTTTATACGACTGTATTTTGTGTACATGAATTGTAACAATTTGTAAGACCTTCCCTGAAGAATGTGCAAGGGTGCACCGAAATGTTGGTATAGTAAGAATAAATGTTTTTATTCATAAAATTAGTTGTATCTTTATTTTTTAACCAAGTACGGTATTTATTTAGACCTGTATCATATTAAACATATTAAGGTTTGTCTCAAAGAATGTTTTTATGTAAAAATCTTGCTAGTACTTTAGCTGTTGGCGCCGGTTTCCATATCCGTAGCCGGCGCCAGCTATTACGCACAAAACGCCGGTTTCTATAAAAGCAACCGGCGCCGGCATCCAAAGCACTTCCAAAAAAACTTATGTATATATTTTTTTTACCAACGTATATTATTTTCGGGACTAGTTCTCAAAGTTGTTACTTTCTCATGAATAAACTGTGCAAGAAATATATTATTCAGTCGGTTGCATATAAACTTATTAACATATTTCGCTATAGGTACATAATTCGTATAAAGATCTATTCAGATGATAAATGTAGTTTTGGAAAGCCGTTGCATTTAATTATCTAGCTACTATTGTAAATAAATTGTAACAAACTAATTACTTACACCTACAATGTCTAAACATACTCCTACTAGTGCTCCATTTTATGTTTGAGAAACAATCTAACTAATTATCTATATAATTGATTGATTCATTACATTGTAAGGCTAGATAATGTTATATATAATGATATATTGTTAGTTGTAGTGTAGAATATACACTTTTCGGATACTATCATTAATTTAGATTAATGATAGTTGAAAATGATCCTTCTATTGAGAGTATAATGAACTGTTTTTTATGGGATTATTAAATTTAAAGCTATTATCCTTCAAAATTATGAACTTTTTGTAGAAATCTAGCATGCATATTATTTTAATATATTAACAAATGGTAGTTCATAATCTTGTTTTATGTTAGTGTGTCGTTGAATCTAATTTTGATTATTTTCATGCCTCCAAAAAATTTCAGGCATATAAAGAATATTTCTTTTCCTTTTTAGAAAGAAATTGACCGTTCAAATTCATGTAATATTTTCTGGAATACAGACTGCTCCGTTTAACTGAAAGTAGGGTCCATTTTAATTCACTATTCCCTTTTAACGTTTATCCTTCAAAGGGATTATACAATTTGGTCCTTTCCATTTCATCCAGAAAGGAAAGGATGGTAATAGGTAAAAAAATTAAGAATGATTAGAGTATGGAAAAATAATTATTGAAAAAGATATGAATAGAAGATTATTATTATTTGGGTATTAGATTTTATTTGTTCAAAAACAATCTTTCGTGGAATAGATAACAAAAAAAAACAATTTTCGGAGGTGGAGGCGAAGGTAAAAATACACATAAATTCATTTAGTAATTTTGTTTATCTAAAGTAAAATATATCTGATTTTTGGGATAGTATAAAAACAAGAAAGTATGTACATTTTTGAAGTTTTTCGACAATTATTTTAATTTTTAAAAAGGACAATATATATACAGGGTGGTGACCAGCACAGTCGAACATAGGACTTTAACATATAAAATCAGACTTTCCTAATTCCCTGCTTCCCTAATTATTTTAGGTAAAATGGTTTCAGATAAAATTGTAGGGCATAAAATTATGCATCTGAAACAATAAACAAATTTTTGTGTGCCTTGTAACGGCAGAAATTAGGTATGGATATATCGAAATGCACCCCAAAAATAGCTATAGCCATTAAAACAAAAAATTAACAAATGTTAACGATTTATCTATCAAGCTAGGTTAATTTATTTTTATTATTATTTGTAATTTCTCTTCAAGTGAACAAATATTAACTTAAATTAAGAAATAATTGTTAACTGGAACAGAAATTAGAAATAATACCTAATAAAAATAAATTACCTTAACATGACAGATAAACCGTTAGACTTTTGTTATTTATTTTGTCTCAATTCCATGGCTATTGCTGTTTTTGAGGTGCCGTTACAGGGCATACAAAATTAATTTTGCTTATTGATTCAGATACAGAATTTTATGCTCTACAACTTTTATTTGAAGCTTTTTTTTAAAAATAATTAGGGAAGCAGGAAATTAGGAAAGTCTGATTTTACATGTTAAAGTCCTATGTTCGACTGTGCTGGTCACCCCTTTCTATATATATTTTTCGCTATTTCAGACTAAAAGGTTAAATCATTTATAAGATAAAATATTCAGTAGGTTTATATATAATTTAAATATGAGAGAAGTTCGAGCGGACCTCAACGTATAAAATTACAGGATTACAATAACGCAAGGCAAAAATGACTCTTCATCATCAATTGTAAAGTTATAAAAATATTATTATTGTTTAAATACTTGTTTTTGAATTGGGAAAGGCAGAAATGGTAAGGAGTGAATTGAGAAGATATAACTATTTTATATGGCTACTCTTTCAGTTAATGGAACTGAAATTAGGCTTAGATTAGATTCTGACTTCCTGAAGGATGTTGCAGTCGTGAAAATACTTAATGAAATATTAACCAAAAATAAACGCAAAAACATAATTTACTGAGATTACCTATATACATTTAAAAGTATAATATACGAGTTTTCTTTTCTTTTAAAATGTATGAGTCACTAAATGTCATCCTCGGCTGCTCGAGTACCAATAAACAATCTTTTAGTCTATTTGTTTGCAAACCAATATTGCTTCCAATACACAATACACTACGTATTGTTACAAATAAATACAAAACAATACATGGGAAATCAAATTTAATATCAGTTGCAACAGAAAATACTGAATAATAAGACAACAAGTCTTCTGGCGAAAAGTTTTCTGCACGCACAAAATATTCTGGAAATGTCAACATTAAGGAAAGTTTGGAGCAGTTTCAGGGAATGACTTGCGTTTCTGGAAAGTTATGCTTTATAATACTTGAGAAAAGTAACAAACATGGACACTTTCTTAAATATATTGTCTTAGTCGTGACCGCGTTTCCTGAAAATTATTTCAAAATTTTCCTGTTTATTTCATTTTAAAATAAATGTACATTCTGATTTGTGATTGTTTTTGAATATGTTGATTTTAAGTTGAGACTGGATGCATGTAACAGTATTTACCTTTACAAGTTTACAATAACTTCTAAGTATAAATATAATATCAATAATTGTATGCTCAGTGTTAATGGGAAATAAATATGAAATCATCATAACTTGGCGCCATAGCAATCCAGAGCAATAATTTTTTGTACTAATTACAGCTAGATTAACACACATATCATCGTGAATGTATGCTATGCATCACTTTTATAAAATGCGGAACTATATTTCGTATTCAACTTACCAGCTCTATATAACGCCCACGCGTTTTCAACGAAAGAAAATACTTAGCCAAATGTTGGCCTAATTTTTCTATGACGATAATATTATGAAATAGAGGTGTTACTTTTATCAATATTACAAATATCAAGAATAATTGAATTTGTTTACTAATTTGTACTTTTGATTGTCCATTACTGTTCATTGTGACATTAAAAATATAATATACGCTATGAAAAGTATAACTAATTTATTAATTGCAATTAAATTAATATACAGCATGTCCAGGATAACTTCTTCAACATTGGGATTTCGAGAACTATGATATACAAAAGTTGCCCCCTTAGGAGTGTTTTGTTATTTGAGAAAAAATACATATATCACTCGATATAAAAGTAATAATACTATGGAATATACTTGTCGAGGAAGATAATTCACATGATGTTTTAAATGAAAAACTATGATACTTGACACCTATGTACATTATTATTAGATGTCATTCTAACACGGGCCCCCATATCTGCCAACAAAGTCACATGACTGCTCGCGCCATGTGCAACATAAAATGAAAATGGCGAGAGGTATTGTGATTAATGATTATTTAATAAAAATATAAAAAAATATCAAGTGACATATGTTTAAATATTGTTTTATCCCGCGTCTTCCATTTGCAAGCTTTTTTGAATCTGATTGGTCAATCGATTTGTCGATTTTATTGATTTTCTCCTATTTACACGATACAACAACGTACTTTGTTACAACAAAACATTAAAAAATAGTTCATAATTATCATCATAGATTACAGTAGTAGTCTCGTTTTGGATAAACAAATTCGAGAAAATCCATTTTCTGACTAAACTAACGACTTTTCGACAAATATTGTTATATAAAAATTATTTATAATTAAAAATGAAGGTGAGTTTTGTTGAAGCTTTTCTTTATTTTCGCTTTTGTTTCAGAGATAATGAGTAGAACTAAAATTTGTTTATTATATGTGGGGAAAATTTTATTCAACGAAATTTTTTAAATAAACTTCTATTATTTTTTAATTTTAAATATGTTTTAGCTAATAATTTATTTTGTTCATATTTTGTTTTTGAGAAAATGATTTATTTATGTATGCATTGAAATCTCTACAGATAAAAACTAAATAAATAGAATTAATATATTAATAACTAAAATATATTATTTTGAGAAAATTTTATTTGAAACTTTTTTCAATTTAATGCCTTAGATTTGTGATATTAGTTTCTGAAAACACATATATAAATATTAACAAATGTCAGTGATTGTTTATAAGTTTATGCTATAGATGGCAATACTGATATTGTATTGAATTTATTGATAAATAAAATGTTAATTTTTGGCTTTATTATTTATTTTTTAAAAAAGTTTATTTGAAGAAAATTATTCAAAATTAAATGTTCCATTATACTACGTCAATATTTATAAATTATACCAAAATTTCTGTTAACATAAAATTTTAAAATTTGGAAATTAAGATGCTGGCTAAACTATACTTCGAAAAAGATAAAAAAAATATTGCTATTAGCAGCGATGACTCATAAACATAACTTTTATGAGTCTTATAAAGAAAAATGATCAAAGAATATATTTTGAAACCCTCACCTTTGCTAGAAAAATAAATAACTCGCAGCTAGACACTCATAAACAATAGCGGGAGGTATTGTGTTGGTCACATTAGATTTTTAAATTTATATGTTACTAAATGTAGTTTTTTTGAAAAAAATATAACTTAAAAAATTTATATTAAAATGCGAGTAAATAATCCCAAGAAAGAGATAAAATTTCTGTCTCTAGCTCCATTTGTAAATTGTGATATTATTATTTAAATCAAGCGATATATTTCTTAGAAAAAAACAAAGCTTGCATTTTACTGCTTTTATTCTTGTTTACTAATGTAATGTCTTTCTTTTGTTTGTTAGAATACAAATGATATATTTACATCCTTGAAAATATTACGTCGAGAAAAATTTCATAATTTAAATCTCCTAAAATGAATTACATTAGGAAGAGTGCGAAGCGTAGGACATAAAACTTCATTAAGTTGGGGTGTTCTTCATTACACGTGCTTAAAATTTAAATCTCTGTGCATAAAGAATGAAATAAATACCATTTTAATTAATTTGTGTAATGATTTATTTATTTACCAGATGATAGTTTTTCTGAGTAGAGTTACAAATAAAAGGGAGATACTTGTATAAGCACTTATAATATGTTCATATTTGAGAAAAAGGTCAAAATTACATTTTTACCCCTTGCTAAGAGAGGTATTGGATTCATGCTAAAAATCGCATATCTATATTTTAATGATTAAGCACGTTTTAAGGTCCCTACAATCCGATTTTAATATTTTTACGATGATGTCTGTGTGTATGTGTTGTGTGTGTATGTGTGTATGTGGGGAGGTTGGAAGGACGATTTCTCAAAAATTATAATATTTAATATCTGTTTAACTACGTATTTCTCAATCGGACATTACTGGGAAGAGCTGAAAAAGTTTCGGTAATAATTGGACAACCGGAAAATTCTTCTAAATATTATTTTTTGAAAATTAAAATGTTTGTAACTGACAGGTAAATGTCTAAAATCCAGAGACATTACTGAAGATTTTTTCTGGAAAGTACACGGCATTATTTATTATTGTATTAATAGTTAAATATTTAAAATTATAAGTATATTACATATATACCCTTCAAAGATACTGTCACTCCCGACAATGAATTGGAAACATTTCGAAAAATTAGAAAACAAAATTTCTTCATAGAATGAATTTAAAATTAAAAAATCCAAATATAAAGAATAGATATAAGTAGAGTGTTAAATACATTAGGGCGCGAGCAGTCATGTGGCTTTGTTGGCCTTGACAAGCAGATATGGGGGCCCGTGTCAGAATGATAGCTAATAATTATATACATAGATGTCAAATATCATAATTTCTCATTCCATGTGGTTTATTTTCCTCACTCCTGGTGACATATTAACCATGTGAACTGAACTGAAAAATTCCGGCATTTGATATCTATGTACATAATTACTAGTTGTCATTCTGATACGGGCCCCCATATCTATTTGTCAAGGCCAACAATGTCACATGACTGCTCGCGGCCTATATTTATGTAACCAAAAACGGAAGCGACTAGAGGTATTGTGCTGGCAAAAACAGTCGATATCTTTTCCTGTTCCCGAGATATTAGCATTTAAAACTGTACCATAAACATGCCCATTTATGGATAATAACCCAAAAATGGGTGGAGATACACATTTGATTTTAGGGACAAAATTACATATGTATGGATTTTCATAATTATTAACCAAGTCATCTAAATGCCATGAATAAAAGTTTGAAATTTCAGATAAATGGTCAAATTCTGAAAAAATCGCAAGGGCTCTTTACGATTTGTCTATGAGCAAACAAAACCAGCTACCTCATAAATGGGTTCAGCAATTATCTAGTGATATCTTCCTCAATTAATTTCCCATATTCTAATCAGATAGAACTCTCCTATTCTGTATCTATATTGCGGTCCTAACTGATGTAGGTCGATGATCCATTCCTCTAGCTTTGCTGGATCTAGTGGCCTGGCGCTTAGATTGTGTTTTGTTTGCTAGTCTGCGCCGGACCGCGGATCTGAAACAACCGACGTCTGAAGTTCAGTTGCGCGCCAAACACACGACGCTTCGGGACGCCAACAATTGAACATAGTGATAATTGATAAACAAAAGATAAATTGATAGTGAATTTTTTTCTCGCATAGGGAAAAATAGTCAATTTTAGGGTTAGAAATTGAATTCATATTTTGTATTTATTGATATGTTCAAAGTTAATAATTTTTTAGTTGTAATTTGTTGATTGAACATATTTTTTGAGGTTACAAAAAATACAATATATATATATATATATATTATATATTTATATATATATATATATATATATATATATATATATATATATATATATATATAAAATATTTGATTATTTTTTATATGTATATACATATATTATCATTTGTTTATATTTATTCATTTATTGTTTATGTCAAAATTTTCATTAGAATATATTTTAGGTTGGTAACAAGTATTGTCAGTTGTTTATCGGTTGAATTGTTGTGTTTGTTTAAACAATGCTAAAAAAAATTCGTTTCTCAAAAACTTTATTAACAATTGATACAACAATGAAAAATTATCATTTCAATAATAAACACATATAATATATTGTTGTTTCAATAATAATTACATTAATTGTTGTGTTTTAATTGCAGTACGAATTCAACTTTTCAAAAACTAACCTAAAAAATTGGACAATGTTAAAAAAGTGTTTCAGTGCTTAAAGTGTCGTCGCAATGGTTCTGAAAGGACAACAAATAAGGTAAATTTTTATTCTTTATCGATTTTATATTAAGTATGATAATTGTCACGACGAAATGGGGTTAACTTTTACGATTATTGTCGGTTTTTTCTCCGAAAATTATCATACAATAAAAGACAGTTTATGTGCAGTAAATGTGACGACGTGATGGTGCATAAGTTAATGCAACAACTCGCTCATTTTTTCAAAACAATGTACAAAGTTATAAAAATAATGAAAATTTGTTGTTGTAATTAAGGGAGAAACACTTTTTCATGATAATGTTTTTAAGCAGCGATGAATATAAATTTGTTTTCTTAGGAAGTACATACATTCACAAATAAGTTTTGTCTAAGTTCCTTTAAGTACTTTGCGGAATATAGGGCAGGAATTTCATTCGTTTTAGTGAGAATTTTACTTGTACTCGTATTCAATGCAAATTACAGGTTACAGTTTCTGCAAGGAATATACAATTTATAGTGGGTTTTAAACTATTCGTGTGCAACTTAGTTTTGCATATGTTTTTTAAATTCTGTAAGGAAAATAAGAGAAGTAATAATCAACTTTTACCTTCCGTCGCCTTTAGGTAGTGAATAAGCACGTTTTAGGGTCCGCATATAATACGATTTTACCATTTTTACGATTATGTCTGTCTGTATGTATGTATGTGTATCTGTGAGTGTGTGACGAAAATTTCGGATCGCATAATTTCAATATCATGATTCCAAAAATTATACTTTTTTTCGTGTTTACATTCAGAAGAAGAGGTGATTAGATTTTGGTTATAATTGGTCAACCGGAAGTACCCTCAATTGTAGATTTTAACAGTTTTTCTTGAAAAATCGCAGTTAAATATCATTTATTGACATTTATCGTTATTATAATTTAAAGAATATATTATTTTCTATACGATTTGATTGCATTTTATACTTCATATTCAATAGATATACAATTAAAGTATTATAAAGATATTAAATTTTATATATCTGCCAGCTAACCATGGAAACTGCTAACATATTTAGATAATTTACATTGACAGTTGTCAATTTCACAATCGAGAAAATAAATTTTAAATCTTCTGGAGATAGCTGATTTATAGCGGTAGCCATGGAACTCAAACAAAATTACGAACAATTGTATGCCATCTTAACTGTTAAAATAAGTTTGAGTTTGAGATTATAAAATGGTGTACAAATTTTGTTTGAGTTGCATGGCGAAGGGTTGGTTCTTGTAGTGGGAGGAGCAAGGTGCAACACGTATTTATTTTCGTACAAATACTAAATTTAATAAAATAAATACGTTTTTTTTATATATTTAACCGATATATTTACTCTTACTACTATTTAAAAGTGTTAATATGTGTTTCGTGCGTAATAAGAAAACATGATTTTATTTCGTAACCAAGTGTCACTTCTCGTGAACATTTCGATAAAATCGAGATTATCTGTTAGAGCAAATTAAGTAATTAATATATGATTGCTGGAAATGTAAGCACTAACATGTTTGTCATTTATCTGATACTATAAATTACACCTAACCGTTCTAGAACTTCTACAGACTTGTTTAAGAACTGATTTAATGATTTCTCCCAATATTTTTATAGATCTGCTGACTGCTGGCAGATCAATAATATTTGTAATAATAACCTGTTCACACTGCTCAAGATTGAATCGATTAATTTTTAATTTGTCACCGGAAACAGAACAGAAACAAGTTCAACAAAGACGTGGGTTTTCTAATTAAACCAGAAAATATTTGAATTCTTCAAATAGTCAGCATACTTTAAATATTTCACATTATTATGTGGCTTAATATAAGAAAATTTAATATCAACATTTCATACTTTTGGAAATAAAAAAATTGAAAGTGAGAGTACCTGCCTGTAAAATATTATTCTATATTATGCATGAAGGAAAATATTAAGAAGTTTTTCCTAAGAAACTACCGGTTCCCAATTGTTACCAAAATCTATTCAACTCTTCCCATTAATGTTAGATTGAGGAATCTGTTGTTAAACACACACACACAGGCACACACACATATCGTAAAAATGTTAAAATCGTATTCTACCGTATTACCGTGCAAATATAATTTGTTATAATTTTTGGTTTGTGTTGATTATATATTTACAGTTCAATATTTCCCTAAACATTAGGGGATGCCCCGGCACCCTCGGACCCCCCGTAGCTCCGCCTATAAAATCAGCTGATTCCAAGCACTTCAAGGTTGCTCAAGTCACGTGCCTGCTCGCGGCTTATAGCAATACGTGTGCAAAATGAAATATTCCAAAATACGAATAAGGTTTTCAACCCTTATAAGCCTTTTAAGATATAGTTAGGATTTGGAATAACTTTGGTGACATTATATTTTGTCGTAATTTTTCCTTAAGCTTGTCCTTATTTTATTGTCGTGACAATTATACAAATGTTATCCTTTTCACTTTGATAATGTTCGTGCGACGTGTATTTAAAAATTTAGAAGCCGTCGACAAGGGATTTTAAAACGAGAAACAAAGAATTTTTTCGTGAGATAACTTTTAGGGTAATTTCCCTTGAGCACCTTATTGAATAGATAAAACTCTCTGTCCATAGACGTACAGGGGGAAATTTATTTCGGGCCATATATTAGACAAATGATAACTTACTTTCTTTACACTTTTCCATATTTGGATGATATATATTTTGACGCTTATTAATACAAATTTTGAGTCAATATTTATTATTCAAATTAGATATTTAATTTTAGAATTAATATTAGTAGATAAGATCACCAGGATATAAAGAAATAGCGCTTAATCACTGACTTACTAATTTTAAACAGGACCGTACCATCACAATTTATTTTAAAAATCACATTTATGCCTGAGAAAATAAAATGAACATAATAATTTTTTACCTCTCGCTAAGAGAGGTATTGGATTCATGATAAAAATCGTATATCCAGATTTTAATGATTAAACACATTTTAAGGTCTCTACAATCTGATTTTAATATTTTTACGATGATGTCTGTGTGTGTATCAAAAACTA
This sequence comes from Harpalus rufipes, assembly GCA_951394225.1. Lineage (NCBI taxonomy): Eukaryota > Metazoa > Arthropoda > Insecta > Coleoptera > Carabidae > Harpalus > Harpalus rufipes. The sequence goes on from OX596280.1 coordinate 51,883,701, forward strand.
TAATACTTAATATCTGTTTAACTACGTATTTCTCAATCGGACATTACTGGGAAGAGCTGAAAAGGTTTTGGTAATAATTGGACAGATTCTTAAAAAAAATCTTTTAAATATTATTTTTTGAAAAATGTTCTTGCTAGTATTAGTAGAAACCAATTCAAAATTTAAAATGTTTGTAACTGACAGATAAATATCAGTGTCAGAAATCCGGAGACATTACTGCAGACTTTTTCTGGGAAGTGCATACATTATATTATTTTTTATTGTATTAATAGTTAAATATTTAAAATTATAGGTATATTACATATATCCTTGAAAAATACTGTAAATCTCGGCAATGAATTGGAATCATTTCGAAAAATTAAAAGAGTTGGACAAAATTTCTTCATAGAATGAATTTAAAACTAAACAATTTAAATATAAGGAATAGATGTAAGTAGAATTTTGTGTAGAGTGTAGGTATACAAGAAATGTTAAATACAATAGGGCGCTAGCAGTCATGTGATTTTATTGGCTTTGACAATCAGATATGGGGGCCCGTGACAGAATGATAGCTAATTATAAACATACATGACAAATGTCATAATTTTTCATTCTAAATGTAGTGAAAATCTTTAAATTTTAATGAAAAATTTAAAGATGGTTTAAAGATGTAGTGTCGTATTTTATAATTATAAAAATATATGCTACAGGACAAGTATTCAAAATTCAAAACTATGTCAACTGGTAAGTTTATTAGCAAATGTAAAACCAAATATGTGAAAAATAAGTTACTGTGCGAATATGAATCAAGGTAATATATCTGAATTAATAAATAAACTAACGTTACAGCGAAAGTATTGACAACAACGAGCATCGTTTAAAAATGGAATGTCCTAACTTGGTCGAAACAATATGAATTTTTGAAAGACAAGCGTGTTATATCCATCCTTATCGCTTATGCTTGTAGTCTTTGCAAATGAGAGAGATAAATGTATGCCAATTTGTTAATTCGTTCATGATTTAGATGACCTTAATCAGACATCTTTAAACAATTTTACTGTAGATCTTTTGTCACACATTTTTATCCTCTTGTTAACATTCATGCAAGCTCTTCAATCTTTATAGTTTTCTTTTTTAGTTTTTGATAAATTCTGCAGTACGGTTCTGTTCATCCATGTCACTCTCAATTAGTAATTTCATTCCTTGTGTCAACAAAAAGCCGCCAACAACTAAACCATTCACTAAACAAATCTTAAGCATCCCAACATAAGATATTTTCGCCATATTTTCCAATCTGGTTCCTCCCGAAAATATAATTAATTAAAATATGTCGACAATGCGGAAGTAGACCTAATCAGAATTAAATATCAAAGTTGGCTGGTCATGATTTGAAGTGCAGATGTTTTTCTTTACGCGGACAGATGAAAATCAAGGCGAATTAAGCGAGTATTTTTAAATAATTAAGAGCATGGATCTGCAACTCTCATAAATTAATTGTGATTCATAGATATCTTGATTGTGTAACGCGAATGGAGAACATGACCAAAAATGACACACAGATATGAAATAGGACGATTCAAATAGTAATAAATAATTTCAACCTGAAACTTAAAAGTTATTTCCAATTGGATAGGTGGCCTTAATAAAATTTAGAGAAAATATGTATTAATATATCGCGCGTCTACTTGAAATCTGATGTTTTTTTACTTATTCTGTCAGAAAAAAACGGATGGTTCAAAACTAGTCAGGAGAAACTGGAGTGGGTGTATTTGGTCCAGGTTACCAAATAAAGGTATCTACAGGCAGTGGCGGATTTACGATTATGCCGCCGAAAGGCTGAAATATTTTGCCGCCTATCCTCAGGGACGGATTTAAACTCTTGGGCCCTAGGCAAAATCTTTATTTTGGGCCCCTACGTAAAAACATAAAATATATTTAATACATGTATATAAATAGTTCGAATCAATTGCCTCTTTAGCCTAGGCCAAAGTCCGCCCCTGCCTATTCTTGTCAGAAGGGTAAGATTTTGGCACATTTGTTAGCCTCTCTAGAAGCTGTGTACTTTGTAATTCTCCTGTTACCTACGAATATTTACCAAGGTAAAGCATCTGAAATAAACGGCCGAATTGCAAGTTCACCATTCCTTAATCAAGGCTTGATCCTCTGATCAACTAAGAAGTACAAATCGTCAAGAAATCTTCTGGTTTACACACATACGTGGACGATCGCTTATGGTAGACAGAATCATAGAATTTTAATTTAAATCAACGTATCGCACCCGCAACATGGGTGGTCCATGAGCACATGTGCGCGTACAAACAGCATAGGGTATTTAGCCGAGAGAAATAAAGTTTCCCGTCTAAATAAAAATTCATAAAAGCCTCAAAGTCGAAAGTAGGTATCCGTCGAAAATTTGCCGCCGTAGGCTTCAGTCTACTTAGACTAATAGGAAATCCGCCACTGTCTACATGCACCAGTCCCACCATATTTCAATAAATCTCTGTGCTCAAATAAACCTAAACAAATGTCTCAAAGGAGCAACAATCAACATATTGTCATTGTCAGACAGCCAGGCTGCTTTAAAGGCACTTAGTGCCTTTACTTGTGAGTCAAAGTTAGTCTGAAATTGCATGAACACCCTACAACAACTGGCCAAAGATAACCACGTAACTTTGTGGTGCGGGGCACGAGGGAGTTCTAGGCAATGAAAAAGCAGATGAGTTCGTTAAAAAGTGAGCTAAACTATACCGTTTTACGGGCCTGAACCTTCTTGTGGACTCTTGAAAAGTCATATAAAGAAGGAAATCAAAAACTGGAAGGAAGTAGCCATAGCCTCATTTTGGAGAGACATCCCGGGCCTTAGTCAGTCGAAGAAACTCATTTCACCCTTGTTGACAAACGCCAAAGAGCTACTAGCTCTCAGCAAGAAGGACCTTAGAACATTGTCCTCTGAAATACCATCTATGTAAGATTGGTATAGCTGAAACCAATATCTGTCGACTCTGCGAAGAGGAGGAAGAAACTTCGGAACATATTGTATATGAATGTCTGTCTGTCCAGCTGTGGCCGTGTGACCATCTTGGTAAAAGGTACCTCGCGGCAATAAGATCGGAAAACTGACTCTTGGAGCAGTAATTGGCTTCATAAGAACTGTGGAACTACTTCCAGAAAACTAAGATAGGGCCATGTTACAACAGATCTTGCAGGTCGCAGTGACAAAAGCGATTAGCGCTTAAAGCCCTCAACTTAATGAATGAATGAATGAATCAGAAAAAAATGTATTTGCGTCATCAGCTTGAATTTTTTTCATAGTATAAAAATCCCCATATTTGTTTATTTAATTTTTTTATACCCTTCTAAATAAACATCTATATTGATCGCAACTTTTGGTAATGTAAAACTGAATTTTTGTTTGAAACTTTGTATAAGTATTTCATCGTTTTGTATTCCCTACTGACCTGAAACTTTTGTTGCTTGTATTGTTCTACAATTGAGTTATTTTTTGCAAAGAAATCAAACATTTTCCTGGACTATGGAAGGAAAAATGGAAGAAAATAAAAAGTAATGGCCTTAAATACCTTTCCACCTGAAAACGGAAATTATTTTCAGGATGTGATAAGAATTTCAGCGCTGGAGATTAAACGAATGAAAAAATATTTTCACGAACATTAGGTACGGTCAATTTTATTATTATTGGATGTTTTATAGATGGCTTAATTTTAAATATAATAAATATATGATCACGTCTTTTGCTCATTGCTTCAAGAGGAATTCGAATAATAATCTACAGCTATGAAACAAAAGACATACGGTTAACACCGTCTGAATATAATTTTTTGAACACAAAATGAAAGTGAAGATGGTCTCCACTCTGCAACGTAAAATACAGAAAAATTGTATCTCATGGAAATAATGAGTAATGAAAGAAAAATGTACTTGGAGAATCTCTTAATTCTTGCTCTGTGACTATTATGGAGGTGACAAGTCTACGTTGAAGGACTTAAATCTGTTGCAAACATTATGGGACAATGTACACAAGCACTGTAGACTAGAGTAACATTGAACTGGAAAAAAAAAGCTATCAAATTCTTCTCAAGTAAGTTGTAAATATTGAAAAATTACATATCGATATAAGAATCTTCGGAGTGCAATCTATCCATTACTTTATTGAAGTAAATCAATGTGTTATTTAAATACAACATGTATGAAAAAATAAAATGTAAAAGAAGATATGTAAGAATAGATGTACATTTTAGACCGTCCAAAATTAATGTTTTTACTAGAAGAATATGAAGAGAGAGTAAACAAGAACTTTGTTCGAATTGAAAATCCCTGTTACCAGCCTAAAATTTATATATGGTAAACTCTACTTTGTAATTTATTGTACATAATTTATGGTATCCTATAGATTTTGTAAATATATGTGAAAATTGTTTTGTTTATTTATTATTTATTTATTATAATTTCTTGAGGAAACAATCAATACATTCAATACAATAAACAAATCATATCAATTTAAACATCTGATTAACTGCAATGACAAATTGCTTAAATCTATTAATTAACACGTCTATAATTCATCGCAGGATCATAAAACAATAAAGGATAGTAATACATCTTCAAGGATATTAATATCATATTAAACGAATGTTTTTTTTTAGTGGTGTGTGTTATAAAGGAATGTTTATTAGAACACCATACCACAGTGCATTTGTTTTTGATTATTAAAACATTAACACTTGAATATCTGTCTCCTTAGCAACCAGTGACCGTAAAACTGTCACCCGGATATGACGTCAACCATGAATTATTATATGGAAAAGAAATAAATCTTTTGTAATTACAGATTTATAGTCTACTATAGTTTATACATATTTTAAATTTTATTGTTAATAATAGTAAATATATGGTGTAGCTAAATGAAAGGTTTAATAACAATAAATCATTCTTATAACAATTGTATATACAATTGTAATTGTAAATGCGGAAAAATTCATTTGGATGTAAATTATTTTTCAAGAAAATTGAATGGTATTACCATATGTAAGAAATGAAATATTCTTGTAATGTAATAAAGGTTCATTTAAATATTAAATTTCCATTTGAAGTACTGAAGAATCATTATTCATTTAAAATTAATTTCGACTTTGTTTCAATTGAAAAACAATTTTATCTGTGGTGAAATAAAAACATTCTTCTTTAAAGAATTTTAATTAACATTAAACAAACAATATTCTATCTTCTCGACTGTGATGTGGATTAGGTGTTAACAATTACTCGAAAGTTCAATCAAACAGCATTTATTCTTACTGTACTACCGTTACGGTGCACCCTTGCACCTTCTTCAGGATGTACAACAATTATACAACAAAAATGTAATACATACAAAATAACATGGATATTATCGCACTTACACTAAGATCTTATAAATTGTTACAATTCCTGTACACAAAATACATTCGTACAAAACATTCAGTTAATTTATTAAACATCGTACAAAAAATTCAAAGAGCATACATACATCTAGAGCAAATGGATGTGTGTATGCTCTTTGAATTCTTTATATTTAGATTTTTTAATTTTAAATTCATTCTATGAAAATTTTGTCCTCTTCTAATATTTCGAAATGTTTGCAATTCATTGTCGGGATAGACAGTATTTTTTAAGGGTATATGTAATATACCTATAATTTTAAATATTTAACTATTCATACAATAAGATATAATGTATGTACTTCCTAGAAAAAAATATTGATACTGACATTTATCTGTCAGTTACAAGTATTTTAATTTTTCAAGTGGTTTCCATGACATTATTTGGGATGTGAGATTTATTACAACAGATTATTATATATTTTATATTTCTTTATCTCTAAATCTATAAAAGATAATAAAATATTTATATGTATCAGATGGAGAATTTACTCTTCTTTAATACTAGCAAGAAAAAAAAATCAAAAATAATATTTAGAAGATTTTTTTTAAGAATCTGCTACTTCCGGTTGTCCAATTATTACCAAATTATATTATTATAGTTTTTGAGAAATCGTCCTTCCAATCTCCCACACACATACACACACAGACATCATCGTAAAAATATTAAAATCGGATTGTAGGGACCTTCAAACGTACTTAATTATTAAAATCTGGATATGCGATTTTTAGCATAATTCCAATACCTCTTTTAGCGAGAGGTAAAAATAGTATAAAAAACATGTTTCATAAGGCCTGTTACCGCATTCGCCACTTGTAAAACTTGTAATCGTACGATAATAAATTGCCTTATGAAACTTGTATTCTAATATACTATTTTTTCACGTTTTTATTGTATAAATTACAAATGTAACTAAATCGGCGTTTAATAATCTCAACAATTACCGCGTGAGCGCAGCGAACCCAATAAAATATCACGCTTATTAACACATTCAATTGTTAATTAGGAGTAAGGAGTACCTATTTTATATTTTGATTGTCATTGTTGACTAGTATGCGTCTATAGTCAGTTGTTTAATGTTTTGTCTTATATTCTTACAGGATAGGCTTGGCATACTCTAGATTTAGTTTCTTAATAAAAACATGTAGTATACTCAACTTGGTAACCTATATTTGATTAAAATTTGACGACATATTTATACAACTCAAACCTTTTTTTACTTATCCTAAAAAAATAGCCATCCTTTACATTATCAAGTAAGCTTTGAGAAAACATACTACCCAGAATCCCTTGCGGCCACATTTTATCATATAAAAATAAGTAGTCCTTCTTCTCCCCAAGTTTTTATGTCCTCCACAGGTATCCTTCCAGCAATCTTAAAGAAAAACTTCTGCAGTAATCTTAAAGCTACAAATTTCAATTAACAAATTGTTTGATTTACTTATTGTTGACCCAGCATTTGTTTTGAACTCTTTTTTTATATTAATGATTAATTAACCCAGTTGGAAAAATTGAATGTCGACAGACGGAAGGAGCAGACAAGTGAGTGTGAAATGAAGCATGAAATTCTTGTTTCGTCCTTGTCGTAATAGGATCGAGTTACATGTGGAGATGGCACGCGTTGTTTATCTGTTCTAAGAATTAAATAATTATACGAATGGATATGTTTTCCCTGTTGTTTTACACATCAAAACGATCAAATTAGTTCATAAAAATAATATATTTCTTTGAAGTGCTGTTTTAGTGTTATTATATTTTTTAATATAATCTTCAATGACATTATTATGTGTTAACAATTACTCGAATTTATCCATAAAATATTATAGTAAAAGTATTAACGCAAACCTGTAGAAAAATTAATATTTTTTTTTGCGCGATTGATCTTTTTTATCAACTTACTATGCCTGTTTCCACGACAGTAAATTATGTGTACTGGTTGCTAGGACTAACACGACGGTAAGTGATTTACTTACCGTTCACTGAACGGTAAGTAAAGTATATAAATTTAATAATTTATAAAGAAAAATTATGCTCTTTAACATTGAATACTCAGCCCATAAGCTTCCAGGTGCTTAAGTGCTTAGATCTCTGAACCATATATGCTAGCATAACTTTTTCGTTTATACCACTGCACCATTCTTTGAAAATTTTGTAAGTATTTTCATATCGCAGTTTGGATTTTTCTGATATTACTGCCGAACATCCGATATTCCACGATTCTTCTATATTTAAATTCTCACTCTCAGAGTCACTCATTTTAATTATTTTTCTTTGTTGAATAGTTTAAATAATACCTTATCTTCTTGACATTAAAACGCATAAACAAACAATGAAACCATAACAAAACAATAAAGTCGTAGCATACTGTAAAGCTACCTACTATATTCAGTTTCAATAATACTTATAATGAAAAAAATTAGAAATGAAATAAACATTGTCTTCGATCGGTAAACTTACCGTTCTTGATACTTAATATACTATAATTTTTATATAACATAAATCTCGAAAAAATAATATTTAAAGGTATTTTTCGAAGAAAAACTATTTTGAGCTTCCAGTATGTGCCATTTCCGGTTATTTGATTTACATCAAATTTTAATGGTTTCTATCCATATTAGAATAAGGTAGAAAAATTGTAAGATTGGCCTTAAAAATTCAAGAGCTTTATATACAATGTTGTGATGTAAAGAGAGCAACGTAGCGAGCTTATTTTTATGCAATAAATAAGTTTTTAAAACCCTTTTAGTGCAAATTTCTTGTAGTCTACCATTTTTCCTTGAATTCGTTGTGTAATAAAAATGTAAATCCTTTCATTCGTTGTTATCGCTTGTCCCAGTGCCCCATAATTCTCCTGTCATAGTCATCGCATGCTAAGATCTTTCGTTTCGTGCCTTTTATATCTTTAATGAGTTTCAAACTTGGCCTAAGTATGAAAATATTAAATATAAATACAGTAGGCCTGCCAATTATACAGACGAAGGATATATCGATTTGTCCAGGTCGATTTCAACAAAGACTGTTCTGGCAAAATCTATTAGCCTTGAACTAGAAAATTTACACAGTTTAAAAATGCAGAACAGAACATTTTGGTGTCGATTTATGTGTATGTGCTACGAGTATTTATGAATTTTTGTATGATGTAAAACTGAATGTATAAAACGAAAGTATATATAGTATCAGACATAAATAGAGCAACCCCGTAGGAACTAAAAAAAATACTCCCCCGAATTTTAAATATTCAATATATTTTCAAACCATATTTCTTAATAACTTTTTTTCGAAATCTCATTTTTTTAGCATTTTTACAAATTTCTGAAACAATGTTTTTAACGGAATTCACATGCGTAGATTTCAAATTTATAACCGCAGTTCGATTTTTTTTTTCGTTGCTGAGATGGTTTTGTTTCTAAGGTAAATGTATATGCTTACATCAAAAGCAATTGTGACATGGGAATATACGATATGTTGAGATTGAGCGAAACACTTTGTCCTGCTACCCTAGAATTTGTCAAGGACGACGGAGCAATCAATAAAACTAGCAGTTTTTATTACATACTGCAGAATTTAGGATTTGGATTCGAGTCAAAAATGGGAGATACGACAATGAAATGTGAACGCTATTTATCAAATTCCTTTTTGCTTATTTTTGGGATCAAGATTGGGGGAAATTAAATGGTATTTATCAAAAGTTGATTTTTAAAAATAAATTTTATTATCTTTGTGTTGGGGCACAATAACTGGATAGCCGTACAATAATTAATAACTTTTTTTATTTATTTACGACTATTCTTTACCTTCCGTCACCTCTAGGTAAGGAAGGTACTGTCCTACAATACTATTTTACTATTTTTACGATGATGTCTGTATGTGTGTAGCGTGTGTGTGACTATAATTTCGGTCGCGATATCTTAAATACTAGAATTCCAAAAATTACAATTTTTACGTATTCCTTTTCCTTACATCCAAATGCAGACTTGATTAGATTTTGGTTATAATAGGTTAACCGGAAGTACCGTCATTTGAAGATTTTAACGCTGTTAAATATTATTTTTTGACATTTAATGTTAATATAAATATTAAAGAATATTCTTGTCTATACGAATTAATTGCATTTTATATTTCATATTCAATGGATATAGTGTTAAAGAATTATAAAGAAATTAAATTTTATAATTCAGCCAGCTATGCTATAACCATGAAAACAGTTACTATATTAAGGAAATTCTGACAGGTGTCAGTGTCATTGATAAGAAAATGAATGTGGCAGAGATGAGGATGCTAAGGTAAGGAATGATAGATAAGGAAAATGGCTCGAGTGATAAAGTTTCTAGAAAGATACAAGAGAGACGATTACATTGGTTTGAACATGTCATGAAGAATGAATAGCTTGGTAATAGAAAGTGGAAGAAACATAGGAAGATCAAAGATAAGATGGAAGGACTGTATCGCGTAAGACTTGAGAGAAAAGGAACTGAATTAGAACGACATGCAAAACAGAAATGAGTGGAAGAAGAAAATAAAAAATAGCGAACCCCTAACGAATGGGAAAAGAGAAACGATTACATTGGTTTGAAACATGTTATGAGGAAAGATGACGAATATATTGGAAGAATGACTAGATTAGTAATAGAAAGTAGACTAAACAGAGGAAGATTAAATGATGATGACACGCAAAACAGAAATGAGTAGAAGAAGAAAATAAAACATAGCGACCCCTAACGAATGGGAAAAGCTAAAGAATAAGAAGATATCAGTGTCAAGTGCAATTTGTATAGTTTGTTTATGAAATAATTTTACTGGAAATATAGGATCTTTTGCAAGAAAATTTATGTATGGAATTTGTACATAATACACACGATTGACGGAAAGTAATGTGCTGCTTGACAACAGCTTGACAAACTCCAGACATCCTTCATATTAGTTTTTGTGAAACATTACTAGAAAATGATTTCCAAATCAAATCCTGAAAACCTTTATCTCTTTTTTAGTTTGCAAGCGAGTAACGACGCACCATATTTCTGTGAATAAGATATAAGTTTGATATTAAATTCCTTTTCTGATATTGAAAATTGTAGATTATTCTGTACGTCTGAAACTTGATTATCCTCTGTGAAATGGAGTGAACGGTAAACCGGTAAATAATTCACAAAGTGAATCGAATCGGAACTGTGGACCGAACTGCCTGGTCACAGGACGTGCATTCCTTGGAGACTTACACTATCAAATATTCACGCGTATGGTCCAAAAACCAATTTCCACTTGACACAAATCAAGCCGGAGACAATTAATCCCGGTCAGATTCAGGAGAGAAAATAATTGTCCAGAAAATGAAGACGAATTAAATTGTTTAGATATGGGATAATAGGGTATTCGTAATGTACTGGAATGAAATTTAATATTACAAAGAAATAGAAATGTTAATAATCGCAGATCAACACAACAATATGGCAAACAAATGTGCTCTGGCTGAACATTCCAATACACTAAACACACTTTTTATATAAAATACATAGAAATGACGGAAGGTATTGTGCTTGCCACAACGCCACAACATATTTTTTAAAAATATTTCCCATAATATTAGCATTGGTATATATAAATTTGATAATTAGTTAAAATACGAGTTTGTATCGGGCATAATGTACATATATTTCTCCTTATTTTCTTCTATTAAAGGATGTATAAAAACGTTATGTTCTTACAAATGGGAAAAGTTCTTTTCATTATTACTCTTTGAAACTTACACCAACATTAATAAGCGTACTTGAAAAGAGTTACTATATTTAGAGCATCACAAATGTCATTTTCTGACTATTTCTTAATAACTACTTGTATTCTAGAAAATATTTAGCACTTAAGAAGTGTTAAGTAGGTGTAATAATTCACGACATAACCTCATTTTTTATAATATTACATACCTATTCCTACCGTATTTCCATAACAAAGCTGTTCCAAAAAAGAAAAGGCGTGATGAAACGTTAATTTATTTTTCCATAACAATAGAACCTAAATCATATCTGCTATTAATACACTCTGACATCATCATGAAGTGAATGGATTAACGGGCTTTATTTATACGAAAAATAGATAAAAATTATAAAATATGACCCTTTCTCGTACTTTTCATAATAATTTTCAAAGGGTAATGAATATATTATTTGACAACTGCTGACTATAAATCTTTAAGGAAGGTATTGTCTTTGGTCAAAAATTTCAATGATGAGTTTTTACTGAATAAGCATGTTTTAGGGTCCCTATAATACGATTTTACCATTTTTACGATGATGTTTGTATGTATGTGTGTCTGTGTGTCTGTGTGTCCGTGTGTCTGTGTGTCTGTGTGTGTGTGACAAAAGTTCCGGAACCCATAACTTCAATACCACGATTCCAAAAATTATAATTTTTTCGTATTCTTCAAGTTTACATCCAGAAAAACAAGTGATTAGATTTTGGTTATAATTGGTGAACCGGAAGTAGCCTCATTTGAAGATTTAACAGTTAAATTTGATTTATTGACATTTAATATTATTATAACTTAAAGAATATATTATTCTCTATACGATTTGATTACATTTTATACTTCATATTCAATAACTATACAGAGTTAAAGAATTTTAAAGAAATTCAATTTTATATTCAACCAGCTATGCTAAACATGGAAACTACTGATATATTCATATAATTCAAATTGACAGATGTCAGTATGAGTAAAAAGTAAATTAATGTGGCAGAGATGAGGATGTTGAAGTAGATGTTGGGGAACACACGGAAAGATACGGTAATAAAATAGCTCTAGTGTTACAATTTTCTAGAAATATACAAGAAAGACGGTTACATTGATTTGAACATGTCATGAGGAGAAATGAAGAATTATATTTGAACAAGAATGAGTAGTTTAGTAATGGGAGGTTGAAGAAGCAGAGGAAGATCAAAGATAAGATGGAAGGATTGTATTGTGGAAGACTTGAGAAAAAAAGAACCGAATGAGAACGACACGCAAAAATAGCGACCCCTAACGAATGGGAAAATGTAAAGAGGAAGATGTCAGTGTCAAGTGCAATTTGAATAGTTTGTTTATGAAATAATTTTACTGGAAATTTAGAATCTTTTGCAAGAAAAATTATGTATGGAATTGAATTATACATTATACACAGGATTGACGGAAGGTATTGTGCTGCCCACAACAGATTTTTTTTATGTAAATATAAATATTTACACGTAGATATTAGTAATGATTATGACATATTCGTACCGTGCAGGCTGCACCACACGGGCACTCATTCCTGGTGTGGTGAGTGCATTTCCGTCATTTCTATGTGTTATAAATTCTTCACAGAAAGTTGTTATTACAATTTACTTTGGAAGAAAAATGTAATCATCGATTTTTTTATTTACCGGGTCTAAAAACATTATCTACATGAATAATTGAATAGTGATATGAAATTTGGAACATGAAGAAAATTTGTAGGTAGGTACAGCTTTCTTTAATGGTTAAAATAAATACTTTTATAATAAAAACAATGTAACAAATTTCCGTGACTTGCGAACAAACAGATAAAACTATTAAACTCTAAATAATTTATGTAAACTGTATCTAGTTACAATCCCAGAATACATAGTTTTTATTCAAATCCTCTATTTTATTTCTTGCAGCTGTTTCAAATTAGGTCACTTGATTATTTTAATTCCAGAAACATTAAAAAACAAATACGCTAATTAGGTAAATCTTTTGCATAAATTGCAAAATTTATCCTTGTTTCTGAGGGTATAGGTGTTAATAATTTTGACTTAAAGTCGTTTGTATCTGTGTGGTTATCTTACGCAATTCTATGATAAATTTAAATATCGAGGTGGATTTTTTATCGCCCGAGGGTTGTTATTCACCCTTGATACGAATACCGCAGGGAAGAAGTTATTTATGTTTAGAAAATGAGTATGAGATATATTTTGGAAGAAAACTAATTTTGGAATACATCAGACGCTATTTTATGATATACCTACAGGAGGTATTTATGCTAATGTAGATCCAATAACGATATTTAAAATTAAAATATAATGAAAATATGGATACATACAAATAAGGATCATCGCGGGTTTTATCTATTGTCAGATGCGCACTTTCAAATGAACATGAAGCCATTATATTATTAATACAATAAAAATTAATCTTACAATTTAGTTAACATCGACAAGTAGCCAAGCAGGTTACAATTAAACATTTCGGCAACTACTACAATATGATTGACTCTGCCGAAATTGTTCAACCGAGAAGAACCGGAGTGCATAGCATTGAGTGCCCGTGAGGTGACGCCTGGTAAACTCCCACACGGTACAAATATTTCATCATTACCGATATCTGTGTACAAAGCAGATTGGCAGACCCAGCAATGGGTAATATGCCGTGATGATATATTTATTTATTTTTATTTATGTCCGAGTGATCTTATTTGAAAGACGTGGTAGCTTTTATATAGATTTAAAGATCTGTAAGAGACAGATTTGAACAAAACACGCCCATTAAATTTCAAAAATTAATAGATAATAGCCATTTGAGCCTACTTTCTCAATCTGTATATTGATTCGTGTTTAGCACGTATTTTATCCAAATGGATAAGATTATTAATAAAAGAAATTGCAGCTATTAAAATTTCTTTAAATTTAAATGTGTCATTGAGTCATTGTTGAGTCATTTGATTGTATGTTCCTACTGGTCCTAGGTATGATTTGAATCTAGGTTTATGGATTCACAAACTGTCTAAAATAATTTATATGTGTTATAATATAAGCAGATATTTAATCGTTTATCCTACTGTAATTTGTTATTCAGCAATTAATGTTTATAGTATGCGAAACACTTAACTTTTAAGTACTACACGAAGTGACATATTGGCAATAAAATCTTTAGATCGCTGCTTCATTATACAATAATCTAATTAGTTTAGCTATTAGCAATAATCTTAGATATATTGCCGGAAAACTTTGCATATTTATTACAACCAATGAATAATAATTAATTCGTGAATTGTTTATGGATTTTGACTTAAAATATTAACTTGTTTTCTAATATTACTTAAAATATTTAGATTACTAATAATTCAGGCGCCATGCTACATATTTCGCAATTAAAATAATAATTAATGTTTATAGTATAATCCAATTTGATTAAAATAAAAGCAATGTATACATAGTTGATCCATTAAATGGGATAGACTATTTACTAAACATTTTCATTTTAGTGTGAAAATATGTAAAATATTTTAAAATTCTTTGGAGAAAAATATTTGTTAATTAAAATTTTTCCAATCCTTTCTTAATTGATTTGGAAAATTTATTATGGTATTAACGATCAGTGGAAACGGGAAGTGATTTTATCGTATCCCTTACCCCTCTGACTGGGTTCCTCAGGAATGCCAAAATGTTTACTTTTGTAAATAATATAGATACTGTTTTATATATTCTGCTAAAGTTCTGTGCAATCCCAGGATTATTATCTTAACATCTGAATGGAATAACATTGTTGAATGGGTTCCTTCACTATTTTTACCTCCCGCTTCCCCTGGTAAGGGAGGTATAGGGATCGTGCTAAAAATCGCATATTGAGATTTTGGTAAATGACCACGTTTTAAGGTCCATACAATCCATTTTTAACATTTTCACGATGATGTCTGTGTGTATGTGTGTATATGTGTGTATGTGTGTTGTGTGTGTGTGTGTGTGTGTGTGTGTGTGTGTGTGTGTGTGTGTGTGTGTGTGTGTGGATCCTCTTTACGTTCTAACTCAAATACTATCATTCCGAAAGTTTTGAAACCATGTATTTCTACATTATTCTAATATGGAAAGAAGCTATTAGGTTTTGGTGGCAATCGGATAACCGGAAATGGCAGTTACTTGAAGCTCAAGATAGGTTTTCTTAAAAAATACCTTTAAATGTATTAATGTTATTATAAACATTAAAGATTATTCCATTTTCTACAGGTTTGCTTTAATACTTTTCTGTGTATTGGTTTGAACATGTCATGAGGAGAGATGAAAAATACATTTGAAGAAGAATAAATAGCTTAGTAGAATGTAGAAGAACTGAGGCAGACCAAAGATAAGATGGAAGGACTGTATTGCGAAAGACTTGAGGGAAAAGGAACTGAATGAGAACGACACGCAACAGAAATGAAAAATAGCGACCCCTAACGAATGGGAAAAGTTAAAGAAGAAAAAGATAACAGTGTCAAGTGCAATTCGCATAGTTTTTTCATGAAATAATTTTACGGGAAATCAAGAAAATTTATGTATGGAATCTGTACATAATACAAAGGATTGACGGAAGGTAATGTGTTGGCCACATCAGATTTTATTTTATTTTATGAAACTTCAGCTAAATTGACAGCGGTCTTTAGTTCTAAACAGTATTAGTGGTTATCCGTTAAGCTATATTTTATTTTTAATATTCAGCTCATTTGGTTCTCAAACAACACATTTCTCTTGTTGCATAAATAACTTTTATGCATTGACATATAAAAAGTAATAGGTAAACCACGCAAAATTGTATAAAAAATATATAAAACTAAATCTCTTTCTCTTTCATATTGCTTTTATATGCCATTTTATTCCCCACGGTTGCCCTCTAGTTTCATATTGAGAAAATATTCCAACAGATGTCACCAAATTGATTTTATTTTTGGAAGGATCGAATCGAAAGCTATGGATTAAAAACCAATTTCATGCTGAAGTTTAAATTTAGTGATCGGGTTGTGCAGGGCAGTCATTTATAATTTATAAGACCAATTTTGGGAATTGGGTTAGGGCCATAAAGTTTGAGAAGGATATACGGATAATTGGGCAAAGATAAATTAAGATTAGAAGGAAACGGAATTGGTAAATACGGATCTGGATTACGAGGAGCTGTAATTAATATTAGACTATTAACATCAACATTTGTACAAGACATTTCTGTTTGTTTGATATGAAAAATTTGTTAAAGGATTAAGATTGTCCCACAGACAAATAAATGTTATAATATTCATATATTGATTATTTTACGAAGGTATGTAGGTACTGCAAAATTTATCTGCGTATTGGCTATTTTTTGATGTGATTTTCGATATTTTCATACCTAATTTCTGCCGTTACAAGATATACAAAATTAATTTTGCCTATTGTTTCAGCATTTTATGCTGTACAACTTTTATTTGTAGCTCTTTTACCTTAAATTGTTAGGGAAGCAGGTAATTAGGAAAGTCTGATTTTACGTGTTAAATAAATAAATAAAAAATCTGTTGTGGCCAACACAATACCTCTCGCCACTTTAATTTTTGGTTACATAAGTTATATTTAACATTTCTTGTATGTCTACACTCTACATCAAAAATTGTACTTATACCTATTCTTTATATTTCGATTTTTTAATATAAAATTCATTCTATAGAATGCGAGCAGTCATGTGACTTTGTTTGCCTTGACAAGCAGATATGGGGGCCCGTGTCAGAATGACAGCTAGTAATTATGTATATAGATATCAAAAGTCATAATTTTTCATTAAAAATCTCAAGATTTTCTGAGTTCAAGTGGTTAATTTGTCACCAGGAGTGTGGAATTTACTTGTCGATGAAAACAAATCATATGGAATTGGAAAATTATGAAATTTGCAATAAAAAATTATGACATTATAAATCTATGTAGCTGTCTTTCTGATACGGGCCCTCATATCTGCTTGTCAATGCCAATAAAGTCACAAAACTGATCGCGCCTTATGAAGAAATTTTGTCCTACTCTTCTAATTTTTCGACATGTTTCCAATTCATGACAGTATTTCTGAAGGGTTAATATACCTATAATTTTACATATTTAACTATTAATACAATAAGAAATAATATAATGTATGTACTTCCCAGAAAAAGTCTTCAGTAATGTCTTTGGATTTTTGACACTGACATTTATCTGTCAAACATTTTCAATTGGTTTCCATGACATTATTTGCGTTTCTGTTTGTCCAATTATTACCAAAACCTTTTCAACTTTACCCAGTAATGACCAATGGAGAAATACGTAGTTACACAGATATTAAGTATTAGTTTTTCCAATATTCACACACACGCACATACACAGACATCATCGTAAAAGTGTTACAATCGCATTGTAGGGACATTAAAACGTACTTAATCATTCAAATCTGGATATGCGATTTTTAGCATGAATACAATACCTCTCTTAGCGAGAGGTTAAAAGGAGCGATTTATAATATAAATTATAGGTGAAAAGGATGATTAAATAAAACTCTAGGAGTAGTCCTTTCTTCATGTTTAAGGCAATTATTTAGTAGAATATATTCTCGACCGGTTTTGGTTTTTTAGAAAATCATCATCAGGACCGCAGACTATTACAATTAAAGAAATAACATAATATCAATTTCATTGTGTATCTAACACCAATCTGTTTTGTATCTTAAGTTTTGTTATTATTTTTAAAACCTTTTAATGTGTTTGTAACAATATTGTAATTGTAATACGTGAAAAAAGGACTACTCCTAAAGTTTTATTTAATCTACTATTTCAGCATTAATTTTCTTCATTTGGGTAATAATTTTTCGAATATAAATTAAACAAATAAACTGTGGGTGTCACGTCGTGTTACAACTTTGAAAAATCTGTACCATTGCAGTGTTTATCATTTAAACCTTTCCTAAATTAGCATTTTATCTGAAACTTTAATTCAAATACAATCTTTAAATCAAATTTAAAATGCAAACATGTTTTAAATTCGTATTTAAATCATGTTAGAGTAATTTGCCGTAACAGTACCATAATTCCAATTTAGTTCACCAGTATAGATAGCGGAGCCTTATTTATATTTCTCCCATACTGGTCAATATGTTAAGATTTTTGTAATAGGTTATGAGATAAACATAATAGCTTCATAAACTACGTTCTACCATGGACTGAACTCAAGCATAAAGTGCTGCCTTCTTACTAATAGTAACTCTATCGTATCGTGCGATTGGTGCAAAAATAGTCAAACGCTGCTCGCACTTGCTGTTAAATGCACGTAATTAATTCCACCTTTTCAATATTCAGTCACGCAATCAACACTAAACGAAAACGGGTTCCTAGTTTGGTGAGAATTTCAGTTAGCGCTCTATAGCGGCTTTCGCAAGAGGCGAGAAATTGATGGAAACACACAGAAATTTAATGGAAGTAAAATAGTTTTTTTATGCTAACACAGGATAAAAGGTGTGTAATAAAAGACATTTGAATTTATTTATAAGAGAATGAAGAGATTGTCGGATTTTTTACCTCCCGCTACCCTTGGTAAGGGAGATATAGGATACATACATACATAAAATCATGCTTGTCCCACTTAATGGGTTCGCACAAACCCGATAACAATAAGAACAACATCATACCACAAATCCTTACTCTTAAACATATTAAAGTGACCGATTTTCGGTAGCGAAATACCGTATCCGGATCACAATAATAGTTAGGAAACAATCATCCAAAGCAGATTGGCACACCCAGCAATGGGTGATGAAATATTTATTTTATTTTATTTTACAATCATCCTTCGCCACACATTCCTATCTAAGCAGACTTCTTTCGCCTCGGCCACACTCATAATCGCATTCATACATGCTCTTCTTCTCTTCACACTTGGAAACTCTCTCTCTTTAAGCACCCTACTAACCACATCCATCCACTTACACACTGTTCGGCCACGCAATTGAAAACCCTCAACTTCACAAAGATATATACATTTAAAATGTGAATATCCCAATTGTGGTGTGTCCGTGCTTGTTCACCAAACGGAACTGGTGTTGACCCCTTTTCAAAATGATTGATTCATTTAGCGTCTATTAAAAACCTCGAGCACTGTGCGTAAAATTGGAGAACGGTAGTCAAGATGATATTCAATACTTCATTTCATATCTTATGTTTATTAATACCCAATAAAAAAAACTCCTGATATGATAATTTTCAAATGCTGCACGACTAGAATATATTAAAGTGTGTCTAGTTGTATCTCTGTTTGAAAGATATTTTGTTACTAGATTATTCATTAAATTCATTAGGAAATTATCTGAAAATCACCGCAGGAAAATTGAAACTTTCAGATAGGTAATTGGAACTGTCAAATAAATTCTACAAGTCAACAGTCGTTTGTTATTGATATATAGCTGTTCTATATTTATTATTAATGTGGCCTGAATAATAAAAAAACAATTCATACAAGCACTTTGTATGATTTATGAAACAAACAAAAAATAATTTTGAATAAAAATGTATTATATTGATTAGAGTTTGTCACAAAGAAATTTTACGTGACGTATGTTATACTTGCCGTCAAATATTACAACTATTAATGAAAGAAAATGAGGTCTCGTGGCCGTGTGCCTGAGTGTCTGGTCGCGAATCTGGGGAACTGGGTTCGATCCCGACCGACGCCAAATATTTCTAATTTTAAATGGCACAAAATTGACCCCTGTGGTACACTGTCCACTCCAGCAATGAGTGTCCGTGAGGTGACGCCTGGTAAATGCCCGCACGGTACAAATATGTCATCATCATTACTGAAATCTGTGTTCAAAGCAGATTAACACACTGACATTGTGTCATTTTGTAACATATTTGGTTTTACATTTGCTTATAAACTTACCAGTTGACTTATTTTTAAATTTTGAATGCTTTACTGTAATATATATATTTATAATAATAAAATAACAGTAGTATCTTACTTACCCTCATAAAAACTAAGCAAACGACGCTACTGAATTTGTCATAATGGGCGGAGCAAATATCTGAATTCATACAATTTGTAGACGATCTATATCTTTCAAAATTTTTACTGTATATGTATTTAAATTATTAAAAATTCAATAGCGGGAGGTATTGCGTTGGTCGCATCAGATTTTTTACTTTTTGTATTTTTGAATACGCATGAATAAATATTTCCCCTGCATCTATTAGTATGTGTATCTCGTTCTGTTAAGCGACAGCCTCATCTAAACAGATCCATCTTGTTATTAAGAGGTGTCAAGTAATGTATCGCTAAAGACGAGAAACGCTTGATAAAAAGCAGCACAAAAAACCTAACATTGTTTTTTACGCACGCTTTTTCTTCTACTTAACGTGTGCTGAATATGTTTTGACGTTGAAGAATGCATTAGATTGATACTTGATAACTTTTTTCACATGCTGTGAGGTCCGAACTTCACTTCTGATTAGGACAGAATTACTTTGACGCCGTGGATAACAAAATATTTAACGGAAAAGAATGTTTTCAAAATATTACGCACTATTGCACTTTAAATATTTATTATATTTATAGATTATTGTGTGCGTTAGGTAACCGGTTATGATTCGAACGACTTGGTTCGATACCGATCGACGTCAAACTTATTTTCAATTTTCAAATAGCAGACTTACAAAGTGTGAATCAGTTGGAATCATAAGAAGATCAAAAAGATTTACTTTGCATTAATTTAACTGTTTAACATTACTACATATTTATTTTCACAAAGCTATCTAGACTATTTGAATAAAAAAAAATTATATTTCTCAATGATCGTTAAAAAGAGAAAAAATGGCGATTTATATTTTAGTAAAATAATTATAGGTTACTGTTTAAAAATAAAAGTTGATAGTCGTATCTTGTAAACCTGGATTTATAAAAAATATCTACATCTGCAATCAAGGAGTAAATTTAAAACAATAAAACTTTTATGAGCAGTTTTTTTCTACTACTTCCCAAACCTCAACCTAATAAGATACGAAGAAGATACGAGCTAGCCCCCCCCCCAATTCGCTACTGGTATTAGTGTATCGCAGTAACCACCCTCTGTACTTTAGGGACAATATTGGGAATAATAAATTAATAATTATTTAAGATAAATTCTAATGTAAAATTAGTTCTGCATCATTTATTCGCTTTCTCATAAAACCTGAGTTCACTTGCGTATTCACAGTACACTAAACAGTGTCCTGATTCTATTGTAAGTTTCTGCACAGTACAAACGATCTCTGGTGTAATCGGTCCCCTGAAATCCCACTTTTCAAAGGGTTAAATTGTGATCGCGGTCACGTGGTCTGTTGTTCCAAGTCGCAGTTGTGCGAACTTCACATCAATGCCAGCAGCCGGAAGCCAACTTCATGCCAGTTGCTATAGGGACGTTGTTTTGTTAAGAAATGATTGGCCATCAACTTTAATTGTACTGGAAAGAGCAAAATAATATTTCGAAATTTATTGTTCGTTTCTCAGAGCCGGGTGCACGAATTCTGAAATGTTTTGATATAAAAATATTTCACTGTTCATTTCTGGGTGTGCAATCTGCTTCTTTTCTCAGATTTTGATAAATACGAAATATATTTATAATTGTGGGTAATTTCTCGACTGTGATGTGGATTAGGTGTTAACAATTACTCGAAAGTTCAGTCAAACGGCATTTATTCTTACTCTATCAACGTTTCGGTGCACCCTTGCACCTTCTTCAGAGTCTACAACAATTATACATAAATTTGAATTTAAAAATTTGGTTTTATACTTTATTTTGACAGTTGACTACAACAGATGATACTGGCGCACACATATTTATTATGAAATATTGGCAATTATATGTAATATTATGGAATTTAATTTAGAAAAATCGCGGTAATAACATATTATATAATAACTTATTATTATTACTGTTAAGAGTATTTTATAGAAGATTTCGAGAAGATTTCGAGAGAGCCAGTGTTTTTTGCAAATTTTCCGAATACTGATAATGAAAAACTGTCACTTCCGGATGTCAGTCCTGCGAGTAATATGTCACTTCCTAAATTGTGCGTACAAAAATATTCAAAAATCAGATTGTGTGTGTGTTTCTTCGTTAAATGGTATTAATTTCTTATATTCATTTAATTGTAATATCAATATCGATTCTAAATAAATTTGCTCTAAGCTACAAAATTGTTTTGTTTTTACCTTCCGTCACCTTTAGGTAAAGAAGGTATTGTTTTGGGATCCTTAGAGAATACAAATTTACTATTTTTACGATGATGTCTGTATATGTGTGTATGTGTGTGTGTGTGTGTGTGTATATGTGTGTGTGAAAAAAAAATCCTACGACAACTCCAATACTACAATTCCAAATAATTATATTTTGGTTACGATTGGTTATCCTAATTTGAAAATTTTAACAATTTTTCTTGACATTTTATATTATTATAAATAATAAAGAATATTTTATTTTGTACTCGAGTTAATTATATATTTTTTCTTCATATTCAGTGAATTTAGAGATAAAGAATTATAAAGAAATATCTTGCAATCTAAGCATGGAAATAGTTATAATATTCAAATATTATTAATTAACAGATGTCAGTGTCAAATAAAATTTACATATACTATCTTTGTGAAATAATTTTACTGGAAATACAAAAATGTAAAATAATTTAATGTGGCAAAAACAAATCACATAAGGTAATACAACAGATTATAGCCACAAGCCAATTCAGCAGATTATTATGTTGTACATTTAATGCTATATATGTTTTTATTTTCTACTTATTTAAAAAAAAAACATACTGTTCTTTTTAGGAGTAGTTCAGTTCAGTACAAGGCAAGATCAGTTCATTTCTCCCCTAAAAAATAAAACGTCCATAGAATCATTATTCACAAATTTCTGTATGGAATTTGTACACAATAGTAGAATTGACGGAAGGTAATGTGCTGGCCACATCAGATTTTTTCATATTGACATTAGTTACTCACTACATAGTTGAAATCTCAAATTAGGAATTGTGTCAATATAGCCATCATTTTCACATTTAAATTAATACCAAAATGTCACTACATTTAAACTTAAACTGTAAAAATGATATTATTATTATTAATGGTATCTAATGTAAGGAGCATTCTTATTTGTTTCAACACTATTTATAATTTAAATCATCGTGAGAATCAATCTGGATAATTTTCGTTTCCCGATATGTAGATGTTGATGAGTGTTCTGCTTGCCTTGTAAGGCAACTTGGAGGAGTATGTTAAGTTGGATTCCGCGTTTTTCTCCAGCAGGTGACCTTCTTCACCTAATACCAGACCAGAAGACATGAATCCAGCTGAGATGATTCATCTGTTTCTAGATATAAATACCGTATATATACGGTATGGGATTTGAGCACAAGAGGAAGAACATATGATATATTGAGGGAGTTAACTTGGAGATTGTATGCATGTCAGACTTGCAGAAAGATATTCATATGTACTGCATAATGTATATAGTTATAACAGGCATTATTCTAGTAGTGAGAATAGAAGTATTTCAATTTAAACGGATCTAAAAGCAATTTTTATGTTATATAACTCTCGCCCTTTCCATTGTGGTATTTATAAGTATTATATTTAACATGTCCTGTACACATAAAAAATTCTAATTACACCTAATCTTTATACATATTTTCTATAACTTTAAATTTATTCTATGAGCAAGTTTTTTCCTACACTTGTATATGTTCGAGATTCTTCCAATTCATTGACGGGATTGGCGGTTGGATTAATACAATAAGAATGTAAACTTGAGGAATACGTAAAAAATATAATTTTTAGGATCGTGGTATTGGAGTTATGCGTCCCGAAAAGATCGTCATACACACACAGACACACACACATACATACAAACAGTAACGTATAAATGGTAAAATCGTATAATAGGGACCATAAAACGTGCTTATTCACTAAAAATTCATCATTGAATTTGACTATATCTTCCTTAACTATCACTTTCCGTGATACACTGTGTATAAATATTGATATATTTCGAAAATGGTCAATATACACATTTATATAATTTTCTTCCAATTTATTTATTTTATTTGTATTAAGACCTGTCGATTGCCAAATAACTTGGTTTACAAAAGTAACTCACGTAGTACAAAAAGTTGAACACCCCTGCTCTAGAATGATAGTATATCTACTATATATTTATAATATAATACTATACTGTATATTTTTAGTATGTGTATAGTTTATTGCGTGAAATATAAATTCTAAAGTATGTGTTCATCTTATTAAAAATTCTGCGTGGTTTAAATTTATACAAATAAATTCTTCTAATGATACACATAACATTAAAAAACCCGCTTATTAGATTGTAAAGTATTCCAAATACAACAAACCCACGTTCTAGTATTCCGTAAATAAACCACGCAGTTTATAACGACAAATTCTATACAGATCGTATCTGTCAAATAAAGTTTCTTTTCTCGCGATGGCATGATCAATCTCTTTTGTTTCGGCGTTACCGACGTTCAGCTATCGAGCAGCAATGCCGCCCATGATACATATCAATCAAGCAAGCCTTTTCTGATAACTTATTATTATATCATTGTATTAATTTGTGTTGGGAATAGAATTTAATGGGCGCCATTATTTGGCTGCTAGGAGTCATTTATTTTAGAGATTAATGAATTATGATTAGATTTGTGATGTTTGAAAGTATGATTGTTTTTGGTTAATGACTCGCTATTTTTGGAGACTTTTTTGGTGTGTCCACTGTTTTCCTTTTATGGATTTGGATTTGTAATATTTCCTAAACAGTAGTTTAAGTTTCGAATTAGGCCTAAATCGCGTACTCTCTCTATTAATAATAATCAATGCAATTAGGAAATAAAGAAAAAATATTGCATTCAGAATTTTTAATAAAAGATGTATTTGTGGTGCTTTCCTCACAAAAATGAGAACTCATGAGGTGACGTTTGATATACAGGATGTAATTTTTAAAATGGATTATAGGGCAATAACATAATCTAAAAAGAATTGGTGCATATTATAGACAAAAAATTTTTTTGATACCAAACACGTTAGATTTCTGTTTGTTATTATGTATGAAACTGACAGTAACAAAACAGTTGTCGACTTAAGGTTGCTCATTAATAAAGGTTTATTTGCATTTATTTGTTATAATTATTATTATTTTGGGTTTTCTTCATGTTCGTAAAAAAATGACAATGTTTTACTCGTATATCTATTGAATATGAAGTATAAAATCAATTCATGTACAGTAAAATTTTTGAAAGATGGCTGTAAGAGTGTGTGATAAGGATGGATATACCACGCTTGTCTTTCAAAAATTCATATTGTTTCGACTAAGTTAGGACATTCCATTTATAAACGATGCTCGTTGTTGATAATACTTTCGCTGTAACGTAAGTTTATTTATTAATTCAGATACATTACCTAAATTCATAGCCGTACGTATAACGTTATATTCTGTCAGAGTCACTGACACTGACATTGTGTCAGCATGTTATTTTTAACATATTTAGTTTTACATTTGCTTATAAACTTACTAGTTGACTTATTTTTGAATTTTGAATGCTTTTCCTGTAATATATATTTTTATAATAATAAAATAACAGCAGTATCTTACGTACCCTCATAAAAACTAAGCAAACGACACTACTGAATTTGTCATGATGGGCGGAGCAAAAATCTGAATTCATACAATTCGTAGACAACCTTGATCGGACATCTTTCAAAAATTTTACTGTACAGGATAAAATATTCTTTAATAACATCCTCATCTCTGCCACATGCATGTTGTTTTCATTGACACTGACATCTGTCAGATAGAATTTTTTTAATATAGTAGCTGTTTCCATGGTTATGGCATAGTTAATTTATAAGATTTAATATCTTTATAATTCTTTAACTCTATATCCATTGAATATGAAATATAAAATGCAATCAATTCGTATAGAGGATAAAATATTCTTTAATATTAAGAAATCGCAGGAGGAGGAGAAATTTTTGTCACACACACATATACATACATCATCGTAAAAACAGTAAATTCGTATTGTAGGGACTTTAAAACGAGTTTATTCATCAAAAACTCACCATCCAATTTTTTGACAATACCTTCCTTGCCTATAGGAAACGGTATGTAAAAATACTTATTGGATATAGCAATGTTCATCATGTATAATTAATATTTAGGTATATATAATCGTAAATTTTCTTTAAATACTTTAAATCATAAAATTCAGTATCAGCCATATTTGTGACGTAATGGACACTTCTAGCTGCAATATACTTTTGTGCGACAACTAATTTGAAGTAATTTTGAAAAACATAAATTTAAAAATTCATAATGCCCGTTTGTAGCAAATAAATAAACTTTTTAATAAAAGGAAACAGTGTTTAATAAGGCAAGTCTATTGTAGGCAAAACTCGAGTATTTAATTTCGTCTCAAGTTAAAATGAAAAACCTCCCAATTTTCTTTTATGTAGCGATAGCTGCCGGAAAGTATAAATCTTATTTCATCTCCTTTTATATTTCGCTTTGCTTGCTACCCTGAATTTAATTAGTTTGCCTAATTAGTTTATAAAGAAACAAGGCGAGAAATGTTAAATCCGTCAATAATAAGTTTGTGTGTACGTACGTATGTAGGACAAGAGTCATATTTAATATGCAAGAGAAATAAATAGCTTGAGCATGAAACCGCCTTTCACAATATTCATCTGTGGGTAAAGTACATGAAAAGTTGTAACTTTCAATTGAAATATAACTTTGTTATCCTTTCCTGCTTCAATGAACTTTATAACTCGAAAAGAGTTATTCAAAGAACTTTCAACGATGGAATATGGAATTTAAAATGCATTAAAGTACAACATTTGTTACAAATTACACCGTGAAAAATATTACTCTGTTATAAAATAGTATAAATAAAATATATTCAAACCCATATGGTTTTTTATTGTTGTTTATTTATGTTGTCGCGTGACAGAATGTAATGTGTAGCCGTTGGTGATTCTGACAGCCGGATTCGAACCCGTCCGACGTCAAATACAACTTTGACTCTGTCAGTCGCAATCAAACTCGAATCGTTTGAATTATACCCGGTCACTTGGAGCACACAGCCACACGACCTCATATTTAATGTCTGCAATAGTGAAGTAAGCCATTATTTTATGTTGTAACCACTAAATGTGTTGGTTTTACTTGAAAACAGTTCTGTTGGTTTGTTAACCTCTGGTAAAAAAATGACATTCTATGTCTCTAACACATTTTTACCTTCTGTCACCTTTGGGTAAGGAAGGTATTGTCTTTGGTCAAAAAATTCGGTGGCGAGTTTTCAATGAATAAGTTCGTTTTAAAGTCCCTACAATACGATTTTATTATTTTTACGATAATATCTGTATGTGTGTGCCTGCGTGTGTGTGACTATAATTTCGGCCGCGATATCTCCAATACTTGAATTCCAAAAATTCCAAATTTTACGTATTCCTTTTTCTTACATCCATATGCAGATTTGATTACATTTTGGTTATAATTAATCAATAGGAAGTATCCTCATTTTAAGATATTATTTTTTGACATTTAATGTTATTCTCTATTCGATTTAATTATATTTTTGTCTTCATATTCAATGAATTTAGAGATAACGGATTTTAAATAAATAACCATGGAAACAATATTGAAATATTACTAATTGACGGATGTCAGTGTCAAATAAAATTTACATAATATCTTTGTGAAAAGATTTTGCTGGAAATATAAAAATGTAAAATAATTTAAGGTGGCAAAAACAAATCACATAAGGTAATACAACAGATTATAGCCATAAACCAATTCAGCAGATTATTATGTTATAAATATAATGCTATATGTTTTTATTTTCTACTTCTTATTTTAAAAAACATACGGTTCTTTTTAGGACTAGTTCAGTTCAGTTCAGTTCGAGATAAGATCAGTTCAATTCTGTGTGGAATTTGCACAAAATACGTAGAATGACGGAAGGTATTGTGCTGGCCACATCAGCCATATACTTGGAAACCCCTATTCCATATCTATCTCTATTTTTGATGTGATTTTTAGCATTTTCATACTTCTGCCGTTGCAAAGCACGCAAAATAGATTTTGCTTATTGATTCAAATGCAGATTTTTACCCAGCACCATCCAAAAAACGCGATGATGATATATTTATTTAATGATTTGAATATGTAAATTTTTACAAAGAAATTTTCTTTGTTCTCTGTGAAATATGTTATGTCGTTCTTTGTCTTGGAATTTAAAGTTACATTTCTAGGTAGGATAAAAGTTTGATATATAGACATTCTGAGTGTGTAAAATAGAGCAAATAATAAAATAGAGAAACGAGAAATAACGATAATGTTCCTTCGAACTGTCAGTTAAACCAAACAGGAAATTTAGAAAATCCAGCTATGTACACTTCTATTTCGTGTTGTTCAGATAAGATTTACAATTTATTTCGAGGGCCTGAAATTCATTTCCATGTTTGTATGAAAAATTCATTCATGTCGTGGTTGAAATATGAATTTTTTCTAAAATAAAATAAGAGAAATTGAAGCAAGAAAACCATAAATCATGTTTCTTGTCAAGTGACATAAATATTAGATTAGACGGAATATGATAAGAAATAAATGTTTGTATTAAAAGTAATATCTTTTTTACCTCTCGCTAAGAGAGGTATTGCATTCATGCTAAAAATCGCATATCCAGATTTTATTGAATAAGCACGTTTTAAGGTCCTTACAATCCGATTTTAACATTTTTACGATGATGTCTGTGTGTGTGTGTGTGTGTGTGTGTGGATGTGTGTGTGTGTGTGTGTGTGTGTGTGGGATGTTGGAAGGACGGTTACTCAAAAACTATAAGACTTAAAATTTGTTTAACAACGTATTTCCCAATCGGACATTCCCGGGAAGATCTGAAAAGGTTTTGGTAACAATTGGACAACCGGAAGTAGAAGATTCTTGAAAAAAAATCTTCTAAATATTATTTTTTGAAAATTTTTCTTGATAATATTAAAGAAAAATAAATTCTCTTTCTGATACATTTAAATATTTTTATACATATTTTAAAGATTTAGAGATAAAAGGAATATAATATATAAAATAATGTTGTAATTAATTTTACAACCGAAAGGATGCCATGAAAAATAGTTGCAAATTTAAATTATTTGTAACTGACAGATAAATGTCAGTGTCAGAAATAATGAGTAATGAAAAAAAATGTATTTGGAGAATCTCTTAATTCTTGATCTGTGACTATTATGGAGATGACAAGTCTAGGTTGAAGGACTAAAAATTTGTTTCAAACATTATAGGACAATGTACACCAGTACTGTAGACTAGAGTAACTTTGAACTGCGAAAAAGCTATCAAATTCTTCTCAAGTAAGTTGTAAATATTGACAAAATTACACATCGATATAAGAATAATCGGAGTGCAATATATCCGTCACTTTATTAAAGGGAATAAAGGTTATTTAGATATAACAAGTATGAAAAAATAAAATGTAAAAGAAGATATATAAGAATAGATGCACAATCCAGATATATACATTTTAGACCGCCCAAAATTAATGTTTTTACTAGAAGAATATGAAGAGAAAGTAAACAACGTTGTTCGAATTGAAAATTGCTGTTACCAGCCTAATATTTATATATGGTAAACTCTACTTTGTAATTTATTGTAACATAATTTATGGTAAAATATCTTTATGTTGACACATGCTATTATTGAATAATAAAGAAGTTTATACGTCATAGATTTATATGAATATATTATTTGTATTTATAAAAATATTCTTTGCTTTATGCATACAGCCAGGTAAAATATACGGCGAGAGGTTATGTGCTGGCCACATCAGATTTTTTACTTAGGCACACAGCCATGAGACCCCATAGGTTTACAGGGTGGTGACCGGCACAGCCAAACATAGGACTTTAACATGTAAAATCAGACTTTCCTAATTTCCTGCTTCTCTAATTATTTTAAGTAAAAAATCTGATGTGGATACGACATGACTTCCTTGTACGATTATTAAACTATACATATTTTTTTAATAATTAAATTACAAAATATTGACAGGCTTAAGCCAAGCCCGAAAATTATTTTGATATAGAACAAAAAATAATTCATTTACTACTATCATTCTTAAATTAACATTAATCTAATCCGGTTCTTTTTAAAGAGAGTTTTGATTACAACAATGAATATGACTAATTTCACAATAAAAATATAATATTTGTTATTGTACGAATCATAAAATTGCACGTATTTAACGTAATTTGACATGAACATTTTTTTTATTTTTTTGTCCTAATCCATAGCAAGTTTTATTACAAAAACAAAAAGTATATAATTTTTAAATTTACATATCTTGCTTATACAAAGGGCTAATTTAATAATACTTGATGTGCTAGACGCAGAAACTAATTCTCTAAAACTTTTATTTGAAGCATTTATTTCTAAAATCAAAATAAAATCATTTTATTCAAGAAAAACTGTTAACAACTTCAAGTAATGTACCACTTCCGGTTAGCCTATTTTAACCAAAATCTATTATTTTGTTTCGATTGACATAAAAGTCTTGTATACCAAATTTGAAAAGTTTTGGATTATATTTTAAAACAGTTTTTCATTAAAATCTATTATAGGCTTCATGTAAAGTGCCACTTCTGGAAATTGTATAATAACCAGAAAGGGAGGTGCAGAACTAGATGTTATAGGAGTCTATTTTTGAGGTGATTTTCGACATTTTTATACCTAATTTCTGCCGTTACAAGGCATACAAAATTAATTTTATGTCACCATTCTTTATGTATTTAAATTAATAAAAATTATATAATGGGAGATATTTTTTATCAATCATTTTGTTTTCCTTTAAACCGTAACAAAAAAGAAACAGGTATTTTTTACAAATATGTTAATTTTTCTATACCTAAATGAAAATATGTTCTGTGCAATAATTAAAGGTTATAAAACATAAATTAGTTTTGTATGTATAACGAGAATACACCTGTGAATTTGGGGAACAAGGAATGAAAACAGAAGATAATTCTCCTGGTTAAGACACTAGAATATATCGTCTTAATCTTCCACAAAACACCTCCACGTTCCTGGAAAACAACCGTCTAACCCTAGTTATCCAGACCTTCATCCACACTGGCTCTTCTATCCAGAAAAGAGGTGGATAGCCCGGGTTCATATTTCTCCCTCCGGCTCCGGTGTAGATAGTATCGGACGTTAGGGCTCAACAAGCCTACAACTCACTGTTCTTTCACTGACATGTGTTTCTAGTAATAACAATAAAGAACAACGAATGACAACTGACCGAGATACGAATTTGCCGAAAGAGAAAACGAAATGAATTATTCTTAGGATAAGATTGACAAATTCAAAATATAGGTGTTCCTTTTAAAATATGGAAGTTAATGTCACTTCCGGTTAAACTGGAAGCGCTACCATCATGCCAAAATGCCAGGATTTGCGAGCCCCTAAGCCTAGTATACAAATATATAAAGAAAATTTAAAAATAATTATATGTGGGCCCGTGTCAGAATGACAATTAGTAATTATGTACATAGATGTCAAATGTAAGAATTTTTCATTAAAAATTTCAAGATTTTCTAAATTCACGTAATTAATTTGTCACCAGGAGTGTGGAATTTACTTGTCAAGGAAAATAAACCATATGGACTAGAATAAATGAGAAATTATATTTGGCATCTATGTACATAATTACTAGCTATCATTTTGACACAGGCCCCCATATCTTCTTGTCAAGACCAACAAAGTCACATAATTGCTCGCGCCCTATTGTATTTAACATTTCTTGTATACCTACACTCTACACCAAAAATTCTACTTATATCTATTTATATTTAGATTTTTTAATTTTAAATTCATGCTATGGAGAAATTGTGTCCTACTCTTCTAATTTTTCGAAATGTTGCCAATTCATTGTCGGGATTGACAGTATTTTTGAAGGGTATATGTAATATACCTATAATTTTAAATATTTAACTATTAGCACAAAAAGAAATAATATAATGTATGTATTTCCCAGAAAAATCTTCAGTAATGTCTCTGGATTTTTGACACTGACATTTATCTGTCAGGTACAAACATATTAATTTTTCAACTGGTTTCCATGACATTATTTGGGCTGGAAGATTTATTACAACAGATTATTATATACCTTATATTTCTTTATTTTTGGCACTTAGATCCCTATGAACTTAAATGCATCAATTATGAATCGTGTGATTTTATTTGTACTAGTATGAATCTATCAATTTATTTCGTATTTAATGATTTTATCCTGCATCAAAATAGACGTTTTTTATATTTTTGTAATGTTGCTTTTTAAAATGAAAGCTGTGTAAATGAATACAAAGCTTCATCGATTAGCTTTCAGTTAAATTAAGCTCATTAAATATTTTAATACCTACAAATCATGAAATCTCGCAGGTTTGGTGATATTAATAACCTTTGAGTCACGAAATGCTACCACAGAACTGAATATATAACAAATATATTGTTTCAGAGATACCATTTTTTAAAGAGATATTGTAAATGTTATACATTCAATGGAAATACTTGACTTCTGCATATTTTAATTATTCAAGTACTACAAGTATCCAGATACATTAGATTAATTATTGAGTATTTTTGTATCCTGTTTAAATTTCAAAGTAGCCAATGATATTTTGCAAACTAATTTAATATTCCATAAAAAATTGACGTTGACAAGTTGCAAAAAAACGAACTGTTACTGTTCGTTAACCTTTTCATTTGGTGTATTTATATTTATAGATTTCAATCGGTGATTCATTGAGAGAAATTTTATTTATGGCATTCCGAAATTTATTGTTATGGTCACAATTGGATAGTTTGACCATAGGTTCGTTTTACAGATATTGTTATACGTTTCAATATAGAGTAAATAGAAAGTAAATATTAAATAGATGATATTTCAACACAGACATAAATTTGGTTCATAATTTTGTTTGATGTTCCGAAATTTTATATTGTTAATGATAGTTTCATGAATAGTAACAGAATATCTACATAAATAAGATTCATTTGGCGCCTCGGAGTCTGTATATACAGGGTGTATCACGGAAAGTGAAACATAGGCGCATTGCTCCCCTAAGTAATTTAGACAAAAAGTTTCAAATGAATGTTGAGACTTTCTACATCCGAATCAATAAAAAAAATTTTTTGTCTACTTCATAACTGCAGAAATAAAATTTGAAAATTCACGGAATTACAATTTAATAGTATTTGCCATGGAATTAGAAACAAGAGACGAGCAAAAGCGTAACGTTTTATACGACAAATTATTAGTATTTATTTTGACAATCATTATTCTGACACTTCAGGTGAACCTAAAGAATTGCATTTGGGCCCTTTATTATTTAACTTATTCATTCACAATTTTTATTATGCACGGATGATTTCAAATAAATTTAAAGTCAATACAAATAAAAATGACTGTATTGCGTTACAAACTGTTCTAACTAAATTATATATTTATTGTCAACATAATTATTTACATCTTAATTCATCTAAATGTTATGAATTTCACTAGAAATCGCAATTTAATCAGCTTTATAATATTAATAATGTTCCTTTGGAAGTAAATTCCATAATACGAGATTTAGGTGTACTTTTTATGACGCCATCAGGAAAGACTCAGACCGTACAAAAGGTTTCATATTTTGACACTGTAAAGTTTTTAAAAATCCAAACACTTATTTGTATATATAATTCTTTAGTACGCTCCAAACTTGAATACGTGTCCACAGTATGGGATGCAATGTACAGAAAAAATATTAATATTATTGAAAATGTACAAAAGAAATTTTAAATTTTGTTATAAATTTAATATTAACTGTCCAACTTACATATGCAAACTAGAACAATATGAGCAGTTTAGAGAGTAGGCGAACTTATTTTGATATGATTTTTTTTGTATAAAATTTTCAATAATTTGCTTCATTCTACTATTTTTATATTCCACCAAAAGTAACAAGGTCTTAAAATTTATTTAAGTTACCTAAAAGTAACACAAATAATTATAAGTACTCCTGTATTAACCGTATAATGTTCACACATACAACACCAATTTTATACACTTAGATCTGTTCAATATGTCTTTCAACTCCTTTAAAAAATGCTTAAAATCTACCTTACCATCTTTACAATTGTTTTAAGTACTCTCTGTTGGCCTTTATTCTGCTGTTGGTTCTCCAAACTCATAAATAACTTTGGTGTACGTAATTGTGGAAAATTTAGTTGTATTTAGGTGCATACAAGGCTGATAATGGTCACTATTCAATCAGAAGCGTAGATATGAATATTGTAAACTTATTTTACTTAGTTTAAAAACAGTAGCCATCTTGGTATATCCATTTTTCAATCAACCTAATGTTGAACTTCAAATCGAGGTTAGATTTCTTGTTAGGATTCTGTTTTCTTCGCATGCAAATCGCTGTGGTCAGTTTAAAATCCGTCGGTAATTAACGTTGGATGAGAAATGGGCTAATTAGTAATTATAGTGGTTACCTACAGTCTGGCGTCTTGTATTCGATACTCTATATCGATTTATTTATAAACTGGTACTCGTACTCGCGTATATAAATAAATACTCTGTAGCCTAGCAGCGATTGGTTACTGTTACCTGTCTGCCTACCTCTTTACTGCTAGTAGATAGGTACTCATATTAATAATCAATTTAGATGCAACTGAACCAAATATAGACATTTAGATATTAATAATATAAGCAGTAATCTCACCGATATCAATTATTTATAAGTGACCCCATTGTTGCACTCTACATAATAGCTTTGGATACCTGTGGGGATCATTACTGGAATATGATCAAAGCAGATTGGCATATGCCGCCATGATGGATGATACATTTATTATTGATCACTCAAACGAAAAATATATCAATATACCTATACGATTTTTTAACTTCCGTCACCTTTAGATCTAAAAATTCGGTGGTGAGTTTTCAATGAATAAGCATGTTTCCTTAGGGTACCTACAATATGATTTTACTATTTTTACGGTGATATCTGTATGTGTGTGTATGTGTGTGTGTATGTGACGATCGTTTCGGACCGCATAACTCCAATACCATAATTCCATAAATTATAATTTCTTCGTATTCCTCGAGTTTAGATCCATATGCTGACCTGATTAGATTTTGGTTATAATTGGTCCACCGGACGTACCCTCATTTGCAACTATTAACAGTTTATCTTTAAAAAATCTGTTGTGGCCAGCACAATACCTTCCGTCAATCCTATGTATAATGTATAAATTCTATATATAATTTTTCTTGCAAAAGATTCTAAACTTCCAGTAAAATTATTTCATAAAAAACTATTCAAATTGCACTTGACACTAACATCTTCTTCTTCTTTAACTTTTCCCATTCGTTAGTGGTCGCTATTTTTGCGTGTCGTTATCATTCAGTTCCTTTTCTCTCAAGTCTTCCGCAATACAGTCCTTCCATCTTATCTTTGGTCTTCCTCTGTTTCTTCAACATCCTATTACTAAACTATTCATTCTTGTTCCAATATAATTCTTCATTTCTCCTCATGACATGTTCAAACCAATGTAATTATATTTCTTGTATCTTTCTAGAAACTTGTAATACTAGAGTTATTTTCTTACCGTATCTTTCCCAACATCTACTTCAACATCCTCATCTCTGCCACATTAATTTACTTTTTATTGTTCTGACATCTGTCAATTTAAATTATATGAATATATTAGTAGTTTCCATGTTTAGCATAGCTGATTGAATTATAAAATTTAATTTCTTTAAAATTCTTTTACTCTGTATCTATTGAATATGAAGTATAAAATGTAATCAAATCGTATAGAGAATAATGTATTCTTTAAGTTATAATAACGTTAAACGTTAAATCTCAATGGCTTCTCTAATTAACCTGTTGTTTAGGTGTGTTGGTCTCGCTAGTATTTTTGTTTCTTCGAATTTAATAATTACATACATTAAATCCGAGGTAGGATAGGTTTCATTACAACCGAGGTTAGATACAGCGCGAGGCTGTGATGAAACTCACACCGAGGTATGTATAGTATTTTATTCACAATCATCCTATTTTTAAATCAATAATTATCAACATAAATCATTGAGTTATAACCTGTAATTTTATTAATATTTTTTGAATGTAGGTAGGTACCTATGCTATACTTGAAGCTGTTGTGTGCGATGTCATTGCTGTTGATTAATGAATAAATCTGAATTTATGCCGAAATATGGGTCGTAAAGCTGATGATATAACTCAGCAAACATTTATGTGTCTCAAGTTTTCCAGAAATTTACAATTCAAATTGTGGAAAATATTACATCATTTGAATTTTCCATAATTTGTATTTATAACTCAAACACAATTTCCCGGGTAAAACTTTATCAACAAACTCATTTAAATATAAGTAAACTTCGGAAGCAACAGTTTCAATAATTCATTCTTCCTTATTGGACCACTTTAACACTTAACTTTTATTTGGAGCAATTAATTATTCTCCTCACAATCTATAAGAAGCGGCTGAGTTATTTATTAGTGATTTCCATCGACTTGAAGTTGCTTCTCATTAACTGTGAATATCCGCACTTGTTAATTATGACAGGCAAATATGGTGACCGGCGGGCCGCGGCTTTCAAGAGGTAAACAGAATGAAATATGTCGGCACTTGCCGGTAAATGGATGATAATTATTCCGAAATCATTTCATTTCTCTTATTCTTTTTTGTTATTGCGTTCTTAAAATTAATTGCAGAAGATGAAAAGTTATTTCATTATTTTGCAGTTGAAGAGTAGAAATTAATGGTTAAATACCGGTACACTTAATTAGAAAAGTAAAATTAATTACAAGCCGTTTGTACCACGTTAAGTTACATTCGTTTTTTTTTACCTCTCGCTAAGAGAGGTGTTGGATTCATGCTAAAAATCGCATATCCAGATTTTAATGATTAAGCACGTTTTAAGGTCCCTACAATCCGATTTTAACATTTTACGATGATGTTTGTGCGTGTGTATGTGTGTGTATGTGAATCAGTTGGAAGGACGATTTCTCAATCGAACATTAGTAGGAGAGTTAAAAAGGATTTTGTAATAATTGGACAAAAAAAACTTCTAAATATTATTTTTCGATAATTGTTGTTTTTGCTTATTAAAAAAGAGTAAATTCTCTATCTGATACATATAAATATTTTATTATATTTTGTATAGATTTAGAGATAAAGAAATATATACAATAATCTGTTGTAATAAATCTCACAGTCCAAATAATATCATGGAAACCAATTGAAATAATATAATGTTTGTACCTGACAGATAAATGTCAGTGTCAAAAATCCAGAGAAATTACTGAAGATTTTTTCTGGGAAGTACATACATTATATTATTTCTTATTGTATTAATAGTTAAATATTTAAAATTTCTTCATAGAATGAATTTAAAATTAAAAAAATCTAAATATAAAGAACAGATGTAAGTAGAATTTTTGGTGTAGAGTGTAGTTATACATGAAATGTTAAATACAATGGGGTGCGAGCAGTCATGTGACTTTGTTGGCCTTGACAAGCAGAATGATAGCTAGTAATTATGTACGTAGATGTCAAATATAATTTTTCATTCTAAATTTAGAGATTTTCCAATTCTATGTGGTTTATTTTCCTCGACAAGTAAATTCCACACTCTTGATGACAAATTAACTATGTGATTATGATATTTGACATCTATGTACATAATTATTAGTTATCACGGGCCCCCATATCTGCTTGTCAAGGCCAACAATGTCACATGACTGCTCGCGCCCTATACTTATGTAATGGTTAGGTGGAAGATCAACCTTGGTCCACCGTTGCCATTGAGATTATCTCAATAAAGTATTATAGGAATAACATTATTAAATTGACGGAGGTTGTTGGCTCTCGTTCTTGGTGAAACATGGGGGAAATTTTTCTGTATTTTTGATATTAAATAGGATTGAAATTCGGATTTTGAGAAAGCTATATCAAAATGCTAACATTACATCTTGATAAAATTTTCTTCCAATTCGCGTAATATACATACCTACTTCGTTGTGATAGCCGTGAATGCACACTGATAATAATTTTTCGACCTAAAATTTTAATCAGATAGAACAACTTCGTTCTTATTATAAAATGAGGGCATTAAAATTGTGTAACCTTTTATAATGTATATTTCATTTACACTACAACTTTTGAATTGTAAAATTACATATTGTTTGCTTTAGTTGTCGTGTTATTATTTACAATAAATGGTTTATTTCGCTATGTTCATTGTAACAGAATCTGACAAATGGTTATGATAGTAATAGAGACCTAAATTTGCACCATAAAACAATTTTATTATACTGCCTATAACAATTTCTATATGTGGGTAATGGGCAATAGTTGTTTTTGTTTGTTTCTTGTTATAAATTAAACTCAATTTACTGTATTTTACATGACATGACGTAACACTGGATTATATAACATTACAAGATAGGAATGGTGGAATAAATTTAAGAAATGTGGACCAGATG
Organism: Harpalus rufipes; assembly: GCA_951394225.1. Classification (NCBI taxonomy): domain Eukaryota; kingdom Metazoa; phylum Arthropoda; class Insecta; order Coleoptera; family Carabidae; genus Harpalus; species Harpalus rufipes. Next base: position 51,922,485 of record OX596280.1, read on the forward strand.
TTACACCTACCAACCAAACTGAATTCTTTATTGTACAACACAAAGAAAAATCAGATAAAATGTTCTTACAAGACGATTCCGTATGTTGTACAATTTGACATATTAAACCAACTTTACAATTGAAGCGGTGAGATGAAAAAGGAAAAAATTCCACATATTGGACATTTCAAACTGAGATAGTTATTTTATATTATTCTCAAAGCCGCGTCAAATAACATCCAAAAGAAAAATATCCCTAAATCTTAGAAAAATTAATAACTATCTTAATTTTAGATAAAATTTAAGTATTTAGCATCCAGAAAATATAAATATGTTAGATGTTAACATATACTCAAAATAATGTTATTCTGTGTAATGCCAAGGTATGGTACGAAAATCAACTACAATTATTTCAAATAATTTTATATTCCATTAAAGGAATAAGAATTGACTTAGAAATAATTTTAAATTTCATTAATATATACGTTTCTTAACATTGGTATTTTTTTCTTCTTTTTTACTTTTCGTCGACCTTTAAGTAAGGAAGGTATTGTCTTTGGTCAAAAAATTCAGTGATGAGTTTTTAATGAATAACACGTTTTAGGGTCCATATAATACGATTTTACCATTTTTTACTATGTCTGGATGTATGTTTGTGGTGTCTGTGTGTGTGTGTGTGTGTGTGTGTGTGACGAAAGTTTCGACTCGCATAACTTTAATGCTACAATTTTAAAAATTTAAATTCAAGTATATATCCAGAAGAAGAGGTGATTAGATTTTGGTTATAATTGAAGTACCCTCATTTGAAGATTTTAACAGTTTTTCTTGAAAAAACCCTACTTAAAGAATATATTATTCTCTATGCGATTTTATAGCATTTTATACTTCATATTTAATAGATATAGAGTTAAAGAATTATAAAGATTTCATAAATCAGCCAGCTATGCTAACCATGGAAACTGCTAATATATTCAGATAATTCAAATTGACAGATGTCAGTATCAATGAAAAGTAAATGTATATGGCAGAGATTAGGATGTTGAGATAGATGATGGGGAAAACACGGAACGATACATGAGGAATGAAAGAATAAGGGAAATAACTCTATTATTAGAAGTTTCTAGAAAGATACGAGAGAGACGATTACATTGGTTTGAACTTATCATGAGGAGAGATGAATATATTAGAAGAAGAATGAATAGCTTATTAATTGAAGGTTGGTGAAACGGAGGAAGACCAAAGATAAAATTTATATTTCTTTTGTTGTTTGCTTTTTAATGCTACTCCCGTAATTATCAGCTGTACCCATATTTTTGGACGGTATTTTTTACTGTCGCTGATATGGACATATCTCCGAATGACCTAAATTACGAAGTCTACCTCTAGAAGTGTGCACTTGTGTAAATTATTTCATACAAATTAATTGCAAGCTTGGTAAGGTACTCAAGATTAATTAAAAACGTGAATGAAACATGGTGTAATCTATGTAACACTAGTTGCAGCTCTAGTATTATCTTCTGCAGTCGCCACCTACGTAATGTAATGCATAGATCTATGTCATGACGTCACGCCAAAGCACACTAAGCACAGATAGCTGAAAGCGTAATGCATTATATTCGCATTTACACACAAATAGGTAGTACTATAGTAAAATTACTTAAATAATGACGTACATGACATAGGGTCTCAATTTTGTGAAATATACATACATACATAAAATTACGCGTGTCCCACTTAGTGGGTTCGCACAAACCCGATAACAATAAGAACAACATCAACATCATACAACAAATCTTTACTCTTAAACATATTAAAGTGACCGATTTTCGGTAGCGAAATACCGCATCCGGATCACAATAATAGTTAGGAAACAATCATCCTTCGCCACACATTCCTATCTAAGCAGACTTCTTTTGCCTCGGCCACACTCATAATCGCATTCATACATGCTCTTCATCTCTTCATACTTGGAAACTCTCTCTCTTTAAGCACCCTACCAATCACATCCATCCACTTACACACTGGTCGGCCACGCAATCGAAAACCCTCAACTTCACCAAAATATATACGTAGCTTGACATTGCTATATATATTTTTGGGATAATTTTCAACATTTTCATACCTAATTTCTGCCGGTACAAGACACACGGAATTAATTTTGTTTATTGATTCAGATGCAGAATTTTATTTGAAGCTTTTTTCTTAAAATAATTAGGGAAGCAGGAAATTATGAAAGTATAAATTATACCTTAATAAGTTTATATCGTTTATTTCCCTCAAGAACCAATCTTATTATTCTAACTCTGTGTCTAAAAGCTATCAAAAGAGTTGTTGATCATCTCGAAACATTTCTTCCATCTCCTAATTTCTCTTCTATTTGATTCAGTGGTCGGCAAAGTAATTATAGCATACGCACAGTATAATCAGGACTTGGCATGCTGTCATTACTTTTGATTGGCCATATTATCACACAGACAGGCGAGAAAATTTATGGCGGGAATCCATAAGCTTACGCCAGAGTACAAAGAAGAAGAAGACAAATTGTTTTAGGTTAAATTTCCAATTAGGAAATTAATATTAGAGGATGAATATTAATTTTATTTTGTGGTCAATCCGATTCAAACCAGGACTGTTAAAACCATATAATGCACTCAGCCACGCAACCAATATATATTTATATAAGTAAACGTGATAAATTTATATGCGAAAGTAATGTATCCCAAATAAAACGACTTAATCAATAATGTAATTGATGTCCCGATAATCCGAAAATAGAACCAACTGTAATACTATGTCATTTGAATATGCGCAAAACGTGGAGCAATGAAAACTTTTTATTCTTTCGTGGAAACCGCAAAGTTTTTGCCTTGTTACATTACGAAGAATGAATTTTAAAATGTGCCTCGAAGAAAAAAGCATTTGAATGAATGACGGAAATGGTGCGAACTTGAAAACATATTTCATTCGGGAAAAAAAGAAAATTTGATAGAATATGTTGTAGTTACAAGAAAGAAAAAAAAAGTCTTTTATTTTAAAAATATAAAAGTAAAATAATTACTTACTGTATGTCACACTCAACAAAATAATAAAAAATATTGAAAATCGATAGGACATTATAAAGGACGTATAAAAATTTAAAAAAATATGTTGTGACCAACACATGTCCTCTCGCCATTTTCATTTTATGTTACATAAATAAATAATAAATATATCATCACGGCATATTACCTATTGCTGGGTGCGACCGCACTAGGCGTTAACTCACAGATTCTCATTACTGTCGTGGAAAGTGCACAACAGGGGTCAATTTTGTGCCATTAAAATTCGAAGTAATTTTTGGCGTCGGTCGGGATCGAACCCGGGTTATAATTAACGAATTTAACATTTCTTGTACATACAAATAATTCAAATTGTATCTATTCTTTCGTTCTATGAGGAATTTTCTCCTACTCTTCTAATATATTCAAAATTCTTTTTATTCACTGACGGTATTAGCGGTATTTCTTAAGGATATTTGTAAAATTAATATACCTATAATTTTAAATATTTATTTAATAATACAATAACAAATTTTAAATGTACTTACTTCCCAGAAAAAGCTTTCTGTAATGTTAATAAAACTGTTAATTATTGATACTGACATTGTCAATTATAAACATTTACATATCTCAAATGGTTTCCATGGAGTTGTTTGGGTAGCGAGATTTTATTACAACAGATTATTCTATATTATTATATATCTCTAAATCTATAGAAGATATAATAAAATGAATCCGTAGTTACACAGATCTTTATTTGTATAAAATTTGAGAACCTCCAACATTTTAACACATACACACACACACAGACATCGTAAAAATGTTAAAATCGGATTGTAGGGAGCTTAAAACGTGCTTAATTATTAAAATCTGGATATGCGATTTTTAGCATAAATCCAATACCTCTCTTAGCGAGTGATAAAAAGGTTATTAATTTTTACATCTTCTTCTGTAATGTAAAAGTGCCATATTCATAAAATCTTCTGAATGTTAAGTAAGTAATTAAAATGTATCTTATTAAATTTCACAAATATAAAGAAATTTCTTTGGAATTCCCTTGTATTCTATTTGTGAACCGCTCATTCGCTAAATCGTATATTATAGAAAGAGAAATTCATACTGAATTCATAATTTGAAACCATGTTATTCTATTTTTAACCGTGTGAGAGTGGTGAATGAAAAAATAAATACTTCTTTAAATTATTAATGATGTCACTCCAGATACCCACATATTTTGTGTGAAAATGCAAGATACGATGACACATACTGTGGCTCTAATGTTTAGGGAATTGTTTGAGATCAAAATGAGAGCAAGCAGAGGAGTGCATCTTTGCTTATAACCTCCCCCATCTGATCTGTCATGAGAGAAGAGTAGAATACTCTTGCATGGTTGTGAAGCACGATTCCTATTACGGGTGAAGCCGATGAATTCCGGCGGAGTAAGCCCTGGTCAATTTACGATAACGCTTTGTGTTGGCGTTGCGGTTCACATACAATAGATTATTCACCTGATATTGTATGTAGCAGGAACAATGTGCGAAATGCGCACCAAATTTCAAATATACAATATGCGACAGATGCAATAATGTTTGAGAGGAAAGAGAGAGAGAAACAAATAGAAAATACGTGAAATAAATACGCATATCGGTACGATGACGTTTTATAATTGTAGCATTTACATTTAAAGGGATCGACGTATATTAAATAAGGTTTTTACATAAAACGTTCCAAGTTTCATGGTATACATAAAAGTCCTTAAAACTCCAAATGTAGTTGAAATGTAAAGCCAAAGATGGAAATATTTTTATGGACAAAGGGTTGTATAAGTAAACATAAGAAATCTGAAGGTATTGGAATCATGCTACAAATCGCATATCCAGATTTTAAAGATTAAGCACGTTTTAAGGTTTCTACAATCCGATTTTAATATTTATACAATGATGTCTATGTGTGTGTGCGTGTGTATGTATGTGGTGAGGTTGGAAGGACAATTACTAAAAAATCTGATGTGGACACCACACGACTTCCTTGTACGATTATTAAACTATACATATTTTTTTAATAATTAAATTACAAAATATTGACAGGCTTAAGCCAAAGCCTTTTGATATAGAACAAAAAATAATTCATTTACTACTATCATTCTTAAAATAACATTAATCTAACCCGGTTCTTTTTAAAGAGAGTTTTGATTACAACAAAGAAATATTTGATTACAACAATGAATATGACTAATTTCATAATAAAAATATAATATTTGTTATTGTACGAATCATAAAATTGGCACGTATTTAACGTAATTTGACATGAACTTTTTTTTTATTTTTTTGTCCTAATCCATAGCAAGCTTTATTACAAAAACAAAAAGTATATAATTTTTAAATTTACATATCTCGCTTATGCAAAGGGCTAATTTAATAATACTTGATGTGCTAGACGCAGAAATTAATTCTCTAAAACTTTTATTTGAAGCATTTATATCTAAAATCAAAATAAAATTATTTTATTCAAGAAAAACTGTTAACAACTTCAAGTAATGTACCACTTCCGGTTAGCCTATTTTAACCAAAATCTATTATGTCATTTTGATTGACATAAAAGTCTTGTATATCAAATTTGAAAAGTTTTTCGCGATTACAATACTTCCTTTACTTACGTACAAGGAAGTAAAAACTATAATACTTAATATATGTTTAACCACATTTTTCTCAATCGGACATTACTGGGAACAGCTGAAAAGATTTTAGTAATAATTGGACAACCGGAAGTAGCAGATTTTTTAAAAAAATCTTCTAAATATTATTTTTCGAAAAATTTTGTTCTTGCTAGTATTAAAGAAGAGTAAATTCTCTATCTGATACATACATATAAATATTTTATTATATCTTTTATAGATTTAGAGATAAAGAAATATAAAGTATATAATAATAATATATAATAAATCTCACAGCCCAAATAATGTCATGGAAAACAAATGTCACAATTTTTCATTAAAAATTTCAACATTTTCTAAATTCACTTAGGTAATTTGTCACCAGGAGTGTAAATCATTAAAAATTATGATATTTGACATCTATGTACATAATTACAAGCTATCATTCTGGCGCTGGCCCCCATATCTGTTTGTCAAGGCCCTATTGTATTTAACATTCCTTGTATACTTACACTCTACACCAAAAAATCTACCTACATCTATTCTTTATACTTATATTTTTTAATTTTAAATTCATTCTATGAAGAAATTTTGTCTGTTTCTAATTTTTCGAAATGTTTCCAATTCATTGTCGGGATTGCAAGTATTTTTAAAGGGTAAATATTTAACTATTAATACAATAAGAAATAATATAATGTATGTTGGTTTCTTCTGCATACAGTGAGTTCTATCTTTGACTTTACATTTCAATTACGTCTGGAATTTTATGGCACATCAGTTCTACAACATTGGACTTGGCATAAATAACTTTTTCATTTAGCTTTGAACCTAATTGCTTCAATTACTTATACATACTAAACTATTCCAAAATAGCAACTTTCATTTCATATTTCAACCCAGAACTTCTTATTTTTTAACCGAATGTGGTAACCATTGCGCCATTACTATAATACTATGTAGTTTAGTATCCATAAGTGGTCATATGCAAGCTTTCTTTCTTGATTTACATCTCTAGTCTATAGATTCTCTATCTTCGTAATAAAGATATCTTCTAAGCTGTTCTGCAGCTTAACGACGTGTATAAATTCTGTATATTGTGAGCTTGTCAATATAAACTTCACTATCTTTTAATACCTATTAAATTATCTTTCGCACACGGTAAAAATATTAATTGATCTACGGATCTACCGCATCTGACCCGCAGTTTAAGTAAAATTTATGGATTGGTAGAATATGGTTCGTAGTCACGATATGCACTGTACAAAGTTTTTATATTCTTTTTCACTTTGATAGTAGCAATTTATTTTTACAAAAAAGTAATTAAAATGTAGAACGTGTAATGTTTTTGCATGAATTACATTTTTAACGAGATTTTAAAAATAAAATAACTAATATTATGTATGCAACATAGTTAAGATTATTTTTTAGTTATCTGTATTTACTAATTAATGGCCGAATTCTACAAAAAAACTAATGGGTTGATTCTGTTCACATCTGTAAATCTTACAAATCTGTAAATATGTAAAAACTAGACAATATTTCCAGTAAAATTATTTCATAAACAAACTATGCAAATTGCACTTAACACTGACATCTTCTTCAGCTTTAGCTTTTCCCATTCGTTAGGGGTCGTTATGTTTCATTTTATTCTTCCATTCATTTCTGTTTTGCGTATCATCCTCATTCAGTTCCTTTTCTCTCAAGTTTTCCACAATACAGTCCTTTCATCTTATCTTTAATCTTCCTCTGTTTCGTCTACCTTCTATTCATTCTTAAAATATATTCTTTATCTCTCCTCATGACATGTTCAAACCAATATAATCATCTAGAAACTCTATTTATTTCCTTATTCTTTCAATCCTTATCCTATCTTTCCGTGTCTTCCCCAATATCTATCTCAACATCCTCATCTCTGCAACATTCATTTTCTTTTCATTGACACTAACATATGTTAGTTAGAAATTTCTTAATATAGTAGCTATTTCCATGGTTATAGCATAGCTGGCTATTTATAAAATTTAATTTCGTTATAATTCTTAACTCTATATCCATTGAATATGAAATATAAAATTTAATCAATTAGTATATATAAGAATATTCTTTAATAGTTATAATAACATTAAATGTCAAAAATAATATTTAACAGCGTTTTTTCAAGAAAAACTGTTAAAGTCTGCATATGGATGTATTGAAGACACACACACACACACACACACAGTAGCACACACACGCACACACACATACAGACATCATCGTAAAAATATTAAAATCGTATTGTAGAGACCTTAAAACATGCTTATTCATTGAAAACACCACCGATTTTTTTACCAAAGACAATACCTTCCTTACCTAAAGGTGACGGAAGGTAAGAATGGCTCATATAAAAGTTTTATTATTTTAAATATACTATTTGATGGCAGATGTAAATATTTTTTTATAAAGTCAGGTATACAAGATACGACTAGCAACTTTTATTTTTTAAATAGGTACCTATAATTATTTTACTAAAATATAAACTCATTTTTTCTCTTTTCAACGATGCATTAGTTTTTATTAATGTATTTGAAAAAAATCGAGAAAAATAAGATTTATGTAAATTTTTGTAATCGCTTATTTGCCATTTTCTAGATGACTGAACAGTAATACTATATTTATACTATGATTGAGAACGTGTTGATTTATTTATTTGTTTATAATAGTTAAGCAATTCTCCAGTCTATGAAAAGAGTTTAATTGTAAAATACTTCATACATTAACTATTACCATCGCTCGAAGCATTTTAATGCAAGATAATTCAAATGCATTACATTCCTGTGTGCTATACAATTAAAATCAAATTACAATCATTCAAACCACACTAATATCATCAGTTCTAAACAAAACACGCGAGTAAACATCATCTGTTACCGTGACAGTGAAATAGCTTGTTACCATAGTGACGTGACGTATTATTGACAGATTAGAATATCAAAGCATATAGGATGTAGAAATTCTGACCTGTCGAATTTTGATAATTTGTGAACGATGTCAAAATAGAATTCGTTGTTTGGCAGCTGGGATTTAGCCGAATGCCTTACCATAACAAGAGAGAAATTCAGAGAAAATGTTTTTAAAAGGAAGGATCAAAATTAATTTGTTTTCTACACAAATTCTTCACTACCATATGTGAAAAGCTTTGAAGGATAGATTGATAAGCTTATGTCAGTAATAAAATATATCATCAACTAAGAGTATATCTATTTTTCAAATAATAATAGGCCCCGTCACTATATCAACATATTAGAACATGGCTTTTTTATATTATTTTTTTTTGAGCTTTATATAGGTTTCAATTTGGATATTTACAAAAAAAATCTGATGTGGCCAACACATGACCTCCGCCATTTCCAATTTATGTTAAATAAATATATTACCACGGCATATTACCCATTGCTGGGTGTGCCAATCTGCTTTGTACGCAAATATCTGCAAATGATGAAATATATGTACCGTGTGGGCGCTTACCAGACGTCACCTCACCGGTACTCATTGCTGACGTGGAAAGTGCACCACAAGGGTTAATTTTGTGCCATTAAAATTCGAAGTAATTTTTAGTGTCGGTCGGCATCGAATCCGGGTCATAATTAACGAATTCACATTTCTTGTACATACAAATAATTCAAATTGTATCTATTTTTTCGTTCTATGAGGAATTTTCTCCTACTCTTCTAATATATTCAAAATTATTTATATTCACTGACGATATTAGCGGTATTTCTTGGATATATGTAATATTAATATATTTATAATTTTAAATATACTTACATCCCAGAAAAAGCCTTCTGACAAACATTTAAATATCAAAATTGACCCCTGTGGTGCACTCTTCACGCCAGAAATGTGTGCCCGTGAGGTGACGCCTTATGAGTGCCCGCACGGTACAAATATTTCATTATTACCGATATCTGTGTACAAAGCAGATTGGCACACCCAGCAATGAGTAATATGCCGTGATGATATATTTATTTTATATTTATTTAAATATTTCAACTGGTTTCCATGGAGTTGTTTGGGTAGCGAGATTTATCACAACATATTATTCTATATTATTATATATCTTTAAACCTATACAAGATATAATAAAAAAATTAAATGTATCAGATTGAGAATTTAAAGATTTTTATTATTATATTTAGAAGATTTTTTTTAAGAAACTACCACTTCAGGTTGTCAAATTATTACCAAAACCTATTCAACTCTTCCCATTAGTGTTACATTGAGGAATCTGTAGTTAAACAGGTCTTTAGTTGTATATAATTTGTAACACACATCCACACACACACACGCACACTGACATCATCGTAACAATGTTACAATATTATTCTATGGACTTTAAAATGTACTCTTAGCGAGAGGTAAATTTGTGGAAGACCCCATTTTTAAATAATTGAAATTCTTATATAATATAACAAACATTTTGAGAAACTGCGGTCTAATAAAATGTATGTAAATGTTTCTAATTTACTTATTATCATAAATTTACATTAGTTAATTTGCAAATAGGTGTCTATTATATCCATATTTGAATACAGACACACATACATATCACACACTCATTTTTCATGTGTTATAATATTTGTTATCCAATGTGACACTAATTCATTCCATATGTGTCAATATTAACATAATGCAAAATACGGATTAAAAGAAATGAAATATATTTGACTCTAAGCTATGTGAAATATGAAAGGTTGTTTATAATTTGTATTATTTGCTGGGACATAAATTGTACTTATATTGATACGCTGGATTTTATGTTTATATTACAGCAAAATACATATTTACAATTTTAAAATCTGTTTAAATATAATTCAGCTGACATTTGTGCTTTGTATGTATTTATGTATGTACAGGTGGAACAAATTCTAATTCCTTGTATGAAAAACTTTCTTTTTGCACGATCAGGTTTTTTTTTAACTTTACTGACAGGGTTTCCAAGGCAGTAAGTTTTGTTTACAAATTACTGATCAGTAAGTGATGTGATTATCTACCGATCTGGAGGCGGTGAAAATTACATAAATAAAAAATAAATGTATAATTTTTAAAGCTTTAACGATAACAAAACAACGATCATAGCTTACTTAAAAATGACAACTATTTTTTTTAAATGTCAAATTTATTTTTAATAATTCTAACCTTTAATTTGTTATTATTGGGACGATCGTGCAAAAAATATAATAAGCATTGCGGGCATTAAGTGCACTTACTGCCCTTAATACTAAATAAATATTTAAAACATATTTACACCTTCATTTAACAGTAAATAACAAAATTCCAGTCGCCGATCGTAGTCACCAGGTTGCAGATGTTGTACTTTGTTAAGTTGATAAGGTTTATATATTTTTTTTTAAAAATTTTATGTACTGCGCCTACACTTACATAATAGGTTGTACTTAAACAATATTTTTTTCTGTAATTATTATTATTATTAATATATTTCCTTTTGAATTAAAACAGTAAACATCTATTCGATCTCATTACAAAGGCACTAATAATTGTTCTAGAAAGTAGGGGTTACATTTATGCGATAAATATTTGCCTTCGGTTTAATTCAAAGTGAAAACGTTTTAATTAAAATTGTTTTCTGAAATATTTCCCGACTCTGATCTCATTACCAAACTAAATTTAATTGAAATTTATATGTACCCAATTTTATTTTTTAAATTAAAACATTTGTGTCTTCCATAAATTCCTGGAAACCATTTACATTCAAATATAACATGGTTACCATGACATCTGTCTGTTTACATCTTCCAAGACAACGAAAGCTATAAAATAGAAGATATGTTCATTTGTGATAAACCTACAACTTCTAGATTGAAATAGATGAAAATAGAATAGTGCTCAGCTTCTATTTACATAATTGAATTATTTTTTAGGAGATAATATGGTACGTGTGAATGTTCCAATGTTACAAAACAAGTTTTTGTAAGTAGATTTATTGGATGGCTAATCTACTTAAATATTCATTATAAGTACTTAATAATATTTATTACTTATAATACCCGTATATTATAGTCCTAGTTTGAATATGTTACTCAATCTTTATATAACGCAAATACATTATGTGTTAATATATTTAAATTCGCTTATACTTAGGGGAGTACTCTACTTAGTACATTAATTTATTATTTATTAATATCAATAAGTTTAGCATTATTTAAATATGCAAATATTATTATAATTTTTCAGTTTTTGTAATAATGTTCTTTCTTTTCCAGATGGCACTGGCCGCTCATTTTTGGATTACTTCCCGTCGTCGCATGCCGTAAGTAGTTCATATACTTCTCTTTAACATTTATTGCATTAAGATTATCATACCTGTCAAATTAAAGTTCTTTTACTTGGCAATTCATTTGTATTCAAAGACAGGTTTGTCATAATTCGATGATAGGTTTTTTATCATATGAAAGACATTAATCCGCGACTTCAAATGGAAAACCGGACTGATGTAAGACCTTTAATAAAGATATCCAACACTTTATTGATCAAAACAGCTTTAGATGAGATGTCAGTCAATATATAGAAGCAGAAACCTACACAGTAACATTATACTATCGGGAAATACATCAATATTCAAATACAATTCCTGCGAGTGAAATATGTTTACAAATTTGAAATTTGTAGAATCTGAATTCCGAAGGAATAGCTCATAAAGTTAAGCCTACAGATATACTTGAAATACTCGAAACGAGATTTGGAAGCAGAGGTGGATTATAGATATTTTTAGTAAAACAATTTTTTTTACCAACAAGGCAACTCCTTCCTATCAATAACTATATCCGAGACTGTCATTGTGTACATTAGTGTTTTTTTTTTCTATTTTCATTGCAAAGTTGTTTCTGTGTCTAAAGTTCTCTCTGATCTAGAGTTGGATAATAATTCACAGACTGACCGGCTGTAGCGTTAGTGTAGCATGCCTGCACGGTTCGTTTGTTTCGGACTGGATCTCCAACGCGAGTTTGACAATTGAAATTGAGATTTATAGTAATTTATACAACTTCGGAACGCTGCTCCATGCAGATTCCAACAGTTGAAGGATTGATCCAATCAACAATGATGTAATGGATAAAAAAATCGTCTCCTATATATGAAGCGGGGAATTTTATTTCGTTAAAAAAAAAATTGGTCATGTGGCTGTTTTTTTGTAATGTCTTATTTTGAATAATTTAAAATCCATATGAGTTGTTTCAGCGTGAATGGTATTTTCATTTTAGAACCAATAAGGCACGTGCATTAATCACTAAATAGTTAGCACTTTGTAATAGGTACGTGTAGTTAAAGTATGAATTATTTCAGCCATGTGTCTTCTAGAAGGAAGCTTCAGATAAAATTAATGAAGCATGTAAATAAAAGGACTTGTATGCAAGATATTATGAGCTGAACTCTCATAAATTAAAAGGAACGCCTCAGTCGTGAACAGGCGATAGAAAGAAAGGAACAGCATTTACTACATTTATAAATGTAGAAATGACTTATAGAAAATAAATAAAAATAACCTGTCGATTTTTCATCCAATACGTACTTTACTTCTAGTTTTCGCAAATTTGGCTAGTATCAAATATTTTTAGAGTAAATAGCTATAATTGCAGATACCGTTTAAAAAAAAATCTGATGTGACCAACACAATACCTCCCGCCATTTAATTATTTAGTAATTTAAATTCATATCTATGGGGTCTCGTAGTCGCGCGCCTGAGTATCTGGTCCTGTGCTGCACTCTTCATGCAATGAATGCCCGGGTCCAAAGCAGATTAGCACACCCTGCAATGGGTAATATGCCGTGATGATATATTTATTTATATTTACCTATCGCTAAGAAAGGTATTGGATTCATGCTAAAAATTGCATATCCAGATTTTAATGATTAAGCACGTTTTAAGGTCCCTACAATCCGATTTTAATATTTTTACGATGATGTTTGTGTGTGTGTGTGTGTGTGTGTGTGTGTGTGTGTGTGTGTGTGTGTGTGTGTGTGTGTGTGTGTGTGTGTGTGGATGTTTGTGTGTGTGTATGTGTGTGTGGGGGGGATTTCTCAAAAACTATAATACTTAAATATTTGTTTAACTACGTATTTCTCAATCGGACATTACTGGGAAGAGCTAAAAAGGTTTTGGTACTAATTGGACAACCGGAAGTAGCAGATTCTTACTAGTATTAAAGAAGAGTAAATTATCTATCTGATACATATAAACATTTTATTATACCTTTTATAGATTACAAATAAATATCAGTGTCAAAAATCCAGAGACATTACTGAAGATTTTTTTCTGGGAAGTACATACATTATATTATTTCTTATTATTAATAGTTAAATATTTAAAATTATATATCTTTCAAAAATATTGTCTATTCCGACAATGAATTGGAAAACATTTTGAAAATTAGAAAGATAGAATAAAATTTCTTCATAGAATAAATTTAAAATAAAACTATCTAAATATAAGTAGAATTTTTGGTATAGAGTGTATTTATACAAGAAATGTTAAACACAATAGGGCGTGAGCAGTCATGTGACTTTGTTGGCCTTGACAAGCAGATATGGGAGTCCGTATCGGAATGATAGCTAGTAATTATGTACATAGATGTCAAATAATATAATTTAGTGACTTTCCAATTCCATGTAGTTTATTTTCGTCGATAAGTAAATTCCACACTCCTGGTGACAAATTAACCACTTCAACTTAGAATTTTTTTAAATTTTTAATGAAAAATTCTTACATTTGACATCTATGTACATAATTACTAGTTGTCATTCTGACACGGTCCGTCATATCTGCTTGTCAAGGCCAACAAAGGCACATGACTGCTCGCGCCCTATAATTATGTAACCACAACACATTTTTTTTAACACATTGCGCCTATATGGTTTTGTAACTGGTATTTTAGACTTAAAACTGTGCGTTTTATATTCCGAATCTACTGTAGCACTCATATCTGTAACGGAAAGTGCATTACATGAGTTACTTTCATTTATTTACAAATCAAATTGAAACAGTAGTTGTCCGAACTCCAATCCATAACTGTGTGAAAAAAAAAACAATACCGTCATTCTAAGATTCAATTTCTTATTTCTTAGAAAAGTTTATAGAAATGTTAAACAATTTTATGCCCCTATAATCCACATATGCCACATAGGTCCAGGATTTTTAGAGCCCATAAACTCCGTAACGGTAAAAATCATAAAATCACACATTTGTCTGTGGCATTTGCAATTTAATACTTCGGGCACGGCCGCCTTTATATTACTACAAGAGTTTTACTACTCTGAGACCATTCATTCTATTTGTCACGATTGTCAACTTATCGCGAACAAAATACGCCTAGGAGAGTACCTCCGGTCATAAGAGACTCCACTAAACCCCTGACCTTCTGACCTTTGACATTTTCGACGACGATTAATTTCGAGGTATCTGGAAAGTGGGGAGGCAATGTTGCTGAAATTTTTACACTATGAACGTTGAATAGTTTTCTGGAACAGTTCCCAAAAAGAATAAAATGTACGGAACATAAATAAAACATTGCTGTTTTGTAATTTATTTAAAAATAAAAAATCTGTTGTGGCCAGCACAACACCTTCCGTCAATCCTGTGAATTATGTATAAATTCCATACATAAATTTTCTTGCAAAAGGTTCTACATATCCAGTAAAATTATTTCATATACAAACTATGGAAATTGCACTTGAGACTGACATCTTCTTCTTCTTCTTTAGCTTTTCCCTTTCATTAGGGGTCGCTATTTTTATTATCTTCATCCACTCATTTCTCTTTTGCGTGTCATTTAGTTTCTTTTCTCTCAAGTCTTTCGCAATACAGTCCTTCCATCTTATCTTTGGTCTTTCTCTGTTTCTTCAACGTTCTATTATTAAGCTATTCATTCTTTAAAAAAATATAAATAAATATATAATTACGGCATATTACCCATTGCTGGGTGTGCCAATCTGCTTTGAACACAGATTTCGGTAATGATGATGACATATTTGTACCAGGCGTCACCTCACGAGCACTCATTCTTCTTCCAATATATTCTTTATCTCTCCTCATGACATGTTCAAATCATTGTAATCGTCTCTCTTGTATCTTTCTAGAAACTTATAACACTAGAGTTATTTTCTTACCGTATCTTTCCGTGTCTTCCCCACATTCATTTACTTTTTATTGATATTGATATCTGTCAATTTGAATTATCTGAATATATTAGCAGTTTCCATGGTTAGCATAGCTAGCTGATTTATAAAATTTAATATCTTTATAATTCTTTAACTCTATATCTATTGAATATGAAGTATAAAATGCAATCAAATTGTATAGACAATAATCTTTAAGTTATAATAACGTTAAATGTCAATAAATGTTATTTAACTCTTAAAATCTTCAAATGAGGGTACTTTTGGTTGACCAATTATAACCAAAATCTTCTGGATATAAACTTGAGGACAGCGAAAACATTATAATTTTTGGAATCATTGAAATTATGCGATCCGAAACTTTCGTCACACACAGATACACATACATACATACAGATATCATTGTAAAAATAGTAAAACCGTATTATAAGGACCGTAAAACGTGCTTATCATTGATTTTGTTTACTAAAGACAATACCTTCCTTACCTAAAGGTGAAGGAAGGTAAAAATATATGTTATTTATCAATTATACGCAAAAAAGTATATCTTTTTCAATTTATCTACTTTATAAATTGCTTCATTTTTTGCGAATTATTCATTCCAAACCATATAGAGATATGCAAATTTCTTTGCTTTCAATAAACTCCCAAAATATTTTAAGATAAATTATACCGATATAAAGGTCCAAATTAATTATTTATCAAACATTTACCGTTAAAAACTCAGTAAATATTTCATAGGTGACTCTGCCATTATTTATTTTCTTTCACGAAAACCACACCTTGGGCCGGACATTGGAGTCGTAGACGAGCGAAGAAAAACATTCTCATATATCCAGACGAAGAGATAGCGAATGAAGTTAATGGAATATGACATGTGATTTGATTAGGAAACCAAAGTGATGCAGAAGCGAATGTTCAGTAATTAAAATTATCATTAGCATTAAGAAACGTTAATTTGATATGATTTTATTAGACGCTTTAAGCTTCTGAAATGGAACGGATGAGAGAAATACTATATCTGTTTACAAAACTAAAATTTGTCGTCGTTAATAATTTTAGGAATATTGATTAGAACATGTTTTCTCTATAACTATTCAAACGGAAAGAGTAATAAGAAAGAATTATAATTTTTGGAAAAACAATACCGTTCTTACCTAAATAGGTAAGGTGTATTATGTATAAATTCCATACATAAATTTTCTTGCAAAAGATTGTAAATTTCTAGTAAAATTATTTCATAAACTATGCAAATTGCATTTGACACTAACATCTTCTTCTTTAGCTTTCCCCATTCGTTAGGGGTCGCTATTTTTTATTTTCTTCTTCCAATCATATCTGTTTTACGTGTCGTTCTCATTCACTTCCTTTTCTCTCAAGTCTTCCTCAATACAGTCCTTCCATCTTATCTTTGGTCTTCCTCTGTTTCTCCTACCTTCTATTACTAAGCATTCATCCAATATATTCTTCATTTCTTCTCATGACATTTTCAAACTAATGTAATCATCCTTCTTGTATCTTTCTAGAAACTTGTAACACGAGAGTTATTTCCTTACGTATCTTTCCGTGTCTTCCCCAACATCTACTTCAACATCTTCATCTCTGCCACATTAATTTACTTTTTATAGATACTGACTTCTGACAATTTGAATTATATGAATATATGACTGGCTGATTTATAAAATTTAATTTCTTTAACTCTATATCTATTGAATATGAAGTATAAAATGCAATCAAATAATATATTCTTCAAGTTATAATAACGTTAAATGTCAATAAATCATATTTAACAGTTAAATTTTCAAATGAGTCTACTTCCGGTTCACCAATTATAACCAAAATCTAATCAGTTGTTCTTCTGGATGTAAACTTGAGGAATACGAAAAAATTATAATTTTTGGAATCGTGGTATTGAAGTTATGGGATCCGAAACTTTTGTCACACACACAGACACGCATACATACATACAGACATCATCGTAAAAATGGTAAAATCGTATTATAGGCACCCCAAAACATGCTTATTCAGTACAAACTCATCATTGAATTTTTTGACCAAAGACAATACCTTCCTTACCTAAAGGTGACGGAAGGTAAAAATCAATGGTTTTAAATCGCCTATACATAAATCAATATCTTTTTATTTTATTATTATTATGTATTATTATTATTATCTCATATTTATGTTTGAACAAAACCATCATCCATTGTCAACAATACGCATTTATTATTTCTTGGTTCTTCGTTCCCATGGTAATCAATTCCTAATAGCTTATTGCTTATTGGTTTCCTACAAAGATATCAATTCGCCAATCAGTTACACCTCTTATTGACAATGAAAAAGAGATAAATGATCGCCAATAGAACATTAACTAATTAATATATTCCTCATATACTCGTATCGAAGGAAAAGCTATAATTTCATCATGCTTAAACTTAATCGCTTCTAAGGAGATGCTAATTAAATTAGTGAATAATATGATCGTTAATCATGATAGAAATGATTGAATGTTATAGAATTCATAGTTCCATGAATAGAAATTAAGTTGCGATGATAAATCATTTTTGTCATGATGATAAAAAGATTTTTGGATGATTTTACAAACCATTTCATCTATTGGGTGCTAGGAATATTCTTAGGTGGGAATTTGTTGTTAGTTTTTAAATGACTCTTATATGTACGTTTCTACGTACAGTAAAAATTTTGAAAGATGTTCGATCAAGGTCTTCTGTATCATGAACGAATTAACAAATTGGCATACATTTATCTCCCTCATTTACAAAGGCTATAAGCGTGTGCGATAAGGATGGATATAACACGCTTGTCTTTCAAAAATTCATATTGTTTCGACTAAGTTAGGACATTCCATTTTAAAACGATCTTTGTTGTTGATAATACTTTCGCTGTAACGTAAGTTTATTTATTAATTCAGATACATTACCTTGCTTCATAGCCGTACGAATAACTTACCAGTTGACTTATTTTTGAACTTTGAATGCTTTTACTATCTTATGTAGCCTCATAAAAACTAAGCAAACGATAGCACTGAATTTGTCAGAATGGGCAGAACAAAAATCTCAATTCATACAATTCGTAGATAACCATGATCGGACATCTTTCAAAAATTTTACTGTACAAAAATGAACAAATATATCATCACGGCTTATTACCCAATTCGGAATGTGCCAATCTGTTTCTGATGATATTTTTGTGCCGTTGACTCACAACGGCGTCTACCAAGCGTCTCGTACTCGGGCTCTCAACGTAGATGATATTTCATATCCAACTCTTGCAAAAAGTTTAAATAATTCATATATTCGTGTGAATATTACACTGAAAAAATTGTAATGAATGTATGGTGAGTGGATTGAATTTAAAGTTGGTAATTCAAGCTGGTTGAACTTTCCGAGTGCAACTGACAGCACTTCCGTTTATTCCGGCCCTGTTTCAACTCCGGTGAACTCCCTCTCACTTAATTAACTCGTGGGGATTCTATACTACGATTAAATTAATTAGAACCTATGAAAATATCTCGGAAACAGAAAAATATTTTCTAAAATTTCCGTAAAATTATTTTAACTTCTTCATTTACTTTGATTTTTAAAATTTTAATTATGCGATCCCAAACTTTCGTCACACACACACACACACACATACATACATACATACATACATACATCATCATCGTAAAAATGGTAAATTCGTACCTAAAAGTGACGGAAGGTAAAAAAGGCGAGATAAAATTTTGCAAAACATATCAACATTAATTAAATTAAAAAGTTAATCTAAATACAAATGAAACATAACTATTAAACGTTGAAACTATCAAAAATATGCTATTCCAACAAAAAAATGTTGCTGTGTAAACTAATCTTGTCAAGCTCCGCCCACCATTGCAATCTTAAACCAAATACAGTCTGATTGAATACGAACATATTCAAAAATTTAAATATAACCCTGGTTTTTTTGTCATTTTCACACTCATAAATCACATATCATCCTACTAACAGTGGGATTAACATACACACACACACACACACACACACACACACACATAGACACAGACACAATAATTGTCGTCATTTTAAAAATAGAATTTAAGTTTGAATAACTTTGACATCAATAACTAAGAAAATATTATATTGTAGTAAATTTATAAAACGAACCATATAAAAAAATACATCGCGCAAATTAATTCGTATTGCAATATTTCTTTGTTGATGATGCTTCAAAATAATGAATGTTGTCTACAGAAGGGTTTGCAAATTAATGTACAAAATTTTTCAAAACTTTACGTATTAGAAGCACCTACGTTGTGCCAAGAAATTTAATTAAGGAAGTTTCAAGACATGAAACATTATAAAAAGAATTACTGCGCCTGGTATATTGCGAATTTAAGCGATTGCACTCCAAGAATTTATTCCTTTGCAGTTCTTTATATTCTTTTAAAAGAAACAAAGGGAAACATAAAGTTTATTTATTATTACAAACGAGAACAAAGACGGAAATGAATATTGCTACGAAAAATATCATAAATAATACGCTTTCTCGTTTGATAATAATTTATTGTTTATTAAACTAGTTAAGGAAATGATATGGTGTAATTATCTCAGTAAAAAATTGTCAAAATAGATTAGAATCATTAATACAGCTGTTCGGTAACCTCTCAGTTGATTTCAGAAACTTGTAATTATATAATAATACAGTGCTTAATTTCACACAATGAAAATCTTTTTACAAAACAGTTATTGAAACATGGAGTTTTAAAAAGTTCTAACGAACATTTTTACCTCTCGCTAAGAGAGGATTCATGCTAAAAATCACATATCCGCATTTTATTGAATAAGCACGTTTTAAGTTCTCTAGAATACGATTTTAACATTTTTACGATGATGTCTCTCTCTCTCTCTCTCTCTGTGTGTGTGTGTGTGTGTGTGTGTGTGTGTGTGTGTGTGTGTGTGTGTGTGTGTGTGTGTGTGTGTGTGTGTGTGTGTGTGTGTGTGTGTGTGTGTGTGTGTGTGTGTGTGTGTGTGTGTGTGTGTGTGTGTGTGTGTGTGTGTGTGTGTGTGTGTGTGTGTGTGTGTGTGTGTGTGTGTGTGTGTGTGTGTGTGTGTGTGTGTGTGTGTGTGTGTGTGTGTGTGTGTGTGTGTGTGTGTGTGTGTGTGTGTGTGTGTGTGTGTGTGTGTGTGTGTGTGTGTGTGTGTGTGTGTGTGTGTGTGAAAACAAATATGCAAATTAATTTTTCTTATAGATTTAATCTGTCACTAGTGGCATTCTTCACCATTAATTATGAACCACATATCGAAAAAGGAAGTGATATTAATTAATAATTATCACATTATAGAACTGTTAGTAAATTTGTTTAATTGGCAAGTAAAACTTAGTTTTAAAGAGCAAAATCAATTAGTAAACTCATCACTCATTTCAACAAATCGTCACTACTTACGTAGGCGTCAAAAATATATAGATCATATTAAATTTCTTGCTATTGCTTACACATTAATAATGCAAAGAATGGAGAATTAAAAAAAAATGAATTGCTGGAAATTACTATACCTATCTTTTGATCCTTTTTTGTTTTTGCATAGTATTCAAGACGAGTAAATTCTCTATCTGATACATATAAATAATGTCATGGAACTTTGAATTAAAATGTTTGTAACTGACAGATAAATATCAGTATCAAAAACCAGAAACATTACTGAAGATTTTTTCTGGGAAGTACATACATTATATTATTTCTTCTTGTATTAATAATTAAATATTTAAAATTATAGGTATATTAGGCATACCCTTCAAAAATACTGTCAATCCCGACAATGAATTAGAAACATTTCGAAAAATTACAATAGTAGGACAAAATTTATTCATAGAATGAATTTAAAAAACTAAATATAAAGAATAGATATAAGTAAAATTTTTGGTGTGGAGTATAGGTATACAAGAAATGTTAAATACAATAGGGCGCGAGCAATTTTGTGACTTTGTTGGCCTTGATAAGCAGATATAGAGACCCGTATCATAAATGATAGCTAGTAATTATGTACATAGGTATCAAATATCATCATTTTTCATTCTAAATTTAGTGATTCCACGCTCCTGGTGACAAATTAACTATATGAATCTTGAAATTTTTAATGAAACATTCTGACATTTGACATCTATGTGCATTCTGACACGGACCCCCATATCTCCTTATCAAGGCCAACAATGTCACATGACTGCTCGCGCTCTATACTTATGTTGCCAAAAACGGAAGATTTGTTAATTTAAAATAATAATATTCAAAACCATAAATAGTTTTAAAAAGGATGTTTTAAAGATGTTTAGTTTTATATACCATAGCAACAAGACTGTCAACTGAATGTTTGTAATACAAATTTAGAACCGTAGATTAAGACAAGTTTTAAAACCTCCTTTGTACCGTTCACAAAGATTATATCTACAAAAATATTCTCAAACATTTACACTGCTATTTTTAATTGTTGATAAAGATGCTAATATCGGTTTTGAAAGTTGACTCATTTAATTAGTTTTTGAACTACCAATATTTATTTCTTTACTTATTGAATGTCCCTCATATTTTACATATCATATATTATAACTTATTACCAGCAATGACAGTTAGTAAGACATATATCAAAGTCTGCGCCTAGATTTTCATTAAACTGACATCATACACTCTTAAGAAAATCATACATGTATTTTTTCTTCACACTGCAAATGCCAATCTACGTACGTACACGTACATCGTAGGCGTCAGAAAATTGGGATTATGTAAATATATCTCCATGTGCATTGTTTAAAAAGGTATTATTATTCAGTTAAATGCGTATTGTTTAAAACTGTTAAGCGATTTAACCTTTAAAAGTAGATTGTAGATTAACAGGTGATATAGAGGCTCACACACCTAACGTGATTAGAAGTTTAGGAATGTGTCAATAACTAATGATGAAATTAGGTGTTAATATATTAGTGGGAGGATTGGAAAAAAACAGATTGTAATTAAATGATAAAAAGTATTGCCAAATGCGGAAGAGGTATATGGCTAATATGTCTATCATTGACAATTTTTGACCAAAATGAAAATGATTATATAATCGGCTTAAAAAAAACGCTATAACTACCTGTTGATGAAAGATTTGATAAGCGTTTGTTCAACCGTAACTGTAAAACTATACATTGGCACCATTGAAACAAAGAAATGTTTATTACAATGGGCCTGTTCAAGTCTATAGTTTTTTAGAAATTACATCTTGAATATAAATAAATGAAAACAAAATAAAATTAGAATGATACAACCTTTTTACCTTCCGTCACCTTTAGGTAAGGAAGGTATTGTCTTTGGTCAAAAAATTCAATGATGAGTTTTTACTGAATAAGCACGTTTTAGGGTCCATATAATACGATTTTACTATTTTTACGATGATGTCTGTATGTATGTGTGTCTGTGTGTCTGTGTTCTCTGTGTGTGTGTGTGCCAAAATTTCCGGATTCCATAACTTCAATACCACGATTCCAAAAATTATAATTTTTTCGTATTCCTCAAGTTTACATCCAGAAGAACAACTGATTAGATTTTGGTTATAATTGGTCAACCGGAAGTAGTCTCATTTGAAGATTTAACAGTTAAATTTGATTTATTGACCTTTAACGTTATTATAACTTAAATAATATATTATTCTCTATACGATTTGATTACAATTTATACTTCATATTCAATAGATACAGAGTTAAAGAATTTTAAAGAAATTAAATTTTATAATTCAGCCAGCTATGCCAAACTTGGGAACTAGTAATATATTCATATAATTCAAATTGACAGATGTCAGTATCAATAAAAAGTAAATTAATGTGGCAGAGATGAGGATGTTGAAGTAGATATTGGGGAATACACGGAAAGATACGGGCAGAAAATAACTCTAGTGTTACAAGTTTTTAGAAAGATACAAGAAAGACGATAACATTGGTTTGAACATGTCATGAGGAGAAATGAAGAATTATATTGGAACAAGAATGAATAGTTTAGTAATAGGACGTTAAAGAAACAGAGGAAGACCAAAGATAAGATGGAAGGACTGTATTGCGGAAGATTTGAGAGAAAAAGAACCGAATGAGAACGACACGCAAAAATATCGACTCCTAACGAATGGAAAAAGCTAAAGAGGAAGAAGATGTCAGTGTCAAGTGCAATTTGAATAGTTTGTTTCTGAAATAATTTTACTGGAAATTTATAATCTTTTCCAAGAAAAATTATGTATGGAATCTATACATTATACACAGGATTGACGGAAGGTATTGTGCTGGCCACAACAGATTTTTTAGTTTTATTTAAATAACGACGTTTCGGCGGTATTAACTACTGCTACTGCCTTCTTCAGGAATGAACAACAAATCAACAAATATAAATAAATAATAACAAAACATTAGCAACAGGTAACCAAGGTAACAATTACAACATATTTAATTAGGAAGCCATGCACGACTAAAATCTAGACCGTCACAATGACTGAGATTATTACTCTTGGTTTTGAAAATCTCAATGGCTTCTCTAATTAACCCGTTGTTTAGGTGTGTAGGTATTTTTGTATCTTCAAATTTTATATGGTGGAATTCTTCCAGGGCATGCTCTGCAACTGAAGATTTTTCTGGATGGTTCAATCTGATCGAACGTTGGTGTTCATTCAATATTGTAGAAATGGTTCTACCAGTCTGGCCAATGTAAATTTTCCCACAGACACATGGAATCTGGTAAATTCCTGATGACTGAAGAGGGATGACGTCTTTAACTTGTCTCAACATATGTCGAATTTTAATATATGGAGAAAACGAAATCTTCATGTTCTTCTTACGAAGAATTCTACCAATCTAGTCCGTGATATTTTTGACATAAAGAAGTGAAACAAACAATACGTCTCTTTCATTAACATTTTTAATAGGTCTTTTCGGTTTCAGGCATTTTTCGATAGATGATTTAGAAAAACCATTCTTCATAAAAATATTATTAATTTCTTTCATTTCTTCTTCCAATTTCTCTGAATGACAAATTTCTGAAGCTCTTCTCATTAGGAATTTGATTGTACCGTATTTCTGAGAAGGATGATGATGCGAATTGGCATTAATATATTGATTAGTGTGCGTAGGCTTCCTGTAGACTGAATGTAGTAAAGAACCATCTTCTTTTCTTTCTAGTAATATATCCAGGAAGGGAATAATGCCATTTACTTCAACTTCTACGGTGAACTTAATATTTTCATGGATGTTATTCAAATGGTTTAAGAAAATTGATAAGTTTTGACGTCCATGGGGCCAAATAGCGAAGACATTATCAACATAACGTAACTATAATGAAGGATTCATCGTAGCAGGAAATTATCGATTCAAAGGCATGACAGTAAAAAGGATTTTAGTCTTTAATACTATAGACAGTTTAAATCCCAGAATTAGTGACATTTACAGTCAGCATAATACAGAATGTTAAATTTTACTGGTGAAGTTTCTTGTACATTTTAAATTACTCATTTCCAATATTAAGTTTTGACATTGGTTGAACTTGAATTAAGCCACAAAAATTTTTAACGGTTTAGTTAGAATACTATAAATAAATATAGGAAATACCTATTTTCACATACCTATTATTAATTTGAATAATTGGCTATTTTGTAAATATACTATATTAGTTCCGGTTTTCGGTTCGTTTGTGTTAAGCTTGTTTTAAATTTAAATGATCATAAATTTAATAACTTCCGCAGTTAACAAATTTGTAAAAATATTTTTACTCGTGTAAAGCTTTAATAGAAGAAAAACACTACCATTAATATATTATATTTAATAAAGCGAAACTTGTGAATTTCTGTAATTTTTTGAATAACATTTCTTCAATAAATTTTGGAATTCTTACGATAATAAATTTACCTATATTGTAAGTACGATATCTTTTTTGGAAAAATGTAACTTTTAAATTAATATGTAGGTACTTTTTACTTTAATTTGCACGCTACGTGCATGACAAGTAATTTTTTATCTTATGTCAGAAAGAAAAATGTAATTTATATTTAAATGAGATATGAGAAATGCAAATAAAGAGTTATGAGTTATAAAGAAACACATTGAAACAGAGAAAATATTATTTCTCTTTTTAATTTTTATAATTATATTTTGCTACATTGAAATTTAATTTAGAATAATTCTTTTTCTTATAAAACTTGTATCTGATAAGTAATGCGATATTCATTGTTTATTGTACAACTATATAAACTTTGATCTATTTGCAACATAAAAGTGTTACTTTAGTTTCTTAGTAATGAAATTTTAATTATCGTTAAACAGTAATATATTTTTTAAAGAATTTATAACGTAGGTGTCAATTTTTACGATGATGTCTGTATGTATGTGTGTGCATCTGTGTATCTGTATGTGACGATCGTTACGGATGCATAACTCCAATGCCACGATTCCAAAAATTATAATTTTTTCGTATTCCTCGAGTTTAGATCCATATGCAGACATGACTAGATTTTGGTTATAATTGGTCCACCGGAAGTACCTTCATTTACAACAACAGTTTTTCTTGAAAAAACGCAGTTAAATATCATTTATTGACATTTAATGTTATTATATTTTAAAGAATTATAAAGATATAACAATGGAAAGTGCTAATATATACAGATAATTGAAAATAACAATGAAACGAAAATGAATGTGCTAGAGATGAGGATGTTGAGATAGATGTTAGGGAAGATACGGTAAGAGAGACGATTATATTGGTTTAAACATGTCATGAGGAGAGATGAAGAATATATTGAAAGAAGAATAAATAGTTTAGTAATAAAATGTTGAAGAAACAGAGAAGACCAAAGATAAGATGGAAGGACTGTATTGCGGGAAGACTTGAGAGAAAAGGAACTGAATGAGAACGACACGCAAAATAAGAAAAAGTGGAAGAAAAAATAAAAACAGCGACGCCTAACGAATGGGAAAAGCTAAAGAAGAAGATGTCAGTGTCGTGTAATTTAGAATCTTTTGCAAGAAAATTGATGTATGTAATTTGTACCTAGGTACACAAAATCGACGGAAATTAATGTATTAATTTTTTTTTTAAATTGTCACTAACACAATTTTAATGTAGAATTTTATTATAAGTAACAAATGATCCATGTTCTAAATTATTACATGCTGGAAGGTCCACAATATTTCTAAAAGTCAAGATATGTATCTATAAAGATGTAGATAGATTACAATAATACATCTCCGTTGATTACAACAATGCAACAATTCTAGTTCCGCTCCTATATTCACTTACAAATTCTCACTACATATTCTACTTATTGGAGTATAGTAGAAACTGCAACGTATGTGTTGTATTCTATTGTAGATATAAGATTATCAAAGTTAACGCAGCGCCAATCCTATTCTTCGTAGCAATCTAACAAACACACATAACATACATAACATTCACACTCATATAATGCAACATAGTTTGTAATGTAATGCAGTGTTAGTCTTGACAGTTGTCGCCAAGCCTAAGAGAACGTTAAATAGATGAAGTCATGATGATAGTTGACAATGATATATGGATGCGTGGATGATGGTTCATTTATTTGCAAACAGAAAGAAAATAATAAAGACACAAATATTATGGACAATAACTTTCGACTGTGGTTACATATGAGTTCAAGTTATAAAGGATTGCTAGTGATTCTACCGATCCATATTGAAATTTTCCCAAATAAAATAAAATAAATATATTATCACGGCATATTACCGATTGCTGGGTGTGCCAATCTGCTTTGTATACAGTTTGCGGTAATGATTTGTACCGTTGCACTCATTGCTGGCGTGAAGAGTGCACCACATAATAAAATAATATATTTATTTTTATTTTATACGTTATGTATTACGGTTTTTGATATTGATTAAATTTAAAATTAGTTGAAACGACGAGAAAAATAATTTAATAAAAATATATAGTTTTATTTGTGAACACATTTCAAACAATGATTGCATTGAAATAAAATTTTATAGATGTTTAACTACTTTTATTGAGTACATTTTATATACTTTCCAAATTAGCGCCAATAAAATATATTTAAGTAGATGTTAACAATTACGCGAAAGTTCAAACAGCATTTATTCTTATTATATCAATGTTTCGGTGCACCCTTGCACCTTCTTCAGGGTAGTAAGATCTTACAGATTGTTACAATTCATGTACACAAAATACATTCGTACAAAACATTCAGTTAATTTATTAAACGTATAAAAAATTCAAAGAGCATACACACATCCATTTGCTCTAAAAAACGACAACCGAATAATACGGAAAATAGCCGGAAATATCCTGTGTAAGGTATTTATATATAATACACAGGATTGACGCTGGCCCGGTTGGTGGCGGCGCCATCATGATCAAGTCCTTTCCGCTGGCAAGGATCGGTTTGCTACGGCGCCATTCGTGACACATTTATCTACCTCTTTATGAGTTTCTTTTTCCATGTTAGCTAATTTTCACCATATTTGTATGTACCGAGAAAAAAAAATGTATAATTTATTATAATTGTGCTGTACTATTATTGGGACCTTGTCCTGTTGTATGCCTACTTTTGTAAATAAATAAAAAATCATATTTCCTTTATGAGTTATATTCAATTGGCATTCCCAGCAATAGTCAACAAAGCGTGATCTTATATTTATTGATAAGTTAAAAACTATATTAGCTATTGGTTGTGAAATTCTAAGCAATAATATCCTATTAAAGTCATTAAGAACTCCTTGCTAACTGCTGGTCTTATATATAGCTTCTCTGTGTCTATATTCTCATGCATAAAAGATATGTCCATATTTAAATACAATAATAACATTCTGTTACTCAATTTTTATCAAAACATCAATATTGAAAGGTCAGACTGTAGCCAGACTGAGCCTGGAATTCCGTTATATGGTTCTATATTTCGGTAGCGTTCTCCACTCCACCCACGCGTTTGATACCAGAGTATAAGAGACAAGAATCTGCCGTATGTAACAATGCTCCACCTACAGCTACCGTATAAGTACAGGCCAGGACTAACGCTAATGGGAAACTAAACTTTATTACCATTTATTATTTATTGCACACTGGGTAGTAGTAGTAGTTGGATAACTACTGTGATGGAAAAAATATTGTAACTTAATATCGAAAGAGATAAATATATAAAGATTTATTCAAGCAACTCGGAGGTTGTCTAGAAACGAACACATTTTTGGTAAACAGTCCAAAGCCTGGCGACGTCACCCCGCAGAATTTTTTGTCATTGGTTACAATCACATTTTATGAACGGAAAGATGGTCTCAAAGCACGGCCGGACGGTGACATGAGGCAGAAAAGCGACTGCCGCACTTCACATAATTTAAGGCCGAAAAGCTATTTGAGACAAATTTTGTGCATTTTACCTCTCGTTAAAAGAGGTATTGGATTCATGCTAAAAATACATACCCAT
The DNA here is from genome assembly GCA_951394225.1 of Harpalus rufipes. NCBI lineage: Eukaryota > Metazoa > Arthropoda > Insecta > Coleoptera > Carabidae > Harpalus > Harpalus rufipes. The sequence goes on from OX596280.1 coordinate 51,951,797, forward strand.
ATTTTAATGATTAAGCATGTTTTAAGGTCCATACAATCCGATTTTAATATTTGTTTAACTACGTATTTCTCAATCGGACATTACTGGGAAGAGCTGAAAAGGTTTTGGTAATAATTGGACAACCAAAAGTAGCAGATTCTTAAAAAAAAAATCTTCTAAATATTATTTTTTGAAAATTTTGTTCTTGCTAGTATTAAAGAAGAGTAAATTATCTATCTGATACATATAAATATTTTATTATATCTTTTATAGATTTAGAGATAAAGAAATATAAGATGTATAATAATTTGTTGTAATAAATCTCACAGCCCAAATAATGTCATGGAAACCAATTGAAAAATTAAATTACTGAAGATTTTTTCTGGGAAGTACATACATTATATTATTTCTTATTGTATTAATAGTTAAATATTTAAAATTATAGGTGTATTACATATACCCTTCAAAAATACTGTCAATTCCGACAATGAATTGGAAACATTTCGAAGAAGACAAAATTTCTTCATAGAATGAATTTAAAATTAAACAATCTATATAAAGAATAGATATAAGTAGAATTTGTGGTGTAGAGTGTAGGTATACAAGAAATGTTAAATACAATAGGGCGCGAGCAGTCATGTGACTTTGCTGGCCTTGACAAGCAGATATGGGAGCCCATGTCAAAATGATAGCTAGTAATTATGTACATAGATGTCAAATATCATAAATATTCATTCTAAATTTAGTGATTTTCCAATTCCATGTGGTTTATTTTGCTCGGCAAGTAAATTCCACACTTCTTAATTAATGTTAATATTATTTTATATTTTTAAAAGTTTGCCTCAATTGTTTCAAAGTATTTGTCATGCGTCTTCATTAATAATTTCCTTCGGTATTATTAGATTTTGGTGCAGGTATTTAATTATTGTACCATAATTTTTTTTTAAATTGCTGTACTCACGTTTGCTTTATTATGAATTCGGTTTATATTTTGGCTAATCTGAGAGTATATATAAATCATATCCTTATCCAAACCTTTTAGCCAATAATAGATGTCGCAATAAAAAATAATAATTATGAAACATTCAAAGTTTAGTTATACTATTAGACAAAAGTTAGATTTGTGAATGAACTCTCTATATTAACTATGATCGTTTACTGTACAAATAAATTATCAGTATACAAATCTATGTACAGTAGGCTGACATAAACAATTTGTAAAAACTTATGATGACATATTTATTAACATCAAACCATTCATCTTTCATCAACGTTTGAATACCACTGATATATTCCAGACCTCCCGCAAAGTGGAAAGTGCTTGAGGCACTGGAGCATTGTCGGTTATTGCTGTTTATAAATTATGCATAAATTATATATGTGCTGTCCGTTGTCTCCCAGTTCAGAGTCCATAGTCAGTCGTGTCCCTTGTCTCATATACTATGCTCAAATGTACAAGACATACGACCATAGGTACAACGCGAAATGTTCGCTACAAGAAGACTGGTGAAAGCAGAAGATGTGAATAATTTTCAGAAAGATGGTTTATTCAGAAGGTGGCAATTTGTTTACAAATATAACCGCTGCCTTCTTCAGGGAATAAACAAAAAATCAAAAAATATATAAATAAATAATAACAAAAACATTAGCAACAGGAAGCCATGCTCGACTAAAATTTAAACCGTCACAATGATTGAGATTATTATTCAATCTAATCGAACGCTGGTATTCATTCAATTTTGTTGAAATAGTTCTATCAGTCTGGCCAATGTAAATTTTCCCGCAGACACATGGAATCTGTTAAATGACTGAAGAAGAATGACATCTTTTACTTGTCTCAACATATGTCGAATTTTAACATATGGAGAAAACGAAATCTTCATATTTTTCTTACGAAGAATATTACCAATCTTGTCCGTGACATTTTTGACATAATGAAGCGAAGCAAACAATATGTCTCTTTCATTAGCATTGTTAGCAGGTCTTTTCTTCATAAAAATATTATTAATTTCTTTCATCTCTTTTTCTAATTTCTTTGAATGACAAATAATTCCTCACCCAATCCTCAAGTCAATCACTCTCCATCAATGCTCAACATTCACTTCCATACATCAAAGCAAGCACAAGCACGCCATTATAGACATATTTAACCCGGTATCTAGATACAGGTTGTTATTTAAATAAATGTACAACTCTTAACCGCAATAATTTTTGCTTTAAATGTTTTCTACAAGAAATGAAGCCCTTCAAAACTGACCAATTACGTCAAATTTCAAAATTTTGTAAAAAAGGAAAAATCAATGTGTTTTCTGGAAAAAATGTCACAATTGACACATTTCAGACTTTCATAATGAAAAACTACTTGTTTATTAACACTGTTGTATATCTGCATACTCGTTGTTGAAGATAATTGGCAATTTTGCTTGCACAGAATATAAATTGTACGTTTAATGTCACTTTTGACAAACAACATTTTTTCAAGAGAACACATTGAACTATAACGTAATTGGTCAGTTTTAAGGGGATGCAATTCTTATAGAAAGCATATTAAACAAAAATTGTTGCCAAATTTACTATCTGTGCGGATTCAGTTCTACCATGGTTGTACACTTACTAACATAACATCCTATATAAATGTTATCAAATGGTACACACATTTATATTTCGCTGGTGCGTGGGCAAAAGAGTATAAGTACAAAAACTGTATTTCGCAGGAGATAGGTTTGAATGTTTAACGTGTCTTGTAAGATCATTGATAAGACTAAAAATAAAATAATAAATGATTATTGTTTGTAAAACGGCACAAGAACAAACATACACCATAATTTTGAAAAAAAATACATATTTTTAAAAAATAAGTGACTTATACTACTTTGATCTCAGAAACATACATTTAACAAATGACTTATACTAAATTAACCAACAAAGTACAACAAAACTGACATACTGGAACGAGAATGTGTAAAAACACGTGAAAACGCTTAAAAACAATATTCACAGACGCCACTTACAAACTTTTAGATTATGTTGCTACATGTATGTACAAATGAACACTTGGAAATTTAATGCAGTGGTTCTAACAGTATAAGTACATATATATACTATTAGGACCAATTTTTAAAACCTCTGGTAAAACAGTACAACTCCACTTATACTCTATTGGTCACTAGTGAATAATACGTTTCAACATAGACTTAAAAGATCACATAACCTGACGGTCAAAACAAGCAAGCTTTACTCATACTGTTATAACCACACTAAAGATACTGAATTATTAAACCTAGTAACACAATTAGCTTGTTTTGACCAAAATTTGACTTATACTCTTTTGCCCACGCACCAGAGATTTATTTATTGATATTTGTTATTATTAAAAGTTGTTTGTATGAAATATCAATCAATAATATAATAAAGTTATTATATTTCAAATTAAAACTACAATAAAGCTATTACTGTACGCTATACGTGAAAAGTTGGTAGTAATAATGATTGATATAAATTGCAATATCTTTCTTGACGACCTTTGACATATAATTACTTCTGCTATCTATCAAAATCGAAATTACTTGATAAATAACTTCATTACTTATTGATTGATTACTGTTTAAAAATTGCTCAACTTGTATTACATACTAATAATATTTATTCGACCGCAATGACAATTTTCATCGTAAGATATGTTTATGCAATGAAAAAACGAATAAAAAAAGAGTTATTGCTCATGTAATAAAGTTATTTTTCAACCCGTTCTCCGTTAAAAAAATAAAACACTTTGAAGAGAAGAATGAGTATTCAACAACTACACACCTTCTTACTTAGTTGCTTAGTTACCAGCATAGCATAACAAAGAAACAAAATAACGTTGAGAGAACAAGTGAAAAGGGATCTAAATATGTCAAGTTTAAAGTTGTTGCCATGTTAATCGTTTGAGGTGGGTACGAAATAAAGGAAAAGTGATATTTTGTGACACGACACACATTAGCTACAATACCATATTATGACGTGTACAACTTTACATGCAGGCATATTTCCTGTGTAGGAGGTGTAATATTGTTAGAATTTTTACTTAAGATGCGTTTGAATTGTTTTCTTTAACACTCGTAGGTACTCACAAATAAAAATTGTACAGTTATGTTTAAAGATTATATATTTCCAGTAAAATTATTTCATAAATAAATGTAAATTGCATTTGACACTGACATCTTCTTCTTCTTTAGCTTTTCCCACTCGTTAGTGGCCGCTATTCTTGAATTTCTTCATCCACTCATTTCTATTTTGCTTGTTGTCCTCATTCAGTTCCTTTTCTCTCAAGTCCTTCGCTATACAGCTTTTCCATCTTATCTTTGGTCTACTACTAAGCTCTTCATTCTTTTTCCAATATATTCTTCATCTCTTCTCATCAAGTGTTCAAACCAATATAATCGTCTCTCTTGTATCTTTCTTGAAATATTACGATTACAGCTGTAATCTCTTCTTCAAACGAAGTGGTACTTTTCTTTGCATTTTTTATCGAGAAAAACATTCATTCATTCATTCCAATTAGATAGGTACGCGAAAAAATGTATTTTTATGTGCAACTCATAAAATATGTTTATATTAACTGATATAACATCAATTTGAAAGCTATTTATTATTAAATTTGAATTGCTTACGAAATTCACTATCAAGGGAGTTGTACATTTATCGTTCAGTTTAGATATAATATTTACTATTTAGTATTGAATTAATATACTTCAACTACTGCAATCAACTCTCCTATACTCCGATTGGCTTATGAATCGTTTAAATATTTAATTTTCTTGTACTGTACACTAGTTTATAGTTTTAATACTTTGGAAAGTAGTAATAATTGTAAATAAAATGAAACCTATAAAATTTATACATGCCTGTATTATAATATTCTGTTCGTAGAGCTGTATTTAAAACATATGTCGTATGTATCTATCTATATTATTATAACTGTAACAAATACCTGTGTTTTAGAAGAGATTATTCAAATACCTCCTTAAAAGCACTTAAGAATTATCTTAATTCTGTAATATATATTTGGCATGTTTCTCTAACTCTATTAATAACATAGTTCGAAGATGTTACCGGTTATGATTCTGATGTCCCCGGTTCGAATCCAATCTTTTTTGGACCGACACTACTGAATTTGTCAGAATGGGCGGAGCAAAGATCTGAATTCATACAATTCGTAGATAACCTTGATCGGACATTTTACTGTTTCATATTGTATGTAGTTACTTTTTTTTAATAAAAACATGACAATGAAATAACATGAACAAGCATTTGTTTAATTACTAATTATTCTGATGAGATGAACATTCGACTATAATGGACTATTTTCCCTGGTCCTCTGAAGTCCTTTATGAGCGGATTCTACTGTATTTATTTTATATTCAATTATTTTATTAAAATTTACGCACAAAACTAATTGAAAAATTAATTTTAACAAGCTCTGACATTTTCCTATCATGAACTAATTATTTTTGTAAGCCACGCATTTATTATTATAGTAGATACTATATAATTTATTTTATGTTTGCTTTAGTCATTCTAACGTTCTTATTAAGGCTTGAAAGTTGAAACTGAAAACATAATACATGTAATTTACTAGAACGTGGTAGGTTTCAAGCTAAACTAAATGACAACGTGGTATGTGTATGCAAATTGACTGCTAAACGGCAAATAACAGTATTTGAGGAAAATAAGTTTAATTTTATGTACTTGAAGAACTGACTTATTCAATAATATTTAGAAAAATTTGGATGACATATAGTTTGAATTGCTTCATAAATTGTTACGCTTAACTATATACAGGGTAGTTTATAACGAGTGTACCGAACTTTAACAGTTTGTTAGGAAAGTCATTTTGAGTAAAAAATGTCATGTGAACATAGGTTCTATTTAGCTAAGCACCTATAAAAAAATTAAAATTTTATTAGTGGCATAGTAAATTTATCAATTTAAATATCAAGTTACCGTTGAAAAAATAAAATAAAACATTTTACAACAAATGTATAAAATGAACTTCTTGAGCATTGAATATAGGCATGACACCGACAATATTTTTTTCTTCATAAAATTCCTTTAAATGTTATTATTTTATTGTTATTGTGATGGCCACAACAGATTTTTTTGTAAAAAAATTACATTTTAAATTGCTCTAATAAAAGTATAATCTCTATAGAGAATTGTTTTACTTTAAAAATTGCCTCCTCTAAAATTTAAATTGCCCACTCTAGAATTGAATCCTGGCTACTGGCCTGGATCACACAAATAGTTCTTTGAACTAATTTCTCAGAAATCGATTACTATATTATATAAGCAACTAAACAACATCAATATGTATTACTATAACTTTTCTTGTACTGATCTAATTCGTTGCATTCATTGCGCATGAATTCAGCAGTGAACAGAAGCCCAAAGGTGTAATACGCAATCATTAAGTTGATTTACAAAGTGGTTTGATATCTGCAGCCATCTACTGTCAACATGAGTTGCTTTGAACATGACAAGGGAAATAAAATAATCTTAATTACTTGTTACGTGGAAGATTTGTACCAGTTGAAATAGATAAGAGTTAATTACATAGATAGACAACTTTAGAAAGATTTGAAACAAATATGATTTAGAAATTAGAATCATATCATTACACTTCAACACACATTTTTAAACGTCTCTGCCCACTCGTGCATTCTTGTCTCATCAACATAGGCAACTTTATATTGTTGCAACATTGTTTAATAAATTTTAATGTAAACAAAACAATTGAGAGCGCCACTATGAAATGACTACTTTTTTTTCTGAATACAATGTTAATATTTTCAATTAACGATATCTCTTTCCTATTAGTGTTAGAGCAAAAAGTGCAAGGACAATAGTTGTTATTTCCAAATCCAAACAATACTTTAATTACTTCAACAATTTATTATTTTACAGCTATCAAAATAAAGAACTCAAAAAACGTTATTATGCAGCTTTTTTCAAAAGATACAAAATATACTTATGTATATTTTTTTACTCAGCTGGTCCTATGTATTGACTTCAATTATAAAAAATAAAATATGTTGAACCTAAAGGGATCCATCATTTTTTTAAATAATAATAATTCGTTAGGAGTCGTTATTTTTTATTTTCTTCTTCCACTCATTTTTGTTTTGCGTGTCGTCCTCATTCAATTTCTTTTCTTTCAAATCTTCCGCAATACAGTCCTCCTATTTTATCTTTCATCTTCCTCTGTTTCTTGTACTTTCTACTACTAACATATTTATTTTTCTACCAATATAATTTTCATCTCTCCTCATGACATGTTCAAACCAATGTAATCGTCTCTCTTATATCTAGAAACTTCTATCATTCGAACCATTTCCCTTATTCTTTAAATCCTTACCATATCTTTCCGTATTTGCCCCAACATTTATCTCAACATCCTCATCTCTGCCACATTCATTTACTTTTCATTGATACTGACATCTGTCAATTTGAATATATTAACAGTTTCCATGGTTAGCATAGCTTTATAATTTTTTAACTCTGTATCAATTGAATATGAGTATAAAATGCAATTAAATTGTATAAAAAATTATATATTATTGTTATAATAACGTTAAATATCAATAAATGATATTTAATTGCGTTTTTCAAGAAAAACTGTTAAAATCTTCAAATGAGGGTACTTCTGGTGGACCAATTATAACCAAAATCTAATCATTTTTGCAAACGATAGTCACATACTGACACACAGACGTACACACACACATACAGACATCATCCTAAAAATAGTAAATTCGTATTTAAGTGCTTATTCTTTAGAAACTCACCATCGAAGAAGACAATACTTTCCTTACCTAAATGTGACGGAATGTAAAAAAGCTATCAATTCTTATTTTTTCCTTCTTCTTTCCAGAACAAAACATAGTCCTGGAAGAAACTACAGGACCCTGTGCTGACTACAAACCCGGAGATGACGACCTGTACTCTTTTGATTTCATCCGGCAGTTTCGTCTGGATGTTCTGGAAACTCAGTATCCAGGAGTAACTAGAGTTAGAGGATCAAATCGAATGCAGACCGCTTATAGACTGGACAGAGATGCAGACTTAACTTTACCAACAAGGTAAGAAAAGAAATTATTTAAAATAATATCAAATACCCAAATGAAGCTTTTAAGAAGATATCTAGAATATTGAAGACCCTGAGGTCCAGATATTTTTAAAATATGATTCAAAAAGAAAAACTTTGATTTCTTTAGACAACATTTTTAACAATATGTCGTATCATATTGACATTTAATTAAATTAAAAAAAAAAATTCATAAAATGTACAATCAATCTTGTTGAACGATTTAAAATAAATTGAAATTCTTTGTCACAAAATCAGAGTACGGATTTTGAAATGAATTATATGACAACAATTTCCATATTCCAAATATTTTGAGTCTTTTTGGTAGACAATATTTCATCTTCTGCTTGTTCTACAATGACATTTATAATCATTTACATCACTTTAATTGCTTGCGCGCAAATATTCCTAGTTAATGTTTCATATTCCAGCAATAAATTAAACAATGAACGTTTATTGCAGAGACATATTTCCTCAAGGTTTGCCGGAGCAGTTTTCATTTATTTGTACATTCAGAGCTAGGAAACTACCAAAAAGTCCCTGGCATATTATCAGGATAACTGATTTAGAAACAAAACCACAATTTTTGATAACTCTTAACCCTCGAAAACAAACTATAGAGCTGTCGTTACCCAATTATGAGGGAAGGTTGCAGACTTTAGTGTTTGCGAAAGCTAATGTAAGTAAAGGTTAATAAACATTATGAATTATGTGAATCGTTTGTTGATTTATAACATTATTATCAGGGAACTATAATTTAAACGGGAAGAACGATTGTAAAAAATCTGTTGTGGCCAGCACAAAACCACTCGCCATTTTCATTTTATGTTGCATAGGGCGCGAGTAGACATGTGAGTTTGTTGGCAGATATGGGGGCCCGTGTCAGAATGACAGCTAGTAATAATGTACATAGGTGTCAAGTATCGTAATTTTTCATTCAAAACATCATGATTTTCCAAATCCATGTGGATTATTTTCCTCGACAAGTATATTCCATATTATTAATGACAAATAAACATCCGAATATTTTGAAATTTTGAAGGAAAAATTATGACATGTGACAACTGTGACATCTATGTAAATAACTACTCATCTGCTTGCCAAGGCCAACAAAGTCACGTGACTGCTCGCTCCCTATAAGTAACGAATTTAACATATCTTGTACACACAAATAATTGAAATTGTATCTCTATGAGGAATTTTGTCCTACTCTTCTAATATGTTCAAAATTCTTCAAATTCATTGACAGTATTAGCGGTATTTCTTAAGGATATATGTAATATTAACAAACCTATAATTTTAAAAACATATTTAATAATACAATAAGATATATTAAATGTACTCGTACCTCCCAGAAAAATCTTCCAGTAATGCTGATTTTTGACACTGACATTTTGCATTTATCTGTCAATTACAAACATTTAAATAATTCAACTGGTTTCCATGGAGTTTTTTGGGCAACGAGATTTATTACAACAGATTATTCTATATTATTATATACTATATCTCCAAACCTATACGAGATATAATAAAAAAAATTAAATGTGTCAGATTGAGAATTTAATTATCTTTATTATTTGTAGTAATAAATTTTCAAAAAATTATATATAAAATTTTTTTTAGAAACTACCACTTCCGGTGGTCCAATTGTTACCTGAATCTATTCAACTCTTCTCATTACTGTTAGATTGAGGAATCACACACACACACACACACACACACACACACACACACACACACAGAGACATCATCGTAAAAAAATTATAATTAGATTCTAGGAACCTTAAAACGAGCTTATTCACTTAAACCTGGATATGAGATTGTTAGCATGAATCCAATACCTCTCGCTAAAAGAGGTAAAAATATGGAATTATTTTACGTATAAATACTTTGATGTGGGCAAAATTTTCGAATCGATCTCTTTCTGTTTTCCAGATTTTCGGAATTTAAATTATACATAATTTTTTACATTATCCTGAGAAATAAAAATCTTTATTATTTAATGTTTGACACAAGAAATCGTTGGGGTAATATCAATCTTGCACCCATTTTTTGGTATGACGCCATGTTTCAAAAATGTTTTAAGAATTTGATCTATATATAACCCTATAATTTATTTCAGTCATGAGGTAAAATTAACACCGATTTAATAACGATTTTATAGCATTAGTCACACTTCGCAATAGTCGACATTTGTGTATGCAAATACATGAATTTTTATGTTTATGAGTTATGTCAGAATTTAATTATAGTCAGAATGAATGATCTTATTGTGTCAACGGCCTTTTAATATTTCTTTATTAAGAACTGAAAACAGTAGTTTCATTTCTAAAAATACATTATTACTAAATATGTTGATGAATGAGAATAAGTGACTTTCTAAAAATATATCATTACTGATATGTGTGTTGAAGATTGACAATAAAAATGTTCGCCCAACGTGGGGCTCGAACCCACGACCCTGAGATTAAGAGTCTCATGCTCTACCGACTGAGCTAGCCGGGCGATGTAATCCAGATTAGAAAATATAACAATTAAAAATCGTCTCTTACAATTTTTTAAATAGATATTTTTATAATAATAATTACAAATTATTTAACAAATGTTATAATTTGTTAAATGGATTTACAAATGGTCTTGCTCAATATCTTATAAAATTGCGTAATCTTTACCATATGGTCCTGTGGCGCAACGGATAACGCGTCTGACTACGGATCAGAAGATTCCAGGTTCGAATCCTGGCAGGATCGAAGTTTTTATGTTACAATCTTTAAACAAACATATTATTTAGTACAATTTTTAATTTTTATTTATTATATTACATTATAGCTAAAACTAATACAATTACCAGTAAACCTTAAAATTATAAACTATATACGTATTGCGAGAATTAAATTTTAATTATTAGAAGTATAAATTTAAGAGTAGCTAAGATTGCTCAACATGTAAACCATGCCAGGGGCCTAACAATTTATATTTATATTAAATCGAATAGTTTAGTGTTTGGTATTGGACCGAGATCTGCGTTCATCAAATTATTTTTAAATTTATTTAAATATTTATAGCGCTGCCACCATTTTGTATTGCTTTGCTAATAAAGAAGTAAAAAAATGTTATGGCCATCACAATACCTCTCGCGCCCTGTCCATTGTGGTATATATAAGTATTGTATTTAACATTTCTTGTACACACAAAATATTCTAATTACACCTAATCTTTATATTTTCTATAATTTTAAATTCATTCTATGAGCAAGTTTTCTCCATTTCTTCTAAATGTTCGAGGTTTTTCAAATTCATTAACGGTATTGGCGTTATTTCTGAAGGGTTCATGTTATATATCAATAATTTTAAATATATAATTAATAATACAATAAGAAATATTAAATATCGTTCCCAGAAAAAGCCTTCAGTACTATCTCCGAAGTTTTGACACTGATATTAGTGACATTTATCTGTCAATTACAAACATTTTAATTTCTCAAATAGTTACCATGGAGAAGTTTAGGCTGTGAGATTTACTACAACAGATTATTTTATAGATTATATATCTATATCTTTAAATCTATAGAAGGTATAATAAAAATTGTAAATGTGTCGGATAGAAAATTTTGTTTTCTAATATTTGTAATAACATAAATATGAAAAAAAAAATATTTAGAAGATTTTTGTTAAAATACTACTACTTCCGGTTGTTTAATTGTTACGAGAATCTATTCAACTTTACCCATTTCTGTTAGATTGAGGAGTCTGTAGTTACATAGGTCTTTAGTCTTATAGAATTTGAGAAATCGTACCTCCAACAACCTCACACACACACACACACACACACACACACACACACACACACACACACACATCCACACACACACACACACACACACACATACACACACACACACACACACAACACACACACAAACATCATCGTAAAAATATTAAAATCGGATTGTAGGGACCTTAAAATGTGCTTAATTATTAAAATCTGGATATGCGATTTTTAGCATGATTCCAATACCTCTCTCAGAGAGGGGTAAAAATATTTATAACGCTGCCACCATTTTGTCTTGCTTTACTAATAAAGAAGTAAAAAATAAATCAAGAAACGATAAATATTGTGAACTGTGTAAATTTTATTAAAATTATTTGTCGCTTGACAATTCGTTTTTGTAGGTATTTGACAAAAACTGGCATAAGATTCATTTTGGAGTCTTTAGAGAACGAGTATCTCTTTACGTCGATTGTGAAGAAAGTTCCATAGAACATATGGACCCACGAGGACCTATAGATGTAAACGGAGAAATTACCGTTTCGAAATTAGCCAACACAAAAACCACTGTACCGGTAAGACAAATAATAGGTGTAATAAATGCAGTATATAACAATTTAAAACAGTTTTAATATAGATTAATACTCGTTTATGTCATACTAAATTACAGGATTTTTAATACTGCATAATAATACATTATTTGTTTCATATATCACTAACATTTGATTTTATCCTAACAGGTGTCGCAATTGGTAAGTCGCACTTATTTATTTCGCACTATTAATACATAAATTAAAAAGAAATAATGCATGCTTAAATATCATTTCTTAATTATTAAATAAAGAGAGAAAATAATTTTCGTACATATTGGTGAGTGTGATTGTATGTTTCCTTGTATATTTTCACTAGTTACTTGGTACAATATTCTTTGGATAAAACTCTTAACTGGTAGTTTGACTGACTTTTAGTTATCTTGCTGATAACGAAAATTTATATTACTGGTAACTTTTAACCATAAGTGGAACAACGCAAACTGAAGTTATCAATACAATAATTTTTAACCGAATGTTTAACTATAAATGGAACAACCGGCCCTTAGACATGCAAACCTCTATTTCAGAGTCTGTTCTCTTAGAGAATGAAAACGGTCAAACAACGAGAAAATATAAACAGCACAATATATTCTTTGTAATTTATAGACTACGTACGCATGTAAATAAATATTTTCATTACAAAATTGTTTTCATTCATTTTTAGGAGATGCAAAAATAACTTGGGTTTTGTTTTTCAAAAAAATAGTTTATTAATCAAAAAAAGATAAAAATGAATAGATATTAAAAATGATTTTTCATTTACAATAAACAGACTATCCCCAACTTAAATTTTACTGGCAAGAAATTGGTTCGTCGTTTTCAAATTGAATGTAGGTCGTCAAAATTCAATTTCAATTTTTAATAAAAACACAAGAAAAATAATGTAAAATTCAATGGAAAATGTTTTAAAAAGAAATGTGTGTAAGAATGAAATTCTTCAGGTGCTTCGTCCTTACACGTATTGGGGGGGAGGGGGGTACATTTCTCGATAAAATCTTTGTTGATACCTGCGATGTATTGATACAGTTTCCTTTTGTGCTTGAAGTTTATACGAATTTATTTTTCGTAAACAAGGTTGTTTGTTGGTCTAAGGATGTTTAAATGCATAATATTTGGCTCGTCTTCGCAAGAAATACCAGCCCAACCCCAAATGTATTCGTATCCTCTGACATAAATATATTAACAGCAACAAAAAATAAATTTTCAAATGACAATAGTTAAGACTATGTTTGGGTATTTTTTATTTTATCTATTAATAAAGTGTACTAGTCCCAAATTTTTTCGTTCCAACAATAAATAATACAATATTTATGTTTGCGAATTATTAAAGACGAAAATATTTGTCACATGTAGACAATGGTTTATTTGCAAATAAATTATTATTAAACATAAGAAATTTTATTATAAGCAATGTATTCAAGTTCTATACATTCTATTAATAAACCATATCAAAATTTGTTGAATTGGAGTAATAATCATAGCATTCAGAATACATTTGGGATTGGGCACGTAGATGATCTACGATCTAAGTATGCTAATTAGAATGAAACTGCTATTCATTTTAAAATTATTTTTCAGTACATACACTTTTGTTTTTATGAGAAATAAAACATATGAGTACAGACGAAACCAAAATGGAATAGATGGTTAAGAATGTTTGATAAATAACATACTAATATCTTCTACGAAATTTGGGAGTATTTCTTTATTTTTAAATATTTTTCTGTCAAATTTTAAGATTGATCTCCAATGGATGGTGTTAACCTGTGACCCCACAAGACCAGAAAGGGAACAGTGCGACGAAATACCTGTAAGTAACAAGTATTATTTATTCAAAATGAATATTATTAGATTTGGTTAATTATTATTATACTTTGTCTTCATAGCCTACGCCGCGACCGCCAATTTTATTCACAACCGCCGCGCCAAAAAACTGTGACGTAGTTTGTCCACAAGGACCTCCAGGATTTAACGGGACAGACGTAAGTGGAAAGAAATTATTTTATTTATATTTTCATAAATTATTAATCTATATTATATGTTGTGTTTCATTGTTTCTGACGTTTATGGTTATTATAATTTTTTTCTTTGTTCTTGATTTATTAATACAATTCGAAATGAAACGAATGGAATGAACGGTATTATTATTTCTATTTTTAACTTGTCGATAATTATGTATGTCACATATAAATACAGTACAAATATTTATTGATTGTTCTCTATGCCATAATCTGTACTTAGAACAATTGATTCAGAATTATTTTTATACAATTGAATAGAAATAAAATTCAGTACTTAATGTACAAAATAACGATCATATAATTAATTTACAAATGTACACTGTTTTCCAAAAAAATTTCTTGAGCGTTATCCTGTTTCTTTCCTTGTCGTTATGTAACCAACTTTTCTCCAAGGGTATGCGTGGCTTCCCGGGTCTTCCAGGCGACGTAGGACCGCCTGGCCCCTCCGGCCTTCCAGGACCACAAGGACAACGCGGGGTTCAAGGAATTTCAGGACTTCCAGTATGTTTTCAGCTTTCAGCATCCAGGATATTGTTTACTAAAGTCACAGTAGAGGCACCGTTGATATGGATAATGTCAATGCCTGAAATAACCAAAACATAATTTGTAATGAGTAGTAGTTTAACAGTATGTACACCATAGGGACGACCAGGAGTCAGAGGTCTTGTAGGACCTATTGGTGAGCCAGGATTCCCTGGATTTCCTGGAGCGAGGGGGCCTCCCGGATTGCCTGGAAAGCCTGTAAGACTAACACACCAACAGAGGCGTAGCAGAAAATAATTGTCCCAGAATTAAAAAACAAAATTTCCTTTATTTCGGCCAATTATAAAACAAAATGTTATTGAAAGTTTTACTTGCATTTCAATAGTGCAAGTTGTTATACTCTTTTTAAATACAATATTTATTGATATAAATAATATAAATATATTACTATCCATTTCTGGATGAGCCAATCTGTTTTTTTTTTTCAAAGTAGTTTTAGAAGAAGAAGGGTGGTTGGTTAGATTTTATTGTTACGTCTCTGTACAAAGAAAATTGTTATTTAATACAAGTCCTGCATTGAATTGATGCTAAACATTTAAATTTAATTAACATATTGTTATAAACACGTTTAATTATTTAGTTTAATTAAAATTAATTTAGAATGCACGCTGTAAATGCAACTTAACATTACAAAATACTAGTTATGTAATTAAAATTTAATTTAATTATTTCCCAAAAATAATTAAATTTCTAACTTTCATTAAAATTCTATTATTATCCAATTATTTGTAATCAATAAATAAATATAGGGCAGTCCTGGAATACAAGGACTTCAAGGATTACGTGGACAGCAAGGTCCTTCAGGATTAACAGGACGAGATGGGAAGGATGGGCTTCCAGGGATACGTGGAGAAAAGGTTGAATCCTGATTTATCCTGAAAATAAAAATTAATTAAATTTATATTAGGGCGATTCGGGATCAAAAGGAGACCCAGGCGAACGAGGAAACGATGGTTTTCCTGGAATTCCGGGTCCTCAAGGACCGGAAGGTCCTAGAGGTCTTCCAGGAATTGGTGGAGGGAGTGGAGACGGAGAAAGAGGACCTCCTGGATTACCAGGACCTATAGGACCTCCAGTAAGATATATAATAATTTAAAGACAGGTACAATTATGACAAATATTATCTTTCCCAGGGTGTTTTAGGCCCCGAAGGTCCGGTCGGTAAACGAGGTCCTCAAGGCGAACCCGGCTTTCCTGGAAATCCTGGAGTAGATGGTTATTCGGGTCAGAAAGGTTCTAAAGGAGACAGGGGAGACACAGGACTACAGGGTGTAAGAGGACTTCCTGGAACACAAGGTCTTCCAGGAATTCCAGGACTCCCTGGATCACAAACAGAAGGCTCTACTGCACCAGGGCCACCCGGATTACCTGGAGTTTCTGGAGAACCGGGAACGGCAGGAATTCCAGGAAGCAAAGGGGGCAAAGGGGAACCTGGGGATCATGGAGATATTGGACCACGGGGGTACAAAGGTCAGGGAAGATTTTTTAATTTTTACTCTTCATAATTAATTTTAGAAACACCCTTAGGGCTTATACGTATAAATTCGTACAGTATGGTACCTTTAGTATAAGGACTATCAAAAATTAAAAATTTACTAATTTTTAAAATACTGAATTTTTTAATCATATATATCAAAGCAGCATTTATTAATTTTTCATATTTAATTAAGTACTGCAAACAAGTGATGATAATATATTATATTATTTATTTGTCGTCTATTTGAAGCATTTGATCATTGAAATTCTTGGTCAAGTGGTCTTGCAGATTTTATAGGAAGTACTTCTTAATTAATATTTATTACAACATGTCATGCAAAACTATGTCACATATGCCACATATTTTTCAATCTGACCAATGTTCTTAATATAATAAATTGTTTGTCAATAAGACATCTCATTGATTTGTTGCGAAAAATTTATTTAGGCGATCGCGGCGACCCTGGACTTCCTGGGTTGGATGGAGCAAGAGGAGAACCTGGACGAGAAGGTCCAGTAGGACCTGAAGGGCCTAAAGGAGAGACAGGGTTCATAGGCCCTGCAGGACTTAGGGGACCTCCAGGGTTAATTGGACTACCAGTAAGTTATATCTATTTCTTTATTTAAAGTAAATCAAAAGATAATATATTCAGCAAATAATAAATATATCTCTATTATTAATTTCTTTTAAAAAATGATTACAACAAAAACAATGCTTAATTACAATAAAGAAAATGTGATTACAATAATGAAAATTAATTAACTTCGCCGTATAGGAATTAAAATACCTAACAATGTTCTTCCCAGGGTTCCATAGGTCCAGAAGGTCCCTCAGGACCCGCAGGCCCTAAAGGAGACATCGGTTTTCCTGGAGAGCCAGGCATACCAGGAAGTGCAGCTTCAGCTGGTGATCCAGGTTCCCCAGGTCTTCCTGGTGATCGAGGACTTCCAGGAGAAGATGGACCTAAAGGAGACAGAGGAGACTCTGGAATAGATGGAAAACCAGGACCTGCAGGACTGCCTGGAAATCCTGGAAGAGATGGAGCGCCAGGAAACGAAGGGGAACGAGTAAGAAATAAATACAATTGAAAATATTGGCTCGTATATGACTTTTTTACGAAAAATATTCTTAGGGTCTTCCAGGTTTAAAAGGAGAGCAAGGTCCCCGTGGTTTGGAAGGCCCAACTGGCTTTCCAGGAAAAGACGGCTTTATAGGTCCCCAAGGAGACACAGGCCACAAGGGAGACCAAGGCGAACGCGGCGACCAAGGTCCTGTAGGACCTAGAGGACTTCCTGGAAACATGGTACTGTCTATACACCTCCAATTCTTTCACTAATTATACATGTCGTACAGGGTCTTCCAGGTTTACCAGGAGCAACTGGACCATCGGGACTTCCAGGATTCAATGGGGAACCCGGAGCACCAGGACCTGCAGGCCCGCCTGGACCACCTGGAGAAAGTTTGGGACTAGGGAATTTGGTATTGGATGGAGGGGGGGTTCCGGGAGCTAATGGACCGAGGGGACATCCCGGGCCTCCAGGATTGGTAAGGAAACATTTTTTTTAATGAAGTGTTAAGAATCAAATACATATATTTACAATTCTGAAATCTTAATTTCCTATAAGATTTAGTAAAAAAAAGGTAAAAGAAATATCCTGCCCCCAAATAGATAATTTTCTGGCATTGTTATATTATGTTGGAATGCAAACTATAACCGTAAAATTGTTGATTATAACAAATGATATTGATTATAACCTAATAATATTGATCACAAGAATCTAACAAAGGATATTTTAAATCTAGCATTTTTCGAAGAATTAAAAGTATAGTTTAAACTTTAAAGCGCGTGTTGGAAATTATGCATTATGGGGTGGGGACGTTGAATTAATCATCAAAGTGATCATGATTAAGAAGAAGTATGTCTCTTCGTATCTTATTCGTTACCCCCACTTTCTCATTTTGTGATCACAACATCCTTTCCCTTCTGAATCATTTTTTTTGTGTGATCACTCGGATTCATTTCAGAGCAAATATAAAAATGGCGGAAGACAATAGGTTTTCGAGCTAGAACTTTATCATTGTGGGGTTTGTTGCATGAAAGGAAATATGTTTTTTTTACAAAATCGTGTAATGACTCTTCATACTTTCGAAAACAAAGAAAATGTTACATAAAAATGACTAATTATAAAATAAATTAGTTTGCATTGGTTTCTTGACATAATTTGTAAAGGATCACGATTAAACTAATCAAAATTCACAAAATCACAATCATAGCTCGAAGGAACAATGTTGGGATTTAAACCTACTTCGTAGAGGAAGGCCTTCCTTGATCATTAAATCCTATTATTAGTATAATTAAATAAATCAATGGAAAAATATTGTACCTACCTTTGTATCAAAATAAAATTATATAGCCGGGAGAAAGGGGCGCAGCTGGAGAAAGGGGCCCCGAAGGACCTGCAGGGATACCAGGAATGCCGGGCAAGGAAGGTCCTCCAGGTTTGCCGGGACCACCAGGACAAAGAGGTCAACCAGGAATGCATGGAATGCAGGGACCTCCAGTAAGTCACACATTTTTTATATCAGTCGAGTTTATATTAGTAACTATACATTCATTAGTACTTATAATTATTTAACATATGTACATTTATATTGGGACTTAGATTTTATTACATATTAATTTTTTTCGTGACATAAAAATTATAAATTATTGTTACATATTTTGAATCGTCACACAACATTTATTAACGTTAATACAAAATTGTACTAATATGGTTAGAATATTAAAATAATAAACAGAAATAAATTTCTGTTTTGCTACAACTAAAAAATTGATTTAAATGAAAGTCAACAAACATAAAATATAAACCGTCTAACCGTTGGTAGATTGTATATACGTTTTATTAAAAAGTAAAGTATTTTTACGAATACAAAACATACAAATAGATCAATATATAAAATGAAAATGTAGACATGCAATTATATTATGTAAACTTAGATATCACTTCGAGTCATATTTTTGAGCATACTTTTTAATGACGGGTCCTTTTAGTTCTGAACACAGACTGATTTTCCCATTACTAATGGTGGAATATTTCGTACGGATTGCTTGATGTTTAGACGTTTCAGCTTTAACTACAGCCTCAGCCATAAGTCTCACAACATTTTTCATTTCGTATAACGTATAAGTCGAATAATGAATCAAAGCCTTGGTCCACACTTTACCAGCATCAGTTTCTGCGGTTAGAACACTGAGCGAGAGGAAAATGGCTGCTGCTGCTTGCAAAGACGGCTTAATATGGCACAAGTCGGATTCAATTAATGATAATTCTAACAGATATTTAGCTAGGGTATGTTCTTGTGATTGGACGTTAGCAATACGGCTGTATCTCCTCAAAAAATGAAGGGATAGCGGCCGACCAAAACTATAATCAAGGGTTTTAATAAGGGCAAGTTCCATCCTCATCATTTCTTGTACGGTAAAAGTGTGTTCGCACATATAAACAAAATCATCAGTGTCTGGAATATACATTTCTTCATATTTTGCCGCCAACCACAACGCCGTAATTCCAACCAATTGCAAATTATCTCTACCAATTGTTTTATTTTTTTGTAGAAATCTATCAATTATAGCTACACACAAATGTAGTGTTTCAGGGAGTAATTTAAAATTGACTTGGACATCAACTAACCAATTTATCAAAATAGCGCGCATTCTGACAGTTGTTTTATGACAACTTAAAAACTGAGGATCAATTCTATATTTGTTTTCAAGATTCCGTAAATAAGAAAATATATCGTTGATGTAATCCGGGACGAACTGAGGGTCATTCCCGATTGTCTCTCCTTCAAGACCTTCGAATCTTTGCGCAGAGAACGAAATCGGTTCGGTCACTTCCTCAATCTTGCACTCAGTTTCGAATTTCGTAGCAATTGTCTTTTTTACGTCGAGTTTTGGGGCGGAAATGATTACCTTTTTAGTGTCCTTTTGAGGCAGGGAAACAGTTTTGATGATTTTAATGTCTGTTTTTTTGGCGATTGGAGCTTTTTTGGAAGCATCTCGGTTACTTATTTGGTTCTGCACGTCGCTAAGGGCTGGACGACTCGTAAGGTCGGTTATTTTTCCACGAAGCGCTTTTCCGGCGATGGGGGCGTTTTCTGATGAAGCTTTCAAGGCTGGTCGACGGTAGTTCAAAGCCATTTTAATACTGGAAATCAAGAAAAATAGCATATTTATAAATTGTTTAATTAATTTTTGAGGACGAAACAAATTTGTTGATACAAGTTACAAGTTGTAACGAATTGTAAAAATGGTCAATCAGTATTTTAAATTTAAATATCACTCAAATAATATAAAATGCATCATATTATTAACTTATTTTCGCGATATCTATCTATTTTTCAGATATATTTCGAAAAATACATCATACATGACATTTGAATTCAATTGAAAAACCGTTAAAAATTCAAACCGTCTTCTTGGAAACTTTAACGGATAAATTGTATACCACACAAAAGCATATAAAAAAGGATTTAATATTTACCTTCTTGTATAAATAAAAGCACTTTAAAACACAAATTGAAAACGTCTTGTATATAAAACTTCGAAAATGTTCATCTGTTATCTGTTCATAACGAACTGGTCGCCGAGCATCAAACAACAAAACAAGCTGAGATGGAAGCGTGCGTTTAAGCCAACTGCGCATAGGACGTTTGCTTACAGATGATGCGCACTCGACAGATGATTTAAAAAGATTTAATTTATTAATTGCTTCAATAATACAATTATTAGATTGTTTATAATACTAAAATAAGTCTATAATTGCATATACAACAGTATTTTTACTGCATCAAATATATGAGTTGATAAATTTGTAAGTTATGTAACTTAAGTTACATAACAATATATGGGTTGCCTATACGAGACCCTTCCTACATCAGTTGGCTCATTGTAAATTATCGCCAATTTTTATTAATATTACAGATATTTTGTTGTTCTAATGACACATAGTAGGATTATGCTTTCTTAAATATTTCATTTTTATTGTAAAATGAATCGTCTAAACGATTTACAATTGTAATTCACAATATAAGCGATGTTACCCAATATTAATAAATTACAAATTACAAAATATTTTCATTATACCGTTAAATTTATAATTTTTAGCTAAAAATTTAATTTAAAATTGTTATAATGTTGATAATCTTCATTTTAAATAAAGAGTAAAGATTTATTCAATTATTATTAAGAATTCTGGTGGTTAAATCATGATAAATGAATTTTTAAAAATTGAGCCAACTGAAGCTGAACGGAGCTAATTTATTGTTATTTTCCAGGGCCGTACTTATTTGGAATCAGAAATTAGAGACATTTGTGCTTCAGTTTTACGTGGTACGTTTAATATATGTTAAATAATACACATTTAGATATATTTATGGTAGATTCTTAATTTATATTAATACATTGCATTAAATGTATTAGGGTATTATTTTATGTACGTTCAATATTTATAATTTTGTTATGGGTTCTCGTGGCCATGTGCCTAAGGTCTGGTCGCAAACTGGGGACCCGGGACTTCGAATTTTAATGGCACAAAATTGACCTCTGTGGTGCACTCTCCACTCCAGCAATGAGTGCTCGTAGGTGACGCCTGGAAAGCGCCCACACGGTACAAATATATTCATCATTGCCGATATATGTTTTACAAAGCAGATTGGCAGATTATTTGTGTTTATTAACAGTTCTTATTTGAAGATAAATTTATAATTTAATATTCGAAATTGAGAATCTATTGTATTATATTTATTACAACAATACATAACAAATAAATATGCAGAACAAAATAAATAAATTCCTCGTGAACTACTAGATCAACTGAGCGAGTTGACGGCAACAATGGTGGGTCCCCCTGGCCCTCCAGGTCGAGGCAAGCCAGGTCGGCCAGGTCCTGCAGGTCTGCAGGGCTCTCCAGGTATACCACAAGTTGTATTTCAGGTGGTTTTAGAGCACAGCATTGCCGTTTATATCATACACTCTAACACACATCACTGTAGAAATTGTAGATTATGTAGTAGCACTAATGGAATGTCATGCATGCAGATAGAGTGGAAGAACTAACGTTGGGACTCCGGGGCCCCCCTGGTCCCCCAGGGGCGGCGCGACATGGCCGGCCGGGAAAGCAGGGGGTCACCGGCATCCCAGGTTAGGAAGAAAATCATTATTTTAAAAAAATTAACAATGTAAATAATAATAACATAGATATAAACCGCCCATGTAACAATCATTCTTCAGCATGTAATGTTGTCTCACCAAATAACAGCTGACAATTTTTTTTCAGTAGCATAACTTAGGCGACCTTGAAATTCTTAAAATCAACTGAAATACGTGCATATAGGGCACGACCAGACACGTGACTCGACCGACCTTGAAGTGCTTAGTATAAGCTGATTTGTGTGTGCTTATTCTTATTTTGATCTGTTAAAATGTTATTATTTTACAATGGGAACACACATGTCGTCCTAATGTTCATACATCGCCCCGTTCATTTCTTGTTTCGTTCGGTTTCCTAACGTTTAAATCTTGACCATGAAGTTGGCGCAGATGAACTTGGCGCGCTCACAATTTAAAAAGTACACTCCGGATGTGCATGAAAATTATTTATTCAATTGGAGTAGGTAGAGTTATTGTTAGTATTCTTTAATTGTACTGCGGAGTGTAAATTGTGAGCGCGCGAAGTTCATCTGTACTAACTTCATGGTCAAGATTTGAACGTTATGCAACTGAACGAAATGAATAGAGCGATGTATAAACATTATGACGCTTCATACCTAGCCTTTTATAATTTTCAGACAGTAAAACATATAAAACTAAAAATAATAACTTTTTAACAGATCAAAATAAGTCAAAATGCTGTTCTTGTCAATGTGACATTGTTCTTGTCAAAATGACAAGCTTACAGAAATCAGTTGATTCCAAGCACTTCAAGGTTGCTTGAGTCACATGTCTGCTCGCGCCATATAACAATGTTTTGAACTATTTTGATGAAAAATTACTTCAAGCAAAAAACATAATAATACTAGATTACAATAATACTACGTTGTGACAACGTGACAAGCTGATTTTAAGTATTTCAAGGTCGTTCGAGTCCCGATGTAAATTTTTGATCCATTCTTATCTGAAATGAACTATAATTAAAGTATAATAATGGCTGACATTAAAATATTCTTCTATTTTTATTCTATTATTTACAAGATAATTGCCTAGTACTTATGATACTCATTGATGAGCATGCTAATCACATTCTTTTGTTTTTCTTATGCTTGTGCTTAAATGTATTTATATTAAATCTTTGAAATTAAATATTTATTTATCTGATATAGGTGATCCGGGTCCCCCAGGTCTACAAGGTGAACGCGGTTTCGTCGGATTACCAGGACCACCAGGTCCTGCAGGTTCTTCAGGACCAACTGGAGAACGAGGCGAGAAAGGAGACCGAGGTCCTGAAGGACACGGAACAGAAGGACCTGCTGGTGTGAGAGGTTCCCCAGGTAAGAACTAAATAATTATAAAAGAAATTAAATACTATGAAGATAATGTTTAGGTCCTCCCGGTCCTGAAGGAATAGGCGTTCCAGGTCGAGCAGGCGAACGAGGAGAAACAGGAAGACCTGGTATTTTTTTTTTAAATGTTGCAATTCTATAAAAAAATAAATGCGGATATTATTTAGGTCTTCCAGGAATGCGAGGTTTGCCAGGAGCACAAGGTCCTCCAGGATTCTGCGAATTCTGCAACTATCCCGGCGCACAATCCTACCAGACTTATGCAGCTAGGTCTGGAGGGACCAACAAAGGCCCGTAAACTTAATTCTTTACTATATAACATCGATGTTGAAATTTGTAACAGTGAAGCTTATAAACCTTAGAAAATAAAAGCGACATAGAGGTAACTTAAATCGTTATACTATGGCTATTTTGTTTCTATTAAGCTATTGGTACAAATCTAATTTTTAATTGAGTATAATTTCTCAAGCAGAATAACTGTCACTGCCAATTTAAATGTATTATGTTTTTTACATTGTCCAGCAATAAATTTACATTAATGTGTCACGGAAATTAAAGTAGAATATTAGCCAATCAATTGCACTAGCTTCTGATGTGTTCTGAAGAGTTTGCAATTATTTTTAAATATTAGTCAGTTCCTAATACGATGTTCAATATGCTTTACCTTTTTATTTTTGTAGACAATATGTTAACATAATTATAGATATAATTTTATTGTATATAACTTTGTACAATTACATACTTAATAATTATAAATACAGTAATAATTGTAATGATGTTGAAATATTAAATATTTTTCTATAAGAGTTTGCGCAATTACTATTTTCTTTATAGGAAATCAATTAATAGCAAAGTAATCAATATTCATATTTGGCTAAGTTTCACAAAATGGTTTAATATCTTTAACGCGATTTTGGCTTTTACGCAATCTTTAAAACTATTGTTGAAAATTCGGTGAAAAAATATGTAAAATAAATTGTGATTATTAATATAAGGGTAGAATTTTATTCATTTCAAACATTTTTGTCTAAAATTAAATGCGCAATTCTTTTGTACATTCCTCAGTCTTGTGATGGTGTAAAAACCGAAATCGCAATAAAGATAATAATCATAGCAAAGTAATAGTTTTCTGTTTGATTTCATTCCAGTCTAAATTTATTGCACTAAATTATTTTTTCGTTTATTTCCAGCAAAAATATTGATCAATTTTGGTTATCCCACTTTCAAGTTTTGTTGAGACGCCACTGGTCCAAGAAAATGGCGTAGTTGTGTGTCAAAACGATCTGTCAGCAGCTTTATTCCGTGTTTTATGTGTAAAAATATCATAAAGTGTCTGCAAATAAATGGAAGAAACTTGAAATAAGGTACGTACTTAATTATTTATGTTATAATCAAGTAATTTATGTGATTATTCGGGAGATATGTGTACATTTAAATATCTTGACAGTTTCGTTGATGGATTTCTTAACTGGTTTGTCCTTCTTATATATTTTATGATGTATTAAAGATAATTTTAACATGCATTCCATACTATCGCATCTAATTGAGTCTAAATATAAAATCTAGTACAACAATGAAACTGGGTTATTGTATCTTACAAGCTGTCATGGTTACACATTCGATTGTAACTACCTGTTAATATTATTGTTTTGTTGTTAATTGTGTGAATTATACAATAGTATGCAAGGGCAAGAAGGTATGGCAGGTCCTGCGGACCACAGATTAGCACTCATTCATGAGATGAGTGCACAAAATTTTGATTTGATACGCTTTGCATCCTATCGTACAGCCATGAAACTCCGCTTCATTCAGAAGAAAGTCAGCCGTAAGTGACTTCGCATTAATGCCCTTAGCTCCTGAAACAATTGCCTGTACGTTTATACGTTTTTTAGTTCATGCTGTCGATATATGGAATGTGATTGAGGCATTTCGTGAGCATGGCTTGAATACTCTAGAGCCTGCAAGCGAACTAAGCGTAGCTCGTTTGGAAACCCTGTTGTGTTCATTATTTCATAGTTTAAATAAGAGGGTACCACCGGCACAACAAGTTCATGTGGACGCTTGCTCCGGACTTTTGCTTAACTGGTTACTTGCCGCTTACGCTACAGTGTAAGTAGTTTTCATCACCCACGCAAATACAAACCTCACAAGCTTATTTCTTTCTCAGGGACAATGTTGGGAAGATTCGCGTTTTTTCCATCAAGGTAGCGTTGGCTACTCTATGCGCTGGCAAGCTGATGGACAAGCTCAGATGTAAGTTATATTTCCTATAGGGTTTGCAATACCGGTTTCCCAAATACCTGGCGAAAATTAACGTTAAAATTACAGACGTGAACATATTATTGTGTGTACATATAATAAAAATATTGCAAAGTGATATGATGTTTATAATTTTTGAGTCGACTTCAATGAAGCCATAGTCAGAAGCTGGACAGCACAACAAGTAACCACAGACGCGTTTCGCACTATTTGGTGTTCATCAGTGTGGTGTAACTTGTGCTGACAACGATCATATAATCTTTTACGATGGTACAAAGCCTGTAAAGATATGTTAGTACATACAGAGCCATCTACTGAGAGATGCTTTGACTAAAGCCATTTAATAAAAATACAAACTGCGAATCCGTGAAACTTAGGCTACGTTCGGTTTTACGGTCTGGGCGCTCGATACCGTTCGGTAATTACATCTGAGCGATCTTTTTGCTCAGCTCTACGTTCGGTTATTAGCTCACGGAGCGCACAGAGCCCAATCTGTTCGCTCGTTCTCTAACCATGGAGCATATTGAGCAGTTGTCTGGCGCATGCGTATTTAAGCGTAAATTTAAAATGTTTGTAACGGGCAATGCAAACTGTGACTATTCTATGAATGAATGTTGTCGTTTTCATATATTAATCAAAAATGTTTGAAATATATAAATTAGTCATTTTAGGAAACATTTTTCTAATAATTTTCAGTTTTAAGTTCCACATTCTTAATCAGTATCATCAAAAAAACGTTCATAACTCGCGCACAGTACACATGTTAACAGTTCTTTATTATTTTCCGTTTTAATTCTGGCGCAAATTAATAAGTGTCGAAATGGAAGCTAAATGCTCTATTCGTTCCGTTATTCAAGCTACAGATCCCATAATAAAGATATTCATAGGCGCCGATTTTTCTATTTTTTGTCTCTTTGCCTTACTACCTGCGCGCTGCGCGGTTCAAATATAAATACCCGAAAATTATTTAATATCTGTTTTTCATGTCTTCCTTAGACTTTAGAATAATTTTATGGTTCAATACTATATCATCACAGTATATAGGCGATGGGAAATAAGTAATATGACATCTGGTGGTATAATACGGGATAAATTATACACTTGACATTTTTTTGATTGTATAAAAAACACAAGTGTTATCTATTATGTTTATAATATTATACGCTTAATGCATAAATACAATTAGTAAATGTCAAATTATCCCGTCAACATTAGTTCAACTTTGGCGCTGCGATCTCATTTCCCATCGGCTGTGTGCACAGATTTCGCTAATAATGATATTTGTAACGTGCCGACACTCATTGCTGGCGTGGAGAGTGTCACTTATGTGCCATTTAAAATCCGAAATATGCGTTGTGAAATACAAAAAGTCAACAAAATATTAATTATGTTATTATTATTGTAGTTAGGTAAATAAAAAATTAAATATCAAAATATCGGTTTTAAAATTCGCCCCGGTATTGCAAACCCTAATTTCGTGACTGATTTATGTTATTGATTTGTTTATATTGCGTAGATATATTCTCGCAAGTCTCTGACAGCAATGGCCTACTTATGATGTGGAGATTTGCGGAATATCTCCAAGAAGTTCTTGCACTTCCAGCGGCGGTTTATGAGTCTCCCACATTTTATTACAATGATGTTCTTCCTTCCACGATCTTCAATCCTGTAGGAATTATATCATTGTTACTTTATATTTTTTATCTATTTGATACTTGTATTTATAGAACGCTAAAATAACAGTTAATGACTTTATGGATACGATGATGTCAGACCCTGGACCGCCGGCTCTTGTGTGGTTGACTCTTTTACATCGTATTGCTACTGTTGAAAATGGTATTAAATATTTATAAAACCATTAATTTCATGTTTTAAATGGTTCAAATTTTTATAGTTGTTCATGCAGTAATATGCGACGCGTGCCAGAAAGATAACTTTACAGGTTTTCGCTATCGGTGTCAAAAATGTCCGCATTATACTCTTTGTCAAGACTGTTTTTGGAGAGGACGAGTTTCACCTCCTCATGCGTTGGACCACCAAGTTAAAGAATACTCAACATTTGTGAGTTTTCAATACATTTTAACTTGTTGAAAAGGTTTAGAAATAATTCGTGTAACATTTTTAGTCTCCGAGCAAAACAATTGGTCACACATTGCGCAAATCCTTCCGATGTGTTCCTGAAAAACAGAAGAATAATTTGCCACGCTTTCCTGATCAACCAGAAAAAACCTTGAATTTGTCTCACATTGTGTAAGAATTATGTTAAATGATTCATATCTTTATAAAAACTATTTTTTTTAGTCCTCCGTCGCCTCTTCCGTCTCATAATGGTTTTCCAGACGGCCCCTTTAGTTCTCCATTCGATATGGGGTCTCTGGATAGCCGGTCCACAGCGCGAAGTCTGGACAGTGGAAGAGACGATGAACATCGGTTAATAGCCCGATATGCGGCTAAACTGAAACAAGAAGCCCGCTCAAATATGGTTCGTCTTGGTTGTTTTTGTTTGTTGCATGATATTTGTTCTTGCTTTGTTGTTACTAAACTGTTTCCTTTCAGAAAGAAGACATGTTTTAATGTTTGTTAGTTCTAGTTGCTTTTCTCGACGTCTGTCCTACTCTTGCTTGATGCTTTGTGTTGCTTTTAGCCAAGACAACCCACAGGACCGCCAAGAACTCAGATGCTGTCGCCGGATTCTGTGGTAAGTTGCTTTGCTGTGTTAGAGAAGAAAGAATCTTTACTCATTTCAATTTCTGACTTTTTGTGTCAAATTTGTTTAATCTGCTTGGAATAATAGTGCCCTTCTGTAATAAAAGAAATGTTCATGTTGCAAATCCAATGGGGTTCTATGCCTTATTTTTTTCGGAAGAACAGGATGAACTAAGAATTTTAATGCAAACGCAACTTAAAATATTTATATAATAAATGGAATATGAATTTTTAAAGTTGAAAATATACTTTTGATTCTTCGACAAATGCTAGATTTACAATATTGATTTCCTGTGTAGGAATCATTCTTGTAATCAATATTATTAGATTACAATCAAAATCGTTTGTTGTAATCAACAATTTTACAATTATAGCTATAAATATATAATTCCAAATGACCTAAATCGATTCTGAATAATCTAAAACTATTTTAAATATTTAAATACATCTTAACTGTCTAAAACATTCAGAATTACCATAAACTGTCTTAAATTTATTTAGAACAACCAAAAACTATTTTAAATATTTCACAAAGACTTAAATCAATTTAAAATAGTCTAAGACTGTTTTAATACTTAAAATTTATTCAGAACTGTCTAAAACTATTTTAAATGCTTCTCAAATGCCTTAAATTTATTCAAAATAATCTAAAACTATTTTAAATACTTTTCATCTGTCTTAAATTTATTTAGAATTGTCTAAAACTGTTTGAAATATTCTCAATGGTTTAACATTTATTCAGAAATGTCTAAAACTGTTTTAGATGCTTCTCAAATGTCTCAAATTTATTTACAATTGTCTGAAACTATTTAAAATACTTCTTAACGGTCTTAAATTTATTTAGAATTGTCTAAAACTGTTTTAATACATCTCAACGATCTAAAATTTGTTCATAACTGTCTACAACTGTTTTAAATGCTTCTCAAATATCTTAAATTTGTTCAAAATAGTCTGAAACTATTTTAAATATTTCTTATCGGTCATAAATTCACTTAGAATTGTCTAAAACTGTTTTAAATATTTCTCAACGGTCTAAAATTTATTCAGAACTATCTAAAACTATTTTAAATGCTTCTCAAATGTCTTAAATTTATTCAAAATATACTGAAAATATTTTAAATATTTCTCATCGGTCATAAATTTATTTAGAATTGTCTAAAACTGTTTTAAATACTTCTCAACGGTTCAAAATTTATTCAGAACTGTGTAAAACTGTTTTAAATGCTTCCAAATGTCTCAAATTTATTTAGAATTGTCTAAAATTGTCTTACATACATCTCAATGGTCTAAAATATATTCAGAACTATCTAAAATTGTTTTAAATGCTTCTCAAGGGTCTCAAATTTATTTAGAATTGTTTGAAACTATTTTAAATACTTCTTAACGGTCTTAAATTGATTTAGAATTGTCTAAAATTGTTTTAAATACTTCTCAACGGTTCAAAATTTATTCAGAACTGTGTAAAAATATTTTAAATGCTTCTCAAATGTCTCAAATTTATTTAGAATTGTCTAAAATTTTTTTAATACTTCTCAACGGTCTAAAATTTATTCAGAACTGTCTAAAACTGTTTTATGTTTCTCAAATGTCTCAAATTTATTTAGAATTGTCTAAAACTGTTTTAAATACGTCTCAACGGTCTAAAATTTATTCAGAACTGTCTAAAACTGTTTTAAATGTTTCTCAAATGTCTCAAGTTTATTTAGAATTGTCTAAAACTGTTTTAAATACTTCTGAACGGTTCAAAATTTATTCAGAACTGTCTAAAACTGATTTAAATGCTTCTCATTTGTCTCAAATTTATTTACAATTGTCTGATACTATTTTAAATACTTCTTAACGTTCTTAAATTTATTTAGAATTGTCTAAAACTGTTTTAAATATTTCTCACCGGTCCAAAATTTATTTGGCACTGTCCAAAACTGTTTTAAATGCTTTTTAAATGTCTTAAATTTATTCAAAATTGCCTGATATTATTTTAAATACGTCTCAGCTGTCTAAAATTTATTCAGAACTATTATAAATGTTTGTCAAATGTCTTAAATTTATTCAAAATAGTCTAAAACTGTTTTAAATAGGTACGTCTCAACGGTCTAAAATTTATTCAGAACTATCTAAAACTGAAATATTTCTCAAATGTATTAAATATTCAGAATAATCTGAAATTATTTTAAATATTACTAAAGATAGTTAAAATTTGATTATAGTATAGTACCCTATTTGCAAATATTTTTCTTTTTGAATCATAAAATATTACAAAGTTTAGGAGCTATTATCCTAAGCGGCATGTATGTTAAATTTTTGTTACATTGTCACACAAAATGTGCTAAACGTACTTTCTTTTTTATAATTTTGAAAATATCTCAGCAGGGCCGCGTACCTTCGGAAGCCTGTCTCGGAATGGACTCTACCAGAGCTCAGAGAGAACTTATTAGTCAACTCGAAGCGAAAAATAGAGAAATTATGCGCGAAATCGCTAGATTAAGGTATATTTAACATTATATTTCTATAGTTTCTGTTATTTTTTTATGTTTATAATATAGACGGCAGCAAGAAATGGAGCAAAGCGGCCATGGACCAGAAAACCCAGCTTTAATGACGGAACTTCGTGCTTTACGATTACGCAAAGATGAACTGGAAACGCATTTGTCAACATTGCAGGATTCTCGCAGGCAGCTTATGGTGCAACTGGAAGGCCTCATGAAAATGCTGAAGGTGAGAATTATTAACAAATACTTTAAATTCCTATATTTATTTATTTTTAGAATCACCAATCGTCTCCGCGTTCGACACCTAACTCTTCCCCTCGATCTACCAAATCCCCTCCTCTACCACCAGGTGCTGCGCCCTCAGCCCCTCTTCCTGGTCCTCGTAGTGCCCCACAGACTCCTTTAGGTGCTCCACCTCAACAGGGCCCCATGGCACCGCTAGCCATGAGCCAATCGGGCAGTAATAGTCATCTCCAGCAGCCGATGCAAAATAATGTAAGGGAGAGGGACAGAGATAGAGAACGGGAACGGGAGAGGGAACGCGAGAGGGAGAGAGAAAGGGAGCATATTGGGGGTGATACAATGGCGGATGTGAGGAGTGCGTTTGGAGGCAGCAATCTTAGTTTAGGTAAGAGGAATTTATTATTTTTAAAGTTCTTTCTACTTGTGTTTTATAAAATCATAATTTTCAAATCGAAATAAATAAAAAAAGAAATATACATCTTAAAATTTGTTTGATGCTAAAATAATTCTGTGACTTATTTTATTTTCAATTTTGAAGTTTTTTAATACCGAAATTTCGGTTTTTGTGTCAGATGGCCTCTATCTTTCACAGTTTTGTAAGTAGTATGCAAAATATCGTATAGACACAATTTGATATTCCAATTTATTTGTAGTGTATTGAATTTTATTTTAGTAAATACTTTATACATTATGAAATGTTAGTGTAGTTTCACTTCTGTACAAATGCAAGGTATGCATTTCTATCACTATTTCAGCACTTTTAGTAGACAATTGTCTTTAATATTTATTAATTTGAGGTATGAACAGTAAGATTTCGTTGATGATACATGTGAAAATGGATTTGAAACAGAAACAATTGTGCAATTTTAAGATTATTATAATTATAGTAAAATACATTTTTATACGAAACTTACAGTAGAATTATTGACAAATACACGTAATTTATAATTTTTGGAATTTATTTTTTGGTGATAATGATTCGGTAGAAACCTGAAAAAATCCTTATAAAAAGAAATATAACTTGTAGAAATTATTAATTGTTATTTATTTCTTAAAAAATGTTATACCTTGTTCAAAGATATTTCGTTATGGCTTTAACTTACTAAGACTGTGGTGAACCGCACAAGCAAGAGATTCTACCTGTTGGCGCTCTGGGTGGGATTGCAAAATATTTAAATTCGGAAATCTCTAATCTCTGTACGTATTTCAGATTTACTTGAAATAATAATGAATTCGCAAAATTAAATTAAGTCTTTGACTATTACTAGAAATATAAGATGAGAAAATCGTCCTTGACCGGTATTAATACATATTGGGAAAACTAAGATACCAAAGGCATACCTAGTGAGTAGGTATATAAATGAGTTTTCAAAAATTTAAAATCAGTAGTAATACTAACTTTCGTACTGAGGTCAACAATATACGTATTTAATATGTGGCGACCATTTGAAGAAGACAATGCTGATGTTTTACAAGTTGAAAATTGTGATAATATTGAATACATACCTGTCCTTGCACCCCTATAAATCAAGCTTAAATCCCTAACAATAGACCCGCTGAGAGGGCCATAACGAAATATCCCCGAACAAGCTATAACTACCGTTCACTGAGCAATGGTCTGGGTTCCGTGGCAGTTGGTAAAAGAAGACACCACAATTACTTCAAATATGATACTTAAAGTTAACAATTATAATTCAGTGTGTGTGGCAAGGTAGCAAACTAAAATGAGCACCGGTTGATCACCTCCTCCACACGTCTTTTCTGGATTCTTTCCCCGAAATTAGGCGTATTTCAGCCCCAATCTAGTGGACTTCTCGGAGTCTGGTCCACTTCTAGGTTGACTGTTGGGTCTGCTTCCAACGAAACGTCTGGGACGTCCAGGGGTCTTCGATTTTAGTTGTTTCCTCGCCAACCGTCAGCTTCTTTGCTCTTTGCATGAACTATTGCGGCCCGTCGTTTCCGCCAAATCTCTGCAGCCCACTACCTTGCCGATACACTGACATACAATATTTAATTATATAAATAACTACTGGAGGGACCTGTCACAAAAAGAAGAAAAAATATAAACTACAATTATTTCAAATAATTTTATATTCCGTAAAAAGAATAACAATTGACTTTAAAATAATTGTAAATTTCTTCTAAATAAATAACACCCAATAATTTCTACAAATTATATTTTATCTTATAAGGTTTTTTCAAGTTGATTCCATCGTGAATCTTCTGCCTTATCATTTTCACTATATTTGAAACTTCATATAAATTTTGATTTATGAACAAGTAATTGTCATCTAGTACCAACCTTCGAAAACAAAAAATTGCGTATTGAAATACTCTTTCGATACGCAAGTAACTTTCGTAATAACTTCATTTTGAACGCAAAATATAAAAATATCAGTATAAATTGTAAAATAATGACACCGAATAGCAATTTTGTTTCTGTATTGTTTACATTTCTTCTAGGACCCATACCTTGTTCCACTTTACCAATTCAGTATTGTAGAGAATAGGGTATAGTTTTGAATTCTGGCTGAAATTGGAGTCAAGTTTACGCAGTGTTATTTCAGTTGAATACCGCCAATTTTTAATTTCATTTGTTTAAAACTGGCGCTGATATGAGCGCCATCTACTGAATTGGTTAAGTAGGACAAAGTATAGAGTCTATGTCCTTCTGTAGTATGGATGACTAGTTGTAGCGTTAATATATAAAGAAGTATGCTGAAGAAAATATTTCCAAAATCATTTTGCCTTTGTAGGCAGCAACGGCAACGGTACTCCAGGCTCTGTAGGCCGGTCCCTCCGAAACGACTTATTGGTAGCCGCTGATTCCGTCACAAACGCCATGTCAACATTGGTGCGGGAACTTAATTCAGGTATAGATCAATAAATTCATTTGTTGCACAACCAATTTACAGTACAAAAATGATTAGTACAATCCCAAACATATCATGCTAAAATTCTAACTTTGTAACTTGGTTGGTGCTGTGTACAATTTTATTAAATTATTTTTTATTTTTGAATGAAAACGTGTGTTGAATCTTTTTGAAATTTTCGTGGCATGTGAATGCCCTAATGGATGTATATATTTTTGTTGAAAATTCTACAAACTATAACGAATATTTTTAGTTATGCTTGTTAAAGATTTTGTTAGACTAGTACTTAAAGGGTCAAATAACTTAGTGTGATTGGTGTGAATGACAAATGAGATCTGTAATTTGTATATACATACGCATTGTGATCTTTTATAGTGTTCATAGTTAATTAATTATAGTTTCTTGTAGACTGCTTTATTTTGTTTATTCCATCATATAGAATGGAAGTCTATTTTATTATTTTATTACAGATGAATTTTATATATTTATTTAACTTAAGACTGTACTTATTTTTAGCCTATTTTGCAATCTGTTTTTCTTATTTGTTTTATTTTAACAGTAAAACACCTACACACATATGGTATTTTTATTTTATTTTAAATAATTTAACTTTAAGTATTAAGTATATAACAAATAACAATAATAATTAATAATTATAATACATATACACAAAAACATTCAACATACGATTACACACAATTTTTACAATATGTTCCTAATAATTAAAGACAGGATAGAAAACTATTTATTTGAAATCAGCCCTAGGACTATTTCATGAAATGTAGTGTTGCCAACCGTACGATAATTATTGTACATATAATTTGGGCAGACATACATTGTACAATAGCAAATTTGTATGTAAAATGACAAAAAATATCGCAAGAAGAACGAATTAAATAATTCCGATGAAGAAATTTGAGATAACGCATAATTTTGAGTATTCATTACTATAACTTCAATGTCCGGAGGTTTGCAACAATGAACTTAAGTTTGTTTGATGCAGTAATGATTCGCATCGACGAAATACAACTAGGCAAAACATTCCTTATCCCTCTTCACTGAATGTTTATATTTCGGCTGGCCAGAAAGAGACAATTAAAAATACGCATGGAGGTAAGAATAAATATGGAGGGAACATAAACTTGAACTACGGACAAGGGGGATGCAATCCTGTGGGAACGGACGCAGGTACTGCTGCAGTCACATTGTGGTGGGAATTCACGCGGCAAATATAAAATTAAATATTTGAAATTAATATTGCAAATACTCTCTCCATATTTATTCCTACCTCCATGATCCACCGTGTTTGTGTTAACGGGGAACCATTTTGTTGTGTACAGTTGTCTTAAATGAAATTTTTAAATTATTTTTTAAAGATTGTATGATTTATATACAAATCTATATAAATTCAATGATTTATTATATATTAAACTAATTATTTGCAAAGATTTTCATGTAATATAATGCTTAACAAACGATAAACTTCTTCTTCCTTTTTAATTTTGACAGAAAAAATAACCTGTGTGGTCTATACACAGAGACATCACTGGTATTTGTGTCGCCGTTTGAATCGACCAATCAAAACGAGAATTATTTTGAATTCTCCAAAAAGCAGCCAATCACATTTTAGCACTGTACCAAAGACATTGTCTAGAGTGGTAAGGCATGTTAAAAAATTTGCAATTTTTTTAACAATTTTCTCTGGTTTTAAGGGTTGTTAAGGTTTGAAAAAATTATGGATTATATATTTAGTTATAATAAAGGTATATACTAAGTATCAAGGCTTAATATTGCCTAATAAAATTGTTGAAATGTCAGTGTAGTTCAGCGTTTTCCCGAGTGATGTCGGGAGTAGTATCGTTTTGAGATTTATTCATCATCTCATGAATTTTCTTGTAAAATTGGATTTTTCTAAGTGTGTAAAGTAATTATTAAAGTGATAATAGATGTCTAGTGGTATTGTTTTGGGGTGAGTGATTGTATTATTATTAATTTAAAGTTAAATAAGATGTACAAAGAAAGTTTGTACAAAATTAGAAATTTTGGGCTCCTATGCGAAAAATTTCTGGGCCCCGTTAATATATATAGAAAGATTTTTTTAAAATTCGCATATTTGAGGCTAGTTTTCATGAAACTAACATTTTTGGTATAAATAATATAAAAAACAAACAATGCTCAACGTCAGATGACAGAAACAACCTTGTAACTTCAAACTGACAACGGTCACAATGTAGCGGGGGAAGCGGCTTCTCCAGCGATTGCAAATACTCCCTCCATATTTATTCCTACCTCCATGAAAATACGAGATATATTTCGTTTCGTTCGAGCATTTCTCACTAGACGCCATCCAGTGTTAAAGTCAAAATGTAAGTACCAGTACGATGAAAAATAGGTTTATCGATATAAAATAAAAAAATTCAACGTAAAAAAATTATTAATTATATATTATAATTACAAAATACAAAATTATTGACTTTACCGAACAATAAATATGTACGAAAACAAACTAACCTCACAACCGACAAATCAGTTCTCTATTTCTAGTTGTCTCTGTCTGGCCGGCCGAAATCAAAACAAACCTAATGAAGTTTCGTCGTTAAGTACAATAAACACGACTTAGAATTTAATTTTAATATTTAATAATAGTTGCGATGAATCTTGTGAGTTCCTGTCTTTAATTACAACAAAGCGTACATATGTTTCCTCGAGGTAACCTTACTAGCGTACTCTAGCTAGCTAGGCATAGTTGTGGAATGCTGCCTGCTGTATGACTGTATCTTGCAGAACCCTCGGCAGAGTCTAGTGTCATCAGAAAGCCGCTGGGTAAGTCTCTTGTTGTGTTTAAGATTATTTTCATGTGTTGTGCCCACGAGCAAGCATTTGTCTGCACAAAGATTGAACATTCCACACTGGTTTCTATGAGTTTGCTTCTTGAATTTCAGTTATGGTGATTTGTAATAAGAAAGAGGTTTGTTTTCATCATTTTTATGGTTTATTGGATGCAGTATATATACATAAAATATTAGAAGACAGTATAAATAATTCATATTTGTGGTATGAAAATTTGTTTGGTTTTTAAGGCGATTTTTCGCGAGTATAGGTTAACTGTAGTAATATGAGGTTATGGTTTGATATTTTCGCGAGGAAATTATGTTAAGCCGACTTCCCACGGCAATATAGTCAATATAGTTTGGTTCACGAAAGATGACAATTCAAGGTCATTTATTAACCGTATGGTGTAATATTACTTACAGATAACTTCACTGCATTTCGAATACACAGACGTGCAACATGAAATATTTATGGATACATTTTAACTGAAAAAAATAAGTGTAATTTATTAGAAAATTTATTCCTTTTTAAGTAATACTTTTAACCTCGATGGCTATTAACCACACAATGTTTCTCGAACATCTTAACAATACATAACTTATAACGTTATTACTCTAAACGCTGGTCAACCAACTATGATATTTGTCGCGAAAAATCGCCTAAAACTTACGCTTTTCGTTACAATAATAAAACAAGTGTGCTTTCTGTAGATGATATACATTATTTGAAACATCCTCATTCTAAATATAATAGTGAAATATTATTTATAAAACGAATATAAAAGTATTATAAGATTGTTTGACAGCAGATCTATGTTCTTGAGCTATCATCTATTTTATTATTCTTAATATGTAACAAATGCAGATTGAACTCGAAATACAAAATTTATTATTATTTGCAGCTGATTCTTAAACAGTTTTCCAACTTCGTTTAAACCGTAATCATCTTTGCTTGATTTTTTATTAATTTAAAACACATTTTATATATGAAAAATATAAATATTTCTTATAACAACGAACATATTATTTATATTCATTATGTCTTACCTATGATTTTCTGAAACCACAGAAAACAGAGCGTAATTTTTTTATTTATTAATACTTTCGCGCCTAATGGCAACGGGACAATATGTCATTCATTACAATAAACAATTAATTACAAATAAAATTACATATTTTATATAACAATGATAGTATCATATGTAAATTATAGCTATTTTCTTTCTTACAAAACATTATAGTCACGCATTACAACAAACAATTTTTATTTCTATCCAACATTATGATTCCATCTTGTACAAACTCCCCTCCATTTCTTGCATGTTCATTTGTTCGTGGTCGCCATCTTATCCCATTCGTGGTTTAGATTTTGAAGAGGACGGTGAAGAAGATGACGAATCTGATGGTGAATGGCAACAAGAACTTCAACGACGGTATGAACAGGACGCGAATTTCATGGCGGAGCTTCGAGCGAGACATCCTACAAGTCCTCCGGGACAGTCTCAACAGGTGGGTCCCTACTGTTAGAATAAATAGGTTAGAAAGCTAGCTGCACAGCTAAAAGGTTATGTTGCGCTTTTTATATTATGTTTGGGGCTTTGTTGACGACAAAAAGATTAAAATGTACTTCTTGTATATAAATAATTAGAATCTTTAATTTTTTTATTACATTACTATGAAACAACAATGCCTGCAATCATTTTGTTCGATTCTGAACCGACGGCAAACTTGAAAATTTATTCCAATTTTATAACTAGACTACGACTATTTATATTGAAGAATATATTAAATCTTGTGGACATCAAATATTTTTCCTGAGATTAATATCAATTTACCGGCGATAAATTTTCGTCGCGGTAAATTTTACACGATCCATTTCCTTGCGATCAGTTTTCGAGGAATCACTCTAAATATTATATCTTGTAATAATCATTAATAATGATTTCTTGACTATATATTTTTTATATAAACAATGTCAAAATTATATTGGGTATATGAATAAAATAAAAGTTTATACTCTTGAGTATGAACTTCGACCATGAGCATACATACAGTCCGAGTTTCTACTCAATTCCGTAAGTTTTATGCAATTTTATTGGCGCAAATACTATAGATATTGGCATAAAAGAAAAACACTACTGTATAATTAAATAAAATACAGAAATTTTGGTTAAAAATTTCACAATTGATTAACACTATAAAGAATTACAAATTTATTTCTTTATTCTTATGAAACGAAGTATTATTTTGCATTTTTGGAGTATATATTATCGTCAACAGAGCTCCCGATCACTGTTACTGTAAAATACATCTATGCACATACAGATAATATGACTGATTATATGTACTACATTTTCCTTATTTTGAAATTTTATTTTGCCAGTTATATAATTTATATATAATATATAGAACATGTGGAAACTTCTTGTCACCAATAAAAGAAGAAAAAAGTAATAAACAATTTCTTCTTTTATTACAAAACATATCATTTATGAATGTATCACACATTTCTTATAGCACCACATAGATTTTGCTGTTCACACGTTATATGGTTTATTTTTATAAGAGATCATAATATATAATATCTAACTCTATTTATCAGTTGCCGCAAAAAAATTCAGAAAACGTAAATCATAAAAATGAAGTCAACTGTAGCAACGAAAATACAGGTACAACTGAAGTGAATGAAACTAAGTCTGCAGAGACGTTAGAATGGGAAGAGGCGATGAAAAGATGGGTAAACCGATAAGATAAGAAGCACATATAGTATTGTATACTGATACTGGATTGGATAGTCACTAGCCAATAAACATATGCACAAACTTAATGTTCATGTACTGATTGCAATTTTCATATTCTATCATATGTATTCACTCGAAATAACAATCAATTCAACAATAATAAAAGCATTTAAGTGACAAGTATTTCACATTTCATAACAGTTTTATGTGATTCGCAATCTAAATGATCAAAGTGATCATGATTAAAAAGAACGTTTCTGTGTTTCTTATTCGTTATTCCCACTTTCTCGTTTTATTTTGTGATCACTAAACAACCTTTTCCTTCTAAATCATCAGTGGCGGCTCGTCACCTTAAAAACATAGTTTAAAGGCACGCTTCACACTTGTGTTGCATATACCATCAAGCCACATTTATACCAGCGTTAACTGAGGAGGCTGCTTTCTCTTGTCCTTCGTGAAAGATCGGAATGATTCGTGATCGCTGCTGCTAAACCACAGACCACCTGCATATACTATCTAAACAATAGGCTACTGCGGTGGCGGCCACGGCGTGCGGCATAGAATTATAGGTATTGCAGTACATGTACATGTAACGTACAATAGGTTTTTTTTTTTTAAAGGTATTTTTATTACTATTTCAACACTCCCCCCCCCTTTCCTTGAGGTAAGCCTCCTTTCCGACAAATGTCACGAGCCGCCACTGTAAATCATCCTTTTTGAGTGATCACACGAATTCATTTCAGAGCAAATTTAAAAATGGCTGACAACAATAGGTGTTTCCGTACAATATACCTATGTTACATGAAAAATTTGTTTTAAATAACATACTTCATATTTTCTTTTACTTCAATATGATCCATTTTTAAAACAGATTATAATTCATTAGTCACGTGACATGTTTTCTGCCAATCAACATTCAGAATCTCCCTAGTTACATGTCTATCACAGCGATAATAAACAAAGAAATTTTCACCGTATTTATAGTCGTTACTAAGGGATTTTTTTAAAATTTATTAACGACATGGACATGTAATTTTGAGTATAAAAATAAGTAATAATAATTCAAACTCCGAAATATTAAATACAACTCATAAGTACTATGTTTTAATACAATATGAACATTATATCAAAAGTTAGGTTAGCAGCACACACAGCACATTATATTCTCTCATTAAATATTAGCTCGTGATATGATTAATAATCGAAGATATGCTCGTGAAGCATATTACGTATGATTATAACACTTGGCAGTAGATTATTTATAAAATAAAATAAGTTTTTAAATCATGATACTTTGTATTGTGATTAAACTAATCAGGATTCACAAAATCACAGCCCAAAGGAACATGGTTCGATAAAATCATCGTATCTTCATCACGCCATTTCATTCAATATGAACCCCAGATCATTCAGTAATACATAAATTCATGCCACAACCATTCTTTGAATATACAGGATGTTTGTATAATCTTGCTCACTATTAGTAAATTTTTTATTTGAAAAAGTACGAGGTTGGTTAAGCAGTTCCCAAAATATGGAACAAAATATATATATTTTTAAATGGAACCACATATTTTTTATTCTTTTATTGGAAAGAGTATTTTTTTCTCTTTTCAATAAGGTAATGTTATTTATATACATTTTTTTTAAATAAACGAGTTATTTACGTTTAAAAATAAAATGTATGGCTTACTTGGCTAAATTAACTAATAAATAAAAATAACTTACATTTTGGTTAACTATTTCATTTTTAACAAATTGTAACTAACTTCAATTTATTTCAATAATATAACTTTATAGGACTTGATAATGTTTGTAACCACAACCAAAACGTCGTTATTTTTCTCATTTCAACAAATAATTTTTCGACGTACGATACGTTTATTCCAAGAACCTACCACTAAATAAATGTAGTTCCATCAGTGACTTTAAATTTCACCATGTCTGAAATTTTATACCACTTGTATCATTTCTTTAACATTGGACTTGCCATAGAATTTTTTCAAATGTAATATTTTTGTGGCACATATTCCTTTGAACTTAAATGCTCTAATTATAAAAATAAATACCTGGCAGTCTTATTACCAATGGTATGCCGATTTGCAAATGATTTTTAGTCAAACAAGTATTAAAACAGTTCTTATTTGGATGGATAATTGTTTGAGAACTTAAGAGCCATATTAATAGGCAGCAAATGGATTGTTAAAGTATACAAAGTGAATGCATTACTCGGGTAAAAATCCGGCCTCATGTACATTCTATAACAACTATACTTCCTTGGTAGTGAATTCCACTTTTATATATGAATAAATTAATGATGATGATAGTTAAATATCATATACATACAAACAAACTGTCTGAAGAATAGGAATGTTTCAATTTTTTATTTGTAAATATTTTTGAAGGGTAAATTTTCATTGACGTTAAACTTATATAAACAAATATTTTTTTCCCCGTAATGTGGAAAAGTATTATTTTTCCACACAGTATTGGAAAGTAGACTATCATTTTTTGTTGTAACAAATAGCTTTATTTATTGTAAATATTAACAGGAATATTTTTACACTTATTCCAAATGGTAGTAGATTTTTTTTGTGTACATGGGAAAAATATACTTTTCCGTATACATAAATAGCTAATTTATATTACTAAATAAATTTCCTACAATTTACTATACTTTTCAAGAAATAATCGGCCATTTTTAGTGATGTATATTTCGAGTGAATACTTTGTAAATATTTACGCTTATTACAAATGCAGTCAAGAACAAGCCATTATAAATTCTTAAAATTTACTACAAGTTATAATTGTTTGTAGACTTGTACGTAATCCACAGATGAAAAAGACTGCAATTTTAAGTTTCATTTGATTCAGTTGCATTGTGATAGTGTTATAAATAAATTACAAATATTTAACAAACATACTTGTTACTGAAAGTTGTTATAATATTCTGCAAAGAATGATTATGACAACATTCGAATAATAGTGCAATAAATTTACCTCTTCTTGATTTCTGTTTGCATGTAGTGTGCAAAAGACATCAGATATATTGGATGCTTTAAATTAGGGAAATGCAACAATACAATTGTAATTTTCACACACATAACTTGTTTCAATTATTAAAATAGTCTACAATGTTTTTATTTTTATAAAACATTTAAAAAATATAACATACAACAGCGAAACCGACCATCGCCATTATTTTCTTTATTATTATAGTTACTAGGCACCACAGGAATTTTCGTTTGTTTTTTTTTTTTTTTGAGCCACAGGCTAAACTTTGGTTTTCACTTATTTGAAAATAACTCATACCTCGCTTATTATGAGATATAAAGAAAAAAATGTGGGTAATTTCTCGACTGTGATGTGGATTAGGTGTTAACAATTAGTCGAAAGTTCAGTCAAACAGCATTTATTCTTACTATACCAATGTTTCGGTGCACCCTTGCACCTTTTTTAGGGTCTACAACAATTATACAACAAAAATGTAATACATACAAAATAACATGGTCATTATCACACTTATAGCAAGATCTTACAGATTGTTACAATGTGTACAAAATACATTCGTACAAATCATTCAGTTAAATTTATTAAACATCGTACAAAAAATTCAAAGATCATACACACATCCATTTGCTCTAAAAAACGACAACCGAAATAAAAAAAAAATTCATCACGGCATATTACCAATTGCTGGATGTGGCAATCTGCTTCGTACGCAGATATCGGTAATGATGGAATATTTGTACCGTGCGGGTGCTCAATGCTGGCGTGGAGAGTGCGCCAACAACCGAATAATACGGAAAATATAGCCGGAAATATCCTGTATAAGGATTCTGGTGACATCATTGATACGGACTTCTATTGGTCGTTTGTACACCAATAATAATGTAGCAAGTTGTAGGAATTTATATAAAATGTAGGGATTGAAACTCAGTTTGGCCTGCAATTTGCCTTTTCCTTTTTGAACTTTTCCAATACACCAAAAAATACGCTGTTAAGTCTTTGAATA
This sequence comes from Harpalus rufipes, assembly GCA_951394225.1. Taxonomy (NCBI): domain Eukaryota; kingdom Metazoa; phylum Arthropoda; class Insecta; order Coleoptera; family Carabidae; genus Harpalus; species Harpalus rufipes. Next base: position 51,996,020 of record OX596280.1, read on the forward strand.
TTAGTTCTTGCATTGATGTTATTGCAATCATCCTTGATACGTAACATTTCAAGAGACATACGTTTGGAGTAATTCTGCTCTTCCTTCAAACGTATGTTTCTTGGAATGTTTCATATCAGGGATGATTTCAATAACATCAATGCAAGAACTGATATTCAAGGACTTAACACGTATATTTTGGTGTATTGGAAAAGTTCAAAAAGGAAAAGACAAATTTCAGGCCAAACTAAGTTTCATTAATTTCCTTACATTCTATTTAAATTCCTACAACTTGCTACATTATTATTGGTGTACAAACGACCAATAAGAGTCCGTATCAATGATGTCACCAGAATCCTTACACAAGATATTTCCGGCTATTTTGCATATTAATCGCTTGTTGTTTTTTAGACCAAAGGGATGTGTGTATGTTCTTTGAATTTTTTGTACGATGTTTTGCACGAATTTTGTGTATATGAATTGTAACAATCTGTAAGATCTTACTGTAAGTGTGATAATGTCCATGTTATTTTGTATGTATTACATTTTTGTTGTATAATTGGTGTAGACCCGGAAGAAAACGTCGGTATAATAAGTATAAATGCTGTTTGACTGAACTTTCGAGTTGTTAACACTTAAAGAAAGAAATGTTTAGATATTTATATTTTACGTAGAATATTTTGGTGTGAATGTATGAAAAACAAAAACTGATGTCAATTTGAATTATTTAGTGCATAATTCCGATTGTTGTAGATAGTACACTATTTATAAAGTTATTAAATATTTGTTTCCTTCTAATTTAAGCTCAATTGTTTTTCATACATAGCCTACTGAAAAATAAACACAGTACATACATTATTTTTGGCAGGTGAAATAATATTATAATTTTACAAAGTATAACGAATATAAATTACATTTTTTTTATGTGTGTATGAATATTACAATTTTGTGTGCATTTCCAAATTAGCAAACTTACCTATTACATGTACGAATATATTCTAAAATTCCATTTGAATGTAGCTTACATACATCCACAACACAGGTAATTTTAATGTTAATTTCATTGTAAATAATCATACAAATATATGTCACTGTTATTTTTTAATACATTTCTACAGTTTTAAGAAATAAACTTAGTGATGATTTGTACCTTAACACATGTAATAGTGGGAGAAATGTATTTTAATTTGTGAATATCTGTAGATAACATTTGTTGAACATTTTTGTTTATATTGACTATGAAGAGAATAACTGTAGGAGTTGTTTGAATCATTGTATGTCTTATAGTGCTAATATATACTGTAGATTTAATATTATATATTTCTTTCACCTCAACAAATGTAGTTTTCCAGTTCATTATTTTGTTATTGTTTAGTTTTTTCATACTGTTTCTTTAAATAAATAAATAAATAAATATTTCATCACGGCATATTACCCATTGCTGGGTGTGCCAATCTGCTTCATACACAGATATCGGTAATAATGGAATATTTGTACCGTGCGGGCGCTTACCAGGCGTCACCTCACGGGCACTCAATTCTGGCGTGGAGAGTGCGCCACAGGGGTCAATTTTTGTGTTTCTTTTAGTTCGTAAAATAATTTGCAACAAATAATACATAAGTATATAATTTAAAATTAACAAAAAACGTATAATATTTAGATATATTTTTTTCTTGAAAATTTATTTTTTATTATTATTCGTCAATAACATAATAAATAAGTGCTTTTTAAAGGTAAATATTAAATTATCGATTTAAAATGACGTTTCAATATATATTTGGTGTGAAAGTTGATTTTTCTTTAAAATGAAAAATCAAAAAGTTATATAACACACAGGTAGGTATCAATTACTTGTTATTATTTAATTGTTAATTTCTCTATTTGGAAATTTAATTACATTATTATCTAATGCTTAACAATTATATACATTAATTTTGTTAGTCTCATTGTAGTAGTCATAGGGTACAGACGTGAGTGTGGTGTGCTCGTATACTGCGCCTTTGAGGATGACTTCCTGGTGCTTGAAGACACTTGCAGATTGCCAAAGATTTTTTTTTATTCATGGTAGGTTCGTATTCTATTATTTTTGCACTATATTATTGGCTATCTATCATTGTTGCGTGTATTAAACAGAATAGAATATTCAGAAATATTTAATTAATTGTACATTTCTAGTTTATATTAATTTGGAATTATATTATTGGCATTTGAAATATACATTTTCTATGTATTACTTCTTAAATTTTACTATTTACAATAATTAATACATGACTGGGAAACGTGAAAATTTTAGATATATAGATAAATAGAATTTATTTGTATTGAAGGAATTTAATTTTTGTTTTAGATTTTTTTTTTGATTCGTTAATAATATATATTTAAAATATATACCGTAACGTATGTACCCAAAGTATGAAGCACTTTATACAGGGTGTTAATTAAAAACCTGGCCATAGGCGTTTAACATGGGAAATCAGATTTTTCTTGCGCAGAAGTTTCCAAATTAGTTTAGACAACAATACTTCAAATAAATGTTGTAGAGAAATAAATTCTGCATCCAAATTAGGAATAAGATTTTATTTTTGACGTCTCATAACCGAGAAAATCAATTGCAAAGTTTTTTGAAGATTGCTGATTTATAGCGATATCCATGGAACAAAATGCTGAACAATTGTATGTCCAGAGTAACACAATTTTATAATCTGAAGCTTTTCTTCATGAGAAAACTGTTCCATACTTAAAAAAATGTTATTGAACAAAAATCAGAAAACACATTTTTTTTTGACAGTTAAGATATACAATTGTTCGCAATTTTTGAATTCCATGGCTATCGCTATAAATCAGCTATCTTTAAAAAAATTAAAATTGATTTTCGTTCAATAACATAATAGGTTTTTAATTAACACCTTGTATACAGAATCGTACATAAATTTATTTGGAATTAAAGTTATGTTTGAGCCAATCTGCTTAATAAGTTAAAAGTTTTTTTTTAAATAAGCTGAATTACTTTCAATTTTTGTTCATATAAGACTTATTTTAGTAGTAAATAAATTTAAATTCAAGGGATTTAAGTGTCATTTTTTTATTTGAAAAAGATCTATCTATGTTATTTTTCACGTAAGCATGCCATTGCATTGGACAATAAAAAGTGTGAACGACATACGTAATTGAAGTAGTTTCTTTTTGCCATGCAGGTTATAGAATCTGTTCATAAGGCGACGTATGTCGTACCTCGTAACTCTGTTTAAGAAATTAATGCCATTAAAAACATCGAAAAGGGCTAGAATAATAGTCTTGTTTGAATGTGCGTTTCTTGATGCAGAAAAGGGTAGTTTCCTATAGCCGGTGTCAGCACAGATTATAAAACGAATGAACTACTTATAAATGAATTAATATTGCGCAATGACATTTTTACGTGAAGAATAACTATATAATTAGTAAAATAAATAAGAAAATATTCATTGAATATCTAATTGTTACAGAACTTCCCTATTTCTAGTAGGACGGCTCAACCATCTGGGAACTACAAGATACCACCGTAGTTAGTGAATCTTACACGTGTCTGATTACAAGTTTGTAGAGAATCAGGATGAGGATCAGCTAAAGGACCAAATCAGTAGAAGGATCTGGACGGATATGCATTTTATTGTTGTTAATGTATTTTTATTCTTTGAAAATTTAGTTAGAAGATTTATGTAAATAAATAAACAAATCCTTCCCAAACATATCAATACTTATTTACATAATTACCTAATTGAAATATGTATTTCATCGCATACTATATGTTTCATATACTTTCATAATTCTAGTGTCTAGTACGTATTATGTTTTGCAGAGAGACATGCATACAAAAAAATCTGATGTGGCTAACACAATACCTCCCGTTTAATTTAATTTTTATTCATGTAAAAACTTTAAATTTTATTTAAATATCAGGTTTGTTCCGACCGGCGCTAAATATTTTGAATTTTAAATGGCACAAAAATGACCCCTGTCATGCACTCTCCACGCCAGCAATAAGTGCTGTGAGGTGACGCCTAGTAACCGCTCGCACAGTACAAATATGTCATCATCGTTACCGAAATCTGAGTACAAAGTAGATTGGCACACCCAGCAATGGGTAATATGCCGTGACGATATATTTATTTATATACTTACCTATATTCCTACATATTTACTTATGCTGGTCACTGTATTAAGTTCCTTTCCATATAATGATTGTTCTACTTACTATTTTCTTTTTTTAAATCGTTGCTATTATTATTTAAATTGTTGAATATATTACACGTACATACACACATTCACACAGGCATCATTGTGAAAATGTTTAAATTGGTTCCTAGGGACCTTAAAACGTAGTCATTTACCAAAATCTCGATATGCGTTTTTTAGCACGATCCCTATACCTTCCTTACTAAGGGTAGCGGGAGATAAAAAATATATTTTTAAATTCAGGAAAATACACAATACTCCGTAATTATAAAAATTCATATATATTTTTTATGATGCATTTAATCAGGCAAGAAAACGAAACCAATACTTTTATACATTCTTATTCCATATTATTATTAAAAATCACCGCTCCATTCAAAGTTCAATCAATTACGCAAGCGTCCACTCGGTTTTGTTGCAAAATGGTGGAAACAAACGTCATGTGTTATAATGTGTGGTGTTTGCTTTATATTTAATAGTGTTTTTACGAATTGATTAACATTTTATGAGCTGTTTTGTGTAAATTTAAATGACAATAGAGTAGTAGAAGTAAAGGTCCAGCTGATTTTTCCAAGGTAAAGTTGTTTATTTTTACTATAAAGTTGTGAACGATTGTTATTAGATCATATTTGGTTGCCACAGGTAAAAATAATTACTTGAACTTCTGTATTATATTATTTATATTCCAATAGCGAAAACAATGTTTTAAAACTAGTTTTCTAAATATAAAACTTTAAATTTCATCACAAATCAGCCGTTCGGAACGAATCATGTATCCATCTATTACCTACGTATATTATTATATCTGAAGTACATTATATGAGAACATTTTGCCTGATTGAAAATTTGTGCGTATTGTTTTAAAACTACATTTTTCCTATTAGAAAATTATATATTGTATATATCATACACACATTTTCTCCAAAAAACAAAAATTTTGGTCCATATATCTTCTCGTTTTCGAGTTATTTCCAATGAAAACCATTCATTTTTGGGTTATGGCTAAAAATGAGTGGAAATACGAACTCCATTCGATTCTACGGACAAAATTACATATATTTACCAATTTTTATAAAAATTATTCCATTAATTTTCAGTTATTTTGTTCTATACAGGGTGTTTATTAAACATAGGGCAAAAATTGAAGGGATTATTCCCTGGACCATTCTAAGATGATTTTGTCCTTTGTTGATTTTTGAAAAGCCACTTTGTTTCGAAGATACAGGGCGAAAGAAAAATTCGACAAAACCAATTTTGATATTTTTCAAATTATTAATCTAGTAACAGCAGGCAAGTTATGTGTCAAATTTGTTGAGACGTTTGACTGTTTGACGTGTATTTTCTGTCTATAATACTTAAACATTTGTTAGTGAAGTCCTCTTATCATGAATAGCTATACGAACGCCGAGATGACTGACATGCATTTCATTTATGGACTTGCTGATGGCAATTCATTACAAGCTAGGCGGATTCTTGCATCGTAGCTGGAGGTAGTCATTTTCAACAGTACTTGTAGATTAAGCAACTTTACATATAATTTTTGGTATTAAATGTTGTTATTGTCGACAAATTTTTTCGCCCTGTACCTTCGAAACAAAGCGGCTTTTCAAAAATCATAAATAAATAAATATTTCATCACGGCATATTACCCATAGCTGGGTGTGCCAATCTGTTACGTATACAGATATCGGTAATGATGGAATATTTGTACCGTGCGGGCGCTTACCAGGCGTCACCTCACGGGCACTCATAGCTGGCGTGGAGAGTGCACCACAGGGGTCAATTTTGTGCCATTAAAATTCGATGTAATTTTTGGCGTCGGTCGGGATCGAACCCGGGTCCCCAGATTCGCGACCAGACACTCAGGCACACGGCCGCGAGACCCCATAAAAAATCATTAAAGGACAAAATCATCTTAGTATGGTCCAGGGAATAATCCCTTCAATTTTTGCCTTATGTTTAATAAACACCCTGTATATTGTACCCACTGCACAAATTTTTTGAAAAATTGTATCTTAATACTTAATAGCAAAGTCACTACTGCCAGGCATGTATTTCCACCCATTTTTGGGTTACTACCTATTTAACCCTACGTTAGACCGCGCGTGTTTGAAAGATCAAGGTCATGTGTATTATTATGAACGAATTAACAAATTGGCATACATTTATCTTTTTCCTTTGCAAAGGCTATAAGCGTTGTCGATAAGGATAGATATAACACGCTTGTCTTTTAAAAATTCATATTGTTTCGACTAAGTTAGGACATTCTATTTTAAAATAATGCTCGTTGTTGACAATACTTTCGCTGTAACGTAAGTTTATTTATCAATTCAGATATATTACCTTGATTCATAGCCGTACGAATAATGTTATTTTCTCTGTGTCACTGACTTTTATTGTAACATATATTTTTATAATAAAATAATAGTAGTTATCTTATGTATCCTCATAAAAACTGAGTAAACCACTACTGAATTTAACAGAATGGGCGAATCTAAATTCATACAATTCATAGATTACCTTGATCGAACTTCTTTAAAAAAAAAATAATGTACATAGAGCTATCTTTGAACAGTAATAATTCAAAAAACATATTAATTGCGCATAACATATTTTTTTATTTATTAATGTTATTATCCATTATGGCAGGGCCGCGCCAAGCGTTTCGGGCGCCCTCGGCAAGTAATTCTTATGCGCCCCGCCATAACCCCCCCCCTCTCCTATGTAATTTTAAATACTAAAGTAAACATTATTATTTTGTAGAGAAGCTGTAAATATTGTATAAATTTTACACGGATTTTATTACTAAGAAATAAACACTGGACATTTTAAGAAACATTTTTTATGGAGTAGGTACATATTTTAAAGAGCACTGACAATTACAAAAAATGTAGATACAATAAAATATACATTCCAAATATAATAAAAATGCGCACATAAAAAGGTAAAAAATGTATTAATCACTAAGAGTAACTTTGCGCGCCTTATTTCTACCAAATTGGCTTATTAACTCTATCATATCTAAGGTATTTAATAAATCTGATTCAATAGAAATGATAGCCAAATTTTGAAGACGTTCTTGAGACATTGACGATCTTAGATAGTTTTTAATAATTTTTAGTTTTGAGAAAGATCATTCGGCAGTAGCTACGGAAACAGGTATAGTTAACAAAATACGCGGTGCTGTAGTAGTGTTTGGAAATGCTTGAATTAATTGTTTTTACTAATATAATTTAATGTTTCGTTTGGAAATGTAATCTCTGAGCCAAAATTTTGTAAAAACTGTAATTCATGCAATAATTCGTGACCATTTATATCACGTTCATTTTTTTCTTTGTTGAAATATTTTCAAGTTCGCTACATAATTTTAACTGCTTTCTGAGTACTATAAAAAATTAAAATTATTTGAATAAGTTGATAATAATTGAAACCCTTCTTGTACGGATTGTGTGGTCGCATCTAATACACAATTAAAACAGTTAACTTTAAATTTTAGTTCTTCGGTCGCAATTGTTTCGTCGACATGTTCATAAGTGAACTGCTTTTTTTATTTTTCTTAGTCTTAAAGAACCACTATTTTCAAACTTTGCTTCAACATCTAACAGAGAAGCGACTTCCTTAACAACGACTAGTAAAACAACGACTAGTAAATCAAAGAAACCTCTATTTGATCTATAGTTTTTTTCAAATTCGCGCCTGCTTCTGAAATATTGAAATTTTTACATTGTAACATTTTGCTTGTAATATTTACTTTACTTAAAACATTGTACCACAAAAGCAATGCGCAAATAAACTCAAATTGTTTAATTTTTTCCCCTAAAGCAGTAGCTATTTTTTTAAAATAAAAAATTGAATGGAATACTGAAAAATTGTAATGTTTACTTTAAAATGTACTTTTACGTATATTGAGTAACTAATATAATCCTAAAATCAGTATTAAACGCTGTTTATTTTATCTTTGATTTATACAGAGTATTTTAAAAGGTACGAGTTTTGTTTAATCGGCATATTTTTAAACGGAAGTTATAATTTATAAATTATTATTCCTATATCCCTGTCATTCTTGATTTATTTGATACATTATAATAAACAAATAACAGGTAACCGAAATAAAATGTTATTTTATAGTAAAATTATGGGGGAAAGTAATTTGCGAGAAAGCAGTCGCTGCACTTTACATCGAACAAGTTTTTTTTATATTCAAAAACGTAAAAAAAAAATAATACTTAAAGGCCGTAAGGCGCCCTTGGCAACGTTGCGCCGTTGGGCCCTGCCCGACCTCGCCCTTATGGGCGGCGCGGCCCTGCATTATGGGGTCCCATGGCCGCGAATCTGGGGAAGAGGGTTTGATCTCGACCAACGCCAAAAAGAAATATTTCGAATTTTAAATAGCACAAGTGACCCCTCTACGCCTTCAATGAGTGCCTAGTGACGCATAGTAAATGTCCGCACGGTAAAAATATGTCATCATTCTTACCGAAATTTGTGTACAAAGCATATTGGCACACCCAGAATTGGGTAATATGCCGTGATGATATTTTTTTATTTATTTTATTATCCATTATGTCTAAGTACGTGGGTCACCCTAGAATTTTTGAGAACAAGACACATTGTTCGTATTTTCAAAATTTTATCTTAAAAATGTTCAAAAATAATACATATACACTTCACCATTCTTAAAAAAAAATTATGCAATAATAACGACAGCTGCAATTTATTCCTTTATTAATAAACTTATCCATTTTGTTTAAATATGAGTCACGCTAGAATTATTGAAAATATAACACATGGTTCATATTATCTCGATAATTATTAAGAGTTACGATTTCGATTAAATGAGACTTTTGTTTACCTTTCAGAGGTCATCTTAAATGTCCTTTTATTTTTTTTAATGAAATATTTGGTGCTGTTAAATTTTGTGGCGACCTTGGCCAATACATATTTAAATTTCAAATAACTTTTAAAGGAAATGTCCTGTATACGTCTTAATTTAAATTGGACTATATAATTTAGAAAAAAAAAAGATTGGTATTATCAAAATTTGTAATACCATCCAAACCCATATATCATCCTCATATATTATCATCACATTAAATTAATGATGATGTTCCAGAATGTTTTTGTGGAGTGCTCTACTAGTCATACGTCTGTTTCGCTGAGTGTTAGTGGATGTCGTTCATAAACTTCTGAGCTACTAGAATTTGATACATTTTCTCTGGTGGGTGTTAGTGCAGTGTGCCTTGTGCGTCGGATTTGGAAACGGAGTGAACGGGATTAACAACGACGACAGTGAAATACAAATACCTAAATAATAATTGCCGATTATATCGTTTAATATAAATGTGTTGGTTTTATTAATTATAAGTTTCCATTATTATATGTATAGTGTGTGTTACCTTACGTATATATGTATATTGTTTATTTGTTAATGTGCGTGAAAAATATATATACATACCTATACCTACCTATATAATTATATATGTATAAGTAGTACATAGCCTGAGACACTTGTATACGAAAAAATATATACTTACTAATACATATCAAATATTATACAATCACATATTCCAACCAAACGCTTCAGGAAAAATCTTAATCCTATTTTTTTGTTAAAATATAAGATAACGCTTACCCTAGCGAAGAAATTAGTATAGTTGTTCATACTTACACTACAAAAGAACTGCATTACATTTTCTCTTTTTATTATGATAAGTATTTAATAAGTAAGATTCATTCTAAATAATTTTAAAAAAACTAATTCCATATTTTGATCTATTTATTGATTAATACATTTTATACTCATATGTATTACTGACGAATTTATCATGTATTAACTACACGTTATTTTCATATTCTTTATTGAAGTTTATAAATGCAAATACATATATCATTATTAACTTTTCGAAGCTGTTAAAAGATTCAATTAGTAAATGCATACATGAACATATTAAACAAATAAATCGCGAGAAAATAGCTAATAAAATGTACCAAATTTGACAATAAATCCTTTGTTCTCCGAGATGAATTACTCAAATTCCATTAGTTGTCGACTTATACAAAATACGTACATGTATGCTAAGTGTATTGGAAGATAGAACTTATTAATATGTGATTGTACATATCTGGTATTTATATATTTATTGCTCTACTTAATATCCTGATACTTGATATACTTTTTCTAAGACTTACAAACACACTGGCTATTTGCATTATAAAATATAATATACATTGATCTACTTTTGTGTCTTGTAATATATATAACATCCAAAATATCACCAGCTCGATAAGTCTTAGAAAAAAATATCAAAATATGTACATAATGTAACCACGTGAAAATACATAACTTAATATACATTTGATGATACATATTTCATTTTATTTATTTGTAAGTTCTAATTCATATCGTTATATATTAGATTTATAAATGTATTATATGAATAACCAATAAACACAACAAAATGAATACAATCTTTCAATTCAAAATCCCAATTTTTCCATACCCAAATTTTTCAGGCACCCTGCAATTCACCTAAATACGAACTAGATCTAGAGCATCGATTTGCGATCGGCAGCAGCTTACCGATATACAAGCAGCAGTCTTGCGAATTAAAAAATCCAAGTTCAATTCCAGCTACCAGCTAATTCGAGCCGAGAGCAGCGACAAGTGAACCACAGCAGCTTGATTATATAATCGCGCATATATAGCGAGCGAAATCATGGCAGCTGATTACGTAATCGTCGATATACAGCAAGCGATTCACGGCAGCGCGATTACATAATCGATAATATACAGCCTACAGCAAGGCTTCTGGTCGGTAAAATTCAAAAATCGTGTAAAATCGACGATTTAGAGCCGTAACGGCTGAAAAGTAGCATTTTACGGCCGCTACGAGCATTTTTGAGCTCTCCGACGGATTTTCAACGAATCCCAAGGCATATGCCTTGACAAAAATCAAATTTGGTGGCTCTAGCAAGACCAAATTTTAAAATTCGTAGAATCGAAAGGCTATAGCAAGATATCTGATCATCAGAATTTAAAATTCGAAGAATCGAAAGGCTATAGCAAGACATGTACCCACAAACTTTAAAATTACTAGCTATAGTAAGATATCTGATCATCAAAATTTAAAATTCGCAGAATCGAAAGGCTATAGCAAGACATTCCCCACAAAATTCAATCGCCTGGTGGTGGATTCATGAATCCTAGTCTCCCACCACAGATTTCAGCCTTATATACAGCTGTTTGATGAATTTCTAGTCATTCGGCGTGAGCGGTGGTGTCGAACCGGAGACTCTGCTTCATAATCTTACGTAATCGAGCTATATACATGCTTTTTCTGGATTTCTAGCTAGCTGGCCAGCTGGCCACCAGAATCCGCTCCGCTAGACCGTAGGCTAGCGGGACGGGCTGGCGGTTTGCTAGCTGGGATGGGGTGAATGTGCTCGGCTGGTTGCTGGGTGCAGTAGCTAGTAGGCGGGAATCGAACTTGGATCTTTGGTTTGCAGGATTTTGTAGGTCGCCGTTCTGGTTGCAGATTGCTAGGAAGCGGGAGATGAACCTAGATCTTTGGAATGCGATTTTTGATCGGTGTATTGGAATGAAATAGTTTGTTATTTATAACAAGGATTTATTTGTCAGAGATGTGTTACATAATAAGATGACAGTACATAATACATGAAATATATTATTTTAACAATGAATAAATAATTTTTGATCTATGTATTTGTGATACACATTATTCGTATAAGACGTTCGCAGTTTCACAAATACAGAGATGATGATATGTGCTCTAATTACGTCAAATATGACTTGAAAATGTTATTATACATAAATTCTTTATCTCATTGATATGTGCATAAGGAATGATAGATTTTTAACTAGAATATGTAGTCCAATTTTTATTAAGTATAAGTTTTATTGCGACATTTAGGTAACATATTAATATATACATTTTAATGATACAGATTTGTGATATTTATATATGTACGTACATAACTAGATAAATGTATTCAATATATGGGATGTATATGCAGTCAGAAAAACATAGAAATGAAAAGTATATCATATATAATTTTAATGTGTATGCAACAATACATTTTCAACAATGCAATTACGAATAGAAACACACATATATATATTTTTGTAAATGATTTTACTATATTATATACAACAGCGTAAGTAAAAGTATTTCGTTTTTTCGTATGATGGAAGTTAGTTTTTTCTTTTAACTATGTGAATATATGAGTGTTTCCCTACAGCGTAGTTTGTAGAAGAATTAATAATAATATGAACTATATTATACATTTATTTATTATGTGTTTGTATTCAATAGAATGATTGTATAGTAGTTTAGTATGAAGATGTATTAACACTTATTCGTTTTCCTTATGATTTTATTAAGGTATATTATCCTATATAAGCATAACAGAGTAAAAGTGTGTCATTTTTTACATATGCCGTAAGAAAATATGAATTTTTCAAAAATGAAATGTATATGAATAATATCCTAAGTGTATAAAGTGAAACAATATATTTTTTTCTACATCCATTGTGAAAGTATGTTTTTCAAGCGGTCAGTTTAGAGCAGAAAATTGATAAATGAAGTTGTAGTTTTTATGGTTCAAAGCGGATTGTAAATTTTTAGTTGTGATAAAAGAAAAATGAAATTATTCGCAGTAAGATTTGAAACCAAAGTGTTTGTATTATCTCTTTCAACGGACGTAGAAAAAAGTATATGTGTGTCATAGTGTTATTTTCCGCTCTAGATACACAAATGAATATTTTGTAAAGTGCGAATGTATTATGAAGTGTTTTTCAACTGGTGTATGAAGAGAGTTAAATGTGTTATTAATAAATATCATAATATACATAAAACGGCTTTTCCTTAACTATATTTTATTTTGAACGATCAGAGTTTCTCAAAGTATTAGAAGTGTGTGCTCATATGTATGTATTGGATGCAAATGATGGTACAGAAAAATAGAGCTAAGTACCCATCCCATTTACTTATATAGTTCCTAAATATTGAATTTTTAAAGTTTTAAATACCATTACTACGTACGTGATTCTTATATTGTATATAGTAATTTTAAATTTAAATAGTTCAAGAACTAAGAGTGATAGTGAATTATCCTAATCTTATTTAGATTTATAGGGTTATTTCAGTACTTTGGAATCGCTGTATACATTTTCAGTAATGCTTGTTTCAAGACAGGTAAATGTCTATTGAAAAAAGGAAATTATAAAATGAATATATTAAAAACTAAACGAAAAAAAGCGATTTGTATTTTGTATTATTTGGATGTAGAGGTAGAGGGTAATTTGCAATATTTTATACATAAGTTTCAGGAATTCGAATTGCTGAAAAAAATTCAGTAATGCTTGTTTCAAAATATAACAAAATGTCTCTTGAATATATTAAGTTTAAAATAGAATATTCAAAAAATAAGTGAGATAGCGACTTGCGGTTTACAAATTTGGATTCATGGTTTTTTTTTTCATATGTATGATAAGTTTCAGGAATTCGAATTGCTGAAAAAAATTTCAGTAATGCTTGTTTCAAAATATAACTAAATGTCTGTTGAATATATTAAGTTTAAAATAAAATATTCAAAAAGTAAGTGAGATAGCGACTTGCGGTTTACAAATTTGGATTCTGGGGATTGTTTACTATACATATAATAAGTTTCAGGAATTCGAATTGCTTAAAAAAATGTCAATAATGCTAGTTTCAAAATATAACTAAATGTCTATTGAATATATTAAGTTTAAAATAAAATACTCAAAAACTAAGTAAGACATGGTTTACAAATTTGGATTCAAGGGGTTGTTTTCTATATATATGAAAAGTTTCAGGAATTCGAATTGCTGAAAATTTTTTTAGTAATGTTTGTTTCAAAATATAACTAAATGTCTATTGACAAGTTTAAAATAAAATACTCAAAAGTAGGTGACTTAGCGAATGCTTGTTTCAAGACAGGTAAAGGTCTACTAAAAAAAAGGAAATTATAAAATGAATATATTAAAAACTATTCAAACATATAGGGACTTAATTTTCAAATTTGGATAATGGGAGTAATTTTCTGTATCTATATTTAATTTCAAATGGTTTAAATTGTTAAAAAAAAAAATCAGTAATGATTGTCAAGACGTGAACATGTTTATTGAAAATAGCGGCTTTAAAAATGAATACTACGAAAATTAAAAGACGGTATAACGACGTACTTTTCATAATGATAATAAGGAATTTACTATAGACTTAGCTCTATTGTTTCTTGTACCCTCCAAATGATATGTATGTAATGTGTATGTGTTTGTGATATTGATGTATGTAAACATAATGTAATAACGCTCGGAGATGTTGAAATATAATTATGAAAATGAAAATAAGTGTTTTATAATGCTTCTTATATGTGTGTATGTGTCTTAGGCATATGTTCATAAAGTTTTTATTAGCGGAGCAGAAAAATTTTCACGTTACAATGATTAGATCATATACTTTATAGGTGTGAGTTGAAGTTTTATTTATTTATTTTACATAAATTTTATAAATAACGATTTGAGGCGAAAGATGTTCAATCCATATTGGGGTTGTTTTGGGGTGCGATGCTCTGCAACAATGTGACAATCTCCAACGCTAAAATCAGGATTCCTGAACTGCAATTCGCTGGGGTATTTTTACAGCATCATCTGTCTAAGTGTAGAAACAGGTACAGCTTATCTTTCTGCAACAATAGAAAATATAAGTAGAAACACGAGATGCAATGCTCATAGGAAATAATATTATATTTGCACATTATTAAGAATTGTTTCAATAATTATTATTAACAAAATATATTAATATGAAAGAATATTAACGAAAAGATGTATAAATAAAAAAATAAATATGAGATAAGTTCACCAATAAAAAAAAAATGTTACCATTTGGTGTAATATCGTACATATTCATAATTACGTATATATGAAACAAATTTATGTAGTAAAATATGTATATAGGACATACAATGATATATATCATATATATTATATAATACACAGAATGAACAAGAGAATTCGTGACATAGGCGTTACATAAGAAAACCTTTTCTACGCAATAAAACTATATGCGGTGCTACATATATATTTAGCGAATAAAATGTTAGAAGATTGTATATATTAATTATCAATTAATGCAAACTATTTTCGATACAAGAGCAATTATTTAAATATAGCTTATATCTATTAGAATAATCCCTCGGAATTAATGGTTAATATATCGAATAAAGAATACAACTATAAAGTAGTATAAAAGTAAAAAAAAAACTCACTTTGAATAAATGAAATCTATGGATATAACTTCAAGTCCTGCAGGCATCCTAACGTCCCCTCGAAGCACCAGAAAATCATCCCCCTGTTCACAGCACACCCTACACACGTCTTTACACTAGCACTGCAACAAACAAACTGAAAGAATTAATCCATGTAATAGCCAGGGTGTTAGGTAATTTGCCCCTAGAGGTACAAGTCAATAATTAAATAAAATGACTCATTATATATAATAATCGCTTCTTATGTATTATGTAATTTGTTCAGCGTGTTTCGAATTTTATGAATGTAGAAATAGCGCGAAATTTTTTTGAGAACACAAGGGTTGTAAATAAAGATATAATTACGATACCACCAAATTTTAACTTGGTACAATTTCTATTTCAAGTCAAATTTAAATAAATTAAATACATTATTTTAAAATTTTGCAAACACTGAAAATAATTGTAACAATGCTTCTTTCAAGACTGTGTAGTAAATTTAATATTAAATATATCTAACACTACGTGAAATAGTAAATTATGTTTTCCAAATTTTCAGAAAGTTAATTTAATTTTAAAATATGTAGTTGTACCTTATATATTAAGTTTAAAATAGAATATTCAAAAAGTAAGTAAGATAGCTACTTGCGGTTTACAAATTTGGAATCATGGGGTTGTTTTCTATAGATATGATAAGTTTCAGGAGTTCGAATTGCTGAAAAAAAATTCAGTAATGCTTGTTTCAAAATATAACTAAATGTCTGTTGAATATATTAAGTTTAAAATAAAATATTCAAAAACTAAGTGCGATAGCAACTTGCGGATTACAAATTTGGATTCAGGGGGTTGTTTTCTATATATATGATAAGTTTCAGGAATTCGAATTGCTGAAAAAAATTCAGTAATACTTGTTTCAAGACAGGTAAATATCTATTGAAAAACGAAAATTATAAAATGAATATATTAAAAGCTAAATGAAAAAAGCGATTTGTATTTTGTATTATTTGGATGTAGAGGGTAATTTCAATATTTCAATAGGCTTGAATTACTGAAAAAAAATTGTACAATGTTTATTTTACGAAGTATATAATTTGAAAATGAATATCACAATAACTAAGAAAAATATGTACTTGTACTTTCCAAATTTGAATATAGGGAGTAATTTTCTATATGTATACTTAATTTCGGAAGGTTTAAATCGATGAAATTTGTTTCATTAATATTTATTTCCATGTTTATTGAAAATAGTAACTATGAAAATGAATAACATGAGAACTAAGACAAATAGGAAGTTAATTTTCAAATTAGGATTTTGGGATTAATTTCCTGTATGTATATTTAATTTCAAAGGTTTAAATTGCTGAAAAAAATTCAATATTTCAAGACGTGTACATGTTTATTGAAAATAGCAGCTTTCAAAATGAATATCACGAAAATTAAAAGAAGGTATAACGATTTGTACTTTTCAAAATGATAAGGAATTTACTATAGATTTAGCTCTATTGTTTCTTGTACCCTTCAAATAATATGTAGGTATGTAATGTGTGTGTGTGTTTGTGATATTCATGTATGTGAACATAACGTAATACGCTCTGAGATGTTGAAATATAATTATGAAAATGAAAATAAGTATTTTATAATGATATGCTTCTCTGTTATTTAAATATGCTTGTATGTATGTAATGTGTCTTACAATGATTAGATTATATACTTTATAGGTGTGAGTTGGTTTTATTTATTTATTTTACATAAATTTTATAAATAACGATTTGATGCGAGAGATGTTCAAATCCATATCTGGGTTGTTTTGGGGTGTGATGCTCTGCAACAATGTGACAATCTCCAACGCAAATTTCAGGATTCCTGAAGTGCAATTCGCTCGGGTACTTTTACAGCGTCATCTGCCTAAGTGTAGATACAGGTACAGCTTATCTTTCTGCAATAATAGAAAATATATTGGAATGCGATATGAATTAATATAGGTATAGGCTGGTTAGGGATATTGTGCATTGACTTCCAGGTACACTTCATACCAGGTCATTACCACAGGATTATCTCCAATTTAAGCATGTATAAACACAAGAGATGCAATGGTCATAGGAAATAATATTTTATTTGCAAATTATTAAGAATTGATTGAATAATTATTAGTAACAAAATATATTAATATGAAAGAATATTAATAAAAAAATGTACAAATAAAATAATAAATAAAATGAGGTATGAGTTATGTAAGTTTACCAATAAAAAAAATGATGTTACCATTTGTCGTAATATCCTACATAATCATTATTACGTATATATGAAACAAAATATATGTAGTAAAATATGTATATAGGACATACAATGATATATATTAAATAATACACAGGATGAACAAGAGAATTCGTGACATAGGTGTTTAACATAAGAAAACCTTTTTTTTGAAAATTGTATCTACGCTATAAAACTATATACGGTGCTACATAGATATTTAGCGAATAAAATATTAGAAGATTGTATATGGTTGGAATATTAAATAATTTTCAATTTATGCAAACTATTTTCGAAACACGAGCAATCATTTAAATATAGCTTATATCTATTAGAATAATCCATCGGAATTAATGGTTAATATATCGAATAAAGAATACAACTTTAAAGTAGTATAAAAGTAAAAAAAAAAAACTCACTTTGAATAAATGAAATCTATGGATATAACTCCAAGTCCTGCAGGCATCCTAACGTCCCCTCGAAGCCCCAGAAAATCATCCCCCTGTTCACAGCACACCCTACACACGTCTTTACACTAGCACTGCAAGAAACAAACTGAAAGAATTAATCCATGTAATAGTCAGGGTGTTAGGTAATTTTCCCCTAGAAGTACAAGTCAATAATTAAATAAAATGACTCATTATAAATAATAATCGCTTCTTATGTATTATGTAATTTGTTCAGCGTGTTTCGAATTTTATGAATGTAGAAATAGCGCGAAAAATTTTTGAGAACACAAGGGTTGTAAATAAAGATATAAATACGATACAACCAAATTTTAACTTGTACAATTTCTATTTCAAGTCAAATTTAAATAAATTACATACATTATTTTAAAATTTTGCAACCACTGAAAATAATTGTAACAATGCTTCTTTCAAGACTGTGTAGTAAATTTAATATTAAATATATCTTACACTACGTGAAATAGTAAATTATGTTTTCCACATTTTCAGAAAGTTAATTTTATTTCAAGATGTGTAATTGTACCTTACAAATTTGGATTTAGGGGGTTGTTTCCTATATGATAAGTTTCACGCATTCGAATTGCTGAAAAAAATTCAGTAATGCTTGTTTCAAAATATGAATAAAATAAATGTTTATTGAATATATTAAGTTTAAAATAAAATATTCAAAAAGTGAGATAGCGACTTGCGGTTCATAAATTTGGATTCAGGGGGTTGTATTCTATACATATGATAAGTTTCAGGAATTCGAATTGCTGACAAAAAATTCAGTAATGCTTGTTTCAAAATATAACTAAATATCTATTGAATATATTAAGTTTAAAATAGAATATTCAAAAACTAAGTGAGATAGCGACTTGTGGTTTACAAATTTGGATTCAGGGGGTTGTTTTCTATACATATAAGTTTCAGGAATTCGAATTTCTGACAAAAAATTCAGTAATGCTTGTTTCAAAATATAACTAAATATCTATTGAATATATTAAGTTTAAAATGAAATATTCAAAAAGTAAGTGGGATACCGACTTGTGGTTTACAAATTTGGATTCAAGGGGTTGTTTTCAATACAAATAAGTTTCAGGAATTCGAATTGCTGAAAAAAAATTTCTGTAATGCTTTTTTCAAAATATAACTAAATGTCTATTGAATATATTAAGTTTAAAATAAAGTATTCAAAAAGTAAGTGAGATAGCGACTTGCGGTTTACAAATTTGGATTCAGGGGATTGTTTTCAATACATATAAGTTTCAGGAATTCGAATTGCTGAAAAAAAATATCAGAAATGCTTGTTTCAAAATATAACTAAATATCTATTGAATATATTAAGTTTAAAATGAAATATTCAAAAAGTGAGATAGCAACTTGCGGTTCACAACTTTGGATTCAAGGGGTTGTTTTCTATAGATATAAGTTTCAGGAATTCGAATTGCTGAAAAAAAATATTAAGTTTGAAATAAAATACTCAAAAACTAGGTTAGAGACTTACGGTTTACATATTTGGATTCAGGGGGTTAATTTCAATATGTATACAACGTTTTTGAAATTGGAATCGCCGAATACGGAGTTAATTTTTAATAGGTAATGTATGCATGCTTGTATGCGTTGTAAATGTATGTAGGTAATGTCTTATACGAGTATTTAATGTTGAGAAGGATAAGTTTTATTTATTTATTTACATAAATATTATAAATAAGTCTTGTTGGGCACCAATACATGTTGGGTTGGCTTCAGTATGATGCTCTATAACAGTATGATCATCTCCAACGCTGAAAGCATGATAAAGGCACGTCCTTCTGCAACTCATTCACATACTTCAAGGGCTCGTCCTGGTCTGTAGTTCAACTCTGTTACATGTTTCTGTAACAGTAAAAATATAATTGAAATAATATTTGAATTATTGGTTATAGATAATAATATGGATTCAGAAATATGACAGAAAGTGCGAGAAATTCAATATTGAAAAGAATATTGAAATATAAAATAAAAATATTTAGTACGTACAATAATAAATGAAATTTGTATATGGTAGTAACAATAAATAATTCTAAATTAATTCAAATTTTTTCCACACAATAACAATTATTATACAATTATAAGGTATATCTAGAGCCGTAATTGTATTTAGAAATAATAGCTGAAATCACCAATAATGGGTACTATAAAGTAGTTAAAAAAACTTACTATGAATAAATTATTCTTACACGAATAAAGATAATAAATACGGACGTAAAAATTTAGATTTTGTATAAAATTCACTATTAGGATATGACAGACACATAGTTTTGAGTTAAACAGTTTAGAGAAGAAATTGAAATGTAATACCAAAAGGTTCATACTTACATGTATTTGTGAAGACAGCGTATTTTCTTTATATCATCCGCTGTTTTATCATCATTGTAATATATCATCACCGATGATTTTCACAGAGCAGTACACATTACGTAACACTCACACCAACTAGAATAACATATATAACACTTGATATTAATAAAACAATAAATCACACTTTTAGGAACAATTATAGTTATTTTAATAACACTAAACACATGTTTTTAATATACAACAACCGTATAGTAAACTAACATTTACAACGATAACATTTTGACTGAGGATTAAATAATAAACACCAACGGGCAAACAGAGACTTATGCAACATTTTAAATAATAATTAAAATTATAATAATTACATATAAGTTATAAAAGTTAAAAATGAATCTGGAGTATCAGAATCAGTGAACATTTAAAAATAGTTTATATTAACTTATTAAATTTAGATTATTTTATAAAATTTAAACAAATTGAAAACTATTTAAAATTATTTAAATAATTGTAAGAAGGTTACAGGGTAAATCTAATATTTTCAAAATATATATCGCGAACTATAAATTGTAGTAGAGAACGATTGCAATAAAAATGCCCAAGTTTTTCGTTTGTAATATACACTACACGATTATTTACAAGCACACACCATGTTCACTTCACCGAAGCGTAATAGGAACTGAAGTTTTTATTTTAAAAACATAATATTAATATTACCACGTAATACCCCCACTATAATTAAGTGTTTATTTATTATATCTTTTGTACTTTGCCGCTCAAAATAAATAATGTTTATGTTTGTTTTCAGGTTCCGTGAAGGGCCGGACTACACCCCAAGATAAGATAAGGCAACTACGACACTGGACGAAGATAACAGATGATATTTTTATAAGAATAAATAAATAAAAGAGTTGTTTATTTACCTTTTCTATGTAATAACAAAAGAGACAGGGAAATATCCTAATAATTAAGGATTTTTGCGAATTTTCTTATCCTATCCTTTAGTATTAAGTTCTCTAGGTATGAAAACAACCATCCGACAGGAGTCCGCCCTTTTTCAAAGGGCTTAGGGCGTATTTGAGCCCTTCGGGAAAATTTGATCATGGATTTCAATTATGCAGGTCCAAGTAAGTTTAAAAATACTTGTCCGGTACTTCTAGCCCTTTTAGTTCCGGAGTTAGCGCAAGCCCTTTGACATGAACTTGAAGGGAAAATATGTTATTATGCAGATCCAAAGAAACCTAATAAAACTTGTCCGGCCTTTCTAACCCTTTTAGTTACGGAGTTAGCGCATGCCCTTCGCCACAAACTTGAAGGGCAAATATATTGTAAACCAAAGGGTTTTCATCAATTCTGTGCAAGCCAATGGAAAGAGCACGTTCAAATACTTCCGTTACGCTATTTTCCGGCCTATTAGCCCTTATAATTAACCAATTTAATCGTTAATCCCTTCGGAAAACTTCAAGGGCTCGTATCTCGGAAACGGCTGGGTTTTCAGCGATTTCCTTGAAATTTCGCGTTCCCTTCGAATCCTTTGAAATGTCGGGGTCGTAGAACAACATATTTAAGTTTCAAGGGCGTAGGGCCAAGGGTTTAAAAATAGCCTAATTAAAATTTGACAGCTTCGTTTTGTTAAAAAGTTGAACAAATTCTCATTTTTTTTTGTCACATGTTTTTGTTATATAGAATACGTAGATGTTATTTCAAATAAAATTAGCGTTTTAATGGTAGTTTGCAATTCAGGTATACTTGAAGGGCAAATATATTGTAAATCAAAGGGTTTTCATCAACTCTACGCAAGCCAATGAAAAGGGCGGGTTCAAATCCCCCCGATACGCTATTTTCCGGCCTTTTAGCCCTTTTAATTAATGTATTTAAGCGTTAAACCCTTCGAAAAACTTTAAGGGCTCGTATCTCTGAAACGGCTGGGTTTACAGCGATTTCCTTGAAATTTCGCGTTCCCTTAGCATCCTTTGAAATGTCGGGGTCGTAGAACAACATATTTAAGTTTCAAGGGCGTAGGGCCAAGGGTTTAAAAATCGCCTAATTGAAATTTGACAGCTTCGTTCTTTCAAAAATCTAAACAAATTCTCATTTTTTTTTGTCATGTTTTTGTTGTACAAAATAAAAGTCGTAGATGTTATTTCAAATAAAATTAGCTGTTTCAATGGTAGTTTGCAAATCGTTTCTGCCTAGTTTTTCTGTAATATTTCTTTAGTTTTAAAATAGCATTTTACTATATTTATTAATATACATAATAGAGTTCTCATACTTCGCTGTTGTCCCATTTACGCGGAATCAACTGTATATATACTTCCCTGTCTCTTTGTTATGGTATTTTTCTCTGGAAAAAATAAGGGGTTGTTAAATAAAAACGTATTAGTTTAAGTATTTTTTATTGTTTATTATGTTCATAGCTTAAATTGTGTTTTTGATTCTTATTTTTTGTTTTTTATATATAAATATACTAACCCTTGTCCTGAAAAATTAGAAATAGGGATGTTTAAATAATAGTTTGTATAAATTTTATTTGTATTTATTGTTTTTTGTATCTTACATTGTTGTATTTCATGTAAATTACCCTAATGTACAATATTTTATACAATAAAATATAAATTAAAATATAATTTGTCTATTTTTTGTTATTCCTTTTACTTAGGGGATGAATTCTGTAAATTTTTAAATCACTACGTATGTAGTTATTAAGACGGCCGCTAGAGGGCAGCACCTGTTGGAAAGCATACGCCTACGCAATCAGAAATAAGCCTGTGTTTATACATACGTACATACAGGATTCAATATAGTTCCAAAAATAGCCGTTAGGGGGCAGCACCTTCTTCCAGTAAAGTTTTTTATTAAGGCCTATCTATGTACATTTGTATAAACATACATACGTACATGCATAATTTCAAATAGTTCCTAAAATGACCGTTAGATGGCAGCACCTACTTCAGTTAACCGTTTTTATTAGGGTCTATTGTGAATTTGGAATCATTGGTGGGATGTACATTTCAGGGTCTGAAATGAAAAGCGGATATATGGATGTTATAATTTACACGTAATGAAAACGAATAACAACATTTGCAAAAAATCTTATAATTTTTTTTATATGTTGGCAATTTCCAGTTATTTTGATGTGTGAACAATTGCAACGTGACCGTTTTAAAAACTACATACGTAGAGGGACTTAGAAAAAATCATTTTACCTGTAAGTTCTAATTCAAAATGGACATAACATCCCACTTTTAATTAGTCTAAACACTAAAGGCTATTGAAAATTATGTATGTACGTCGTTATGTACACAAAAAAATATTTTTTAATTGGTTTTTGCTCTCTCGTTGCTACCCGTCATCGACAGGTGCTGCCATCTGGTGGCCGTTTTAAAAACTATATACGTGTAGGGTATGGACTTAGAAAAAAAATCAATTTTTTAATATAAAAATATATTTGTATTATAAAGATACAAAATTTAATATAAAAATATATTTGTATTATAAGAAAACAATTTATCTTTTAAAAATTAAAGTTTATTGGCATTATTATTACAAAGGACTGTTTGACAATCATAAATAGTTAACAGATTTGTTAACAAATTTAGTAACAATTATGAACAGAAATATAACAAATGAATCGTAAAAGACTTAGAGTTTAAAAATTCTGTTCAAAATTATTTCCAACTAAATTTGTTGACAAGTTTATTAACAATTTATAAAAGTGTCATACAGGGTTTAGTTATAAAACTAAAACATTTGTTACAATTGTCATTATTATGGTTATTTTATTTGTTGTTAATTATTTTGCATCTTTATTCTGCAAATAAAAGTTTATCTGGAGATTTAACTTTTATTTACAGTAAAGATGAAAAATAACTAACAACAAATAAAATAATCATAATAATTTTATTTGGTAACAAACATTTTAGTTTTATAACTGATACAAAACTCTAAATTAATATTATATATTTTTAGACTAAAACCGCCCAAATATATAATATATTAGAGTTCCATTTACAATAATTATGGACTAATTTAACAAACTAATCTTGGCATCCCCAAATAAGATTTCTTGTTCCCATTGTTAAAGGTACAAGATTTCTTATTTGGTTTTAAGACCTTTGCAAACCTTTATATTAATTATATTATATATATTTTTTGGTGTTACCGCCTCAACTACCCACTCACCAAAATATATAATATTTATTAATATAAAACTTCGTTTACAATAAACACTTAAAATCTAACTTTGCCCTGATCGCGTCAAAATACTTAATAATAATTACAATTTTTACTAAAACTACCTAACTTTAAAACTAATGTGACGGGTTTAAATTAAAATAATCAGAATTAAAAGATTGTTTTATTGTACATACATTTTAAATAAGTCATTATGAAGAGGAATCCATGGAGACGCATCCCAATCGGCACTGCAATCTCGGGGACAGCGGCGGCGGCGGGGGAATTCTTTTAATTTATAACTATCTTAAAACTATAACTGAAATATTTTATTTAATAAATGGTGTATATATATATAGGAAGACACCACCCTAATGCCAAACCCACGCTCCCCATATATATATATCATTTATTAAATAAATACAATTCCGTATACAATAATACCTTATAATCTAAATTAAAATATTGTAGTTCCCCCCAAATTAAGTTTATGAAGTGCGCAAAAAATCCTATCTTACGTTAATATCTTTTTCAAACAAAAGCAAATCTAAAAATATTAAGTTACGTTAATTTTCTCTCTCTCAAAAAGCAAAAACAACCCCTGCCTATCTTATATCTAAGCTATTTTATGTCTACGCAAGCTATCTTATATCTCTAGACTATGTTAAGCTACGGTGAAGTGAGAGAGAGATATACGAGAGCTAAGACAAAAAGTGAGAATGCCGATGGGTGATTCTCACAGTAGTTTACGTGAGGGTTAAGCCGACCCCAGTCGCGACCACTAAAGGTTTACGGCCTACACACGCGAGCCAATTAAGGACAAGGGAAGCAATTAAGTGATATTCCACGGCTTGGATGCAATAAAGAGCTACTCCCGATGGCATCGCCCGGCCATTCCCGATACACCTAACACCGAACGCGATCAACCCGTGTGCTCATACAAAGTTAAATCAAAGAAAAACTTTACTTTATCTGTAATAATTCGTTGCCATTAAAATTATACGATGATTACGTTGCCTCCGGATGAGGAGAGCACATAACGCCATAAAGAGAACTTCCTGTGTAAGCATTCAGGTTTGTTTAAAACTTTTCTCATTTGAGTCTAGCGGTTTTAAAGCGTCCAATCTAGAGCAGCGGCCAGTACGAACGATGGTCAGCACTGGTACAAAAGAATTAAACTGTCCCTAGAAACATTCACACAAGTGTGAAGCGATCCACCAGAATATAGGTTTCACATGGCGTTGTGAATTACTATACATATCAGTCCACTCAATTATGGAAATCGCGCACGAATCCTACCTAACCATCCCACTAACCGTGATGTTTAATAATAGAAAAAATAAGGAAACCCGAACCCACAAACAAGTTTCGAATCTCACACCCCCTACTTCCTGATTCTCTCACCATTCGACAGCAAGCATGCCCCGACACACCAATTCATACAATTTTTTTTTTCACATTCACTCTCCCTAGATGCCGTCTGGGCAATCAAAACGCACGATTTTATGATGAATCATCGAAGGGAATGCACTTCAACTTTATCAAGTTATTTATTATTATTTTTTAAAGAAAAACGCGTGTTTGCTCAACGGCGCGATGAGCCAAAGTTTAATTAAGACCTGAAAATACATTTCAAAGAACTTAAAACTAACTTATATTCTATATTATTCTTCACGTATGAATGGCATTATTTAATAATGTTTCGTTTATATGTAGTTTAATTCGCTCTATAAGCTGACAACGACTAAAAAACTATTTTTTTCTACAATGCGCAATGTTATTCTTACGTGAATAATCCTATACTATATTATTAATCTAGTCTTCTTGATGTCCGATTCCTGAAAGATATATGCTAATCATATGTTTCCAGATATTGATTTTATTGATAAACAGTCGACATTTCATTTTTAAATTGTTTGAATATTATACAGACATTCATGAAAGTTATATTTGTTGCAATGTAGTACTCAAAATCGAATTTGAGTACAAGATAATATTTAGACATTTATAATAGTCATATTTCATTGACTAAGTTCTCATGGTTGAATATGAGAACAAGTTAATAATTAGGCATATAGTCATAATCCTTTGACTATAAGTTCTCATGGTTGAGTATGAGAACCAAATATTTTATAAAAAATTAAAGTTCCTACCAGTTCATCCATCGATGATCGTCTACGCCGTAGAAGATGTATCTGGAGCTCAGCTATCCTTCAGAAAATCTGCTCTAGAAGATTTGCAGTGTTGAAATCGAAAGTTGCATCCAAATACTCCAAGTTTCTTGACATCTCAGACCAGCCAAAGGTCTGCCTATTAAATAATAATTATTAGTTTGTGGTGTTCTTTAAACCATTTCAAAAACTGTTGGATAAAATTTCGTACGGCAAACGTGTCATTAGACAAAATTTATGACGAATGTATCATGCGATATTTTATCCTACAGTTTTTACATTTGCTTTAATTTGATATTCTCGAAAGGATATTTGATAAAAAATAGTGCAGAGAAATTCATTTTGATGTTTCAGGTAATCCTTATTGACTAGTAACTAGATTTGAATTAGTTTATTTTTATTCCAAGTTTCGACTCTTGGATTATACAGTATTGTTGCATTACCAACAATATTAGCGGTTCCAACCACATAAATACATTTACTAATGATAAAAAGTATAAAAGTTAAATGAAGCAAACTCAGAATTGTAAAGAAAATAGTATGAAATCTAGTAATATTCTTACCTTATACATGCTGACAGCACGCTTGAATTTTTTAGTTGTGGGGCCCAATGCAGTAACTCCGTTGTCTCCTGTTTCTTCTAAAGGTGCTCTGTCCTCTTCTGCTTCCACTTCCATGTTTCCGGAGCCCTCATGGTCATGCATGCAATCTGAAATAGAAAGAGAAATGAGTTACTTTAGTTATATTTTTGTAGCTTTATTTTGTTTGTGTATTACATATTATTATCTTTAAAATTTGTTACAAATAACGCAAAAGTTAACAATTAAAAATATATAACAAAATTGATGTTTGACTTACATTTTCTACATGATTTCTGCTGAGAAAACCACCGCCGAATGGACACGTATTTCATCGCCACGCCACGTTGTTGCTTCAGTTTATTTACGCCGCCGTATTGTCGTCTTTGGAGATGGAGAAACATCTATGCGAATATGTGGAACAATTTTCGAAATATCGCCAAGTCTGCTGAGGATAAACGAAAATCTTCAAACATGATGTTTGTGAATTCTGCTGAACTTTAACGGAAAATGTTGCTCGGTTTATTATTCCACAATATTTGATGTTTACGTTAAATACTGCGTCTGTATGTATCATATTTTTAAAATAATTGATTTAATTATGAAGATATCAGCGTCAAAAACTTTTAAATCGGTTTGATGTATCTTGTAGTTAGATTAAACCGAATTTCTTTCCCATTCTTCGGCGGTGGACGTTGGCTGTTCATTTAGCGTTAACCAGGGGGCACGTGTGGTATTCTACCACGGACGCGAACAGCTTTACCCCCCATTCAAATTAAATTGGTTGTATTCTAGCACCACCAATTTTGAATTTCTTCCTAAAGCTGTGAAAGATGTATCCGTTTTCTCTAAATAAAATGTTCAATTCTCAAACAGTAATTATAATTTACCGGTTGGACAAATATGGATGATGAACGTGGTAGAAAAAGAGACCGAGGAAGACCTACAAGAAAAACATGTCGGTTCAAGACGCTAGGAAGATGGTAAGGAATAAAAGGCAATGTGCAAAATTCGTATACGATCTTACATTCTATAGTCTCAGTGAATCGACTATAATAGTAAATAAATAAATATTTCATCACGGTATCGGTAATGATGGAATATTTGTACCGTACGGGCGCTTACCAGGCGTCACTTCACGGGCACTCATTGCTGGCGTGGAGAGTGCGCCACAGGGGTCAACTTTGTGCCATTAAAATGTGATGTAATTTTTGGCGTCGGTCGGGATCGAACCCGGGTCCCCAAATTCGCGACCAGACACTCAGGCACAAGGCCACGAGACCCCATAAGACTAACTAAACTGATGTTAAATAATCTCAAATATAATAAAAGAATTTATAAATAACTAGAAAAAAGAACAATGTAATAAAGTACGAGAATATTCATACAAATCCATATCTGTATTACCTCCCGCTACCCTTGGTAAGGGAGATGTAGGGATCGTGCTAAAAATCGCATATCGAGATTTTGGTAAATGACCACGTTTCAAGGTCCCTACAATCCAATTTTAACATTTTCACGATGATGTCTGTGTGTGTGGATCCTCTTTACGCTCTAATTCAAATACTATCGTTCAGAAAATTTTGTAACCTTGTATTTCTACCTTACTCTTATATGGAAAAAGATGCCATTAGATTTCGGAGTGTCAGATAACCGGAAATTGTACTTTACTGGACGCTCAAAATAGTTTTTCTTCAAAAAATACCTTTAAACGTTATTTTTTCGAGATTAATGTTATATAAAAATTAAAGATTATTAATTTTTTCTACAGGTTTGCAATAATACTTTTTTATGTATTCTATGGATAAATTAATAAAACTATCTATAATTTTAATCCCGGAGCCTACGCTTTAAACACAAATCCATGGTTACACAGTTCAAATCTCAAATATATATAACTGAAATATATCACTGTCAACAAACTAATCATTTCAAATAATAACTGTAACGTTTTAAAATAAAATAGTAAATGGAACAATAATTATATGGAAAGGAACTAAAGCAAAAGTAAATATGTAAGAATATAGGTGAGATAATAAAAATATATAACATCACGGCATATTACCGATTACTGGGTGAGCAAATCTGCTTTTTACGCAGATGTCGGCCATACATATTTCGATTCTACGGACTTTTTTACATAAGCACACTAAGTTTCAACCAAATCTATGAACGACTAATATTTATTACACAACAATTAAATAATGAAAGTAGAAAAACTATATTTTCAAAGGTCGTTGACCCCGTTTAGGGTTAATAACCCCCAAAACTAAGGGGCGGCAACTTTTCTACCATACATATTTCGATTCTACGGACTTTTTTACATAAGCACACTAAGTTTCAACCAAATCTATGAACGACTAATATTTATTATACAGCAATTAAATAATGAAAGTAGAAAAACTATATTTTCAAAGGTCGTTGACCCCGTTTAGGGTTAATAACCCCCAAAACTAAGGGGCCGCAACTTTTCTACCATACATATTTCGATTCTACGGACTTTTTTACATAAGCACACTAAGTTTCAACCAAATCTATGAACGACTAATATTTATTATACAGCAATTAAATAATGAAAATAGAAAAACTATATTTTCAAAGGTCGTTGACCTCGTTTAGGGTTAATAACCCCAAAACTAAGGGGCGGCAACTTTTCTACCATACATATTTCGATTCTACGTACTTTTTTACATATGTCCACCAAATTTCATCCAAATCGATGAGGGACCCATTTTTGCTATAAAGCGGCAAAGATAAAAATTTGTTTAAGAGTTCCCATCCATTTTATGGGGTTGTAACCCCGAACCCTGTCAAAATACGTAAAATTTGTGTGCCCCATTGAACTCAGCACACTTTAATTAGTTTGTATACCAATTTTCATAATTTTTTAACGATTGGTTCAAAAATTATACACTCTCAAAGTTGAAGTTTGTTGTAAGAAAATTATTAACGAATTTTGTCTTGGAGATTTCAGGGGATTCCGTATGACGACAGGGGGAACCCCCTGTGACGTCATAGTTCCCACGGGGATTTCCCCGTTTTTAATAGGCAAAAGGGTAGATTTTTGTCGAACTTTAAAAATTCATAACTCGGGAACGGTTTAAGATATCGGGCTGAAATTTGGGCAGGATACTCTTGGAACCTTTGGGCGTCGATTGGTAATTTGGATAATTAATTTATTAAACCAGGGGTATTAAAAATGTTGAGGTAAAATTAAAGTGGTATAACTTTTGAACCGTTTGAGATATGGGGATGAAATTTGGACAGTATACTTTTGGGACCTTTGTGCGTCGATTGGTTATTTGAACAATTAATTAAACCAGGGGTATGCAAAATGTTGGGGTAAAGTTGAAGTGGTGTAAATTTTCAACCGTTTGAAGTATAGGGACAAAATATATACCAGTGCTATTAAAAATGTTACCAAAAAAATGTATAGTGATATAATTTTTGAACAGTTTGAGTATACAGGTGACACTGAAAAACGGGCCACTCAATATTATTTTACATGATTGTAAAGCAAATTTGATGTACTTTTCAAATTTGTAAAAAAATATAGTTTGTTCCATTAAAAATTTCAAAGTTGATATTAATTACTAATAAACCGGAATTGATATCATGAATGTATATTCGTCATCAAGTAGCTTACATGTTGCTGTATTAATCGTGTTATATGAACGAAATTACTAACTTAGTAAATAAGCGAGATATTTGCTGGGTCCACTAAAATATTAACACCCTGTATAGATGTCTTTACAATAGGAGGGGCATGACAACCACAAAGTCCTGGGCCCAAAATTAAACGATTTAATTAAATTTACGTACATATGCCTCCCTTAGCACGGGTAGCGGGAGATAAAGAAATAAATTTATTTTTTAACGTATGAATTAAATCAATAAAAAATGTAAAAAGAATTTCAACAATTATAATTCTGAACAAATTTGTACCGTATAGTTTTTCCTTAAAATGAACAGAGGAGCAGGAAATTACATAAAATAAATATATGTTAAATTTCTAGGTTCACCCCTACCCACCGTCACCCGGAATATTAAATTCCGGACCTAATAAACTACGAGCCCAACCCCAAATTTATTCGTACTCTCTGAAAAAGATATATTAAAACAGCAAGAAGAAATAAATTTTTAGATTACAAAAGTTAAGACTATATTTGGGCAATTTTTATTTTATGTATATTATTATAACCGTAATTAGACACATTAATATTAAAAGTTAAAAATGTTTCTAAACCATTATTTACAACCGGAGGCGAATACATAAATATTGTATTATTTACTATTGGAACTAAAAAACTTAGCACGTGTCTGTTGTCATATATTTACCCGTAGATTATTGTTAAAATGATAAATTTACGTAACAACTTATTTAAATCCAGTACACTTTATTAATACATAAAATAAAAAAATGCCCAAATATAGTCTTAATTATTGTAACGAAATAAAATATTTTTATTGCTGTTAATATATTTATTTTAAAGGGCAAAAACATTTGGGGTTGAGCTCGTAAAATGTACAGAGATCTATTTCAAAATCTGGATCAACAATCAGATTAATAACTTATAACAACTAAATCAACATTAAATAGATTGAAATTTAATCAAATACATAAAAATAAGCACAATTCTTTATTAATATAAAACTAGGTCACATAATATTCAATGAAACTATTTATTAACACAAATTGTTTCAATATTCGTACACATATAAATATAAAGGAAAATTTTGCAATTCATATATAATTCAATAAAATTCCAAAAGAAAATTTTAAATTTACTCACCGTTCAAAACAAAATTCTGCAAAACATGCATAAAACCGTTCCACCAAAATCATGTGTTTCATAAAAAAATTCAGCTTGAAATATGAATTCAGGTTCGGCAGGACTTCAAAAACTATATCACGATAATAATAACGACATAATAATAATAATTATCATATTTCTGGCGCGGTTTCATCAGTTTTTCCTTTCTTATCAGTTTTTGTATCTCGGAACACGTGTCTGCATCATTGTTTATTGCCATTACGTAGCGTTCTTTCCCAGAATTCAATGCTTAATGCTTTGAGGAAGAAGGCTAGGATTGGCCGAAATAGATACGTGGGGGTCACGTGGTTCAACAACAAATTCATTTGTAATTTTTAAAATGTATTTATTTCAGAAAAAAGGAAAATGAATTTATTTTTATGTTTTTGTAATGTGCGATACTAATTATGAATTTGTTGTATATTAATATGTTACAATAAGCTATTTTAAAATATCTGTAATTTTATGGCAGGCAGGAAATTGAATAAAATACCGGTTAATAATTTTTGTTTGAAAATCGGTTTTCAAAGATGGTTTGATAGTTGCCAAACCGGTTATTAAAACCGGGTGTTAAGCCTGCTAAATTAACTGGTTTATGGTAATTTTTTTGAGTTAGGTTTACACTAAAATTCTTAGTTCATCCTCTCCGGAAAAAAATTAAAAATTGGTAGGACCCCATTACAAATTTTATTATTTATTAATTCAACTTTAATTTATCGAAATAGAAAGGCGGCTTCTATGGGATTGACATTTGATAAACAAAACAATTAGTTTTGTAAAAAAAACGTTGAAAAGATACATTAAATACGAGCCCAACCCCAAATGTATTCGTACCCTATCAAAAAAATATATTAACAGCAAGAATAAATACATTTTTACCTCTCGCTAAGAGAGGTATTGGATTCATGCTAAAAATCGCATATCCAGATTTTATTGAATAAGCACGATTTAAGGTCCATAGAATCCGATTTTAACATTTTTACAATGATGTCTGTGTGTATGTGTGTGTGTGTGCGGATGATTTATTGTAAAAATGATAATTGAACGACTAATATTTATTATACAGCAATTAAATAATGAAAGTAGAAAAACTATATTTTCAAAGGTCGTTGACCCCGTTTAGGGTTAATAACCCCAAAACTAAGGGGCAGCAACTTTTCTACCATACATATTTCGATTCTACGGACTTTTTTGCATATGTCCACCAAATTTAATCCGAATCGATGAGGGACCCATTTTTGCTATAAAGCGGCAAAGATAAAAATTTGTTTAAGAGTTCCCATCCATTTTATGGGGTTGTAACCCCGAACCCTGTCAAAATACGTAAAATTTGTGTGCCCCATTGAACTCAGCACACTTTAATTAATTTGTATACCAATTTTCATAATTTTTTATCGATTGGTTCAAAAATTATACACTCTCAAAGTTGAAGTTTGTTGTAAGAAAATTATTAACGAATTTTGTCTTGGAGATTTCAGGGGATTCCGTATGACGACAGGGGGAACCCCCTGTGACGTCATAGTTCCCACGGGGATTTCCCCGTTTTTAATAGGCAAAAGGGTAGATTTTTGTCGAACTTTAAAAATTCATAACTCGGGAATGGTTTAAGATATCGGGCTGAAATTTGGACAGGATACTCTTGAAACCTTTGGGTGTCGATTGGTAATTTGGATAACTAATTTATTAAACCAGGGGTATTAAAAATGTTGAGGTAAAATTAAAGTGGTGTAACTTTTGAACCGTTTGAGATATGGGGATGAAATTTGGACAGTATACTTTTGGGACCTTTGTGCGTCGATTGGTTATTTGAACAATTAATTAAACCAGGGGTATGCAAAATGTTGGGGTAAAGTTGAAGTGGTGTAAATTTTCAACCGTTTGAAGTATAGGGACAAAATATATACCAGTGCTATTAAAAATGTTACCAAAAAAATGTATAGTGATATAATTTTTGAACAGTTTGAGTATACAGGTGACACTGAAAAACGGGCCACTCAAAATATTTTTTTATTTATAATTATTTTTTGCACATTTGTAAACTAGAGTTCGGGGCTTACAAATTATGGTATTTGGCATGATGGTAGCGCTTCCGGTTTAACCGGAAATGACACTAACTTCCATATTTCAAATGGGACATTCTATATATTTTTATTTATTTGGAGTCTACGTAAAATTACGAATTCAACAATAAGTTTGAATTATTAATTAATTTGTTAATTATTTAGATCAGTTTCTGAAAAATAAAAATAGTCCTCCCTCTAAACGGCGTCCATGCTACGCGCAATTATATTCTAAACCAGTGGCTCTCAACCTTTTTGGGATCACGGAACACTTTTAAGTGGTCTCGATTTTGGCGGAACACCATTATCATAAAATTTGTAAATCTAATGTAAATCACACAAAATAATTGGAAGATTAATATTTAATTGAAATAAAGATATATATTACATGGTAACTTATTTTAATGAGAAATTTGCGCTTGACGACCTTTACAAATTTCCTCAAGGTTGGGTCTTATGTAAGAGAGCGCTACTCTCATTTCTTCTTCTAAATTGGTAAGTCTTTCTCTTTTTTTGCTTTTAATATTTGTTAGAGTTGAAAATCCAAGTTCGCACAGATAGGACGTCGAAAAGAGCAACAAGATATTCAACGCTCGTTTTGCAATAAATGGATGTTCATTCTCGATGGAAATCCAAAACCTTTCCACTCCTTCTTCTTTGAATTTTAGTTGTAATGTTCGATCCGTTGATATATTAATAAACTCATCTGCTTCCTGAATAGAAAAATCTTGGTTCATTATATCAAATTCACCAAATGGATTTCGCGCCCAATCAAAGTCTTCAATATTAAGAGATGGAAAGTAATGAGTTATTTTGTCTTGCAATATTGACAAATGCTCTGCCACATTTGAAATCATTTCATTAATGTTAACAATATTTTCCGTTGCTAATAACGGAAACATATCAAATTTGCGATTTTGAGCAATACGATTTTTCCAAAGCAAAAGCTTTTTCTGGAAAGCTAGCAATTTGTCTGTGGATGTCAGAATATTTTCATTTTTTCCTTGAAGAGATGTATTGACTGAATTTAAGTAGCTGAAGATATCGGCTAAATATGCTAGCTTAGTACACCATGCATCATTTTCCAAATATTTTACGTATACATCATTACCCTCTTGTCTAAAAAAAACTAGCAATTCCTGTTTCAACTCATGAACTCGGGTTAGCACTTTTCCTCTTGAGAGCCACCTCACTTCAGAGTGCAAAAGCAAACATTCATATTTGGATTCCATGGTGTTACAAAGTTGTTTGAACATACGGGTTTTTAATGGTCTCGATTTAATATAATTCACCATATGTACGACTTGTTCCAAAACAGACTTTAAGTTTGCTGGTAGACTCTTCGAAATCAAAGATTCCCTGTGCAGAAAGCAGTGAGTAGAGACTATATTTGAATTTATTGCTTTAACTCGACTACAAAATCCCTTAATACTGCCACGCATGGCTGGAGCTCCATCAGTACAGATTCCTGCGCAATTTTCCCAGGATAATTTCCATTCTTCCAAATAAGATGATACTGAATTAAATATGTCTTCTCCAGTTGCGTGACCAATAAGTTCCTTGCAGAATAAAAACTGATTTATTATTTCAGTGTCGTCAACAAAGCGAATAAATCCGATTAATTGGGCTTTGCCACTTATGTCAGTGGATTCGTCAATTTGCAGCGCAAAATTTTTTGTACTTAATTTCGCCGTCACTGCGTTCTCTATAAAACCTGACATATCTATAATTCTTCTTTTTATCGTATCGTCCGAAACGGGAATTTTTAGGACGTCTCGCTGCGCTTCATTGCCAAACATAATCTTAACAATTTCTAAACATGCGGGCAAAATTAGCGATTCTGCAATATCATGCGGCTTTTGCTTCAAT
This sequence comes from Harpalus rufipes, assembly GCA_951394225.1. Lineage (NCBI taxonomy): Eukaryota > Metazoa > Arthropoda > Insecta > Coleoptera > Carabidae > Harpalus > Harpalus rufipes. The sequence continues at coordinate 52,032,201 of OX596280.1, forward strand.
GCAATTAGTTCTGCCACTTTATAAGAAGCGATTTGCGCTTTATCCGAAATTGTAACGCTCTTTCGAAAGCATGTTGCTTGCACTTCTTGATTTTTCAGCAATCTTTCGAAATAATCTTTACCTTTCGAAGTTAGACAAGAATGTTTTGTTGAAAGGTGTCGCTGTAACTTAGCTGGGACCATTGCACTGTTAGCCAATTTTTCACCACATACAATACATCTCGGAATAGGAACATCTTGACTACCGCTCCATGTAAAACCAAACTTCAGATATTCTTCCGAATAATGCCGAACTGATTCGGATATCTTTTTACGTTTATTTTCGGCATTTTTGTTGCCTTGCATATCTCCTTCAATTGAAGAAGACCTGCTTGTACTCGCCCCAACATTAACCTCACTTTCAGTCTTTCTTTTCAAAAATTTGTCCATATTTCAGATTTAAAAGTCTTGTATAAATGCTAAAATAAGCAACTAAAAAAGATAAGAATACTGTTAAAACTACACAACTTGCATTTCATCTTACCAATTTCCAACAATATAAAATATATATATACAATAAAAAACACACTCACGAAAACTAGATATTTATATTAAATTATGGCTGAACCGCAGATCGAAATTGCGCTTTTGTTATTTACGTACGAAGAAAGAGAAACAGCACGAAATCAACACTACGTAGCGCTCCCTGCGTTATCGAGTACACTAGAAATTTAGTGGTATTCCCCGGAGTAACTCCAAACGACGTAACTGCGTCGTTCGATAATTACACTGTTAATATTATTGACTGTTCCGCGAAAATTTAGAATAATATTGAATATTTTTGCTAAATTTCAAATAATTAACAAAACTATGTAGTATTTATTTTATAGTAATAAAAAAATTTACTGTTTCTTATTATATTATATTCAAAATTTTCGCGGAACACCTGGGACAGCTTCGCGGAACACCAGTGTTCCGCGGAACGGCGGTTGAGAACCACTGTAACTGTTGTATTGAACATGTACCACACACAACAACAGACCATCTGGCATTCTATTTATAGAATTCTATATTTATACCATTCTAACTCTTATCAACATTCGTCCCTTCACGCGAATCTGGAGAACCGGTTTAGATTCCGACCGACGCCAAATATTTTAGACAAAGGGTCTATTCAAGGTAGCATTGTAAGTCAATATGTGAATTATCCGGTAGTCAGAGTAATGAGGGCAAGAAATAAAAATCTGATGTGGCCAACACAATACCTTCCGTTTAATATTTACCTCCCGCTACCCTTGGTAAGGGAGGTATAGGGATCGTGCTAAAAATCGCATATCGAGATTTTGGTAAATGACCACGTTTTAAGGTCCCTACAATCCATTTTTAACATTTTCACGATGATGTCTGTGTGTATGTATATATATATGTGTGTGTGTGTAGATACTCTTTACGCTCTAACCCAAATACTATCATTCAGAATGTTGTAAAACCATGTATTTCTACGTTATTCTAATATGGAAAGAACTGATTAGATTTTGGTGGCAATCGGATAACCGGAAATGGAAATGGTAGTTTACTTTAAGCTCAAGAAAGTTTTTCTTAAAAAAATACCTTTAAATGTAATTTTTTCTCAATTGGTTATTAAAAAAATTAAAGATTATTCCATTTTCCGCAAGTTTGCTTTAATACTTTTTCTATAATATATTATATTTTATGGATAAATTTATAAATTATTTAAATAGGTAAATGGCGGGAGGTATTGTGTTGGTCACATCAGATTTTTTATTCATGTAAATACTTAAAATTAAATTTAAATACCAGGGTTCGATCCCGACCGACGCCAAATGTTTCGAATTTTAAATGGCGCAAAAATGACCCCTGTGGTGCACTTTGCACGCCAGCAATGAATATAGGTAAGTATACTAATAAAATAAATTTATCATCACGGTCTGCTAATCTGCTTTGTACACAGATTTCGTTAACGATGATGACATATTTGTACCGTGCGGGCGTTTACCAAGTGCACCCCACAATCACTTATTGCTGGCGTGGAGAGTGCACTAAGGGGTCATTTTTGTGCCATTTAAAATTCGAAATATTTGGTGTCGGTCGGGATCAACCTGGTATTTAAACTTAATTTTAACTATTTACATGACTAAAAATTAAATTACACGAGAGGTACTGTGTTGGTCGCATCAGATTTTTATTTCTTGTCCCTCATCACTCTTGACTATCGAATAATTCACATATTTGACTTACAATGCCTCCTTGAATAGACCCTTTTGTCAATCAAAGAGTATATCAAGGCTGAATATTTCACCTATAACCGTGAACCATATTGCACTAATGTACAGGGTGTTATATTTTAATGGACCCAGCAAATATCTCGCTTATTTATTAAGTTAGTAATTTCTTTTATATAACATGATTTATACAGCAACATGTAAGCTACTTGATGACGGATGTACATTCATGATACCACTTCCGGTTTATTAGTAATTAATATCAACTTTGAAATTTCAAATGGAACATACTATATTTTTTTACAAATTAGAAAAGTACATCAAATTTGCTTTACAATCATGTAAAATAATCCATATGTTACATTATTAAAAAGTAGAATGGCGGGCACTTTTTTATTCACCTAGTCGAAAAGAGAATAGTGAGCCATGCCATGACTATGGCTTGAAATGAAACAATTAACTAAAACAATTGTAACACGGTAAATATCAACCTGTAAATAATAATAATAGTTACAATTGTTTTAGTTCATTGTTTTATTTCAAGCCACAGTCATGGGTCATTATTCTCTTTTCGACTAGGTGTATAAAAAAGTGCCCGCCATTTTACTTTCTAATAATGTAACATATGGATTATTTTACATGATTGTAAAGCAAATTTGATGTACTTTTCTAATTTGTAAAAAATATAGTATGTTCCATTTGAAATTTCAAAGTTGATATTAATTACTAATAATCCGGAAGTGATATCATGAATGTATATTCGTCATCAAGTAGCTTACATGTTGCTGTATAAATCGTGTTATATAAAAGAAATTACTAACTTACTAAATAAGCGAGATATTTGCTGGGTCCACTAAAACATAACACCCTGTATAGATATAACTTTACAATAGGAGAGGCATAACAACCACAGAGTCTTGGGCCCAAAATTAAACGTTTTAATCAAATTTACGTACATACCCTTAGCAAGGGTAGCGGGAGTTAAAAAAATAATTTTATTTTTTAACTTATAAATTAAATCAATAAAAAATGTAAAAAGAATTTAATTTTAATTCTGAACAAATTTGCACCGTATAGTTTTTCCCTTAAAATGAACAGAAGAGCAGGAAATTACATAAAGTTAATATATGTTAAATTTCTAGGTTCACCCCTACCCACCGTCACCCGGAATATTAAATTCCGGAGCTAAGCAACTACGTCCCAACCCCAAATTTATTCGTACTCTCTCAAAAAGATATATTAAAACAGCAAGAAATAAATTTTTAGATTACAAAAGTTAAGACTATATTTGGGCAATTTTTATTTTAATTAGAGACGTTAATATTAAAAGTTGAAAATGTTTCCAACCATTATTTACAACCGAGGGCGAATTCGTGTTACACATTATTAAATATGTGTTTACTCTGTAGCAATGAAACGGACAATAATTTATTTAAAATTGTTATATAATTGCAATTAGAGCCAAAAATATTAAAAGTTAAAAATGTTTCCAAACCATTATTTACATCCGGGGACGAATATATAAATATTGTATTATTTACTATTGGAACTAAAAAAATTAGCACGTGTCTGTTGTCATATATTTACCAGTAGATTATTGTTAAAATGATAAATTTACGTAACAACATATTTAAATCCAGTACACTTTATTAATACATAAAATAAAAAAATGCCCAAATATGGTCTTATTTATTGTAACCAAAAAATATATTTTTATTGCTGTTAATATATTTATTATAGAGGGTATATACATTTGGAGTTGGGCTCGTAAAATATACAGAGATCAACAATCAGATTAATAACTTATAACAACTTAATCAACATTAAATAGATTGAAATTTAACCAAATACATAAAAATAAGCACAATTCTTTATTAATATATAACTAGGTCACATAATATTTATTGAAACTATTTATTAACACAAATTGTTTCAATATTCGTAGACATATAAATATAAAGGAAAATTTTGAATTTAGACTCACCATTCAAAACGAAATTCTGCAAACATGCATAAAACCGTTCAACCAAAATCATGTGTTTCTTAAAAAAATTCAGCTTGAAATATGTTGAATTCCGGTTCGGCAGGACTTCAAAAACTATATCACGATAATAATAAAGGCATAATAATAATAATAATTATCATATTTCTGGCATTGTTTCACCAGTTTTTCCTTCTATATCAGTTTTTGTATCTCGGAGCACGTGTCTGCATCATTGTTCATTGCCATTACGTAGCGTCCTTTCCCAGAATTCACTGCTTTGAGGAAGAAGGCTAGGATTGGCCGAAATAGATACGTGGGGGTCACGTGGTTCAACAACAAATTCATTTGAAATTTATAAAATGTATTTATTTCAGAAAAAAGGAAAATGAATTTATTTTTATGTTTTTGTAATGTGCGATACTAATTATGAATTTGTTGTATATTAATATGTTACAATATGCTATTTTAAAATATCTGTAATTTTATGGCAGGCAGGAAATTGAATAAAATACCGGTTAATATTTTTTGTTTGAAAATCGGTTTTCAAAGATAGTTTAATAGTTGCCAAACCGGTTATTCTAACCGGGTGTTAAGCCTGCTAAATTAACTGGTTTATGGTAATTTTTTTGAGTTAGGTTTACACTAAAATTCTTAGTTCATCCTCTCCGGAAAAAAATTAAAAAGTTGGTAGGACCCCATTACAAATTTTATTATTTATTAATTCAACTTTAATTTATCGAAATAGAAAGGCGGCTTCTATGGGATTGACATTTGATAAACAAAACATTTAGTTTTGTAAAAAAAAAAACGTTGAAAAGATATATTAAATACGAGCCCAACCCCAAATGTATTCGTACCCTATTAAAAAAATATATTAACAGCAAGAATAAATACATTTTTACCTCTCGCTAAGAGAGGTATTGGATTCATGCTAAAAATCGCATATCCAGATTTTATTGAATAAGCACGATTTAAGGTCCTTAGAATCCGATTTTAACATTTTTACAATGATGTCTGTGTGTATGTGTGTATGTGTGCGAATGATTTAACCGAATTTTATTGTTAAAATGATAAATGAACGACTAATATTTATTATATAGCAATTAAATAATGAAAGTAGAAAAACTATATTTTCAAAGGTCGTTGACCCCGTTTAGGGTTAATAACCCCAAAACTAAGGGGCGGCAACTTTTCTACCATACATATTTCGATTTTACGGACTTTTTTACATATGTCCACCAAATTTCATCCAAATCGATGAGGGACCCATTTTTGCTATAAAGCGGCAAAGATAAAAATTTGTTTAAGAGTTCCCATCCATTTTATGGGGTTGTAACCCCGAACCCTGTCAAAATACGTAAAAATTGTGTGCCCCATTGAACTCAGCACACTTTAATTAGTTTGTATACCAATTTTCATAATTTTTTAACGATTGGTTCAAAAATTATACACTCTCAAAGTTGAAGTTTGTTGTAAGAAAATTATTAACGAATTTTGTCTTGGAGATTTCAGGGGATTCCGTATGACGACAGGGGGAACCCCCTGTGACGTCATAGTTCCCACGGGGATTTCCCCGTTTTTAATAGGCAAAAGGGTAGATTTTTGTCCAACTTTAAAAATTCATAACTCGGGAACAGTTTAAGATATCGGGATGAAATTTGGAGAGGATACTTTTGGGACCTTTGGGCGTCGATTGGTAATTTGGATAATTAATTTATTAAACCAGGGGTATTAAAAATGTTGAGGTAAAATTAAAGTGGTGTAACTTTTGAACCGTTTGAGATATGGGGATGAAATTTGGACAGTATACTTTTGGGACCTTTGGGCGTCGATTGGTTATTTGAACAATTTATTAAACCAGGGGTATGCAAAATGTTGGGGTGAAGTTGAAGTGGTGTAAATTTTGAACCGTTTGAAGTATAGGGACAAAATATATACCAGTGGTATTAGAAATAATGCCAAAAAATTTATAGTGATATAATTTTTGAATAGTTTGAGTATACAGGGTGATACTGAAAAACGGGCCACTCAAAATATTTTTTTATTTATAATTATTTTTTGCATATTTGTAAACTAGAGTTCGGGGCTTACAAATTATGGTATTTGGCATGATGGTAGCGCTTCCGGTTTAACCGGAAATGACACTAACTTCCATATTTCAAATGGGACATTCTATATATTTTTATTTATTTGGAATCTACGTACAATTACGAATTCAACAATATGTTTGAATTATTAATTAATTTGTTAATTATTTACATCAGTTTCTGAAAAAATAAAAATAGTTGACCCCTCCTAGCCCTTCCCCTAAACGGCGCCCATGTTACGCGCAATTATATTCTGAACTGTTGTATTGAAAATGTACCACACACAACATCAGACCATCTGGCATTCTATTTATAGAATTCTATATTTATACTATTCTAACTCTTATCAGCATTTTATTAAATGATGATATATTTGTACCGTGTGGGCGTTGGCGTTGACCCTGGCGTCACTTCACGCGAATCTGGAGAACCGGTTTCGATTCCGACCAACGCCAAATATTTTAGACAAAAGGGTCTATTCAATGTGGCATTGTAAGTCAATATGTGAATTATCCGGTAGTCAGAGTGATGGCAAGAAATAAAAATCTGATGTGGCCAACACAATACCTCCCGTTTAATTTTTACCTCCCGCTACCCTTGGTAAAGGAGGTATAGGGATCGTGCTAAAAATCGCATATCGAGATTTTGGTAAATGACCACGTTTTAAGGTCCCTAGAATCCATTTTTAACATTTTCACGATGATTCCTGTGTGTATGTATATGTGTGTGTGTGGATGTGTGTGTGTGTGGATGTGTGTGTGTGTGTGTGGATGTGTGTGTGTGTGGATGTGTGTGTGTGTGTGGATGTGTGTGTGTGAGGTTGTTGGAGACACGATTTCTCAAATTTTATAAAACTAAAGACCTGTTTGACTACGGATTCCTCAATCTAACAGTAATGGGAAGAGTTGAATAGGTTCTGATAACAATTAAACAACCGAAAGTGGTAGTTTCTAAAAAAAAAAATTCTAAATATTATTTTTTGAAAATTTGTTACTACAAATATTAAAGATAATTAAATTCTCAATCTGGCACATTTAATTTTTTTATTATATCTCGTTTAGGTTTGGAGATAATAATTTGTTGTAATAAATCTCGTTGCCCGAAAAATTAAATTTTTGTAATTGAAAAATAAATGCAAAATGTCAGTGTCAGATTTTTCTCGGAGGTATGAGTACATTTAATATATATTATTGTATTATTAATTAAATATTTATTTAAATTTCAGGTATTACATATTACATATATCCTTAAAATTTACCGCTAATACCGTCAATGAATTTGAAGTATTTTGAACATATTCGAATAGTAGGAGAAACAATTTCAATTATTTGTGTGCATGTTAAATTCGTTACTTATAGGGCGCGAGCAGCCATGTGACTTTGTTGGACTTGGCAAGCAGATATGAGGATCCGTGTCAGAATGACGGCTAGTAGTTATTTACATAGATGTCAGAATTGTCATATGTCATAATTTTTCATTCAAAATTTCATAATATTCTGTTTATTTGTCATCCATTAGTATGGAATATACTTGTCGAGGAAAATAATCCACATGGATTTGGAAAATCATAATGTTTCGAATGAAAACTTATAATACTTGACACCTATGTATATTACTAGCTGTCATTCTGACACAGGCCCCCATATCTAATTGCTAAGGCCAACAAAATCACATAACTGCTCGCGCCCTATGAAAGATAAAATGAAAATGGCGAGAGGTATTGTGCTGGCCACAACAAATTTTTAGATTACAATAGTTGACTATATTTGGGCAATATTTTATTTTATGTATTAATAAAGTGTACTGGATTTAAATATGTTATTACCCAAATTTATCATTTTAACAATAATCTACGGACAAATATATGACAAAAGACGAGACCCAATTTTTTCGTTCCAACAGTAAATAATACTATATTTATGTTAGTATTATCTATAAAACTGAGGGTAAAGATAACTGAGAATATGCTCAATTAATTGCCATCTTAAATTTTATTACTTTAATAAAAAATATTTGCGAATTATTAAAGACGAAAACATTTGTCACATGCAGACAATGGTTTATTTGCAAATAAATTATTATTAAAAAATTATTAAAATTTTTATTATAAGCAATGTATTCAAGGTTTATACACTCTATTGATACACCATACAGTTTCCAGCATAAGTAAATATGTAGGAATATAGGTAAGATAATAAAAATATATATCATCACGGCATATTACCCATTGCTGGATGAGCCAGTCTGCTTTTTACACAGATGTCGGTAATAATGATAATATATTTGTACCGTGCGAGCGCATCACTTCACGCGAATCTGGGGAACCGGGTTCGATTCCGATCGACGCCAAATATTTTAGAATTATAAATGGTACAAAATTGACTCCTGTGGTGTACTCTCCACGCCAGCAATGAATACAGATAAGCATATAAATAAAATAAATATATCATCATGGCATTTTACCCATTGCTAGGTCTGCTAATCTGCTTTGTACACAGATTTCGTTAACGATGATGACATATTTGTACCGTGCGGGCAATTACCAGGTATTACCTCACGAGCACTTATTGCTGGCGTGGAAAGTGCATCACAAGGGTCATTTTTGTGCCATTTAAAATTCGAAACATTTGGCGTCGGTCTGGATCGAAGCTGGTATTTAAATTTAAGCATTTACATGAATAAAAATTAAATTACACGAGAGGTATTGTGTTGGCCATATCAGATTATTATTTCTTGCCCTCATGATTATCGGATAATTCACATATTTGACTTTCAATACCACTTTGAATAGACCCTTTTGTCGATCAAAGAGTATATCAAGGTTGAATATGAATTTGAATATATAGGCTGTCTTTACAATAGGGGGACATGGCTTAACCACAGATTGCTAGGCCTAAAATTATACGATTTAATTAAATTTATCTACATATACCTCCCTTAGCAATATATATAAATATTGTATTATTTACTATTGGAACTAAAAAATTAGCACGTGTCTGTTGTCATATATTTATCCGTAGATTATTGTTAAAATGATAAATGAACGACTAATAATGAAAGTAGAAAAACTATATTTTCAAAGGTCGTTGACCCCGTTTAGGGTTAATAACCCCAAAACTAAGGGGCGGCAACTTTTCTACCATACATATTTCGATTCTACGGACTTTTTTACATAAGCACACTAAGTTTCAACCAAATCTATGAACGACTAATATTTATTATACAGCAATTAAATAATGAAAGTAGAAAAACTATATTTTCAAAGGTCGTTGACCTCGTTTAGGGTTAATAACCCCAAAACTAAGGGGCGGCAACTTTTCTACCATACATATTTCGATCCTACGGACTTTTTTACATAAGCACACTAAGTTTCAACCAAAACTATGAACGACTAATATTTATTATACTGCAATTAAATAATGAAAGTAGAAAAACTATATTTTCAAAGGTCGTTGACCCCGTTTAGGGTTAATAACCCCAAAACTAAGGGGCGGCAACTTTTCTACCATACATATTTCGATTCTACGGACTTTTTTACATATGTCCACCAAATTTCATCCAAATCGATGAGGGACCCATTTTTGCTATAAAGCGGCAAAGATAAAAAATTGTTTAAGAGTTCCCATCCATTTTATGGGGTTGTAACCCCGAACCCTGTCAAAATACGTAAAAATTGTGTGCCCCATTGAACTCAGCACACTTTAATTAGTTTGTATACCAATTTTCATAATTTTCTAACGATTGGTTCAAAAATTATACACTCTCAAAGTTGAAATTTGTTGTAAGAAAATTATTAACGAATTTTGTCTTGGAGATTTCAGGGGATTCCGTATGACGACAGGGGGAACCCCCTGTGACGTCATAGTTCCCACGGGGATTTCCCCGTTTTTAATAGGCAAAAGGGTAGATTTTTGTCCAACTTTAAAAATTCATAACTCGGGAACGGTTTAGGATATCGGGATGAAATTTGGACAGGATACTTTTGGGCCCTTGGGCGTCGATTGGTAATTTGGATAATTAATTTATTAAACCAGGAGTATTAAAAATGTTGAGGTAAAATTAAAGTGGGGTAACTTTTGAACCGTTTGAGATATGGGGATGAAATTTGGACAGTATACTTTTGGGACCTTTGGGCGTCGATTGAATATTTGAACAATTAATTAAACCAGGGGTATGCAAAATGTTGGGGTAAAGTTGAAGTGGTGTAAATTTTGAACCGTTTGAAGTATAGGGACAAAATATATACGTGGTATTAAAAATGTTACCAAAAAAATGTATAGTGATATAATTTTTGAACAGTTTGAGTATACAGGTGACACTGAAAAACGGGCCACTCAAAATATTTTTTTATTTATAATTATTTTTTGCACATTTGTAAACTAGAGTTAGGGGCTTACAAATTATGGTATTTGACAAGATGGTAGCGCTTCCGGTTTAACCGGAAATGACACTAATCAATAAAAAATGCAAAAAGAATTTCAACAATTATAATTCTGAACAAATTTGTACCGTATAGTTTTTCCTTAAAATGAACAGAGGAGCAGGAAATTACATAAAATAAATATATGTTAAATTTCTAGGTTCACCCCTACCCACCGTCACCCGGAATATTAAATTCCGGATCTAATAAACTACGAGCCCAACCCCAAATTTAATCGTACTCTCTGAAGAAGATATATTAAAACAGCAAGAAGAAATAAATTTTTAGATTACAAAAGTTAAGACTATATTTGGGCAATTTTTATTTTATGTATATTATTATAATCGCAATTAGAGACAAAAGTATTAAAAGTTAAAAATGTTTCCAACCATTATTTACAACCGAGGGTGAATTCGTGTTACACATTATTAAATATGCGTTTACTCTGTAGCAATGAAACGGACAATAATTTATTTAAAATTGTTATATAATTGCAATTAGAGACAAAAATATTAAAAGCTAAAAATGCTTCCAAACCATTATTTACAACCGGGGGCGAATACATAAATATTGTATTATTTACTATTGGAACTAAAAAAAAATTACACGTGTCTGTTGTCATATATTTACCCGGAGATTATTGTTAAAATGATAAATTTACGTTACAACCAGGGCCGGATTTACGGTCCGCGGGGCCCCCAAGCAGATCACGTAGGTGGGGCTCCCCCAGATTAATTTGAACAAAACTCGATTCAGTTATACATTATACAGTTATATAATTATTAATTAATAATGTAATAAATTAATATTGAAACAAAAGTAATTAACTGCCATAAATACATTTATTGTTAAATGTTAATGAAAGAAAAAAAAGTTACAGACGGGCTCTTTATTACAAAAAAAAGGTTCAGCCTCAGCCTTGGGGGCCCCCAAGCACGTGCTTGTTTTGCTTGTATGTAAATCCGGCCCTGGTAACAACATATTTAAATCCAGTACACTTTATTAATACATAAAATAAAAAAATGCCCAAATATAGTCTTAATTATTGTAACCAAAAAAAAATATTTTTATTGCTGTTAATAAATTTATTTTAGGGGGTATATACATTTGGGGTTGGGCTCGTAAAATATACAGAGATCTATTTCAAAATCTGGATCCACAATGAGATTAATAATAACTTATAACAACTAAATCAACATTAAATGGATTGAAATTTAATCAAATACATAAAAATAAGCACAATTCTTCATTAATATAAAACTAGGTCACATAATATTCATTGAAACTATTTATTAACACAAATTGTTTCAATATTCGTAGACATATAAATATAAAGGAAAATTTTGCTATTCATGCATAATTCAATAAAATACCAAAAGAAAATTTTGAATTTAGACTCACCATTCAAAACGAAATTCTGCAAACATGCATAAAACCGTTCAACCAAAATCATGTGTTTCTTAAAAAAATTCAGCTTGAAATATGTTGAATTCCGGTTCGGCAGGACTTCAAAAACTATATCACGATAATAATAAAGACATAACAACAATTATTATCATATTTCTGGCATTGTTTCATCAGTTTTTCCTTCTATATCAGTTTTTGTATCTCGGAGCACGTGTCTGCATCATTGTTCATTGCCATTACGTAGCGTCCTTTCCCAGAATTCAATGCTTTGAGGAAGAAGGCTAGGATTGGCCGAAATAGATGGGTCGTGGTCACGTGGTTCAACAACAAATTAATTTGAAATTTATAAAATGTATTTATTTCAGAAAAAAGGAAAATGAATTTATTTTTATGTTTTTGTAATTTACGATACTAATTATGAATTTGTTGTATATCAATATGTTACAATAAGCTATTTTAAAATATCTGTATTTTTATGGCAGGCAGGAAATTGAATAAAATACCGGTTAACAATTTTTGTTTGAAAATCGGTTTTCAAAGATGGTTTAATAGTTGCCAAACCGGTTATTAAAACCGGGTGTTAAGCCTGCTAAATTAACTGGTTTATGGTATTTTTTTTGAGTTGGGTTTACACTAAAATTCTTAGTTCGTCCTCTACTTCCGGAAAAAAAAAAATGGTATTACAAATTTTATTATTTAAAATTCAACTGTTTAATTTCTCGAAATAGAAAGGCGGTTTGTATGGGATTGACATTTGATAAACAAAACAATTAATTTTCTAAAAAATCGTTGAAAAGATATATTAAATACGAGCCCAACCCCAAATGTATTCGTACCCTCAATTATAATGGTTTAGACTGTATTTGGGCAATTTTTTATTTTATGTATTAATAAAGTGTATTGGATTTAAATATGTTATTACCTAAATTTACCATTTTAACAATAATCTACTGGCAAATATATGACAAAAGACAAGTCCCATTTTTTTTCGTTCCAACAGTAAATAATACAATATTTATGTTAGTATTATCTATAAAACTGAGGGTAAAGGTAACTGCCAATATGCTCAATTAATTGCCATCTTAAATTTTATTACTTTAATAAAAAATATTTGCGAATTATTCAAGACGAAAACATTTGTCACATGCAGACAATGGTTTATTTGCAAATAAATTATTATTAAACCTAAGAAATTTTATTATAAGCAATGTATTCGTTCTATATATTCTATTAATACACCATACAGTTTCCAGCATAAGTAAATATGTAGGAATATAGGTAATATATAATAAAAATATATATCATCACGGCATATTACACATTGCTGGGTGAACCAATCTGCTTTGTACACAGTTGTCGGTAATAATGATGAAATATTTGTACCAGGCGTCACTTTACACGAATCTGGGGAACCGGGTTCGATTCCGATCGACACCAAATATTTTAGAATTTTAAATGGCACAAAATTGACCCCTGTGATTCACTCTCCACGTTAGCAATTAATATAGGTAAGTATAAATAAGAGAAATATATCATCACGGCATATTACCCATTGCTGGGTGTGCCAATCTGCTATGTACACAGATTTCGGTAACGATGAAGACATATTTGTACCGTGCGGGCGTTTACCAGGAGTCATGAGAACTTATTGCTGGCGTGGAGAGTGCACCACAGGGGTAATTTTTGTGCCATTTAAAATTTTAAATATTTGTCGTCGGTCGGGATCGAATCCGGTATTTAAATTCAATTTTAAGTATTTACATGAATAAATTTAAATTAAACGGGAGGTATTGTGTTGGCGACATCAGATTTTTAAATATGCGTTTACTGTGTAACAATGAAAAGGACAATAATGTAGTTAAACTTGTTATATATTTGCAATTACAGACATTAATATTAAAAATGTTTCCAAACTATTATTTACAATCGGGGGCGAATTCGTGTTATACATTATTAAATATGCTATAAATCTGCAACATTGAAACGGACAATATTTAAAATCGTTGTATAATCGCAATTAGAGACATTAATATAAAAAGTTAAAAATATTTCCAAACCAAATAAACTAATTGTATATGGGGTTAAAATAATATTAGAGGGGCTCTACTTAAACAAAATGTTTGTTTTAAATGGACCACCGTTGCTATCTCGAGAACTATAAGAGCTCAAAGAAGGTTAAATGGGTAAACAATTTATATTTTAAGCCGTGTCCACACTGAAACGAACGTTGTTAGCTAAAAGAGTTTGCTAACATGTACGTTAACAAATTACTTAAGCAGTTGTAGAATGTACTAACATTTTGCGACGTTATAACAATGCTCGCTAACAAAAACTTATGTTCCAGGAATAGGCGGTAAAACTTCAAAGTATTAAATGTTGATGCAAGTCTTGTGAACATAAAATGTATATTTTGTCTATAAAATTAAGTAGTGAATATTTTTTCTGGAAATGAGTGTCCTGGCGAGGAAGTTTAGGCCCAATTAAATTTATTAAATATTAAAAATTTGATGGTTACATTCATATGAAAACTTTAAAGCCACTGCCGTCTTCCATTTACAAATTTAACAAAAGGAAAACTTTTCTTTCTTCTCTGAAAACTTCCTGCTTCCCTAATTATTTAGGTAAAAAAGTTTCAAATAAAAGATGTAGAGCATAAAATTCTGCTTCTTAATCAATAAACAAAATTCATTTTCTTTGTTTTTTTTTTTGAGGCAGAAATTAGGTATGAAAATATCGAAAATCACCTTAAAAGTATCATAGTTTTTTTACCTAAAATAATTACGAAAGCAGGAAATTATTAAAGGCAGATTTTATATGTTAAAGTCCTATGTTCGGCTGTGCCGGTCACTGCCCTGTATGTTAACTAATGTTATTGCCAACAATTATTCACGAACTATGTTGTTGAACATTTGTTCGCTAACAATGTTCGTTTCAATGTGAACCCGGCTTTTAAATATTTAACACCTGATATTATAATTTGATTACGTAGGGGTAATAGAATATCCATATAAATTGTTTGTATACATTATACATACAGAGAAACAATATATTCAACAAGGTATAAAAAAAGCAAAACCTCATAAGCGTCTCATTTATAAAACGCATCTCCCTTGAAAAATATGATGTAACTTACCATCTGATAACATATTTTCAACACAGGTGCCTTCGTCTAAATTCTAAATAGACTCGTATATGTATAAATGTTCATATTCCACTTTAAATATTTGTTTAAATATTAATATTTCCTGTACAGATATATACGTCCATTCGCTCCAAAGTCTCGCAAGACTCTAAGTTGTGCCAAGGCGTACCAGTCTGCCACTTTAATCAAGTTACGGTCTGCTGACGGCAACACAAATTAATGTAAAATAAAATAAAATAATATTTTTAAAGATTTATAAATATAATATATAAATGTATAAAGTGTAAAAATATTATTTTAAGAAAATAAAAATAAAATAGTGGAACCTAAACAATGTATGAATGTACCTATGGAATTTTATACTTAGGGGAGGCAAATATAGTCGGCTTAAGACCATTTCCACCGATTATGGTAATAAATCTGTGCGTACTATTAGAGCATTTTTCGAAGGTCATAACTAGACTATTTTATATATTGAGTTAAAATTATATTAGAGGGGGCTGTACCACAAGATGTTTATTTTAAATGAGCCACCATTGTTATCACGACCATTATAAGAGCTACAAAGAAAGTTAAATGGACAAACTGTGTATATTTTACTAAGTATTGCAATGAACAGAAAAAAAATGTATAAAAAATAATTTATATATACTGGTAACACAATTTACACAAAAATTTAACTATGTTTAAAAGAGAATTCAACTAACTATAATAATAGATACTGGTAACACAATTTAACCCTGTTTATTTTCTAAAAAAAATTAACGATGTTTAAAAGTGAATTCAAGTAACTAAAATAATATATATATTAGTAACACAATTTGACCCTGTTTATTTACTAAAATAGTTTACTTATGTTTCAAAGTTAATTCGACTAACTATAATAATACGTACTGGGCCACATTATTTGACCTTGTTTATTTCCTAAAATAGTTTACCTATGTTTCAAAGTTAATTCGACTAACTATAATAATACGTACTGGGCCACATTATTTGACTTATTTATTTACTAAAATAGTTTATCTATGTTTCAAAGTTAATTCGACTAACTATAATAATACGTACTGGGCCACATTATTTGACCTTGTTTATTTACTAAAAAAGTTTACCTATGTTTCAAAGTTAATTCGACTAACTATAACAATACGTACTGGGCCACATTATTTGACTTATTTATTTACTAAAATAGTTTACCTATGTTTAAAAGGTAATTCGACTAACTATAATAATACGTACTGGGCCACATTATTTGACTTATTTATTTACTAAAATAGTTTACCTATGTTTAAAAGGTAATTCGACTAACTATAATAATACGTACTGGGCCACATTATTTGACCTTGTTTATTTACTAAAATAGTTTACCTATGTTTCAAAGTTAATTCGACTAACTATAACAATACGTACTGGGCCACATTATTTGACCTTGTTTATTTCCTAAAATAGTTTATCTATGTTTCAAAGTTAATTCGACTAACTATAATAATACGTACTGGGCCACATTATTTGACCTTGTTTATTTACTAAAAAAGTTTACCTATGTTTCAAAGTTAATTCGACTAACTATAACAATACGTACTGGGCCACATTATTTGACTTATTTATTTACTAAAATAGTTTACCTATGTTTAAAAGGTAATTCGACTAACTATAATAATACGTACTGGGCCACATTATTTGACTTATTTATTTACTAAAATAGTTTACCTATGTTTAAAAGGTAATTCGACTAACTATAACAATACGTACTGGGCCACATTATTTGACTTATTTATTTACTAAAATAGTTTACCTATGTTTAAAAGGTAATTCGACTAACTATAACAATACGTACTGGGCCACATTATTTGACTTATTTATTTACTAAAATAGTTTACCTATGTTTCAAAGTTAATTCGACTAACTATAACAATACGTACTGGGCAACATTATTTGACCTTGTTTATTTACTAAAAAAGTTTACCTATGTTTCAAAGTTAATTCGACTAACTATAACAATACGTACTGGGCCACATTATTTGACTTATTTATTTACTAAAATAGTTTACCTATGTTTAAAAGGTAATTCGACTAACTATAATAATACGTACTGGGCCACATTATTTGACTTATTTATTTACTAAAATAGTTTATCTATGTTTAAAAGGTAATTCGACTAACTATAATAATACGTACTGGGCCACATTATTTGACCTTGTTTATTTCCTAAAATAGTTTACCTATGTTTCAAAGTTAATTCGAGTAACTATAATAATACGTACTGGGCCACATTATTTGACTTATTTATTTACTAAAATAGTTTACCTATGTTTAAAAGGTAATTCGACTAACTATAATAATACGTACTGGGCCACATTATTTGACTTATTTATTTACTAAAATAGTTTATCTATGTTTAAAAGGTAATTCGACTAACTATAATAATACGTACTGGGCCACATTATTTGACTTATTTATTTACTAAAATAGTTTACCTATGTTTAAAAGGTAATTCGACTAACTATAATAATACGTACTGGGCCACATTATTTGACCTTGTTTATTTCCTAAAATAGTTTACCTATGTTTCAAAGTTAATTCGAGTAACTATAATAATACGTACTGGGCCACATTATTTGACTTATTTATTTACTAAAATAGTTTACCTATGTTTAAAAGGTAATTCGACTAACTATAATAATACGTACTGGGCCACATTATTTGACTTATTTATTTACTAAAATAGTTTATCTATGTTTAAAAGGTAATTCGACTAACTATAATAATACGTACTGGGCCACATTATTTGACTTATTTATTTACTAAAATAGTTTACCTATGTTTAAAAGGTAATTCGACTAACTATAATAATACGTACTGGGCCACATTATTTGACCTTGTTTATTTACTAAAATAGTTTACCTATGTTTCAAAGTTAATTCGACTAACTATAATAATACGTACTGGGCCACATTATTTGACTTATTGATTTACTAAAATAGTTTACCTATGTTTCAAAGTTAATTCGACTAACTATAACAATACGTACTGGGCAACATTATTTGACCTTGTTTATTTACTAAAAAAGTTTACCTATGTTTCAAAGTTAATTCGACTAACTATAACAATACGTACTGGGCCACATTATTTGACCTTGTTTATTTACTAAAATAGTTTACCTATGTTTCAAAGTTAATTCGACTAACTATAACAATACGTACTGGGCAACATTATTTGACCTTAATTATTTACTAAAAAAGTTTACCTATGTTTCAAAGTTAATTCGACTAACTATAATAATACGTACTGGGCCACATTATTTGACCTTGTTTATTTCCTAAAATAGTTTACCTATGTTTCAAAGTTAATTCGACTAACTATAATAATACGTACTGGACCACATTTTTTGACCATGTTTATTTACTAAAATAGTTTACCTATGTTTAAAAGGTAATTCGACTAACTATAATAATACGTACTGGGCCACATTATTTGACCTTGTTTATTTACTAAAATAGTTTACCTATGTTTCAAAGTTAATTCGACTAACTATAACAATACGTACTGGGCAACATTATTTGACCTTGTTTATTTACTAAAAAAGTTTACCTATGTTTCAAAGTTAATTCGACTAACTATAACAATACGTACTGGGCCACATTATTTGACTTATTTATTTACTAAAATAGTTTACCTATGTTTCAAAGTTAATTCGACTAACTATAACAATACGTACTGGGCCAAATTATTTGACCTTGTTTATTTACTAAAATAGTTTACCTATGTTTCAAAGGTAATTCGACTAACTATAATAATACGTACTGGGCCACATTATTTGACTTATTTATTTACTAAAATAGTTTACCTATGTTTCAAAGTTAATTCGAGTAACTATAATAATACGTACTGGGCCACATTATTTGACTTATTTATTTACTAAAATAGTTTACCTATGTTTAAAAGGTAATTCGACTAACTATAATAATACGTACTGGGCCACATTATTTGACTTATTTATTTACTAAAATAGTTTATCTATGTTTAAAAGGTAATTCGACTAACTATAATAATACGTACTGGGCCACATTATTTGACTTATTGATTTACTAAAATAGTTTACCTATGTTTAAAAGGTAATTCGACTAACTATAATAATACGTACTGGGCCACATTATTTGACTTATTTATTTACTAAAATAGTTTACCTATGTTTAAAAGGTAATTCGACTAACTATAATAATACGTACTGGGCCACATTATTTGACTTATTTATTTACTAAAATAGTTTACCTATGTTTCAAAGTTAATTCGAGTAACTATAATAATACGTACTGGGCCACATTATTTGACTTATTTATTTACTAAAATAGTTTACCTATGTTTAAAAGGTAATTCGACTAACTATAATAATACGTACTGGGCCACATTATTTGACCTTGTTTATTTACTAAAATAGTTTACCTATGTTTCAAAGTTAATTCGACTAACTATAATAATACGTACTGGGCCACATTATTTGACTTATTTATTTACTAAAATAGTTTATCTATGTTTAAAAGGTAATTCGACTAACTATAATAATACGTACTGGGCCACATTATTTGACTTATTGATTTACTAAAATAGTTTACCTATGTTTAAAAGGTAATTCGACTAACTATAATAATACGTACTGGGCCACATTATTTGACTTATTTATTTACTAAAATAGTTTACCTATGTTTAAAAGGTAATTCGACTAACTATAATAATACGTACTGGGCCACATTATTTGACTTATTTATTTACTAAAATAGTTTACCTATGTTTCAAAGTTAATTCGAGTAACTATAATAATACGTACTGGGCCACATTATTTGACTTATTTATTTACTAAAATAGTTTACCTATGTTTAAAAGGTAATTCGACTAACTATAATAATACGTACTGGGCCACATTATTTGACCTTGTTTATTTACTAAAATAGTTTACCTATGTTTCAAAGTTAATTCGACTAACTATAATAATACGTACTGGGCCACATTATTTGACTTATTTATTTACTAAAATAGTTTACCTATGTTTCAAAGTTAATTCGACTAACTATAACAATACGTACTGGGCCACATTATTTGACCTTGTTTATTTACTAAAATAGTTTACCTATGTTTCAAAGTTAATTCGACTAACTATAACAATACGTACTGGGCCACATTATTTGACTTATTTATTTAGTAAAATAGTTTATCTATGTTTAAAAGGTAATTCGACTAACTATAATAATACGTACTGGGCCACATTATTTGACTTATTTATTTACTAAAATAGTTTACCTATGTTTCAAAGTTAATTCGAGTAACTATAATAATACGTACTGGGCCACATTATTTGACTTATTTATTTACTAAAATAGTTTACCTATGTTTAAAAGGTAATTCGACTAACTATAATAATACGTACTGGGCCACATTATTTGACTTATTTATTTACTAAAATAGTTTACCTATGTTTCAAAGTTAATTCGAGTAACTATAATAATACGTACTGGGCCACATTATTTGACTTATTTATTTACTAAAATAGTTTACCTATGTTTAAAAGGTAATTCGACTAACTATAATAATACGTACTGGGCCACATTATTTGACTTATTTATTTACTAAAATAGTTTATCTATGTTTAAAAGGTAATTCGACTAACTATAATAATACGTACTGGGCCACATTATTTGACTTATTTATTTACTAAAATAGTTTACCTATGTTTAAAAGGTAATTCGACTAACTATAATAATACGTACTGGGCCACATTATTTGACCTTGTTTATTTACTAAAAAAGTTTACCTATGTTTCAAAGTTAATTCGACTAACTATAATAATACGTACTGGGCCACATTATTTGACTTATTGATTTACTAAAATAGTTTACCTATGTTTCAAAGTTAATTCGACTAACTATAACAATACGTACTGGGCAACATTATTTGACCTTGTTTATTTACTAAAAAAGTTTACCTATGTTTCAAAGTTAATTCGACTAACTATAACAATACGTACTGGGCCACATTATTTGACCTTGTTTATTTACTAAAATAGTTTACCTATGTTTCAAAGTTAATTCGACTAACTATAACAATACGTACTGGGCAACATTATTTGACCTTAATTATTTACTAAAAAAGTTTACCTATGTTTCAAAGTTAATTCGACTAACTATAACAATACGTACTGGGCCACATTATTTGACTTATTTATTTACTAAAATAGTTTACCTATGTTTCAAAGTTAATTCGACTAACTATAATAATACGTACTGGGCCACATTATTTGACCTTGTTTATTTCCTAAAATAGTTTACCTATGTTTCAAAGTTAATTCGACTAACTATAATAATACGTACTGGACCACATTATTTGACCATGTTTATTTACTAAAATAGTTTACCTATGTTTAAAAGGTAATTCGACTAACTATAATAATACGTACTGGGCCACATTATTTGACCTTGTTTATTTACTAAAATAGTTTACCTATGTTTCAAAGTTAATTCGACTAACTATAACAATACGTACTGGGCAACATTATTTGACCTTGTTTATTTACTAAAAAAGTTTACCTATGTTTCAAAGTTAATTCGACTAACTATAACAATACGTACTGGGCCACATTATTTGACTTATTTATTTACTAAAATAGTTTACCTATGTTTCAAAGTTAATTCGACTAACTATAACAATACGTACTGGGCCAAATTATTTGACCTTGTTTATTTACTAAAATAGCTTACCTATGTTTCAAAGTTAATTCGACTAACTATAATAATACGTACTGGGCCACATTATTTGACTTATTTATTTACTAAAATAGTTTATCTATGTTTAAAAGGTAATTCGACTAACTATAATAATACGTACTGGGCCACATTATTTGACTTATTGATTTACTAAAATAGTTTACCTATGTTTAAAAGGTAATTCGACTAACTATAATAATACGTACTGGGCCACATTATTTGACTTATTTATTTACTAAAATAGTTTACCTATGTTTAAAAGGTAATTCGACTAACTATAATAATACGTACTGGGCCACATTATTTGACTTATTTATTTACTAAAATAGTTTACCTATGTTTCAAAGTTAATTCGAGTAACTATAATAATACGTACTGGGCCACATTATTTGACTTATTTATTTACTAAAATAGTTTACCTATGTTTAAAAGGTAATTCGACTAACTATAATAATACGTACTGGGCCACATTATTTGACCTTGTTTATTTACTAAAATAGTTTACCTATGTTTCAAAGTTAATTCGACTAACTATAATAATACGTACTGGGCCACATTATTTGACTTATTTATTTACTAAAATAGTTTACCTATGTTTCAAAGTTAATTCGACTAACAATAACAATACGTACTGGGCCACATTATTTGACCTTGTTTATTTACTAAAATAGTTTACCTATGTTTCAAAGTTAATTCGACTAACTATAACAATACGTACTGGGCCACATTATTTGACTTATTTATTTAGTAAAATAGTTTATCTATGTTTAAAAGGTAATTCGACTAACTATAATAATACGTACTGGGCCACATTATTTGACTTATTTATTTACTAAAATAGTTTACCTATGTTTCAAAGTTAATTCGAGTAACTATAATAATACGTACTGGGCCACATTATTTGACTTATTTATTTACTAAAATAGTTTACCTATGTTTAAAAGGTAATTCGACTAACTATAATAATACGTACTGGGCCACATTATTTGACTTATTTATTTACTAAAATAGTTTATCTATGTTTAAAAGGTAATTCGACTAACTATAATAATACGTACTGGGCCACATTATTTGACTTATTGATTTACTAAAATAGTTTACCTATGTTTAAAAGGTAATTCGACTAACTATAATAATACGTACTGGGCCACATTATTTGACTTATTTATTTACTAAAATAGTTTACCTATGTTTAAAAGGTAATTCGACTAACTATAATAATACGTACTGGGCCACATTATTTGACTTATTTATTTACTAAAATAGTTTACCTATGTTTCAAAGTTAATTCGAGTAACTATAATAATACGTACTGGGCCACATTATTTGACTTATTTATTTACTAAAATAGTTTACCTATGTTTAAAAGGTAATTCGACTAACTATAATAATACGTACTGGGCCACATTATTTGACCTTGTTTATTTACTAAAATAGTTTACCTATGTTTCAAAGTTAATTCGACTAACTATAATAATACGTACTGGGCCACATTATTTGACTTATTTATTTACTAAAATAGTTTATCTATGTTTAAAAGGTAATTCGACTAACTATAATAATACGTACTGGGCCACATTATTTGACTTATTGATTTACTAAAATAGTTTACCTATGTTTAAAAGGTAATTCGACTAACTATAATAATACGTACTGGGCCACATTATTTGACTTATTTATTTACTAAAATAGTTTACCTATGTTTAAAAGGTAATTCGACTAACTATAATAATACGTACTGGGCCACATTATTTGACTTATTTATTTACTAAAATAGTTTACCTATGTTTCAAAGTTAATTCGAGTAACTATAATAATACGTACTGGGCCACATTATTTGACTTATTTATTTACTAAAATAGTTTACCTATGTTTAAAAGGTAATTCGACTAACTATAATAATACGTACTGGGCCACATTATTTGACCTTGTTTATTTACTAAAATAGTTTACCTATGTTTCAAAGTTAATTCGACTAACTATAATAATACGTACTGGGCCACATTATTTGACTTATTTATTTACTAAAATAGTTTACCTATGTTTCAAAGTTAATTCGACTAACTATAACAATACGTACTGGGCCACATTATTTGACCTTGTTTATTTACTAAAATAGTTTACCTATGTTTCAAAGTTAATTCGACTAACTATAACAATACGTACTGGGCCACATTATTTGACTTATTTATTTAGTAAAATAGTTTATCTATGTTTAAAAGGTAATTCGACTAACTATAATAATACGTACTGGGCCACATTATTTGACTTATTTATTTACTAAAATAGTTTACCTATGTTTCAAAGTTAATTCGAGTAACTATAATAATACGTACTGGGCCACATTATTTGACTTATTTATTTACTAAAATAGTTTACCTATGTTTAAAAGGTAATTCGACTAACTATAATAATACGTACTGGGCCACATTATTTGACTTATTTATTTACTAAAATAGTTTACCTATGTTTCAAAGTTAATTCGAGTAACTATAATAATACGTACTGGGCCACATTATTTGACTTATTTATTTACTAAAATAGTTTACCTATGTTTAAAAGGTAATTCGACTAACTATAATAATACGTACTGGGCCACATTATTTGACTTATTTATTTACTAAAATAGTTTATCTATGTTTAAAAGGTAATTCGACTAACTATAATAATACGTACTGGGCCACATTATTTGACTTATTTATTTACTAAAATAGTTTACCTATGTTTAAAAGGTAATTCGACTAACTATAATAATACGTACTGGGCCACATTATTTGACCTTGTTTATTTACTAAAAAAGTTTACCTATGTTTCAAAGTTAATTCGACTAACTATAATAATACGTACTGGGCCACATTATTTGACTTATTGATTTACTAAAATAGTTTACCTATGTTTCAAAGTTAATTCGACTAACTATAACAATACGTACTGGGCAACATTATTTGACCTTGTTTATTTACTAAAAAAGTTTACCTATGTTTCAAAGTTAATTCGACTAACTATAACAATACGTACTGGGCCACATTATTTGACCTTGTTTATTTACTAAAATAGTTTACCTATGTTTCAAAGTTAATTCGACTAACTATAACAATACGTACTGGGCAACATTATTTGACCTTAATTATTTACTAAAAAAGTTTACCTATGTTTCAAAGTTAATTCGACTAACTATAACAATACGTACTGGGCCACATTATTTGACTTATTTATTTACTAAAATAGTTTACCTATGTTTCAAAGTTAATTCGACTAACTATAATAATACGTACTGGGCCACATTATTTGACCTTGTTTATTTCCTAAAATAGTTTACCTATGTTTCAAAGTTAATTCGACTAACTATAATAATACGTACTGGACCACATTATTTGACCATGTTTATTTACTAAAATAGTTTACCTATGTTTAAAAGGTAATTCGACTAACTATAATAATACGTACTGGGCCACATTATTTGACCTTGTTTATTTACTAAAATAGTTTACCTATGTTTCAAAGTTAATTCGACTAACTATAACAATACGTACTGGGCAACATTATTTGACCTTGTTTATTTACTAAAAAAGTTTACCTATGTTTCAAAGTTAATTCGACTAACTATAACAATACGTACTGGGCCACATTATTTGACTTATTTATTTACTAAAATAGTTTACCTATGTTTCAAAGTTAATTCGACTAACTATAACAATACGTACTGGGCCAAATTATTTGACCTTGTTTATTTACTAAAATAGCTTACCTATGTTTCAAAGTTAATTCGACTAACTATAATAATACGTACTGGGCCACATTATTTGACTTATTTATTTACTAAAATAGTTTATCTATGTTTAAAAGGTAATTCGACTAACTATAATAATACGTACTGGGCCACATTATTTGACTTATTGATTTACTAAAATAGTTTACCTATGTTTAAAAGGTAATTCGACTAACTATAATAATACGTACTGGGCCACATTATTTGACTTATTTATTTACTAAAATAGTTTACCTATGTTTAAAAGGTAATTCGACTAACTATAATAATACGTACTGGGCCACATTATTTGACTTATTTATTTACTAAAATAGTTTACCTATGTTTCAAAGTTAATTCGAGTAACTATAATAATACGTACTGGGCCACATTATTTGACTTATTTATTTACTAAAATAGTTTACCTATGTTTAAAAGGTAATTCGACTAACTATAATAATACGTACTGGGCCACATTATTTGACCTTGTTTATTTACTAAAATAGTTTACCTATGTTTCAAAGTTAATTCGACTAACTATAATAATACGTACTGGGCCACATTATTTGACTTATTTATTTACTAAAATAGTTTACCTATGTTTCAAAGTTAATTCGACTAACAATAACAATACGTACTGGGCCACATTATTTGACCTTGTTTATTTACTAAAATAGTTTACCTATGTTTCAAAGTTAATTCGACTAACTATAACAATACGTACTGGGCCACATTATTTGACTTATTTATTTAGTAAAATAGTTTATCTATGTTTAAAAGGTAATTCGACTAACTATAATAATACGTACTGGGCCACATTATTTGACTTATTTATTTACTAAAATAGTTTACCTATGTTTCAAAGTTAATTCGAGTAACTATAATAATACGTACTGGGCCACATTATTTGACTTATTTATTTACTAAAATAGTTTACCTATGTTTAAAAGGTAATTCGACTAACTATAATAATACGTACTGGGCCACATTATTTGACTTATTTATTTACTAAAATAGTTTACCTATGTTTCAAAGTTAATTCGAGTAACTATAATAATACGTACTGGGCCACATTATTTGACTTATTTATTTACTAAAATAGTTTACCTATGTTTAAAAGGTAATTCGACTAACTATAATAATACGTACTGGGCCACATTATTTGACTTATTTATTTACTAAAATAGTTTATCTATGTTTAAAAGGTAATTCGACTAACTATAATAATACGTACTGGGCCACATTATTTGACTTATTTATTTACTAAAATAGTTTACCTATGTTTAAAAGGTAATTCGACTAACTATAATAATACGTACTGGGCCACATTATTTGACCTTGTTTATTTACTAAAAAAGTTTACCTATGTTTCAAAGTTAATTCGACTAACTATAATAATACGTACTGGGCCACATTATTTGACTTATTGATTTACTAAAATAGTTTACCTATGTTTCAAAGTTAATTCGACTAACTATAACAATACGTACTGGGCAACATTATTTGACCTTGTTTATTTACTAAAAAAGTTTACCTATGTTTCAAAGTTAATTCGACTAACTATAACAATACGTACTGGGCCACATTATTTGACCTTGTTTATTTACTAAAATAGTTTACCTATGTTTCAAAGTTAATTCGACTAACTATAACAATACGTACTGGGCAACATTATTTGACCTTAATTATTTACTAAAAAAGTTTACCTATGTTTCAAAGTTAATTCGACTAACTATAACAATACGTACTGGGCCACATTATTTGACTTATTTATTTACTAAAATAGTTTACCTATGTTTCAAAGTTAATTCGACTAACTATAATAATACGTACTGGGCCACATTATTTGACCTTGTTTATTTCCTAAAATAGTTTACCTATGTTTCAAAGTTAATTCGACTAACTATAATAATACGTACTGGACCACATTATTTGACCATGTTTATTTACTAAAATAGTTTACCTATGTTTAAAAGGTAATTCGACTAACTATAATAATACGTACTGGGCCACATTATTTGACCTTGTTTATTTACTAAAATAGTTTACCTATGTTTCAAAGTTAATTCGACTAACTATAACAATACGTACTGGGCAACATTATTTGACCTTGTTTATTTACTAAAAAAGTTTACCTATGTTTCAAAGTTAATTCGACTAACTATAACAATACGTACTGGGCCACATTATTTGACTTATTTATTTACTAAAATAGTTTACCTATGTTTCAAAGTTAATTCGACTAACTATAACAATACGTACTGGGCCAAATTATTTGACCTTGTTTATTTACTAAAATAGCTTACCTATGTTTCAAAGTTAATTCGACTAACTATAACAATACGTACTGGGCAACATTATTTGACCTTGTTTATTTACTAAAATAGTTTACCTATGTTTCAAAGGTAATTCAACTAACTATAATAATACGTACTGGGCCACATTATTTGACTTATTTATTTACTAAAATAGTTTACCTATGTTTCAAAGTTAATTCGACTAACTATAACAATACGTACTGGGCCAAATTATTTGACCTTGTTTATTTACTAAAATAGTTTACCTATGTTTCAAAGTTAATTCGACTAACTATAACAATACGTACTGGGCCACATTATTTGACTTATTTATTTACTAAAATAGTTTACCTATGTTTCAAAGTTAATTCGACTAACTATAACAATACGTACTGGGCCAAATTATTTGACCTTGTTTATTTACTAAAATAGTTTACCTATGTTTCAAAGTTAATTCGACTAACTATAACAATACGTACTGGGCAACATTATTTGACCTTGTTTATTTACTAAAATAGTTTACCTATGTTTCAAAGTTAATTCGAGTAACTATAATAATACGTACTGGGCCACATTATTTGACTTATTTATTTACTAAAATAGTTTACCTATGTTTAAAAGGTAATTCGACTAACTATAATAATACGTACTGGGCCACATTATTTGACTTATTTATTTACTAAAATAGTTTACCTATGTTTCAAAGTTAATTCGAGTAACTATAATAATACGTACTGGGCCACATTATTTGACTTATTTATTTACTAAAATAGTTTACCTATGTTTAAAAGGTAATTCGACTAACTATAATAATACGTACTGGGCCACATTATTTGACTTATTTATTTACTAAAATAGCTTACCTATGTTTAAAAGGTAATTCGACTAACTATAATAATACGTACTGGGCCACATTATTTGACTTATTTATTTACTAAAACAGTTAACCTATGTATAAAAGGTAATTCGACTAACTATAATAATACGTACTGGGCCACATTATTTCACCTTGTTTATTTACTAAAATAGTTTACCTATGTTTCGAAGTTAATTCGACTAACTATAATAATACGTACTGGGCCACATTATTTGACTTATTGATTTACTAAAATAGTTTACCTATGTTTCAAAGTTAATTCGACTAACTATAACAATACGTACTGGGCCACATTATTTGACCTTGTTTATTTACTAAAATAGTTTACCTATGTTTCAAAGTTAATTCGACTAACTATAACAATACGTACTGGGCCACATTATTTGACTTATTTATTTACTAAAATAGTTTATCTATGTTTAAAAGGTAATTCGACTAACTATAATAATACGTACTGAGCCACATTATTTGACTTATTTATTTACTAAAATAGTTTACCTATGTTTCAAAGTTAATTCGAGTAACTATAATAATACGTACTGGGCCACATTATTTGACTTATTGATTTACTAAAATAGTTTACCTATGTTTAAAAGGTAATTCGACTAACTATAATAATACGTACTGGGCCACATTATTTGACTTATTGATTTACTAAAATAGTTTACCTATGTTTAAAAGGTAATTAGACTAACTATAATAATACGTACTGGGCCACATTATTTGACTTATTTATTTACTAAAATAGTTTACCTATGTTTAAAAGGTAATTCGACTAACTATAATAATACGTACTGGGCCACATTATTTGACTTATTTATTTACTAAAATAGTTTACCTATGTTTCAAAGTTAATTCGAGTAGCTATAATAATACGTACTGGGCCACATTATTTGACTTATTTATTTACTAAAATAGTTTACCTATGTTTAAAAGGTAATTCGACTAACTATAATAATACGTACTGGGCCACATTATTTG
The DNA here is from genome assembly GCA_951394225.1 of Harpalus rufipes. Taxonomy (NCBI): domain Eukaryota; kingdom Metazoa; phylum Arthropoda; class Insecta; order Coleoptera; family Carabidae; genus Harpalus; species Harpalus rufipes. The sequence goes on from OX596280.1 coordinate 52,062,117, forward strand.
ACCTTGTTTATTTACTAAAATAGTTTACCTATGTTTCAAAGTTAATTCGACTAACTATAATAATACGTACTGGGCCACATTATTTGACTTATTTATTTACTAAAATAGTTTACCTATGTTTCAAAGTTAATTCGACTAACTATAACAATACGTACTGGGCCACATTATTTGACCTTGTTTATTTACTAAAATAGTTTACCTATGTTTCAAAGTTAATTCGACTAACTATAACAATACGTACTGGGCCACATTATTTGACTTATTTATTTACTAAAATAGTTTATCTATGTTTAAAAGGTAATTCGACTAACTATAATAATACGTACTGGGCCACATTATTTGACTTATTTATTTACTAAAATAGTTTACCTATGTTTCAAAGTTAATTCGAGTAACTATAATAATACGTACTGGGCCACATTATTTGACTTATTTATTTACTAAAATAGTTTACCTATGTTTAAAAGGTAATTCGACTAACTATAATAATACGTACTGGGCCACATTATTTGACTTATTTATTTACTAAAATAGTTTATCTATGTTTAAAAGGTAATTCGACTAACTATAATAATACGTACTGGGCCACATTATTTGACTTATTGATTTACTAAAATAGTTTACCTATGTTTAAAAGGTAATTCGACTAACTATAATAATACGTACTGGGCCACATTATTTGACTTATTTATTTACTAAAATAGTTTACCTATGTTTAAAAGGTAATTCGACTAACTATAATAATACGTACTGGGCCACATTATTTGACTTATTTATTTACTAAAATAGTTTACCTATGTTTCAAAGTTAATTCGAGTAACTATAATAATACGTACTGGGCCACATTATTTGACTTATTTATTTACTAAAATAGTTTACCTATGTTTAAAAGGTAATTCGACTAACTATAATAATACGCACTGGGCCACATTATTTGACTTATTTATTTACTAAAATAGTTTATCTATGTTTAAAAGGTAATTCGACTAACTATAATAATACGTACTGGGCCACATTATTTGACTTATTGATTTACTAAAATAGTTTACCTATGTTTAAAAGGTAATTCGACTAACTATAATAATACGTACTGGGCCACATTATTTGACTTATTTATTTACTAAAATAGTTTACCTATGTTTAAAAGGTAATTCGACTAACTATAATAATACGTACTGGGCCACATTATTTGACTTATTTATTTACTAAAATAGTTTACCTATGTTTCAAAGTTAATTCGAGTAACTATAATAATACGTACTGGGCCACATTATTTGACTTATTTATTTACTAAAATAGTTTACCTATGTTTAAAAGGTAATTCGACTAACTATAATAATACGTACTGGGCCACATTATTTCACCTTGTTTATTTACTAAAATAGTTTACCTATGTTTCAAAGTTAATTCGACTAACTATAATAATACGTACTGGGCCACATTATTTGACTTATTGATTTACTAAAATAGTTTACCTATGTTTAAAATGTAATTCGACTAACTATAATAATACGTACTGGGCCACATTATTTGACTTATTTATTTACTAAAATAGTTTACCTATGTTTAAAAGGTAATTCGACTAACTATAATAATACGTACTGGGCCACATTATTTGACTTATTTATTTACTAAAATAGTTTACCTATGTTTCAAAGTTAATTCGAGTAACTATAACAATACGTACTGGGCCAAATTATTTGACCTTGTTTATTTACTAAAATAGTTTACCTATGTTTCAAAGTTAATTCGACTAACTATAACAATACGTACTGGGCAACATTATTTGACCTTGTTTATTTACTAAAATAGTTTACCTATGTTTCAAAGTTAATTCGAGTAACTATAATAATACGTACTGGGCCACATTATTTGACTTATTTATTTACTAAAATAGTTTACCTATGTTTAAAAGGTAATTCGACTAACTATAATAATACGTACTGGGCCACATTATTTGACTTATTTATTTACTAAAATAGTTTACCTATGTTTCAAAGTTAATTCGAGTAACTATAATAATACGTACTGGGCCACATTATTTGACTTATTTATTTACTAAAATAGTTTACCTATGTTTAAAAGGTAATTCGACTAACTATAATAATACGTACTGGGCCACATTATTTGACTTATTTATTTACTAAAATAGTTTACCTATGTTTCAAAGTTAATTCGAGTAACTATAATAATACGTACTGGGCCACATTATTTGACTTATTTATTTACTAAAATAGTTTACCTATGTTTAAAAGGTAATTCGACTAACTATAATAATACGTACTGGGCCACATTATTTGACTTATTTATTTACTAAAATAGTTTATCTATGTTTAAAAGGTAATTCGACTAACTATAATAATACGTACTGGGCCACATTATTTGACTTATTGATTTACTAAAATAGTTTACCTATGTTTAAAAGGTAATTCGACTAACTATAATAATACGTACTGGGCCACATTATTTGACTTATTTATTTACTAAAATAGTTTACCTATGTTTAAAAGGTAATTCGACTAACTATAATAATACGTACTGGGCCACATTATTTGACTTATTTATTTACTAAAACAGTTAACCTATGTTTAAAAGGTAATTCGACTAACTATAATAATACGTACTGGGCCACATTATTTCACCTTGTTTATTTACTAAAATAGTTTACCTATGTTTCGAAGTTAATTCGACTAACTATAATAATACGTACTGGGCCACATTATTTGACTTATTGATTTACTAAAATAGTTTACCTATGTTTCAAAGTTAATTCGACTAACTATAACAATACGTACTGGGCCACATTATTTGACCTTGTTTATTTACTAAAATAGTTTACCTATGTTTCAAAGTTAATTCGACTAACTATAACAATACGTACTGGGCCACATTATTTGACTTATTTATTTACTAAAATAGTTTATCTATGTTTAAAAGGTAATTCGACTAACTATAATAATACGTACTGAGCCACATTATTTGACTTATTTATTTACTAAAATAGTTTACCTATGTTTCAAAGTTAATTCGAGTAACTATAATAATACGTACTGGGCCACATTATTTGACTTATTGATTTACTAAAATAGTTTACCTATGTTTAAAAGGTAATTCGACTAACTATAATAATACGTACTGGGCCACATTATTTGACTTGTTTATTTACTAAAATAGTTTACCTATGTTTAAAAGGTAATTCGACTAACTATAATAATACGTACTGGGCCACATTATTTGACTTATTTATTTACTAAAATAGTTTACCTATGTTTCAAAGTTAATTCGAGTAACTATAATAATACGTACTGGGCCACATTATTTGACTTATTTATTTACTAAAATAGTTTACCTATGTTTAAAAGGTAATTCGACTAACTATAATAATACGTACTGGGCCACATTATTTGACCTTGTTTATTTACTAAAATAGTTTACCTATGTTTCAAAGTTAATTCGACTAACTATAATAATACGTACTGGGCCACATTATTTGACTTATTTATTTACTAAAATAGTTTACCTATGTTTCAAAGTTAATTCGACTAACTATAACAATACGTACTGGGCCACATTATTTGACCTTGTTTATTTACTAAAATAGTTTACCTATGTTTCAAAGTTAATTCGACTAACTATAACAATACGTACTGGGCCACATTATTTGACTTATTTATTTACTAAAATAGTTTATCTATGTTTAAAAGGTAATTCGACTAACTATAATAATACGTACTGGGCCACATTATTTGACTTATTTATTTACTAAAATAGTTTACCTATGTTTCAAAGTTAATTCGAGTAACTATAATAATACGTACTGGGCCACATTATTTGACTTATTTATTTACTAAAATAGTTTACCTATGTTTAAAAGGTAATTCGACTAACTATAATAATACGTACTGGGCCACATTATTTGACTTATTTATTTACTAAAATAGTTTATCTATGTTTAAAAGGTAATTCGACTAACTATAATAATACGTACTGGGCCACATTATTTGACTTATTGATTTACTAAAATAGTTTACCTATGTTTAAAAGGTAATTCGACTAACTATAATAATACGTACTGGGCCACATTATTTGACTTATTTATTTACTAAAATAGTTTACCTATGTTTAAAAGGTAATTCGACTAACTATAATAATACGTACTGGGCCACATTATTTGACTTATTTATTTACTAAAATAGTTTACCTATGTTTCAAAGTTAATTCGAGTAACTATAATAATACGTACTGGGCCACATTATTTGACTTATTTATTTACTAAAATAGTTTACCTATGTTTAAAAGGTAATTCGACTAACTATAATAATACGTACTGGGCCACATTATTTCACCTTGTTTATTTACTAAAATAGTTTACCTATGTTTCAAAGTTAATTCGACTAACTATAATAATACGTACTGGGCCACATTATTTGACTTATTTATTTACTAAAATAGTTTACCTATGTTTCAAAGTTAATTCGACTAACTATAACAATACGTACTGGGCCACATTATTTGACCTTGTTTATTTACTAAAATAGTTTACCTATGTTTCAAAGTTAATTCGACTAACTATAACAATACGTACTGGGCAACATTATTTGACTTATTTATTTACTAAAATAGTTTACCTATGTTTAAAAGGTAATTCGACTAACTATAATAATACGTACTGGGCCACATTATTTGACTTATTTATTTACTAAAATAGTTTATCTATGTTTAAAAGGTAATTCGACTAACTATAATAATACGTACTGGGCCACATTATTTGACTTATTGATTTACTAAAATAGTTTACCTATGTTTAAAATGTAATTCGACTAACTATAATAATACGTACTGGGCCACATTATTTGACTTATTTATTTACTAAAATAGTTTACCTATGTTTAAAAGGTAATTCGACTAACTATAATAATACGTACTGGGCCACATTATTTGACTTATTTATTTACTAAAATAGTTTACCTATGTTTCAAAGTTAATTCGAGTAACTATAATAATACGTACTGGGCCACATTATTTGACTTATTTATTTACTAAAATAGTTTACCTATGTTTAAAAGGTAATTCGACTAACTATAATAATACGTACTGGGCCACATTATTTGACCTTGTTTATTTACTAAAATAGTTTACCTATGTTTCAAAGTTAATTCGACTAACTATAATAATACGTACTGGGCCACATTATTTGACTTATTTATTTACTAAAATAGTTTACCTATGTTTCAAAGTTAATTCGACTAACTATAACAATACGTACTGGGCCACATTATTTGACCTTGTTTATTTACTAAAATAGTTTACCTATGTTTCAAAGTTAATTCGACTAACTATAACAATACGTACTGGGCAACATTATTTGACTTATTTATTTACTAAAATAGTTTACCTATGTTTAAAAGGTAATTCGACTAACTATAATAATACGTACTGGGCCACATTATTTGACTTATTTATTTACTAAAATAGTTTATCTATGTTTAAAAGGTAATTCGACTAACTATAATAATACGTACTGGGCCACATTATTTGACTTATTGATTTACTAAAATAGTTTACCTATGTTTAAAAGGTAATTCGACTAACTATAATAATACGTACTGGGCCACATTATTTGACTTATTTATTTACTAAAATAGTTTACCTATGTTTAAAAGGTAATTCGACTAACTATAATAATACGTACTGGGCCACATTATTTGACTTATTTATTTACTAAAATAGTTTACCTATGTTTCAAAGTTAATTCGAGTAACTATAATAATACGTACTGGGCCACATTATTTGACTTATTTATTTACTAAAATAGTTTACCTATGTTTAAAAGGTAATTCGACTAACTATAATAATACGTACTGGGCCACATTATTTGACTTATTTATTTACTAAAATAGTTTATCTATGTTTAAAAGGTAATTCGACTAACTATAATAATACGTACTGGGTCACATTATTTGACTTATTGATTTACTAAAATAGTTTACCTATGTTTAAAAGGTAATTCGACTAACTATAATAATACATACTGGGCCACATTATTTGACTTATTTATTTACTAAAATAATTTACCTATGTTTAAAAGGTAATTCGACTAACTATAATAATACGTACTGGGCCACATTATTTGACTTATTTATTTACTAAAATAGTTTACCTATGTTTCAAAGTTAATTCGAGTAACTATAATAATACGTACTGGGCCACATTATTTGACTTATTTATTTACTAAAATAGTTTACCTATGTTTAAAAGGTAATTCGACTAACTATAATAATACGTACTGGGCCACATTATTTCACCTTGTTTATTTACTAAAATAGTTTACCTATGTTTCAAAGTTAATTCGACTAACTATAATAATACGTACTGGGCCACATTATTTGACTTATTTATTTACTAAAATAGTTTATCTATGTTTAAAAGGTAATTCGACTAACTATAATAATACGTACTGGGCCACATTATTTGACTTATTGATTTACTAAAATAGTTTACCTATGTTTAAAATGTAATTCGACTAACTATAATAATACGTACTGGGCCACATTATTTGACTTATTTATTTACTAAAATAGTTTACCTATGTTTAAAAGGTAATTCGACTAACTATAATAATACGTACTGGGCCACATTATTTGACTTATTTATTTACTAAAATAGTTTACCTATGTTTCAAAGTTAATTCGAGTAACTATAATAATACGTACTGGGCCACATTATTTGACTTATTTATTTACTAAAATAGTTTACCTATGTTTAAAAGGTAATTCGACTAACTATAATAATACGTACTGGGCCACATTATTTGACCTTGTTTATTTACTAAAATAGTTTACCTATGTTTCAAAGTTAATTCGACTAACTATAATAATACGTACTGGGCCACATTATTTGACTTATTTATTTACTAAAATAGTTTACCTATGTTTCAAAGTTAATTCGACTAACTATAACAATACGTACTGGGCCACATTATTTGACCTTGTTTATTTACTAAAATAGTTTACCTATGTTTCAAAGTTAATTCGACTAACTATAACAATACGTACTGGGCAACATTATTTGACTTATTTATTTACTAAAATAGTTTACCTATGTTTCAAAGTTAATTCGACTAACTATAACAATACGTACTGGGCCACATTATTTGACTTATTTATTTACTAAAATAGTTTACCTATGTTTAAAACGTAATTCGACTAACTATAACAATACGTACTGGGCCACATTATTTGACTTATTTATTTACTAAAATAGTTTACCTATGTTTCAAAGTTAATTCGAGTAACTATAATAATACGTACTGGGCCACATTATTTGACTTATTTATTTACTAAAATAGTTTACCTATGTTTAAAAGGTAATTCGACTAACTATAATAATACGTACTGGGCCACATTATTTGACTTATTTATTTACTAAAATAGTTTATCTATGTTTAAAAGGTAATTCGACTAACTATAATAATACGTACTGGGCCACATTATTTGACTTATTTATTTACTAAAATAGTTTACCTATGTTTAAAAGGTAATTCGACTAACTATAATAATACGTACTGGGCCACATTATTTGACCTTGTTTATTTACTAAAATAGTTTACCTATGTTTCAAAGTTAATTCGACTAACTATAATAATACGTACTGGGCCACATTATTTGACTTATTGATTTACTAAAATAGTTTACCTATGTTTCAAAGTTAATTCGACTAACTATAACAATACGTACTGGGCAACATTATTTGACCTTGTTTATTTACTAAAAAAGTTTACCTATGTTTCAAAGTTAATTCGACTAACTATAACAATACGTACTGGGCCACATTATTTGACTTATTTATTTACTAAAATAGTTTACCTATGTTTCAAAGTTAATTCGACTAACTATAACAATACGTACTGGGCCAAATTATTTGACCTTGTTTATTTACTAAAATAGTTTACCTATGTTTCAAAGTTAATTCGACTAACTATAACAATACGTACTGGGCAACATTATTTGACTTATTTATTTACTAAAATAGTTTACCTATGTTTAAAAGGTAATTCAACTAACTATAATAATACGTACTGGGCCACATTATTTGACTTATTTATTTACTAAAATAGTTTACCTATGTTTCAAAGTTAATTCGACTAACTATAACAATACGTACTGGGCCACATTATTTGACTTATTTATTTACTAAAATAGTTTACCTATGTTTAAAAGGTAATTCGACTAACTATAACAATACGTACTGGGCCACATTATTTGACTTATTTATTTACTAAAATAGTTTACCTATGTTTCAAAGTTAATTCGACTAACTATAACAATACGTACTGGGCCAAATTATTTGACCTTGTTTATTTACTAAAATAGCTTACCTATGTTTCAAAGTTAATTCGACTAACTATAACAATACGTACTGGGCAACATTATTTGACCTTGTTTATTTACTAAAATAGTTTACCTATGTTTCAAAGGTAATTCAACTAACTATAATAATACGTACTGGGCCACATTATTTGACTTATTTATTTACTAAAATAGTTTACCTATGTTTCAAAGTTAATTCGACTAACTATAACAATACGTACTGGGCCAAATTATTTGACCTTGTTTATTTACTAAAATAGTTTACCTATGTTTCAAAGTTAATTCGACTAACTATAACAATACGTACTGGGCCACATTATTTGACTTATTTATTTACTAAAATAGTTTACCTATGTTTCAAAGTTAATTCGACTAACTATAACAATACGTACTGGGCCAAATTATTTGACCTTGTTTATTTACTAAAATAGTTTACCTATGTTTCAAAGTTAATTCGACTAACTATAACAATACGTACTGGGCAACATTATTTGACCTTGTTTATTTACTAAAATAGTTTACCTATGTTTCAAAGTTAATTCGAGTAACTATAATAATACGTACTGGGCCACATTATTTGACTTATTTATTTACTAAAATAGTTTACCTATGTTTAAAAGGTAATTCGACTAACTATAATAATACGTACTGGGCCACATTATTTGACTTATTTATTTACTAAAATAGTTTACCTATGTTTCAAAGTTAATTCGAGTAACTATAATAATACGTACTGGGCCACATTATTTGACTTATTTATTTACTAAAATAGTTTACCTATGTTTAAAAGGTAATTCGACTAACTATAATAATACGTACTGGGCCACATTATTTGACTTATTTATTTACTAAAATAGCTTACCTATGTTTAAAAGGTAATTCGACTAACTATAATAATACGTACTGGGCCACATTATTTGACTTATTTATTTACTAAAACAGTTAACCTATGTATAAAAGGTAATTCGACTAACTATAATAATACGTACTGGGCCACATTATTTCACCTTGTTTATTTACTAAAATAGTTTACCTATGTTTCGAAGTTAATTCGACTAACTATAATAATACGTACTGGGCCACATTATTTGACTTATTGATTTACTAAAATAGTTTACCTATGTTTCAAAGTTAATTCGACTAACTATAACAATACGTACTGGGCCACATTATTTGACCTTGTTTATTTACTAAAATAGTTTACCTATGTTTCAAAGTTAATTCGACTAACTATAACAATACGTACTGGGCCACATTATTTGACTTATTTATTTACTAAAATAGTTTATCTATGTTTAAAAGGTAATTCGACTAACTATAATAATACGTACTGAGCCACATTATTTGACTTATTTATTTACTAAAATAGTTTACCTATGTTTCAAAGTTAATTCGAGTAACTATAATAATACGTACTGGGCCACATTATTTGACTTATTGATTTACTAAAATAGTTTACCTATGTTTAAAAGGTAATTCGACTAACTATAATAATACGTACTGGGCCACATTATTTGACTTATTGATTTACTAAAATAGTTTACCTATGTTTAAAAGGTAATTAGACTAACTATAATAATACGTACTGGGCCACATTATTTGACTTATTTATTTACTAAAATAGTTTACCTATGTTTAAAAGGTAATTCGACTAACTATAATAATACGTACTGGGCCACATTATTTGACTTATTTATTTACTAAAATAGTTTACCTATGTTTCAAAGTTAATTCGAGTAGCTATAATAATACGTACTGGGCCACATTATTTGACTTATTTATTTACTAAAATAGTTTACCTATGTTTAAAAGGTAATTCGACTAACTATAATAATACGTACTGGGCCACATTATTTGACCTTGTTTATTTACTAAAATAGTTTACCTATGTTTCAAAGTTAATTCGACTAACTATAATAATACGTACTGGGCCACATTATTTGACTTATTTATTTACTAAAATAGTTTACCTATGTTTCAAAGTTAATTCGACTAACTATAACAATACGTACTGGGCCACATTATTTGACCTTGTTTATTTACTAAAATAGTTTACCTATGTTTCAAAGTTAATTCGACTAACTATAACAATACGTACTGGGCCACATTATTTGACTTATTTATTTACTAAAATAGTTTATCTATGTTTAAAAGGTAATTCGACTAACTATAATAATACGTACTGGGCCACATTATTTGACTTATTTATTTACTAAAATAGTTTACCTATGTTTCAAAGTTAATTCGAGTAACTATAATAATACGTACTGGGCCACATTATTTGACTTATTTATTTACTAAAATAGTTTACCTATGTTTAAAAGGTAATTCGACTAACTATAATAATACGTACTGGGCCACATTATTTGACTTATTTATTTACTAAAATAGTTTATCTATGTTTAAAAGGTAATTCGACTAACTATAATAATACGTACTGGGCCACATTATTTGACTTATTGATTTACTAAAATAGTTTACCTATGTTTAAAAGGTAATTCGACTAACTATAATAATACGTACTGGGCCACATTATTTGACTTATTTATTTACTAAAATAGTTTACCTATGTTTAAAAGGTAATTCGACTAACTATAATAATACGTACTGGGCCACATTATTTGACTTATTTATTTACTAAAATAGTTTACCTATGTTTCAAAGTTAATTCGAGTAACTATAATAATACGTACTGGGCCACATTATTTGACTTATTTATTTACTAAAATAGTTTACCTATGTTTAAAAGGTAATTCGACTAACTATAATAATACGCACTGGGCCACATTATTTGACTTATTTATTTACTAAAATAGTTTATCTATGTTTAAAAGGTAATTCGACTAACTATAATAATACGTACTGGGCCACATTATTTGACTTATTGATTTACTAAAATAGTTTACCTATGTTTAAAAGGTAATTCGACTAACTATAATAATACGTACTGGGCCACATTATTTGACTTATTTATTTACTAAAATAGTTTACCTATGTTTAAAAGGTAATTCGACTAACTATAATAATACGTACTGGGCCACATTATTTGACTTATTTATTTACTAAAATAGTTTACCTATGTTTCAAAGTTAATTCGAGTAACTATAATAATACGTACTGGGCCACATTATTTGACTTATTTATTTACTAAAATAGTTTACCTATGTTTAAAAGGTAATTCGACTAACTATAATAATACGTACTGGGCCACATTATTTCACCTTGTTTATTTACTAAAATAGTTTACCTATGTTTCAAAGTTAATTCGACTAACTATAATAATACGTACTGGGCCACATTATTTGACTTATTGATTTACTAAAATAGTTTACCTATGTTTAAAATGTAATTCGACTAACTATAATAATACGTACTGGGCCACATTATTTGACTTATTTATTTACTAAAATAGTTTACCTATGTTTAAAAGGTAATTCGACTAACTATAATAATACGTACTGGGCCACATTATTTGACTTATTTATTTACTAAAATAGTTTACCTATGTTTCAAAGTTAATTCGAGTAACTATAACAATACGTACTGGGCCAAATTATTTGACCTTGTTTATTTACTAAAATAGTTTACCTATGTTTCAAAGTTAATTCGACTAACTATAACAATACGTACTGGGCAACATTATTTGACCTTGTTTATTTACTAAAATAGTTTACCTATGTTTCAAAGTTAATTCGAGTAACTATAATAATACGTACTGGGCCACATTATTTGACTTATTTATTTACTAAAATAGTTTACCTATGTTTAAAAGGTAATTCGACTAACTATAATAATACGTACTGGGCCACATTATTTGACTTATTTATTTACTAAAATAGTTTACCTATGTTTCAAAGTTAATTCGAGTAACTATAATAATACGTACTGGGCCACATTATTTGACTTATTTATTTACTAAAATAGTTTACCTATGTTTAAAAGGTAATTCGACTAACTATAATAATACGTACTGGGCCACATTATTTGACTTATTTATTTACTAAAATAGTTTACCTATGTTTCAAAGTTAATTCGAGTAACTATAATAATACGTACTGGGCCACATTATTTGACTTATTTATTTACTAAAATAGTTTACCTATGTTTAAAAGGTAATTCGACTAACTATAATAATACGTACTGGGCCACATTATTTGACTTATTTATTTACTAAAATAGTTTATCTATGTTTAAAAGGTAATTCGACTAACTATAATAATACGTACTGGGCCACATTATTTGACTTATTGATTTACTAAAATAGTTTACCTATGTTTAAAAGGTAATTCGACTAACTATAATAATACGTACTGGGCCACATTATTTGACTTATTTATTTACTAAAATAGTTTACCTATGTTTAAAAGGTAATTCGACTAACTATAATAATACGTACTGGGCCACATTATTTGACTTATTTATTTACTAAAACAGTTAACCTATGTTTAAAAGGTAATTCGACTAACTATAATAATACGTACTGGGCCACATTATTTCACCTTGTTTATTTACTAAAATAGTTTACCTATGTTTCGAAGTTAATTCGACTAACTATAATAATACGTACTGGGCCACATTATTTGACTTATTGATTTACTAAAATAGTTTACCTATGTTTCAAAGTTAATTCGACTAACTATAACAATACGTACTGGGCCACATTATTTGACCTTGTTTATTTACTAAAATAGTTTACCTATGTTTCAAAGTTAATTCGACTAACTATAACAATACGTACTGGGCCACATTATTTGACTTATTTATTTACTAAAATAGTTTATCTATGTTTAAAAGGTAATTCGACTAACTATAATAATACGTACTGAGCCACATTATTTGACTTATTTATTTACTAAAATAGTTTACCTATGTTTCAAAGTTAATTCGAGTAACTATAATAATACGTACTGGGCCACATTATTTGACTTATTGATTTACTAAAATAGTTTACCTATGTTTAAAAGGTAATTCGACTAACTATAATAATACGTACTGGGCCACATTATTTGACTTGTTTATTTACTAAAATAGTTTACCTATGTTTAAAAGGTAATTCGACTAACTATAATAATACGTACTGGGCCACATTATTTGACTTATTTATTTACTAAAATAGTTTACCTATGTTTCAAAGTTAATTCGAGTAACTATAATAATACGTACTGGGCCACATTATTTGACTTATTTATTTACTAAAATAGTTTACCTATGTTTAAAAGGTAATTCGACTAACTATAATAATACGTACTGGGCCACATTATTTGACCTTGTTTATTTACTAAAATAGTTTACCTATGTTTCAAAGTTAATTCGACTAACTATAATAATACGTACTGGGCCACATTATTTGACTTATTTATTTACTAAAATAGTTTACCTATGTTTCAAAGTTAATTCGACTAACTATAACAATACGTACTGGGCCACATTATTTGACCTTGTTTATTTACTAAAATAGTTTACCTATGTTTCAAAGTTAATTCGACTAACTATAACAATACGTACTGGGCCACATTATTTGACTTATTTATTTACTAAAATAGTTTATCTATGTTTAAAAGGTAATTCGACTAACTATAATAATACGTACTGGGCCACATTATTTGACTTATTTATTTACTAAAATAGTTTACCTATGTTTCAAAGTTAATTCGAGTAACTATAATAATACGTACTGGGCCACATTATTTGACTTATTTATTTACTAAAATAGTTTACCTATGTTTAAAAGGTAATTCGACTAACTATAATAATACGTACTGGGCCACATTATTTGACTTATTTATTTACTAAAATAGTTTATCTATGTTTAAAAGGTAATTCGACTAACTATAATAATACGTACTGGGCCACATTATTTGACTTATTGATTTACTAAAATAGTTTACCTATGTTTAAAAGGTAATTCGACTAACTATAATAATACGTACTGGGCCACATTATTTGACTTATTTATTTACTAAAATAGTTTACCTATGTTTAAAAGGTAATTCGACTAACTATAATAATACGTACTGGGCCACATTATTTGACTTATTTATTTACTAAAATAGTTTACCTATGTTTCAAAGTTAATTCGAGTAACTATAATAATACGTACTGGGCCACATTATTTGACTTATTTATTTACTAAAATAGTTTACCTATGTTTAAAAGGTAATTCGACTAACTATAATAATACGTACTGGGCCACATTATTTCACCTTGTTTATTTACTAAAATAGTTTACCTATGTTTCAAAGTTAATTCGACTAACTATAATAATACGTACTGGGCCACATTATTTGACTTATTTATTTACTAAAATAGTTTACCTATGTTTCAAAGTTAATTCGACTAACTATAACAATACGTACTGGGCCACATTATTTGACCTTGTTTATTTACTAAAATAGTTTACCTATGTTTCAAAGTTAATTCGACTAACTATAACAATACGTACTGGGCAACATTATTTGACTTATTTATTTACTAAAATAGTTTACCTATGTTTAAAAGGTAATTCGACTAACTATAATAATACGTACTGGGCCACATTATTTGACTTATTTATTTACTAAAATAGTTTATCTATGTTTAAAAGGTAATTCGACTAACTATAATAATACGTACTGGGCCACATTATTTGACTTATTGATTTACTAAAATAGTTTACCTATGTTTAAAATGTAATTCGACTAACTATAATAATACGTACTGGGCCACATTATTTGACTTATTTATTTACTAAAATAGTTTACCTATGTTTAAAAGGTAATTCGACTAACTATAATAATACGTACTGGGCCACATTATTTGACTTATTTATTTACTAAAATAGTTTACCTATGTTTCAAAGTTAATTCGAGTAACTATAATAATACGTACTGGGCCACATTATTTGACTTATTTATTTACTAAAATAGTTTACCTATGTTTAAAAGGTAATTCGACTAACTATAATAATACGTACTGGGCCACATTATTTGACCTTGTTTATTTACTAAAATAGTTTACCTATGTTTCAAAGTTAATTCGACTAACTATAATAATACGTACTGGGCCACATTATTTGACTTATTTATTTACTAAAATAGTTTACCTATGTTTCAAAGTTAATTCGACTAACTATAACAATACGTACTGGGCCACATTATTTGACCTTGTTTATTTACTAAAATAGTTTACCTATGTTTCAAAGTTAATTCGACTAACTATAACAATACGTACTGGGCAACATTATTTGACTTATTTATTTACTAAAATAGTTTACCTATGTTTAAAAGGTAATTCGACTAACTATAATAATACGTACTGGGCCACATTATTTGACTTATTTATTTACTAAAATAGTTTATCTATGTTTAAAAGGTAATTCGACTAACTATAATAATACGTACTGGGCCACATTATTTGACTTATTGATTTACTAAAATAGTTTACCTATGTTTAAAAGGTAATTCGACTAACTATAATAATACGTACTGGGCCACATTATTTGACTTATTTATTTACTAAAATAGTTTACCTATGTTTAAAAGGTAATTCGACTAACTATAATAATACGTACTGGGCCACATTATTTGACTTATTTATTTACTAAAATAGTTTACCTATGTTTCAAAGTTAATTCGAGTAACTATAATAATACGTACTGGGCCACATTATTTGACTTATTTATTTACTAAAATAGTTTACCTATGTTTAAAAGGTAATTCGACTAACTATAATAATACGTACTGGGCCACATTATTTGACTTATTTATTTACTAAAATAGTTTATCTATGTTTAAAAGGTAATTCGACTAACTATAATAATACGTACTGGGTCACATTATTTGACTTATTGATTTACTAAAATAGTTTACCTATGTTTAAAAGGTAATTCGACTAACTATAATAATACATACTGGGCCACATTATTTGACTTATTTATTTACTAAAATAATTTACCTATGTTTAAAAGGTAATTCGACTAACTATAATAATACGTACTGGGCCACATTATTTGACTTATTTATTTACTAAAATAGTTTACCTATGTTTCAAAGTTAATTCGAGTAACTATAATAATACGTACTGGGCCACATTATTTGACTTATTTATTTACTAAAATAGTTTACCTATGTTTAAAAGGTAATTCGACTAACTATAATAATACGTACTGGGCCACATTATTTCACCTTGTTTATTTACTAAAATAGTTTACCTATGTTTCAAAGTTAATTCGACTAACTATAATAATACGTACTGGGCCACATTATTTGACTTATTTATTTACTAAAATAGTTTATCTATGTTTAAAAGGTAATTCGACTAACTATAATAATACGTACTGGGCCACATTATTTGACTTATTGATTTACTAAAATAGTTTACCTATGTTTAAAATGTAATTCGACTAACTATAATAATACGTACTGGGCCACATTATTTGACTTATTTATTTACTAAAATAGTTTACCTATGTTTAAAAGGTAATTCGACTAACTATAATAATACGTACTGGGCCACATTATTTGACTTATTTATTTACTAAAATAGTTTACCTATGTTTCAAAGTTAATTCGAGTAACTATAATAATACGTACTGGGCCACATTATTTGACTTATTTATTTACTAAAATAGTTTACCTATGTTTAAAAGGTAATTCGACTAACTATAATAATACGTACTGGGCCACATTATTTGACCTTGTTTATTTACTAAAATAGTTTACCTATGTTTCAAAGTTAATTCGACTAACTATAATAATACGTACTGGGCCACATTATTTGACTTATTTATTTACTAAAATAGTTTACCTATGTTTCAAAGTTAATTCGACTAACTATAACAATACGTACTGGGCCACATTATTTGACCTTGTTTATTTACTAAAATAGTTTACCTATGTTTCAAAGTTAATTCGACTAACTATAACAATACGTACTGGGCAACATTATTTGACTTATTTATTTACTAAAATAGTTTACCTATGTTTCAAAGTTAATTCGACTAACTATAACAATACGTACTGGGCCACATTATTTGACTTATTTATTTACTAAAATAGTTTACCTATGTTTAAAACGTAATTCGACTAACTATAACAATACGTACTGGGCCACATTATTTGACTTATTTATTTACTAAAATAGTTTACCTATGTTTCAAAGTTAATTCGAGTAACTATAATAATACGTACTGGGCCACATTATTTGACTTATTTATTTACTAAAATAGTTTACCTATGTTTAAAAGGTAATTCGACTAACTATAATAATACGTACTGGGCCACATTATTTGACTTATTTATTTACTAAAATAGTTTATCTATGTTTAAAAGGTAATTCGACTAACTATAATAATACGTACTGGGCCACATTATTTGACTTATTTATTTACTAAAATAGTTTACCTATGTTTAAAAGGTAATTCGACTAACTATAATAATACGTACTGGGCCACATTATTTGACCTTGTTTATTTACTAAAATAGTTTACCTATGTTTCAAAGTTAATTCGACTAACTATAATAATACGTACTGGGCCACATTATTTGACTTATTGATTTACTAAAATAGTTTACCTATGTTTCAAAGTTAATTCGACTAACTATAACAATACGTACTGGGCAACATTATTTGACCTTGTTTATTTACTAAAAAAGTTTACCTATGTTTCAAAGTTAATTCGACTAACTATAACAATACGTACTGGGCCACATTATTTGACTTATTTATTTACTAAAATAGTTTACCTATGTTTCAAAGTTAATTCGACTAACTATAACAATACGTACTGGGCCAAATTATTTGACCTTGTTTATTTACTAAAATAGTTTACCTATGTTTCAAAGTTAATTCGACTAACTATAACAATACGTACTGGGCAACATTATTTGACTTATTTATTTACTAAAATAGTTTACCTATGTTTAAAAGGTAATTCAACTAACTATAATAATACGTACTGGGCCACATTATTTGACTTATTTATTTACTAAAATAGTTTACCTATGTTTCAAAGTTAATTCGACTAACTATAACAATACGTACTGGGCCACATTATTTGACTTATTTATTTACTAAAATAGTTTACCTATGTTTAAAAGGTAATTCGACTAACTATAATAATACGTACTGGGCCACATTATTTCACCTTGTTTATTTACTAAAATAGTTTACCTATGTTTCAAAGTTAATTCGACTAACTATAATAATACGTACTGGGCAACATTATTTGACCTTGTTTATTTACTAAAATAGTTTACCTATGTTTCGAAGTTAATTCGACTAACTATAATAATACGTACTGGGCCACATTATTTGACTTATTGATTTACTAAAATAGTTTACCTATGTTTCAAAGTTAATTCGACTAACTATAACAATACGTACTGGGCAACATTATTTGACTTATTTATTTACTAAAATAGTTTACCTATGTTTAAAAGGTAATTCGACTAACTATAACAATACGTACTGGGCAACATTATTTGACTTATTTATTTACTAAAATAGTTTACCTATGTTTCAAAGTTAATTCGACTAACTATAATAATACGTACTGGGCCACATTATTTGACCATGTTTATTTATTGTTATTACATACCCTGTTCCCCTGAATTATTTAACCAAATGATATTTTTTCTAATGTTTATTAATCTATCAATAATTTTGCATATGATTCATTTTGTCCGTAACCTTTTCAGAATAACTTTGGGCCAATAATAGCCGCCAAGATATAAATTTTCAACGTTTTACTGTTATTAGGTACCCTGTTCCCCTGAATTATTTAACCAAATGATATTTTTTCTAATGTTTATTAATCTATCAATAATTTTGCATATGATTCATTTTGTCCGTAACCTTTTCAGAATAACTTTGGGCCAATAATAGCCGCCAAGATATAAATTTTCAACGTTTTACTGTTATTAGGTACCCTGTTCCCCTGAATTATTTAACCAAATGATATTTTTTCTAATGTTTATTAATCTATCAATAATTTTGCATATGATTCATTTTGTCCGTAACTTTTCAGAATAACTTTGGGCCAATAATAGCCGCCAAGATATAAATTTTCAACGTTTTACTGTTATTAGGTACCCTGTTCCCCTGAATTATTTAACCAAATGATATTTTTTCTAATGTTTATTAATCTATCAATAATTTTGCATATGATTCATTTTGTCCGTAACCTTTTCAGAATAACTTTGGGCCAATAATAGCCGCCAAGATATAAATTTTCAACGTTTTACTGTTATTAGGTACCCTGTTCCCCTGAATTATTTAACCAAATGATATTTTTTCTAATGTTTATTAATCTATCAATAATTTTGCATATGATTCATTTTGTCCGTAACCTTTTCAGAATAACTTTGGGCCAATAATAGCCGCCAAGATATAAATTTTCAACGTTTTACTGTTATTAGGTACCCTGTTCCCCTGAATTATTTAACCAAATGATATTTTTTCTAATGTTTATTAATCTATCAATAATTTTGCATATGATTCATTTTGTCCGTAACTTTTCAGAATAACTTTGGGCCAATAATAGCCGCCAAGATATAAATTTTCAACGTTTTACTGTTATTAGGTACCCTGTTCCCCTGAATTATTTAACCAAATGATATTTTTTCTAATGTTTATTAATCTATCAATAATTTTGCATATGATTCATTTTGTCCGTAACCTTTTCAGAATAACTTTGGGCCAATAATAGCCGCCAAGATATAAATTTTCAACGTTTTACTGTTATTAGGTACCCTGTTCCCCTGAATTATTTAACCAAATGATATTTTTTCTAATGTTTATTAATCTATCAATAATTTTGCATATGATTCATTTTGTCCGTAAACTTTTCAGAATAACTTTGGGCCAATAATAGCCGCCAAGATATAAATTTTCAACGTTTTACTGTTATTAGGTACCCTGTTCCCCTGAATTATTTAACCAAATGATATTTTTTCTAATGTTTATTAATCTATCAATAATTTTGCATATGATTCATTTTGTCCGTAACCTTTTCAGAATAACTTTGGGCCAATAATAGCCGCCAAGATATAAATTTTCAACGTTTTACTGTTATTAGGTACCCTGTTCCCCTGAATTATTTAACCAAATGATATTTTTTCTAATGTTTATTAATCTATCAATAATTTTGCATATGATTCATTTTGTCCGTAACCTTTTCAGAATAACTTTGGGCCAATAATAGCCGCCAAGATATAAATTTTCAACGTTTTACTGTTATTAGGTACCCTGTTCCCCTGAATTATTTAACCAAATGATATTTTTTCTAATGTTTATTAATCTATCAATAATTTTGCATATGATTCATTTTGTCCGTAACCTTTTCAGAATAACTTTGGGCCAATAATAGCCGCCAAGATATAAATTTTCAACGTTTTACTGTTATTAGGTACCCTGTTCCCCTGAATTATTTAACCAAATGATATTTTTTCTAATGTTTATTAATCTATCAATAATTTTGCATATGATTCATTTTGTCCGTAACCTTTTCAGAATAACTTTGGGCCAATAATAGCCGCCAAGATATAAATTTTCAACGTTTTACTGTTATTAGGTACCCTGTTCCCCTGAATTATTTAACCAAATGATATTTTTTCTAATGTTTATTAATCTATCAATAATTTTGCATATGATTCATTTTGTCCGTAACCTTTTCAGAATAACTTTGGGCCAATAATAGCCGCCAAGATATAAATTTTCAACGTTTTACTGTTATTAGGTACCCTGTTCCCCTGAATTATTTAACCAAATGATATTTTTTCTAATGTTTATTAATCTATCAATAATTTTGCATATGATTCATTTTGTCCGTAACCTTTTCAGAATAACTTTGGGCCAATAATAGCCGCCAAGATATAAATTTTCAACGTTTTACTGTTATTAGGTACCCTGTTCCCCTGAATTATTTAACCAAATGATATTTTTTCTAATGTTTATTAATCTATCAATAATTTTGCATATGATTCATTTTGTCCGTAACCTTTTCAGAATAACTTTGGGCCAATAATAGCCGCCAAGATATAAATTTTCAACGTTTTACTGTTATTAGGTACCCTGTTCCCCTGAATTATTTAACCAAATGATATTTTTTCTAATGTTTATTAATCTATCAATAATTTTGCATATGATTCATTTTGTCCGTAACCTTTTCAGAATAACTTTGGGCCAATAATAGCCGCCAAGATATAAATTTTCAACGTTTTACTGTTATTAGGTACCCTGTTCCCCTGAATTATTTAACCAAATGATATTTTTTCTAATGTTTATTAATCTATCAATAATTTTGCATATGATTCATTTTGTCCGTAACCTTTTCAGAATAACTTTGGGCCAATAATAGCCGCCAAGATATAAATTTTCAACGTTTTACTGTTATTAGGTACCCTGTTCCCCTGAATTATTTAACCAAATGATATTTTTTCTAATGTTTATTAATCTATCAATAATTTTGCATATGATTCATTTTGTCCGTAACCTTTTCAGAATAACTTTGGGCCAATAATAGCCGCCAAGATATAAATTTTCAACGTTTTACTGTTATTAGGTACCCTGTTCCCCTGAATTATTTAACCAAATGATATTTTTTCTAATGTTTATTAATCTATCAATAATTTTGCATATGATTCATTTTGTCCGTAACCTTTTCAGAATAACTTTGGGCCAATAATAGCCGCCAAGATATAAATTTTCAACGTTTTACTGTTATTAGGTACCCTGTTCCCCTGAATTATTTAACCAAATGATATTTTTTCTAATGTTTATTAATCTATCAATAATTTTGCATATGATTCATTTTGTCCGTAACTTTTCAGAATAACTTTGGGCCAATAATAGCCGCCAAGATATAAATTTTCAACGTTTTACTGTTATTAGGTACCCTGTTCCCCTGAATTATTTAACCAAATGATATTTTTTCTAATGTTTATTAATCTATCAATAATTTTGCATATGATTCATTTTGTCCGTAACCTTTTCAGAATAACTTTGGGCCAATAATAGCCGCCAAGATATAAATTTTCAACGTTTTACTGTTATTAGGTACCCTGTTCCCCTGAATTATTTAACCAAATGATATTTTTTCTAATGTTTATTAATCTATCAATAATTTTGCATATGATTCATTTTGTCCGTAACCTTTTCAGAATAACTTTGGGCCAATAATAGCCGTCAAGATATAAATTTTCAACGTTTTACTGTTATTAGGTACCCTGTTCCCCTGAATTATTTAACCAAATGATATTTTTTCTAATGTTTATTAATCTATCAATAATTTTGCATATGATTCATTTTGTCCGTAACCTTTTCAGAATAACTTTGGGCCAATAATAGCCGCCAAGATATAAATTTTCAACGTTTTACTGTTATTAGGTACCCTGTTCCCCTGAATTATTTAACCAAATGATATTTTTTCTAATGTTTATTAATCTATCAATAATTTTGCATATGATTCATTTTGTCCGTAACCTTTTCAGAATAACTTTGGGCCAATAATAGCCGCCAAGATATAAATTTTCAACGTTTTACTGTTATTAGGTACCCTGTTCCCCTGAATTATTTAACCAAATGATATTTTTTCTAATGTTTATTAATCTATCAATAATTTTGCATATGATTCATTTTGTCCGTAACCTTTTCAGAATAACTTTGGGCCAATAATAGCCGCCAAGATATAAATTTTCAACGTTTTACTGTTATTAGGTACCCTGTTCCCCTGAATTATTTAACCAAATGATATTTTTTCTAATGTTTATTAATCTATCAATAATTTTGCATATGATTCATTTTGTCCGTAACCTTTTCAGAATAACTTTGGGCCAATAATAGCCGCCAAGATATAAATTTTCAACGTTTTACTGTTATTAGGTACCCTGTTCCCCTGAATTATTTAACCAAATGATATTTTTTCTAATGTTTATTAATCTATCAATAATTTTGCATATGATTCATTTTGTCCGTAACCTTTTCAGAATAACTTTGGGCCAATAATAGCCGCCAAGATATAAATTTTCAACGTTTTACTGTTATTAGGTACCCTGTTCCCCTGAATTATTTAACCAAATGATATTTTTTCTAATGTTTATTAATCTATCAATAATTTTGCATATGATTCATTTTGTCCGTAACCTTTTCAGAATAACTTTGGGCCAATAATAGCCGCCAAGATATAAATTTTCAACGTTTTACTGTTATTAGGTACCCTGTTCCCCTGAATTATTTAACCAAATGATATTTTTGCTAATGTTTATTAATCTATCAATAATTTTGCATATGATTCATTTTGTCCGTAACCTTTTCAGAATAACTTTGGGCCAATAATAGCCGCCAAGATATAAATTTTCAATGTTTTACTGTTATTAGGTACCCTGTTCCCCTGAATTATTTAACCAAATGATATTTTTTCTAATGTTTATTAATCTATCAATAATTTTGCATATGATTCATTTTGTCCGTAACCTTTTCAGAATAACTTTGGGCCAATAATAGCCGCCAAGATATAAATTTTCAACGTTTTACTGTTATTAGGTACCCTGTTCCCCTGAATTATTTAACCAAATGATATTTTTTCTAATGTTTATTAATCTATCAATAATTTTGCATATGAGTCATTTTGTCCGTAACCTTTTCAGAATAACTTTGGGCCAATAATAGCCGCCAAGATATAAATTTCCAATTTGTGTTTAATAAAATAATTAATAGCCCTTAATTGTTTGTATTTATGTAAAATATAAAACATTACTACGAATATTTAATTAGTCACGATTAATATTCATTCATTAATTAATTGGACAGGATGGTGAGAGTTAGAAAGGCGAACACAAAGAAATTAAAAATAAACGAAACGAGGGGAAGCTATCATAACTAAAAGCCCCACTAAGCTACTCAGTCCTGTTCTGAATTTAACTCTACTCATATTATTAATTTACATTAATTATGTAAATTATTATTAATTAATAATAGACATCTTAGGAGGCCAACATAAATAAACAACACAAACACCTGAAATCCTCCATAGATTACCTATTATTAATAATATTAAAAAATTAATTCACAAAGTTAATCATTAAAAAAAAATTAAGTACTTGTTAATTATATTTATTAATCTTTCATTTAATGGGTTAGTTAAAAAATGAATAATATACAAGAGGTTAATTGAATTAAGCATTATTAAAATCCCCAAGGAATATTAACAGCTATTTAATCCCAAATAACCACCCTTAATTGTACAATTAATAAAGTGCAAATTTTAATTAAATTATTGTTATAAAAATCTTCACTTCAATTTCATCCTCAAATATTTACTGTCAATTAACAATTCAAATAATAAAAAAATTGAAATATTTTCACACATCCAACCCCCTCCGAGCATAAATTATTGTAATTATTAAAAATAAATTTAAAAGGCAGGATGTCAGGCAACTTAGAAAGACAAACATATAAATAAATAGCAAACGAAACGAGGGGAAAGCTAACTTAACCTAGGAGCCCCCCTAAATGCCTGAGTCCTGCCATGAATTTTAAGAAAATTATTATTGATAATTTAATATGTTGCATTACTTTTTCAAATTATTGTTGACTACATTCTAAACTTTTACAAAAACGCAGAGGATGAAATTAAAGGGTGCAATTAATATTAATCACAATTAACCATGTTTAATAGATCAATTAATAAAGAGCAAAATTAAATAATATTTACCCCAGAGACTGCATTAAATAAGTTATCATTGAAAATTTCAAATTATTCGTTATCTTTTCTAAATAATTTAAACTATTCATTTATTTAAATTATGGGTCCATTGCGTACCTGTACACCCAGAAAAAGGTTTTAAAATTTAATCTGATAAGCAAAGATATTTTATTACTGTTTGTTAAATACGTAATTATTGTGTACATTATGTAAAGACCAGACATAAATTTTTGTGTCTCTTATTAAAAAAAATTAATACCGTACATTATAATTCTGATAGAGAATTTAATGTAGAACTCAAATTTTAAACGTTCATTCAAAAGTGTATGTTATGGCTCACATAAGGTTCAAATGTTCCGCTTATTAATTGTTGGTTTAAAAAAAATCCAGGCCCGTATTATTTTATTTAAAGCGCATTCTTATAGCTCATTAAAGGCTCAAATTTTCCATTTAGCAAATTTCCAGAGCAGAATGTATTTACTTATTAAAAAATATATATGTTGCGTACAAAATTTATAACTACCTCTGTTGTTTCTGTATGTGAACGATTGGTATTTTTTTTACTGTGTATAAATGGTAAATATGTAAAATTATTTATGAATTCATTAATTAGAAAATACCTTTTTTCTCTAGGGAGGAAATACTTTTAAATAAAATCAATTAACTTATCGAAGAGTAAAGGTGATACTTAATTATATTTTCGATATCCCCTTTAGTTTTCGAGATAATCGAGAAAAATGCATTTTTTTTCGTTGCCCATTTGTGGCATCAAACTTTTGCCTATCAAATATTGTGCGTATTAACTGTCAGCTTAAAAAAAATCCCATGTCGTATTATTTTATTTAAAAGCGCATACTATAGCTCATTCAAGGCCCGAATTTTTCATTTAAAAATTCCCAGTTCAGTAATTATTTACTTATGTAAAAAGATATATGCAGCGTACAAAATTTATAACTGCCCCTTTTTTTCTGTGTATGAAAGATTGGTGTTTTTATTTTTGTGTATGTGGTAAATATGTAAAATTATTTATGAATTAATTAAATAGAAAATACTTATTTTCAGTGTTGGTAATACAATTAAAATCCCTTTAGTTACTAAACCCTAATTTACTCCACATTGAACCTGTTAATAAAATATTATTTACCCCCCTTACAAATCCCAAAAGAAAATTAATAAATTAAAATTTAATTAATAAACTTGCAGTCGTCTTATATATCCCAATTTAAATTACTGATCTTTATATTAAATTTGTGTTTAATAAAATAATTAATAGCCCTTAATTGTTTCTATTTATATAAACTATAAAATAATACTCTCAATATTTAATTAATCATGAGATTAATATTCATTCATTAATTAATTGGACAGGATGGTGAGAGTTAGAAAGGCGAACACAAACAAATAAAAAACGAAACGGGGGGAATCTATCTTAACTAAAAGCCCTACTAAGCTACTCAGTCCTGTCCTGAATTTAACTCTACCCATATTATTAATTTGCAATGATTATGTATATTATTATTAATAATAGACATCTTAGGAGGCCAACGCATAAATAAACAACACAAACACCTGAAATCCTTCATAGATTATCTATTATTAGTATTAACATGAAGAGAGATACATGATTAATAATTAACAAAGTTAATCAATAAAGATACACAATTTAAGGGCATGTTAATTATACTTATTAACCTCTAGTTGTCTAGTTTAATGTAATATTAATTTAATTATTATAATTATTATTATAATACTACTGCGATTAATTTCATCCTCAAATATTTACTGTTAATTAAGGATTACTCCGTTTAAAAAAATTGAATTATTCTCACTCATCCAACCATCTCCGGGCATAAATTAATTATTGTAAAGAAATTGTTATAAAATATTTAAAATATAATTTAAAAAGCAGAATGTCAGACAATTTAGAAAGACGAACATATAAATAATTAGCAAACGAAACGAGGGGAAAACTAACTTAACCTAGGAGTCCCTCTAAATGCCTGAGTCCTGCCCTGAATTAAAAAAAATATTAATGATAACTAATAATAACTTGTATTATTCTTTTAAATTATTGTTGATTACATTTTAAAGTTGTATAAAAATGCAGAGGATGAAATTACAGGCTGTAATTAATAGCGATTTAATATTAATCACAATTAATCATGTTTAATAGTTGAATTTTAATAAAGTGCAAAAATAAATATTTACCCCAAGTTATTAGAGAGACTGCATTATTTATTAATTCTACCCCAATTAGTTACCATTGAAAAATTTGAAATTACACGTTATCTTTTCTAAATAATTACGAAATGCATAACATTTCACCCAGAAAAAAGGTATGAAATTTGCTGAAGTGTAGAGTGCAATTATGTTCTATGGATGTATAGTTACTGTTGATCTACTAAATATATTATACATATATACATTAAAGGGTAGTGAAAATTTTTTGTACCGCGCAATAAATTCCTATTTAAGAAATTCCCCAAATAGCTCTATTTTAAATCATTCATTCCCAAAATTACGAAATATGGACATTTGTGCTAAGCTTGTTAGCGGCATTTTGAGTTATGCAAGTATTATGTTTATTTATTCCCTCTTTAATCTTTTAATTTCAGCTTTATATTGAATTACATGATCGTATATATTAAATGATTGTTTATTTAGGTATCGGTCAGTTGTGCTAGAGCTGCTGAAGCGACATCAGAGTATAGAGGATGTATTTATTTATTTTTGAGTAACGGTGAGTGCTAGAGTTGTGGTTACTATCGGACTTGGTTATCTCACACGCTACGGTGTTGAGGAAGAGTTATTCTGAGGTTTAGCTAGACCCAAATCCACTCACTGAGAGAGATACTCATCTATTTTTATCTGTTACAGACTATTGGCGTTCGCAGGAGAGAGTCTGGACCATCCAGGGATTAGGGATAATTATATTTGTTTGGATCTGTTTACCTTTATGTATTTTTGAGATCTTTCATGAATTAATTATATTGGTTTCTAATAAGCTACAGTTTTATTTGAACTAACAACCAACATTTTATGAAAACAAACCATTAAAATAAATATACTACTTGCCTGTATTTTATCATTTGTAGAAATTTGTCGCTTGGTGACATCACCATTATTATTTTTATGCGTAAAATTCAATAAAATAAAATACTAGTAAACTTGTATAATTATGCTTCTCAATACGTGTTAACGATAGGGGCTGGCCGACATGCACAAAGTTCTACTTTTAGATTGATACTTGTTAATTTGTTTGAAATTGAAATATACATGTAGATCTACTTGGTTCAGCATAGAAAATATAATAATTTATATGTTAAAAAATTCGATGCAGCGAAATTTTGTACTATTTACTTTTTTAACTGATGGTATAGCAGACTTGCACATACCACAATTCTGTTTTTAAATTGTTGCTTGTGATTACAAATCGAAGTAAATTTCTTTTATTTACTATGGAAAATATTTTTAAATAATTTCTAAACGAGGAAATAATTTTTTGAATATAAAATAAATTTAAAATGGAAATATTAATTGCGAAATGTATGTATAAAATTTACAGTGCCTAACCCTTTTGTAATTTAAAAGCGTATTGAAGCTCATTGAACGTCCAAATTCTCAATTTATACCTGTTGTTACTGTGTGTAAAAGGTTGATTTATTTTTATTTTTACTGCGTATAATTATTTATGAATTCATTAAATAGAAATTACCCTTTTCAGGTGTTGGTAATGCAATTAAAAACCCTTTAATTATAATACCCTAATTTCCTACATTATGAACCCGTTAATAACATATTATTTACCCCCTTATCGATTCTAAATTATAATTAAACTTTAATTAATAAACTTGCAGTCTACGATATATCCCAATTTAAATTACTGGTACTTCTATTAAATATATGTTTAAAAAAATAATTAATAACCCTTAAATGTTTCTAATTTAGAGAAGAAAATCTCGCAAGATTTATATATTCATGAGATTAATAATCAATTATTAATTAATTGGACAGAATGGTAAGACAGTTAGAAAGGCGAAGACATAGAAATAAAAATACGAAACGGGAGGGGAGCTATCTTAACAAAAAGCCCCTCTAAGCTGCCCTAGTCCTGTCCTGGATTTAACTCTATCCATTTTATTAATTTACATTAATTATGAAATATATTAATTAAAGACATCTTAAGAGGCTAACACATAGATATACATCACCTGAAATCCTCCATAGATTATCTATTATTAATAAAATTAAAAAAGAAAATGATAGATCAATAAATAAAAAAAGTGAATCATTAAAAAATAAACATTTTAAGAGCTTGTTAATTATGTTTATTAACCTTTAATTTAATGAATAAGCTAAAAAATGAATATATAAAAGGTTAATTGAATTAATCATTATTAAAAACCCCAAATAATACGAATTAAAAATTAATTTAAAAGGCAGAATGTCAGACAACTTAGAAAGACTAACATATAAATAAATAGCAAACGAAACCTAGGAGCCCCCCCTAAATGCCTGAGTCCTGCCCTGAATTTTAAGAAAATTATTAATGATAATTACAAATAAGTTGTATCACTCTTTCAAATTTTTATTGATGACATTTTAAACTTGCATTGCAATTAATAGCAATTTAATATTAATCACAATTAACCACGTTTAATAGATCAAAATTAAATATTTACCCCAAGTTAATAGACAGACTGCATTTTTTATTAATTATAATTCCACCCCAAATAGTTACCATTAAAAATTTGAAATTACTCGTTATCTTTTCTAAATAATTTAAAGTGTTCATTTATTTATAACTCCATTGCATACCTGTACACCTAGAAAAGGGTAATAGAATTTAATCTAAAGAGCAAAGATCTTATACTACTATTGTAAAATATGTAATTATTGTGTAAATTATGTAAAGAGAAGGCATACAATTTTGTATCGCTCATTAAAGTTTAAAAATTCCCTAGAGCCTTAACTATTTTTTTAATACCGTATATGATAATTCTGACAGAATTTTTATGTAGAACTTAAGTTTTAAACATTCATTACCGTATCTTTAATTTTGTCCGAGTATTTAACAAAAATATAAAGTATGAACCTAGGACTGCCTACATACTTTTTAAATTATTATTTTATTTACAAACCCATACTATAACTCATTCAAGGCCCAAGTTTTTCGTTTAAAAAATTCCCAGAGCAGTAATTATTTACTTATTCAAAAAGATATATTTAGCGTACAAAAATGTTTAACTACCCCTGTTGTTTGTGTGTGTATGAAAGATTGGTATAATTTTTATTGTGTATAACCGAAAAATATGTAAAATTATTTATGAATTAATTAAATAGAAAATACCTTTTTCAGTGTTGGTAATGCAATTAAAACCTATTAGTTATCAAACCCTAATTTACGCCATTCTGAATCCATTAATAAAATATTATTTACCAAATTAAAAATGCCAAAAGGAAATTTATCAAGTAAAGCTATATTTAATATTTAATTAATAAATTTGCAGTCCCCCTAAATACCTATCAATATAAATTACTGATATTTTTATTAATTTTCGTTTAATAATATAATTAATAGCCCTTATTTGTTACTATTTACATAAAATTAAAATACTCTCAAGATTTAATTAATCATGAGATTCATATTCATTCATTAATTAATTGGACAGGATGGTCAGAGTTAGAGAGCCCTTAAATGTTCCTAACTTAGAAAAGAAACTCTCGCAAGATTTTTATATTCATGAGATTAATAATCAATTATTAATTGATTTAATAATTAACAGGACAGGATGGTAAGACAGTTAGAAAGGCGAACACATAGAAATAAAAATACGAAACGGGAGGGGAGCTATCTTAACTAAAAGCCCCTCTAAGCTGCCCTAGTCCTGTCCTGGATTTAACTCTATCCATTTTATTATTTTATGATAATTATGAAATATAATAATTAATAACAGACATCTTAGGAGGCCAACACATAAATGAAACAGAAACACCTGAAATCCTTCCTAGATTATCTATTATTATTATTAGTATTAACAGCTCTAAGCTGCCCTAGTCCTGTCCTGGATTTAATTCTATATCCATTTTATTAATTTATATTAATTATGAAATATATTAATTAATAGACATCTTAAGAGGACAACACATAAATAAACAACATAAACACCTGAAATCCCCTATAGATTATCTATTATTAATAATATTAAAAGAGAAAATGATACGATTAATAATTAAAAAGTTAATCATGAAAAAAAATCATTTTAAGGGCTTGTTAATTATATTTATTATTAATTTAATGACTTAGTTAAAAAATAATATATAAAAGTTTAATTGAATTAATCATTAATAAAATCTCCAAGTAATACTAATTTCACCGATTATTTGATCCTTAAATATTTGCTGTTAATTAACAGCTTTTTAATCCCAATTAAGCACCCTTAGTAGTTTCATTAATAAAGAAAAAAATTTAGTTAAATATATTCTGTTAATAGGGAGACTGCATTACTTATTAATTTATATTCTGTTAGAATTAGCTCTTATTTTTACAAAAACTACTCAATTATTTAAATTATGATTCCACTGCATACCATTGAACCCAGAACAAGGTATAAAATTTATTGAATTATGC
The DNA here is from genome assembly GCA_951394225.1 of Harpalus rufipes. NCBI lineage: Eukaryota > Metazoa > Arthropoda > Insecta > Coleoptera > Carabidae > Harpalus > Harpalus rufipes. The sequence goes on from OX596280.1 coordinate 52,093,798, forward strand.
AATGTCATTATATGTAAGGGATATATAATAATTATTGCTATTTTGATTAACTAGTAATCAAATAAATAAAGGGTAGTGAATATTTTTTGTACCTCTTATTAACTCTCAGTTCCCAGACCCGTATTATTTTATTTACAAGCCCATGCTATAACTCATTGAATTCCTAAATTGTCAGCTTATTAAGTACCTGTTTAAAAAAATACCCAGGCCCGTATTAAGTTATTTTAATAGTGTATGTTTTGGCTCATACATGGTTCAATTGTTCCGTTTATAAACCGTCAGTAAAAAAATCCCAGGCCCGTATTATTTTATTTAAAAGCCCATATTATTATAGCTCATTGAAGGTCCAAATTTTCTGATTAAAAAATTCCCAGAGCAATAATTATTTACTTATTCAAAAATATATATGTAGTGTACAAAATTTGTAACTACCCTTGTAGTTTATGTGTATGAGAGATCGGTGTTTTTATTTTTACTATGTATAAGTGGTAACAATGTAAAATTATTTATGAATTCATTAAATACAAAATACCTTTTTTTCAGTGTAGGTAAGGCAATTAAAAACCCTTTAGGTACTAAACCCTAATTTACTCCGTTCTGAACCCGTTAATACCATATTATTTACTCCCCCTAAAAATACCAAAAGAAAATTAATAAACTATAATTATAATTAATAAACGAGCAGTCTTACTGTATGCCAATTTAAGATACTGATATTATTAACTTTGTAGTTAACAAAATAATTAATAGCCCTTAATTATTTATATTCTTAGAAAACAAACAATGAATAATCATGAGATTTTTATTCAGTTATTAATTGATTGATTAATTAATTATTTGGACAAAATGTAAGAGTTAGAAAGGCGAACACGGAAATAAAAATACGAAACGGGAGAGGAGCTATCTTAACTAAAAGCCTTTCTAAGCTGCCCTAGTCCGGTCCTGGATTTAACTCTATCCATTTTATTAATTTATGTTAATTATGAAATGTAATAATTATTAATTAATAATAGATATCTTAGGAGGCCAACACATAAATAAAACAAAAACACCTGAAATCCTTCATAGATTATCTATTATTATTATTAACAGGAAGACAGATACATGATTAATAATTAACAAAGTTAATTACTAAAAATACATAATTTAAGGGCATGTTAATTATATTTATTAACCTCTAGTTGTCTAGTTTAATGTAATAATAATTTAATTATTATAAAAATCCTCATTTAATACTACTGCGATTAATTTCATCCTCAAATATTTACTGTTAAGGATTAATCCTTATAAAAAAAACTGAATTATTGTCACACATCCAACCACCTCTGACTATAAATTAATAATTGTAAAGAAATTGTTATAAACTATTTAAAACTTAATTTAAAAGGCAGACTGTCAGACAATTTAGAAAGACGAACATATAAATAAAAAGCAAACGAAACGAGGGGAAAACTAACTTAACCTACGAGCCCCCCTAAATGCCTGAGTTCTGCCCTGAATTTTAAGAAAATTATTAATGATAATTATTGATATAAAAATGCAAAGGATGAAATTAATGTCTGCAATAAATTATAAGAAAATTATTAATGATATTTGATGATAAGTTGTTTTACTCTTTCAAATTATTGTTGCTTACATTTTAAACTTGTATAAAAATGCAGAGGATGAAATTAAAGGCTGCAATTAATAGCAATTTAATATTAATCACATTTAACCACGTCTAATAGACCAACTAATAAAAAACAAAATTAATTATTTACCCCAAGTTATGAGACAGACTGCATTATTTATTAATTATAATTCTACCCCAAGTATGAAACTAGGACTGCCTACATTCAAGACCCAAGTTTTTCGTTTAAAAAATTCCCAGAGTGGTAATTATTTACTTATTCAAAAAGATATATGTAGCGTACAAAAATGTTTAACTACCCATGTTGTTTGTGTGTGTATGAAAGATTGGTATAATTTTTATTTATAATTTGCAGTCGCCCTAAATACCTATACACCAATTTAAATTACTGATATTTTTATTAATTTTCGTTTAATAATATAATTAATAGCCCTTAATTGTTACTATTTACATAAAAAATATTAAAATACTCTCAAGATTTAATTAATCATGAGATTCATATTCATTCATTAATTAATTGGACAGGATGAAGAGAGCTAGAGAGCCCTTAAATGTTTCTAACTTAGAAAAGAAACTCTCGCAAGATTTTTATATTCATGAGATTAATAATTGGACAGGATGGTAAGACAGTTAGAAAGGCGAACACAGAGAAATAAAAATACGAAACGGGAGGGGAGCTATCTTAACTAAAAGCCCCTCTAAGCTGCCCTAGTCCTGTCCTGGATTTAACTCCATCCATTTTATTATTTTATGATAATTATGAAATGTAATAATTAATAACAGACATCTTAGGAGGCCAACACATAATTAAAACAGAAACACCTGAAATCCTTCCTAGATTATCTATTATTATTATTAGTATTAACAGCTCTAAGCTGCCCTAGTCCTGTCCTGGATTTAACTCTATATCCATTTTATTAATTTATATTAATTATGAAATATATTAATTAATAGACATCTTAAGAGGCCAACACATAAATAAACAACATAAACACCTGAAATCCTCTATAGATTATCTATTATTAATAATATTAAAAGAGAAAATGATACGATTAATAATTAAAAAGTTAATCATTAAAAAAAACATTTTAAGGGCTTGTTAATTATATTTATTAACTTTTAATTTAATGACTTATTTAAAAAATAATATATAAAAGATTAATTGAATTAATCATTAATAAAATCTCCAAGTAATACTAATTTCACCGATTATTTTATCCTTAAACATTTGCTGTTATTAACAGCTTTTTAATCCCAATTAAACACCCTTAATAGTCCAATTAATAAAGAGAAATTTTTAATTAAATATATTCTGTTAATAGGGAGACTGCATTACTTATTAATTTATATTCTGTTACAATTAGTTATTATTGAAAATTATTACTAAAACTAGGTACTCAATTATTTAAATTATGGTTCCACTGCATACCATTAAACTCAGAAAAAGGTGTAAAACTTATTGAATTATGCAATGTCATTATATGTAAGGGATATATAATAATTATTGTTATTTTGATTAACTAGTAAACGAATAATTAAATAGTGAATATTTGTTGTACCTCATATTAACTCTCAGTTCCCAGACCCGTATTATTTTATTTACAAGCCCATGCTCTAACTCATTGAATTCCTAAATTGTCAGCTTATTAAATACCCGTTTACAAAAATACCCAGGCCCGTATTAAGTTATTTTAATAGTGTATGTTTTGGCTCATACAAGGTTCAATTGTTCCGTTTATAAACCGCTAGTAAAAAAAATCCCAGGCCCGTATTATTTTATTTAAAAGCCCTTATTATTATAGCTCATTGAAGGTCCAAATTTTCTGTTTAAAAAAATACCCAGAGCAATAATTATTTACTTAATCAAAAATATATATGTAGCGTACAAAATTTGTAACTACCCTTGTAGTTTATGTGTATGAGAGATCGGTGTTTTTATTTTTACTATGTATAAGTGGTAACAATGTAAAATTATTTATGAATTCATTAAATACAAAATACCTTTTTTTCAGTGTAGGTAAGGCAATTAAAAACCCTTTAGTTACTAAACTCTAGTTTACTCCTTTCTGAACCCGTTAATACCAAATTATTTACCCCCCTAAAAATGGCAAAAGAAAGTTAATAAACTATAATTATAATTAATAAACGAGCAGTCTTACTGTATGCCAATTTAAGTTACTGATATTATTAACTTTGTAGTTAATAACATAATTAATAGCCCTTAACTATTTGTATTCTTACAAAACAAACAATGAATAATCATGAGATTATTATTCAGTTATTGATTGATTATTTAATTATTTGGAAAAAAATGTGAGAGTTAGAAAGGCGAACACATGGAAATAAAAATACGAAACGGGAGAGGAGCTATCTTAACTAAAAGTCTTTCTAAGCTGCCCTAGTCCGGTCCTGGATTTAACTCTACCCATTTTATTAATTTATGTTAATTATGAAATGTAATAATTATTAATTAATAATAGATATCTTAGAAGGCCAACACATAAATAAAACAAAAACACCTGAAATCCTTCATAGATTATCTATTATTATTATTAGTATTAACAGGAAGACAGATACATGATTAATAATTAAGTTAATTAGTAAAAATATATAATTTAAGGGCATGTTAATTATATTTATTAACCTCTAGTTGTCTAGTTTAATGTAATAATAATTTAATTATTATAAAAATCCTCATTTAATACTACTGCGATTAATTTCATCCTCAAATATTTACTGTTAAGGATTAATCCTTATAAAAAAAACGGAATTATTGTCACACATCCAACCACCTCTGACTATAAATTAATAATTGTAAAAAAATTGTTATAAACTATTTAAAAATTAATTTAAAAGGCAGAATGTCAGACAATGTAGAAAGACGAACATATAAATAAATAGCAAACGAAACGAGGGGAAAACTAACTTAACCTACGAGCCCCCCTAAATGCCTGAGTCCTGCCCTGAATTTTAAGAAAATTATTAATGATAATTAATAACTTGTATTATTCTTTTAAATTATTGTTGATTACATTTTTAACTTGTATAAAAATTCAGAGGATGAAATTAAAGTCTGCAATAAATAGCAATTTAATTTTAATCACAATTAACTACGTCTAATAGATCAATTAATAAAGAGCAAAATTAATTATTTACCCCAAGTTATGAGACAGACTGCATTATTTATTAATTATAATTCTACCCCAAATAGCTACCACTGAAAATTTGAAATTACTTGATATCTTTTTTAAATAATTTAAACTATTCATTTATTTAAATTATGGGTCTACTGCATACCTGTACACCCAGAAAAAGGGATTAGAATTTAATCTAAAAAGCAAAGATCTTACAATACTATTGTAAAATAATTACATATTGTGTAAATTATGTAAAGAGAAGGCATACAGTTTTGTATCGCTCATTAAAGTTTAAAAATTCCCCAGGGCCGTAACAATTTTTTTAATACCATATAAGATAATTCTGACAGAGAATTTTTATATAGAACTCAAGTTTTAAACGTTCATTACCGTATCTTTAATTTTGTCAGAGTAATTAACAAAAATATGAAGTATGAACTAGTACTGTCTACATAGTTTTTAAATTATTATTTTATTTAAAAACCCAAACTATAACTCATTCAAGGCCCAAGTTTTTCGTTTAAAAAAATCTCAAAGCAGTAATTATTTACTTATTCAAACAGCTGTATGTAGCGTAAAAAACTTTTTAACTACCCTTGTTGTTTGTGTGTGTGTGAAAAATTGGTGTAATTGTTATTGTGTATAAGTGATAAGTATGTAAAATTATTTATGAATTCATTAAATAGAAAAATACCTTTTTTCAGCGTTGGTAATGAATTAAAACCTTTTAGTTATCAAACCCTAATTTACTCCATTCTGAACCCGTTAATAAAATATTATTTACCACCTTAAAAATGCCAGAAGAAAATTTATCAACTATAATTATAGTTAATATTTAATTAATAAATTTGCAGTCCCCCTACATACCAATTTAAATTACTGATATTTTTATTATTTTTTGTTTAATAATAGCCCTTAATTGTAACTATTTATACAAAAAAATAATACAATCCTCAAGTCAAGATTTAATTAATCATGAGATTAATATTCATTCATTAATTAATTGGACAGGATCGTAAAACAGTTAGAAAGGCGAACACATGGAAATAAAAATACGAAACGGGAGGGGAGCTATCTTAACTAAAAGCCCCTCTAAGCTGCCCTAGTCCTCTATCCATTTTATTAATCTATTATAATTATGAAATGTAATAATTAATAACAGATATCTTAGGAGGCCAACACTTAAATAAAACAGAAACACCTGAAATCCTTCGTAGATTATCTATTATTATTATTATTAGTATTAACAGGAAGACAGTTACTTGATTAATAATTAACAAAGTTAATCATTAAAAATATACAATTTAAGGGCATGTTAATTATATTTATTAACCTTTAGTTGTCTAGTTTAGTGCAATAATTATTATAAAAATCCTCTTTTAATACTACTGCGATTAATTTTATCCTCAAATATTTACTGTTAATAAAGGATTAATCCATATAAAAAAATTGAATTATTCTCACACATCCAACCACCTCCGGGCATAAATTAATTATTGTAAAGAAATTGTTATAAAATATTTAAAAATTAATTTAAAAGGCAGAATGTCAGACAACTTAGAAAGACGAACATATAAATAAATAGCAAACGAAACGAAGGGAAAACTAACTTAACCTAGGAGCCCCCCTAAATGCCTGAGTCCTGCCCTGAATTTTAAGAAAATTACTAATGATATTTAACAATAAGTTGTATTACTCTTTTAAATTATTGTTGATTACATTTTAAACTTGTATAAAAATGCAGAGGATGAAATTACAGGCTGTAATTAATAGCAAATATTAATCACAATTAACAACGTTTAATAAATCAATTAATAAACAGCAAAATTAAATATTTACCCCAAGTAATTAGAGAGACTGCATTATTTATTAATTATAATTCTATTAATTCTACCCCAATTAGTTACCATTGAAAATTTGAAATTACTAGTTATCTTTTCTAAATAATTACGAAATGCATAACATTACACCCAGAAAAAAGGTATGAAATTTGCTGAAGTGTAGAGTGCAATTACGTTATATGGATGTATAATTACTGTTGAATGTTGATGTACTAAATAAATTATACATATATACATTAAAGGGTAGCGAAAAATTTTTGGAACGCGCATTAAATTTCTATTTAAGAAATTCCCCAAATAGCTCTATATTAAATCATTCATTCCCAAAATTACGAAATATGGACATTTGTGCTAAGCTACAGTTTTATTTGGACTAATAACCAACATTTTATGAAAACAAACCATTTAAATAAATATACTACGAGCCTGTATTTTATCATTTATAGAATTTTTTCGCTTGGTGACAGAACCATTATTATTTTTAGCTCATTGAAGACCCAAATTCTCAATTTATCCCTGTTGTTACTGTGTATGAAAGGTTGATGTTATTTTTATTTTTACTGTGTAAATGTTAAATATGTGAAATTATTTATGAATTAATTAAATAGAAAATACCCTTTTTAGGTGTTGGTAATGCAATTAAAAACCCTTTAATTACTATACCCAAATTTCCTACATTTTAACTCGTTAATAACATTATTTACCCCCTTACCTATTCCAAAAGAAAATTAATAAACTATGATTATTAATATTAATTAATAAACTTGCAGTCTGCTATATATCCCAATTTAAATTACTGGTATTTCTATTAAATTTATGTTCAATAAAATAATTAATAGCCCTTCAATGTTTCTAATTTAGAGCAGAAATTCTCGAAAGATTTATGTAATCATGAGACTAATATTATTATTATTAATTGATTAAATAATTAATTGGACAGGATGGTAAGACAGTTAGAAAGGCGAACACATAGAAATAAAAATACGAAACGGGGGGGAGCTATCTTAACTAGAAACCCCTCTAAGCTACCCTAGTCCTGTCCTGGATTTAACTCTATCCATTTTATTAATTTACATTAATTATTAAATATATTAATTAATAGAGGCCAACACATAAACAACATAAACAACACAAACACCTGGAATCCTCCATAGATTATCTATTATTAATAACATTAAAAGAGAAAATGATACAATTAATAATTAACAAAGTTAATCATTAAAAAATTAACATTTTAAGGGATTGCTAATTATATTTATTAACCTTCAATTTAATGAATTAGCTAAAATATGAATAATGTATAAAAGATTAATTGAATTAATCATTAATAAAATCATTTCACCGATTAATTTCATCCTCAAATATTTGCTGTTAATTAACAGCTATTTATTCCCAATTAACCACCCTTAATAGTACAATTAATAAAGAGAAAATTTTAATTAAATATATTCTGTTATAGGGGAGACTGCAATACTTATTAATTTATATTCTATTGCAATTAGCTATTATTGAAAATTCGAAATTATTTTTACTGAAACTACTCAATTATTTAAATTATGGGTCCATTGCATATCATTAAACCGAGAAAACGGTATAAAATTTATTGAATTAGCAATGCCATTATATGTAATAGATATACAATTATTATTATTTTGAATAACTAATAAACGAATAATTTTTGTACCTCATATTAACTGTCAGTTCCCAGACCCGTATTATTTTATTTCAAGCCCATACTATAGCACATTGTCGGCTTATTAAGTACACGTTTAAAATAATTCTCAAGGCCGTATTGTTATTTTAATAGTGTATGTTTTAGCTCATACAAGGTTCAATTATTCCGTTTATAAACTATCAGTAAAAAAAATCCCTGGCCCGTATTATTTAATTTAAAGCCCATATTATAGCTCATTGAAGGTCCAAATTTTCCGTTAAAAAAATCCCAGAGTAATAACTATTTACTTATTCAAAAATATGTATGTAGCGTACTAAATTTATAATTACCCCTGTAGTTTCTGTGTACGAAAGATTGGTGTTTTATTTTTATTGTGTGTAAGTGGTAAAAATGTAAAATTAAATACAAAATACCTTTTTTTCAGTGTTGGTAATGCAATTAAAAACCCTTTAGTTACTAAATCCTAGTTTACGCCATTCTGAACCCGTTAATAAAATATTATTTACCCCCCTAAAAATGCCAAAAGAAAATTAATAAACTATAATTATAATTAATAAACGAGCAGTCTTACTGTATGCCAATTTAAGTTACTGATATTATTAACTTTGTAGTTAATAACATAATTAATAGCCCTTAATTGTTTATATTTACATTCTTAGAAAAGAAACAAAACAATAAATAATCATAAGATTATTCATTTATTAATTGATTGATTAATTACTTGGAAAAAAATGTGAGAGTTAGAAAGGCGAACACATGGAAATAAAAATACGAAACGGGAGGGGAGCTATCTTAACTAAAAGCCTTTCTAAGCTACCATAGTCCTGTCCTGGATTTAACTCTATCCATTTTATTAATTTATAGTAATTATGAAATGTAATAATTATTAAATAATAATTGATATCTTAGGAGGCCAACACATAAATAAAACAGAAACACCTGAAATCCTTCATAGATTATCTATTATTATTATTATTATTAGTATTAACGGAAAGAGAGATACTTAACAAAGTTAATCATTAAAATACACAATTTAAGGGCATGATAATTATATTTATTAACCTCTAGTTGTCTAGTTTAATGTAATACTAATTTAATTATTATAAAAATCCTCATTTAATTCTACTGCGATTAATTTCATCCTCAAATATTTACTGTTAATTAATGATTAATCCAAATAAAAAAACCTGAATTATTGTCACATATCCAACCACCTCGGAGCATAAATTAATAATTGTAAAGAAATTGTTATAAACTATTTAAAAATTAATTTAAAAGGCAGAATGTCAGGCAACTTAGAAAGACGAACATATAAATAAATAGCAAACGAAACAAGGGGAAAGCTAACTTAACCTAGGAGCCCGTCTAAATGCCTGAGTCCTGCCCTAAATTATAAGAAAATTATTAATGATATTTGATGATAATAAGTTGTTTTACTCTTTCAAATTATTGTTGCTTACATTTTAAACTTGTATAAAAATGCAGAGGATGAAATTAAATGTTGCAATTAATAGCAATTTAATATTAATCACATTTAACCACGTCTAATAGACCAACTAATAAAAAACAAAATTAATTATTTACCCCAAGTTATGAGACAGACTGCATTATTTATTAATTATAATTTTACCCCAAATAGTTACCACTGAAAATTTGAAATTACTTGATATCTGTTCTAAATAATTTAAAATATTCATTTATTTAAATTATGGGTCGACTGCATACCTTTACACCCAGAAAAAGGGATTAGAATTTAATCTAAAGAGCAAAGATCTTACATTACTATTGTAAAATAATTACATATTGTGTAAATTATTTTAGGTAAACAATTTTGTATTGCTCATTAAAGTTTAAAAATTCCCCAGAGCCGTAACAATTTTTTTAATACCGTATAAGATAATTCTGACAAAGAATTTTTATATAGAACTCAAGTTTTAAACATTCATTACCGTATCTTTAATTACGTAAGAGTAATTAACAAAAATATAAAGTATGAACTAGGACTGCCTACATAGTTTTTAAATTATTATTTTATTTAAAAACCCATACAATAAACTCATTCAAGACCCAAATTTTTCGTTTAAAAAATTCCCAGAGCAGTAATTAATTACTTATTCAAAAAGTTATATGTAGCGTAAAAAACTTTTTAACTACCCCTGTTGTTTGTGTGTGTAGGAAAGATTGGTATAATTTTTATTGTGTATAAGTGACAAAAATGTAAAATTATTTATGAATTTATTAAATAGAAAAATACCTTTTTTAGCGTTGGTAATGAATTAAAACCTTTTAGTTATCAAACCCTAATTTACTCCATTCTGAACACGTTAATAAAATATTATTTACCACCTTAAAAATACCAAACGATAATTTATTAACTATAATTATAGTTAATAATTAGTAATAAATTTGCAGTCCCCCTATATCCCTGTATACCAATTTAAATTACTGATATTTTTATTAATTTTAGTTTAATAATATAGTTAAGAGCCCTTAATTGAAACTATATAAAAAAATAATACAATACTCTCAAGATTTAATTAATCATGAGATTAATATTCATTTATTAATTAATTGGACAAGATGAAGGCGTTAGAGAGGCGAACACAGAAATAAAAATACGAAACGGGAGGGGAGCTATCTTAACTAAAAGCCCCTCTAAGCTGCCCTAGTCCTGTCCTGGATTTAACTCCACCCATTTTATTAATTTATATTAATTATGAAATATATTAATTAATAGACATCTTAAGAGGCCAACACATAGATAAACAACATAAACACCTGAAATCCTCTATAGATTATCTATTATTAATAACATTAAAAGAGAAAATGATACGTGGTTAACGTAATTAACAAAGTTAACCATTAAAAAATAAACATTTTAAGGGCTTGTTAATTATATTTATTAACCTTTAATTTAATGAATTAGCTAAAAAATTAATAATACATAAAAGATTAATTGAATTTATCATTAACAAAATCTCACCGATTCATGTCATCCTCAAATATTTGCAGTTAATTATTAGCTATTTAATCCCAATTAACCACCCTTAATAGTACAATTAATAAAGAGAAAATTTTAATTTAATATATTCTGTTAATAGGGAGACTGCAATAGTTATTAATTTATATTCTATGACAATTACCTATTATTGAAAATTCGAAATTATTTTTACTAAAACTACTCAATTATTTAAATTATGGTTCCATTGCATACCGTTAAACCCAGAAAAAGGTATAAAACTTATTGAATTATGCAATGCCATTATAAGTAATGGATATATAATATTTTTTGTTATTTTGATTAACTAATAAACGAATAATTAAAGGTAGCGAATAATTTTTTGTACCTCATATTAACTCTCAGTTCCCAGACCCGTATTATTATATTTACAAGTTCATTAAAGTCCCAAATTGTCAGCTTATTAAGTACCCGTTTAAAAAAAAACCCAGGGCCGTATTAAGTTATTTTAATAGTGTATATTTTGGCTCATACAAGGTTCAATTATTGTTCCATTTATAAACTGAAAGTAAAAAAAAACCCTGGCCCGTATTATTTTATTTAAAAGCCCATACTATAGAACATTGAAGGTCCAAATTTTCCGTTTAAAAAATTCCCAGAGCAGTAATTATTCACTTATTCAAAAATATATATGTAGCGTACAAAATTTGTCACTACCCCTGTAGTTTATGTGTATGAAACATTGATGTTTTTATTTGTACTGTGTATAAGTGGTAAAAATGTAAAATTATTTATGAATTCATTAAATACAAAATGCCTTTTTTTCAGTGTTGGTAATGCAATTAAAAACCCTTTAGTTACTAAACCCTAGTTTACTCCTTTCTGAACCCGTTAATACCATATTATTTACCCCCTTACAAATGCCAAGAGAAAATTAATAAACTATATTATAATTAATAAACGAGCAGTCCTACTATTTGCCAATTTAAATTACTGATAATATTATTAACTTAGTATTTAATAATATAATTAATAGCCCTTAATTATTTATATTTACATTCTTAGTAAAGAAACGAAACAAAAAATAATCATGAGATTATTATTCAGTTATTAATTGATAGATTAATTATCTGGACAAAATTTGAGTTAGAAATATTATTAATTTATGTTAATTATGAAATGTAATAATTATTAATTAATAATAGATATCTTAGGAGGCCAACACATAAATAAAACGGAAACACCTGAAATCCTTCATAGATTTTCTATTATTATTATTATTATTAACGGGAAGAGATACATGATTAATAATTAACAAAGTTAATCATTAAAATACATAATTTAAGGGCATAATAATTATATTTATTAACCTCTAGTTGTCCATTTTAATGTAATATTAATTTAATTTTTATAAAAATCCTCATTTAATTCTACTGCGATTAATTTCATCCTCAAATATTTACTGTTAATTAATGATTAATCCAAATAAAAAACCTGAATTATTGTCATACATCACACCACCTCCGGACATAATTAATTATTGTAAAGAAATTGTTATAAAATATTTAAAAATTAATCTTAAAGGCAGAATGTCAGGCAACTTAGAAAGACGAACATATAAATAAATAGCAAACGAAACGAGGGGAAACTAACTTAACCTACGAGCCCCCCTAAATGTCTGAGTCCTGCCCTGAATTTTGTGAAAAATATTAATGATAATTAATAATAAGTTGTAGTACTCTTTTAAATTATTAATGATTACATGTTAAACTTTAAACAAAAATGCAGAGGATGAAATTAAAGGCTGTAATTAATAGCAATGTAATATGAAGCACAATTAACAACGTTTAATAGACCAATTAGTAAAGAGCAAAATTAATTATTTACCCCAAGTTATGAGACAGACTGCATTATCTATTAATTATAATTCTACCCCGAATAGTTACCACTGAAAATTTGAAATTACTCGATATCTTTTCTAAATAATTTAAACTATTCATTTATTTAAATTATGGGTCGACTGCATACCTGTACACCCAGAAAAAGGGATTAGAATTTAATCTAAAAAGCAAAGATCTTACATTACTATTGTAAAATAATTACATATTGTGTAAATTATGTAGAGAAGGCATACAATTTTGTATCGCTCATTAAAATTTAAAAATTCCCCAGAGCCGCACATTTTTTTTTTTAAACCGTATAATGATAATTCTGACAGAGAATTTTTATGTAGAACTCAAGTGTTAAACATTCATTATTACCGTGTCTTTAATTTTGTCAAAGTAATTAACAAAAATATAAAGTATGAACCAGGACTGCCTACATAGTTTTTAAATTATTATTTTATTTAAAAACCCATACTATAAATCACTCAAGGCCCAAGTTTTTCGTTTAAAAAATTCCCAGAGCAGTAATTATTCACTTATTCAAACAGCTATATCTAGCGTAAAAAACTTTTTAACTACCCTTGTTGTTTGTGTGTGTGTGAAAAAATGGTATAATTTTTATTGTGTATAAGTGATAAGTATGTAAAATTATTTATGAATTCAATTAATAGAAAAATACCTTTTTTCAGCGTTGGTAATGAATTAAAACCTTTTAGTTATTAAACCCTAATTTACTCCATTCTGAACCCGTTAATACAATTTTATTTACCATCTTAAAAATGCCAGAAGAAAATTTATCAACGATAATTATACAATTAGTAATAAATTTGCAGTCCCCCTATATCCCTGTATACCAATTTAAATTACTGATATTTTTATTAATTTTTGTTTAATAATATAATTAATAGCCCTTAATTGTTACTATTTATATAAAAAATAATACAATACTCTCATGATTTAATTAATCATGAGATTAATATTCAATTATTAATTAATTGGACAAGATGAAGAGTTAGAGAGGCGAACACAGAAATAAAAATACGAAACGGGAGGGGAGCTATCTTAACTAAAAGCCCCTCTAAGCTGCCCTAGTCCTGTCCTGGATTTAACTCTATTTTATTAATTTGATAATTATAAAAAGTAATAATTAATAACAGACATCTTAGGAGGCCAACACAAATAAAACAGAAACACCTGAAATCCTTCATAGATTATTTATTATTATTATTAGTATTAACAGGAAGAGAGATACATGATTAATAATTAACGAAGTTAATCAATAAAGATACACAATTTAAGGGCATGTTAATTATATTTATTAACCTCTAATTGTCTAGCTTAATGTAATATTAATTTAATTATAATAAAAATCTTTATTTAACACTACCGCGATTAATTTCATCCTCAAATATTTACTGTTAATTAAGGAATTGATCGGTATAAAAAAATTGAATTATTCGCACACATCCAACCACCTCCGAGTATAAATTAATTATTGTAAAGAAATTGTTATAAAATATTTAAAAATTAATTTAAAAGGCAGAATGTCAGACAACTTAGAAAGACGAACATATAAATAAATAGCAAACGAAACGAGGGGAAACTAACTTAACTTACGAGCCCCCCTAAATGTCTGAGTCCTGCCCTGAATTTTGTGAAAAATATTAATGATAATTAATAATAAGTTGTATTACTTTTTTAAATTATTATTGATTACATGTTAAACTTTAAACAAAAATGCAGAGGATGAAATTAAAGGCTGTAATTAATAGCAATGTAATATGAATCACAATTTACAACGTTTAATAGACCAATTAATAAAGTACAAAATTAAATATTTACCCCAAATTATTAGAGAGACTGCATTATTTATTAATTATAATTCTACCCCAATTATTTACCATTGAAAATTTGAAATTACTCGTTATTTTTTCTAAATAATTACGAAATTCAAGGTTCTATTATATAACATTACACCCAGAAAAAAGGTATGAAATTTGCTGAAGTATAGAGTGCAAGAATGTTGTATGGATGTATAATTACTGTTGATGTATATATTATGCATGTATACATTAAAGGGTAGCGAAAAATTTTTGTACCGCGCGTTAAATTCCCATTTAAGGAATTCCCCAAACAGCTCTATTTTAAATCATTGATTCCCAAAATTTTCTTTTGTAACTGTGGGTGCAGCAGACTTGCACAAACCAAAATTCTATTTTTAAATTGTGATTACAAATCGAAGTAAATTTGTTTTCTTTTGTTGTTAACTATGGAAAATATTTTAAATAATTTCTGAGGAGGAAACGATATTTGACGAAAGCTCTCAAGAAATTTTTGAATATAAAATAAATGTAAAATGAAAATATTAATTGCAAAATGTGCATAAATGTACAGTGTCGAACCGTTTTTTAATTTAAAAGCGTATAATCTAGCTCATTGAAGGCCCAATTTTTCAATTTATGCCTGTTGTTACTATGTGTTAAAGGTTGATATTATTTTTATTGTGTATAAATGTTAAATATGTGAAATTATTTATGAATTCATTAAATATAAAATACTTTTTTTAGATGTTGGTAATGCAATTAAAAACCCTTTAGTTACTATACCCTAATTTACTCTATGTTGAACTTGTTAATAACATATTTACTCCCTTACCAATTCCAAAAGAAAATTAATAAACTATGATTATAATTAATATTTAATTAATAAACTTGCAGTCTACTATATACCCCAATTTAAATTACTGATACTTTTATTAACTTTTGTTTTTAATAAAATAATTAATAGCCCTTAATTGTTTATATTTATATACTTAGAAAATAAACTCTCGCAAGATTTATACATTCATGAGATTAATAATCAATTATTAATTGATTAAATAATTAATTGGACAGGATGGGAAGACAGTTAAAGAGGCGACACAGAAATAAAAATACGAAACGGGAGGGGAGCTATATTAATTAAAAGCCCCTCTAAGCTGCCCTAGTCCTGTCCTGGATTTAACTCTATTCATTTTATTAATTTATGTTAATTATGAAATGTAATAATTATTAATTAATAATAGATATCTTAGGAGGCCAACACATAAATAAAACAGAAACACCTGAAATCCTCCATAGATTCTCTATTATTAATAACATTAAAAGAGAAAATGACTATTAGTAATTTAAAAAAATCATTAAAAAATAAACATTTTAAGGGCTTGTTAAATATATTTATTAACCTTTATTGTAATGAATTAGCTAAAAAATGAATAATATATAAAAGGTTAATTGAATTAATCATTATTAAAATCCCCAAATAATACTAATTAAAAATTAATTTAAAAGGCAGAATGTCAGACATTTAGAAAGACGAACATATAAATAAATAGCAAACGAAACGAGGGGAAAACTAACTTAACCTAGGAGCCCCCCTAAATGCCTGAGTCCTACCCTGAATTTTAAGAAAATTGATAATGTTAATTAATAATAAGTTGTATTACTCTTTCAAATTATTGTTGATTACATTTTAAACTTATATAAAAATGCAGAGGATGAAATTAAAGGCTGCAATTAATAGGAATTTAATATTAATCACAATTAACCATATGTTTAATAGATCAAAATTAAATATATACCCCAAGTTATTAGACAGACTGCATTATTTATTAATTATAATTCTATCCCAATTAATTATCATTAAAAATTTAAAATTACTCGTTATGTTTTTTAAATAATTCAAACTATTCATTTATTTAAATTATGGGTCCATTGCATATCTGTACACCCAGAAAAAGGGATTAGAATTTAATGACCAAAGATATTATATTACTGTTTGTTAAAGTTGTAATTATTGTGTAAATTATGTAAAGGGCTAGACATAAGTTTTTTTATTGCTGATTAAAGTTTAAAAAAAATCTTAGAGCCATAACTATTTTTTTGTAATTCCATATACTTTCAGAGTAATGAACAAAAATATAAAATATGAACCATTTACAAACATTTAAAAAAGTGTTGGATATTATTTATATTATTCACTTGTGAAACAATTATTTTATTGTATAAAACTAATCTTGGACTAACTAAATCTAGGAATAAGTTAAGCGGAGGACATTACTAGTATTGAATTTGAATAAAGACAAATATAGATATTTTTTTTTGAAATACTAATATTGGTTTCAGCCGTTTTGAAATTTTAAGGCCAGTAATCATTTTCTAGTGCTCGATTGTATCCTTTCGTCAACTTGTTGCACGAACTGTACAAATTATCATTTATGTTCATATAGTTCATTTCACGGCAGAAAATAGTCGATGGCGTTTGCGAGCTAACCGTTTTTACATGCAATAAATAATTTATATTCGTGTACCAAACTTTATTAATTCTAAATATGTTTATATGTAAAAATGTACATCAATTAATTAACCTGATAGGTGATTTTTTTGTTTTTGTGAACTAGGGTTCCATTTTGACCAATCAAAATTTATATCCCACATATACTATCTTTTGTGCAACTCAAATGTTTTCCTGAAGTGGACATCTAATTTTTTTGTACATGAAGAATTATTATTTTTACCGTAAATATTTTGAACCCGAAAACTTTTCCTACTGTCGCTTTAATTAATTTTGAAAATGCTCAATTACTTTTATATGCGTAAATAATTTATTTATTATTCTCATTATTTTACCGCGTCCTCAACGTATTTCTTCCAACATTTTATATACCTATGTAGTTTTTATCGTACCAGTGGCGCAGTAATTATTTTTTACGAGGTATTTTTCTGTACCACATGCCTATTTATCTATTATTTGTTCTTTGTAGTTTTACCGCAAAAATGGGCGCATATTTTCCGAACTGCGAGCCGATTTCGATATTTTTATTGGACGCAAGACCGAGCGCAAGACATAAGAAAACCGTGCCATTATTTTTATTAACTATTTCTCTTACTCTAGTGTGATTTGTAATGTGTACTTATCAACTATAGATTTTATATTTTTTTTTGTATTAGAAGCCGTTACATCGAAATTTGACTCAGATTTACAATGGATACTTAAAACTAAAATAAATTCAATTTTTGTTTTCATTTAAATACAAACATAAGTATATATTTATGTGGATATTTTCTCAGTGACCGTGAGGTTCAGCTGTGGAAAAAAATCTTAGTTATTTATTTATTATTTTATTAATTATTATGCTACATACTTATTCTGTTTTTTTCTAATTATTTATTTTCCAAGTACCGGAGTGGTTCTAGAGTGGTTTTTCTATTTTGGAATGATGTTACCTAGTTTAAAAAATTATTTATTAGTTATTTAATATTTTTTATTGATTATTATTTGACTTACTTTTAATTTCTCGATGTGTCGTGGGTTTTCTGGGCGTCCGAGTGGTCTGTGGTCCATTTTTCTTTGTTCTGTGATGTCTTGAATTCTGACTTATAAACTAATTTGTGTGTGTGTATTTGTTTTACATTTTTATTATATTTCATTGCATATACTTAATTATTTGTTATCTACTGCATTATTTATTTATTTATTTATTCATCATCTTTATTTACAATATAATGGCACAATTTTCAAAGTCTATAGGTTACCTACGATTTGTAGGATTTAAGATTTGCTGAAACTTTAGTTCAGACTTTGGTACCTAGCATCCTAGGGTTTTAAGACGACATTGTGCAAAACTATACATAGCGCAAAACTATACATGGGTCACACCATAGAACTAGCGCTATGGATGACCAGACATAACAATACATTATATAATACATATTAGTGCTTCGGTCCCGTATCCGTGGCGCAATTAAAAATACAGTAAAATTTATGAATCAAGGTAATATATTTGAATTAATATACATGCGCAGCTATTATTATCCTATAGTTCCCTAATATGTTCCATTGTTTGTTTGATTGTTAAGTGATTATACCAAATCACTTTGTGGGTGTCGAACCCAGAAACCCAAACCCATCCAACCCATCGCGAAAACGAACAATAATTCCGATTCTTTCGATACTGCCACCAACGTAAAGTCGTACCAAAGTGCCAAGGTAATGTTACCTTGGCGCTTTAGCGGCAGTAGAAGAGACCGCTTGGCCCCCGGAGGCCTTTTACACCTGCCGACGACCGAATTACGAAACGGAGCAAGAAATATGCAGGTTTATTACCTACCCGGGTATATCTAGTTATCTAAACGGATACGGGTGCACATAGGAACAATGAAATAACAATGTAAATGGGTGCCATCCAAGTCAATTCTGGATAATTTTAAGAGTGCATCATATATTTAGCGGGACTTAAGGGAGGAATTATCCAGCATTTGACAAGTTTCTGTCTTCCAGCGGTTGTGATATATGTGCTAAAGTATTTATTCATTTTGACTTAAATAAATATGACCATACAATTATTTATTTTAAATAATTTGCTATTATTTTGTCATCTGATTAATTAAATTTAATTATTTTTGCAAAGAATAGCACATAAATCACCGTAAAAACCCCATATATCGTACTATATATTCATTGTTAATTTAAACATCAATTTTAATATTTCTTTTGTACGAATGGAAATTTTTACAACAAAAAAAAACTATAAATAACTTAAATGTAAATAAGAAAAAAACATTAATATTTGACGTTTAGGGCTCTGCTTGGATCTCCGGGGCGACGTCCAACACAACAGGAATACATCTGGCACTTGTTGGCTCCGAAGACCTAACCTATATCAGTCCCTAACTCTGAAACTCTAATAAAAATAACTTAATACTAGCTGAAAAAGAGCTGTAAAAAAGATTATGCTGTGAACAAACGTTTTGATTAGGCTGAAAACATGTTGATTAGTAAATAAATACATGCACAATTTTAAAGCTAATTAGCTAACTTATGGTCTAAGGGGAAGAAATATACAGTTAGTAAATGTGCTGGAAGACAGAGCGACTAATAAAAACTTTTACCCACCTCAAACCCTACAGTTTACTCATAGGGGTTGACAGTTTTCAATTTACTTAACTCCTTTATCCGTATCCAAGGTAACAGCGACCGCAACATCAACATCTCTGGGACAGTTGAATGGACACTATAAACACTGCACTTACTTTGTTTTATACCACTATACACTTAATAAATATCAATTAGGCTCATAATTGTTCATACTTAATTCAAAATTGACAAGTAACGAAAACCATAACCTCACATAAATCTATCAAAATTCTGACAACAAAAAACGTTTTAAAAATTTAACAAATATGTAATATTTCTACTTGAAATGATAAAAAAATAACGCTACCTACTTTATTTGTTGATAAATAATCAACATGTAATAGATTCTAACCTACAAATATACACTGACAAGTTAAAAATTAGTTATTTAAGCCGAAACTACAATAAAAAGCATCGTGCGTACCAGAAATATCAATTATGAGCCATTAAAATAATAATGTTTAACACATAAATAATTTTACTCCCTTTCACCACGGCACACAAATCACAAATTTAAACACCACTTAAATCACATTATTTTATTTCACTACACACTATGTTTTAGACTCATAATTATTAAACTCTGATGCATAATTCAAATTTAATCAGTATTGAACACAGAACCAAACATTCATGACAATTTTATCAAACATCATTTTTTTTTTTTTGAAAAATTGTTAAATATGATGTATTTTTACTTGAAATGATTGGAAATTACCTTTACACACTTTACTTGTTGATAACTAGTTAATATCAAATAATTCCTAACCTCTGACTGTCATTTCAGACAAATTAAAGATGGCGGAATAGCTGCTGCCACAACAAATTTTTACAAGTCGAAAAATTATGCTTATCACACCCGAAACTGGGATAAAATACATCCTACACATCAAATATAATGATTATGAGTCGTTAACATATGTTTAATTATCAGATTTTAATGATTTTGAATCACTTTTCTGGAGCAGAGGTGTTGCATGTCCGCGTACTAAAAATCGACTGATAATGACGATTTCAGCGCTGATCCTTTATATAGACTTAAAAAACAACGGAACATCGAAAAATTAAGGAAAAATCACTTTTATTCTAAAATTAATTAATAATAACAATTAGATGCGCTTTTTCACGCTGATTCTGAATATGTCTTCGTTTTTGCGATTAATTAATTAATAAGCGAGATATTTAATTTTAAAGTCGCGAACCGGCAAATTTTGACAGTTAAGAATTCCAATTGTCAACTTAAAAAAGCAGCCGAATTTGGCTTTCTCACGCAATTAGCGGCCCTTTTGGCATCAAAATTTGAAAATCTGAGTTAAATTAGGAAACTAGCCGCAGCCACGACCCATAAAATATAATAATATGAGGGGGACCTTGCCATGTAAAACTATGCCCTGTTTCCCACAAATGCCCCCTAATTTTAAGTTCGAACCCCAAATTATGACCAAAAAATCGAAATCTACGCCCTTCTAAACCCCTATACCAAAATTTAGCCCAATTGCTTAAATAATAAGGGGACCACGGGCTAATAACTTTGAAATCTCGGAAGCTGTCACAAATCTCGACTATGTCGCCGATTTTGCGGCATCGAACCTGAGTTTTTCATAATAAAATCAAAGACTAAGTCTTCTTAACTCCATATATCAAATTTTAAGTCATTCGGTCAAAAAATACGCGAACCGTGTGGTATTTTGTATGTATATACCATGCCCTAACCTTGAAACGTCAGATAAGTTTCGATTGCAGTTATTTTTGGGTCGTGAAACCGGGGTTTTTCGTAAAAATAACAAAGACTAGGTCTTCCTAAACCCGTATACCAAATTTCGTTTCAATCGATTCAAAAATAAACAAACCAGCTAATATTATATGAAACGAATCGTTAAATTGTGAAATAAGTGGGGATACCACATACTTTTGGGACACCGACCCGGGGTTTTTGGTAAAAATATCAAAGACTAGGTCTTCCTAAATCCGTATACCAAATTTCGTTTCAATCGATTCAAAAATAAACAAACCAGCTAATATTATATGAAACGAATCGTTAAATAGTGAAATAAGTGGGGATACCACATACTTTTGGGACATCGACCCGGGATTTTTGGTAAAAATATCAAAGACTAGGTCTTCCTAAACCCGTATACCAAATTTCGCTTCAATCGATTCAAAAATAAACAAACCAGCTAATATTATATGAAACGAATCGTTAAATAGTGAATAAGTGGGGATACCACATACTTTTGGGACATCGACCCGGGGTTTTTGGTAAAAATATCAAAGACTAGGTCTTCCTAAACCCGTATACCAAATTTCGTTTCAATCGATTCAAATATAAACAAACCAGCTAATATTATATGAAACGAATCGTTAAATAGTGAATAAGTGGGGATACCACATACTTTTGGGACATCGACCCGGGGTTTTTGGTAAAAATATCAAAGACTAGGTCTTCCTAAACCCGTATACCAAATTTCGTTTCAATCGATTCAAAAATAAACAAACCAGCTAATATTATATGAAACGAATCGTTAAATAGTGAATAAGTGGGGATACCACATACTTTTGGGACATCGACCCGGGGTTTTTGGTAAAAATATCAAAGACTAGGTCTTCCTAAACCCGTATACCAAATTTCGTTTCAATCGATTCAAAAATAAACAAACCAGCTAATATTATATGAAACGAATCGTTAAATAGTGAAATAAGTGGGGATACCACATACTTTTGGGACATCGACCCGGGGTTTTTGGTAAAAATATCAAAGACTAGGTCTTCCTAAACCCGTATACCAAATTTCGTTTCAATCGATTCAAAAATAAACAAACCAGCTAATATTATATGAAACGAATCGTTAAATAGTGAATAAGTGGGGATACCACATACTTTTGGGACATCGACTCGGGGTTTTTGGTAAAAATATCAAAGACTAGGTCTTCCTAAACCCGTATACCAAATTTCGTTTCAATCGATTCAAAAATAAACAAACCAGCTAATATTATATGAAACGAATCGTTAAATAGTGAATAAGTGGGGATACCACATACTTTTGGGACATCGACCCAGGGTTTTTGGTAAAAATATCAAAGACTAGGTCTTCCTAAACCCGTATACCAAATTTCGTTTCAATCGATTCAAAAATAAACAAACCAGCTAATATTATATGAAACGAATCGTTAAATAGTGAAATAAGTGGGGATACCACATACTTTTGGGACATCGACTCGGGGTTTTTGGTAAAAATATCAAACACTAGGTCTTCCTAAACCCGTATACCAAATTTCGTTTCAATCGATTCAAAAATAAACAAACCAGCTAATATTATATGAAACGAATCGTTAAATAGTGAAATAAGTTGGGATACCACATACTTTTGGGACATCGACCCGGGGTTTTTGGTAAAAATATCAAAGACTAGGTCTTCCTAAACCCGTATACCAAATTTCGTTTCAATCGATTCAAAAATAAACAAACCAGCTAATATTATATGAAACGAATCGTTAAATTGTGAAATAAGTGGGGATACCACATACTTTTGGGACACCGACCCGGGGTTTTTGGTAAAAATATCAAAGACTAGGTTTTCCTAAACCCGTATACCAAATTTCGTTTCAATCGATTCAAAAATAAACAAACCAGCTAATATTATATGAAACGAATCGTTAAATAGTGAAATAAGTTGGGATACCACATACTTTTGGGACATCGACCCGGGGTTTTTGGTAAAAATATCAAAGACTAGGTCTTCCTAAACCCGTATACCAAATTTCGTTTCAATCGATTCAAAAATAAACAAACCAGCTAATATTATATGAAACGAATCGTTAAATTGTGAAATAAGTGGGGATACCACATACTTTTGGGACACCGACCCGGGGTTTTTGGTAAAAATATCAAAGACTAGGTCTTCCTAAACCCGTATACCAAATTTCGTTTCAATCGATTCAAAAATAAACAAACCAGCTAATATTATATGAAACGAATCGTTAAATAGTGAAATAAGTGGGGATACCACATACTTTTGGGACATCGACTCGGGGTTTTTGGTAAAAATATCAAAGACTAGGTCTTCCTAAACCCGTATACCAAATTTCGTTTCAATCGATTCAAAAATAAACAAACCAGCTAATATTATATGAAACGAATCGTTAAATTGTGAAATAAGTGGGGATACCACATACTTTTGGGACATCGACTCGGGGTTTTTGGTAAAAATATCAAAGACTAGGTCTTCCTAAACCCGTATACCAAATTTCGTTTCAATCGATTCAAAAATAAACAAACCAGCTAATATTATATGAAACGAATCGTTAAATTGTGAAATAAGTGGGGATACCACATACTTTTGGGACACCGACCCGGGGTTTTTGGTAAAAATATCAAAGACTAGGTCTTCCTAAACCCGTATACCAAATTTCGTTTCAATCGATTCAAAAATAAACAAACCAGCTAATATTATATGAAACGAATCGTTAAATAGTGAAATAAGTGGGGATACCACATACTTTTGGGACATCGACTCGGGGTTTTTGGTAAAAATATCAAAGACTAGGTCTTCCTAAACCCGTATACCAAATTTCGTTTCAATCGATTCAAAAATAAACAAACCAGCTAATATTATATGAAACGAATCGTTAAATAGTGAAATAAGTTGGGATACCACATACTTTTGGGACATCGACCCGGGGTTTTTGGTAAAAATATCAAACACTAGGTCTTCCTAAACACGTATACCAAATTTCGTTTCAATCGATTCAAAAATAAACAAACCAGCTAATATTATATGAAACGAATCGTTAAATAGTGAAATAAGTGGGGATACCACATACTTTTGGGACATCGACCCGAGGTTTTTGGTAAAAATATCAAACACTAGGTCTTCCTAAACACGTATACCAAATTTCGTTTCAATCGATTCAAAAATAAACAAACCAGCTAATATTATATGAAACGAATCGTTAAATAGTGGAATAAGTTGGGATACCACATACTTTTGGGACATCGACCCGGGGTTTTTGGTAAAAATATCAAACACTAGGTCTTCCTAAACCCGTATACCAAATTTCGTTTCAATCGATTCAAAAATAAACAAACCAGCTAATATTATATTATTTTACACATTTATTATATTTTGTATTAATCATTTTTCTTCCCGCCTAGATCCAATAAACATTTCTTGAAATTTGATTGGTCAATCGATATGTCATTAGTATTGATTTTCTCCCATTTACACGATACATCAACGTACTTATATACACAACAACATTAAAATATAGTTTATAATTTTGACCATAGATTACAGCAGCAGTATTGATTTGTTATTAACAATTTTGAGAAAATCCATTTTTTGGCTAAACCAAAAGATTTCGACTATGTTTGTCATAATAAAATAAATTTGTAATTAAAAATGAAGGCTAGTCTTGTAGAAACTTTTTTTTATTTGGACTTTAATTTCAGAGATAATGAAGAAAAATTAAAATCGTTTATTTTTCGCAAACTAATTTTTTTACAAAATAAATTTTGCAATAAACTCTATTTATTTTTCAAATATAAATATGTTTTAACTGATATTTCATTTTATGTACGTACAGTTATTCTTAAAATTATTTATTTAACTAAGCATTTATATCTTTTTATATCTTCAGAAATAGAAACTATATAATTAAGATTAATACATAATTAATTAAAATGAAATATTTTGATCAAATTATATTTGAAACTTTTTTCGATTTAAGGCCTCTGTTTTAATAGAACAATTTTGGAAAATCAATGTTGTAATATTCAACAAATGTCAGGGATTGTTTATAATTATTGTCAATAGGTGGCTATACGAATATTATATTGGAATTATTGATCCATAAATGATTAAATAACGCCTTTATTTCTCATTTTTAAAAAAAGTTTATTTGAAGAAAGTTACTCAGAATTAAAAGTTACACAATATTATGCGTATATTTAACTCATACGAAATACATTGGTTCATTACAGGGCAGAATATATAGGATATATGTATTATACGTAGTTTATAATTTTGACCATATATTATAGCAGCAGTATTGATTTGATATTAACAATTTTGAAAAAAATCCATTTTCTAGCTAAACTATAAAGATTTCGACTATGTTTGTCACAATAAAACAAATTTGTAATTACAAATGAAGGGTAGTCTTGAAGAAACTTTTATTTTGGCTTTAATTTCAGAGATAATGAACAAAAATAAAAATCTGTTTATATTTTGTAAACATTTTTTTTTACAAAATAAATTTTGCAACAAACTATTATTTATTTTTTAAATTTAATTTTTTTTAACCGATATTTTATTTTACGTACAGTTCTTATGAAAATAATTTATATAACTAAGCCTTTATATATCCAGAAATAGAAACTATATAATTAAGATTAATACATAAATAATTAAAATGGAATATTTTGAGCAAATTATATTTCAAATATTTTTCGATTTAATGCCCCAGTTTTAAGATATATTTTTTACCATTTAAACCTTCTATGTGCCTAGTAGTATAAATGCTGAGGCAAATAAGTATATTAAGAATAAATAAAAGATGTTTATTTATAATAAATTTATTAGAATTTGTAAATACATTTAGTATAAATAAGTAAAAAAAAATATTCAAATTTATGCTCTTTTGTATATATTATTATATTATATTAAATGGTCACAATATAATTTGGATTTAATGTGGTTTAATGCAAAAACATCCAATGTTATTATTTCGTCATTTTTTATATTAATAATTGATTTAATTTATGTATAAAATAAAAACGAAATTTCTAGTACCATATCGTGTCCATTTCAGAATTAATTGCATTTATTTCATATATACAAATTGTTAGAAATAGTGCGAAATCTGAATTCATCGCGTAGTTTTTTTTGTAATAAATTAATTAAACAAGTTTTCTAAGCCTAAAAAAGTAGTTCCACATGTTTCATCTTCAAACAATATGTGAACAAGTAACAATCTAAAAATAGAACTTTGGTTTGTGCAAGTCTGCTACACATAATGTTGACGCTGAAAGCATAAATTCACGATTTTATTCACATATTGAAATCATATGTTTCATATTTTGGCCAAAAGTTCAAGAGATGTCGCTACCAATACAAAATAGGGTCTTTTTTGGAATTTTTCCTCAATTTTGAAAAATAAATTTCAAAATTTAACTTCAAAAAAGTTTATATTTATTGATATTATTGCCAAATATAAATTATCAACATTTATAATCATCAAATAAATGAAATAAAAATATTTGTTAATTAATTTGACGTTTCGATCAAAATGGCTGTGATTTGTGTTTTGTTTAAACATTTGCAAGTAACGTCAGTTGTATAAAAATACACCTTAAGGACCTTTTTAACAAAGTATAATAAGGGTAATGATAAAATAATACCCTCAAATATGTATTTAGTGTTTTAGTGTACTTGTAAATATAATATTAACATTAACTGTGTAAATCATATAAACGATAATACTAAATGTTATTACTGAGAAGTATTCGTGTTTGTGTTACAAGTTTATTTGGACAAAATTTCGACTATGTTTGTGTGTTTGATGTGAGTTGAAAAAGGCAGGATCGAAACATCAACCGGCACCTTGGATTTTGGGCAAAATTTCTTCAATACATGGAAGGTAGGTTATGAAAATAAGTAGGTCACTTGATTTTTGGCAAACTAAAAGGGTTTAGACTAAAATTTTATTAGGAAAAGTTGTTTACTGTTTAATTTTAAGTAGGGTTTGTTTACAACTTTTTAAAAAAAATTGACAATTTTTATTTTGACAACAATTTTTTTGACCATTGTGTAAATAAAGCTTGGTAAAAATTTAACCACTTATGAATCAGATGCAGATATCTTCAAGGATATCAAAATTGAAACAGAATTAAATTATCTTTAACTTTTAAAATTAATGTCTCTAATTGTAATTATATTTTTTTTTTGAATAAATGATTGTTCGTTACAGAGTAAACGCATATTTATATAAATAATGCATAACACGAATTCGGCCCCGATTGTTAAAAATGGGATGGAAACAATTGTAACTTTTGAAATTAATGTCTCTAATTGTTCTTATATTTTGTAATTAATTATTAATATTGATTTCTTCACAAATATCATACAGACTTTATACACACACATACTTAATCATAAACTGTGTCCAGATCAGCAGATTTGAAGCTATAAATACAATTTTGTTTTGTTTGCCGCTTCACGAAATTGTTACCCCTAATTATTAAGGGTTAAAATTTGGCTCAAATATGCTTCAAACCTTCCTTTATCCATCCCTGAAAACAGATTTGAAATATCTGCCCCCATTTTGGGTTTATGAATTTTTTTAACCACTCCTGTCAAAATAAATTGAAAATTTTTGGTAATTACAAAATTATTTTTAATGACAGGGGTGTCGTTAAAAATTCATAATTTCATAATGGGAGCAGATATTTTAAATCTGTTTTCAGGGGTGTATAAAGGAAGGTTTGAAGTATATTTTAACCAAATTTTAGCCCTTTTGGGCAAAGGTTAAAAATTGGGGTGAGTGGTAAAAATAAAAAATGTATATTTTTTTTTGTAGCATTGCCAATATTTTACCCATTGTCAAAATCGTTTGAAATTTGGCTCAAATATACTTCAAACCTTCCTTTATACATCCCTTAAAACAGATTTGAAATATCTGCCCCCGTTTTGGGTTTATGAATTTTTGTAACCACCCCTGTCAAAATAAAAGTTGAAGTTTTTTGGTAGTCATTACAAAATTATTTTTAATGACAGGGGTGTCTTTAAAAATTCATAATTTCAAAATGGGGGCAGATATTTTAAATCTGTTTTCAGGGGTGTATAAAAGAAGGTTTGAAGTATGTTTGACCGAAATTTCAGCCCTTTTGAACAAGGGGTAAAAAATAGGGAGACTGGTAAATACAAAAAATGTATAATTGTTTTGTAGCATTGGCTATATTTGACCTGTTGTCTAAATGGGTTGAAATTTGGCTCAATTAAGCTTTAAACCTTTCTTTATCCATCCCTGAAAACAGATTTGAATTATATTTCCCCAAAACCAAGGTACGGTTTTTTAAAATCATCCCTGTTAACATAAATTAACGAAAATGAAATATACACACGCAAAAAATTGCGCTTTTTCTCTCATTTTCTTTCATTATCCATTTCATTTATCACTTTTCTTTCATAGTTTATTAATCTACTTACCCAAAAAATCCTTCGGGGCCGTTAACACGTATTTGCGCCCTTATATTTTGCACACTGTTGAAAAAATTCTAAAATTACTATTTTAAAAATGCTTTATTTTTTAATAAATATTTTACAAATTGTGAACAAAACTGAAGATTAATAAAAAGAAATCATAAAAAATAAATAATTATTCTTACATTTTACACAGGTACACAAATATAAATTTAAAAATTGTAGTAACAATTTAATATTTTATTTATTAAATTCAAATGTAAATAAAACTTAAAAGATACTTATAATTTATAA
Organism: Harpalus rufipes; assembly: GCA_951394225.1. Lineage (NCBI taxonomy): Eukaryota > Metazoa > Arthropoda > Insecta > Coleoptera > Carabidae > Harpalus > Harpalus rufipes. The sequence continues at coordinate 52,123,373 of OX596280.1, forward strand.
AGTAATACATGGCAGTTTCAATATCGACTTGTAAAATCTTATAATTAATGTCTGTAAAATACTAAAATTTCAGTCGTTTATGTTTCAATTATCTAAATAAATAGATAATAATATAACACGCTTATAAATTAATTTAATGGCTTTATAGTAATATTTATATTGACTAAATCATCGTTTTCTTTTTGATTGTAAATGAGTGCTTGTCCAGGGATAACAATTTCTTTATTATTTTTATATTTCGGCGAAATTTCTACCATCCCTTTGAGCGTTCGAGACGACGCAGAAATTTCTAAACAAGCAGCATATCTCTTATTTTTTTCTGATGTATCTCCATTAATTTGAAAGAATATAAGTCTTAACGTTTGGTTCTGCATTTTCAACTTGCAAATATATATGTTTCCGTGACAAGTTAAAGACACAGTATACAGTCTTGGGATAGTAATAGTGTTGAGTAACTTCATACGGAAGTCCGCGATCTCTACGTTGATGCCATTGGCGGCGATGAGTGTCATATCGTGCGTATCCTTCAAGTGGCGGACGATGTCTGTGCTGTCTCCGTGCCATCCGCACATTTTTACCAGGGGGCAGCCTGTAGGGGCGAAGGAGCAAGAACTCTCGTGGGATGGGCGCTCTTTGTGATTTAGCTGCATTCGGCAACCCCAACTAAAAAATACGTATTGTAGCGACGCCACTGAATCTAGGAGTACGCGACCGACGCCGCTGGTCGAACGTTTTTGGAACGCAAACGCACGATCGACTGATATAGTTTGGTTCACGAAAGATGGCAATTCAAGGTCATTTATTAACAGTATAATATTACTAGCAGATAACTTCACTGTATTTCGTATACATAGACGTGCAACATGATATATTTATTATTTTATTAGAAATATGGATTTGAGACATATTTATGCTAAAGTGATCAGTTGTAATTTTGACAGTTATTAAGGGGGTGCACTCTCCACGCCAGTATTGAGTGACGTCTGGTGAACGCCCGCACAGTACAAATATTCCATCATTACCGATATCTGTGTACAAAGCAGATTGGCACACCCAGCAATGGGTAATATGCCGTGATGATATATTTATTTTATTTATAAAATAACGTAATTTTGTTTGTTATTGGTTATGTTACGGTTCCATAACGTTACTTTGTAATTATAACGTTATTAATAATAATTACTAAATGTAACGTTATTATAACATCGCGTATTACATTACGTTTTCCATCCCTGTCAAGAATACGCAAAATTAAACATTTATTATCAAACAAGTATTAGTTAACATAAATAGTTATATTAATCAGACTTTCCTAATTTCCTGCTTCCGCAATTATTATAGGTAAAAAATCTTCAAATAAAAGTTGTAGAGTATAAAATTCTGCATCTGAATCAATAAGCAAAATTAATTTTGTATGTCTTGTAACTACAGAAATTAGGTATGAAAATGTCGAAAATCACCTCAAAAATAGCAATAGCCATGGAACTGAGACAAAATAAATAACAAATGCCTAACGGTTTATCTGTCACGTTAGGGTATTTTATTTTTATTTGGTTTTATTTCTAATTCCTATTCCAGTTAACAATTATCTGTTAATTTAAATTGATATTTGTTCACTTGAACAGAAATTACAAATAATAAAAATAAATTAACCTAGCTTAACAAATAAACCGTTAGACATTTGTTATTTATTTTCTGCCGTTAAAGCACACAAAATTAATTTTGTTTATTGATTCATATGCAGAATTTTATGCCCTACAACTTTTGCTTGAAGCTTTTTTACCTAAAATAATTAGGGAAGCAGGCAATTAGGAAAGTCTGATTTTACCTATGTTCGGCTGTTTTTATCTACCATAGTGATGTTATCTGTATAAATATTTCTCTACATTTTGTTTAAAATTAATAATCAGTTGATTGGATTCATTACGTTTTATTCTGTTATCTTATCTAGTTGGCAGTATATATTTAAAAATTAGTGATTATAGTTATTTATAAATTAGACACAAGGAAAAAAATGAATAAAGGAAAAAGGAAACCAATATTTTTTTTAATCTTACCGTGAATGTCGACAAGGTAATTCCATTTTCAACAATATCCTTTCTAAAGCAAAATTACGAATTCTGTTTTCATTTGATTGGAAATTAGCCCTACAGAATGGACATTGACTCATTTTATCGGAACAACCCCAACAAGTATAGTTCCCACAAAACATACATGATGAAATTGCTGCGTTTTGTAAGGGCTCCATACAAACTATACATTCGGAAAAGCTGTCGGAAAATTCTCTACAATTCTTACAGTTGCATACATTTTCTTCTGAGTTGTGATCGTTTGTTTCTGAAAACCATGCAAATTTCGTAATTTTGTTTATCCTCTTGCATAATTTGAAGTAATTTTTTGTAGTAGTAAGCGTTTTAAAGAAAATGTTTAACGCATGCATAATTAAAAGTTCTTTAACAAGCTATAATTATTGTTTTTCAATAATTGTCTTGTTTGAATTTTAAATTTAGAAGTGTTCGACGGGTAATAATGGATGTAATGACAATAATTGCAACTATATACTTTCTTTTGTTTCCGTAAATACACGCAAGAAACAAATTTTACTTTCAAGGTTGAATTTGTGTTTTATTTTACTCTTGTTTTGTAACACGCCTGTCGAGAACATGTCTTAAACTAGACAGACAAAGAAATTTTTGTTCTATTTTTTATCTATTAAATATGCACTAATTTATTATAATTTCTAGTAGACAATATAAAAAATATTATATAGTTTTTATATTTAAAATAAATACAATATCAATATTACCTTTTAAAATGTTTGAAGATGCTGTAAAGTTTTTGGCTAAGTATCTTTCGGGTCGTGGCAATTCTCTTGGATCCCTCGCATCTTGAAATGTACTTAAATTACTTAAACTTCTCATTATTCTCTCTTGTTTAAACTAAAACAAAATAAGAATTACATGGAATTGATTTTAAAAACACAAAGATTTTAGCAAGAGAAATAACTGGATGAGAAGACTAATTAGAAAATCCATCGAAATCAAGATTATTTAAATACAGGTTTTGAGCTTAATAAGTTGTGGTTATCTGTTATTCGTTCATAATATTTATCTTTGTATGTTTTTGATCTATGTTACCCCCATTTTGTAAACATATTGTCTTGACTACGCGTATTTTGCTTATTATTTACCTTATATCGTTTTAATAATAATAAAAATACAGCATTAAACCAAAATATTGTTTTATTTTATTAAAATAAACTGTATTTAGATTTATATAAAACTTAGAACTAGAACAAAACAATTTTCCAGTATGAACGTGTTCAAACTGGAAAATTTTATGAAAACAAATGTAAAACAATTACCCAATCTTTTATTTTTCGAAACATATTCACGAAATCTACACTTTTCTTATTTTTTACACATTAACACAGATCACAACTGTAAGAATGTTACTGAGTCACTTTTCTTAAGAAGATGATGGTAAATCCAAGTGTAGAACTTGTATGAACTTGATGATTCATTTTTACCACTCTAAATTTTTCGCGCCCTTCCTGGTTTGATATGAACCAATCATATTGCTTTTGTGACGTCAGGCTGCGCACATTCATATATAAAATGACGAGACCATGTAGTAGGCCATGGATAGTACTTTTATTCAACCGATAGATGGTGCTAGGAGCACTATAGCCTACGCGATTAAATTTAAAAAAATACATATTTCTATTTATGTTAAATTTAAGTCTTTGAATTAAAATCCAGAACCGAATCTTAAATATATTTTTCAATTGAACCCGAGTCGGAACCGAACCGGGTATTAAAATAAGGGATGGAAAACGTAACATAACCATACCCGATAATGTTATAATAACGTTCATTTAGTAATTTTTGTTAAAAACGTTATAATTGCAAAATAACGTTATGTAACTGTAACATAACAAATAACTTTTCACTATAACGTTATTGAAGTTTACAAATTTTACAAGATTTTGCCGTTTGAAAGTATAATTTCCTTATAATTTATTTCGTAGTTTATAATGAATAGATGTTAAAATGAACAACTGCCTTCTTCAGGGAATGAACAACAAATCAACAAATATATAAATAAATAATAACTATTATTTATTTATTTATATATTTGTTGATCTGTTTTTCATTCTCTGAAGACGGTAGTGGTTCATACTGCCGAAACGTATTTAAATAAATAAACAGAACTAAAACTACAGAAGGTTGTATCATTTTAATAATTTTTAAAATACTACCTAAATTGTGAATAATGTTATATACAATTTTTATTACGTTAATTTGCTGATATTATTTACTCCCAAGAGAGGAAATATGATATGTTTAAGTAATATATAGCCAATGTACTTATATATACTTATGTTTATGAATTAAAAAAAAAAAACATTTAAGAGTATGAATGATCCTTTATCCTTCTAAAAAACAACAAACAACTTATATATTATCAATTGAAAATGCTATTGAATAAATTTAAGTATCATCTCTGCTAAACTATCCAAATGCAGATAGAGATAAAATTTCTGTTTTATAACAATAAAACTATGTAGGACTGTATATTATTTATTCATTGATAAATACATATTACATTTATTCAATGAAATAATCTACTGATGTTAAATAGTGTAAATAATTATTATATGATTAATTTTACAACAAAAACACGAACATAAATGAATTTTTCAGCAGATTCAGACAATAAGAATCTTGGTAGTTATTATTATTACTAGAATTTTATGATAGATAGAGCCCTAGTTAATTTGTTTAAATTGTAATACGATATTAATTGTTTTTAGTTTTATTTTTCGCCAGTTCTCTTCGTCTCTAAATGGCCCATTTCAAGAAGAATCTAAATTTAAAACCATTGTTATACCTAATATATATATGAATTTTTAAATGTTCTTGTACTTTGTTATTGACCCTTCTATACTATTTTTTGTCTTCCGCAACACTATTAATAGCAAATATAATAATTCTTTTGGGTTTAGGGAATGTCATTTATATTAAAAATCAAGTAAATAAATGTCAAATAAGAAAATGAACTAACTTAATGCTTGTATACATTAAAATACAATAAATTGTATTAAGACAGTTTACACTTAAATTATATTGTTTTCAATATTGTATACGAAACAATATTGTTTTCAATTCACCACCCGGTATACAAAGCAGGTTGCCAACTTCACAATTACTTTTTCTTGTAACCACCAGATAGCGGGCAAAATTGATTAAATCGTTACAAAGACCGTTACCCATCTCTAAGGGGTAGTTAATATCAGTGGTTGACGTGACGTTTAGATCTTAGATTTGTTTGCGTTTGATGAATCACTATATTTCAGTTTGTGCGAATAAATATTAACTGAGTGAGTGATAATAAATATTTTCGCCAGTTCTGTTTATTTTGTAATCTCAGAAATGTTTGATTACTTTTTTCGTTAAATTTATACTAGATAAGAAATAAAATAAAGAAAATAGGTATGTTTAATCTAGTGTATTAGTGGTAAATGTACGTTTGACATTTTGGTGCAATAAACCGTGTTTAGATACAGAATCAATAGAAATTACACGAAAAACATTTCGATTTCAATGAAAATTACGTGTTAGTGACAAGAAAAATGGATTTCAATTTAAAGAAATTTGCAAAAGATGCTGGGACAGCTCTCAGTAGAGTAGTTCAGGTAATTATTTGTCTGAAATATGATGAGTAATATCCGATTGCTCCTTTTGTTACTGATGACATTTCAATTTATAGTTAACAGAAGAAAAATTAGGAACATCAGAGAAAACAGAACTAGATGCCCATTTCGAAAATTTATCCGACCGAGCAGATATGACCAAACAATGGACAGAAAAAATAGTCAGGAATACAGAAGCAGTTCTCATACCCAACCCTGGGAATAGAATCGAAGATTTCATCTTTGAAAAAATAGAAAAGAAACGTCCAAATAGATTAAGCAATTTAGAATATCTCGGGCTGGATATGGTTGAATCAGGAAATGAATTTGGACCCGGGACATCCTACGGAAGTGCTTTAATTAAAGTTGGGCAAACTCAGCAAAAACTTGGACAAACAGAAAGAGACTTTATTGGATCTGCTGCATTATGCTACACCCAACCTTTAAGGAAATTCTTGGATGGGGAAATGAAAACAATAATAAAAGAAAAAGGTTTACTTGAGAGTAAAAGGTATCATATGATTATGAAAAATTATAGTAAGCCTGACATTTATAATTTTAGGTTAGATCTCGATGCTTGTAAAAATCGTGTTCGAAAAGCTAGGAGCATGTTGGGACAACAAACAGTGAGTTGGAATTTTTATTATTTATTTTCTAAATGTTACTAATTACTAATTTGTGCACTTAACAATGCGGCACTATAGAAAGATGGAATATCTCCTGAAGCAGTTCTTGAACAGGTAACAATATTTAGTGCATGACCACATTTCATTGTTACCGCTCTTGATGTTATTTTACTGCTTTTCATGTGTTTTCAGACTAATATTTTTTCTTAATTTCATATCTTTTATCGTTTAATGGGGTAGTTACCATATTTTAAAATCGTATTTGTTTACAATATTTGACTCATAATAAGATATATACTATTCACCATTTATTATGTAAATAATTCAAAAATTTAAAATATTACATGATTCAAATCGACCTCTTCTCTGTGACGTCACGCTTGCATACTTAAAGCCGCAAATGTCGCTAATATCGTTGTTTTACAACGAAAGTGACATAACCTTGTTTCTTGGACATTTATTCTATCTTTTTTGCAAGTAAAAAATATACATGATTACGGATTGTCTTTAATATAAAATAAATGCTAACTTGACAGCAATCTAACCTAACCAACAAGTTCCCCTAACACCGCAAGACATACGTCGCAAAATATACTTCGAGCAGCACGTCGGAACTAAGGGGCAAGGGTAACGTTACAGTGGCGGGGAAAATCAGCCGTGTTTTGAACAATTTTTAATTGCAATTTTCTTATTATTAAAAATGAGTCCATTATTTTCATTATGGATTGAGCTTATCTTATTTTTAGGCCGAGAGAGATCTACGTGTAGCTCAGTCAGAATTCGACCGGCAGGCTGAAATTACAAAGCTGTTATTGGAGGGAATAAGCAGCTCACATGCCGGACATTTAAGATGTCTGCATGAATTCGTTGAAACTCAAGTTAGATATTATGCCCAATGTCATACCATTATGCAGGATTTGCAGCGCGAATTAGCTAGGTAAGTTTATTGTTGTATGTGTGGCGTAATCTTTACTAAGTAAAATTAAACAGTGTTTACAAATAAAATACGAAGAAATGAATTATTAATCAACAAATACATTTATTTATTGTATTAGATTTTTATATCTAATAATTTTTAAAAATCAGTCAAATAAATTGTAAGTAAACAGTTGGTGTACTTTTCACAAAATTTTATTTTATTTATTTAGGTTGTTGCACATTGTAATATCATCAGATTTAAAAGAATACAAATACATTTACATGTTTCAGAGATAAAATAATGTGTAGTACTAGTAGAAGGAACCCTATTAGAATTTATTTCAATTAGTTGTTTTGTTAAATTCGAAACAAATTTTCTTGGACATCGAACCTAAACCAAACGAAAACCGTAACACTTTAGCGAACCCAGAAACGAACCTCAATTTTTTTAATTGAATAAGTCGGAACCGAACCGGATATTAAAATTCGGGTTAAGGGTTAAATTCCGGTTCAGGTACATTTTAAGTTTGAAGCGTACGATGCCTGTGTTATCTGTTTGTTAAAATTGTGTTCGTGTCTTGCGCAAAATCCGGCTCGCATTTTAAATTATTTCTATATATAGATTATTATTCAAAAACATTAATTCAATTTGCATTCGGTCGAATCGAACCTGAATACAATACCTGAACCCGGAACAAAACCACAAATTTTATTAATATTTTAACTAGAATGCATCCGAACCCATCTCTCATAAAAATTAGCCTGAACCGAACCCAGTTTTTGGCGATACTAAAATTTATATGCAATACTTATTTCTTGAAAAGCCGTTACCTTGGAACCTTATTGGGATAAAATTTAAAAATTCTGTATCTAGCAAGAAAGGATTTTAATATTTTGTATCTGTTTTAATTCATATTGAGCACATTATTGTATATCTTCCAATAGAAATTGATGAAATTTACACCAATAGTTGATTACAATTTGAGATGTTTTTTGTTCCGCGCGCATGGTGTTGTGTGTAGAATCAGCTTTGATCGGTGTGTGGAATCGTAGCAATGTAGCATGCGTGTTTTTCAGTGGAATGAGACCCAGCCCGGTGTTACGTGTAAACAGTGAGGATGTTGAGTCTCCAACACAGTGCACTCCTCCAAAGCCTCCCTGCTCTAGCGCTTACACTACTGCTACGATGGTAGCTGCTGATGACTCTAACTTTTCAATTCTTTAAACTCTCTTTCCTTGCCTAGCTTCTCTGTAGACTCGAACAAACGCTATTATGATGTAATCTAATGTATATTGTTGTTCAGTCAGCTGTAGTTGCACGTTCAACTTTTTCGATACCTACACGGATTTATACATATACTGTTTTTTAAAACAAATTACTCCTAATATCGACCATTCTAACACAACATTTATCAATGTATCTATTCTAAATTTTGGTAGCTAAATCAAAATATTAATATTACTCTTTATGCTGATTTTTGTTGTGTTAGTATACACATTGTTATATAGGACTTATTATTGTTAATCTGCCGTTGAACAATTTCAATTTTAACTTAATAAAATGTGTTCATAATTTCTAGATTTAAGTTTTGAAATATTTTTTATTAGTTTATTATTTTTGTATTAATCAAGTCCAAGACTATTTATTAAAGCTTTTTAAAAGTAATCTTCCATTTATTATTAACGAGGTCTGGCTTTTAAATAACGAGACTGCTTATGAAAAAGAGTATTTTAAAAATTATTTTATAATCGAATGCTCCCCTTCAATGTACTCCCCAGCAATGTTGGAAGTTTTCTTTTGTAAGAGCGCCAATTTTCGCTTCACCTTTTCCACCGACTCGAACCGGGTTCATTTTAAGGCAGACTTGATCTTCGGAAACAGAAAAAAGTCACAGGGTGTTAAATCAGGCGAGTAGGGCGCGTGTTCGAGCACTGGAGTGCCTCTAGCGGCTAAATAACGCTTCACAGATAACGCGTTGTCCTGGTGCAAAATCCACGGCTTTTTTTCCACAATTCTGGCCGTTCTTACGAACTCGTTCTTGTAGTGTTGCCAAAACTTTCCAATAGTAAGTTTGGTTTACAGTTTGACCCTCGGGAACCCATTCAGTCATCACGATGCCGTTGATGTCGAAAAAAACGATTAGCATGGCTTTAAATCTTCGGTGCTCTTTCAGAAAACCGTTTATACCATTGGAAAACGCGTGAATCAATCACATAAGTTAATCTACAGATCAGCTTGATTTCTTAATCAACGGATTAATGTAGAACGAGAAATTTCACATTGATTCGTTTCTCGTGTTTTTCGTCTTCGTTCGTTTCTAGCCTCTATAGAAAAAATACTATTTCGTACCGGAATAGTAGACACTTCCAGCTATCCAACGCTGCATTCGCTTCCCCCCCCTTCCCGTCTAGGACGCCTTCTGCGCGCGCAGTCTTGTTATTTAAAAGCCAGACCTCGTATATTAATGTGATTGAACCTAGCACGATATGATATTACGAAATAATAATTACAGAAGTGTTCTTATTTACGAAATACACAATAATTAATAAATATATTGCATTCGCTGCGTTGTTTTTTATTTTCCTCTGTCATCTGTTTGCCAGCTTGACTCCCATGCCTGGCGCTGCCCCTTACCGACCTGTAGACGTAGGCTCCACTAATCGCTCAGATACCATTGCTCTTGAGGCCAAACGTGCAAGAGTTCTCTATGATTACGATGCCAAAGATGCTAGCGAACTCAGTTTGATGGCGGACGAGGTAAACATTTTATTTTACAGATTGTTATTTTTATATATTGATCATGGAAGTGTTTGTTTAGGAAGAATAATGAAATACGAGTTGAAGTTATAGGAATTTATTAACTTTATTTAACAGAAATATTAATAACTTTTTTTGAAATCTCAATTTTTGTAGCATTTTTACCCCCATCCATAAATAAATCGATTAATAATTATTATAAAAGTTATAATCAGTAAATATGTTTGCATTTACGAATAGCGAGTATACAGATATTGTGCTGCCGTATTACAAATCGTAATCTGCCAAACGTTCGCATCTTTTTACAGGTTTTAGTATTCGAAACACTACAACACAAAATGTCACATGATATTTTGCAGGTAGTGAAACAACAATAGTTACATCATTTCATCGACGGCTTCAGAGTGTATCGACAATAAATGTCCTACAATTTTTGGATTGTCCAACCTGTTGTAACATACATATGTTTGTCTATAGTTTCACCATCTGGTGTATCGGTCAATCTATTCACCATTTTCTAACCTTTCATTGTATTCTGTCGCAGTCACAACGGCAATAATGTAATATAAACTGGATTCCTATAACTGCTACTCATATTTCATTTAAAATAATTTGGGCCCTCCAACATTATTTAAGAGGAATGATATTTTCTGTTTAGGTAATTACGGTCCAAGAACTTGGAAACGCTCGTGACGATGATTATTTGCTCGGTGAACGGGGTAACCAATACGGTAAAGTTCCCAAAGCATTTTTGGAGATACTCTCTTAATAATTTTTGGTCTTCCGTGTTAGTACAATACGCAAACATTGTACATTTAATGTGGGTTGTATTTTATGTACAAGTTTGTTATGCAATAATGTAATGTTTTACCTATTATGAAAAGTGTTCCCGCACCATAAAATATTCCGGGTTGTTTAGATTAGATTAATTCAAATATTTATGAAATAGCAACGAATAGTAGGTTGATTACAAAATGCGGTTTTATTTATTTTATTTAGGACGTTGCGTTTTCGAACACATTGTGTGTGCTGCTAACCTAACTTTTGATATACATATTGTTTTAAAACATGCTACTTACCAGTTTTATTTAATATTTCGGAGTTTAAATTAATAAAACAACTTAGTAACGACTATAAATACGGTGATAATTTCTTTCTTTTTTATCATCGCTGTGATCGACATGTTACTAGGAGATTCTGAATGTTGTTGGCGGAAAACATGTCAACGAAATATCGACGTGAACAATAATATATCATATCATATACATTCCGTGTAGTTTCCTGCTTTAAATGTAGTGTAAGAGATAATAATATTCCATGACAATATTATTTAAATGTTCATTGTTGAAGAACTTATTTAATGTTATCGAATATTTAAGAAATTCAGAGATTATGCTCAATATTTATTAGTGTTTTTGGTCTGTGTACGGAACATATTAATTGTCGCAGTGCCTATTTAGCTCTCCACGAGTCAATTGAAAGATTAGAATTGTAGTATGTACTTTCTTGGTTGAAAGACAACAGAAAATAGTATTACATATCATTTAGAATAATTATTTTCAATGGGGTATTCCGGTGATGTGAAATTTATACAAAATAGCAGGACATCGAATCTGATTTTGAACCGGAACCAGACCGTAAGATTTTTGTGAACCGAACCTCAGATATATTTTTCAGTTGAACCCAAGTCGGAACCGAACCGGGTATTAAAATTCGGATTCCATTTTAAATAAAGATTTGTTATTCAAAAAGCATTAATTCAATTTTCATTAGGTCGAACCGAATCTAAACCCGGAACAAAACCGCAAATTTTATGCTTGAACCAGATCCACACCCGAACCCATCTTTCAAAAAGTAAATTAACCCGAACCCAGTTTTTGACGGGTTTGATGCCCTGCAAAATAGTGACTTTTTCTCTATAGTCGGCTTCGGTGGTTCAATGGTTAGAGCAACGCTCCTTAGTCATGAGTGCGCTCGGAGTTCTGGGTTCAAATCCCACTAAGGCATGGATGTTTGATGTGAACCCACTCTGTAATTGGGATTTAATCCTGTTGAGAGGTTTTAGAAAAAAGTTACATCGTCGAATATTGGCAAACTATAATTAATCCTTTTGCGTAAGTTTTGGCGAACAAGTGACCTTGAATAATCTTCGACTATAATACGCGCGCGTATTTGATATTTTATTAATTTGGTCTGCTGTAATTATTACGTTTCTTGTATATTTGTTTAACCAAGTTTTCTTGTTGAATGTTTCTAAACAGGAAATGGGTAGACGTCGAAGTTCGGTAAAATAATCGGAATACTCCATAAATGATTATGAATTAATAGATTAGACAGCTGCTATTTATTATAGTTACTAAACTTTATTCATTGATTCCTTTTAATAATATTTAGAAGCGATAATTATGAGATAGTCAATACATGAAATGTGTGCAATTCTACAGCGTGTCAATAAAATGTATTAGCAATAAAACGAGTTTGATTTCCCTTCCATTTCCTTTATTAAAATATGAAATAAAACAAATTTTTAATATTTTTTTTATGTTTTTATTAAATAAAGATATCAATTAGAATGTTTACTTCTTCTTAGATACACCGACGGTTCTTCCTCGTCTTCCGGTGGTCTTAGTATGTTGACCTCGAACACGAAGACCCCAATAGTGACGCATACCACGATGGGCACGAATCTTCTTCATCCTTTCCAAGTCTTCACGAAGCTTGGAATCTAGGTATGAAGATGTAAGCTGAAAGATAATAGTAAGTTTTTTACATGTTTAAAAAATTCTACAATATATGAAATGTTGCAAATCTTTCCGTAACAAATTTTTCACGACCTAGTTGCTTTCCGGATACCACAATAATTATATGGACGACCGGTCGACAGAATCGGTTCAAGTATAAAATAGTTACAGATAAATGCGTTAATATTGCACAGGCTACCAACTAATCATACATTGAAAATATAAAAAGCCGTTTTTTACTGTGCCATAAATTCATTTTAAAATTTAAATCCATACCTGGTTATATTTGCCATCAACAATATCCTTCTGTCTGTTGAGGAACCAGTCAGGGATTTTGTATTGGCGCGGATTAGACATAATTGTAACAATTTTCTCTACTTCTTCTTCGGAGCATTCTCCAGCACGCTTGTCCAAGTCAACATCAGCTTTTTTCAAGACGATGTTGGCGTATCTGCGACCAACACCTTTGATTGCAGTCATGGCGAACATAACTTTTCGTTTACCGTCAATATTCGTACCCATGATACGAAGAATGTGTTGAAACTTCTCCGGAATTACTAGCGACTGTAAAACACAACATATTTATTAGTTTTATAACAATCAACACGTATTTTTTGGTTAGAATGTTATCAACACCATTTGCAGAAAAGATCACAAAAATAACACAATTAAATCACTGATATATAATAATTATAACGATGTATGTATGTTTAATATAAAAATATGTATGGATGATGTAAATAATTTAAGATTTTAAGTTTACTAACCATTTTCGTGCACCGATTGACGCAAAAACGATTGAAAAGAACGTGTTCGCCTGTTCGCAGCTCGAACCTAGCGCTACTAAACTAGCATATTGCGGAACTTTTGCGAATTAACGAAACTCTAACGATTGTTTATTAATATTTCTTGTTTTATTCAAATTTATATATAACTAAGATATTATTTAATTGGTGTTAAAATGCAGTTAAAATTAATTTTTGCGAGTATTTTGTGAATTTATATTTCATTCGTAATGTAGAGTATGTTTTGACCGGCGAAAAATCCCTCTGTCAAAGTGACGTTTTGTTTGAAGTTTCACCCATGAAATATATAAATTATTTTATCTAAAATATTACTGTACTTATAAGCAAAAAATCTAAAATGTCACGGCGAAAATCTATAGAAGATTCGAGTCAAATTCAGCAAAACTTGGAAGATGACGTAGTACAAGAAATCCTAAAAACTGGAACAGATTTGAGGCAGTACTCGCGTCAAATTGAAAAAGAACTCAAAGAGGTTGAAAATAAATCCATCCAAGATTATATTAAAGAAAGTCAAAACATAGCAAGTCTGCATAACCAGATAGCATCATGTGATCAGATTTTAGAGCGTATGGAGTCTATGTTGTTAGGATTTCAAACAGATTTAAGTAGTATAAGTAGTGAAATTTTATCCCTTCAGCGGAAATCAATCGCCATGAGTCAACAACTAGGTAACAGACAAGCCGTTCGGGGCCAGTTAAGTCAGTTTATAGACGATATGGCCGTTTCTGAATCACTTATAACAGGTATTCTGGAATGTCCTGTTACTGACAAAGAATTTTTAACACAATTAACAATATTAAACCATAAGATTAATTTCGTTAAGGAGCAAAATTTTAAAGAAGCAAAATCCTGTAACGATGTTCGAGATATTCTCGATAAATTAAAAATTAAAGCTATGTCTAAAATCCGTACTTATTTATTAGAACAAGTATACAAATTTAGAAAACCAATGACTAACTATCAAGTGCCTCAAAACGCAATGCTGAAATATAAATTCTTTTTTGAATTTATTTTATCTAACGAAAGAAATGTCGCACAGGAAATATGCGGAGAATATGTTGATACGATGAGTAAAATATATTATTCTTATTTTAAATCTTATTCTGGAAGACTGATGAAGCTACAATATGAAGAAGGTGCGACTAAAGATGATCTTATGGGCATTGAGGATAATGCTTCTAGAGGATTGTTTCATAAAACGTCCTTAAAACATAAAGGAACTGTTTTTACTATTGGAAGTAGAGGTGATGTACTTGCACAACAATTAGAGGCACCGATTATTGTTCCTCACGCTCAACAGAAGAACAGAGTAAGTATTGATAAATTAAAAAAAATATAGTGTTAATGAATACGTGTTACAAATTTCGGTAATAACATGTTTACAATCATCATAACAATCAAGCATTTGGTGATCCACACTTGAACGCCATACCTGTACAGTAATTGGAACGACTGAAATTTACCACTTTAAATACAGCAAACTGCATGTCTTTTCTTTTGAACACTATTACACACATCCGCATGGCACTGTAGTCACATCACAACTAGGGTATGGTCATGGGCCAAAATCGCCGCCATTAGCGGGCCAATGTCAAACATACTGAATATTCATTTTCCTGTTTATTTGTAAGATACGTGATATTATGACGGAATATTAAATAATCATACTATGAATCTATAAAAGTAATAAAAGTTCATTTATTTAAGAGATACACAATTATTATTATGACATATATTTAGAGGTTATGTAGAGCATAGGATATAGGTTGTTATTATCACATCTAATTTAATAACTGTATTTATGTACATAATAAGTATATATTCTAAACTTACCTTTTAAAATTTAAATGTTTGTGCCTAATATTGGTAATTTTTATGTGTTTTCAATATTGTCAGTCATCGTATAGTCAGTATCTCAAGAAAATATACAAGTAAATAAAATAAAAGTATTACTTACTCTTTAAATAAATATTAGAGGTATATTTAAATGTGTTTTGCACCCACTTAGTGGGTTCGCACAAACCCGAAAACAATAAGAACAACATCAACATCATACAACAAATCCTTACTCTTAAACATATTAAAGTGACCGATTTTCGGTAGCGAAATACCGCATCCGGATCACAATAATAGTTAAGCAGACTTCTGTCGCCTTGGCCACACTCATAATCGCATTCATACATGCTCTTCTTCTCTTCATACTTGGAAACTCTCTCTCTTTAAGTACCCTACTAACCACATCCATCCACTTAGACATTGGTCGGCCACGCAATCGAAAACCCTCAACTTCACCAAGATATACGCTTAACAAGCCGTTCACTTGCCATTCTCTGCACATGCCCAAACCATCTCAACTGACTCACACCAACTCTCGTAATCACATTGTTCCTAACCAATTATTCCTCACGCGATCCCGTCTGACATACCCACATACACCACGTAAATACCTTATTTCTACGGCAGTCACTCTCTTTTTATGCTTCCCCGTCCATGCCCAGCATTCGCTTCAATACATCAAAGCAGGCACTAGCATTCCATTATATACTTAACCGAGCATCCCTTGATACGTTAACGTTTCGTTACCATTACCTTACATCCTGCACTCACTCTCTATGGATCATTTCGACCATCCCTCGACATCATGTTACCCAAATATACAAACTCATTTACCTGCTTCAGTTTCACTTCATCAACACCAATTTACTCCTTTCATATACTAACACTTTGGATTTATTAACATTCAACATCAGATGGCGGACGAAACGCGAGCCACGCCATGGCCATACCCTGAGTATATAGGTACAGTAATTTATTTTTAAAGATGTCCGATCAAGGTCATCTGTATCATGAACGAATTTACAAATTGGCATACATTTATCTCTTTCCTTTGCAAAGGTTATACGCGTGTGCGATAAGGATGGATATAACACGCTTGTCTTTCAAAAATTCATATTGTTTCGACTAAGTTTAGACATTCCACATTAAAACGATGCTCGTTATTGATAATACTTTCGCTGACATTGTGTCAGCATCTTATTTTTCAC
Source organism: Harpalus rufipes (assembly GCA_951394225.1). Taxonomy (NCBI): domain Eukaryota; kingdom Metazoa; phylum Arthropoda; class Insecta; order Coleoptera; family Carabidae; genus Harpalus; species Harpalus rufipes. The sequence goes on from OX596280.1 coordinate 52,139,961, forward strand.
ATATATTGTTTTACATTTGCCAATAAAATTACCAGTTGACTTATTTTTGAATTTTGAATGCTTTTATTGTAACATATTTGTATAATAATAAAATAACAGTAGTATCTTTTGTCATGAAAACTAAGCAAACGACACTACTGAATTTGTCAGAATTTTTTTACTGTACCCTAATCACAACTAAACAACTAAACTACCCATCCAAAGAGTGTCATTGCCTTTAGGAATGTCAAGTGTTTTTTGCATCCCCTACATATAAATATATAAGATAATTGTTTTAGTATCCCTTTGAAGCACTATTCAGAAGTGAACAATATGCATTAGTTGATAACGCCTGTCGAGAGTACTTATTTGTTAGTGAATTTTTCATAGTCAGAAATCAACAAGCATTGCAATTATTTAATCAAATTATGGGTAAAACATTATCATTATTGATGGTATGTAAAATATTAAAACAACATTTGAAAATTACATCAAAAGTTTAACATATATTTTCAGAAAAATTTAGAAACTTATGTAAACGAATGTTACGACACAATTGCATTATTTTTATGCGCTCATTTAATATTACGATACCAATTAATGTGTCATAAACGATGTGTCCCAGCCTTGGATAGATATTGGGATGATTTACAATCGATCATCTGGCCACGTTTCGAACAAATTTTCCGATTAAACATTCAGAGTATACGAGATTGCGACCCAACAAAATTCAACAAAGAAATGGGTCCACATTATGTAAATATTATTTAGTCTTAGACTATATCAAGATATTCATATAAATGTTATTTAGATTACAAGAAGATACGCTGAATTCAGTGCAGCGATAGTAGGTCTCAGCGAAAACTTCCCCAATGAATTAGTCAACAGACTTTTGGCCGAATTACAAGAAGAAGTAGAGTTGTTTATTTTACGCATGGCCGCGATTTTCCCGCAGCGAAAAGAACAACTCATTTACTTAATCAACAATTATGACATGATTTTAAATATTCTCATGGAACGAACTAGAGATAACTCCAAAGAAGCTGAAAGTTTTCGAGAGCAACTTTCAGCGAGATCGGCTGAATATGTGGAGGAAATTCTCAGTCCTCATTTTGGAGGAATTATGCAGTGTGTGAAAGAATGTGAAGCCTTGTTGGAAAAAGGCCAAGGAGAAGAAGTTAAGAGACAAGAAGGGAAATTTACTTCTTTGGTTGTGTCGTTTTCGAATAATTGGAAAAAGAGTTTAGAAGAATTGAATAGGGAGGTTTTATTATCATTTCCGAATTTAGTAACTGGTTCTTCTCTACTGCAGTTGGCACTCACACAATTGGTACAATATTATCACAGGTTTCATAAATTATTAACACCCAATGCGAGATCACAACTTACTAATATTCATCATATTATGGTAGAATTGAAGAAATACAAGACGAATTATTAATTTGTATTGATGTTCATGTACAACACTTTTATTCCACTAGAATTTAATTAGATTTATTTGTTATTGTATATATTTTAACTGTGGTTATTATGAATATTTAAATAATTTGTTAAATAAAATAAATTTATATAGAAATCATTTTAACGAATATTTTTTGCGCGATTGATTTTTTTATCAACCTACCATGCATGTTTCCACGACAGTAAATTATGTTCACTGAACGGTAAGTAAAATATATAAATTTATTTAAATAATAGTTCGACCGGCATTCAAAGGGGGTTTGATTATATCAAAGAAATGCTTGATTACAACAAAGAAATGCTTACAATAAATACACACAGTGTCAGTATTTTATTTTTCACTTATTTTACAATAATTTCAATTATTTTACAAATATAATTTATGAATGTTAATATTAAATGTACAATTAGAACAATTATTAATACTAATGCCACTGGTTTGCGCGTTATTAGTATTATTCACATGTTTCGGAAGTAAAAAAAATAATCTTTTGCACTGCTATTCCATCATCGTCGTCGTGTAGATTTTTTTCGGCGAATTCTATTTTGTTCTGAAAGGAATCCTCCACGTAGCTTTCCGCTACTATGGAAGAGCGCCACCCGCCATTTCTTTTTAACCCAAGAATATCCATTTCTTTATTAGCTAAAAGTGTCGCTGAAGTGCGCCGAAACGAGTGGCCAATGTAACTATCCGGATTTTGCAAATTAAAATATTTCGTAATTTTTGACGGCCATCTCCCGATTGTACCTTTTTTCACAACTTGAACAGTACATTTTCCTCTGCGATAGTCCAAAAATAAATTATCCGATTTCAGTTGCTTGGTCGAATACATTTACGAAAAATGTCTAAGTAGTGTATTTTTTCCAGTAACAGTATCCTATAACAATAGACTTCTGTGGACCAAATCCTCCAACAATGGAGAGCTCGAAATTCGCAAATATAAATTTCACAAAAAAAATCTTCGAGCAGTTCGCACAGCACGTCTAATTTTCCAAACATTATAAGAACCAAGAAATCTCAAAATGCAGAATGCAACTATTTTAACTATTGTGTAGAAAGGGGTTACTTAAAATAAAATTTTGATGCACCACCACATTACTACTAAGTTTCAAGGGTTGCCTAAACTTAGGGAAATAGGGAATCTTAGGGCGAATGAAATAGGTACGACACAAAATAGAATGAGACTGAAATAAGGCACTAAAAACTGATTTAGAGAGGACGTTTGGATATGATGTTGTGAGTGAATGTTTTTAGAAGGCGGAAAATGAATCTTAAACATTTTAGAAGAGTAGGACAAAATTTCTCATTGAAAGAATTGATAGAATTATTTGTTATGTTGCTTCTGTAAGCGGCCACATCCGATTTTTTTCATTTTGGGTTTAAATCATTATTTAAGATGTAATAAATTCATAAATACATTTAATCTCATGATTTACATTAAAAGTTAATAATACAAGTACATAACATAAAATTTAACATATAAAGCAAAAATTTCTCTAAATATAGATCTTATACAATTAATGGCAAATTAATACTGAATCTCAGTGCTACTAGTTCGAAAATATTTTTTAGGAAGTAGAGAATTTTTTGCTTTGCAATATAAATATGATATCTCTATGGATGAGCAAAATGATGGGATGATAATGACTGATTTGTTGAGATGCAATGTTACAAAAGGGCTTCCATTGCATGGATTACTCCATTAGTTGTTGGAACGTTCTGGGTTATTATGTTCACGTTGTTTACTTTCAGGCGGCCTGGAAAATAAATAATATATAACTAAGTACATCTTGATAATTTTCAAAAAAGTGTGCTTAGACAAGAATGTGTGGCGAAGGATGATTGTTTCGTAACTATCATTGGGGTCCGGATGCGGTATTTCGCTATCGCAAATCGGTTACCTTAATATGTAAGGAGTGAGGAATATGCATATATGTAATTACAAATAACTACTTTTGATTGGTCCATCCAACCTGGTCTTGATCTCCGTTGCCGTCTTTCCTTCCAAATCTACTTGATTATCGCATGAAGTTTGTTTTTATCTATTATCGATTTAACATTAGGTAGATCGACACAGACGCTTTTCACGATTAGACGAAATTTTTTGACAGTTCATATAAAGAGTTAAACAAAACAACTACATCTCATATACATTTCTTTCAACTGACTCTTCTTTTGAAAGATCTCTAATGCTTCTAATAAAATTTATTTTTGAATGTATAAGGTAGAATATCTTTATTTCTGTTCTGTAGTATTGGTAACATACCTACCAGGTATACTACGAGCCCAACCCCGAATGTATTCGTACCCTCTGAAATAAATAGTCCTCAAATAAGTGTTCCAATAGTAAATAATACAATATTTTTGTTAGTATTATATATAAAACTGAGGGTAAAGGTAACTGACAATATACTCAATTAATTTCCATCTTAAATTTTATTACTTTAAAAAAAATTATTTGCGAATATTAAAGACGAAAACATTTGTCACATGCAGACAATGGTTTATTTGCAAATAAAGAAATTTTATTATAATGTATTCAAGTACACTCTATTAATACACCATATCAAAATTTGTTGAATTGAAGTAATAATCATAGCATCCAGAAGTTTATTTATTCTTGTTTTTAATATGTAGGTGGTACTTTAATAAATAAATATCACTTTGCAAATAATTTTACTAAAAAAATAAAATTTAATATAGTAATTAATTGAATATATTGTCAGTTTCCTTTACCTTCAGTTTTATAAATAATACTAACATAAATATTGTATTATTTATTGCTGGAACTAAAAAAAATTAGCACGTGTCTGTTGTCATATATTTGCCCGTAGATTATTGTTAAAATGATAAATTTAGGTTATAACATTATATTTAAATAGTCTTAACTATTGTAATCTAAAAAATTATTTCTTCTTGCTGTTAATATATTTTTTTCAGCGGGTACGAATACATTTGAGGTTTATTTATTTATTTATTTATTGAAATTTCGGACTCTCAACAGGACAAAATTCCCAATTAAAGAAAGTCTCAAGTACAAAATGAGTACAAATCATGAATTAAAAATCAAACATATGAAGAAAAGTAAGATAAACAATTAAATATACATACATTAATACAGAAATCTACTTAAACAACGTTTAAAAATAAACAATGATGTGGAAAACATATCCGGCAAATTGAATTTAGTATTTATTTCATTAAATGTATTACTTATTCTAATAACAGGAGAATTAAGAAATGAATTTGTTTTACAGCGACTAATGGCAAACAGAGTATGATACCTAGAATAATGGCTATGAATTTTGAAATTAAATTTGGATAGAAGGTATGGCGAGTCTATGGAATTATTAAAGGTTTGGCTCGTATTAATAATTGTTCTCTGGGTGAGTTAAGTTTAACAATGTTAAGATTGTTATAGATAAAACATACGTCAGAGAATGAATAATTTCTTCGCTAAATATTATTTTGCTGCTTTTCATCTAAGATTTTATTGTTTTTTTTGCGCATTTTAATTGTCTCATCATGTATTGTTCCTTGAATTTACTGTAGTGTGATGATGAACAGATTCACTTTCTTAGCAAAATGGCTCTTTCAGTAATTTTACGCCTGCTTTCTTCTGTCTGTGCCCATATACCGGCTTATGGGCTGTAAATACAAACTTTCCTTTCTGCGAGTTGTACTTTCGTCTCAACAATGGTTCGGAATCATACATGATGATGAGACTATTACAGCATTCACTTATTGGGTCGAAAATGAAAGGAGTCGATCGGTGAAAGGTCGATTCGACTTTCCACTTCTTTCTCTCGGTGCAGACTTTGTTTAGATGCTACTGGAGATGCTGTATTTTGCGTCTCATATCATTAGCCTACTTATACTCTTACAATGTTTGTGTGTTAAACAAGGGATTTTATTTTCATTTACATTGGTAATCAACTGAACTGGATTAGAACTATTGTAAACTAGCTCATAAGATTGCCGGAAATTTACTTCTCCTACTTTTTATTTTGAATGAAAAAGAAAAAAAATCTGTTGTGGCCAGCACAATACCTTCCGTCATTCTCGTGTATAATGTATAAATTCCATAATTTTTCTTACAAAAGATTCTAAATTTCCAGTAAAATTATTTCATAAACAAACTATGCAAATTGCACTTGACACTGACATCTTCTTTTTCTTTAGCTTTTCCCATTCGTTGGGGCGCTATTTTTGCGTGTCGTTCTCATTCAGTTACTTTTCTCTCAAGTCAAAGACAATACCTTCTTTACCTAAAGGTGACGGAAAGTAAAAATGAAGGATAATATATTCTTTGCAGAATAATCGCGATTTCAATTTCAACTAGGGCATCGAACCCGCCAAAAACTGGGTTCGGTTCAGGTTCAGATTAATTTATTTTTTGAGAGACGGATTCGGATGCGGTTCTGGTTCAAACATTAATAAAATTTGCGGTTTTGTTAAGGGTTCAGATATTGGGTTCAGGTTCGGTTCGACCTAATAAAAACTGAATTAATGTTTTTGGAATAACAATATTTATATAGAAATAATTTAAAATGCGAGCTGGAATTTACGCAAGACATGAACACAATTTTCATAAACAGACAACACAGGCGTCGATTATCGGCTATGTTAAGATTACGCGTACATTTTGAACTGGAAATGAACGAATTTGAATACTCGGTTCGGTCCCGACTCAGGTTTAATTCAAAGATATATTTAAGGTTTGGTCCCGGTTTTGGTTTGGTTCAGGTTCGAGTTCGATGCCCTGATTTCAACAAAAAAAATCTGTTGTGGTCAGGATTTTACTTTCCGTCAACCTCGTGCATTATGTATAATTTCCATACATAATTTTTCTTCTATATTGTCAGTAAAATTATTTCATAAACAAACTATGTAAATTACACTTGACACTGACATCTTCTTCTTTAGCTTTAGTCCTTTAGTCCTATTTGTTAGGAGTCGCTATTTTTGATTTTCTTATTCCAATTATTTCTAGTTTGCATGTTTTTCTCATTCAGTTCCTTTTCTCTTAAGTGTTCCACAATACAGTCCTTCCATCATTGGTCTTCCTCTCTTCTACCTACTATTATTAAGCTGTTAATTCTTCTTCCAATATATTCTTCATCTCTTCTCATGACATTTGTCATTTTTCTTATTAATGTCAAAATGCCGCGTCAGTAATTCTAAGATTAGAATTATAACTAGAATAGAAGATGGTTTCTCTATAAGACAAATCGCTCGACTGATGAACATCAGTAAAGACACCTTCTTCAGAATTAAGAAACGCTAAGTGCTAAGTAAGTTTGTCTATTTATTTATCAATTTTTTAGCGATCAAGTATGGTGTTTGTCATTCATTGAAACAAATGCTAAGCAATTGCATAACTAGAATTTGCGAAAAAATAATCGCAAAACTTGTGCTTAATTGCACAGAAGTGTATAAGGTAAGGACGCAATGTTGAACTTTTATGGACACTCCGGTAAAGTGTTACTTTAACTGCCGGAAAAATATTTATTTTCCAGAGTAGGTTGTAAATAATATATTATTACCGATTAATAAGAATAAAAGCTTTTACCCGTTGTTTTGTTGATGGTGATTTGTTTTTCTGGTTGCAAGCTGTCCTTGATCTGATAGTATCTCATTCCTGTAGTGTATAATGTCCCAGGGATTGTGTGTCTCATCACCAGCTCTCGTGCAGCAGCTCGATCTGTTACCACGTTGTTCAGTTGTTCTGCAGACAACCCTATGAAGGCACGGTCTACAGGCGCGAATACTGTGAATGTCTTCGTTCCTAGAATTAAACAAAAATGAAAATAAGATTTAAAAATATGGGACAGGAATATGTATGATACAATAAAATATATGGGGTGCCTACGGTCGCGAATCTGGGGACCCGGGATCGATCCCGACTGACGCCAAAAATTACTTCGAATTTTAATGGCATAAAAATGACCCCTATGGTATAGAATAATACAGAAATGCATGTGGGAATAGATGTATACAGAATCTGATATAAAAGATGAATTAGAGACACGAGGCGTATTTCTTCAGGCTGTGATTCTGATTTTGTGAATCCTGATTAGTTGAACGTGATCATTTTATTTATTTATTAATAAATCGATCCAACAAGATACAAGATCCCAATTACAGGACGATTATACGACAAACAAATATAAAAACGAATGAGTTGAACAACAGTACATATAAGGAATTTAACAAGGAACTTAATCCAAAAAAAAATGTTAATATACTCTTAAATTTAGATGAGTCGTCAAATATGTCAATGTCAATAGTACATGATACACTGTTATATGCTACACAGAGTTGTCTTATTGGAGATTTCAATTCATAATTAGTCCTAGCTCACAATGAAATGGTACTTTATTTCTTGAAGTGACGCGTGGAACGTGAAATGGTATTAGCTCAAGACTACATGGGTCATCAATACAATTATTAATTAATTTGTATAAGTAGAGAGATAATTGTAAATTTTTTCTGCTACTTAATGGCACCAACTACAGGCAATAAAACAGAATAATCATGGGTAAAGTTAGGATATTGTCCATGTATATTAAAATAACAATATTTGATGAATTTATGCTGGACAGACTCAATCTTAGATATATATTTATGATGGATTCCAGACTTGTAGACAATATTCTAGCTTAGAGCGGACAAATGCACAATACAAGCTTTTTAGTGTAGTTGTTTTACAGAAAGACCGACAATTTCTGAATAACTGATTGTCAGAGTCTTCAAGAAGGTCTTGATAGACTAAATATTTATCTTAAGCAGAATGACTTATGCATCAACTACAGCAAATGTCATTATCTCTTTTCCACGTAGTAGAAATGTATTTAAATTTAATTACAATATTGATGGAAATGGTATCCGTCGTGCATCTCAAGTCAAAGATCTTGGGATAATTTTAGATAAGAAATTAATTTATGATGTTCATATTGACAATGTAGTTAAAAAGGCATATAAAATATTTGGATTTATATTGCGAGTTGGATCAAATTTTTAAAATCCAACCACTTTCGTTCATTTATACAATACTTTTGTCAGATCTCAACTGGAATTAGCTGTTGTATGTCGGTCTCCACATCAATATGTGAATAGAGTTGAGGGTATTCAGCGTAAATTTATTTCTACACTGAAATCTAAATTTCCGAATAATCTAATTTATTTCACCCCGTTACAAAAACATAGAGAGATGCTGGACTTAATTTTTCTTTATAAAATTATAAATGGTCCTATTGATAGTCCAAAACTCTCTTGAGTAAAATATCTTTATGTGTACCCTCATATTCTACTCGTTCATCTGATATTTGTTCTGTAAAAATGTATAGGATTAATTTTGTAATGTTTTCTCCGTTAAATCGCCTATTGTGATGTTATAATAATTTATTATGTTTCTTCGATATTAGTTGCACTTTGTATTTATTTAAGAAGTTTATAAATATAGCTAAATAATTTTGATCGTTTAGATTGCGAATCACAGCCCGAAGGAACACGGCACGCGGATGTAGATGTAGGATAAGATCACAAATATAGAGATTTAGAGTAGTATGGAGAAAGTTGTGAGTATTAAGGAGAGTGCATGGCCTTGTACCTTTGTTATGAATGTGTCATGGTTGAGTGTGTTGTCTGGTATGATATGTACTACTGTACTAGGACGAAGGCTAGGATATATAGTAGAAGTAGAGCTCTGAATTGAAAATAGAAAACAACTGGAAGACAATGAACTTGTAGTAATAGAAATTGAAAATAATACGTGCTGTATGCGTATAAGAAGTAAGATCTGAAGTACATAGAACAGACAGTTTTAGTAAACTACTACTTCCGGTTAGCTAACGAACTTTAGGTGGCCGTCAATTCTACGTATTTTGTACAAATTCCACATAGAATTTTTTTGCAATTCTATGGGCGTTTTCTTTTTACGGGAGAAATGAACTGATCGTACCTCGTACTGAACTGAATTACTCCTAAAAAGAACAGTATGTTTCTTGAAATAAGTAGTAAAACATAAAACATATATAGCATTATATTTATAATATAATAATCTGCTGAATTGGCTTATGGCTATAATTTGTTGTATTACCATATGTGATTTGTTTTTGCCACCTTAAATTATTTTACATTTTTATATTTCTAGTAAAATCTTTTCACAAATATTTTTCTACAGTCTACATAAAAAGTAGCCATTTGCGCTCCCTTTTGTCAACGCAAAATGTGACTTTGCCGCTCTAGCGCGACAAAGTAGAAAAAACGCTCGCTGTCTAAATTTCTAACTATACAATGTTGAGAAATGTCACTTGCCTACATTTTTAATGGAAAAGTTTAGTCAGGTACTAATGGCACTGTAGTGACATATTTACCACCTTTACAAATCAATCTGACATATAATTGCTCTGTTGGTATATTACATAGCCAAAAAAGTGCCGCACTATTGTGAAAATAAAATAGGGCATTTATTTACAAAAACGAAAGTATAAAATGTTTAGATTAGATTGAAGCAATAGGTCAAGAAGAATGGGAAATAACGATAAATTAAAATTAAATATAAAAGACGTTTTTTTCTTTATATTAATCCTTATTAATTGAGTAGTAGTGTAAGTACAAAGTGTACATTTTATTATTTTTTGTTATGGTGGAGGACCCCACTGTGGCGACTGTAGAAAAAATCTTGTGTGTGTTTCGAGCGCAAATGGACATTGTCGATTTCGAGAGAATGCCGCACTCTTGCGTCGCGCGGCAACAACCTTCCTTACCTTGCTAGTAAAATGCTTTATTCAAAAATTAAAAAAAAAAAAATACCACAAATAATAATTCATTTGTTGAACTTTACATATTTTTACTCAACAACTTAGCTTGCTGAAAGTCTGAAACGTCCTTATATATATATATATATATATATATATAATTTATCATATGTGGCCCATTAAAGCCTCTTTTTTTTACACATGAAATTATTTTCGTTTCTGTAATTCAGGTAAAATGATTTCCAAAACCAAGGTCTGAATTATTTAAAATTCAGAATATTTTCTCTTCGCTTCATTTATTCCATATGTGAACTCCAATACAATTTCCATAAATTTGTAATTAATGAATATAGATGAGTTAAAAGTGTGTCGAAACAATAAAATATTGCAACTGAATTATATTTCTAGTCGAATAGTTTTTTATTATTTAACTAGTTGCAATAACCAATTAAAACATGCAGTGTTAAAAGAATGTGAAAGGATTGGAGTCATCGATTTCAATAAGTTAAAAATTAAATTGACATTCTTTATGAGTTTATTTCTGCCCAAAAGAAAGTGGTTTTGAAATATGTGTAACACCGCAAGTTCAAGTTCATAGTCATGATATTTATACCGCTCACGTATCTTAATATTTTGTTTGCCTTTAATTTTCTTCCATGCAAATTGAGGGTTGCGAGATTTTTAATTAAAACAGGTTTATTTTTGTTTTTTTATAATTTCAAAGAATAATTTTACCGGCAAATTTGACGACATACTTTGAAAGTGTTTTAGTTTATTTTTTCAGGATTTTTATAAATTAGAATGAGGGCAATTTGCAAAGAAATTAATTAACAAAATTAATAAAACCAATTTATAATCACAACAGATTGATGAAGTCATGTTTGGATTTAATTTAATAACTTTCTTCTAACTACACACATACTTCCGATTTCTTCCAACTTCTGAAGGGTTTGCATCTTATCGCATATTAATATACTATTTATAAATTAATATTTGAAAATTTTAAAATTTTGAAATATAATGCCTTATTCATGTTGAGTACAGCTTTAAATTTTAACGCCATTACCGACATTACTTGAAGTTTATGGTATAATTAAAAGGGAAAATCGAATACCTTTTCACTTTTGCCTACCTTGTAAGGTGTCAACCAGTCCTGAAGCAAAGAGAATCCGCAAGAAAGTAGTGAATCTTCTTTCACGGTCCGACTGGAGCGTCTGTACGATATCTCCAACCGGAAGTGGGAACATGACACGGTCAACGGCATGTGCTATACCTTGAGGAATGGATATATCTTCCTTGTCGTCCATTATCTTTGCACCGTTGATTGTTGTCACCTGAGAAACATGGAAGATTTCACATTTGTGGACCACTTGTTTCATGTACATAGTAACACAACCCAAATGATACCACCAAATTTGTGTAAACGTTTTTTACGTTTTTAACGCGTGATAATATTGAAGGTGAATCGTTTCTTTTTCCAAAAAGGCCTTCCACAGTCATTTTACCAAAATTTAAGACAAGGAAATATTTGATGCACTTTTTATTCGTACCAAAATGGAACTTAAATTATATCTTTTTATATTATTACTTTTGGAAAAAATTAGAAGTACAATTTTTCGCTTTCTACATAATTTATTTATCATTAAATTGAATTTAAATAAAAAGTAATATATTTCAATAGCGCGTCCAATTTATTTCACACAGTTACCTCGTAAACAATTTCATTTTATAATTAGTTAATGATTTTTAAACGACGTTATTAACGTTCACTTTTAAAAAGCGGTATATGAAAGGAAGTCTGAAGAGATCCGACAGTTGGTTATCATATGTGTTCTCATACCTTCACCTCGTTCCACTCTACGTCTTGCATGGCGTACTGGTTGACCCGGAGTTGAGTACCTGCGAGGGAAACGCCCGTCATCTCGTCTTGAAGATGCTTGATCTCAAATGCACCAGGAATTACATGGTGTAAAAGAAGCTACAAGAGACAAAAAAAATACCTAAAATCTACAGACGATGTTCAATATCTTCCTGTATAGACATTTATAGAAACGTTTATCACTAATATTATTATGGATTTACACAATGTTTTAGTTCTTTTTAGTAAGACTCGTGGTCATTTTTCCGGAATGATGATTTTGTATTTGAATAAAATTTTGCATTAATATGGAATAAAAATAGAAAAAATAGATTTTTTTGTAAATTTGTAATATAATTATATATTTCATCAAAATATTCCATTTCCTAATTTCCTGCTTCCCTAATTATTTTAGGAAAAAAGCTTCAAATAAAAGTTTAAAAAAGTATAAAATTTTGCATCTGAATCTATAAGCAAAATTAATTTTGTATGCCTTGTATCGGCAAAAATTAAGTATGAAAATATGGAAAATCACCTTAAAAATAACAATAGCCATGGAATTGAGACAAAATAAACAACATATGTCTAATGGTTCAATTCCAAAAATTATATTTTTTTCGTATTCCTCAAGTTTATATCCAGAAGAAGATTTTGGTTATAATTAGTTAACCGGAAGTACCCTCATTTGAATATTTTAACAGTTTAGCAGTTACATATCATTTATTGACATTTAATGTTATTATTACTTAAAAAATATATTATTCTCTATACGATTTGATTGCATTTTATACTTCATATTCAATAGATATAGAGTTAAAGAATATGAAAGAAATTAAATATCTGAAATTAGCCAGCTATGCTAACCATGGAAACTGCTAATATATTCAGGTAATTCAAATTGACAGATGCCAGTATCAATGAAAAGTAAATGAATGTGACAGAGATGAGGATGACACGGAACGATACGGCAAGAATGAAAAAATAGGGGAAATAACTCTATGTAAGAAGTTTTTAGGAAGAGAGATGATTACATTGGTTTGAACATGTCATGAGGAGAGATGAAGAATATATTGAAAGAAGAATGAATAGCTTAGTAATAAAGAGGACGACCAAAGATAAGATGGAAGGACTGTATTGCGGACGACTTGAAAGAATAAATAAATAAATAAATACTTCATCACGGCATATTACCCATTGCTGGGTGTGCCAATCTGCTTCATACACAGATATCGGTAATGATGGAATATTTGTACCGTGCGGGCGCTTACCAGGCGTCACCTCACGGGCACTCATTGATGGCGTGCAGAGTGCGCCACAGGGGTCAATTTTGTGCCATTAAAATACGATGTAACTTTTGGCGTCGGTCGGGATCGAACCCGGGTTTCCTAGATTCGCGACCAGACACTCAGGCACACGGCCACGAGACCCCATAAATAAATAAAGAAAAGGAACTGAATGAGAACGACACGCAAAACAGAAATAAGTGGAAGAAGAAAATAAAAAATAGCGACCCCTAACGAATGGGAAAAGCTAAAGATAAGCATAGTTTATTTATAACATAATTTTACTGGAAATTTAGAAGCTTTTGCAAGAAAATTTATGTATGGAGTTTATACATAATACGGAAGGTATTATGCTGGCCACATCAGATTTTTTAATTTTGATTTATATCTGCATCCATTTGATGGTTTTAGTTGAAAAATGGTTCTTTTGGGTGAAATTTCTGTTATTTTATAATTAATTTATTATTTTTGATCTAGTTTAAACCAAATCTACGTACTCCTGATTTACATCAGTTTTATTTAAACCACAGTTTCATATTTTATGACAAGAACAATGTATTTTAAAAGTACGACTTACCCCACTTAAAAGTCTCGGATTTTCCTTGAACTTTTCTTCAGCCTTTTCCGGTCCTCCCAACTGGATCAACAAATTTCTAAATGCTTTATCCGTTGGCACAAAAATAGTATAAGGTCCAGTTTCATTTAAAATCGTATCTAATCCAGATTGTTTCAAGAATTTAGACATTGCAAACAATCCTTTCCTTTTAAACAAATCAGTAAGTGGTAAATTTGATTGAGTTGTCGGGAAAGCAAAATCATCGCTATCATCATTTGCAAACGCCGTTGAATCCGCTATAGGTTCCCTTGATGATGGTTGATTTTTTAGAATCGTTACAGCCGTTTGAGGTGTTGGTTTTGGTGTTGGTCTTAAAGTTGAGCTATATAATAAAGGGAAAGAACTCTTTTGTTGAGCATTTGTGCTTATTCTAACTTGTTCTGTTGATGTTGGGAAGAATGGTGGAGAGTTTTCGAATGTAGTCTGAACAGTTGGTAAAAGTGCTTGTTGTGAAACAATTTTATTGGAAATAGTTGTTGGTGTTGTACTGGGATGTTTTTGAGAGTAGGGTAAACCTGTACTAGATTTATAGTCGGATGTGGTCGATGGGACAAACTGTTTGTTAGAAGAAGATATATCTGAATCAGTATTTGAGTTTGGTTGAATATGTACTAAGGGTTTAGGACTGACACTGTTAGAGGGGAATGATAGGGTTGATCTTATAGCTTGAGAGGGTGTTGGATAAGCTGTACTTTGCGCCTTAATATCTTTGGAATGTGTTGTAGTCCGAGTAGTACTTGTTACTTCATTTCCACCCTCAGAACTTCTTGTAGGGGGTGGTAGTTTTAATTCACCACTTTTAATTTTATTTAAAATTGAATCAACATCAACAGAATCCTTTTCTTTACCATCATTGCCATTTCCTTTTACTCCTTGGACCTTATATGTACCATCCTGTTGTTCTTCCAGCAAAACAAATGTTACTTTTTTCTGGTTGGGCAAATTTGAAGGCAGGTTTCCAAGTTCTTGCAACCCTCCATTGGGATCATGTTTGATAAGTTCGAAATCTGCACCTGGAGGTAATACACCTTGGGTTAGCTCATCCAAAAGGGCTTTAGGCGGTTTAGCAGTTGTTGTAGATATTGGAGATGGGGTTGCTTTAACTATTTTAGGGGTAGCAATACTTTCAGCACTTAGGGGTGTAGCCCCAGGAATTAATTTAGGATCAGTTGTTTTTATAATCTCTACTCTTTGCCCATTTGGAAGACTTATTTCTCGCGAAGTATAATTCTTCTCTCTTGTTTCTTCATCTGGTATTTCAGCAATTGTTTTCCTCAGTTGCGCCAATAGATCTTCCCGTTGCAACAATTGCTGTTGATATTGTTTTTGTAATAAATCTAATTGTTCTATAGATTTGATAGGTTTTGCTTTTTCTGGTACAACAGTCGGCAAAAATTGTTCTTTTGTTCTTGGTTCAATTTCTCGTTGGATACTTGTTTTTAATTCGCCAAACAATTGCCGGTTGTTGGGTAAATATAGTTCTGGATCTTCGTCGTCTTCAGATAGATCTGCTTTTTTGGATCGTCTGGTTGTTGACACAATTCTGGTAGTTGGTGCTTCGGTTGTTGTTGTGGTTGTTGTAGTTGTTGTAGTAGTTGGGTGAACTTGGTAATATTTGTCAATTGCTTGATGGAAAAGAGGTACTTCTTCTGGGAAAATTATTCTTGGTCTTGGACCAGAATAGTTTAAAACTCTTGGACCGGCAGGTCTATACAAAGATTGGTAAAGTTTCTTGCGTTGATCTTGTTGTTTATCCAACCATTCTTGGTGTTCATCTTGAGCTTTCTTCAAAGCTTTTTCATATTGTTTTTCTACAAATTGATTATGTTTTTCAATAATTTGTTGTTTTAATTTTAATTCTTTTAGTCGTTGTTGGTATGCTTCAGAGTTTTCAAAATTATTTTGTTCTTGAACAACTGGACTAACAGACGGTGGTACGTTTGTTATAACATTTACAGGATTGCTAGTAGGTTGCAAAAAGTTATTTTGAAAACCTCCTATAGGATTAACTGATGATTGTGTAGGTCCAATTAAAAACTGGTTTGCTACGGGTGTAGCTACACTGGAAGTCAATGTTTGAATATTACTTTGGGGAGCCAAAAATTGAGGATTTAATATAGATGGTTGTCCATTGGTATGGCTGTTGAATTGATGGTTTTGGTGAACCAATGGTAACTGGGGTTGAACCAAGGCTTCAGGGAATTCCGAACCGGATATTCCCGTACTAGAGAATTGTTGATTATTCTGTTGATTTAACTGTTGAGTAGGAAATGGTTGTTGAAAGGTATTCTGTGGCCCAAAATTTAAACTTTTCTGTTGTTCCTTTAATAAGTTTTGATGCAATTGAAATCTGTGTTGATGTTGTTGAATATCACTTAGTATATGACCCTGTTGTTGCGGAGACAGTTGTCTTTGGTCCAGATTCGTTCTCCCGGCATTTAGCTGAAACTAAGAAAAGGAATTTTAATGTAAATAATTATAAACTTTCCACAAATAAATGTATACATTTCATCTCAATTTTGTTTAGAGAAATTATTTGAATAGAGAAAATATTTATTAATTACATTAACAGACAATCAAATAATTACAAGAAATCTCAAATAATCAGAATCCATTTATGCTTTCTATGAGCAGTAGAAATTTTAATATATTTCAATTATATTTATGGGACGAGTAAATATTTTTGAATATTATGGTAAATTAAATAACAATTTCTTATGTGTTATTATTTTATTTTGATGAATAAATTATATGAAATAAGTTCAAATTTCTAATTTTAATACAAATATTTAGAATAATTTTACGTAGTTTTTATAAAAACAAATATTTGTGTTAGCATTTCCTGTATAAATTTCGTTATTTTATTAATGGAACAGAACACTATGAAAATTAACCTCATTTAAATATTATAAAATAGCATATAATTAAGTGTTAAGGTGATTTTCTTTTTGCATAATATATTATAAATATTACGTTCCAAATAATTAAATTATTCTAGTGTAGAATTTTATATTAAACCATTGTTATATTTATACGGTTAAATCTGTATAAGTAAATATGATGGTTTTTATAAATTACTTCCTACTATGCATATTATATTTTCTCAAAATTGCCGAGGAATGTGTGCTTTGCTATGTAATTGTAAAATAACTTTTTACCTCTCGCTGACATTGTTACGATAATGTGTGTGTGTGTGTGTGTGTGTGTGTGTGTGTGTGTGTGTGTGTGTGTGTTTGTGGGTGTGTGAGGTTGTGGGAGATACGTTTTCTCAAATTCTATAAGACTAAAGACCTGCGTAACTACGGATTCCTCAATCTAACAGTAATGAGAAGAGTTGAATAGATTCTGGTAACAATTGGACAACCGGAAGTAGTAGTAATTTAACAAAAATCTTAAAGATATAGATATATGATCTATAAAATAATCTGTTGTAGTAAATATCACAGCTTGCTCATAGTCCACACATCTCCATGGTAACTTCTTGAGAAATTAAAATGTTTGTAATTGACAGATAAATGTCACTAATGTCAGTGTCAAAAAGTTAGAGATAGTACTGAAGGCTTTTTCTGGGGATGATATTTAAAATTATGGATATATATGAACCCTTCAGAAATGCCGCCAATGCGGCTAATGAATTGGAAAAACCTTAAACATTTAGAAGAAATGGATAAAACTTGCTCATAGAATGAATTTAAAATTATAGAAAATATGTCATATAAAAATTAGGTGTAATTAGAATTCTGTTTATTTATTAAACATCGTACAAAAAATTCAAAGAGCATACACACATCCATTTGCTCTAAAACACGACAACCGAATAATACGAAAAATAGCTGGAAATATCCTGTGTAAGGATTCTGGTGACATTATTGATACGGACTCCTATTGGTCGTCTGTACACTAGTAATAATGTAGCAAGTTGTACGAATTTAAATAAAATTTGCCTTTTCCTTTTTGATTTTTTTCAATAAAAACAAATAAGAAAAGGGACAGCAAAGTGTTCCGATTACAGAGGAATTTGAATTAAAAAGTGTTTGTATTATTGATGTGTTGTTGTAGGTGGATATCTGTAGCATCTTAAATTTGGATAGAATAACTAGATCAATAAATAGGAAATAACAGCTGAATAAATTTTGTTTTAGTTTAGTCATCTGTTTAATTTTGTTCAAAGCGTTATAATTTATTGTATTTTTAGCAGCGATGCTAAATTATAATAATTATGTAACTACATAAACAAATAGTTTAACGGATTATTTAAGAGAAAATGAAAGATTTGTCAACACGTAATTCCAGTGATCTTTATACAGTACCAAAAAAAAGAAAAAAAAATAATTTAATACTTTTTCATATAACATTTTAATAGTTAACAGATAATCAGATAATTTGACAATTTGAAATTTTAAAAATAAATGTATAGAGTTCTAATTTCAGTTCCAATAAAAAATTAATAATCCAGCATAATCCATCAATTTGCAGTTATCTCATAAAGCACTTCCACTTCCACTTCCACTTTGGTTTCGGTTAATCAAACACTGATCTCAAATTCAAATCAATCTGTTAATATTTCACTCAGCGTACAGGGCATTTAGGAACAAGCGAAAGTGTTTGGTTTTTGCAGTCATTATCGTCTTTAAAAATCTCACTTTTTCGTCCGCAATTAATTATTCCACCGATATCGTCCAGTGATATTAGAGCAGGTTTTTTGCCGGACGGAGAAAGTAAATCTCGCGTTTTTGTGACTTGAAGTGGATGATTTGTTTGCGTTTGTGCAACGGTAATGCATAAAATACACAGAATAGATAACTTGATTGATTCACATTGTTTGGTTGTTAAATAGAATGAGATTTATTTTAAAAAGTAAAAAGCTTCCGGGTGGGAAGAGAAGAAGAGTATGTATGAATGTGGCCGAGATGAAAGAAGAAATGTATTGCGAAGGATGATTGTTTTCTAACTAATATTATTGTGGTCCAGATGTGGTATTTCGCTTCCGAAAAGTGGTCACTTTAATGTTAAGAGTTAGGGGCGTAACCAGGATTAATGTTAGGGTGGGGGTAATGTAGTCTGGCGACGAAGAGGGTGGGGGAAGGGTGAAATATGGTACGGAGTAAGGCTGCTCGATCTTCAAAATTTATGATCGTTTTTTATTTTCGCCATCTATAGGTAAGGTCTTTGGTCAAAAATTCCTACAATACGAATTTACTGTTTTTACGATGATGTCTGTATGTATGTGTGTGTGTGTGCGATAATTTCAATACTACAATTCCAAAATATATAATTCTTTCATAACCTTCTTTCGTACGTCCATATGAAGAGTTGATTATATTTTGGTTGATTGGTTAACCAAAAGTACTTTAATTTGAAGAATTTAACAGTTTTTCTTAATAAAAGAAGTTAAATATCATTTATTGACTTTTAATTTATTATATTTTAAAGAGTATGCTATTCTCTATACGATGTGATTGCATTTTATACTTCATATTCAATAGATACAGAGTTAAAGAATTATAAAGATATTAAATTTTAGCTATGCTAACCATGGAAACTGCTAATATATTCAGATAATTTAAATTGGCAGATGTTAGTATCAATGAAAAGAAAATATATATGGTAGAGATGAGGATTTTGAGATAGATGTTGGGAGGTTAGGAATAGGAGTGCTAGAAGTTTCTAAATAGATACAGGAGAGACAATTACATTGGTTTGAACATGTCATGAGGAAAGATGAAGAATATATTGGAATAACGACCCCTAACGAATGGGAAGACGATGTCAGTGTTAAGTGCAGTTTGCGTTTATGAAATAATTTTACTGGAAATATAGGATCTTTTGCAAGAAAATTTATATATAGGGCGCGAACACACATGTGCCTTTGCTGATGTTGGCAAGCATATATGGGGGCCCGTATTAGAATGTCAGCTATTAATTATGTCCAGAACTGACAAATGTCATCATTTTTCATTCAAAATTTCATGATTCATGTGGTTTATTTGTTATCAGGAGTGTGGAAATGAAATTTTGAATGAAAAATTATAACATTGTCAGTCATCGACATATGTACATAATACACAGGATTGACGGAAGGTAATGTGCTGGCCACATCAGATTTTTTTAGTCCATTTCGGGGCTAGATCAAAGAAGAAATTTATTATTAAAAATGTTTTTGTAACATTTTTTTTCAGAGAAGGTAATCTATAATACTGAAATAGTTTTAGTTGTAAATTTAATAAATTACTTTAATGTTTCTAATCTGTTTATTTTTGAATATAAATAGAATAAGAGTTAGTAATTCATTTATTTAGAGTTTCATTTCTTTTTCTGAATTTAATTAATCGCTTTTCTATTATTGTATCACTGTAGATGTAGTAATATTATTGTTCTTGCGTAAAGTAATGGTCCAAACGCAATGAAGATTTGATTTAATTCTAAATTGCACAATTTGGAATGTAGTTCTACTGGATTTACTTTCAAATCCCATTTTTAATTTACAGATGCGCTGCTAACAAGACTGCAATACATTCACATCTTGTAATTACTGTCAGTTTTGGATTTTATTTAGCGGCAACTACAATAGATTGACATAAATGTGTTACTTGTAATTTATAATCTGTTAAAATCTTTTCTCCTCCCTTCATGTAATAATAAATTGATAGTTGAGCAAGAGATTTGTGAAATATGTTTATTATACGTAGTAGTTATTCAAAATTCTAGAATTTTCAAAGAATAATGATGATAAATGATTGATTTGCAATGTTGTTTAATTATAAAATTTGATTTATATTTGTTACATTGAATGAAGGAAGTTATTAACCATTTTGTTTTTATTTGAAAATAGTAGCTGAATATAATGTTCATATTTCGTGGAAAGTTAACGTCACGTGACCGAAAGGTCACAGAGACAACTTTCTAGGATATAAAATGCATCCATATTTTATATAACGTAATTTATATACGTATATGTGGCGACTTTTAACTAATTCAAATAATTAAAATTCGTAATAAAATTGCTATAATTACAAATGTATTTATTTAGTGTTTGGCTTCTCAACAGGAAAATTTCCCAATTAAAGAGAAGCTCAAGTTTTACAATTAGATGATCATAATATGACATATAAAAACTAGTAAGCAAATGTTTAGAAAAAAAATCTGTTGTGGCACAATACCTCTCGCCATTTTCATTTTATGTTGTATAGGGCGCGAGCAGTTATGTGACTTTGTTGGCCTTGGCAAGCAGATATGAGGGCCCTTGTCAGAATGACAGCTAGTAATGTACATAGGTGTCAAGTATCATAAGTTTTCATTTAAAACAATCCAAATACATGTGGATTATTTTCCTCGACAAGTATATTCCATACTATGGATGAATTTTTTTTTAGAAACTACCACTTCCGGTTGTCCAATTGTTACCAGAACCTATTCAACTCTTTCTATTACTGTTAGATTGAAGAATCCGTAGTTACACAGGGCTTTATTGCATGGAAGGTTTCGCTGTTTTCTGAATTCTGTCGTTTATGTTAGCATCTTGTAATCCATTATTTTTAATTTGGAATTCTTACGATACGCATTAAGTGGCGGGAGGTAATGTGCTGCCCATACCAGATTTGTTTTGCAACCTTCATTTGAGAGCTACTTAACACATGGTATTAAACTTTAACTTTTCATTTAATCATCTATAAATAATATTAATTTGTTTTGTTTAATATCAAAGCATGCCGATTTACTACTTCAAATATTATACGATAAATCGTATAATATGCTTTAATAACGGCTCCTGACTTTTAAAAATGATCTTTCAAACGAATTATTCACATATGACATTTGATATAACTAATAATTCAGGTTTACCTAGTTCCTATAACCTACTTGAACATATTTTATTAATGCATTTATATCTACAATAGATATCAATAAATAAAAAGCATTCCTTTCTAAGTATCTCCTTCATATAAACATACAATTAAAATTTATATTTATCAAAATACAAAATATAAATATTTATACGTATAAGATCCCAGTGATAAAAATTAACAAAAAACAATTGCTTTCTCTAGAAAATGCAAATAAAATTTAATCTCACATTATTTCCGTTTTAAAATAAATATCAAATAAATCCCAACATATGAAAAAACAACAAAAAATGTATACATAAATCATAATAGCTTTCTAAAATTTGAAAATTGTCTTTTGGATCATCTTTAACCCTGATTTATTCTGTTTTCACTATCGTATCCCGCTAATTTATTTCGTGAAAGTGAATTCGCTTTTTCTCACAATTTGATGATGATGATCCGAAAATAGCGCGTAATTGTATTATTATCGCTGGAGGAAATGTCAGAATGAATAACAGATTTATAATTCGGAGGCTGATTTCGATTTCCGTTTGTTTATTGCATAACAATGACAGTAGTTAGCAGATGGCGCTAAGATAAATACCGGATATGGAAAATTGTTTCCGTGTTGGTTTCTTTTATGCCTATACAATATTGTTAATAAGAGATTTAATAAGTAATAATTTATATTGTTGTTTCTTGTGCATTTTTTCTGCATATATTTAATTTATATGCGTATACCTAATACATATAATCGTATGGCGTGTGTGAATGCATTTCGTGTTCCGACTAAATACAATCGTTTATCATGTTAAATTAAACCTTGTTATGCGTTTTCCACAAAAACTTTAAGTTTCCATTAGGTTACGTTCACTGAATAATATTTTCTACGATAGAAACTATGTCTGAAATTTATATGAAATTATAATATTCCCACCACTGAGTAAAAAGTTTTGGTTGTATCTAATAACAGGCTGCACTATTCAAGTTAAAAGTTAGTTTTTATATTGTATTGGTTGATTTTCGTCAATAGAGTACATAAAATGTTAACGATATAAATAAAATATATATGCATAAGTTGAAAACAATATATCTTTTAAACAAAATCAGTGACTTCTACATTCCATTAATTATGTCCATAACTAACAGATGTCATAATTTTTCATTCAAAATTTCATGGTTTTCTTATTTTATGTGGTTGATTTGTTATTAGGAGTGTGGAATTCATTTGCCGAGAAAATGAATCATATAATACCAAAAAATGAAATTTTGAATGAAAAATTATGACATCAGTTATGGACATAATTAATAGCTTTCATTCTGCCACGGGCCCCCAGTCACATGACTGCTCGCGCCCTATGGAATTTGTACATAATACACAGGATTGATGGAAGGTAATGTGCTGGCCACATCTGATTTTTTACCTCTCGCTAAGAGAGGTATTGGATTCATGCTAAAAATCGCATATCCAGATTATTGAATAAGCACGATTTAAGGTCCATAGATTCCGATTTTAACATTTTTACAATGATGTCTGTGTGTGTGTGTGTGTGTGTGTGTGTGTGTGGATGTGTGTGTGTGTGTGTGTGTGTGTGTGTGTGTGTGTGTGTGTGTGTGTGGGGTTGTTGGAGACACGATTTCTCAAATTCTATAAGACTAAAGACCTGTTTGACTACGGATTCCTCAATCTAACAGTAATGGGAAGAGTTGAATAGGTTCTGGTAACAATTGGACAACCGGAAGTGGTAGTTTCTAAAAGAAAAATTCTAAATATTATTTTTTGAAAATTTGTTACTACAAATATTAAAGATAATTAAATTCTCAATCTGACACACTTAATTTTTTTATTATATCTCGTATAGGTTTGGAGATATAGTATATAATAATATAGAATAATGTGTTGTAATAAATCTCGTTGCCCGAAAAACAGTTGCGATATTTAAATTTTTGTAATTGACATGTAAATGCAAAATGTCATTGTCAGATTTTTCTAGGAGGTAAGAGTACATTTAATATATATTATTATATTATTAATTAATTATATATTTAAATTACAGATGTTAATATTACATATATCCTTAAGAAATACCGCTAATACCGTCAATGAATTTGAAGAATTTTGAACATAATAGAATAGTTGGATAAAATTTCTCATAGAACGAAAGAAGAGAAACAATTTCAATTATTTGTGTGTACTTATAGGGCGCGAGCAGACATGTGACTTTGTTGGCCTTGGCAATCAGATGAGGATCCGTGTCAGAATGACGGCTAGTAGTTTTTACATAGATGTTACAATTGTCATATGTCATAATTTTTCATTCAAAATTTCAAAATGTTCTGATGTTTATTTGTCATCCATTAGTATGGAACATACTTGTCGAGGAAAATAATCCACATGGATTTGGTAAATCATAATGTTTCGAATGAAAACTTATGATACTTGACACCTATGTATATTACTAGCTCTCATTCTGACAAGGGCCCCCACATCTGCTTGCCAAGATCAACAAAGTCACATAACTGCTCGCGCCCTATGCTACATAAAATGAAAATGGCGAGAGGTATTGTGCTGGCCACAACAGATTTTTTTCATTAAAAATGCACTTTTGAAAACAGTTTGAGTGTTTGGAAGTTTTTTGGTTTGAAGTTCATAAATACACATTTATACAAACGAGTATTATAAAGATTACTGTTTTTAATAAAACAACAGTAAGATAAACGAAGTTATTCATGATTTGTTAGTTGTTTGTTGCAGCTATACTTCTGAGTAATTTATAGTTTCATTAAAATTGCTATACAAATTTAAAAATTTAAATTTTACATCTGACCTAAATTATCAAATTCATCAAGCAAAATAAAACAAAAAGTTTTATGGTTACGTTACAAACATTGTAATTAATTTTTTAAATGCATAAATCTGGATGAGTGTTATCAACTTTCTATAAAGTTTTTTACACCCTCGCATATATACAAGTATGTAGGATTGTATGTTTTTCCCACATATTATTAATTGTTTGTAAGTGTAAGTAAGTAATGCCCAACCCAAAGATTTCTTTCTTTATCATTAAAAGTGAAACTCCTCTTCCCTATAACAACCATAACATCAAATACCAATCTATGATCTCCCATACTCGACTAATTTCTCCTGCATTCTCGCTCTTGACCTTCCTATTGGAGGTCACAGGTTCGATCTTGGGCTCGCTGACTCAATGTCATCGGTAGAAGAAAGTGGTTTATGGGTTCGCGAGGGAGAGTTTGTTCAGACCGTTGTGGGCTGTGGATATCGTTTGTCAAGTGTGTTTGTTTAATCGCGGTTGAAAGTTCCAGTGTTTGTTCGGCTAGGATTCCTGCTGTCAAGTTAGAAAAGTTGTGGGAAAAATGTCATTCGATTTCATTTTTTCGCAGAAGTTATACAGTTTTGGACTTTGAACTTGGAAGTTAAGAAGAGTCCCTACAATAATAATTTATTTACGATGATGTCTGTATGTGTGTGTGTGACAAAAAATTCTCCTTCGATAATTTCAACACAATTCCAAAAATTATAATTCTTTCACATTCCTGTTTCGTACGTCCATATGAAGAGTTGATTAGATTTTGGTTATGATTGTTAAACCGGAAGTACTCTAAATTGAGGGTTTTAACAGCTTTTCTTGAAAAAACGCTATTAAATATCATTTTCAAATAGCGATATTTTCGCGCATTGATATCTGTTTGATTCAGCACAAACCACGCAGTCAGTGTAGTATGTTTCTTCGCTGCCCGTTCTATAGCTTGTTTCTCTTGAGCGGTTACAAAACAAACGCTCTTTTGATATTTTAAATGAACAGCAAGTCCAAAGATAGCATGAAACTTGACGTAAAGGATATTCTAAAAGACGCCAAAGACATTCTGGGGCAGATACATACCTGGCGTCTAAATAACCGCTAATTTCATCCCATTGAACAGTCTTACTTATGTGAGCGCGATATTTTTTTAATAAATAGGGATTGTAATAACTCAAAAGAGTTATGCATATCAAATGGAAACTAATTCGCTTGAGAGAGTCACTCAGTTTAAAGATCTTGGGATTATATTTAATACAAAATTAATATTTGATTATTACTCGAAAGTTAAGTTAAACAGCATTTATTCTAACTATACCAACGTTTCGGTGCACCCTTGCATCTTCTTCAGAGTAGTAAGATCTTACAGATTTTTACAATTCATGTACACAAAATACATTCATACAAACATTTAGTTAATTTATTAAACGTATAAAAAATTCAAAGAGCATACACACATCCATTTGCTCTAAAAATGATAACCGTATTAACTGAATGTTTTGTACGAATGTATTTTGTGTACATGAATTTTAACAATTTGTAAGGTCTTACTACCCTGAAGAAGGTGCAAGGGTGCACCGAAACGTTGGTATAGTAAGAATAAATGCTGTTTGACTGAACTTTCGAGTAATTGTTAACACCTAATTACCCACAATTATAAATAAAATACTATGTATGTTTTCATTTTCTACTTATTTTAAGAAACGTACTGTTCTTTTTAGGAGTAGTTCAGTTCAGTTCAGTACGAGGTAAGATCAGTTCATTTCTCCCCTAGTAAAAAACGCCTATTCAATAGTGTGGAATTTGGACAGCTATTAAAACTTACTTAATGTCGTTCTAAACTGAAAGGAAGGAAATGATAGACAAAAATTAAATTATATAATTGTTACACAGATGTTATATGAAACAATCTACTGTTAAATCATATTCATCATGGTTGGACAATAAATTATAACTATTACTTGAAAGTGAATTACATTAAAAAGTTCCGGAAAACAAACTAGCATTATTTATTAGTTCAATTGACAGTATCTGTAATAATCTATAAATATAAAAACATTAATATTACAATGGTATAAGAACCAGGTGTGGTTTACATATTTTTAAAATTCTTTCTTTAAAATGCAAATAATAGTGAAAGCCCATAATTTCTCTTAATAACAAATTAAAAAGCAATAAACAATATTTGTAAATGCATTTATGTTGAAAACATGAATGGCCATTGATTGGTACCGCTTTCATTTGTTTATATTCAACAAAATAAAGAATTATTGTCATAAATTCTAATGCAAAAAAATTTAGAAACAACAAATACAAACTTTCAGTTGTCAATATTAAACAAAAAATAATAAGTACTTTCAATTATGAATACCGAAAAAAATTGAAATAACAATAGTGTTTCTGTTATTAACACTAATTGTAATTGACACTTAATATGCAGCGTATAAAATTATAGTTTTTATGTAGTATGCAAGTGAATATTTAAAGAGAAACTTCAAGTCTTTTATTCCAATATTCGAGTCATGTTTTAATAGATGTAACAACTCATAATCTGGTTGATTTGACTGAAAAACTATTCAGCAAGAGGAAATGAAGGCAAGAATGGTTTAGTTGATTTCATGCTTTCCTATATCACTTAAATATTGCAAATTATTTCATTTTACACTAAATTAATCACGGAAACTAGGTTATTAATTTGAAATTAAAGTATTATTACGCTGGAGATATCATAATGTATTTTAACAAAAATAATATCTGAGGTTTCCTGTTTTTAACTGATTCTGTGGAAAATAGGAATATATTTTTGTGATAGGTACGCAATCAGTTTTAAATTAATTAAAGTCTTCCTTACTTACACGCTTTAACAAAATTATATGCTCTACATACATGTTATGCACATGAAGTGAAAGATAAAGTGTTATAGTATTTTCAAGAATCATATGTTGTCTTCGCACTTTTAATAGATTCATTTTTGCTAAGTGGAGCATGTAACATGAGGTAGAAACTGAGTATTTTGTCAATTTTCCGTTTATGAATAGTTACTACAAAATAAATATCTACAGTAAGAGTAAGTTACCTTAAAGTTTCTGAAAATAGAGTAACTTTGAGAATATTACTGATTTTGATAGTACTGTTTCATATGATTTATGAATATAAACATAATTTTTGGTAAAAGATCTGCATTTGCACGCGTACAAGGTTCAATTGGTGCAAGAAATCAAGCCAAGGGACCATGCGCAGCGCCGTGGATTTTTCGAAGAAAATCATTTTTTCAGATGAGGCACATTTTCAACTCGACGGATACGTAAATAAACAGAACTGTCGGATTTGGGGTGCTGAAAATCCTCGTGTGGTACTTAAACAACCAATGCATCCACCGCGAGTAACTGTTTGGTGTGCATTTTGGGCTGGCGGAGTGATTGGGTCGTATTTCTTTGAAAATGCGCTAACTGTTAATGGTGTGCGGTATCGCGAAATGTTAACGGAGTTTTTGTGGCCCGATTTGGATGTAATTGATGTGGAGGACATGTTTTTCCAACAAGACGGTGCGACCTGCCACACAGCACGTGAAACAATGGTGTTACTGCAGACCAAGTTTCCAGGCCGTGTCATTTCTCGATTTGGCGATCAACATTGGCCACCAATTTCCTATTTCAGGAAAGGTATTTCGAGAATATCCCTTAACCTTGCGTTAAAATGACGTTTATGGAGAGTTTAGTCTAGAGTTCAGTCTCATTGCTTATGAGAAGAAGAGACAATTTCTGCGTCTGGCATCCAGGTTAATGAGGGCGTTGCCAGTGAAAATGTAAATTATATGTGTCCATCCACCGCGAAATATTCTGTCATTAAAGATATTAAAAGTGCGGCCATGACAACTACATTGCTTCTACAAAAACATTCATCATCATTCCACCACAAAATCAAAATAATCATGTTAAAATGCTATTAAATAATTTGATTTTGAAATACACAAGTTTCTGAAAACTATTTCTACATGTAATTTTGTAGGTAAATGTGTCAAATTAGTACGCAAATTAAGTACGACTAAATTATGCCTGGTTTTAGAAAAAGTAGAGAAAATTTAGACTGTGAAAAATTTATTTGATCTAGATGAATTAAAACTTGTTTTGTTTATAATTTTCTTTGTTGTATTAATCTGTAACACTTTTTATTTGGACAAGTTAGAAGTTATATAATTATGATAATGTAGTAGCATACCTTTAAAAAAAGATCATGCCTTTAATACTAAATTCATTAACTAGTTGATTAAACTTGGACAATAAAATTATTTTACAACTGTCATTTCCTATTATATGAAATTCCGGGGAGGTCTTTTTACCAAACTTGTACAATTTTTACCTCTCGCTAAGAGTGATATTGGATTCATGCTAAACATTGCATATCCAGATTTTAATATTTTTACGATGTCTTTCTGTGTGGGGAGATTGGATGGATGATTTCTCAAAAACTATAATACATACTTAATATCTGTTTATCTACGTATTTCTTAATCGGACATTACTGGGAAGAGCTGAAAAGGTTTTGCTAATAATAAGGCAACCGGAAGTAGCAGATTCGTAAAAAAAAATCTTCTATGTATTAAATTTTGAAAATTTTTGTTCTTGCTTGTATTAAAGAAAAGTAAATTCTCTGATACATTTAAATATTTTATTATATCTTTTATAGATTTAGAAATATAATGTATATAATAATCTGTTGTAATAAATCTCACAGCCCAAATAATGTCATGGAAACCTAATCCTAATTCAACTTAAAATATTTAAAATATAAGAGTTTCAGTAAATATCAGTTTATTTTATTACATGAAGTTCGTAGTAAATCTAGATTTTAGAATCTCTACATCACTAGATAATACATTCCGCATTTTATGCTTTTCTTATTTCCTGCCCTAACCTGAAAACGTCAACTCTCATACAGTGAAGCGATAAATAAATTCGCCATTGTAGTCCTCGCAGATTTTATCTCATCCAGATAATAATTTATCTGTGACGTCACAGCCGGAATATTTAGAGAGAGTATATCAGCAGGATAATAAATTTCCAATGTTTAGGTTTAACTTTGTTTTACTCTATTTTCTTGGTTTCATGTTTGTATGCTGCAATTAACAATAGAGATTTTACTCGCTGGTAATAATTATAAGAAGAGTAGTGAGTAGTCAGTTCTTCCGTACTTACATTCGATAATTTATATCATTATGACGAAAAGGAAGTGAACTAGTTTCTTACTTTCGATTTAATCTTTTGCCCTTTAAAATAACGAGTTGCGAAAGATAGTTTTTAATTTCATACTTTTACTTTTTATTTTTTACTTCTTGTTATTAAGAAGAGCAAATTGTACATCGAAAATAATATAATGTACGAGTATTACATAATATAACTATAACCTATTCGAAAACTACATTCTAAATTATTTAATAACCCTACTACTACACTATAATATTATAATAAATACATCCAGGCTCAGACTATTCACTAGGCAAACTAGGCAACTGCCTTGGGGCTCTACAACGCGAGGGGGAGTTTCAAAATTTTGTAAACATTACAAAATTTCATTCAATATTCAATGTACAGTAAATTTTTTGAAAGATGTCCGATCAAGGTTGTCTACGAATTGTATGAATTCAGATTTTTGCTCTGCCCATCATGACAAATTCAGTAGTGTCGTTTGCTTAGTTTTTATGAGGGTACGTAAGATACTACTGTTATTTTATTATTATAAAAATATATATTACAGGAAAAACATTCAAAATTCAAAAATAAGTCAACTAGTAAGTTTATAAGCAAATGTAAAACCAAATATGATCAAAATAAGATACTGACACAATGTCAGTGTCAGTGACTCTGACAGAATATAACGTTATACGTACGGCTATGAATCCAGGTAATGTATCTGAATTAATAAATAAACTTACGTTACAGCGAAAGTATTATCAACAACGAGTATCGTATATAAATGGAATGTCCTAACTTAGTCGAAACAATATGAATTTTTTTATATCCATCCTTATCACACATTCTTACAGCCTTTGCAAAAGAAAGAGATAAATGTATGCCTATTTGTTAATTCGTTCGTGATCAGGTGCCCTTGATCGGACATCTTTCAAAAATTTTACTGTAAATATTTACAAGTATTGTGAGAAAGAAATTCTTTATTTAGTTATATTTATCAAATTGTTACTAATAGTTGTTGTGTAGCTTTATACTTATCTGTTGTGGCCAGCACAATATCTCTCGCCACTTCCGTTTTTTGTTACACAAGTATAGGGCGCGAGCAGTCATATGACATTGTTGGCCCTGACAACCAGATATGGGGGCCCGTGTCAGAATGACAATTATGTACATAGATAAATGTCAGAATTTTTTATTAAAATTTTCAAGATTTTATAAATTCACGTAGTTAATTTGTCACCAGGAGTGTGGAATTTACTTGTCGTGAAAAATAAACCACATGGAATTGGAAAATCACGAAATTTAGAATGAAAAATTATATTTGACAGCTATGTACATAATTACTAGCTATCATTCTGACACGGGCCCACAAATCTTTAGCATTTTTTTATACATACTCTGTACACTAAAAATTCTACTTACATCTATTCTTTATATCTAGATTTTTTAATTTTAAATTCATTCTAAGAAGACATTTTTACTACTATTCTAATTTTTCGAAATGTTTCCAATTCATTGTCGGGATTGACAGTATTTTTGCAGGGTATATGTAATATACCTATAATTTTAAATATTTATCTGTTAATACAAGATGTATGTACATCCCAGAAAAAATCTTCAGTAATGTCTCTGGATTTTTGACACTGACTACTTATCTGTTAGTTACAAACATTTTAATTGGTTCCCAGACCCAAAATAAACCAGAATTTGTTCTTAGCCCGTGAACGTGTTAGACGCGGTACGTACTGTATTATGTAATTTATATTTAAAATTTCTAATTAATAAGTTCACATTTAGTTCTAATTCGATTATAATTAGTTAATGCATTTATATATAACACTTTTAATTATGCATAATAATTTTAACGTATATTAAAGCCATTAACACATATCTGTGCATATGAAGTTACATAAAATATAATAACCCGATAATTTATCCATAAACTGTTACTTCTCCTCTTCGACAAGTATTTCGAAATGCGTCATGAGCATCATGGAAAAGAAATCACGCAATGCAAATAACTGCATAACGAAAGTTCTTTTTTAGATGCTGTTTGCACTAACATTGTGCGTTTACTAAACATACTTGTTGAGAAAGTATAGGATATTTGCAAAAGCCGTGTTTCAGGAAGAGTTAGATGTTAGAGTTAGATGTATCTTCATCTATAAGATGCTAGATAAACCGTAGTTTTAAAATAGTGTCACTCATGAATTGCCGTAAATTTATATAGAAGTTGGAAACATGTTAGGTATGTAAATGAATGGCATTAAAATGTTATTGAAAGTTTTCAAAATAGTTGCAGTTTTAATTTTCTAAATTTAATTTTATTCATGTCTTGCAGTTCTTTTATATTTTTAGGTACGTATGAATATGTTGAGCTAATAGTACCCCACTTCAACATGTTTGAATTAAAAAAGTTGTGTTCCTTCGGGCTATGATTGTGATTTTGTGAATCCTGATTAGTTTAAAAGTGATTCTTGTAAATCATGATTTAAGAAAAAAACTAGAATAATATAAAAACCATCTAGCGTCAAATGTCATATGAAGACCAGTACAAACTAACTTATTTTATAGATAATATAAAAGTAAAAAATCTGTTGTGGCCAGCACAATACCTACCGCCATTTCCAATAAAATTATTTCATAAATTAACTATGCACATTGCACTTGACACTAACATCTTCTTCTTTAGCTTTCCCCATTCGTTAGGGGTCGCTATTTTTTATTTTCTTCTTCCATTCATTTCTGTTTTACATGTCGTTCTTATTCAGTTCCTTTTCCCTCAAGTCTTCCGCAATACAGTCCTTCTATTATTCATATTTCATATTCATTCTTCATCCAATATATTCACCATTTCTCCTCATGACATTTTCAAAACAAAAATTTGAGCTATTCAAACTTATTATTTTGCTAAAAGAAATTTGATTGTACTATAAACGAATTTAAATATTGAAATTTGTAGAATGCAAATTGTCATAATTAACAACATTATAAATATTTATTATAAAATTATATATAATCATTTTAAAATGATAGAGAAACATCTAATTTTTGGCAATAAATTATTTCGAATTTCCAATTACCAGATGTTTCCGTTAAAAATAAACATATTAATGTTGAGAGAGAGTTTAAATAAATATTAAAATTCGACAAGGCAATAATCATCTTTCGTAGCAATTAAAACATCGGAAAACTAAAAGTGAAACTTTGTTGTGAGAAATGCCATCCATTGACGGTTGTGAACTTCACTGAATAAATTACATTATGAATTTTCACTCACGACCTCCAGATGGAAACAATGAAAACCATTTCACACTTGTCAACAATGGTTGGACTTTTATATATTGTTATGCACGTTGTACTTTTTTATTTCATTTCTTTTGTTCTACAAATACATAATATCTTATTTAGTAATGCAGGGAGGTGGAGATTTTAGTGAAAATGTTAAGAAGTCATTTACCTTACGGTCTGCATTTGTTTGTGAATTTAATTATGCAGGAAAGTTAGCAAATGTTTATGAAGTGCACTAAACGGTTTTTAAACGGAAGCTGCATAAATGTTGTATAGAAATATTTTACTGAAAATGCTTCCTTATTTGTGTTCGACTCTAACTCATTTTCACTACGAATTAGACATTTATTTAATAGATATAACATAATTTTTTTTGAAAAAGATTCTAAATTTCCAGTAAAATTATTTCATAAACAAACTATGTTCATCTTTAGCTTTTCCCATTCGTTAGGGGTCGCTATTTTTTATTTTCTTTTTCCACTCATTTCTGTTTTGCGTGTCATCCTCATTCAGTTCCTTCCGAAATACAGTCTTTCCATCTTATCTTTTGGTCTTCCTCAGTTTCTTCTACCTTCCTAAGCCATTCATTCTGCTTTCAATATATTCTTCATCTTTCCTCATGACATGTACATACCAATGTAATCATCTCTCTTGCATCTTTCTAAAAACTTCTTACGCTAGAGTTATTTGCCTTATTCTTTCATTCCTTTTCGTATGTTTCCGTGTCTTCCTTAACAACTATCTCTACATCTTCATCTCTGCCACATATTTTACTTTTTATTGATCTGTCATTAGAATTATCTGAATAAATTAGCAGTTTCCATGGTTAGCATAGCTGGCTTTTTTATAAAATTTAATATCTTTATAATTCTTTAAGTTATAATAACGTTAAATGTCAATAAATTATATTTAACTGCGTTTTTCAAGAAAAACTGTTAAAATCTTCAAATGAGAGTATTTCCGGTTGAGCATTTATAGCCAAAATCTAATCACCTCTTCTTCTGGATGTAATCTTGAGGAATGCGAAAGATTATAATTTTTGGAATCGTGGTATTGAAGTTATGCGATCCGATACTTTCGTCACACACACACACACACACACACACACACACACACACACACACACGCACCCACACACACACACATACACACACACAGAGACACACATACACACATATACATACATACAGACATCATTGTATATATATATATATATATATATATATATATATATATATATATATATATATAAATGTGGCGGATCAAGTATTCAATATATTTAGTAAGTTATCCGCCACGTTACCCTCGCCCATTGTTGATCAGCTGTTCCGAGGTTACCTTGGAACAGCTGACAACCAAAACATCATTAATTTTGTATTCATTGTCCAAGACAGTCAAAATTATTTAATAAAAATATATTTACTATATTTGTTTATACAATTTAATTTCAAAAAGTTTATTTTACACATTGTAACGATTGGGATTATCAATCAAAGATAATCCGTTTCGCTACATATATATATATATATATATATATATATATATATATATATATATATATATATATATATATAATTGTATAATAGATTTTTCTTTAATTTTCTTAAGATCACTATTAATAAATTTAAAAATCAAGTGAACCTGCGTTTATAAATCTGTCTTATAAGGAAAAATTGTTTTCTAAATGTTACTAACGCATTACATAACAGAAAATTCTTGAGAAAATCATATATGTACATACATGTACCTATGTATTTATTTCGTAAAAAAGACATTGTTACAAATCTTATGGTTACACACATGAAAGGTACTGAAAAAAAAGCAACTGCATATTTTGATAGTTCTGTGAGATGAAAAAAACTGTGTTAATGTTTCAATCGCGTTTATTATCAATTAATATTCATAGTTTTCGCTCATTATTAATATTGATTGTTTTTCCATATACTGCATATTAAGACAGATTTATGGCATAATTATACAGGGTGTTTACGGTCTTATTATTATTTTTTTAAAATGGGGGATATACTACAGGCGGAAACGTTAAAACACATTTGTAAAAGTTTTATAATAAAAAAGATATTATTTTTTTTTAGTTTTTCTTTTATTTTTAATTTCTTTATCCATCAGTTGTAGTTCGTTATCATTATATGTTCCCTTGAATATACGTCAAGAATTGTGGTTTCTTTAAGTCGGTGCCCCCGCGTATTTCAGCTGTTTCTTTCATCAACACTTAAACAAGCATTAGAAAATAAGAATATTGGTCCTGTTATTTGGCCGGTCGTCAGACTTAACACCGTTTATTATTTATATTGTTCTTGATATATCATTATTGGGTAATGATTGATCACATTTTAAGCAATTTTCACCGAATGACTCGCCATAAATTTAATTGCATAGGCACATTAATAATTCAAAAGATAATTCAAAGTTTCGATTTCTCACAACGGCCATGAGATGTGATTTCGATTACATTGTTTGATCATACGCAAAAATGAAAGTTTATAATATGTTTGTTCATATCTAATCATTGAGCAATGATACACTGATGACTCTATACGAGTATAAGAAATTTATTTGCATAGGAGAAATAAAATAATTATTCAAGAGAAAGTAAATGTCAGGGTGATAAAAATAACTGCGTATTTCAAATAAGTAATTCAAAAGTTAAGACAGGTTAAATAATAAGGACTATAAAACTTAAATGTAGTAAATAGATAAACAAATAACTTGGTTATATAAAAGTTTATGTTCTTATGTGTGACTTTTCTGTTTATAGTCAGATTCTTAAAGTTTTATTTTAGCTTCAGGCTTGGTATTTTCATATCTAGTTAAACTGTTTCTTTACTTAGTGCTGGTTAAAATGAAAAAGTACGGTTTAAAAATTAATGGAAGAAACTAAGATCAAGCTTGAAACAATAAATTTGACGATAAATTAACAAAAATTAGAGCAAGTAAGTTTGAATATTTACGAGTCCAGACTGAAAATAATGGATTACAAGAGACTAACATAAACGACAATGGCAATGGAAGAACTTCAGATTCCAAGCAAACTCATACGAATGATAAAAATTACCTTACGAAACACAAGAAGCAAAGTCAAAGTCAACGGACGAAAATCAAATCCGTTCAGCGTGAGAACAGGCCTTAGACAAGGGGATCCCTTATCGACAACGCTATTCAACCTGGCATTAGAAGTAATCATAAGGAGAAGCGAAATTAACAGGCAGGGGCTGATATATGATCGAAGACACCAATGCCTGGCTTTTGCGGATGATGTTACTTTGATAACCCGAACAAAAGAAGAATTAAAAAGAATAACCAGACGTCTAATCGAAGAAGCCGGAAGAATGGGACTTAACATAAATATAGAAAAAACAAAATACATGATGACTACACAGAGGAAATAGTGGTCAACACTGAACAAGGACAAGAACTTCGGTTAGAAAGAGTACAAAACTTTACATACCTGGGCACAAAAGTCACCGAAAAATGTGATATGACTGAGGAAATCCAAGAAAGACTGGCAAGAGCGAATAAACTATTGACAAACAAAGACATATCAGGGAACCTAAAAAGACAAATATACAATACGGTATTGAGACCAACTGCAACATACGGAAGCGAAACATGGGTATTAACGAAACAGGAAGAACAAATATTAGAGGTATGGGAAAGAAAGTTGCTAAGGCGAATATACGGAGGCGTGAAGGAAGGAGACCAGTGGAGAAGAAGATCAAATAAAGAAATAGAAGAGATATATGGGAAACCAAATATTACGACTCGAATAAAAATTCAAAGGATATGTTGGGTGGGACACGTGGAACGTTTATCAGAAGAAAGGGTACCAAAGAAGATCATAAATAGAAAACAAGAAGGAAAGAAGAAGAGAGGCAGACCGAAGAAGAGATGGCTGGACGAAGTCGAGAATGATCTTAAAAAAATAGGAATTACAAGGTGGAAACTCAAAGCAAGAAACAGAAAAGAGTGGAAAGAAGGCAAGGCCTGCCGAGCTGACATATATAACATAAACGACAGAATTTAAAAAACGGGTTTTCAGATTTGTTAGGACCTCTGACATGGTTTACATGTTGAGTAGTCTTAGCTACTCTCGAAATACGTACATAGTTTATTTTATAATTTTAAGGTTAAGGGGTAATTATTGTATTAGTTTTAGTTATAATTTAACATTAGACTCCTCCTATTGTTAATCTTTATAATTCTTTATCACTAAATTCATTGAATATGAAGAAAAAATATAATTAAATCGAATAGAGAATAACATATTCTTATATTTATAATATAAACGATCAAAAATGATATTTATTCCTTACACAGGATATTTCCGGCTATTTTCCATATTATTCGGTTGTCGTTTTTTAGAGCGAATGGATGTGTGTATGCTCTTTGAATTTTTTATACTATCTTTAAGAAATTAACTGAATGTTTTGTACGAATGTATTTTGTGTAAATGAATTGTAACAATTTGTAAGATCTTACTGTAAGTGTGATAATGTCCATATTATTTTGTATGTATTACATTTATGTGTATAATTATTGTAGACCCTGAAGAAGGTGCAAGGGTGCACCGAAACGTTGGTATAGTAAGAATAAATGCTGTTTGACTGACCTTAATTAATATTATATTTATAAACGTAGATATCGACAAACTTAACGAAATAAATAATTATTTACTGCAAAATTATTGGTTATTATTTTTTTCATATATATAAAATCTATAAAATAGTCGAATGAAAATTTCATTCGTCTCAAGTAAACTATGTTTTTCGTTCGTATTTGCGCGAATACGAGTAACCTAGATAAGTACGAATGCTCAAGAATAGAAGCCCTAATTGGAAATGTATGGAATTTAGAATTTTACATTTAGTAAATTAATATCACTTTTGAAGAGTGGGGCGAATATTACGTAAATGTTAGACGTTCCCATTCGACATATGCGGTCACTGTTTCTATATTCGGTTATGGTCGAATTATTTCATTCTATGTACCGAATATCCGGCGATTATTTTTAGATATTTCAGAAACTATTTATTTATGTTTTTTGTCGTAAAAAAAACCACCATTTTATAATCTGAAGCTTTTCTTCATGTGAAAACTGTTCCATACTTTCAAGAAATGTTATTGCGAAAATCACAGAACACAGACTTTTTTTAACAGTTAAGATGGCATACAATTGATCGTAATTTTGTTTGAGTTCCATGGCTATCGCTATAAACTAGCTATCTCCAGAAAAATTTAAAGTTGATTTTCTCGGTTATGAAACGATAAAATTAAAAATCTTGTTACTAATTCGGGTACAGAATTTAATTCTGTACCACATTTATTTGAAGTATTTTTGTCTAAAATAATTTCGGAACTTTTGCGCAAGGAAAAACTGATTTCCCATGTGAAACGCCTTTTACCATAAGGTGTAGGGTGTACAGATGTATTTAATTGTGTAAAAAATTCGCCCATTGCTTCTTATTCCTTGCCATCTTTCTAGCGTCTTGAATAGTCGTATTTTTCTTCGCCAAGATCTTCAGTATTACCTTATTCCACTTCTAATTTTGGTAAATACACATTTAACGCTAATATTTTGGACAAAATAATATTTCAGTTCAATGAATTTTACTAGCGAATTGTTAAACATATATTCGGACTAATATTTGTTTTTCTGTATCACGATTATATAAATTTTTAGTAAATATTACCGACACAAAAACTGGCATAAAAACTGTGATCGGCTTCGACGACTTCAATAACTTTTATGCACCATTTCCCAGTGCTTATTTTAGTTTAATTCACTATTAATCCCAAAAATTGAATAACAATAGAACTAATTACACCTTGTTATTTAGTATCATGTTTATTCTTTATGATTATGTTGACACTTTCCCACTATTATTTTTTAATTTAGTGTCTTCTGGCATGAGATCCTAAGTTGCTATTGTTATTTATAAACACTTAACCTAATATTAGACGGCAAATTATTTAATTTACTTTCCTCTGTTGCGGACTTAGGCGGAATTTTTCAGCTAAGTATTATGAAATTGTATTCGAATTATTTTAAAACTGAAAGTAAGTTCACATATATTAGTAATTATTATTTGCAATGTTTTTACATTTAAAATTTGGTGGACTAAATACGCATAATGGCACAAATGTTTACGAAATAAGCAGGAAATACCAATACAATTTGTACTTGAAAATTGAAGATACTATGTTCTAGAAAAGTCTACATTTATTTTTACTCAAGCAGCGTACAAGTATATATTTAAAATAATCTGATGTGGCCAGCACAATACCTTCCATCAATCCTGTGCATCATGTATAAATTTCATACATAAATTATCTTGCAAAAGATTCTAAATTTACAGTAAAATTATTACATAAACAAACTATGCAAATTGCACTTGACACTGACATCTTTTTCTTTAGCTTCTCCCATTCGTTAGGGGTCGCTATTTTTTATTTTCTTCTTTCACTCATTTCTGTTTTGCGTGTCGTTCTCATTCAGTTCCTTCTCTCTCAAGTTTTCCGGAATACAGTCCTTCCATCTTATCTTTGGTCTTCCTCTGTTTCTTCCAACTTCTATTACTATGCTATTCATTATTCTTCCAATATATTCTTCATCTCTCCTCATGACATGTTCAAACCAATGTAATCGTCTCTCTTGTATTTTTCTAATACTAGAGTTATTGCCCTTATTTTTTCATCCCTTATCGTATCTTTCCGTGTCTTCCCCAATATCTATCTTAACATCCTCATCTCTGCTACATTCATTTATTTTTTATTGATACTGACATCTGTCAATTTGAATTATCTGAATATATTAACAATTTTCATGGTTAGCATACCTGGCTGATTATAAAATTTAATTTCTTTATAATTCTTTAACTCTGTATCTATTGAATATGAAGTATAAAATGCAATCAAGTCGTATAGAGAATAATATATTGTTTAAGTTATAATAACGTTATATGCCAATTAATCAAATTTAACTTTTAAATCTTCAAATGAGGCTACTTCCGGTTCACCAATTCTAACCAAAATCTAATCACTTGTTCTTCTGGATGTAAACTTGAGGAATATGAAAATATAATATAATATATATCGAATTTTAATGGCCCCTGTGGTGCATTCTCAACGCCAGCAATGAGTACCCCTGAGGCGACGCCTGGTAAGCGCTCGCATGGTACGAATATTCCATCATTACCGATATGTGTGTAAGAAGCAGATTGACACACCCAACAATGGGTAATATGCCGTGATGAAATATTTATTTATTTATTATTTAATTTTTGGAATCGTGGAATTGGAGTTATGCGATCCGAAACTTTCATCACACACATACAGACACACATACACAAACACATATACATACAGACATCATCGTAAAAATGGTAAAATCGTATTATAGGGATTCTAAAACATGCTTATTCACTAAAAACTCATCATTGAATTTTTTGACGTAAAGGTGACGGAAGGTAAAAAAACTATTGTCCAGTGTTAAATGCCTTTTTATTACTGTGTCTAATTTTTCAAATTTTACTTTAAAATTATGATATTTCAGAATGATTTTAAATTTAAACAATTATTTTCAAATTAATATACATACAATACAAACATTAATTCAAATTTAATATATATTTACAATTATATTTAAAATTTTGTGTGTGAATTAAAAAAAAAACAACTCCTGTAACTTTGTTAAAAATTCAAAAGTTGTTTTATTTGTTGATATAAATATAAAAAATACTAATTAGTATGTACTTACATTTGGAATTCCATTAAATTGGGCGACAGCACAAACAAAACAACACACGAGAATAACTAATGTAGTATCCGTCTTCATTGTTGTGTTTCCGGCGCTTCCTACAACATTTGACAACTTCCGATAATCCGCGCGGCACAATGCGATTGGTTGAGGATATGTTCCTCGCTTCGTGTTCGGTAGAAACTGAGCTTCGCTGACTTGAGCATGAGGTTTTACTCCAAGAAGGAAATCTCCCTCTTCACAATCAAAGATGCAGACCGACAATCACTTTTCATCTTGGTAAAATTTGTGTACCGCCTGGGGAATTCGTAAGAAATTACAGTGGAAGATAGAAATTGATTTCTCTAATGATAATGAACATCGGATGAGTGGTAATGAAATTTGATTTAAAATAAAACCAAGAAACATTATATTTATACTGCATCTGTTTACACTGTCAATTTCACATATTTAAAGCTGTATTTTTTTTTAAATTTAAATAGAAGAGAATTTATACAAAATATTTAATACGATTAATTTATCTGTTGCAAAGAATATGAATCTAAAATACAAACTTTGCAGATTAACTATTCTGTGTATTATGTATAAATTCCATACCTATATAAATTTTCTTGGAAAAGATCCTATATTTCCAGTAAAATTATTTCAAAAACAAACTATGCAAATTGCACTTGACACTGACATCTACTTTAGCTTTTCCCATTCGTTAAGGGTTGCGTGTCGTTCTCATTCTGTTTATTTTCTCTCAATTCTTCCGTAATACAGTCCTTCCATCTTATTTTTGATCTTCCTCAGTTTCTTTTACCTACTATTATTAAGCTATTCATTCTTCTTCCAATATATTCTTCATCTTTCCTCATGACATGTTCAAACCAATGTAATCGTCTCTTGTATCTTTCTAGCAACTTTATCACTCGATCCATTTCCTTTCAATCCTTACCATATCTTTCCGTGTCTTTCCCAACATCTATCCCAATATTCTCATCTCCTAGTCTCTGCCACGTTCTTTTTCTTTAAATTGATACTGACATCTTTCAATTTGAATTATTTGAATATATTAGCAGTTTCCATGGTTAGCATAGCTGGCTGATTTATGAAATAATAATTATCTTTATAATTCTTTAACTCTATATCTATATAAAGTATAAAATGCAATCAAATCGTATATAGAATAGTATTATAGTAGAATAGTATAGTATTAGCTTATTCATTAGAAATTTACTATCGATTTTTTTGACAAAAGACAACACTTTCCTTGGCTAAAGCAATTTTTGGGTTGTTTAAATTGACTTGGGGTAAAATTTCATATGTAAATATTTTGAAATATAAAGGAAATTTTGAAAAATCATTGTAATGAATGTTATTTACCTCGCTGCCTAGACCAATTTTCGAAAATTTTCTTTTAGAAATTTAACCTGTTGACTATATCTGTAAATTAATAGATTTACGTAAAATATCTGTCGAATTGACTGGTTATATTTCTTCTTTCGTTTTTGTATCCATTTTTTAATTAAGTTAAAATCTTTTGAAGAAGTGATAAAACATGCTTCTCACGTAATAAAATAATAATAATAACAATTATAGACGCTTACTTTCATACTGCTAAATAGATTAACGAATTAACGAATTAGACAGCTTAAAATTATCTCATACTCATTCTCATAAAAATGAAACGCGTGAGACTGACTACCAAAATTCAGAATTCATTTTCGAAAGTGAGATGTGCGCGTAGTTTCTTCCTTCCCATATCTGGTTATATTTTGTATTAGATTATTTATTACAAAATGTTAAATTAAAAATTTCACTAGTCTTTTTCGAAAAGTCACTGTAATTAATATTCATATTATTTTTTAGTTTCTAATGCATCATTAGGAATAAAATTTATTAGATTTGTATTTTTTAATCACTTCAACTTATTTGGTCAGTATATTTTTACAAGTATTTTGTAAAATAAATGATGAGTAAATATGAATATTTTGTCCAGGTTAAATTAACTCAAGGGTTAACTTATGAGTAGGGAGATTGAGGATAGAGGTTAATTTAAATTAGATTAGGGGTTGGTGTTTTCATGGTTAAACTGTTTATTAACTGTATCGAAGACAAAAATAACATGTATGTTAGTTTTTGCAACATTTTCCCGGCAGTTAAATAATAGACAGATATAAAAATCTGTTGTGGTCAGCACAATACCTCTCGTCATAAGTGTAGGGCGCAAGCAGTCATGTGACATTGTTGGCCTTGACAATCAGTTATGGGGGCCCGTGCCAGATAGAGATTTTACTCTTTAATACTAGCAAGAACTAAAAAATTCAAAAAATAATATTTAGAAGATTATTACCAAACCTTTTCAGCTCTTCTCAGTAATGTCCGATTGAGAAACACGTGTGTATATATATATATATATATATATATATATATATATATATATATATATATATATATATATATATATATATACATCATTGTAAAAATATTAAAATCGGATTGTAGGGACCTTAAAACGTGCTTAATCATTAAAATCTGAATATGCGATTTTTAACATGAATCCAATACCTCTCTTAGCGAGAGGTAAAAATACCGGCTCTAAGTTAGGTTAAATAAGGTTTGATTAGGTTCATTTAGATTTTTATTATAAGTTATTAATCATTTACTTAAAATACTGTTCCAATTAATAGCAACCTTTATATTTTATATCTCGTTT
This sequence comes from Harpalus rufipes, assembly GCA_951394225.1. Lineage (NCBI taxonomy): Eukaryota > Metazoa > Arthropoda > Insecta > Coleoptera > Carabidae > Harpalus > Harpalus rufipes. The sequence continues at coordinate 52,183,524 of OX596280.1, forward strand.
TATTTTTCTGTATATCAGTTAATTAAAAAATATATAAATTGAATTTTTGTTTGAGTGAATGTGAAAATTAGATTTTTACTTAAATGATTTGTATTTCTGTTTCAGGGGATGAAGAGTTGAAAATTTCCAAGTGGAATGGACATGCACATCAAAATGTAAGTGAATTTTTATATTTTAAATGTTAAAAGCTTTTTTATGTATAAATAATTTATTCGACACACCAATTTAAACACTTCGGACGTGCAAACGAAATATAAGTAAAACAATATGGTTGTTAAACTTTTTATATATTTGTTTTAATTAAAAACTTTATTTGGTTGATTATGTTTTTGCTTAAATGATATTTCATTTAAACTTTCTTGAATTTTTTAATACGAATTCAACAATTGTTTTTATCAACTTACACTGTTTAACAATTTCATTGTTTAACAATAAATTACATCATGCATACGATATATAATTTTATAGTTTTCTAAAAATATTTTATTGAAAAGTCCTTTATTAATAAATGCCATCGAAAATTGTTTAATTATAGTGATAGTAAAGTTATTAAAATAACTGTTAATAATCAATAAAATATCTTGCAATAGCAAAGAATTACTATTGTAAGAAGAAATTACTTTCTTAATATAAAAATGTTTATAGATGTTTATGATTTGTCAACGTAAGCAATAATGCGTACAATTTATTATATAGGTGTGTAACCGTTAAATCTACACAATGTATTAAACGTTTCATACGCAAATGTTTACAGCTTTCTACGATAAAATAATTGTGCTAAAATTAACGTGACGCGCCTTGCCATACACAATACCAAGTAAAAACTTAAGTTATTAGTTGTTATGAGTACATTTTATAAATACGTATTTCTTGCTCATCGATGCAGTTATTTATTCTGAATATTTTTAGTCATTACACCTTTGTTCTAAAATTAATAAGTAAAGGGATATCGCCAAATGACAACGTCGAAGTCCAACAAGTTGATAGCTTTAAATACCTGGGGGCACAAACTGATAAGAATGGTTTGGGGAACACAGAAATAAGCAAACGGATATACCAAAGCCGAAAAATAATAGGATGCCTAAACTCTGTATGGTGGGACAAAAATATAAAGCGTATAGGCCAATCTATGGTCGAATCTGTACTTTGTTATGGGTCGGAGGTATGGACTTTAAACGCAGAGATGAAAAGGAGACTCACAGCAGTCGAGATGGACTACGTAAGAAGAAGTGCCAGAGAAAACTAATGAAGAAATTAGAACTAGAATGAATGCCAGAGACACAGTCATAGAGAGAATTGAGAGGAGAAGCTTAAAGTGGTTTGGGCATCTTCTAAGGATGCCAGAGGAACGATGGCCGAAGAAAGTATACAAATGGAAGCCGCCCGGGAGAAGAAAAAGAGGACGACCAAGGCGGTCATGGAATGAAGGCATGAGAAATGCGATGGAGGAGAGAAATTTAGAAGAAGCCCATGCCATGAATAGAGAGGTTTTGGCGGAGGGGAACAGGAATACGGCAAGAAGCTGTCCACGATATGCAATAACTATGTAGTATTATAAATCCTCATATGTATTGTAATATTGTACCTGTAATATATATATATATATATATATATATATATATATATATATATATATATATATATATATATATATATCGCCAAATCAAATTTTTTACATTGAATTTCCTATGTTCGGAAAAAAAGTAGACATCCGATATACTTATATGACATTATAATTTCATTTGTTATAAATAAAATTTAGATAACTCAAAGGTGTTGTTTTTACCTTCCGTCACTTCTAGGTAAGGAATTGTCTTTGGTCAAACAAACAAACAATTACTCGAAAGTTCAGTCAAATAGCATTTATACTTACGTATTTATGTAATAAATAATCTTCCATTAAATAGTCTTTGAATTTTTCTCATAATTCAACTGCATTTGTTGTTGTATGAAAACAAATTAAATATGCAAATAACTTAAACAATTTTCGGATTCTTTGTCATTTTGCAAAAGATCCGAAGCCCTGGCAGCTTCTTGCGTTAAGTCTTCGAAACTTTTGGCGCCTGCCGCATGAATCTATATTAAACGTAAGTGAAACCGCTCTATACCTTTTGGACTTTCTGAAATCATACGACCTATTGGCGGCCTATTCTCTCTTTTTCGTTCTTTCCACATGTTATTAGTGAAAACATAGAATTATGGAATTTCTACCTAATTAAAGAATATTCTTATCTATACGAATTGAATTACAAAGAAATTAAATTTTATAAATCAGGCAGCTATGCTATAACCATGGAAACAGCTACTATATTAAGAAAATTCTGACAAATGTCGGTATGAATGAAAAGAAAATAATGGGGCAGCGATGACGATGTTGAGATAGATGTTGGGGAAGACATGGAAAGACAGTAAGGAATAGTTTATAGATAGATACATTGGTTTGAACATACCATGGGGAGAGATGAAAAATATATTTGAAAAAGAATAAATACCTATTTGTAGCTGAAGGCAAAAAGCTTAGAATAAATCATTATGGAAAGGACTGCAGGAAATAGTTATTTTTATAGAATGAGAATTAATTAGGTTGCAACAATTAAGATACGAAATTACATTTTTTTAATGAAAATATATGGTATACCGATGCCAACAATTAAAATTTCTAATCAATTAAGCTTGCAATGATTAATTCAAAATGAATAAGCAGTTGTAGTAACAAATACATCCGTTTTTACTTTTTGTAAACTGCAGCAACTGTTTCACGATTCATTTACACAGGAATGCAGAAATAAAACCACAATTATTCTTAAAAATGTATATTTAAAAATATAAGTTAAATTATATACATCATCTTAATAATATTATTAAATAATGATATATTATGTTCTCTTACATATCTAGCTTGTACACATGTAGAAAAATATTAATGTACATCATCGACTAATGATTGTATTTGAACAATAAGAAATGATATTAAATAGAATACTGAATCTATGTATGTACAAATGGCAGGGAGTGAGACAAATATTTACATTTGTGATGGCAGTGTTTGTTACGAGTCTATAACGGGACACGAGTTTAGGAGGATGTTCTGGAGTTCGTCCATGTCCGTCCAGTCGATTAATAGGCCTTGAATTTTTACATTTCGTATGCAGCCTTTGAAATTTTCTCTGGTATGAAGCGTACCCAATGGCGCATCATCTGAAAGGAAAATATATTAAAAAGTTAGAATCATAACTAATGCTCGGTTGTACCGTTGCTCTGTGTAAGTTACACTTAAGCAAGTAGCACTTCAAAATAAGTAACACTCATAATACAGTCGACTCTCTCTAAATAGAATTCGTAAGGGGTATTTGAATTTGTTCGAATTAGAGAGAATTCGAACTAGAGAAGAAAAGAAAATGAAATGAGAATTTGTATAAATTACATAGAATATATATATATATATATATATTCAGTTAATATGTACATATAACGGAAAAAATAAAAATGTAATACATACAATTACAGAGGCTTGAAGAAATTTGAAATTTTTGATTGTTTTAATATTTTGTTGTAAGCTTGTTTTTCAAAGTACGCTTCTACTTTTTGGAAGTTTTTGAAGATTGTATCTAATTTCGATTCATTGAAAATGATGACAAATGCCCAAAATTTAATTCGATTAAAGGAAAGTTCGAATTAGAAAAATTCGATTTAAAGAATAATTTTTACATATAAAAGTTTATACAATTGTACGTGTCACAAAAATAATTCGATTTAGAGAAAAATTCAAATTAGAGAGAGTTTGAATTAGAGAGAGTCGACTGTAATAGTATTTTTGCTCGAGTTCCATTTAAGAAAAACGGTACTAAGCTTCCTTTGATCATATTAATCTTGGGAATAAGAATTTTTTTATTGTTTCTATATTCTCTTTCGTGAAGTGATATTTCATTTACAATATGGGGTCTCGTGGCCGTGTGCTTGAGTGTCTGGTCGCGAATCTGGGTCCCGGGTTCGATCCCCACCGCCGCCAAATATTACTTCGAATTTTAATGGTGCACTCTCCACGCCAGCTATGGGTGCTCGTGAGGTGACGCTTGGTAAGCGCCCGCATGGTACAAATATTTCACCATTACCGATATCTGTATCTGTACTGTTCTGTCAAAAAATTGATCTACTATTCACTCTCTTTTTTATGGTTTATTAAAATATTTTTATCCAATTCATCCTCCTCAGCAGCATTATATTCATATTCAATATCGTTTAAAACATTTATCGTATGAGTTTGCCATAGCACGAAATGTCACAAGAAATATAAATGTCACTTACAGTTAAGTGGTAGATGAAGTACGGCTAATACAAGAGTCACATAATAACAATAAAGTGGAAGATGTTTAGTAATTTAAATGAAACTTAACTAGTAACGGTGCAAACGGTTATTAATATAATAATTTTTGCGCTAAATGAATAAATAATAATAAACTATACAATATATTAATATTATAATTATTATTATTACTGGGAAGCAGATCGGTATACGTAGTGGAAGCAACAATGATTTAATGTATATGTTTGTTTATTTTGAAAATCCCCATTTATTCTTATTTAAATATTACATAATAACATTTATTATTTATGCTATTTTGAAGTTTACAAGCATATAATGTGTTGGAAAATTAATTTTTGTACGGAAACATTTCGCATTACATAATAAAATAGCAAAATATTCCATCCTCACCTGGCAATCCTCCAATATATAACGAACTCTCAATCTTACTATCCATGAACGTGGTGTTAATCGCTATTGAAGTTCTTACTACACCATCCACATTCACAGTCATTTCTTCTTTGTAATATAACGCAGACACCTTGTGCCACTTATTGTCACATAGGGAATACTCCGTGGATAAATTGGTTGTTACTTTAGATGGACCATTGTTACCCATATTTCCCATCATTACAACTGCACCGTTGTATAACTCCAGAGAAAGACCATGGTTACTCTCAGGATCAGAGATGCTGAGTAGAATTCCATTTTGTTCGGAGGTGCGGAATTCGAACTGGAGTTCTAGGTGGGTGTTCACCTCGAAAAAGTATTCTAGAAAGGAAACAATGAAATATTAAAATTGCACCTTAATTACAAGGGTGAATTGGAATCACTGAGAAGACAATATTGTCGTTTTGTTCAACTCTTCATATGAACTGTCAAGAAATATCAATAAAATCTATCTATTAGTCTAATCGTGAAAAGCGTTTGTGTTAATCTACCTAGCGTTAAATCGATAATGGATAAAAACAACCGCAATGGAGATCAAGGTCAGGTTGGATGCTTCACCTTCGTTTTTCACGGTGAGTGTCTGGGTTGGCTACCACACCGGATTTGTGGATAAAGTCCATGATATGGTTCTGGAAGATCATCTAATGAAAGTACGTGAGATTGAGGAAGCCATAGGGATCTCTTAAGAACGTGTATATTTTACATAATGAGCTGGGAATGAGAAAAATGTGTGCCAGGTGGATGCCGCATTTGCTTAGTTCGGAGCAAAAGCGTATTCGGGCACGAACTTCAGCCTAAAATTTGAAGCTATTTAAGAAAAATCCGGTCGATTTTAAAAGACGTTTCATAATTACGGATGAAATTTGGAAAAATCACTACACTCCAGAGACGAAAATCCAGTTGAACTTGATGAGTCGGCTCCGAAGAAAGCAAAGTCAGTTCGATCGGCAGGAAAGGTGATGGCGTCAGTCTTTGGCATCTGCTAATTATCTTGATAATTGAAAAACTGTAACTGGACAATACTACGCCACACTTTTAGACAAGCTGAAAGCAGCAAGAAAAACGTCCTGGAATGGCAAAGAAAATTCTTTCACCACGACAATGCGTCAGCTCATTCAAGTCGTATTAGTCAACAAGAAGCCATCGAAGCAGTAAATGCTTATTTTGAGGACCTCAAAGAAAACCATTGTCGAGGGAATCGAAAAGTTAGAAAAACGTTGGACCAAATGTGTCGACCTCAAAGGGGACTATGTAGAAAAAAAAGCGAAGTCAGTTCAATCGGCAGGAAAGGTGATTATATCAGTCTTTTTGGACGCCAAAGGCATTCTGCTAATTGAATATCTTGATAAAGGAAAAACTATAACTGGACAATACTACGCCACACTTTTAGACAAGCTGAAAGCAGCAATTCAAGAAAAACGCTTGGAAATGGTAAAGAAAAACAACAAAGCGCCAGCTCATTCAAGTCGTATTGCTCCATCTTTTCCCGAAACTCAAAGCGTTCCTCGCTTGAAAAACATTTCAAACGAAGAAGCCATCGATGCATGCTTATTTTGAGGACCTCAAAGAAAACCGTTTTCGGGAGGGAATCGAAAAGTTAGAAAAACGTTGGACCAAGTGTGTTGACCTCAGACGGGACTTTGTAGAAAAATAAAATGTAGTCCGTGTTAAATATAATAAAACTGTAACTGGACAATACTACGCCACACTTTTAGATAAGATGTAAGCAGCAATTCAAGAAAAACGCCCGGGAATGGCAAAGAAAATTGTTTCACCACGACAATGCGTCAGCTCATTTAAGTCGTATTGCTCAACAAGAAGGTATCGAAGCAGTAAATGCTTATTTTGAAGACTTCAAAGAAAACCATTCTTGGGCGGGAATCGAAATGTAGTTTGACCTAAGAGGGTACTATATAAAAAAATAAAATGTAATGCGTGTTAAATATATATATTTTTCATATTCCCTCGTACATTTTTTAAAAAATAGCTTGTTCAGAATAATTTTATGTTTGTAAAGTTGTTAACTCTTGTGAATTGTATGAATAACAGAAAAGTACATAGTTACAAAAAAATTATAGAATAAATAATGTCTTTTCTCTTATAATGTTGATATAATAGTGAAAGTTAATGTTTAAATCGTGTAAAATTAATTTTACTTACTGTAAACAGCGTAAGCATCGCCCGCGAAGTACGACCCTTTCTCAACTCTTGGGAAGCATTGTCCTACGTTGTTATGGTTACCAATATCTTTTATTAAATCTTGATGCTGGTTATTGACTTTCAAGTTTCGAATACAGCCTCTGAATGGGTGTAATTTAGTCACCTACAATACGTTCAATAATTGATAAAATTGTTGAATTTTAATTAGAGAGAAGTTTCGCGCTCTGATGAACACTTTTAAAGCATATCGTTGGTTACTAATGGTTCGTTACTAGGAAGATGTTTTTGGCTAATTATAAACATAATAGGCAAAACACATGTTTGTATGAGAAAAAATTGGACAAGTAAATCAACAAAGGTGTCGTTACCGTGTAAGTTAACAATGTGTATTATGTACAAAACAAACAATCGTATTTTATGTACAAGAGAGTAAATTAAATAATCTGTTTTGAAAATTTTATAGTCTTTGTTATTATTCTAGTTTTTATAATGTAGGTACGTATTTAAGTTAAATTCAACGTGTACTCGCATAACAAAGAATCATTAAGCAAAGTGTCTAAGTAGTTTTTTATATAAAGAAAAAAAAAATAAGAAAAAAAACAATTATAAATTAAATTAATATTTAGGCACAATTAAATTTTTTAATGTAAGTAACAAAATATAGAAGTTAACGAAAATAACGCTTTTTATGCCCGTTTGCACCGTTGCACTGTGTAAGTTACAGTTAAGTAAGTAGCGTTTAAAAATAAGTAATCCTTATAATAGTAGTATCTTTACATGAGTTCCACTTAATAAAAAAATTACTAAGCTTCACTTGCTCGTATTAATCTGGGGAATTTGTTTCTTTTTGTTTCTATATTTCGGGAAGTGACATTTCATTTAATAAATTCAAAGAGCATACACACATCCATTTGCTCTAATAAACGACAACCGAATAATAAAATAGTCGGTAATATCCTGTGTAAGGTATAGTAAGAATAAATGCTGTTTGACTGAACTTTCAAGTATTTGTATATAATATACAGAATTGACGCTCGCTTGGTTGGTGGCGGCGTCATCATAGTCTTCTATGTTGGTAGGGATCGGTTCGCCGATGGACCAGCGTCACGAATGTTTCCCGAGCAAACCGATCCCTGCCGACATTAAGGACTTGACCATGATGGCGCCGCCATTGTCGCTTTTTAAAGCAAATGGACGTGTGTATGCTCTTTGAATTTTTTGTACGATGTTTAATAAATTAACTGAATGTTTTGTACGAATGTATTTTGTGTACATTATTTTTCTATTCAATTTCGAGTATTAGATGAATTCAAATTACTTACAAAAGCTTCAGGCAAATGAGATCCATTTGCCGGTAATCCGCCAATATAAATCATATTAGCTAAATTCATTTTTTTTGGAACTTTTTTCGTATCGGATTGTCCATCCAGTGTTAAAGTCAACTTCTTTTTTACATTTTGTATTGTAATGTGATGCCACTGCCCATCATCAATTTTTTTATGGATTATGACTTCTCTTTTTCTTTTTCCTTTTACAACTAGATTTAATGAATCACTTAATATTAGTGAAATGTAATGACGGTTTTTTTCTTTTATTCCCTAAACAAAAAACAAATTATATCTCATCGATAGTATTAAATTTAATGTTTACTTACTGGTGAAACAAATATTAATCCATTCAAATAAAACGTTCTAAATTCTAATTCAATAATATAGTCTTTATTCCAAAAGTTATTACTTTTGAAACTATGCTGGACGTAACTATTTGGTGCATCGCCAAATTTAACTGCACCGGCCTCTAAGGAATAGTTTGGTATTCTATGGCACTGTGGCGGTGGTTTAGGTACTGTAACAGTTCTACCCCTCATCATAAGGGTACTGACTTCAGGTGTCACATCTGGTAGAGGACCTGGACGCCCAATTTTAACTTTTTCAAAGTTTAAGAGCTCGTTGAATGGTATCAACCTAAGAAATAAATTGGGGGTAATTTCTCGACTGTGATGTGGATTAGGTGTTAACAATTACAGCATTTATTCTTACTATACCAACGTTTCGGTGCACCCTTCTTCAGGGTTTACAGCAATATACAACAAAAATGTAATACATACAAAATAACACGGACTAAGATCTTACAGATTCTTACAATTCATGTATACAAAATACATTTGTACAAAAGATTCAGGTAATTTATTAAACATCGTACAAAAAGTCAAAGAGCATACACACATCCATTTGCTCTAAAAAACGACAACCGAGTAATAAAATAGTCGGTATTATCTTGTGTAAGGTATAGTAAGAATAAATACTGTTTCACTGAACTTTCAAGTATTTTTATATAATGTACAGGATTAACGCTCGCCCGGTTGGCGGCGTCATCATAGTCTTCTATGTTGGTAGGGATCGGTTCGCCGATGGGTCGTCACGAATGTTTCCCGAGCAAACCGATCCCTGCCGACAGAAAGGACTTAATCATAATGGCGCCGCCACCAACCGGGCCAGCGTCAATCCGGCTTTTTTCCGTATTATTCGGTTGTCTTTAGAGCAAATGGATGTGTGTATGCTCTTTGAATTTTTTGTACGATGTTTAATAAATTAACTGAATGTTTTGTACGAATGTATTTTGTGTACATGAATTGCAACAGTAAGATCTTACTGTAAGTGTGTTATTTTGGTATGTATTACATTTTTGTTGTATAATTGTTGTAAACCCTGAAGAAGGTGCAAGGGTGCACCAAAACGTTGGTATAGTAAGAATAAATGCTGTTTGACTGAACTTTCGAGTAATTGTTAACACCTAAAAAATGTTTTATTACCTGTCGTTGAAAATAAAATCTTTTATCGTTCCTGTTAAATTCTCTGATGTGGGAATTTTTATTGTGTTGCTCAAATTTTCTGGCGCGCCTCCCAAATATATATTCCCAACAATATTCAAGTTTTTGAAATCTGTATGATTTTCGTCATGTAATTCATCGTCTATTCGTAACTTTGCAGATTTTTTAAGGACTTTAACTGATATTACATGATAATAACCATCATTCACATTCATACTTGAATTAGATGTTAATGTAACTATTTTCTTTCCTGTATTTATAACGACTTCTAGTATTCCATTAATTATAGATACAGTGTAATAGTTGTTGATTTGATTAGGGTGAATAGATTCTAACAGTAGAGCGTCTTTTTGTTGGGATCGAAAAACAAAGCCGAAAGATGAACCAGGGTTTAAAGTTTCTTCTGGCATTTCGATATAACCGGTACTTTCAAAGCCTGCTATCGTATGAAGCTGCAAAAATATGTACTATGTAATTTTTCTGTTATTGTTATTGTTACAGTCTTTCATCATCGCACATTTCTACATGAAAACATATTTATTTCGAATCAATAGAGGAAGCTGTTGGCATTAGATGAAACATTTTTCAAAATGAATACGAAAAACACTCGGTTGTTTCACAAAATTAAAGAAAATTCTTTATTGTACAATTTCGGCTGTTAGGCCATCATCAGAAGAACTACAAGAATATATTACAGCGGGTCCTTTTATATCTAGTTTAGCGGTGGAGATTTGGGGATTAAGGTTTCAAGAAACCAAATTTTTCTTAAAACATGTACAGCAGTCACTCTCCTTTTACAGTTTTTTCATTCATTGATGCATATAAGTTTTATAAAATAAAATACCTTGTTTAAACAGGAAGGCTCAACTCCAAATCTTTCTGAATGCTTTTCATCCAGGGGACTATATCTCGTCCCATCAATATTAATTTCTTCAATACATCCCAGGAATGACGCATGTGTGTGTAATGTTTTAGTTGTTCCATTAGTTTTGAAGTAAAAATCTGGTGGAACACCACCCACATAATAGCTAGCGTCAATCAAATTGGGGAATGAATTTTTTTCTGGCATATTCATTGGCGTTCCCTTAATACTTTCTTCATTAACAGCAAATAGTGCTTTTTCGCCAGTTCTTCTGGCATATTGTCTACTAGCACTTACTGATGTTTTACTACCATTATTGTATTTTTCTTTTGTAGTAAGAATTAGGACTGATTTACCTCCATATTCAATATGGAATTGTATGCGCCCGTTTTTGAGCGATATTGAAACGAAACGACCCTAAAAAAATAGTTACGAGATGTATTTATTTATTTTTAATTCCAAAATTCTATGTTTTCACTAATAACATGTGGAAAGATAGAAAAAGAGAGAATAAGCCGCCAATAGGTCGTATGATTTCAGTAAGTCCAAAAGTTTCACTTACGTTTAATATTGATTCATGCGACGGACGGCAATAGTTTCGAAGACTTACGCACAGTTGATGGGATATTGTATAATACATCAAGAAGCTGTCAAGGCTTTGGGTCTTGTGAAAATTACAAAGAATCCGAAAATTGTTTAAGTGAGGCTGTAGTAATTTCCCTAACAACTGCGAGAGTTATTTGCATATTTAATTTGTTTTCATACAACAACAAATGCAGTTGAATTATGAGAATAATTCAAAGACTATTTAATGGAAGATTATTTATTACATCGTTCAGCACAGAATAAATTTTTAAGAAAGATTAAAGAAATCTTAATTACAGTAGAATCCCGGTTAACCGAAATAAAGGGGTTGCAGCCGTTTCGGATATCGATTTTTTCGGTTAACCCATTAACATCTAAAAATAACCTACATATGTACTATAATGGGTGTGTAGGGAAAAACAATTATTTTGAAACAATGTACATTACATAATATACATATGTAGTTACAGTTTTTAGATACAGTACAGTATGTACATAAGTTTTCAACTTCTTTGATAGTAGCTAATTTATCCGCAATAGAAATCACAACACGCTTCCGCTTAGATGCCATCTCTCAACAATACGTAAAGACACCCAAAAAAAACCTACGTTCCACTCTACTATTCATTTGCGAGCCTCGTGCGAGCTCCATGTCGCTACAGCCCGCCTGTGGAATGAAGGAGCTGGACAGTAAGTAGGGCTACATAATCATTCGTGGAACTGATAATTATACGTAGCATTGTTCTGGTTAACGCGGGTTTCGGTTGACCCGAGTTCGGTTAACCGGGGTTCTACTGTATTTGTAGATATGATCTTAGTGATTTCGTTTGCCACAGTCATTTTAAAATGTTGATGTATTGTATGACAATACAGTCATTAATAGAGTTGATTGTTTTATAAATGTTTATATCAGTATACAAAAGTATTTACGTCATTAATGAAGAGGTTGAATAATAGTGGGTCCAAGGTTGATCCTTGAGGGACCCCGTAGGTAGCAGTGAACAGGTAAAATTTGTTATTACTTACATTGTCAGTATCTACAGCTAGAAAGAGTAAAGCGTTTTCGTCGTAAGTTTTAAAATCGAAACGAATTGATGTTGTGGTTGCTCTATATATTGATGACTCATCTCGGGGCATAACAGAGTACCCTCTCCCATTGAAATAACAACAGTTATCGGTTTTTACTGTTAACACTCTAAAAAAAAAGTATATTTATTGAGTATTTTATTATAAATTTGTGTTTTCTTACTCTTTGTTGCATAGTGTACAAGAACTAACGTCTGTTGAATTAACAAAATTCCATAATCCTATAGGCTTTCCATCAAACACAACATCACTCAAACAACCATTTACTCCAGTTCCAGTTAATAACTGATAACTATCGGTTGATTGTAAGTCATCATTATTTACAATTGCTCCTCCGACCCATATTTTATCATACGGCCCTAGATCAAATCTTGTAAAGTCGGAACTAGCGGCCCCTTTAACTTCAATTGGCTTGTTTTCAGTTTCTTTGTTGAAAACTGTCATTTTGGCGACGTTTGCTATACGTTCAATTTGTATTTTGTACCATTTGTCGTTGTTTGTATTTGGAGGGAGTGTTACTTTTAATATGCCAGTATCTCCACCTAAATTCCAAAGGTATTGGACTTGTTTGTTTATTAATTGGAGCGCCATGAAATCTTTAGATATTGTTTGGATATAAAATAAAGATGTATTTTTGTCTGTATCGGTATTGTTCAAAGATAAAATTAGTGATAATCTGTTTGTTGTAGTAGGGCCAACGTTGTACGGTTTGTAAGAACGGGTACATATTGTGTTTTGGGCGTTTGTTAAACTTACACGTACCTATAAACAGAATTATTAGTTTTTATGTTCTTGATTAATAAAAATAAACATACTCCTTCTGCAGCTTGTTTAGCTTTTAAAATTCTACTTTTCAATTCGTCAATTTTTCTAGAAATTGTGTCATTCCATTTCGTTAAATTTGTTTTTCTGATATGATTATTCGTTTCTAAACTTATAAGTATGTCCATAGAATTTTTCATGTTTCTTTCCACCTCACTCACTTGAAAAATACAAATTGTTAAATTGATGTTTCGTATATTTTGATCAAACGAATAATACTTACCTTTTTCTTCTCCCAAGCTAATATCATGTTCTCCAGCTTGTTTTAATGCGTCTAACTGCGGCCGTAGTTTATAATGAATATCGTCTTTAATTTTGTTTGAATTCTTATAAATTTCTTTCATTTTATTCGAAATTGCGTTTGCTTTATGCATAATACCGATTATATCTTTTTTGGTAAATGTTAAATTATGGATGTTACTATTTAATTGATTGTCTTTTAAACCAGTCCGCCATAAGGTGTTTTGGCTTCCGCTTATGCTTATATTCAGCAATTCTTTCTGTTCTTCAAGATCTGAAAATGAAAGAATTTTCATAATTTTTACCTTCCGTCACCTAAAGGTAAGGAAAGGTATTGTTTTCGTCAAAAAATTCAATAGTGAGTTTCTAATAAATAAGCATGTTTTGGAGTCCCTAGAATACGAATTTACTATTTCTACGATGATGTCTCTATGTATGTGTGTGTGTGTGTGTGTGTGTGTGTGTGTGCGTTTGTGTGTGAGTGCGTATGTGACGATCGTTTCAGATCGCATAATTCCAATACGACGATTCCAAAATTTATATATTTTTTGTATTCGTCGAATTAGGAATTTTCTCAAAAGATACAAGAGAGACGATTACATTGGTTTGAACATGTCATGAGGAGAGATGAAGAATATATTGGAAGAAGAATGAATAACTTAGTAACAGACGGTACAAGAAACAGAGGAAGACGAAAGATAAGATGGAAGGACTGTATTGCGGAAGGAACTGAATGAGAATGACACGCAAAACAGAAATGAGTGGAAGAAGAAAATAAAAAATAGCGACCCCTAACGAATGGGAAAAGCTAAACAAGAAGATGCCAGTGTCAAGTGTATAGCTTGTTTATGAAATAATCTTTGCAAGAAATTTTATGTTGGAATTTGTACAAAATACACAGGATTGACGGAAGGTAATGTGCTGGCCACATCAGATGTTTTATGTTAAATCTTGATAAAAAAATTTAGACTACTCGTCTGCTGTGCCAAGAAGGCAAATAATTAAACAAAACATGCTCGCAGATTCCAAATATAAATATAACATATTTTTTTGGAAAAAGTGTTATACTGGAAACCCCCAATCGTATATTAGATTCCCAAACATTTCTATAAGTTTTATCGCGTCTTTGTTATTTATCATTATATTTTGTTTTTAATTTTCATTGTACTGATTTAGCCGAGGGAATATATAATCTCGATAAAAAATATAAAAAGTTCTTACCTTCGACGTTAGTTCTAAGTATTTCAGCGTCGTCTATAATGTCACGAGACTTTTCCACGGAGTCTAATGCCGCGTCGTACAAAGAACCCTTTCCCCAGGGATTAATCTTCTTATTGGCGTCGTTTATTGTTTTATTGGCCATATTAGCACTCTCTTTTGCCGCTTCCAAAATATCGATTATTTCTTGATAAACTCGACTTGCTTTCAGAGCTAAATCGGCTTCATGAGAGATGTTGAAAGATCTGAAAATTAATTAAAATTAAGAATGAAATGGATTTCAAATGATGTATGATTTGGTACAGGTGCAGTAGAATTCTCATTAGACGATTATATACAGCTAACATATATTATAAAACCATTAGGTAATTGCATATTCAGAATTTGTTGAACACTATTTTTTTAAAGTAAATATAGGTACCACTTTACTGTTGACATGATATATTTCATTAAATAAATGTTTTGAAATGTAGGTACATACTTACCTACTACCTATTCGGATTGGCCGAACGATGTGGAATTTCAATTTAATCTTTAGATTCGCAAAAAAAAAATCGTAATTTACATTTATATTTAATATTTATCACTTTTTATCTACGATAGTGTGTAAAATTGATGTTTAGATGTTAGTTTTAAGTGTGTAAAACGGTTGTTTAGTAAGGAGTGATTAAAAATTTTAAACACGCTAAATTTGTAAAACCAGATTGAATATTTTGTTATGGCAAACTTCTCATTTAATATTATGATCCTGATTCATAAATAAAAGTATTTTTTTTGTATTTATTGGATTTTTTCATTATATCGTAGATAAAATATTGTACGATACATATACGTAAAGCATCTTTAGTCACTTAGGAATCTTAAAACGCTCGCTACTCTCGTGATTCATTCGTGACTGAAAACTAGCTTTACGTACTTGTATCGTAAATAACTATTTACTAAAGTCCCAAACGTGCGGCCTTACCAATCGACAAAAGCGGCCGCAGTGGGGACGCTGCTTATTGTTAGATTTTGAATATGTACACTTCTTAAAAGCAAAACAAGAATTAAAGCTGTTATGACGTCATATCATTATAACGCCGCTAGATTTATTTATATTTTTATCTACGACAGTGCGCTAATATGTAATTAGTACATCATTCATACGTATTAATAACGTAGACTACGAATGAACCTTTCAATGTTTCACATTATGTCAAAAATTAAATGAAAAATGTAATTTAAGATCAATTTAAACTGAAGGAGACTCATTTGATATAGCCTCATAATGAAACTTGCGTGATTAAAACACTCTGCTCATCGCCTCGTGATTTAACATCACACGCGTTTCATTATAAACGCTATATCAAATACGTATAATATAAAATGATAATTTGACAAAAGTATTTATCATTTGTACCGCAGTTCATTTGAATAATATTTGTAAATTTTTCTTAAACTTGTTTCAAAATATGTAAATGTTTAAAGTTATAATTGGAAATATCCATGTTACTGTTTTAAATTGTCTAATGTATTCTACTGTACCCTTTGTAATTCCTGTGTATCTTACTTCTTTATGATGTCGGCTCTCCTTTCGAGTTCTTTGGCGTGTTTCTTGGCATTTTCAACGAGCTTCCGAAGTTGCGGAATGTCCACGTCACCGTATTTGCCTTTTTCTAATTGCGAGAATAGATTATCGAACTCCGTAGAGTCTTGCAACTTTTCGTGGTTGGTTTGTGCTTTTTTCAACAGTTCTTTAGCTTTGTTTAGGAGTTCTTGTGTCTCATTTGACGATTCCAAATTGAGTCCGCTTAGTTCATTTATTTGTTCTTTTAAACCGTCTATTCTTTCTCTAACATCTGCGGAAGTTTCGTCGTGTTGGTTTAATGTATTCTGGTTTTTAGATATGATGTTTTTCATGTCATTTAAACGTTTTTTAAAATCTTCCAAGTCCATTGAAATGTCGTTAATATTATGGCTGTAGATTGTGTCTATATTTTTTATGTTATTTAAGATATTACTACAGTGCTTTCGTTTTTCTAAAAAGTCTGGAAGGTACGTAGGAATGTTTTTTATTTCATCTAATATTTTTCGACCTTGTTTGACAGCCTTTTTAACTTCTACTTGACTAGTACCAAATTTGTGTAAATCTTGAATAGTTTTTTGCAAATCCTCGGTCAATGTGTCTATATTATTAAATAAATCATCGATTTCATCATTTATTTTTTTTATTTCTTTACTATGTTGATTGCTTCGATCAATTAAATCATGATTTTTCAATCTTTTTGCTTGATCTTCTTGATTATCTAAATGATCTAACGAATGTTGTCTTAGTCTATGTTGAAGTAATTTATAATCATCTAAATCTTTTTGTAACATAACGGTTCTATTAGACATTTCATTTAGTTTGTCATATAAACGACGGATACGATCGTATATTATATAATCAGAATAAGTTTTGTCCAAATCAGCAGACATTTGATCTAAGTCGTTCAGAAGCCATTGTGTGCAGTTGTCACAAGCTGAAGAAAAGAAATATAATACATATTAGCGATAGAGTGTTGGATTTTTCTTGATCGGAATCCCTCCAAACGTATGATTACAACATAAAAATGAAAAAACTGATATACAAAGACTAAATAGTATATATTTTGGTCTATTGAAATTGGAAAACCAAATTAAATTATCTAAATTCCTGGAACATTTCTACATAATAGGAGTCCGTATCGATGATATCACCATTTTCGGCTATTTTCCGAGTTATTTTGTTGTAGATTTTTAAAGCAAATTGATGAGGATGTATTCTTTATAAATTTTGTGTACGATGTATAAAACTGAATGTTAAGAACGAATGTATTCTGCGTACTCTCATTTTCAATGTTTTAATCTTCCGTTATGTCTAAGGTCTAAGGAAGATATTGTCTTTGGTGGTGAGTTTTCAATGAAAAGCACGTTTTAGAGTTCCTACAAAACGATTTTACTATTTTGTCTGTGTGTGTGTGTGTGACTATAATTTCGGCCGCGATATCTCCAATACTAGAATTCCAAAAATTACAATTTTTACGTATTCCTCTTCCTTACATCCATATGCAGACTTGATCAGATTTCGGTTATACTTGGACAACCTTACCCTTATTTGTAGATTTTAACAGTTTATCTTAAAAAACGCTGTTAAATATTATTTTTTGACATTTAATGTTATTATAAATATTGAGTAAATTTTGTATTTCATATTAAATGGATATAGAGTTAAAAAATTATAAAGAAATGGAAACAGCTACTATATTAAGAATATTCTAACTGACAGTTGTCAGTGTCAATGAAAAGAAATTGAATGAGAGATAAGGATGTTAAGATAGATGATGGGAAAGACACGGAAAGATACAGTAATGAATGAAAGAATAAGGGAAATAACTCGAGTGCTAGAAGAGATGATTACATTGGTTTGACCATGTCATGAGGAGAGACGAAGAATATATTGGAAGGTAGAAGAAATAGAGGAAGACCAAAGATAAGATGGAAGGACTGTATTGTGGAGGGCTTGAGAGAAAAGGAACTGAATGAGGACGACACGCAAAACAGAAATGAGTGGAAGAAGAAAATAAAAATAGCGACCTCTAAAAAAGCTAAATAAGGGGAAGATGTCAGTATCAAGTGCAATTTGCATAGTTTATTTATGAAATAATTTTCCTGGAAATATAGAATCTTCTGCAAAAAAATATGTATGGGACTTGTACATAATACACAGGATTGACGGAAGGTAAGGTGCTGGCCACATCAGATTTTTAAAAGTATCTCGGGTAATATTAACGATAGAGAAAAATCCAGGGTCAACTTTTCGAGAAAAGTTTAATAGTTGCCATAATAATTTTCGAACTTTTATTGTTTCTGAGTTACAGCCAAAAACTCGTTTTTCAACTTACAGATTATTATATTCAAATGAAGTTCTTTATTAGGGGTATAAATAAATATAAATTGTCAACTTACGTTTGCATCCACCAATTTGTAAGACATGCCTCGCTTTATCACAAACCGAGCAATCTTTGCCACTCATTCCAGGTTTACAATTACATTGCCCTGTCTTTCCATCACATTCATCACTTGCACTGCCAAATTTATTACAATTACAAGGATTACAAGATCCTCCTTCTTCTTCTGGATTTCCAAAATAACCAGACTTGCAAGAATCACATTTAGGCCCACTATATCCAGTTTTACATATACATTTGAAGCCCCCGTGATGTAACCGATGACATTTTCGAGAAAAGTTGCGATCTTTGGAAGGGCAAGGACATGGTTTGCATTTTCCGTGGAGGGGATTTCCATAGTATCCTTCGGAACAGTACTGGCAGTTTGAACCAGTAGTATTTTCCGTACAATTCTAAAACAAAATAATTAAAAAGATATGTTTAACAGATTGACTGCCATACGAAGCATGCCCCCTAACTTGGAGCTACATGACTGAGAAGGGTTTGGTTTTTCGAAAACAATCTTATGTCGTTGTTTTGTTTAACTCTTCATATGAACTGTCACGAAATTTCAGTACAATCTGTCTATCAATCTAATCGTGAAAAGTGTCTGTATCGATCTACCTAGCGTTAAATCGATAATGGATAAAAACGAAATTCGTGCGGTGATCAAGATTTTTATTTGGAAGGATAGACGGCAACGGAGATCAAGCTCAGGTTGGATTCTGGCCTTGAGAATGCTTCACCTTCGTTTCTGGGTAGGCTACCACACCGGAAATTTTGTATAAAGTCCATGATATGATTCTGGAAGATCGTCTAATGAAAGTACGTGAGATTGAGGAACCTATGAACGTATAGTTCATATTTTACGTAATGGGCCGGGCATGAGAAATATGTGTGCCAGGCGGATGCCGCATTTGCTTAGTTCGGAGCAAAAGCGCATTCGGGCACGAACTTCAACCAAAAATTTGGAGTTGTTTAAGAAAAATCCGGTCGATTTTAAAAGACGTTTCATAATTATGGATAAAACTGGGATACACCACTACAATCCAGAGACGAAAATTCAGTCGAAAGCGTGTATTAGACATGGTGAGTCGGCCCAAAGAAAGGGAAGTCAGTTCAATCGGCAGGAAAGGTGATGGCGTCAGTCTTTTGGGGCGCCAAAGGCATTCCGGCTAATTGATTATCTTGATAAAGGAAAAACTGTAACTGGACAATACTACGCCACACTTTTAGACAAGCTGAAAGCAGCAAGTTAAGAAAAATGCCCGGGAATGGCAAAGAAAATTGTTTCACCACGACAATGCGTCAGCTCATTCAAGTCGTATTGCTCCATTTTTTCTCGAAACTCAAAACGTTCCTCGCTGTAAAGAGATTTCGATCCAACGAAGAAGCCATCGAAGCAGTAAATGTTTATTTTGAGGACCTCAAAGAAAACCATTTTTATGAGGGAATCGAAAAGTTAGAAAAACGTTGACCTCGGAGACGAAAATTCAGTCGAAAGAGTGAATTGGACATAGTGGGTCGACTCCGAAGCGAAGTCAGTTCAGTCGGCAGGAAAGGTGATGGTGTCAGTCTTTTTGGACGCCAAAGGCATTCTGCTAATTGAATATCTTGATAAAGGAAAAACTGTAACTGGACAATACTACGCCACACTTTTAGACAAGCTGACAGCAGCAATTCAAGAAAAAAGCTTGGAAATGGTAAAGAAAAACAACAATGCGCCAGCTCATTCAAGTCGTATTGCTCCATCTTTTCCCGAAACTCAAAACGTTCCTCGCTTGAAAGACATTTCGAACGAAGAAGCCATCGAAGCATGCTTATTTTGAGGAGGGAATCGAAAAGTTAGAAAAACGTTGGACCAAGTGCGTTGACCTCAGAGGAGACTATGTAGAAAAATAAAATGTAGTCCGTGTTAAATATATATTCTGCAAATTTTTCAATTCACCCTCGTATTACATGATCCATATATTGAAATTGTGGACACATACCCCATTTGCCATACCCTCTACCCCTATTTTTGTGTATGGCACGTCAGATATTTTTTTTTCTAACTTACCAGACAATGTCCACTTTCCGTGTCGCATACATTCGATCTTCCATTACATTCACATGGTTTTGCCTCTCCTATAAGATTGATTATAATAGTTCCATTTACTAGATCAGGATTATACCATCTATAGAACCCTATACTAGGGTTCTGGCACGATGAAGAATTGTACTGTCTGGGACATTCACAAAGTTCTACCCCTTTAGCTAATGGAGGAGGACTTCCGGGTAGTTGTATGGCTGTATCCAGGGTTACATTGTGTAATCTGAAACATATATTAAAGTAGAAGAAAGAAGAACATATTTGAAAATTAGAAAAATTGACATTTTCAGTGAAAATATAAATAATTTTGGACAAATATTTGTATTTTCTTTTCAAAATGACAGTTATTGAAATAAATAAATCATTTCTTTCACCTACACGACCTTGTTGAAGTTTACGGCACTATTAGCCCTTATCAAAATATGTTGTACTTTTTGTAACGCCACCATTAATAAATCCCTTGAAACATATGAATGTTGTTGATTCTTCCATCTCCACAGCGACTCATGAAATCTTATTTCATGTTTGTTGTTCATATTCGGCAGTAATTGATAATGTTCTAAAATTATTTTATCATTTCCTCTAAGTTGAATGAGGGGGTATTTGTTGTACGGTAAAGTAGTTGTTCCTCCAATTGTTTCTGTGACGAAACGAAGATACCCCCCGTAAGTAAGGATTTTATCCCCTAGGAATTCTTCTGGAAGGCGCCAATAGATGGCTTGGTCTATTTGATTATCCACTTGGACTTTCATAATGTCGTCGTAGACACCTGGGATAACTAATAAATCGTTTTCTTTTGCTAAATATTTTTGGAAGGGTTGGTTGTACATTGGGGCATACTACAACAAAAAAATCCAAATTTATTTGTATTACTATGGGTATGTTTAAAGTCTCACTTGTTTTTTGAAGATGTAATCGATTTCAAATTCTCTACTAGTGTTTAATCTTACATGTCCAATAGTTAAATTTGATTCTGTGCAATGAGCAGTTCGACCAAAGCAGAAACATTGTGTGCATCCTCCAGGATTATCAAAATGCAATCCAAATGTCCCGTCTTGACATTGGTTACATTTCTTTCCGACTACATGGGCCTATAAATTAAATATTAATAATATTAAATATTTATTTTATTTGAATAAAGCTGACATAAGCGTGAAATGAATTACAAGTTACAATGAAAAAGAAAAACTAGATTGGGTTCGGTGCCTATTTCCTTTACGGCGCCCTAGACTTTAACCTTGTCAGCCTATTGGATAATAAGGCCCTGGAAAGAGCATAAATTTAAACTATGGGCAAGGGGAATGTAATCTGGTGGGGACGGACGTAGGTACTATAGTAGTACACATGGTAGTGAGGATTCGCGAACAATCTATATGAAAAGCCAATATAAAACACGAAATATATCAAAAAGTCGAAAAAGGTAAACACTTCTTCGACACACGTACTAGTGTAAAAATATACAATGCACAATTGACAGCAATAACTACGTAATTCCAAAATAATATGGGACATATTGTAGAGGGGGAAGCGACTTCACTAGCGATTGCCTTGCTCCATATTATTCCTACCTCCATGCATAAATTGAACACCCTGTTTGTATCTATGTATTTAAGAATTCAAAATATGAAAAGAGAGATATGGAAAGAAAGAGAAAACTTTTTCGGTTATTCATACTTCTTCAGAAATTTAATGAAAAATAAGAAAATTCTAATTGTTTTATACTATAGTCGTCGTCACATAAGTATGGACTGCTTCTCAACTTTTTCCCTTTTCCGCCCCCGGTATTGTCGCGTTTTCCTAAAAGCATTTTCAACATTGCCCATGAATTGGCAACAGTGTAAAAATCATACTTTTTGACGGAAACTCTAGCATACGAATAATTTTGTTCTTATGATAATGATAAAAATTATGCAAAATTAGAACTTGAAGCTAAAACAATATATAGTTATCTAACTGAAATGAATATATAGCAGTAAAACAGAAGGCACATTTATTATTGTAAAACATTTTCGTACCTTGCAAGCGCATTGTCCATCGTCATCACAAGAACACAAACCGGAAGTGTGACAATTTCCCGCTTCTGTTCCTGCTCTGTCACAGTCACACTTCCGGCATCGTGGGTAACCGTAGTAACCAAATACGCATTTGTCACAATAAGGCCCTGTAAAGCCTAACTTACATTCACATTGTCCAGTGTATAAATCGCACTGTTTCTTTTCGCTCCCATGGGGAGAACAATTACAGATCTGGAAAAAATAATAGTTTGATTTTAAATCTGAGGGTCGCCATTAATTCTTAAATTAAAACGTTTTCGAAATATTTGTAATTTTTACAAAATTGTTCATATTGTGTTTTATGAATGTTTAATAATTTCAGAATGTAGAAAAGAATCAATTTAACTAATTATTTTCAAAATAATTAAATTCTTGTTCATATTAATGTCAGCAGGGATCAGTTTGCTCGGGCGCCATTTGTGAGACTGGTCCGGTTGGTGGAAGCGTCATCATGGTTAAATTTTCTTCTCTGTCGCTGCCACCAACCGGGCCAGCGTTACAAATAGCACCCGAGCAAACCGATCCCTGCCATACTATATGCTATACCGAAAATGCTTAATACAAGTGTTTTGCTGATGGGAAACACCGTTGGCATAAATGCATTATATTTTAAAGGAGGTACTATTAATATTGATTAATAAATTATTACTTTTTGAACCAAATTTTCGTTACTTTTCGATCAAACCTAATGTTTTACGTACGCTGTTTTTATTACTAACCTTGCACCCAAGTCCAGTTTGGTAACCGAAACAATTAGGCGCACATCTCTCGCAGGATTCTCCTCGACTATTTGGAGGACAGACACAACGGCCGGTATCTGGATCGCAAATGTGGCCTGGTTTTTTACAGTATTCGCATGCTGAAAATATACGCTATGTTAATTTTCATGCATGTTTGCTAAACTGAATGAAAATTTAGTTTAACGTAATAGGCGAGATAATAGGTATTTCTTGGAAATGTAATGTTATTTTCTAAAAATATTTTAAGTATTTTTCAGTGGTTTGGAGTTTCCACATTTTATAGATAATTCAACGAAAAAATACCGGACACCGGACACCAAAACATACAGCATTTGATTCTGGTATTATATAACTAAAAATTAAAAGAAAACTCCAACATACGTTTGCACCCCTGGTTGGAGAATCCAAAATACCCTGTTAGACATTCATCACACTTTAACCCCCCTATTCCTGGTTTGCAAATACACTGCTTGGTGCGTTGATCGCACGTGGAGTCCACGCTACCCAGTTCGTCGCAGTCGCATTTGAAGCACCCTCTGCCAGAGTCCAAGCCCCAGTAGCCCCGTTCACAAGAGTCACAGTTGCGACCTATTACGTGGATTTTGCACCGACACTGTCCGGTCACGATGTCGCATGTGGGGAGCTCTGAGCCTGAAGGGTTGCACGCACACCCTGAAAAGAAAACAAAAATATTTTATCATTAATTAAACTTTTTGATTAAGATTCTGTATATTTATTTAACAATAAATATTTTGTAACGTTTTATGAAACTTTCTTATGTATATTTAACAGTAATCTCCTTTTTTTATGGAAGCGATCGCGTCGAAATAGTCTCGCCGAAACGAATCAATTAGTGTAATAACTATGTATTACACCTACAAGTACATAATATAAAATAAAATAAAAATAGAGTAATTCTTAAGATTTATACATAATAGCTTTGTAGCGGTAAATTCCACATTTAATAACAATAACTACAAAGTGATTTGCAATCGTCATCGTCAATAAACTATATAGATTTATTGTCTAGGCTACAGTTTAACAACCTATTTAATTAAAATTTAAATAAAAATTATATTCGAATTCGATCCAAGTTACTTACTTTTGAAATCAAAAACACGAAGATTTCAACCAGATAAATCTGCTGTTGCTGAACATGCTATTCAAGAATTACATGGAATTGATTTCAAAAACACGAAGATTTTAGCAAGAGAAAATAACTGGATGAGAAGATTATTAGAGAAGCCACCGAAATCAAGAAATCCTCTAATAACGTTAATTTAAATATAGGTTTTGAGCTTAATAAATTGTGGTACCTGTTATTCGTTCATAATTTTCTGTTTTATCTTTGTATGTTTTTTATGTAACCTCCTTTGTAAACTTGTTGTCTTGACTACATGTACTTTGTTATGTACCTAATGAAGACAGCATTTCGCTATCGAAACGTCGTTAAATAATAAAATTTATACAAAACTAATCCCAAATATTGTTTTTATTTCATTTTAAGTCTATATTCAAAGAATCTGAAAGAATTTTGTAGAAATTTCTGACCATTTGTGTAGGTTTTAAAATTTGTTGACGCAAAATTGTTAATTACTCAAATAGAGTAAAATATGTGTAAGTACCTACACTCTATTTCTACCCAACACTCCTCCCCCCCTATTTTTAATATATTCAATGTCCTCCCCATTTGAAAATCCTAGCTAGGCCATTGTAACCGCATATAATGTGATGAATAAAGGACATAACACTTCAAACAGTGTAAGTTCGCTTCTCCAGCTCCCAACTTTGTATCCATGGCCTCCCGCTATTCCATTTCCGAGTTTATCCGCAGCTAATGAGGCTTGCAATTGTTTCTGGACAAGCGGGTGGCTTTGACAGTTGCTACCCGGTAGATTTGCTGAAGTTCGGTCCACCGAGGTAGTAACATCGAACGCGCCGAACGAACACGTCACCTTCATCGTTACACAAACATTCCAGACACACGTGCGATTGATTTACCTCCTATAACTATTCCAAGTCAATAAGAGGCAAATAGCAATTAGTTATGAATGGGATAGAGTCGGCTTCTATGATGAAAGTTGTTAAGATTTGCTTTGGTTTTGTTATGGGAGACAGAGTAAATAAATATATCATTAGCAAAGCTTTGTATGTATGAATATAACTTGTAACAGTAAAAGTTCATTTTAAACTAATATTTGTACACAAGTTATTACTTATTATTACCTACAATGTTTAGAGTTATACTGTACATTATTCATTCTATAATGATTTGATGACATATGTACAGTAAATTTTTTAAAGATGTCCGATCAAAATCATCTACGAATTGTATGAATTCTGATATTAGCTCCGCTCATTCTGTTAAATTCAGTAATGTTACTTTATTATTATAAAAAATCAGTTGTGGCCATCACAATATCTCTCGCGTCCTTTCCATATATTGTATTTAACACTTCTTGTATACCCAAAAAATTCTAATTACACCTAATCTTTATATTTACGTATTTTCTATAATTTTAAATTCATTCTATGAGCATGTTTTCTCCATTTCTTCTAAATGCTCCAGGTTTTTCTAATTCATTAACGAGATTGGCAGTATTTCTGAAGCATTCATGTAATATACCTATAATTTTAAATATGTAATAAATAATACAATAAGAAATATTAAATATCGTTCCCAGAAAAAGCCTTCAGTATTATCTCTGAATTTTTGACTCTGACATTAGTGACATTTATCTGTCAATATTTCTCAAGTAGTTACTATGGAGATGTTTGGGCTGTGAGCAGGCTGTGAGATTTACTACAACAGATTATTTTATAGATTATATATCTGTATTTTTAAATCTATAGAAGGTATAATATATTTTTTTAAATGTGTCGTGTCGGAGAGAGAATTTTATTGTTTAATATTTGTAATAACATAAATTTTTAAAAAATAATATTTAGAAGACTTGTTAA
Organism: Harpalus rufipes; assembly: GCA_951394225.1. Taxonomy (NCBI): domain Eukaryota; kingdom Metazoa; phylum Arthropoda; class Insecta; order Coleoptera; family Carabidae; genus Harpalus; species Harpalus rufipes. The sequence continues at coordinate 52,209,874 of OX596280.1, forward strand.
AATACTACTACTTTCGGTTGTCCAATTATTGTTACCAGAATCTATTCAACTCTTTCCATTACAGTTAGATTCAGGAATTCGTAGTTACACAGGTCTTTAGTCTTATAGAATATGAGAAATCGTAACAACCTCACACACACACACAGACATCCACACATACACATGTTATTTGACTGAACTTTTCAATTAAAAAAAAATACTAAATTAATATTAATTCTAAAATCGGTAAAAAATTTATGTGTTCAATACTGCCCCAAACACAAATTTACAGCTTCGGCAGCATTTCTTGCCGACGCAGCCTCTGCTATAAATCTGCTATTTTGGTGCCTAGTTTAACACATTTTTATCGATTTGGAATATCAAATTTTAAAATTTTCAAATACATTTTAAACCATTTAGGCGGCATTGTGGGCTAATATGTTTCTCGCGTGACTTATTTGCAATATAATTTTAAGGATAACTAGTTATATGGTAGATATGATTTTTAAATGAAATAGTAATCTATAAATTTACAGAGCATGATGAATCATATAGACGTATTTTATTCTAAAATTCATTAACAACGATTTTAAAGGTAGAATAAAATTTCATCTCATCATCTCCCCTCCGCGCAGTGTTGAAAGACTCCCTGCGTAGTGAATAATTCTCCTCGATGTGTGTGGTTTGCAATTTGCCGGACTTAAATGAAAATAAACCTAAGATTGAGGATGTGTTATTTGTCCTTATTTTATACTTACTCCTTACGGAAATTATTCGTAATGAAGTAAAAGGAAATAAACATGATTACTTTGTTGTGTATGAAAATAAATATTTCAAAGCGTGTCTTTACAATTTGTACGTAGGTTTACAGATCTTCAGATATACATAAATAAATATAACACTATCATCTTGTTTCTAAATTTGCAGCTCCATTACGTAACTGGGATAATAAATACACAAGCGGAGTAAATAGTAAACATTGCGAACACTGAACTTTACGAAGAAGATGTAAATTTATTTTTTATATACAGCTTACTCCTGAGGTCATTTTGAGCCAAAAATGTCGTATGAACATAGGTCCTATTCCTTCTAGTAACCAAAATACAAGAGGTTGAAGTTCTATAAATAACACGAAATTTTCTAATTTTTGTAATCAAGGTACTTTCGGAAAACAAGAGTTATTATTGAAAACAGACTCCATGAACTAATAGATGTTCCACTTCTTGTACGACAACAGATGTGGTACCAGCATGATGGTGCTCCTCCTCACTATGGTAGACAAGTAACTGAGTGGTTAAACCAAAACTTTCCCAATAGGTGGATTGGACGTGGAGGTCCAAACTTTTGGCCTGCAAGATCTCCAGACTTAAATCCTCTTGATTTCTATCTATGGGGACACTTGAAACAATAAGTTTATAGGGTACAAATAAACACGCGTGAACAGTTACTTGAACGAATTATGAATGTATCTGCTGCCATTCGTAACGATCAAAATGTAATTTATCGTGTATACGAATCTATGATTCGCCGATGTCAAGCATGCATAATTTTTTTAAAATTTGTTATCTTATTGCATATAGTGTTAACCTATTCCATATTGTTCTGTGTTTAGAATTTATTTATTTGTCTATTTAATAATTGTGTCATCGTATGTTTTGTTGTCCAAATCGTATTCGTTAATATTAATAAATAAAATTAATTAATACAAATAAGGTATGACTTTTCAATAATAACTCTTGTTTTCCGAAAGTACCTTGATTACAAAAATTAGAAAATTTCGTGTTATTTATAGAACTTCAACCTCTTATATTTTGGTAACTAGAAGGAATATGACTTATGTTCATATGACACTTTTGGCTCAAAATGATCTTAGGAATAAGCTGTTAAAGTTTGTCACACTAGTCCTGAAACACCCTGTATATTTTAAGTTTGAAACAAAATTAGAAAATAATTGTATGTAATTTCTCGACTGTGTTGTGGATTAGGTGTTAACAATTAGTCGAAAGTTCAGTCAAACAGCATTTATTCTTACTAACCTTCTTCAGGGTCTACAATTATACAAAAAAATGTAATACATACGAAATAAAATGGACACTATCACACTTACAGTAAGATCTTACAAATTGTTACAATTCATGGACACAAAATACATTCGTACAAAACATTCAGTTAATTTATTAAACGTACAAAAAAATTAAAGAGCATACACACATCCATTTGTTTTAAAAAACGACAACCGAATAATACGGTAAATAGTCGAAAATATTCTGTGTATAATACACAGGATTGACGCTGGCCCGGTTGGTGGCGGCGCCATCATGGTCAAGTCCTTTTTATCGGCAGGGATCGCCATACGTGACGCTGTATTTTGTCTACATGAAAATTCAAGGAGCATACCACATTCATTTGTTCTAGAAAATGACAACCGAATAATACGAAAAATAGCAAGAAATATGTAAGTTCTAGTTTACAAATATATCAATAATAATTATAAATAAGAAAGTTATTTTAAGTTGTCCGTTGTTCAGTGTCACTATTTATGTACTACTGTTTGAAACAGAAATAATCCAGAAATAACTGCAAATAAAAAGTAGAAATTGAAGTCACCCCAGCGAGACTGTGCATATAAATAATTCAATTTCATTATAAACATGGCAACATTTGCTTGAAGCGTGCAACGAGGACCAACTGTGTAATAAGGGCGCTAGACAGAGATGCTCGAGTACATTAATAGTTATATGAGGCGAGTCTTTGAGCCAGAGGAAGGTATAGAACACTTGAGTTAAAAGTGCTGTAATATTGCGGTAAAAAAAGATCCAGCTGCTTGATGTAACGCTACGTGGATAGTTCCTGGAATATATTGTGTTAGTTTTACATCAAACTTCAAAGCATCAGGAACAAGTTTTCATTTTTCTTTGAACTTTTAAGGATTACACACTATTAAAGCCGTATTTTATTTCACTTATTTTTCGTAGTATACTACTATTTTTATTTTTTTCTATCACAAAAGTGAAGTGATAATTGGAAAAAAGTGTCGTCCTGTCGTCCGGTCTGTTACAAATTTAATATGCATAGTAAAAAGAATTAAAGATGTCCGATGAAGGTCATCTATATCTTGAACGAATTCACAAATTGGCATACATTTCAAAAATTCGTATTGTTTCGACTAAGTTAGGACATTCCATTTTAAAACGATGCTCGTTGTTGACAATACTTTCGCTTTATTAATTCAGATATATTATCTTGATTCATAGCCATAACGTTATTTTCTGTCAGTCTCATTGACACTGACACTGTGTCAGTATCTCATTTTTCACATATTTGGTTTTACATTTGCTAATAAACTTACCAGTTGACTTAGCTTTGAATTTTGAATGTAACCTCATAGAAACTAAGTAAACAACACTACCGAATTTGACGGAATAGGCGGAGCTAAAATTTTAATTCATATAATTCGTAGGTGTATCGTATTAGCGCAATACACTTAAGACTTAGAATTTAGGTCTGAGATACAATGTTGGGCCATAAAGTTTTCGGAATGAAGGAGTTTTGGAGGAGTGGGGTTATTTGTTGTTTTTTTTTAAATGTCATTTATAAAATGGCACATCACCCCCTAAGAAGTTCAAGGGGTAAAGTTGGTAAAACACCCTGTATATTGCTATCTTGATCTCAACTGTTATAATGTGGGAATGTTTAAAGCTCGACGCGTAATGGAGAGCTTTAATTTTTCCCGTGGCACATACGTTTTATTTTATTTTGGTTTTCAAAATTTGAGGATTTAATAATAGGTATATTTGTATATTCGTTATCGTTGTGCTGGCCTTGTGAATGTTAGTATGCTGTGGTTTCTTGTAATTTAGTGGTGTTGCTATATTTTAATTTAGTGTTAAATGACAATGACAGATATAGGTTTTTTCAAAGAAATATCGGATGAATTTGAAGCTGTACAAGGCAAGTTGATTCCATAGAAGTCAAAAAACTTAGATGAGAAAGGATACGAAAGTTTTGCGAGTCGCGGTCTTAAAAAATGTGCTGTTGACATTTACCCAGAAAACATAATTTTGATATATTTGAATAGCTGTTGCCTGGTAACTTTTTAGTCCTCGGGAAATAAAAGCCAAATTGTGCCCGCTTTTGAGGGCGAATAAACAAGTTTATGATTCCAAAATAAAATATAAAGTATGAAAACAATCTGATATGTCTAAACATTAGAATGTAGGTACGTGTTGATTGAAATGAAGGGTGTGTATTATACATAGGTACATACATACGTATTAGACTCAAGATAATGAGATAATAATAACAATTAACTTCTTTTGAAATTGTGAGTAATTGTTTTCTATATTTGTACAACACCTATTGTAAATTACAAGCAATTATTTTACCTTTATGGTAAACTGAAAGTTCTAACAGCGATAAACAATCACTTGGTGATCTTGTTTATAAATATTTGTATTGTACGTCGTAAATTCACACCGTAGAAACGTGTGTTTTGCGGATTTAGAAATCTAGGGTACAACAATAATAATATATTCAGTTTGAACGGTTTAGCGTTTGTGATACGTTAAAAAGTCTGTTGTAGTAATAAAGTCACATTTATCGTATATGTGGAAGCACTTAGCTCCATTAGAGAAGCTGGTATCGCACGCGGACAACACTAGAGTGACTCATCAATAAATAGAATGGCGCTATGCTTTCAAATGTTGTGAAATTTTTTATTAAGTCATTTGAACTTGATATGGTGATTCATGAGTTAATTCAATGATACTTAGGAGGACAATTTAATAAGACTTAACCTTCATATTTAAATAAGACTGATAGAATGATTTAATTCAGTTACATAAATGGAAATAATTTGCGAGCAGTGTTTATATTTAGAAATATGAATAGTAATATACTCATACGCAATATAATAAGTGATATGATTATCATCGATGGGAAATGTGCTGCTTCGGTTTCACGAGCAATATATTCGATTATTAATCATATCACGAGCTTATATTTAATGAGAGAAAATAATGAATTTTTGTAACACATTGTGTGTGCTGAGTGCTGCTAACCTAACTTTTGATATACATATTCATATTGTATTAAAACAACATAGTACTTACGAGTTTTATTTAATATATCGGAGTTTGAGTTATTGTTATTACTTATTTTTATACTCAAAATTAGAGAGAGATTCTGAATGTTTATTGGCAGACAAATGAATTATATTCTCGTGTGTATATGAATATTTTAAACTCGAACTTGTAGTTATATTTATTTTATTTTTTAATGCGATCACAAATATCTCTTAAAGTCTTATAGTTTTTGAGTAATCGTCCTTCCAACATCCCACATACACACACACATACATACATACATACACACACACACACACATCCACACACACACACACAGACATCATCGTAAAAATGTTAAAATCGGATTGTAGGGACCTTAAAACATGCTTATTCAATAAAATCTGGATATGCGATTTTTAGCATGAATCCAATATCTCTCTTAGCGAGAAGTAAAAATTCAAAGAACATACGCACATCCATTTGCTCTAAAAAACGACAACCGATTAATACGGAAAATAGCCGGAAATATCCTGTGTAAGGATTCTGGTGACATCATTGATACGGACTCCAATTGGTCGTCTGTACACCAATAATAATGCAGCAAATTGTAGGAATTTAAATAAAATGTAAGGAAATTAATGAAACTCAGTTTGTCCTGAAATTTGCCTTTTCCTTTTTGAACTTTTCCAATACACCAAAATATACGCTGTTAAGTCCTTGAATATCAGTTCTTGCCTTGATGTTATTGTAATCATCCCTGATATGTAACGTTTCAAGAAACATACGCATGAAGTAATTGAAATGTATTTTTTTTTATTCGAGATGTAAACCTTCAATATCTTATTAACATAAATCATTCATAACAAGTGTGTTAACCAGTGACCCGGTTAATTAAAAAAAAGTATAAATAATATCAACCTTTGTTAAACTTCATTTATGAATCGACAATATGATTTATGATTTAAGGCAAGGCAAAAATTACATTGAAAGACCTTTATTTATTATTCATCTCCATTCAATTAACCTCCAATTAGCATGGAGAACAAGTGAACACGATTATAAAATTCGCTAAAAAAGACAAAACAATCATCAATAAAATATGATCATGATCAGGCAATTGATTAATCTCCATCGGTGTCCGCGCTTACAAGCAAAGCACCTACTAATGGAGTTTCGCCCAGAATGGAAATCGAATTGGGCGGTCAGAGTAAGCCTTGGAAATAAACAAACACATGACAAACGGTGTTTGTGATCGTGGGCGGCCGCGGAGACAAAAGACGACTTGTGGAAAAACAAACGACAGCGCACCCCGGAAGGGGATCTAGTTACCCAGACAGCACCGGGCAAAAAACAAAGACAAGCGTTCGCTACGTTTGTTTTCAAAGGGTTTTTACCAAATGTGGGCTCGATTTTTTTTTGTATATTTGAAAATTATTGTTCTTAGAGGATGTAATTTACATGGAAGGTTATCAGAAATCTCACCTTTTTAAATATTTTTGAGTAATGTGCTACAAGATTTTTTAAACAAAATGTGATATTTTATGAGTTTAGAATTTCATATATGTTATGACGAAACGTGATATTTGTAAAAATACGTTTCCAATAAGAAACAGGGAACGATATTTTTTTGTTGTATTACACTACAACACAATACCTCCAGCTATTTAATTTTTCTTAATTTAAATACATATACTTATGGGGTCTCGTTGCCGCGTGCTTGATGTCTAGTCGCGAATCTGGGGAACCGGATTCAATATCCTACCAACACCAAATATTTAGAATTTTAAATGGCACAAAATTAACCCCTGTGGTGTACTCTCCAGGCCAGAAATGAGTACTCGTGAAGCGACGTTTGGTAAACTTGGTATATATTCGTGTATTTACTAATACTGGAAACTATGTATATTAAGTTCCTTGCCATATAACTATTGTTCTATTTACAATTTTCTTTTTAAAACGTTACTATTATTAATTTCAAATGATTAGTTTTTGACAGTGACATTTATTTGTCAGTTATATACATTTGAAATATGAACTGTGTATCTAAGGAATTGTGTTTATCTTTAAAACATAGACTCCGGGATGTATAAAATTGATTATTTTATTAATTTATCTATAAAATATGTAGAATTAATTATTAATCCATGCCTGTAGAAAATTCAATAATATTTAATTTTTATAATAACATAATAACGACAAAATGACATTTAAAGGTATTTTTGGAAGAAAAACTATTTTTATTTATACCAAAATCGAATGGCTAATACAAGGTTTAAAAATTCTGCGATTGATAGTATTTGAGCTAGAGTGACCAGAAGATTCACCCTCACACACATACATACACACACACACACACATACACACGTACACACCTACAGACAGATTGTGAAAATGTTAAAATCAAATTCTATGGAACGTAGTCATTTATCAAAATCTCGATATGCAATTTTTAGCATGATCCCTATACCTTCCTTACCAAAGGTAGCGGGAGGTAAAAAAGAACCGGCCGACCAAGATGGAAAGACTAATAATTCTGTGCGCTAAGATACGGAACATGCTAAATAGGCTAAACCGTAGAGATTATGATGATGATGATATACGTATAGTGTTACTACTTTGACAAAAAAATATCAATACCTACACTGAAAATCAAAATAATAGGTACATGGAAAAACTTAATAGGTACATTAATTTGTTAATATTGTTATATGTATTTAATTGGAGGTAATGTGCTTGGGAACATCAATTTTTTTTCTTCAACTTTATATAAAAACCCCATCCTTCTTTTGGTTACTATGCCACCCGATCTCCTAATAGTAACACTACATCCAACCATTCATCGATCATTTAACAATGAAACTGTAGCCAATGGCCGTAAATCTAAGATCATATATCTTGTGTGTCCTCGGCCTACTCGAAACCACCGCACTCTGTATAACACCTGACGACAATTGGCGATCGGTGTGGATTGGAGACAAGAGACAAGGCCATTGACACCTTGGTATCGGGATAGAGATGTCAACAAGGCGCCCACGCAAACACGAATATAGCTGCTACTTGTTTCTTGAGGAATAAATCTTTCTGAAATGATTTGCTAATTGGTGTTAAGATCGTAGTAAAGATAGTGGGATGATAATGGTTCTTTCAGTACCGTTATAATGCCACTTTTAGTTTCATAAAGACCGGAGTGAAGTTTTACTAGAACTGTAAATTTTATTGCTGAATTTTTGAGGAGTGTTAAAGTAGATACTTTAAAATATGAAGTATAATTTCGCCATATACAATGAATAGCAATAAAAATGCCGTTATATACGAGAGGTATGGATTTCATTAAACGAAATATGTCTTTGTGTGGTCAAAAAATTCGGTGGTGAGTTTTCAATGCAACAAGCACGTTTTAGGGTCCCTACAATACGATTTTACTATTTTTACGATGATGTCTGTATGTGTGTGTGTGACGAAAGTTTCGGATCGCATAACTTCAATACCACAATTCCAAAAATTATATTTTTTTCATATTCCTCAAGGTTACATCCAGAAAAAGAGGTGATTAGATTTTATTTGAAGATTTTGACAGTTTTTCTTGAAAAAACGCAGTTAAATATCATTTATTGACATATAACGTTATTATAACTTAAAGAATACATTATTCTTTATACAATTTGATAGCATTTTATATTTCATATTTAACAGATATAGAATTAAAGAATTATAAACATATTCAATTTCATAAAACAGCCAGATATGCTAACCATGGAAACTGTTAATATATTCAGATAATTAAAATTGGCAGATGTTAGTATCAATGAAAAGTAAATGAATGTTGTAGAGATGAGGATGTTGAGATACATATTGGGAAAGACACGGAAAGATACGGTAAGGAATGAAGGAATAAGGGAAATAACTCTAATGTTAGAAGTTTCTAAAAAGATAAAAGCGAGACGATTATATTGGTTTGAACATGTCATGAGGACAGATGAAGAATATATTAAAAGAAGAATGAATAGAAGGTTGAAGAAACAGAGGAAGACCAAAGGATAAGATGACCCGGTACCCACCACAAAGTTACGTGGTTATCTTTGACCAGTTGTTATAGGGTGTTCATGCAATTCCAGACTAGCTTTGACTCACAAGTGAAGGCACTTAGTGCCTTAAAAGCAGCCTAGTTGTCTGACAATATATTGATTGTTGCTCCTTTGAGACCTTTGTTTAGGTTTATTTGAGCACAGAGATTTATTGCGTAGATCTCTGCTTGAAATATGATGGGACTGGTGCCTGTGAATGAGTTAATAAAAAATATATAATGCCATTTAAAAAAATATAACATCTATGCCTCAGAAAATATCTTAATCACTTTTTTGTGTAACTTTTCAGAGAACCATCAGGGTACCTGTCATAGTTAAGGTCCTTTTTGCTGAGAGCTAATAGCTCCTGGAAATTTGTCGGAGCAAAATAAATCTTTACCAAAAAAATTGCTACAAGTGTAAGGTATTAATTAAACTAAGTGTGCATATTTCTTTAATGGACAATTAGTCTTAAACATTTTTACTTAAATTTTATGACCGTAAAAATATTTGAAACTTGCTGGGTGGGTAGAACATCTCGGGCGGCTATGTAGAGAAAAGGCCAACGGCTAAATTCATACAATTTTATTCACGTTCTTAGAATTTCTTCCCATTGCAATAAATACTTCAGACCCGAGCAATTTATTGTCGTGTCAAGTGATATCAGTTGGTGATATTTGCAAACATGTCTGTAGTATGTCTGCTTATATAATCTTTTGCATAACTGGATAAACGCTTGTTAAATTGACGGAAAAGAGATTGTTTATAGCATATTTAAAATTAATGTACTTTATTGGCATTTAACGTTTTCGTCATGGGTATAAATAAAACTTTCCTTCTACGCAAATCTTACAAGAGATCAACTCATTTTATTAATTTTCAGATATTATCGTATCGTGACTAGCCAACATTTTACTCACCTAGAAAATTTCTATGCACGTTTTATTCGTACTTACATACTTGCGGAATACATAGTATAGATTCATACTAAACTGCACACACAGGATGGTGGTGTGGTTTCTAACTAATTATAAATAATTTTAATGTAGTATCAAATGAAAATGGCATTTATCGGTAACTCCAAAGTCGGATGAATTTGAAGCTGCACTAGGCAAGTTCCACAGAAGTCTAAGGACGCTCAATTGAAACGAATCTGCTGGAATATACAGATTACGTTTTAAAATCTTTGGAAAATCAAGTTGAGATGGAATCTATTTACACCGATTTCAGCAAAGCGTTTGAGAAAATTCCTCATAATTCATTAATAACTAGGCTAGCTGAGGTGGGTGTCAGTGGAAACTTGCTTAAATGGTTCAGTTCTTATTTGAGTGGTCGAACACAGCGAATTGTATTGAATGGTTTTACTTTTGATGTCACTGTTACGTCGGGGGTGCCGCACGGTTCCCATTTAGGCCCTCTTATCTTCAATATATTCATTGGCAACATTGCAACGTGTTTCAAATTTACAAAATTTCTCCTTTACGCGGATGACTTAAAAATATACCACACTACAGAATCGTTTCACGATTGTCTTAAATTTCAAGAAGATATAAATAATTTGGACCTGACAGTTAACACTGATAAATGCTATTATATAAAACAAGAAATAGGAACACCTACAACTTTCAATATAAGGTAGAAGAAAATGTAATCAACCAAATCATGTAAAGGATTTAGGTGTGATACTAGATGACAAGTTAATTTTTGACATTCACATCGACAATATTGTTAAAAAGACAAAATGTTAGGCTTTCTAATACGAGCAAGCTCTAATTTTAGACATCCATCCACTATTTTAACATTGTATAACTCTCTTGTTAGAAGTCAATTGGAGTTTGCTTCTGTATGTTGGAACTCAGGGTATAATATTTATATAAATCGTATTGAAGCGATTCAACGATTTTTTTTTTTAATTTCTCAATCGTAAGTTTCCAACATGCAGGCCAAAATTGTTGTCATTAAAAAATAGAAGAAAGTTAAGCGACCTCGCGTTCTTACATAAACTTTTTAACAACGTTGTTGATTCACCAGAATTATTATCATCATTTCATCTCAGAGTACCCAATTATGGTACTAAAACAAGAAATTTATTCAGTCATTCTTTCTGCCGTACTGATTCTATCCTAAATTCTCCCATCATAATAATATCTCACTTGTACAAATTCAATATGCCAGATTTATTTTCCAATTGTAACGCTTGAGCTTCTCTTAGAAATAAATAAATATTTGTACCGTGCGGGCGTTTACCAGGCGTCACTTCACGGGCACTCATTGCTGCGTTCGGAATTCACCACAGGGGTTAATTCTGTGCCATTTAAAATTCGAAATATTTGGCGTCGATCGGGATTAAACCCGGTTTCCTAAATTCGTGACCAGACACTCAGGCACTCGGCCACGTAACTATTCTTCTTGGGAATACATAATTCTTCATTTATAAAAATATTAACTCGAACACAGCAATCATCTTGAAGATTTGATTCAACCAAACAAACACTTATAATTTCAGTGATTTTATATTCAATTATTTTCTATCATGGATAGGTTGATAAATTAGTAAGATATTTTCTGTTATAGAAAATAAGTATAGACGCCCGGTTTAAATCAAGATTATGTAGTTTTTACGGTTATCTCAGTAAAGGATATATTTTTTCGTTTGGCAGCAAATATACTTTTAACATGATTATTTTAATGAGAGCGATGGTCGAATGGATAAAGATGACAGGTTGTGGAACCAAGTTTGATCCCTGTCTAGATCATATGTGGATTTCCCGTTAACTTCTTTAAAAACTTCTCTACCAACATACGCTTCAAAGAACTATCATTGCACAAATCAACTTACCTGCCACAAAGAAAATATACAACATCATATAAGTTTAGAAAAAGACAGGTAGGAATCGGACAACCATCAAGACATTATCAGAAGACTTCGTACAGGTACATATTATCAAAGAAGTATTTATTTATATCATTTTATATCCTTATTACAATAATTTACACTATCGTCCAAAAATATGGATATGTACACCTGATATTATTCAATGAACACTTAATTTTAAATAGGTTAAATATGATACAACCTTTTTAATTTTAGTTCTGTTTATTTTTATAAAAACCGACGTTTCGGCAGCATGAACTACTGCCTTCTTCAGGGAATGAACAACAAATCAACAAATAAATAAATAATAACAAAAACATTACCAACAGGTAACCATGGTGACAAATTACTTCAATATAGGAAGCCATGCCCGACTAAAATCTAAACCGTCGCAATGACTGAGATTAATTAATCTGTTGTTTAAGTGTGTTGGTCTCGTTCGTATTTTTGTTTCTTCGAATTTTATACGGTGGAATTCTTCTGTAACTGAAGATTTTTCTGGCTGGTTCAATCTTATTGAAATACCAGTCTTGAAAATAATTTTTCAGAAGATATTGTGAAACTTTTTCGACATTGTTTAACGTCAAACTTCTTCATTTTTAACAACGAATTCTACCAACAAGTTGATGGTGTTGCAATGGGCAATCCTCTGTCTCCTTCCATAGCTATATGGAGACGATGAAATCGTCGTTATGGTTACGTTATGCTGGTATACATACGGCGAAGCCGAAAGTAATAGTACTATTTTTATTGCCCATATTATTTATTGTAAATTTACTTATTTGAAGATAATCGCAATTTACCTCTTAATAACGTTTATATTTGCTGGTCATTCTCGCATGATCAGCCTTGCAATTGTGTTAAGTAAAAACTGCAAATTAACTCCAAAATGAAGTCATCCCTTCGATTCAATTTTGAAAACCACAATTACCCGTTTAAAGTCTCCCACAAACCAAACATGCTTACCGCAAGCTCTAAGAGTTAAATAAAATAAATCCCAGGCTTATTGGTGCAATGGCGTGGCAGAGGGAAACAAGAGGTTGAAAACGTGAACAAATATTTGAACAAAACGTATAAACTCGCTGTACTACTTCAGGTTGAGTGCTTCAGATGAAAGATGGGACGAGAACAGTGCCGAAATTATTTCTTTAAATTCGTAATTTTACGTAGATTCCAAATATATAAAAATATATAGGCTACCCCATTTGAAATATGAAAATTAATGTCACTTTCAGTTAAACTGGAAGCGCTACCATCATACCAAATACTACTAATTTGATGTCTGTATGTATGTGTGTGTGTGTGTGTGTGTGTGTGTATGAGAGAGAGAGAGAGTTTGTGTGTATGTGACGATTGTTTTAGATTGCATACAAATTGGTCCACCGGAAGTACCCTCAATTGCAACTTTTAACAATTTTTCTTGAAAAAACGCAGTTAAGTAACATTTATTGATATTTAATGATTATAATTTTTAAAGAATATATTATTCTCTATACGATTTGATTACTAACCATTGAAACTGCTAATACGAGGTGTGTTCAAAAACTATCGCGAATTTTGAATTTTCGCGGGTTACGTATATTCGAATTTCGATCTTTTTGTGGCTTTATGTTGGTACTCATGTCTCTCACTTATGTCGACAAGCTCGGCCATTTTGAATGTACACTACTCGTAGAAATGAAATAACTTCTTTGATAAAAACATTTTATGACAATGACAAATTTTAAATGAATTATTTTTTTTCTACGTTCCGTCGCCTTTAGATAAGAAAGATATTGTCTTGGTCAAAAAATTCATAGTCAGTTTTTAACGAATAAGCACAATAGGTAAAAATCGAAGACGATCCAAAACACGTGCAAGCAAAGCAGCTGTCAACAAGTAAGTGAACATTCAAAATGGCCGAGCTTGTCGACATAAGTGAGAGACATGAGTACCAACATAAAGCCACAAAAAGATCGAAATTCGAATATACGTAACCCGCGAAAATTCAAAATTCGCGATAGTTTTTGAACACACCTCGTATATTTAGATAGTTCAAATTGACAGATGTCAGTATCAATGAAAAGAAAATGAATGTGACAGAGATTAGAATATTGAGATAAATGTTGGGGAAGACACGGAAAGATAGGGTAATGGAAATGGCTCGCGTAATAAAGTTTCTAGAAAGATACAAGAGAGACGATTACATTGGTTTGAACATGTCATGAGGAGAGATGAAGAATATATTCCAAGAAGAATGAAGGACATTGTAATAGAGGAAGACTAAAGATAAGATGGAAGGACTGTATTGTGGAAGACTTGAGAGAATGAAGGAGCTGAATGAAGACGACACGCAAAACAGAAATGAGTGGAAGAACAAAATAAAAAACAGCGACCCCTAACAAATGAGAAAATGTGTAGATGTCAGTATCAAGTGCAATTTGCATAGTTTGTTTATGAAATAATTTTACTGGAAATTCATTTGCAACTTTTAACAATAATAATATTTATTGATAATTAATGTTAATATATTTTAAAGAATATATTATTCTCTGTACGATTTGATTGCATTTTATACTTCATAGTCAATAGATATAGAGTTAAAGAACTATAATGATATTTCATAAATCAGCCAGCTATGCTAACCATGGAAACTGCTAATATATTCAGATAATTCAAATTGATAGATGTATCAAGGAAAAGAAAATACTCTTTCCTTAAGCACAAAGTTTGAAACATTATGTGACACATGTTGTATGAACACCATACAGCCATAAATTTATATAATTAAATGAAAACCATAAATGTCGAAAATTGTTTGGATATTAAAATATTATAACATTAAGCCATAAATTACAAGATTTTCATCACTCCTATATCATCGCGTTAACAATGTTATTGGGGTCAACTGAACTAACCTAAGCCCGATAAAATGTCCTCCCGCACATATAATTTGATCATTCTCTCATGCATAATCAACTGGCGGGCCATTCACAAATTACAGCCCGCTGAAATGAAAACTTAATTTACAGCCTAAACAGTCGTTCAGCGCTGAAACCAACGCGACCATTTGCAATTTGCTTCACTTGCAGTCTGATCGGAGTAGTTCTCCACATTAAAGAGGCTCGGCCACTTCGTTTTAGTGTAATAGCCCCAGTAATGCTAGAGTTTTATCTCAAATTTTGGAATAATCACTGGTTTCGCCATGTAAAGTACGCGATAAGTGGATGAGTGGTTTTAACAACTTTTATGAGAATGTGCAGAGTGGTTTTGTAATAATGTTGTTAAGAGGGAAATGGAAGTGTGTATTGCAATCATTGTAAATGTATTTACAACATAAAAACAATTTTACTCTGTACTTACAATAACATTAAATAAGAAATAAGTAAAAATACAGTTGAACGCTGAATTCTCACAACTTTATGGGTGTTAATTTAGAACTCGAAACATATCTCTACATTTATTTCTTGTTTATAAGGATGACACGGATATAGAGATAAATACTTGAGTAGATGTTTATTTTATCAGAAAGTACATTAAATATTTTCAGATAAAGCCTATTTTACGAGTCTTCTTCAGGGCTAGAATGGTTGAGTTGAAATAATTACGGCAAATACATTAAATGTCTTTTTTTTTATTAAATACAGAAGGCTTTTGTAATACCATTTTTGAATTAGACTTATCGGATATTATTAAATAAAAATCTGTTGTGGCCAGCACAATACCTCTCGCCATTTTCATTTTATCTTGCATAGGGCGCGAGCAGTTATTTGACTTTGTTGGCCTTAGCAAGCAGATATGGGGGCCCGTGCCAGAATGAGAGCTGGTAATATACATAGGTGTCAAGTATCATAACTTTTCATTCGAAACATTATGATTTTCCAAATCCATGTGGATTATTTTCCTCGACAAATATATTCCATACTAATGGATGACAAATAAACAGAATATTATGAAATTTTGAATGAAAAATTATGACATATGACAATTTTGACATCTATGTAAATAACTACTAGCCGTCATTCTGACACGGATCCTCATATCTGCTTGCCAAGGCCAACAAAGTCACATGGCTGCTCGCGCCCTATAAGTAACGAATTTAACATTTCTTGTACACACAAATAATTGAAATTGTTTCTCTTCTTTCGTTCAATGAGAAATTTTATCCTACTATTCTAATATGTTTAAATTCATTGACGGTATTAGCGGTATTTCTTAAAGATATATGTAATATTGACATACCTGCAATTTAAATAAATATTTAATTAATAATACAATAATATATATTAAATGTACTCATACCTCCCAGAACTGACACTGACATTTTGCATTTATTTGTCAATTACAAAAAATTTAATATCGCAACTGTTTTTCTGGCAACGAGATTTATTACAACAGATTATTCTATATTATTATATATCTCCAAACCTATACGAGATATAATAAAAAAATTAAATTTGTCAAATTGAGAATTTAATTATCTTTGTATTATCTATTTGTAGTAACAAATTTTCAAAAAACAATATTTAGAAATTTTATTTTTAGAAACTACCACTTCCGGTTGTCCAATTGTTACCAGAACCTATTCAACTTTTCCCATTACTGTTAGATTGAGGAATCCGTAGTCAAACAGGTCTTTAGTCTTATAGAATTTGAGAAATCGTGTCTCCAACAACCTCACACACACACACACACACACATCCACACACACACACACACACACACACACACACAAACATCATTGTAAAAATGTTAAAATCGGATTCTATGGACCTTAAATCGTGCTTATTCAATAAAATCTGGATATGCGATTTTTAGCATGAATCCAATACCTCTCTTAGCGAGAGGTAAAAAGTATAATAATAAAATATCGGATTGAAATAGATGAAATATATAATTAATTAATTTTATTTAAATTTGAAACGTGTAATGTAAAAATACTGACAATGTAAAACCTACTAAATTTAATAAAAAAAAATGTAATATTTTAATCATTTCCCACTGTATTTTTTAATAATATAGCATATGAATATTTTTATACTGTTGAATACTAAATTGCACGTACTTTTCAACTTTAAATTAATATATAGGGTATTTCATTTGAAAATATAATGTTACGTACTATTGCGTAAAAATGGAACACCTATACTGCAGATTTATATACATTTAAAAAAATCTAATCATGTTTACATATGGATTTAAACTCAAGGAATATGAAAAATGATCTTCACATACACACACACACATACACAGATACAAAATAATTTTTTCATCTTGGTCTTTTCAAAATTCTTACTTCCTGTTTCTCTCTCTCTCACACACACACATATACGTTTGTCTTCAGTATGTTGGAGGGGTAAAAATCCCAACCGAGCAATTCGGATTACTGGAATGTTCGGATTAAAGAAATTTGCATTAGCGAGCGTTACTGTATTAAAGTCGCTGTCAAATAGGTATATCCCTTCCCCTGCGGTTTTGCTGCTTCTTGATAACTTAGCATTTTTAACATTTCTACTAAATTGGCAACAATCCAGTTCATACTTATTTAACGGCAACTGTAGTTTCCTTAAGTTAAGTAGCTTGTTTTTTTCGTCTAATTTGTTATCAGGTAATGAACTGTTAACCTCATTTAACTGAGATTTCACTAAAAAATCTATTAAAACGCATATGTAAATCCTTGCAAATAATAATTCTACTTGACGCAACCGCAACATTCAGTCAACATGATTTATGCAGTGATTGTTAGCAGATATGTACATAGAAATGACTTTCAGTTTGTAATAACCACTCAAGTAAACAATTTATCATAATTATTCTTCAGTGAGCGCTACACTGGCTAACTTTATGTTAAAATGAAACTATTAAGTACGATCTGAATTACAATGCTTGATTTGAATATCCTTGATTCGATATACATTCAGTGAATTGAAATGCAAAATCTAATCTTGCAAAATAATATTGTTCAGAGGTTTTATAGATGGTGAAGTTTTATAGTTGTTGTGACGTTAAATGTATAAAATTTGACAAATGATTTTATTTTGAGAATATTCGACAAACTACAATGCATATGTCCAATAAGATGTGAGATAAAAGGAAAATTTCTAAACAATAAATGCCATAAATTAGAATCCTTTTGAAAACAGGAAAACAAAAATTTGTTTTTGAAAGTAATGTTTACTTCTAAAAATTGTTGTAAAATACCAACATTGTATGCCGTATTTTTAACCGAAGAAGCGTAAATATAAAAAATTAGATTAGTATTAAAAAAACTTTTTTAATTTTAATTCTGTTTATTGTTATAAAAGCCGACGTTTTGGCAGCATGAACTGCTGTCTTCTTCAGTGAATAAACAACAAATATTTGAATAAATAATAACAAAAACATTAGCAACATGTAACCATGGTGACAAATTATAACTTATTTAATATAAGAAGCCATGTCCGACTAAGATCTAAACCGCCACAATGATTGAGTTTATTATTCTTGAGTTTGTAAATCTCAATGGCTTCTCTAATTAACCTGTTGTTTAGGTGTGTTGGTCTCGCTAGTATTTTTGTTTGTTCAAATTTTATACGGTGGAATTCTTCCAGGGCATGCTCTGCAACTGAAGATTTTTCTGATCGAACAATGGTGTTCATTCAATCTTGTTGAAATAGTTCTAACAGTCTGGCCAATGTAAACTTTCCCGCAGACAAATGATCTGGTAAATCCGTAATGACTGAAGAGGAATGACGTCTTTCACTTGTTTAAAACAACCAATTATTTTTAAAAAATCTTGCTCTCCTTAACATTTAATTGTACTTGTGACAAAATCTTATTCAAATCTTCTTCTGTCTGGTTGAGATTAAATTTTGGAGACAGTCTGGGATTAAGTCTGTATATGGGCTGATTATCTTTGATTGCGATATTGAATTGGTGGTCGGTGAATTCCTGACCTTCGCTATCGTGAACGTTAATCGCTTCTGCCCACACAGAACAAACGATTTGCATTAAAAATTTGCAACGGCGCCTGACCCAACCCTGTATCACCACAGCGAATCAGAAAGCTTTAGCCACAGGGAAGAACTAACTTATATTGTTGCACCTCCACAAAATGAAGGTGTTCTTTAAACTTGTATATTATTATAAATCGAGTACATTCAAATATCGAGTTCGAAGCAGAATGAAGACAGTTATTATTTAGATTTATTTAATTGTAGAAAATCTGATGTGGCTAGCATATTACCTTCCGTCAATCCTGTGTATTATGTACAAATTACATACATAAATTTTCTTGCAATAGATCTTATATTTCCAGTAAAATTATTTCATAAACAAATTATGCAAATTGCACTTGACACTGACATCTTCTTCTTTAGCTTATCCCATTCGTTAGGGGTCGATATTTTTTATTTTCTTCTTCCACTTATTTCTGTTTTGCGTGTCGTCCTCATTCATTTCCTTTTCTCTCAAGTTTTCCGCAATACAGTCCTTCCATCTTTGGTCTGTTTCTTATACCTTAGCTATTCATTCTTCTTCCAATATATTCTTCATCTTTCTTCATGACATGTTTCAACCAATGTAATCGTCTCTCTTGTATTTATCACTCGAGCCATTTCCTTTACATTTCATTCCGTATCGTCTCCAACATCTATCCCAATATCCTAGTCTCTGCTACATTCATTTTCTTTTCATTGATACTGACATCTGTCAATTTAAATTATTTGAATATATTAGCAGTTTCCATGTTTAGCATAGCATAGTTGGCTGATTTATGAAATTTAATATCGTTGAATATGAAATATAAAATGCAATCAAATCGTATAAAGAATAATATACTCTTTAAGTAATAATTACGTTAAATGTCATTTTTTTTAAGAAAACTGTTAACAATTGCAAATGAGAGTACTTCCGGTGGACCAATTATAACCAAAATCTAATCATGTCTGCATATGCATCTAAGCTTGAGGAATACGAAAAAATTATAAGTTTTGGAATCGTAGTATTGGAGTTATGCGATCCGAAACGATCGCCATATATACACACACACACACACACACACACATACAGATATCATACTAAATTCGTATTGTATCGTTGCATCCCCACAATACAAAGCTTCTTATAAAGAAGCAATAGTTTGAAAATAACAATATTCATTGTAATCCAAGAAAATACTGTTAGTACCAATATATATATATATATATATATATATATATATATATATATATATATATATATATATATATATATCATCACGGCATATTACCCATTGCTGGGTGTGCCAATCTGCTTTGTACACAGATATCGGTAATGATGAAATATTTGTACCGCGCGGGTGCTTACCAGGCGTCACCTCACGGGTACTCAATGCTGGCGTGGAGAGTGCACAGGTGTCAATTTAGTGCCATTAAAAAGCGAAGTAATTTTTGGCGTCGGTCGGGATCGAATCCGGGTCCCCAGATTCGCGACCAGACACTCAGGCACACGGCCACGAGACCCCATAAAAATTATAATACCACTGTACTACTATGACTTGTTTTACTATAGCTCTTTAGCATGTTTATGTGGGATGTTTTTTGATAATTTTATATTTCTCAATTTATTCTTAGTTCGCGGAACCCTTATAGGGCTTCTATGGAACACATTTTGGGAACTGCAGGTGTGAGGAATGGGAGAAGTCATATCATATGAAATGTAATAAAATAAATGTATTTGGATATGAATTTGAAACGAAGGGTTATTGCGACATAACGTTAATATAATCATATGTTTATATGGGTGTCTGTCGTAGGTATATGGTATCATGAAATATAAATTCTACAGTATTTATATCGCGATATAAATATTATAATATTCAACCAGTTTGAACTTAAATTGTTAATATGTTTGTAGTAAAAACATTGAACACTATATCTGAACCCAGCTACTATTAAAATAAGAATGTTATTGCTAAGTACCTTAATTCTAGTTTCATGCAAAGAAAAAATCGTGTGTATATGTGTCTGCCTTGTCCATTTTTAAAATCTAGTTCATATCTCTGCGGCTTTATGAATGTGAATAGTCGGTTTTCATTTGATCATTAATTTGCATATTGCATTTGCATTAGTAACATTTCTGCGAAATTATGAGTAAAAATGAAACATATTTACAAACATTACGTAACCAATGTATGTCATATATTCCTTATCTTATATCCTTTTACGATGGCCTCAAAATGACATTAACCTATTTCATTTACATCACTGACAATAAAAATATCACCATCCGTATATTTTGTGGGTTTCCGTTTTTGATAAGAGAATATGAAATAAACATACATTTAAACATTTTGCGATGTATGTACAGTTCTACATTAAAAGAAAATTTTATATGATTATTGAACTGTGAAACGAATATCTAGTCAGCGGGAAATTATAAATTTCAAAACTAGAGTCAGGAGAAACTGGTCCAAGGTACCAAATATAGGAATCCACCCTATTTCAAACACAGATCTACGCAATAAATTTCTGTGCTCAAATAAACCTAAACAAAGGTCTCAAAGGAGCAACAATCAACATATTCTCAGACAGCCAGGTTGCTTTAAAGGCACTAAGTGCCTTCACTTGTGACTCAAAGCTAGTCTGGAATTGCATTAACACCTTACAACAACTGGCCAAAGATAACCACGTCACTTTGTGGCGGGTACTGGAGCATGACGGATTTCTAGGCAATGAAAAAGCAGATGAGCTCGCTAAAAAGGGAGCTAAACTACCGTTTTACGGACCTGAACCTTCTTGTGGACTCTTGAAATGCCATATAAAGAAGGAAATCAAAATCTGGAAGGAAGCAGCCATAGCTTCATATTGGAGAGACATCCCGGGCCTTAGTCAGTCGAAGAAATTCATTTCAGCTTCGTTGACAAACGCCAAACAGCGATTAGCTTTCAGCAAGAAGGACCTTAGAACTATGGCAGGTATATTTACTGGTCATCGTCTTCTGAAATACCATCCATGTAAGATTGGATTGGAACTACTTCCAGAAAACTAAGATAGGGCTTTGTTATAACAGATCTTACAGGTCGCAGTGACAAAAGCGGTTAGCGCTTAAAGCCGTTAACTTAATGAATGAATGTCAAAACTGCCATTTTGTTAGTTATCAAAATTGTAAGTATAAATAGTTGTTTAGCAATAATAAACGAATTGAATAAATACGATATAAATATAATGTACCTCTTTTCATTGTCAAAAAGCAATATGTTCAAGTTAACCAACAATCCCACTTAATGTACTTGTAAAAATGTTGTTTGTAATTATATATAATTGTCAGCAGTGGTAAGCACTATTAATCATCTGTCAAAGTAAGAAATAAAACAATTTTTTTAAAGATTTAATAAGTACATGTAGGTTGCCGTGCCTTTTGTTTTGCAAACAGTTTATTTAAATGTAACACGTTATCATTACAATATGTAACAAGCGTTCCAGATTTGTTTTGAACTCGACACTTTGAACTAACCGCCTTGTGACTTGCATTTAAATTTACAGTTACGAATTTCAAATTAATTCCAAACGTTAAACGATGCTTACTGCCTTGGAATCAAAATTGTTTCCGCTTAGGAGCTCCGCAAAATGAATTAAAAGATAAAACAAAAAAAGAGATAAGTAACTGTTGAAATCAAATCAATAAAATTATATTGAATGTAATAACTGTCAACATATATCATCTTTAATCTTGCAAGATTAAGGTTAATATTGTAATTTTTATATGAAGACAATAATTTATAAATAATACGTAGCCGAAAGGACTAATGCTGAAAGTTGCTTACGGTATCATTGATTGGAACATATTTTGTCCGTGTGAGGTCTGATTGGAAAAAAAATCTGTTGTTGTTGTTTTGCATATCCGAATATATATTTTATGCCCCTTGGCACTAAAAGTATGATTTTATTGTTTAGATAACAAATTTTCCTATTTAAAATATTGAATAAAAAATAATATTAATTTTAAATAATTGACGAAAAAAAAATAATGCTTTGGCCAATACGGCAAAAAAGATTTACTGTCTAGGATAAATTAAAAAAAATGGCATCGCCTTGTCAACGAAACGCCGACCCGGCAATAAATATGCTACTTTTTTTAGTAATTATGTACATAGATGTCGAATGTCAGAATTTTTCATTAAAAATATCAAGATTTTTTAAATTCACGTAGTTAATTTGTTACCAGGAGTATGGAATTTACTTGTCGAGGAAAATAAACCACATCACATGGAATTGGAAAATCATTAAATTTAAAATAAAAAATTATATTTGATATCTATGTACTCAATCACTAGCTATCATTCTGACACGGGCCCCCATATCTACAAAGTCACATGACTACTCGCGCCCTATTATATTTAACAATTCTTGTATACCTACACTCTACACCAAAAATTCTACGTATAGCTATGCTTTATATTTAGATTTTTTAATTTAAATTCATTCTTTGAAGAAATTTTGTCCTACTCTTAATTTTTCGAAATGCTTCCAATTCATTGTCGGGATTGACAGTATTTTTGAAGGGTATATGTAATATACCTATAATTTTAAATATTTAACTATCAATACAACAAGAAATAATATAATTTATGTACTTCCCAGAAATAATCTTCAGTAATGTCTCTGGATTTTTGACACTGACATGTGTCATTAACAAACATTTTAATTTTGAATTGGTTTCCATGACATTATTTGGGCTGTGAGATTTATCTCTAAATCTGCAGAA
Organism: Harpalus rufipes; assembly: GCA_951394225.1. Taxonomy (NCBI): domain Eukaryota; kingdom Metazoa; phylum Arthropoda; class Insecta; order Coleoptera; family Carabidae; genus Harpalus; species Harpalus rufipes. The sequence continues at coordinate 52,233,561 of OX596280.1, forward strand.
GATATAATAAAATATTTATATGTATCAGATGGAGAATTTACTCTTCTTCTCTTGGTCGTGTGCCTAAGTGTCTGGTCGCGAATCTGGGGACCCGGGTTCGATCCCGACCAACGTCAAAAATTACATCGAATTTGGCACAAAATTGACCCCTGTGGTGCACTCTCCATGCCAGCTATGGGTGCCCGTGAGGTGACGCCTGCTAAGCGCCCGCACGGTACAAATATTCCATCATTACCGATATCTGTGTACACAGCAGATTTGCACACCCAGCAATGGGTAATATGCCGTGATGAAATATTTATTTTATTTAATACTAGCAGGAACAAAAATTTTCAAAAAATAATATTTAGAAGAATTCCTCTCTTCTTAATTTTATCTTCCAACATTTCATTTCCATGTCAACAAACATTTCAATTGTTTCATCATATTTACCAATTATTATTGTCGTGTTAAACATTGATTTGACCATCGATTATCAGTTGTCACTGATCGTAGATAACTTGGCACACAAATATCTGTTAGGGGCGGCAGTTATTTGACATAATATGACGCTGACGTCATTGTATAATGTAAACGAACCTGTGTTGATTGTAAAACATAAATGTGTGAATGATTCCAGAGTACGAGAACAAATCGACGTGTTTGTGAATGGTAAATATTCGTAGTTGAAGTTTCATTCATAATTCTGTTGGAGTTGGATTCCAAACGTAAATGAAAGTTGAAATACAAACATAACCCACATATTACAATTACTTTGTTGTTACGAATGAAATTTCTGCTTATAACTAGAACAAGAGTTATCAATATATTGATAATAAACTAATAACTTGTTTTATATTAATTGATTTATTTATATAGGTGTCGGATTTAATAACTCATTCGAATTCTACCCAAGCAGTAATTAACAATTAATAAAAAGACAAATGTATATTTTTTGATATGAATTTAACTGTCGAACAATGTTACATTTATTTATCTTCACATAGCCACCTAGAATATTTGAATAAAAATTATTTCTCATATAAAAAATAGCGGTTTATATTTTAATAAATAACTATAGCTTGATATTTAAAAGTTAATAGTGGTATTTTATAAACCTAACTTTACAGAATAGCTGTGAAAACTATTTCATTTACATTTTAATCTAATCAGAGCCTAAATGTATCTCCATGTTAACATCCTATTTTTTATTATTTTGATGTACGTTCGAGAACTAATAGATATCCTTGTCTTTTAAGAATGGTACACTTTTATATCTTTTTCTTTACGACTTATAAATTTTCTAGTCGTTTATAGTTTCATTTGGAAATATAAAAAAATTAGGTGGACTATATTACGAAATGGTAGTTATAAAATTTTAAATTGCAATTTATTTAATTCACAAAAGATGATTGAAATTTGTAATTGTATTTACAATTGAAAAGAATAGAAAATGTTTTATTATTTTGATTGAACTACTGATGACATGGACCAGTATATTTTTTTTTTCAGCCGTCTCCATGCAAGCTGGCTGAGAGCATATGAGATACAATATTCGACTACGTATTTTTTTATAGCCTTGAGTTAGTGTAATGTTAGTGTTGTGTCAACCAATTAACCGGTTCATTTAGTTAACGATTAGTCATAGTGATGCGCTAATTATTTGAGAGATGTAGGTCATTTCAAGCGGAACAATAATGATAAAAATCTATTATATTACATTATAAGATAGAAAGGTCAGGATATAATAAAAATATTTATAAAATGTGCATTCTTGTTACATTCGAGTATATTTGTAAAATGAATATTGTATTAGTAGAAATTTTTCAGCAGAGTAAAGTGAGTAGTAACTTCCTAAAATTCGTAATTCGTAGAAATAGGATTTAATGATCAAGTAAATTTGAATTAACGAAGAAAGATTAGGTGTCAGTTGATGCAGGATTTTTTTTTATCTTTCTATTTTTATTTATGAAATTTGGAGCATTATGAATAATTACATATACAGTGTCTATATTTTAACTATGTAGGTACATAGCATAATGAAAAGATTTAAAGAAATACAAGAATGGATAATCAAAAACACAAATTAAACATACAATACTAATATATAAGCATTGACTCTTTTTTATAGTAATCATATTGAGATTATAGTGAAATGATAATGGGTCTTGATATCTTGTAAATGTAACATAATGATAATCATCTGCATACATCAGGAAATTTGAATATTGGAAGCAATGGGCAATATCATTAATAAATAGATTAACCAGTAAAGGTCTCAGATGAGAGCCTTGTGGTACTCCAGATGTTATCAGAGATGGTACGTGATTTAAAGCAATTGCAGTAAACGAATTGCGATCTATGTGATATATACGACTCAATCCATCTCAATAATGTTCCATGTGTTCCCAGGTAACTTAGTTTATGAATGAATGTAGGGTGATGGACCGGATCAAACGCCTTACTGTAGTCCTTGTATATAACGTCAACTTCTTTTCTTTCGTCCATGTTTGAACTCAATTCTTTAAAAGCCATTAAATTACAACAGATTTATTGGAAAAAATCTATGTTGTTCAGCTATTGATACTATAACTATTGTTGTCAGTTGTAACGGTGAGTACGACCAATTAATTAATATTTTATCATTATATGGCTTTCTTGATAAAGCAGAGCAATGGCTAACATCTCAAAAACAGAAAGCAGCTTGTTTCTTACAATGTGCATTTTGAGTATAAAATAATAAAGAATGGGGTACCTCAAGGAAGTATCCTTGGGCTCATTCTATTTATTTTATAGATAAATAATATAAAAAATGTTTTAAAAGAAAATAAATTTGTAGCATATGCCGACGATGTTAGTATTTTATTTCCTTCTATAGATACAAATGAGGATCGAGCAGGCACACTATCACGTCTGGCAACTGAGGTATCACAATGGTTTTCTTCTTTGAAACTCATTTTAAATGTCTCAAAATCTGCTGTAGTAAATTATTGTACCCGTGAAAGAAATAGTAGCATGCTAATTAGATGCAAGAGTGAAATATTACTTCAACTTGAAGTTGTTAAACTTTTAGGTCTAATTTTAAATAAAAATTTAGCATGGATTGATGAAATTAACAACAAATGCAAATTATACCGGCTAAAACATTTTATTTTGTTAAATTTAAATTAGTTTTAAGTTATGGCATCATTTTTGGAGATATTCATCTGCTGCTTTGAAAATCTTTAAGCTACAAATAAGAAATATGTTTAAACTTGGGGTAACTATTTTCTGTTTTAATAATAAATTCGTGTTTATAAACAATCATATGTATTTGTAGTTAATCTGCAAATTGAATTTTTCATACTTCCTTATTTCATTCTTCCAGATAACATTTATCAAGTTGATTACATGTGCGCTATTCTTCCACAGTCAACAGGTTAAAGTACCATGTAATATTACTTTGCTTTTGTTCGGGAATTCGGCGTGTAATTGCAACCTAAATACTTCTATGTCGTGCAAATATAGCAATTCACGTGGGAAAAACGAAGTAAGAGATAAACGTCTCTCCTTTCCTCTTCTGAATAGCCCGGATTGTATATGTTTGTGAATTGCGAGGTTCAATGTACGATAAAAGATATCGGGATTTGTGCGAATAGTTCGCTTTATAGGATGTACTCGTACGTACATAGATTCAAGGCAATCTGGATTGATGAGTCAATAAAATGAATTAATGGGTTGATAAATATTAATTTATTATTGTTTATCTAATAATTAATATTATTACCAAGTAGTGTTTTATTATTTGATTTAATTAATGTAGATTTTTGATTTATTGATACACTAGCACACAATCAAACAATATTTATTTGCAGCAGAATTTATTTCAAATATTTTGGTATAAAGTGCCTCAATTTCAATAAATGGTTACAATTTATTTTGCTGAATATGTTAATTATTGTTAGCTGGAACGGAAATTAGAAATAATACCTAATAAAAATAAATTACCCTAACGTGACAGATAAACCGTTAAACATTTGTTATTTATTTTGTCTAAATTCCATGGCTATCGCTATTTAAGAGGTAATTTTCGACATTTTTATACCTAATTTCTGCCGTTACAAGGCATACAAAATTAATGGTGTACAATTTTTATTTGCAGCTTTTTGCCTAAAATAATTAGGGAAGCAGGAAATTAGGAAAGTATGACTTAACATGTTAAAGTCTTATGTTCGGTTGTCCGGTCACCTCCACACAGTATTTTTTTTGCAAACTATTCTACGGATGTTTTCTTTTTAGGGGAGAAATGAACTGATCTTACCTCGTACTGAACTGAAGTACTCCTAAAAAGGACAGTATGTTTCTTAAAATAAGAAGTAGAAAATAAAAACATATATATATATATATATATATATATATATATATATATATATATATAACATAATAATCTGCTGAATTGGCTTATAGCTATAATCTGTTGTATTACCCTATGTGATTTGTCTCTACTATTATTTGACACCTATCAATTAGTAATATTTGAATATTCTGTTTCCATGGTGCAGCTTTTAGTTTCATTAGGTTGCAAGTTATTTCTTTATAATTCTTTATCGAATAGAGAATAACATATTATTTTATTGATTATAACATAAAAGGTAAAAAAATGAGGTAAAAAAATGATATTTAACAGCGTTTTTTCAAAGTAGAGTACTTCCGGTTAACCAATCATAACCAAAATCTAATCAAATCTTCATATAGACGTACGAAACAGGAATATGAAAGAATTATAACATTTGGAATTGTAGTATTGGAGTTATCGAAGGAGAATTTTTTGTCACATACATACACACACACACCACACACACACACACACACACACACCCACATACACACACACATACACACACACACATACAGACACATACAGACATCATCGTAAAAACAATAAATCTGTATTGTAGGTATTCATCAATTTTTCATCCATTTTTTTGACCAAAGACAATACCTCCCTTACCTATAAGTGACGGAAGGTAAAAAGAAGCATGAAACGAAGTTACAAATGAGTGTAACAGCCAGAATCCTGACATAGCTATATATGTTAAAATTAGGATTCAAAGATGTATCAGTCCTTGATTCATAGAAAATGACGAATCAATTGATAACTGAATTTGATCAGTAGATTAGCTTCATTTTCAATGATGAATTATATTGATTCAGAATCAGTATTGATCTATGGATCAACTCATGATTAAATAATGGTGAATTCGGCCGTAAAAAGTTGATCGTATGTGTTGTAGTAGCTCAAAATGGGTTGCCCTAAGACTGTCATAATTAAGTTACGAAATAAATGAAATTAAATAAATGCTTGTAAAATAAACATTTCCTTTGAAAAACTAAATATACAGTACTTGTATTAAGATTAAAATTTCTATAAAAATTTGTTACAAATTTTTCTTTAGTTTTGTATTTACTCTGTCCTGTTTACGAACGATATATTTTTTTTTGTCTATTACTTTACACATGACGTGTAAGATTCATTACTAAATTATTGAACTAATTTGTTATGTTATATTTGTATTCATATTTTGTTTTACGTTTTCTATATCAAATAACAGCTCTTGGCAGTGAAATAATCACACATAATCTGCTTAATAAATCAAAAGTTTGACAGGTGCAGTAGCAGTTCGTAATTTTACTTCTTTTAACAATTTGCTGCTCTTTTTGCATGCAGCAAATCTATCATCATTTGACGCAATCAATTTATTACAGGGAGATTTACCTATAGAGCTGAGCTGTAGGGATTTTTGTTCTTTGGCGCTAGGAATGTTTAGAACAATACTGTCACTGTTATGGAAAACAATAGTTAATTGATTCAAGATTGACTAACATGAAATTGATTGTTGTGTAATTGAAGATGAGTTATAATTATGGGGTTTCATCCCAGAATGACACAGTAATAATTTGTAATTGTTCAATTCATCTAATTTTTCAGCTTTATAATTGAATGAATAATTCATTTTACATTAGTAAATTTTTCAATGATTTTAATTAAGTTTGTATAGTTTCTTTGCCTTTCTATGGACATCAGAAATTATTGTAAGTAATTTCTCGACTGTGATGTGGATTAGGTGTTAACAATTACTCGAAAGTTCAGTCAAACAGCATTTATTCTTACTATACCAACGTTTCGATGCACCCTTGTCCCGTTTTCAGGGTAGTAAGATCTTACAGATTGTAATAATTCATATACACAAAATACAGTCGTAAAAATCTATTGTGGCGAAGACAATACCTTCCGTCAATCCTGTATATTATGTATAAATTCTATACATAGATTTTCTTGCAAAAGATTCTAAATTTCCAGTAAAATTATTTCATAAACAAACTATACAAATTGCACTTGATATTAACATTTCTTTAGCTTTCCCCATTCGTTAGGGGTCGCTATTTTTTTTTTCTTCCACTCATTTCTGTTTTACGTGTCGTTCTCATTCAGTTCCTTTTCTCTCAAGTCTTCCGCAATAAAGTCCCTCCATCTTATCTTTGGTCTTCCTCTGTTTCTTCAACCTTCTATTACTAAGCATTCATCCAATATATTCTTCATTTCTCCTCATGACATTTTCAAACAAATCATCTCGCTTGTATCTTTCTAGAAATTTGTAACACTAGAGTTATTTCCTTACCCATATTTCCGTGTCTTCCTCAACATCTACTTCAACATCCTCATCTCTGCCACATTAATTTACTTTTTATTTATACTGACATCTGTCAATCTGAATATATTAACAATTTTCTTGATTAGCATAGCTGGCTGAATTATAAAATTTCTTTAAAATTCTTTCTATTGCATATGAAGTATAAAATGCAATCAAATCGTATATAGAATAATATATTTTATATAAGTTATAATAACGTTAAATGTCAATAAATCAAATTTAACTGTTAAATCTTCAAATGAGGCTACTTTCGGTTCACCAATTATAACCAAAATCTAATCAGTTGTTCTTCTGGATGTAATCTTGAGGAATACGAAAAAAATATAATCTTCGTAAAAATGGCAAAATCGTATTAAATATATGGACCCTAAAACATGCTTATTCACTAAAAACTTGTCATTGAATTTTTTGACCAAAGACAATGCCTTCCTTACCTAAAGGTGACGGAAGGTAAAAATGTTTTTCCTGTAAATTTCCTGAAAGTGAAATCGATTTTGCTTTTAAGTTCACGGTTGTGATGTAAACAAGCCGTTGTTTTTCAGGTATAAAACTCACTTCGGATTTCGCAGTGTCCTACTCCTGTTGGCTTCTGTAGAGATTAGCAAATTTGCAATTATAATTAAGAGTTTGGTGGCCGCAAGTCCGCTTGGGGTCAGCAGTCTCTCGCTCTCCGAAACGAGAAACATGAAAAGGCAACTCAATTATTCGGTCGCGCGAACACCAAACATCAAAAGGTAATTTGATATTTCAAGATCAACTCATCCTCTGTCGGGCTTGCATAAATACCCGCTTTATTTCTTCATTATATGCTCTATGTTGGCGCCCAATGTAGGCAGGCTTGCCGAGGCGGTAGCTCTTCGACCCGTGCCCGTTCGTCCAAAGATGGAAATCATGTTAGTCTCTCCCATTTCACGGTCTTATTTGTCTTTTATAATGTGTTAATCAACGCATTATGTTGTTATGCCTGAAGTAGTTTTTAAATTCTAAGAAATACGGGACAGGAATTCCCGTTTTAGTTGAAGAATTATATTTCTGAATAGCAGAAATGAGATAGTATATAGTTTTACATCATATAATTTTTTCAAGCTTTTTAATACGTAAGATTGTAAGTATATTCGGATTAATATAATATATGCCTCATAATCGTTTTTAAACAACGCAAATAAGATATTTACTTTTAAGCGATTCTTTATCTAGGTATTGAAATTTCAATACGAAATCAACAATTTAATGAGGTGGAGGGATAAATAGTTTATTGAAAAACAAGTGTTACAATAATGAATCTTTTTCAGGGAGTGATGTTAGCGACGCGTATTTCTATGGGGTCAAATTAGATAGCTACATACATATATTAACTAATAATTTTATCCTCCATATATTTATAAATATAATAGAGAAATACAGCAACCTTACGGGTTGGACAGTGATTTTATTGTACTGGGGTGGTGAACAAGACCCCTAGCTTCCTTATTAAATATATTTTGAAATGTTACAAATAAACAATTGTTAATATAATTCTGACGATTAAGGGTAACTGACAACACTCCTACAGGTTAGCCAGCAATTCTATTGTGTTGGGGTTGTAAACAAGACCTCTGGCTTCCTTAATATATTATGAAGTGCTACAAATTATTTTTTTTAATAATAAATTATTTCATCCGAGAATATACTTCTGAAAATAAGGGTAATTTACAACACCTGGATTAGCCAGCAATTCTAATGTACAGGGGTGGTTAACCAGACCCCTAGCTTCCTTATTAAATAAATTTTGTAGTGTTACAAATAAAGAATGTTTAATAATAAATTATTTCATCAGTGAATAATATACTTCTGAATATAAGGGTAATTTACAATACCCCAACGGAATAAGAAAGTTAGGAGTTAGGGGCACAATAGAATTGTTGGCTAACCCGTAGGACTGTTGTCAGTTACCCTTAATCGTCAGGATGATATTCTTTTGAGTCAGAACTATTTCAAGTCATGTGACTTTCAATCATTCTGGACCGCTTTGTATATTTAATAATGTAAGAATAGGTTTGTAGCATGAAGACGAAGATTAAATGCCTCAATAGCTTTTCGTGTTCATTGTTCTTCTAACAAACAAATATACACATAAACGGATTTGACCGTAAGTTAAGTAATCAAAAATTATATGAAATATTAAAGGTTCTAATTTTAATTGGTTATACTCTATTTGTAGCATACATAACTTTATGTAGGTAGGTTGACGGGTACGCTTTAATATCAAGAATGTCAGACTTGTCAGGAATAAAAATCCATTATTCACAGCAAAATTGTAGTTTTGTAGTACGTTTTATTAAATATTTTGTGCTTGTTCCATCTGAGCGAATATGATCTGATCTGGCGTGGTTTACGCAGTGCACGAACTATCGTCTCCGTAGCGCACTCATTGACCGTAGAATTTATACTCCAGCCAAACGAACTTGACACCATGTTGGGCAATAGCGAATTCTTTCTTTTTATGACGGCTCTAAAATTAATGGATGGCCTTTGATTTTGTCCACAACATTCTTTTAACTTTGAATTCATTTTGTTTAATGTCTTCATGTAATGTTTACTGCTAATTTATTCTCTGAGAACTTTCAATTTTTTTTATTGTTTATAGATCCGGAACATTACGAAAATAGTTTTATAGTAATAAAAACATTATATAGACTTCCCTAAGTTATGTCAAAGAAAATAATAGTTCTGGAGCTATTTTTTAATTTTCTTTATTTGTAAACTAGGTTTAGGGGCTCACAAATCATGGTATATGACGTGGTCAACACATGACTTTCCGTCAATTCTATGAATTTTATATAAATTACTCAGAGATAAGGTAGTGTCTTGCAAAATATTATATATTTCCAGTAAAATTATTTCACGAACTATACAAATTGTACTTGACACTGTCATCTTTCAATTAATAAAATTTACTTTTGTGAGATTCACTTATCGGTGGTGCACCACTGCATGGGTAGTTTATTTGTGTTATGACTACAGTTCCATGCGGATGTGTGTGATAGTGTTCATAAGAAAAGACAAGCAGTTTGTATGGCGTTTAGGTGTGGATCACCGGATGCTCGATTGTTATGTTGTACACTATTTGTGCATTTGATACGCATGATAACAAACATATGTATTATTCTCCTATTATCCGAAGGGTTTTCTGGGACAAGCCTGGGTCTATATAGTCGTGTACTCTAAAGATGGCTAGCGTGCTTAGTGGAGAAACACCAAATGAGAGGCTGAGGTTCATAAGAGGTCTGGGACCTACTTATGACCGTAAGCTAAGCTCTCGCAATGGGTGTGGGACCCAACATGTCTGGGACATGTATTGGTAGCTATGGTACGGCTAGTAGTGAAACACCAGGTGTGATAAACACCAAATGAGAGGATGGGTTCCATGAAAGGTCTGAAAACCTACGTCTGGGACGGACCTTATACCAACCCCCCTCCTGTCTATTGTATTAAATGATAAGGCACGTCTGTGGCAATTGTTGTGATTAGAATGACAATGTATACATTATATCATTTAGGCGAACGCGTCTCACAGGGCCAGTTCGACGCTTATGAGTCTGTATGAGTGTGAAAGATAGACGTTGATAACAGGTCAAAAGGAATGTGAAATGTAATATTAGATTAATGCATGTATTGTCGCCTATATATTCTTAACAATAAACTTATATCTTTTAATTTTTCCATTGTGGTTTCCATGGTAAGCTTGCAGCAGTATAGAACTTCAAATAAGGGTCGTTCAGATTTACCATTTATAGCTAAAATCAACTCTTCATACGGATGTACAAAAGGGAATATGAAATAATTATATTTTTTGGAATTATTGGAGTTATCGCAGGGGAAATTTTGTCATACACAGATATAGATATCAAAACGTGCTTATTCGATTTTTTTGACCAAAGACAAAACCTTCCTTACCTAAAGGTGACGGAAGGTAAAAACAAGGATTTAATGAACGAGTATCACTGATTAAAAAATTGTTTTACTAATGCCCAGTTACACCAACACGGCTTAAATTTGAGATGCCTGAAAAACATCTAATACAAACACACATCTCTGTTGCAGTAATTTGCGTTGACAGATTCGTGCAGTCATCATAGATAAAAAATCGTGATGATATATTTACTCTCTGATATTTTCCAGTTGTACAAGTTTTTTCGAAAATTAATATTCTTGTATGCATCTTCCCAAAAGCAATTTACTTCACGTATTTTTTGTCTGTTAACAGTTAATTGAAAAATTACTCAATCAAGTCTAAAGTTGGTTTACAATACGCTTACCGCTATGTGTGAACGATTTTGTGTATCAGATGGTAAAATTATTAATTGCCTCGGCGATCGAATCATCCGTTGAGAAATGAAGGCGGGCTAGCGTTTTCAATTTTCGATTCTTATCAAAGCGTTGAAAGACCATCAAACTAGTTACTTGTTAGGCGTACAAACTTAATTTATAATTTCTAATTAGTAATTAGTTGGTTTTGTGTGGAAGACTAAAAATTTAAGAACAATTATAACATAGAGTAATTAGAATGATTAGAGCCCTTTCTTTTTATAGAAAATGAGGCAGGAGTCTCACCTATGATCTAATAATTTTTACGAGTAAAGTAATAGCGTGGGTCAAAGGTTATTAACTTTTATAACTAGTCTATAGGCTGATCAATAATGATTAATAGTTGCAAGCCAACTTGCTATCCAAAAAGGAAATACAAAGTACAATAAATTTCTCTAGGTCAAATCTGCTTTTGGGAATTACGGTGTGAAGAAAGTAAATATCAAAAAAATATGAATAGGACTATAAGTTGATTGATAAAAAAGAGACGGCTTACTATTATATTTGTTGCTAAATAAGTATGGAGTGTATATTTTTGTATTGTTGCTAATTTAGCGGTCATGTTAAAAATGCTAAGTTATGAAGAAGTGGCAAAACCGTTGGCAAGGGACAGGGTGCGGAGATGGGATTTCTAACTATAGTCACGCTTTATCCATGATTTCGGTTCACATCTCTGACTAACTTCAATGTGATAGCTACAAGGAAGTCAACGACTGTGACTACTGTTACAAAAAAAAAATAGTTCATTAAGTTAGATACTAATTTATTTCAATTGTTTTATAAAAACAGATTTCGTAACTATATATTACTATTTATTGTTTTCAAATTCAAAGTTATAAACGTGAAGATTTTTTCAAATCCTTATATGGGCACATACATAAAAAAATCTGATGTGGCCAGCACATTACTTTCCGTTAATCCTGTGTATTATATCCAAATTTTATACATAAATTTTCTTGCTAAAGATTGTAAATTTCCAGTAAAATTATTTCATAAACAAACTATGCAAATTGCACTTGATACTGACATCTTTTTCTTTAACTTTTCTCGTTCGTTAGCGGTCGCTGTTTTTTTATTTTCTTCTTCCACTCATTTCTGTTTTGCGTGTCGTTCTCATTTATTTCGTTTTCTCTTAAATCTTCCCCAATACAGTCCGTCCTTCTTATCTTTGGTCTTCCTCTGTTTCATCTACCTTCTATTACTAAGCTATTCATTCTTTCAATATATTCATCTCTCCTCATGACATATTCAAATCAATGTAATCGTCTCTCTTGTATTTTTCTAGAAACTTAAATCACTCGAGCCATTTCTCTTATTGTTTCATACCTCATCCTTTTTTTCCGTCTCTTCCCCAACATCTATCTCAACATGATCATCCCAGCCATATTCGTTTTCTTTTCATTGACACTGATATCTGTCATAATTTTCTTAATATAGTAGCTGTTTCCAGGGTTATAGCATAACTGGCTGATTTATATTATTTAATTTCTTTATAATTCTTTACCTCTATATCCATTGAATATGAAATATAAAATGTAATCAATTCGTATAGATAAGAATATTCTTTAATATTTCAAATGAGGGTACGTCCGGTTGACCAATTACAACCAAAATCTGATCAAGTCTGCATATGGATGTAAGGAAGAGGAATACGTAAAAATTTATAATATTTGGAATTCTAGTATTGGAGATATCGCGGCTGAAATTATAGTCACATACACACGAACACACACACGGACACACACACACATACATACATCATCGTAAAAATAGTAAAATTGTATTGTAGGGACTTTAAAACGTGTTTATTCATTAGAACCTAACTATCGAATTTTTTGACCAAAGATCTTCCTTACTGACGAAAGGTTAAAAAACATCTTTAGTTTATAATACCAGTTAGACAGACTACTCAGACAGTATTATCCATAGTTTAGTTTGATTTTATTTGTGGAATTATTACTATCTTTCGTAATATGTTTTAAAATAAGTCCGAATACTCTCACGTATCCAAAAATAATTACAGTAGAAATAAAAAGCAAGTTGTAAACACAATTCTCACAATCAAAATGAAATCTCAATTCTGGATTGAAAAGAAGACCGATTCGTTACAAGAAAGCTTGGTAATGAACTCTGGGAGTTCTCAGATGCTTTGACTGTGAGATCCAACTCTCAAACTTGGTTATCTCTGCATCTTTATTGCACTTGAGCGCCCAAAACTACGTGTTTACTATTGTAATAAAGATATGTTATTTTTATACAGTCACGCATGAATAATTTTATGTATGTTTAGTTAATATACCTATAATGAAATCAATCATATACAGTGCAGACCTTGAGGCATGTAATAAAACTAATTTTAATATTCTAAATAAAATATATGACGATTAATATAAACAAATTTTATATCGTGTGGAATTTTTTTTAGTTTCTGCGTTCCAAAACTAATGGCCGTTTAAACCGATGTAATCTTAAGTTCTTTTTTGTTAAATTTTACTGGAAATTTTAAGTTCTACTTAAGAATAGAATTTGGTCAACCATTTTACCTCTTGCTAGAAGAGGTACTAGATTCATGCTAAAAATCTCATATCCAGATTTTAGTGAATAAGAACGTTTTAAGGTCCCTACAATTCGATTATAACATTTCTGTGTGAGGACCTTGGAGGTACGATTTTTCAAATTCTATAAGACTAAAGACCTGTGTAACTACGGATTCCTCAAATCTAACTGTAATGGGAAGAGTTGAATAGGTTCTGGTAACAATTGGACAAACGAAAGTATTAGTCTCTAAAAAATCCAAATATTATTTGTTGAAAATTTGTTACTACAAATAATAAAGATAATTAAATTCTCAGTCTGAAACATTTAATTTTTTTATTATATCTCGTATAGGTTTGGAGCTATATAATAATATAGAATAATCTGTTGTAAGAAATCTCGTTGTCCAAAAACAGTTGAAATATTTAAATGTTTGTAACGGACAGATAAATGCAAAATGTAAGTGTCAAAAATCAACAGTTTTACAAACATTACTAGAAGATTATTAGAAGATTTTTCTGGGAGGTGCGAGTACATTTAATATATATTATTGTATTATTAATTAAATATGTATTTAAATTATAGGTGTGTTAATATTAAATATATCCTTAAGAAATACCGCTAGTATCGTCAATGAATTGAAAGAATTTTGAACATATTAGAATAGTAGGACAAAATTTCTCATAGAACGAAAGAATTATTTTTTGTGTGTACAAGAAATGTTAAATTCATTATTTATAGGGCGCGAGCAGTCATGTGACTTTCTTGGCCTTGACAAGCAGATATGAGGATCCGTGTCAGAATGACGGCTAGTAGTTATTTAAATAGATGTATGGAATATACTTGTTGAGGAAAATAATCCACATGGATTTGGAAAATCATAATGTTTTGAATGAAAACTTATGATACTTGATACCTATGTACATTATTATTAGCTGTTATTCTGACACGGGCCCCTATATCTGCTTGCCAAGGCTAACAAAGTCACATGACTGCTCGCGCCCTATGCAACATAAAATATAACTGGCGAGATGATTTTTTATTTAGGTAATACAGGAACGCAGTGAGGTTGACGTTTATCATTTGAATTTTTTTTCGCCCCATGCGGCATCATTTTCTCTAAATTCCGAGTAATACGGCGCTTGTAACATGACACTTCTTTACATCAGCATCTCTAAAACACTCTCATAGTTCTGCTGACAGATCTGTAACAAAGCCTGCAGCAAACAACAAACAATTACGTATAATTTTATATGCCGACGCTTTATGAACCCGCACTCGGCATATGTGTCTAGCGTATGAGGTAAATGTCATGCTGGGAAATGTTACTGCCTTCTAGAGTAGAGAACTGAAGATAGACAGTAGCTCTAAGGTCTGTTTTTTTTTTTACTTTTTAGCCCACACGCAAATACAATTATGTGGTAATTAAAGTGCTTATCTCTTTCGAAATAGTGATATCTTGTTATAATTCAATAAACTGGACTGTCTAAGAAATTTGAGTAGAGGATGTTAGTTATTATAATAGTATAAAACAATGTTCGATCAACGAGAGAGCGTACTCGTTTCGAGAGGTATGCTCTGCAACTGAAGATTTTGAAATAATACCAATTTAATATTAAACAGAAACTTATTCAAATAGAATCAGAGACATGTGATGCCAATTATATTGTGTGCAATACTAAGAATTGAATAAAACACATTTGCTTTCGTTTACAGTTTTCATGGAATTATATTTAATTCAACACAAACGCGACTTTTCACAAAACGTATAAAAAATAATGTCAATGTACTCAAATCCAACTCAACAACCCATTTAGAGTTAATTTACAATAGTGATATAAGTAATATTGATACAATCAAGATTCAGAATCGTTTGTTTTCTGCTGCTAAGTACTGCCATATGTTACATGTGAGCGTCTTTAATAATGGACGTACAAAATAACGGGTTTGAAAAAGTTTAGATTTTGCATTACGTTGATTTTAACCTAATTATTTTCTTTTTTAGTTTTGTTGGTTCTTTATTGTATTTTTGATATAATGACACTGATAATAGCAGTTTCGTTGACAATTCAATTAGCATTAAAAAATAATATCTAAGAAACAAAGGTTTTAATCTAATGATAAGAATAATGATCACGCGATGACTAAAATGTTTATTATTCCCATTTTCGTAATCAGTGTAATTCCAAAGTGAACAATCCTATATGTTTTATCTAGGGACAAACACGAAAATCAAACATTATTAAAATTAGAATATCTCGCTTTTCTCACCTGAACTGGCGCCGTTTCCTCATTCGCTAAGCGAAGCGATAATCAGAATTTGTTTAGGCGATAAAGCATAAAGCGCTTTCTTCAAACAGAAGGAAGTAGACCCTAAAGCTAAATACACAAGCAGCTTTGAAAAAGCTGCGAAAAGCAAAAGCTTACAATCTTTTATAAAAATATATATCACGTTTATACGTATACCGCGTTTCTTTTTACCTCTCGCTAAGAGACGTATTGCATTCATGTTAAAAATTGCATATCTAGACTCTAATGACGTTTTAAGGTCCCTACAATCCGATTTTCAATTGCCTGTATGATCTTAATAGTTAAATAACTATTTTTTTTTGTTTATTTAATTTGTTTTAAATAATGATTTAATTCAGGCCAACCGTTCTTTGATGCTATGACTGCTATAATTATTTACAATAAAATCAGTAATGAAATGGTGATGAAATTATTTTTAAACAGTTTACAAAAGAACTAAGCAATGCTGCCTTATATTGCCACTTTTACTTTTATCTCTGTATTTAACTTGCCGGCAAATTCAAACAAACATAAAAACTACATACACATCTTTATATATTTTGATTTTATTTTCGTCTTTTATGATTTTGAAATTAGCATTTTTATTGTGATCCACAGATTATATTGGTATAACCCAGACAGGCATAAAAAATAACACTTTTATATTCAGACTTAAAAGTTATTTCTGTTTTATGCGCACTTTTAGTTTAATATGTTTAAAGATGTAATAAAATGTTATGTATTTCAACACTATACGTTCATATGGAAATATTAATCCTCTGCTAGGATTTAAACACAGCGTAATCCTTTTAAATACGTAATAATCTTTGCTTATATAAACTCATATACACGAACTGTATCATTTTGATACCCTTATATTAAAATTAATAATCTACTTCATTTCTTCCAAAGTTACAAAGTCTTCGTATTCAAGATTTCATATTCCGCACACCTATAACAACTAGCAACTAAAAATACTATAAATAAATTGTAAGTTCGTTATGAAGTCTATTGAAAATCGGTAGTAAATTACGGCCATTTTTTTCAACACTAACCTGTAATGCTCTTTTTAATATAACATATACGAACCCCACCCCAAATGTATTCGTACCTTCTGAAATAAATATATTAATAGCAATAAAAAAAAATTTTTAGGTTACAATAGTTAAGACTATATTTGGGTATTTTTTATTTTATGTATTAGTAAAGTGTACTGTATTTAAATAAAATGTTATTAATTAAATTTCTCATTTGAACAATAATATACGGGCAAATATATGACAAAAGACAAGTCCCAAAATTTTTCGTTCCAACAGTAAATAATACAATATTTATGTTAGTATTATCTATAAAATTGAGGGTACTATTTGCGAATTATTAAAGACGAAAACATTTGTCACATTTAGACAATGATTTATTTGCAAATAAATTTTTATTAAACCTAAGAAATTTTATTATAAGCAATGTATTCAAGTTCTATACACTCTATTAATACACCATATCAAAATTTGTTGAATTGGAGTAATAATAATAGCATCCAGAAGTTTATTTATTCTTGTTCTTAATATACGAGTAATTGTAGGTGCTAAAAAATAAAATTTAATATAGTAATTAATTGAATATATTGTCAGTTTCCTTTACCTTCAATTTTATAAATAATACTAACATACTGTTGGACCTAAAAAAATTAGTACGTGTCTGTTGTCATATATTTGCCCGTAGATTATTGTTAAAATGATAAATTTAGGTAAAAACATTATATTTAAATCCAGTACACTTTATTTGAACATAAAAAAAATGCTCAAATATAGTCTTAACTATTGTAATCTAAAAATGTATTTCTTCTTGCTGTTAATATATTTTTTAGAGGGTACGAATACATTTGGGGTTGGGCTCGTATATCTGAATAGGTACCCGTGCAAATATACATGTATATTTATTTACTTTTAATAACATGCCTATTAATTTCGTCATTTTATTGTGTTCACTGAAACGTGCGTTATGTTATCTCGATCTGTAACTCATGTCCAACTGATCAAAGAAAAAGTGGAAATCAATCAAAATCACCGGACGAGAAATGATTTCTAGCTGAAACAAAATGCCTGTTAGACTAATGATAAATGTGTAATCTTTTAAAGACTGATTTATAGCTGAATTAATTTTTTAAATTGAAGGTTCAATACGTTCAATCTAAAATTAATTTGACGGTATTTCCTAATATTTGAACTGATTTATTTGACGGGTAATACCCTGATAAGTATTGGGCAATCACCATCAATTAATCTGTTTCGTCTCATGATGAACGCGATAATCATGTTTAATGGCTATATAATTGTTATAGTTTTATTCAATTTACAAAAAGATATTCTCTTGAGAATATAATTCCTTAGTCACGTGACATGTTTTCCGCCAATCAACATTCAGAATCTCCCTAGCTACAAGATTATCACAGCGATGATAAAAAACAATAAAGAAATAAACACCGTATTTATAGTCGTTACTAAGGGATTTGTTTTCTTTATTTATGACATTGACAGTTAATTTTGAGTATAAAAATAAATAATAACAATAATTCAAACTCTGAAATATTAAATAAAACTCGTAAGTACCATGTTTTTACAATATGAATATGTATCAAAAGTTAGGTTAGGTTAGGTTAGATTGCAAAAATTCATTATATTCTCTCATTAAATATAAGCTCGTGATATGATTAATAATCGAAGATATTGCTCGTGAAACCGAAGCAGCACATTTCAACTCGTCCTTCGGACTCGTGAAATCTGCAGCTCGGTTTCACTCGAGAATATCATCGATGATAATCATATCACTTGTTATATTACGTATGATAATATTCATTTATTGATTACGTTAAAAACTTAAACGTTCTGAAACTTTTCTAGAGCCTAAACATGAACCATTATGCTTGAGCGGAACATTAGAATTCTTTATACTTTTCTGGGTAGGAAGTTTAATTATTATACCGTGGGGAATTCAAAATTCTTCATGTGGCTGAAAGAGTAATAAGAATGAAACAGTCAATTTAATGAAAAATAAAGTTAATAACCAGTTAGACGATTCTAATATACCCCTACTAAGATATGTTTACATAGCAAATATCTCAAGCCATTTGATTATTATTTTTTAATTCAAATGGCTGTGGGAAAAATAGTACTCACCTATGGTCTCCTATTCGTCCTGTGAAAAAAAAAAACACTTTCTAGACATTGTAATTAACAAATATATCTCACCGCCCTTTAATGTAAGTTGTTACACATTTTAGGTAAACAAATATACCAATTTGAATGCGAATGATACAATTTTTAATTTGTTTGTAAACAATATGTTTTTATTCTTGTTCTTTGCTAATAATTATTGAGGATGTAACAGTGTTTGTGAAACGAGCATGAATAATAGTGTGTAATTATGGGATAGAGAATTCCAGGTCTTGCATTTGCACTGGGGTTGCAATTTTCCTGCTGGCTATTTATCGCCCTCTTCCTGCGAACTCGGCGGCTGCAGGACCGCACGAGATAAAGGGAATAAATCGTCGCTGATATATCAAAAGGTTTATGCGCTGTGAACATTTTTCTTCATATGGGCGAACGCGAAGGATGCACTTATAAATAATACCGAGCGGTATTCTCTCAGTCCGGATACGTTTTTTACTAAGTTTTTCAAATGTAGGCTCCGGATGATATATTCCTCGACATTTTTTCAAGAGACAGGGGTTTGCGGATGGTTTAACCCAGTTTATAAATTTTTATACAGATAAATTAAATATTTAAAGCAACTGCACTAGTTTATTTTTAAATGGGACGAATAAAATTGTACAAGATAACAGTGAAAATTTTGAAAGATGTCCGATCAAGGTTATCTACGAATTGTATGAATTCAAATTTTTGCTCCGCCCATTATGACAAATTCAGTAGTGTGGTTTTGCTTAGTTTTTATGAGGGTACATAAGATACTACTGTTATTTTATTATTATAAAAATATATGTTACAATAAAAGCATTCAAAATTCAAAAATAAGTCACCTGGTAAGTTTATTAGCAAATGTAAAACCAAATATGAGAAAAATAAAATACTGACACAATGTCACTGACAGAAAATAACGGTATTTGTACGGCTATGAATCAGGGTAATGTATCTGAATTAATAAATATACTTACGTTACAGCAGAAGTATTATCAACAACGAGCATCGTTTTAAAATGGAATGTCCTAACTTAGTCGAAACAATATGAATTTTTGAAGGACGAGCATGTTATATCCATCCTTATTGCACACGCTTATAGCCTTTGCAAAAGAAAGAGATAAATGTATGCCAATTTGTTAATTCGTTCATGATACATATAACCCTGATCGCACATCTTTAAAAAAAAATACTGTACATATATTTAAAGAGATATAAAATTTTAGAAAAAACCTATGTATTTATTAATAATTAAGGCCGTTCATTAAGAAGTTCAAGCGACATGAGGGCGGCGTTCA
The DNA here is from genome assembly GCA_951394225.1 of Harpalus rufipes. Taxonomy (NCBI): domain Eukaryota; kingdom Metazoa; phylum Arthropoda; class Insecta; order Coleoptera; family Carabidae; genus Harpalus; species Harpalus rufipes. Next base: position 52,253,895 of record OX596280.1, read on the forward strand.
AGTTTTGTTGCTGAAGGCTACATTGAAAATTCTTTGGAAAATAAAAAAGATATTTCAAGAAGAATTTTGGGAGGAAAGAAACAGCAATTAAAAAATAAAAATTGTCGACAAAGTATCAGAATTTAGCAGCACATCTACTTCAGTTTCTATCCGCATTGATGTTAACCAAGAAGAAATATTAAGAACATCAAATGTTCAATTTTATCAACGCAAAATGTCACTTTGCCGCTCTAGCGCGACAAAGTAGAAAAAAACGCTCGCTGTCCAAATTTCTAACTATACAATGTTGAGAAATGTCACTTGTCTACATTCTTAATGGAAACGTTTAGTCAGGAACTAATGGCACTGTAGAGACACATTTACCACCTTTACAAATCAATCTGACATATAACTGCTCTGTCGGTATATTACATAGCCAAAATAAATGCCGCACTATTGTGAAAATAAAATAGGGCATTCATACAAACAAGAAAGTATAAAAGGTTTAGATTAGATTGAAGCAATAGAGAAGAATGGGAAATAACGATAAATTAAAATTAAATATAAAAGACGTTTATTCTTTATATTAATCCTTATTAATTGAGTAGTAGTGTAAGTACAAAGTGTACATTTAATTATTTTTTGTTATGGTAGCGATTGTAGAAAAAATCTTGTATGTGTTTATGCAAATGGATATTGTCGATTTCGAGAGAATGCTGCGCAACAATGCACAAATAGCTATTTATAATTTTTGTTACTTTTACGCATTAAACTGTTATTTTTAAGCACTAGTTCTTAAAAGTACTTCATTTAACACACGAAAATGACAATCGAAAAGTTGTTAAATAATACGCTAGTACAAAAAGGCATTTATTTCCTACTTATGCCAAAGGTAAATAATAATTATAATTTTCACCATAAAATTAAACGGATACATTATCTACATAACAAACGAGGTGTTAGAACTATATAGTTATTCTCCTATCTGCATTTGGACTGAGAAAAGAATATATATTCGTAGTGATTTGTATTGAAACAATACTACTTCTATTGATATTGGATTTGTCCGCGCGTAGCAAATATTAATATTTATTACTGGCCATGTCAACAGCGGCAGTTTTTAACTTTTCGCATCAGTAGCTCTCCCTGACTGGAATAAATTAACCGCTCAAATTCTACGCGCGCACAACTACATACCGCTCCGGCATCGGTGATTTATACCTGAGTTAATACTAGTGAACGGACCGCTCCAAAACATCGCAAATTATGAAAAATTTATATGCAAATTGATCAGCAAAGCAAACAGTGTAAAGTAACTACTGTTATTTATCTACAGCTTTAATTATAACTTGGTGAACCACAAGCCTTCGGCGATGTGTTAACAAGAATATAACCTGTATTGCACTTTGTACGACTTGCAGTTTTGTGCAACAAGGAATGAAGATGAAAAATCGCGAAAGAATCAAGGAAATGGAAGTATAATATGAACTTTTGAACTACATTTTCTACCAGAATGATCTAGCATTTTGATTAGAATACTATTTCTTAATATAAAGTAATTTGAACTATTAATTGCTGGCGAATTATTTTACGTAAACCTTGTGATTCAGAATGAAATTATACTTCATGTCATGTATTACACGATTTTTGATTGGATGAGCGCTCCGCGAGTTGCTAAATTAAACTTAAATGAAATTCCTCTAAAAAATTTAATGCAAATCGTTTTAGAATTTATTTGTACCTCTCGCTAAGAGAAGTATTGGATTCATGCTAAAAATTGCTTATCCAGATTTTAATGATTAAGCACGTTTTAAAATCCATACTGTACAATTTAGTTATAGGATTATTTTTATGTATATCTATAGGTTTTTGTTTAAACTTAGATCTATGGGTGGAGTTTACCACCTCTACTTATTCCGTTTGTACCCCCACCCTTATGATGGTAAGGGTGGCCAGTCTTGTATAAACTATCAAGACAGTGTAACATTGTCATTTGAATAAACATAATAAACAAATACAAGAATATATTATTTAAAAACTATATGGTCCTTCGAGAAATCACAACATTATTTTGGTCCTTCGAGCCGGATCACTACACCTACAATCCGATTTTAATATTTTTACGACGATGTCTGTCTGTGTGGGATGTATGTGTGTGTGTATACATGTGTGTGCATGTGTGTATGTGGGGAGGTTGGAAACACCATTTGTCAAAAACTATGATACCTAATATCTGTTTAACTACGTATTTCCCAATCGGACATTACTGGGAATAGTTGAAAAGGTTTTGGTAATAATTGGACAACCAGAAGTAGCAGATTCTTAAAAAAAATTCTTCTAAATATTATTTTTTGCTTGTATTAAAGAAGAGTAAATTCTTTATCTGATACATTTAAATATTTTATTATATTTTTTATAGATTTAGAGATAACTAAATATAAGTTATATAATAATCTGTTGTAATAAATCTTACAGGCCAAATAATGTCATGGAAACCAATTGAATAAAATTAAAATGTTTGTAACTGACAGATAAATGTCAGTGTCAAAAATCCAGACACATTATTGAAGATTTTTTCTGGGAAGTACATACATTATAATATTTCTTATTGTATTAATAGTTAAATTTTTACAATTGGAGGTATATTACATATACCCTTCAGAAATACTGTCAATCCCGACAATGAATTGGAAACATTTCGAAAAATTAGAAGAGTAGGACTAAATTTTTTCATAGAATGAATTTAAAATTAAAAAATCTAAATATAAAGAATAGATGTAAGTAGAATTTTTGGTGTAGAGTGAAATGTTAAATACAATAGGGTGCGAGCAGAATGATAGCTACTAATTATGTACATAGATGTCAAATATCATGATTTTTCATTCCAAATTTAGTGATGTTTCAATTCCATGTGGTTTATTTTCCTCGACAAGTAAATTCCACACTCCTGGTGACAAATTAACTACGTTAATTTAGAAAATCTTGAAATTTTTAATGAAAAATTCTGACATTTGACGTTTATGTACATAATTACTAATTGTTATTCTGACACGGGTCCCCATATCTGTTTGTCAAGGCCAATAATGTCACATGAAGAGAGAGCCTTTTTCTCAGGATTCATCTTAGTAAATTTATTAAGTTATACAGTATCATGTTTCCATCTTGTGTTATTAAGAAAAACACATCCTAAAATTGAGTATCCATTTGGTTGACCATCAGCAAGCAATTTAGTCGGCGTTTACGGTGAGGTGTGATGTGATGGAACTCTGTTCGAAATCACCTCTAGCACGTGTGTAAACATACAGAGAGCGATTGGTGATCGCGTCGCCGTTACCGTGGTCGTTCGAAGCTGTAGCCCGTGGCCACTATGTGGGATTGTAGTCCAGTCCAAGTGTTCGGAGGCGGTAAATGATTCGATTACTCTCAGCCGTATCCGAGAACGGGATTCATTCAGCCACTTGCCAGTCGTGCGTATACACTGTAATCAGTCTCACGGGACCGCTTACGATAACCGGCAGGGAGAGATACTACGAGGAGAAGGGTTAGAGTGAAAAATTAGGAAGAGTATGTTGATAAAATGTTAATTGTAAACGATAGGATAATAATTTATAGCTTCATTTTACATTATTCTCTATGAACTGGATTCATATATATGAATCAGCTAATCGGAACATAGGACTTTAACTATGAAATCATATTTCCGTAATTTTCTGCTTCCCTAATCATTTTAGGTAAATAAAATAAATGACATCCGAATCAATAAAGCAATTCATTCTGCAGAAATAAAATTTGAAACTCACGGAATTACAGTTTAATAGTATTAGCCATGGAATTAGAAACAAGTCTCTTGTTTCTAATTCTATGGCTAATACAGGGTGCGGCAGAACCAATTGAGCAATTTGGTGGGCAATTTGTTCTGTCGGCATCTCCATTTTAGTACTCAACATGGTTTGGACATCGTGGCTTTGTCGTGCGTGCGTTTTATGAAAATAACCGATCTGTGATTGCGACGCAAAGAGCTTTTCGGCGACGGTTCAACATTCCGCGCAATAATGCTTTTCCTACTGCGAACACAATTCGGTTCTGGATTCGGCAATTGGAGGAAACTGGTAGCACACTAAGAATAGGTACACATGGCCGACGAAGATCCATCAAAACACCAGAAAATGTGGAGCTAGTGAGAGCAGCAGTCGAACAATCTCCAAGACGTTATTGCATTGGGGGTTTCAGACCGCAGTTTGAGGAGGATTCTGCATTTAGATTTGACTTTCCATCCCTTTAAAATAATGATGGTTCAAGAATTGAACCCAGCAGACTACGCCAACCGTCAAAATCTGTGTAAGGTAATTCTTGCAGCAATCCCTCCTGAGGCAGCATTCTTCAGCAGCGACGAGGCACATTTTCACCTAAGCGGGATTGTGAATAAACAAAATTTTCGTTACAGGGCTGAAAACAACCCCCAAATTGTTCAGACATTCTCCTAAACTAACGGTGTGGTGTGCCGTATCACAATTGGCGCTATAGGTCCGTACTTTTTTGAAGAGGGAGGCGTGACCGTGACCGTGAATTCCGGGCGTTATGTTTCAATGTTGCAAAATTTTCTGCAGCCCCGATTGGAAGTGGTTGTTGAAGAAGAGGGATTAGGGGACTTTTGGTTCCAACAGGATGGGGCTACAGCCCACACAGCCCGAAATTCTCTAAACGCTTTAAGAAAAATGTTTCCTGGACGTCTAGTGTCTTTGAGAGGTGACGTGGGGTGGCCTGCGCGGTTTCCCGATTTGAGCAGATGCGACTTCTTTCTTTGGGGATATCTTCAGGAAAAAGTGTTTCAACGTCGCCCCCAAACCCTGCTGGAGCTAAGGGAGCAGTTGAAAAAGTAAACGCGGTACTATTAAATTGTAATTCAGTGAATTTTCAAATTTTATTTCTGCAGTTATGCATGTAGTCAAAATGAATTTTTTTTATTGATTCGAATGTAGAATTTTTTGCTTTGCAACATCCACTTAAAACTTTTTGTCTAAAATAATTCGGGGAGCAATGCGCATGGAAAAACCCTATAAATATCCTCATATTTGGATTGTCTAACCTGTTTAACATAATAATTTGACGTATTATTTTTTTGTTACCTTAATCGAGATATTCTCCGGATCAGGTGTTATTTTATGCGACCATAGAATAATCTTCCTAAATTTCGACATCGATAAAATAAAATAAAACTCTCATCAATTTAAGTTGATCGAACCCATTTATTTCTAATATTTTTCGTAGCTTTCAATGCATTTTAAATCAAAAAATCATTAATCAAACTTAAACTGTCATTCCAATATAAACAAACAGAAATATTAATATCAATCTTGTCCTCCCTACTTTCTCTTATAAATTCTAATGTTCAACCTAACACCTCTCAATGGATATTAAATCGTGATCTTTACCAATTTCTATCAGTAGATATCGATAGTGCAATCAGATTCAGACCCAGTGGGAGTTGTAAAGAGAAAGAGAATAGGAAATGTGTTTGTTGAAGCAGGATAGCAAGAGGTGATTTTATAAATTTTGCTCACACTTTATTCCTTTAAGGGAATCTTTATTCTGACGTTGAGCGATGTGGTAACCCAGGATGCAAATTCTCACATGCTAAGAAAGGAAATTCCGAAGAGGATGTTTACTTCATTGATTTGGTATTCACTTAGATAAACATACAGAATATGCTTTCATATTCCTGCCTAATCATGTGTAAAATTATACAAAATTAATTAGTATCACTGAAATTTTTGATATAACGACTATTGAGTACACAATATTAGTTTTTATATAAAGCCGAAGACGTGATTGATACAGTGTGATAAAAAAGCCTAACTCGGAGTAGACTATGAACAAAAATATTTATTAACAATTACTCGAAAGTTCAGTCAAACAGCATTTATTCTTAAAATCAATAGAGGAAGCTGTTGGAACTAGGTGAAACATTTTTCAAAATAAATAAGAAAAACACTTAGTTGTTTTACTAAATTAAAGAAATTTTTTTATTGTACAATTTCGGCTGTTAGGCCATCATCAGAAGAACTACAATAATACATTACAGCGGGTCCTTTTATATCTAGTTTAGCGGTGGAGATTTGGGGATTAAGGTATCAAGAATACAATAAAGAATTTTCTTTAATTTTATGAAACAACCGAGTGTTTTTCTTATTCATTCAGCATTTATTCTTACTATACGAACGTTTCGGTGCACCCTTGCACCTTCTTCAGGGTAGTAAGATCTTGCAGATTATTACAATTCATGTACACAAAATACATTTAGAAGAGTAGGAGAAAACTTGCTCATAGAATGAATTTAAAATTATAGGAAATATCTAATAAAGATTAGGTGTAATTCGATTTTTTTGTGTGTACGAGGAATGTTACAAATACAATACTAATATATTCCACAATGGAAAGGGCGAAAGGTATTGTGATGGCCACAACAGATTATTAAAATAGAGGTAACGCTTGTTGAGAAACAGTTGAAATATCTATTCTGTTCTCTAAATAAGATTTAAAGCAATTCAGTTAAATTTACATCCCACATTCGCCTAAAATAACCGAACAGTTTTAGTAATCATATATTCCTCACACATCAGACAGTACATAAATCAATAGACTTCCTCGTCTACTATGTTCAAACGCCTGTAGTTCCTCAAAATTATTTATTTCACAACAAAATAATTAATATTCCCATAAATATTGAAGCTGACAGCTCAAATCATTACTGTACCAATGATATAGTGGTATCCGATCTCCTTGGATCGCCTACGGTCTCACTATCATATGCACCTGACATAATTACCGTTCAAGTGTTCATTATCAACAGCAACGAGAGAAAAAGCGGCGACTAACTGGGACAAACGCATTCACACCCACGCCCCAGGCGTGCTGCGAGAAAAATTGTTATTGTGATACGCAAATTGTGCCACGGGACAATAAAGTCAACAGATTTATAGCAAACAGCGATAGTTTATTTGGAAACCCTGCAGAAGTGCAGCAGATGGTGTGCAGAACTATGTCACTCAAGAGATAAAGTTGTTAGATTGTTGTTATTAAGTTTACAAAGTAATGTTGTTCGCTAAAGAAAAAGCGATAAAACATTATGGATTATTAACAAGATATTCTGCTGTAAGTTACTATAATTCGTAATAGGTGCTAAATAACGGTCGATATAATATTTTTTACTACATTTTAGAAACTTTTTCGCGCCACCAATTACGTACAAACGAAAGGAAATCGACTACTCTTGGTTGAAGCGGTTCCTGTATTACATATAACAAGTTATAGTCAAATATTTCGAATTATTCTAGCATTTAACAATCCTCAGACCGATTTTCTTTCGTGTCACCGAGTGACATGCAAGTTACTTCAATAACAACATGAATCGTAAATGACTTATTTATTATTTGGTTACCATTGTCAACGGCGTGTTATAAACAATATTAGCCAATAATTTTCACATTGACAAAAGAAGAATGCAAGCAAATTTATATATTTTACATGTGGCCAGCACATTACCTTCCGTCCTATATTGACACTGACGTCTTGTTCTTCTTTAGCTTTTTTCATTCGTTAGGGATCGCTGTTTTTTTTTTTCACTCATTTCTGTTTTGTGTGTTGTCCTCATTCAGTTCCTTTTCTCTCAAGTCTTCCGCAATACAGTCCCTCCATCTTATGTTTGATCTTCCTCAGTTTCTTCTACCTTCTATTATTAAGATATTTATTCTTTTTTCCAATATATTCTTCATCTTTCCTCATGACATGTTCAAACCAATGTAATCGTCTCTTTTGTATCTAAATAGAAACTTTATCCCTCGCGCCATTTCATTTTTTACCCTATCTTTCCATTTCTTCTCCAACATCCTCAATTTGAATTATCTGAATATATTAGCAGTTTTACATGGTTAGCATAGCTGGCTAATTTTGAAAATTTAATATCTTTTAATTCTTTAACTCTATATGTATTGAATATGAAATATAAAATGCAATCAAATCGTATAGAGAATAATATATTCTACAAAATTTAAAATCATTAAATGTCAATAAATGATATTTAACTGCGTTTTTTCAAGAAAAACTGTTAAAAGTTGCAATTGAGGGTACTTCTGGTCGACCAATTATAACCAAAATCTAATCACGTCTGCATATGGATCTGAACTCGAGAGATACGAAAAAAATATAATTTTTGGAATCGTGGTATTGAAGTTATGCGATCTGAAATGATCATCACACACCCATACACACACACGCACACACACACACATTTACATACAGACATTTTCGTAAAAATAGTAAATTCGTATTCTAGGGACTCGAAAACGTACTTATTTTTGACAAAAAACAATACCTTCCTTAAATTCGTTTAAATTTCGTTACACTATACATCAATAATTTTGTAATACAAATAAAATTGAGTAGATACAAAATGAACTCTTGTCTTTTGTTACACGTGGATGTCTGCGTTGTACGAATCATTAATATTATAATACTATTTAATAATTAATGTCTGTTTACATATGTTAGTGATAGGTACCACCCAAAGTAATAATGTAACATTTCGTAATTTTGTGATAACATCTTTCACATATCCAAGATAACTAACGGAATCTCATCGTAGTAGGCGAATGATACTCAACTGTTAACAATTCCCAAACCTGTTACTCTTGTCAGGGCCAACTTTCCACCAGAGATACTACGTATTAATCAGTAATTGATTGCTTGAGTAATCAATCATTGAAATAATCGATTGTTGAGTGATCGATCGCAATTAATTATGATGATTTTCAATCGGTTCGATAGCGGTTTCAATTACACATGATGTGCTGAGTGCGAATGGTGTTTGCTAAATTGGAGCAAATGTCTGTAATTTGCTATTTTATTAGGGACGATGGGATGCTATACTGCACGACTGAAGTGATAATTTTAACATATCAACGTGCCTTTCACTCAATTATTTGTACCGTATGATGTTTCGCATAAAAGGAGATACGGTTTAGAGTTTGTAGGTATTGTTTCCTGATAAATAATACTAACAAATTAATATTTTGGAATTGGTATGGTTTTATCAGTAATCGATTGGTGGCCGACAAAAACTTAAGTTTTTGGTAATTACATATCATATTTTTATGTAAATAGCGTTTACCCGCTACCCCTAATGTTATCCTCCCCAACATCCTCATCTCTGCCACATTCATTTACTTTTCATTGATATTGACATCTGTCAATTTGATTTATCTAAATATATTAGCAGATTTAATGTATTTATGATTCTTTAAATCTATATCTATTGAATATGAAGTATAAAATATAATCAGATCGAGATAGAGAATAACATTTAAAATATAGTAACATTAAATGTTAATACATGATATTTACTGTTAAAAGTTGAAAATGAGGGTACTTCTGGTGGACCAATTATAACCAAAATTTAATCACGTCTGCATATTGTATCTCAACTCGAGGAATACGAAAAAAATATAATTTTTGGATTCGTGGTATTGGAGTTATGCGAACCGAAACGATCGCCACATACATACACACAGACGCACACACACACACATACATACAGACATCATCGTAAAAATAGTAAATTCGTATTCTACGGAACGCAAATTGTGCTTCTTTTTTAGAAACTCATTATCAATTTTTTTGACCAAAGACAATACCTTCCTTACTTAAAGGTGACGGAAGGTAAAGAATTCTTGTACTGTTTTATAGAAAAATATCTTAGTGAATGTTTTTTTACGTAATTCATTCCAATTCTGTAAGAAATTTGCTGACTTAGCAAAATTGCTAAAAATTGTAACCAGTGACGTAATTATTATTGGTTATTTGCTGTAGTAATGTTGCTAAAAGTTAGTAACGACATGTTACATAATTGGAGTAATTATATAACTGGGAGAATATTTTCAAATATTTTTTTTAATGGAATGAATTCGGAATATTATTTATCGAAGTATTATTATTTTTATACAAACTAAATCATTTCATTTTCCATTTATATAGGTATATTTATAACTGTTTAGCAAACAATATTTGTAAAAAAAGTATTAAGTTGAGAAACAACATGTCAAGCAAAAAATTTGACTTGGGTTGTGACAAAAGATAACACACTTCAATTTAATTTTTTTATTTTTAAAAAACTTTAACATATTTTTCTTTTTACAGTAAATGCAGCTTAAGGACATCAACTTCTAAGTACCACTACAAATTGGTGAGTAATTTTTATATTCTGTAATATTTTAGTAACAGCACCAAACTATATTTCTTATTTTATAAATATGTAATATCATTGTCAAAAATTTGTCCTCCCAAAATGTGAGTCAGACGTCCTTTGCAAAAAACTTGCTATGCGTCAAGATCAATCGTTTTTTCAATTCTCTCTCTTGTCCTTATTGGGTAGAAAATTTTAGACTCGCAACTGTTTTTATATCGCGGAATCCGCTACTGCTCAAGTTAGTGAAGTCTGCTTAGCTACTGTTTTATTCTATGTTCTTTTGTTATCAACGCCTGCTGCTATATGTTGATAGCATACAAGCAAAAAATGCTAAATTATCTATGACATGAATAGACATATAATTTTAGAATTCTTAAAATACGTGTTGCATAAATAAATGTAAAGATAATAACTAGAATTTACAAAATTGTATGTATTGAAAACATTAATAACAATTGTTAGGGAAAGTGTTATTAAATTAATTTAGGAAAATTGTTTATAAACTACTGCAATTTGTAAATACACTTAAAAGGTAAATAGAATCTTACAAGTTGTTATATTAATGGAAAGTATAATATTTTAGCATATAATTGGATAAAATTTTCCAAATACGGCTCGAGTTAAGATATGATGATATGCCTTTTAAAACGGTACAAATTATTATGGTTTTATACATTATGCAGTAGTAAAATACTAGTTTTTATCTTGCACAATAACAATAAATTGGTCTTTAGTTACGGAAAACTGAACGATGTACAATTTGCGACACTTGGTGAAGTTGTTCTAAATATTTAAATATTTGTGAACACATGGCACACTTCACATGATTTCAGTCTCTGAATCAACCTCTCGGTCATTTATCAGAGACTGGCCCACTCAACCAGAACCACAGACGCGTATCGCTGTTATTGCAGCTCATCAGTGTGGTGTACTGACGCCTCTTGCGGGGCGAGAGGTTGATTCAGAGACTGAAATCATGTGAAGTGTGCCAAGTGTTCACAAATATTTAAATATTTAGAACAACTTCACCAAGTGTCGCAAATTGCACATTGTACAGTTTTTCTTTATTATTCTGCTAGCCAAGCTCACGGTTTTCCTGGTAGATGGCTCTGTATGTGGTTAGTTACTTCTGCAGGCTTAATACCTTTGTGGGATGTTTATCATCCGCCCGCTCAACCGGTCTCAGTGCCTCGCAAGAGACGTCAGTACACCACACTGATGAGCTGCAATAACAGCGAAATGCGTCTGTGGTTCTGGTTGAGTGGGCCAGTCTCTGATAAATGACCGAGAAGTTGATTCAGAGACTGAAATCATGTGAAGTGTGCCAAGTGTTCACAAATATTTAAATATTTGGTCTTTAGTTGTATAAGATTTGACCTACAATATCATAACACGCACACACACACACACACACAGACATCATCGTAAAAATGTTAAAATCGTATTCAAGGGATCTTAAAACGTGCTTATTCAATAAGCGATTTTTAGCATGAGTCCACCTTTCTTAGCGTGAGGTAAAAATTGGTCGAATTCTGTTTAAAATAGATTTTTAAGAATGATTATAGAATGAACGTATATTTTTATAAAATACAAGCGTCAGTTTTACTGAAATAAGTAAAATTCCTGATCAATTCTCCAAATAAAATAGCCAAGAGGAATGTACATTTTTTATTGAAAGCATAATAAAAGAAAATTGCTTAATACACGTTTCAAATATTTCTAATAATTAAAATATTTGGATGCGGCAAATTCCAGTATTGGTATTCGAAAATTTTATAGCTTAATAAAAATTAATCATCATTCAAATAATCAAGTAATAATCATAAATCATCAGCATCTGTTTTATTCTCTATGTAAAAATAAGCAGACATTGCGATCTTTTCAATTAATATTATCGATCCCGGTCGTCGAATCCATTAAATAATTAATATTCACGAACCAGTTGCCATAAATTAGTCATGTAGTAGGTTTTTCTAATTCGATTATTAGATTTGTGAAAAATGAAACCAGTTCAATGAATAATAATCTCCGTAGTAAATAAGGAACAGGCGGCAAATCGCTGTTTAATATGCAATTAGTGGTGGAAAAACTCCCTAGACGGGAAATTTCTCCCTGTAGGTTGGCAATGAATGGACATGGAATGGACCTGGATGTTGATGCTGGTATTCCAAGTTGTGTTTATCAACGTGCGTTTATCGCCAATTAATACGCGTGGTTCTACTGACCACTGGAATGTGATGCTGACTGCTACGCTATTTTGCTTTCTGTGTTATGAGTTATACGAGATTGCATGTCCTGGCACATATGCGATTTCACTGCACTGACAATATTTGATTCTAAAATATACACTCTATGAAAGCTGAAAACAACAGGAAAACAATCTGTTGTGATCTTCCGTCAATCCTGTGTAATATGTATAAATTCCATACATAAATTTTCTTACAAAAGATTCTAAATTTCCAGTAAAATTATTTCATAAACAAACTATGCAAATTGCACTTGACATTATCTTCTTCTTCTTTAGCTTTTCCCATTTGTTGGGGGTCGCTATTTTTTATTTTCTTCTTCCACTCATTTATGTTTTGCATGTCGTTCTCATTCAGTTCCTTTTCTCGCAAGTCTGTCGCAATACAGTCCTTCCATCTTATCTTCTAGGTAAAGTTTTTGCTGTTTGAAATTTGGAAATCATTTTCAATGGGTAATTTTTAACAAGTGGTTCAAAATTATACCCTGATCTAGTCTGGAATTGCATGAACACCCTACAACAATTGGCCAAAGACATCCACGTCACTTTGTGGTCTGGGTCAGGCCATGAGGGAGTTCTAGGTAATGAAAAAGCAGATGAGCTCGCTAAAAAGGGAGCTAAACTACTGCTTTACGGGCCTGAACTTTCTTGCGGAGTCTTGAAAAGCCATATAAAGAAATCAAAAACTGGGAGGAAGTAGCCATAACTTCATATTGGAGAGACAGCCCGGGCCTTAGTCAGTCGAAGAAATTAATTTCACCCACGTTGACAAACGCTAAAGAGCTATTAGCTCTCAGCAAAAGGACCTTAGAACTATGACAGATATCTTTACTAGTCATTGTCCTCTGAAATACCATTTATGTAAGATTGGTCCATACATCCCCAACATCAATTTCAACATCTTCATCTCTGCCACATTCATTTTCGTTTCATTGATACTGACATCTGTCAATTTGAATTATTTGAATATATTAGTAATTTCCATGGTTAGCATAGCTGTCTGATGTATGAAATTTAATATATTTATAATTCTCTAAGTATATTTATTGAATATTAAACATTGTATGTCAATAAATGATATTTAACTGCGTTTCTTCAAGAAAAACTGTCTGTCATGTCTGCATATGCATCTATTCTCGAGAAATACGAAAAACATATAATTGTTGGAATTGTGGTGTTGAAGTTATGCGATCCGAAACGATCGTCACATACACACACTCAAGTGTTTATTCATTTGAAACTCACTATCGAATTTTATGACCAAAGACAATACTTTCATTACCTAAAGGTGACGGAATTATGAATCGGATAGTAAGATCTGAGCGTAAAATAATATCCAACTTTCGAACCATTCTGCCATTTAGTATATTAGATGGAAATATATAAAATTAAAATTTTGGGACAAAACAGCCCTCACCGTATAATTGGACATTTAGGGTCGAATCATGTTTAATCGCACGGAAAAACTTGCTCCGCAGTTAGGTGTTAATGGAGTGGAGCAATTTGTTTCAGAACAAAACTGTATTTAACGTTTTGCTTTTATTATACGTTTTATTTTTATGGCAAGTGTGTGTAACTATGTATCAGCATTTACAATAAATCAAGTTTTTATAAATCAGCAATTATGATCCCAGAGAAATGTTGTAAATAAAAGTTAAAAAACTTGAAGCACTTCTCGCCTGCATCTGTTTTGTTTAATAGTAAATTATGTACTGTAGTAAGTAGTAAATATTAAGTGTGTAATAGTAATGAATCACTACCCGTTTTTATCTCAGGTCAACAAAAACTGTAATTACGTAGAAATAGCAAACATTTGATGTATACCGAGAACGACCGAGACTTTAGATCTGTAGCCATTGAGTCATATCTTCATTCGCAATGTTGAAACTGACATATCGGTAAAAAAAACTAAATAAAAGTCACTCCGACTCAAAAAACTCGTTCAATATCCAATAAACGTATCCAACTAATAACGTTATCCATCACCACTAAATTAAAATTGTAACCGCAGACTGAAAAACGAATATTATTTCACGGACAACCAAATTGTTTTAGGATATTATAAACTTTTACATACGCGAAAATAAAAATTTCAAAATATTTGTTCATTATAGCAGTCTAGGTCATTTCTCATTTTAAATTACATATTAAGTTTAATAAACCTGTAGGCGTATATATAATTTATATTGAAATATCTAGATCGTTAGTTTTAATCGAATGAAATTTGATTTATGATTTCACCGAATTAATAATGTCAACACTAATTTATTTGAGACATTACTTGCCGGGTGTTTATAAAAAATAAATATATCATCATGGCATATTACCCATTGCTGGGTGTTCCAATCTGCTTTATACACAGATATCGGTAATGATGAAATATTTGTACCGCGCCGGCACTTTCCAGGCTTCACCTTACGAGCATTCAATGCTGGCGTGGAAAGTGCACCACAGAGATCAATTTAGTGCCATTAATTGATTATTTACTATTACAACAGTAAATAATACAATATTTATGTTAGTATTATCTATAAAAATGAGGGTAAAACTAACTGACAATATAATCAATTAATTTCCATCTTCAATTTAATACTTTAATAAAAATTATTTGCGAATTATTAGAGACGAAAACATTTGTCACATGCAGACAATGGTTCATTTGCAAGTAAATTATTATTAAAACTATAAGCAATGTATTCAAGTTCTATACACTCTATGAATACACCTTATTAAAATTTGTTGAATTGGAGTAATAATCATAGCATCCAGAAGTTTTTGTGTCTGTTGTCATATATTTGCCCGTATATTATTGTTAAAATGATAAATTTAGGTAATAACATATTTAAATCCAGTACACTTTATTAATACATAAAATAAAAAATGCCCAAATATAGTCTAAACTATTGTAATCTAAAAATTTGTTTCTTCTTGCTGTTAATATATTTTTTCAGAGGGTACGAATACATTTGGGGTTGGGCTCGTAATAACGCTATAATGAAGCACGATTTTATATTCTTATGAACGTAACTTTTAACAAAAACTCTCTACAAAATTGGATTCATAATACGGGTTATCATGTTTCCATTATTGAGAAATTTTGTCATATTTACTTTTTAGCTTATCGAATTTTGACAATAAAGATTAAAGATTACAAAGAAATTGGGACATATTTTTAGATAAACTCTTATTTATTTTACGTCACTGATTATAGGTCATAATATTAATTAGAATTTAAGAGAGCTCGATATTAAATATGTACTTAGAAAATAACTAATGATATGATTTAAATATTTTTATTTAATTTGGACGTTTTAAACTGTCATTATTAACTCCATAGCAACAACTGTAAGTAATTATTATGATACAAGTACGTAAAGCTAGTCTTTAGTCACGAATGGGTCAGAATTAAACCTCGAGCGTAGCGAGAAACGTTTCAAAATTTTGCTGAATGATAGTATTTGAGTTAGAGCGTAAAGAAGATCTACACACACATATATACACACATACTCACAGACATAATCGTGAAAATGTTAAAATTGGATTCTATTGACCTTAAAACGTAGTCATTTACAAAAATCTCGATATTAGTTTTGTATCACGATCCCTATACCTCCCTTACCAAGGGCAGCGGCAGGTACATTAGGTCGGCCGAACCTGAATCCAATTCCTGAACCCGGAACAAAAGCGCAAATTTTCTTAATGTTCGAACCAGAATCGCACGTGAACCCGTCTTTCAAAAAAACTCAATTTTTGGCTTTATCCAGAATCTTCCTATCTCTAATAAGATTCTATCTACCTCTAATAGGATTCTGTTTCAACTGAGTTACGAAGTACTTTTGTAGTCAATGATTTTATTTTTTGTCACTATCACTTTGAGGAATAATATGGGACGCAACATTTACCCCACACAGACTCACCAAATTTCACCCCGCGCCACAATTTAGCCGGCCCTCTATACCCTCCCCTGTAGATGACCGGTGGACACTGTCCACAGGGCACGGGATACGGCTGGTAATAGGCCCACCCAGGGCAGGGTGGCAGGGGTTGCACTCGGTACTGGGGGTCCTGCTGCACTTGCACTTGCACTGCTCTTGCTCTCACCACCGCGGCGCACACCAGCAGCGCCAGCCATAGCCAACACCATGGCGGCATCGGCATGCTGCGCCGACCAACACACAACACCGACTGACTACGCGACCGGAGTAGTCAATGAGTGGACGTGGAGGGAAGATTAAGAGTTGTAAAGTGAGCGCGTATGGTATGGAAATAGTACTATCAGAACATTGTTGTTGTTCTAGGTGATAATAAGATTTCTGCTCAAATCATAGCAGGAATAGGTGCAGGATAGTCAAACTAGAGTCAGTCCACTCTCGTCTGATTTGAGTCAAAATTTGTTTACTAACTTTCTACTAATTTTGCTTAAATTAGGTATTTAGGTTCATAGTCACAATGTCATAAAGCTCAATCTGGATATTCATCTCCAGGTTCAGAAACTACATGGATAATGCTA
Organism: Harpalus rufipes; assembly: GCA_951394225.1. NCBI lineage: Eukaryota > Metazoa > Arthropoda > Insecta > Coleoptera > Carabidae > Harpalus > Harpalus rufipes. The sequence goes on from OX596280.1 coordinate 52,270,869, forward strand.
AAAATTGCATATTGACATAATTATACATTTTAAAATTCTCGTGGCCGTGTGCCTGAGTGTCTGGTCGTGAATCTGGGGACCCGGGTTTGATTCCGACCGACGCCAAAATTACATCGAATTTTAATAGCACAAAATTGACCCCTGTGGCGCACTCTCCATGCCAACAATGAGTGCTCGTGAGGTGACAGCTGGTAAGTGTCCGCACGGTACAAATATTCCATCATTACCGATATCTGTGTACGAAGCAGATTGGCACACCTAGTAATGGGTAATATGCCGTGATGAAATATTTATTTTTTTATTTAAAATTCTTCTTCTTCTTACAAGATTTTGATATTTCTACGCTGACGAGGATCAACTTATTTACTTACTTACACTTAAAAATATATTTGTATTTTCTTTAAAATGATTTTTGTTTAAATTAAAAAGAAAAATGTGACCAGCACATTATCTTCCGTTATTCCTGTGTATTATGTACAAATTCCATACATAAAATTTTTTGGAAAAGATCCTATATATTTCCAGTAAAATTATTTCATAAACTATGCAAATTGCATTTAACACTGACATATTCTTATTCTATAGCTTTTCCCATTTTTTAGGATCACTATTTTTTATTTTCTTCTTCCACTCATTTCTGTTTTGCGTGTCGTTCTCATTCAATTCCGTTTCTCTCAGATCTTCCGCAATACAGTCCTTCCATCTTATATTTGGTCTTCCTCTGTTTCTTCTACTTTCTACTACCTTAGTAGTAGCTATTCATTCTTCTTCCAATATATTCTTTATCTCTCCTCATGACATGTTCAAACCAATGTAATCGTCTCTCTTGTATCTTTCGAACCATTTCGCTTATCCTGATCTCTGCCACATTTTGTTACTTTTCATTGATACTGACAACTGTTAATTTAAATTATTTGAATATATTAACATTTTCCATGGTTAGTATCCCCGCTCATCTGTCCCTCGGCCAACTTGACTGACTGTCCCTCTCGCTACATCCTTTCCTTTTTATTGAAAATGAACACATACAAAAGACTAGAAAAGTATTCTTACAAGTAATTAAAGAAATTGCAAAATTATAAGAATTATTCTACATTATACACATCATCGCGCATCCAAAAGAGCGGTCTTGGTGAACATTTAACTTCTTCTTGTGACTCTGTATGATTACCAACTTCTGCCCATTTTGTGTCGGCAGTACAACGACGTTATTATTTTCTCAATAATCAAGACTTGTATCATTAAGTTCGTAGTCAGATATATCGTCCCTCGGCCAACTTAAGTGACTGTCCCTCTCGCTACAGATATTATAACATCTAATAATGGTTAACACGATTTTTGCAATTATTTGACCAATAGATCCAATTATATTAATCTATTTTATACAAGAATATTTATTTCTGCTTTTAAGATTATTCTCATTTATGCTAATTATATAGTAACTATCGTCAATCACAAATATTTCTGTGATACTGGTATGTAAAAATCTCTTATCCATTTGGTAGTGTATATAAACAAATTTATCAATCTTAACGTTACACCCATAAAAAATTAATAATCAACTTTTAAGATGATTAGCCTCTTCATTTATTTAATAGCTCTATCAATTAAAAGTATACTTAGTAAGCCTGTAATGCTGATATGTTTACATTAAAAATCTCGATAAATATGTTAGCATATAATTAATCAATTCATACTCTATGGATAAACGAATGCATTAATATTAAATCTTCAGCGTGCATCAGATTTACATTATTAATTACTAGTTGCTTAACAGAACTTTTTTCAGTAAATGAGTTTATATTTAAAGATGTAGACATTTTTCAAGGTAGATTAGTTTATTCAAAATAAGAGATAAAAATATTCTTGAGCTAGGTGTGTATTAATAGATAAAAAGTTCCCCTTTGATAAAGAGATTACTTCTATTAGCACTGTGTTTAAATTTAGGGTCTGGAATTAGGATACGAATCTAGAGCTAACCCTGAAAATATTTTTAAAATAAATACTGTCAGACTTCCTGAAGAAAAAGCAGTAAAACGTACTCATACTTTAAATATTGTTTAACTGTTAATTGGTATTTATTTCAAGCAAATATTTACTTACTATGAATCATTTTGTTTCCAATTTTTCACAGAAATTTTATGAAGTAATTACAGATAAATGAAGATGTATATTATCATGATTTGCGCCTTTATATGTATAATCTCAATAAAGGTATAATTCGATTCTTCGTGAAATTGTTATTATAAAACTTATACTTGACAAGTTTCACAATATTTCAGTTTTTAAATCTACCTTTTGGTAGAGAAAATACTGGAGAACGCAGTCTTAAGATGTTTGTTTGATTCTATACCAATATGTCGATCATACAATGATCATCTTCAGGGTTAAATCAAGTCGGAATAAAATTTATGTGTTATGACTTGTTTCAACCCTGATGATAATTGTATGATCGAAACGGTTTAAAATCTAATAAACATTTTAACCCTAGATTGGTATACTAAGTTATTATATTGGTACAACAGGATCATTAAGAATCATTAATTACCCATTAACCTTAAAACGATAATATAAACTATATAAATATTTCGAGAACTAAGTTCTCATCATCAGTAGTAGAGATAAAAGTAGAATTTTTCGTGTAGAGTTTTGGTAATAATTGGACAACTGCAAGTAGCAGATTTTTAAAGAAATTCTCTATTTCATACATATAATTATTTTATTATATATTTTATAGATTTGGAGATATATAATAATATGTTGTAATAAATCTCACACCCCAAATAATGTCGTAGAAACCATTTGCAAAATTAAAATGTGTGTAACTGAGAGGTAAATGTCAGTGTCAAAAATCCAGAGATATTACTGAAGATTTTTTCTGGGAAGTACGTACATTATATTATTTCTTATTGTATTAATAGTTAAATATTTAAAATTATAGGTATATTACATATACTGTCAATTCTGACAAAACATTGGAAACATTTCAAAATATTAGAAGAGTAGGACAAAATTTCTTCATAAAATAAATTTAAAACAAAAAAATTTAAGTATAAAGAAGAGATACACCTCAGTAGAATTTTTGTTGTAGAATGTAGGTATACAAGAAATGTTAAATACAATAGGGCGCGAGCAGTTATGTGCCCGTGTCAGAATGATAGCTAGTAATTATGTACATAGATGTGAAATATCATAATTTTTCATTCTAAATTTAGTGATTTTCCAATTCCATGTAGTTTATTTTCCTCGACAAGTAAATTCCACCCTCCTGGTGACAAATTAATTACGTGAATTTAGAAAATCTTGACATTTGACATCTATGTACATAATGACTATCTGTTTCGCATATTTCGGTAAAGACGATATATCTGCTTTGTAGAGGTCGGTACTAGGCGTCACCTTACTGCAGGAAGTACTTTTTAAGTTCAATCGAAATCGCAACCACTCACTTGTTTAAATTAATTAAAAAAATTCCGTTAAGTTTGTATCGCAATGGATCATCAACGTATTCAGGCACACATTCCATTTTTGCATGGATAAAATCGTTGTGGATATATATTTGAAATTATTTTTTATGAATATCTTTCTTGGAATAAGTTCCTTTCCTAGAAATCCTTGCTAAAACACTGACTATGCTCCTACATCCAACAACTTCATATTGAAACAATTGTAGTGTATAATCTTCGCACAAATCATTTGATCTTCCTGAGACGGCTTGACTCCACTGCTCGAGTGGGTCGAGTTGTTGGCAAGGACAAGGACGAGACGTCGGAGACGCGAAGAGGAGCTACTAGTAGTTATGACCGCGCCTGATTGATGGGTCTGTACTCTAAACGTGGATACGGTTGAGGACGGGGATACCAATGTTTAGTTCTAGTGTCTCTGATGTAACAAAGATTTCTTCGCCTACACAATTTCGAAAATGAAGAGGAGGAAAAGTAAATAAGAGGAATTAATAAAGAGAAGTGAAGGTTGGTGACTCAATGATTTGCAAACATACAAAAATGTTTTCATGGAGATCGTAATTTTTATTATTTCATCAGCATCCTTAGCGCGAGACTCTTTTTAGGGCCAAGGTCTCAAATACCGGAGGTTCTTGTTCCGTGACCAATCAGAACTAGTGTATCTAATATACTTAATTCATGCGACAACCATTTATATATCGTTTTACCTTCCGTCACCTTTAGGTAAGGAAGGTATTGTCTTTGGTCAAAAAATTTAATGAGTTTTTAGTAAATAAGCATGTTTTAGGGTCCCTATAATACGGTATTACCGTTTTTACGATGATGTCTGTATGTATGTGTGTGTGTGTGTTTGTGTGTGTGTGTGTGTGTGTGTGTGTGTGTGTGTGTGTATGTGTGTGTGTGTGTGTGTGTGTGTGTGCGTGCGACGAAAGTTTCGGATCGCATAACTTCAATCACGATTCCAAAAATAATATATTTTTCGTATTCCTGAAGATTACATCCAGAAGAACAAGTGATTAGATTTTCGTTATAATTTTTAACAGTTAAAAATGATTTATTGATATTTAACGTTATTATAACTTAAAGAATATATTATTCTCTATACGATTTGATTGCATTTTATACTTCATATTCAATAGATATACAGCGGTAATAATAAATAATTTCCTATTTCCAGATTAGGTATTCCGAGAATATCTCTTAACCCTGTGTTAAAATGACATGTATGGAGGGTTTATTCAAGAATTAAGTCTTATTCTTTTTTTATTATTACACATTTGTGGGTTAAGCTCGTGATAAACTAGGAATAGCTATTTCTGTGCTGAAAAGAAGCTATTCTGAACTTAACCCTTGTTTATTATTACCGCTGATAGAGTTAAAGAATTATAAAGATATTAAACCGTTATAACCATGGAAACTGTTAATATTCAGATAATTCAAATTGACAGATGTCTGTATCAATGAAAAGTAAATGAATGTGGCAGAGATGAGGATGTTGAAGTAGATGTTGGGAAAGACACGGAAAGATACTGTAAGGAAATAACTCTAGTGTTACAAGTTTCTAGAAAGATACAAGATAGCCGATTATATTAGTTTGAACATGAAGAGATGAAGAATATATTGGAAGAAGAATGACTAGTTTAGTAAAAGAAAGTTGAAGAAACAGAGGAAGAACAAAGATAAGATGGAAGGACTGTATTGCGGAAGGCTTGAGAGAAAAGGAAGTGAATGAGAACACACGCAAAACAGAAATAAGTGGAGAAGAAAGTAAAAAATAGCGACCCCTAACGAATGGGAAAAGCTAAAGTACATAATACACAGGATTGTGCTGACCACATCAGATTTTTTAAAATGGCATTGTTGAATTTATTTCAAAAGGTTAATTTGTTGTTCAATAATGCAAAAAACAATATTATCGACGCGCATAACACGATATGATTATCTACTGTGTGTCCAGTTCCAATACATTGTTATCGACAATCAAAGTACAAGTGAACGATTCTATGTGTATATGATCATGATCAGTCACCCCACTTAAAACTTCTAAACATTTTACCTATTGGTGGCGAAAAAATACTGGCTGAAGCAAGTGCAGCTCCGAAGAATTTGTGTTCTCATTTCGTTCTTCGCGGTGTTGTATGTTAACTGTTTCTTTTGGTTTGGTTGGGTGCTTGTGTTGATTCAGAACCTATTTTTAGTGAATGGATAGGTTGCCTTTTCCCGATACGAGATTAGACGTTTAATTAATACCTACGCACGTGTTACACGTTTGCTAACGACTGCCGGCTGTAAATCACGACTAGTACTAGAGCTACCTGCACAATTTCTCCTCCAACCTTGTTACCCAGCTTCATTTGCAATGGAAACATAAAATCTCTCATACTTCTCCATGTAGGAAGAAGAAAAATTTGCTGACAACATCCAGCTTACATGCATACCATACACGGAAATAAAAAGACTTATGGTAATTTAAGTACATTGAAAATGAAAACGATGCAATCATAAGTTTAATAATAAACAATACTATTCGCATCTTTTCACCTTCCATCGCCTTTAGGTAAGGAAGGTATTGTCTTTGGTAAAACATTCGATACTGAGTTTCTGAAGAATAAATACGATTTGAGATCCCTAGAATTCCTCGAGTTTACACCCATATGGAGATATGATTGAGATTTTGGTTATAATTGCTCCACCGGAAGCATTGATTATATTATATTTTAAAGAATGTATTATCTCTATACTATTTGATTGCATTTTATACTTCATATTCAATAGTTATAGAGTTAAGGAAATATAAAGATATTAAATTTCTTAAATCAGCCAGCTATGCTAACCATGGAAACTGCTAATATATTCAGATAATTCAAATTAACAGATGTCAGTATCAATGAAAAGAAAATGAATATGGCAGAGACTAGGATGTTGAGATAGATTTTGGGGAAGACACTGAAAGATATATTAAGGAATGAAAGGTAAGGGAAATGGCTCGAGTGATAAAGTTTCTATAAAGATACAAGAGTGACGATTACATTGGTTTGAACATATCATGAGGAAAGATGAAGAATATATTGGAAGATAAGATGGAAGGGCTGTATTGCGGAAGAACTGAATGAGGACGACACGCAAAACAGCAATGAGTGGAAGAAGAAAGTAAAAAACAGCGACCCCTAATGAATGAGAAAAGCTAAAGAAGAAGATGTTCGTGTCAAGTGCAATTTGCATAGTTTGTTTATGAAATAATTTTACTGGAAATATAGGATCTTTGTAAGAAAATTTATGTATGGAATTTGTATATAATACAAAAGACAGACGGAAGGTAATGTGCTGACCACATCAGATATTTTCTGGTGAAATTCGAATAGTGGAATATCGAGAACTATAAGAAATACTAAGTCGGTTAAGTTAAACAAAAAACTATTGCCAATAACTCTATTCGATATCAATAACCCCTAGCAAAATTTCTAATAATATAATGTGCCCTTGGCCACAGATCACAATGTATTTGTAAATAATTTTGTTGGGCCCCTTTATAGCCTAGAGTCTGGGTATCTTGCAGCCTGTGCACCCGTTGTAAAATAATACCAGGGGCCTTAAAATATTGACCTCTACTCGTATATACATAAAAATGTAACCCGCTTGACTGATGTGAGCTCTGTGTCTATCTATCTTTTGTGTATAGCTGGACCAGATTTGATCAGATTTTATCCTTGTGTATCTAATGCAAAAATGTATTTAAGCATAAATCGAATGCGCGTTGAATTATCAAGCACTTTGCATAAATGGACAAATAAAGCCAAGTTTAGCAGGATGTAATCTTTTCTTTTTCATCGTCAATTTGTCAATGCATTAAAGAAATATCTATAGCACGCGATTTTTATCACGAAGTAAAAATGGTAAAATATAAATAAAGAATGAGAAAGAATAGTTATTCTAATCATCCTTCATATATCATCAATTCATCATTAATCCCCTTAGAAAGTCTACAAAAGAATAGATAATTATGCATAGAAACAAAGTAGTACAAACAACACCGTATGTAGGACATCTTATTTGTGTAACTAATAAAACCACATATTTTAAACCCATAAATCAAGATAATACAGACTATCTTGTACTCATCGATCATCCACCTGAACTAATTTCCAAAATAAACATCTTAACGCATCTACATCCACCCACCGTGAGATTTTTCTCGGAAGAACAATCGTTGCTCTGTTCAGAGGAGAAATGTAAACACGCAACCGGACAACCTTAGTGAAGTGATATGGATCCTTGTTGCTTGTTGTTACGTCCCGTCGCCACGGTGACACAGTTTCTTATTGGAAATGGAACACTGGAGCATCGGGTGTTTCAAAGAGAGATCAAAATCACTCAACATATATTGTAAAATTAATTGATTTTCTTTGAATTTTATTATTATTTTAAGTCAACAACTATTACTGTAAGAGGTGAACCTCTGAATTGGATAGAAATAGTTAATTCCAGCAGAATAACAATAAACACCGGAGTACCTCAAGGAAGCATTCTTGCCCCCATACTTTTCATTATTTATATCAATGAACTTAACTTTGTTTTAATTTAAGTGCAACTTAACTAATAACGGTGCAAACGGGCATAAGTTTAATACAAGAAATTTATATTCAAATAAAAATTGCAAAATAGCAGTAGAGCAACTAATGCCACTTCTGCCGCTATTTGTATTTTTTTGGTTAAAGCAGTTTTCAACAATTCTTAATAACGCATAAGCTACACACGTTTTTTATGAAAAAAATATTTCGTATTTAGAAGCTGGAAAATACCTAATTGGTGTTAGTACTTAGTATCTATCCAAATTTACTTGCACCGTTAAAATTTGAGTAAATTTTGTAGCAAAAAATAAATTATTACTAATTGTGAAATTCTAGCAAAGTTTTTATTCATTTCCAAAGCAGTAAATTTTTGTATAACATCACATTTTCCATCTATTTCTATGAATATGTATTGGAGAATTTATAGTGTTCGATGACAAACTGATTTATCTGAAATAAATTCACAGTTACCTTGTATTTACGGTTATAAATATCAATATACAGTTTTTTATTAATAAAATAGTCGCTATAAATTCCATAGTACTAGATTAACAATTGATTATGAGAGATAGTATAAGCTGTTCATCATATTATTGGACTAATTATATCAATTAACTAAAATATTAGAATACAATACATTTTAAAAGAGAAAGTAACATTAAAAATATCTCTAATAATCCGAGATAAGACGAAAAATTTCCCGCGATATCAATATAAATATATGAAAGATAGGTTTTTATAAGAGTACAATAGTTTGTAATAAAATAAAAATAGAATGAATTGTCACGGGGAACAAAACAAGAATACAAGAAGCCAGAAGTAGCTGTCACTTGAAGTTAATCTTTGAATTAGTCCGACTTAAAATCTGTCATGTTTACATTTTTCTCTTCGCTGAAGACTTAACTACGAGAGAAACAGGAATAAATCTTGATTTATATTGCTGTTATTTTAAACAGGATATAAATACAATTTAATGATGACCTTGCGGATATTGAAATAAGCAACAATATAATCAAAAACCAATAAATATATAATATGTATGTAAATACATAATAATTGATATAGGTAAACTTGAATGTTGATATACTTGTACTGGGTGATAAAATTGTTTGTTATTTCTAAATAATGGAATATAATTTTCCTATTGCTTGTTCACAAAGTTTTACCTCTCCCTAAGAGAGGTATTGGATTCATGCTAAATATCGCATATCCAGATTTTAATGATTAAACACGTTTTAAGGTCCCTACAATCCGATTTTAATATTTTTTGGATGATGTCTGTCTCTCTCTCTCTCTCTCTCTCTCTCTCTCTGTGTGTGTGTGTGTGTGTGTGTGTGTGTGTGTGTGCGTGTGTATGTATGTATGTCGGGAGGTTGGAAGGATGATTTCTCAAAAACTATAACACTTAATAGAGTAGGACAAAATGTCTCCATAGAATGAAGTTAAAATTAAAAAATCTAAATATAAAGAATAGATGTACCTAAGTAGAATATTGGGTGTAGAGTGTAGGTATACAAGAAATATTAAATATAATAGGGCGCGAGCAGTCATGTAACTTTCTTGCCCTTGACAAGAAGATATGGGGGCCCGTGTCAGAATGATAGCTATTAATTATATACATAGATGTCAAATATCATAATTTTTCATTCTAAATTTAGTGTTTTTCCAATTCCATGTGATTTATTTTCTTCGACAAGTAAATTCCACACTCCTGGTGACAAATTAAGAAGAATTAAGAAAATCTTGAAATTTACTGAGAAATTCTGACATTTTTATCTATGTATATAATTGTCATTCTGACACCGGCCCCCATATCTGCTTGTCACAATGTTGCAATGAATAATATTGTAGAAATATTGTTGGGAATTTTTTAAATTATGAAATTGGTAACTTTCTAAAATTAGATTTCTTATTTAACGAGAGGCGAAGACTCTAAAGTCTTAACTAACTGCCATTTTGATCACTTCCGATTTTTTCTTATTATAGTAATGTTTAATTGCAAATAAACAATCCTCAATCTATCATTATCGTATTTTACATCCTAAAAATGAAAAAGTATTATTTAACCATCTCCATCAAATCCGTATCGAAGCTGTCCACAACTCCGCGCCGGAATATCCAAATCATTACAGAATAATTTCCCCGAAAAAATTCTATTTCCAATTGAAATGTTCTGTTCATCCGATAATCCGTTTAAAAAACAATAAAACCAACAGTGCGGATGCTACACCGTCCGTTTACGTTTCACCACCGAATTACCGGTCCCGGTTCGGGACCGCTTCGGCATTCTCCGAGGATATCCGTAATATCCCTTCGAAAAACGATACTGACTGATTTCCTTTCGAAAGCTGGATTTTGTTTTATGTGAATATTGCGAAACAATTGATCGTAAGGATTTGTAATACTTCAGATGTTTCTCTTGTTTTTGTCAAGAGTAAACAAATGTGAATTTTTCTTTCACAGTTGTAATTTTATGTCATGTATTTTTAACTAAATGAATTTTAAGCCGTTGCGCAATTGTACGTTTATTTATACACATAAAACCATATGTGTTACACGAAACGTAAACACAGAGCCAGAACTCAAAAAGCTAATTTGCAATAAAAATTAACGGGTTTTAAAATAACGCTTTTAAGTTGGGCTAAAAACTATAACATATTTGCCAGTCACGCTTACATTACAAGCGTTTTAAAATGATTTCAAAAATAAATATTTATATCATATGTGTAGAAACTGCCCATTGAAGAGTGTGAACGAAAAAAATACGATATATATATATATATATATATATATATATATATATATATATATATATATATATATATATACATAAAAATCTGATGTGGCCAGCACATAACCTCGCCGTATATTTTACCTGGCTGTATGCATAAACTTCTTTAATATTCAATAAGAGCATGTCTCAACATAAAACAATTTTCACATATATTTACAAAATATATAGGATATTTTACCATAAACTATGTACAATGAATTACAAAGTAGAGTTTACCATATATAAATTTTAGGCTGGTAACAGGTTTTTTCAATTCAAACAACGTTCTTGTTTACTTTCTCTTCATATTCTAGTAAAAACATTAATTTTGGGCGGTCTAAAATGTATATATCTGGATTGTGCATCTATTCTTACATATCTTCTTTAACATTTTATTTTTTCATACATGTTGTATCTAAATAGCACATCAATTCCCTTTAATAAAGTGATGGATAGATCGCAATCCGATTATACGAAGAATTTGATAGCTTTTTCGCAGTGCAATGTTACTCTAGTCTACAGTATTGGTGTACATTGTCCCATAATGTTTGAAACAAATTTAAATTCTTTAACACATACTTGTCACCTCCACAGTTCAAGAATTAAGAGATTCTCCAAGCACATTTTTCTTTCATTACTCATTATTTCGATAAGATACAATTTTTCTGTATTTTACGTTGCAGAGTGGAAACCATCGTCACTTACCATCTTGTGTTTATACTATTTAAATATCGTCAGAAATTGATAAATTGGTAAAATGGTAGATACCTTTTAATATATTATTATTTGATTTCGAATTTTTGGGACATGCACAGGGCACTGACCCCCATATTAATATTTTGGTTATGTGTGTCGTTTCAAAAACGGAATTATTTCTTGTTATATCACTGAGTGGATTGTTTTTTGTCGAAGTGTATGTTTTTTGAACGGAACTAATTTGAAATCCGAGTTCATAACAGTATTTAAAATGTAATATGAACGAGGTTTGATATTTCAAAATAGGTTGCAAAGCAGTTTATCGTGATCATGTATCGATTGCTCAAACTAAAGCTATAGAAACGGATATTAATAACCGATCATTATACTCTGATTTCATGCTACTGATGCACGAATCTTTACATGCAACGATGCAACGGTATTCCACATTCTTCCACACAAATTTTAATCTCCTCAAATTTGAAAGAACTTCACGATATAAATTCTCTTTTTACGTTGTAGCACTTGATGGGCCAAGAATTTTGTTTTAAGGATAATATTTCTTTATTTTAATTGCTGATTTCAACTGTTCAGATTCTGACAATGCATGCTTCCTAACTCAACAAAATCTGATGATGAGTCCTTGGTCATTTCTCTCAATATTAGGAATTGCATTTTTTATTCAATTTAGAAAATCCTGGTGAAATTTTGAATACGACTAAATATTTTAATCACTATATGTTGTATGTCCCAGTATTAGTGAAGGGAGTACACATTTTTGATTATTCTATTGTAAAGATCTTTTTTTTCCGTTTCTCCATGTCCTTAATTGTTATTCTTTAAATAATCACTGATTAAATATTAGTTATTACCATTTCTAATGAAATACAAAATTTAAAGTAAATATTCAAATTGTGACCAAATGAACAAATTTTTCTAATGGTTTACTCGCCAAACAAATTGAATAACAGATACAAGGTACAAGGCAATTTGTGAACGAGCCGCGAGACGAGTTTTGCAAAGGACGAGTGCGTTAAGAGAAGTATAGGGATCGTGCTAAATATCGCATATCGAGATTTTGGTAAATGACCATGTTTTAAGGTCCCTACAATCCGATTTTAACATTTTCACGATGTCTGTGAGTGCGTGGATCTTCTGGGCGCTCTAACTCAAATACTAGCATTCAGAAAACTTTAAAACCGTGTATTTTTTATCTGAATTAAATAAAAAATAAATAAATATATTATCACGGCATATTACTCATTGTTGGGTGTTCTGATCTGTTTTGTACACACACACATTTCGGTAATGATGATGAAATATTTGTGCCGTGCGGACATTTTAGTTCAGACATATTTTTTACAAAGTAAAACCTATTCCAAATACCAGCATAAACTCAAGGCGCTTACCAATGTAAAAGATAATAAATATAATGCTATATGCTTCTTATGCTATAAACGTAAATATAACTTTTATATTTTGCGAAGAGGTACACTATTAGTCGCATGGGTGACCAGTGTTACCCACTCAATTTTTGTGACCAGTATTACACTTTGATCAACATCGTTGTGTTAGAAATATATAGTTCTATTATTCCTAAAAGGTATTTATGGATTTATATGATTTCAGATGTAGATTCTGGCGTTTATTAAAGTAGAGTGAGTGATGAGTGATGTATGTCATCCGCTCGACTAATGTAGGGTTAATTAAACTCATATCACTTCTAATATAATAATAGTTATCAAAACGATTGAGAAATTCTGTACCTATATTTATTGGTTGTTATTTTTAATTATTTGTAATATTTCGTATGTATTTTTCATGGTATAAATGAAGACATTTAAACTTTTGTAAAGAAAATATCATTTTACGTATGAAAAGGCATTTGATCTTTTGTTGTTCGTTCCAGTAACAAGTTGTTTATTATTTCGCAGCCTTTGTGTGGTGCATTTTTAAGCTACATCACTGTTATTGTCTCCAGTAAAGACCTCATTTTTGTTTTGTGTTATTATTGTAAATGCGAGTATAATACGACGACTATTACAAGTATTCTTCACGAGATCCAGCAAAAATAAAACGAAATTCAAAGAAACGATTCTTTAAACGTTTCTCCGTCGTACCGTAGTAACGTCTTTATTTTGTAACATATTACTTAAGGTGCATGAATATTTATGGTGATTTTCTTCTAAATTATATATAACGCTTAATAGTTTTAATTAAAATAGCTGGAAGCGTGGAACGACCATGCGTGAAGAAGTCTTTCTACTCGAGTATCTTTAGCGAAACGTCTAAATTTAATCCTAGTAAGAGCAAGTGGACATCACAGCACCTAGACAAAAAGGCAGAAAAAAATACGTGTAATTAACCATTAACTACTAAAATAACCATAACTGAACAAATAAACTTGGATTTAATTTAGCAAAGACAGTAATTTATCTTACACTAAATATAATATGCATGACGCGAAAATGAATTATTACTAGATGAATGAACTACAATAGTACAGTTGTGTTTGAGAGGTTCAGAAGCCACTAAGGCTTGATTAACATTAGCAGTACAATGACGGTACAATAACGGTACGATGACGTTGCGGTACTTATTGCCCCAATGTATTTTAATGGACCCATTTACATCTATGTTCTCGGTACGATGACAGTACGATGACGGTACGATGACGGTACATTGATATTCACTAATTTACATTAACGGTACGACCACGGTACAGTATAGTTTAGTTTCTATTGAAAAAATTGAGGAAAAAATATTGTATTATTGTGGAAGGTTGCATTTGAAGAGTACGTGCACATCACGATGTTCATACCAAAATAAGCTAAATGGAAGTAAACATATGCTAGTACGTGAATATTTTCTACTTTTGATATTGATTTTATTATGTTTGTACCGTCGTGGTATCGTCTAATGTAAATGCCTCTTGTAATTGCCATACCATCATTGTACCGTCATCGTACCGTCATTGTACCGCTTAATGTAAATCAAGCCTAAAGGTCCTTAGTGCAGGACTTGCATAGGGTGATAATCTACAGGATTGAAATAAAATTGTTACTAAAATTGGTGCTGTTTAGAATCTCACCCACAATTAGTATGTGTATGTGCGGAGTGTGTGAATCTGTCTGGAGTCTGAGACCACCCAAGCATCCGCCCTCCACGTTAGTGATTAGGAGGGAGGAAAAGAGACGAGGAGGAGGAGATGTGCACGCAAACTGCAACACTGCTACAGGTTACACAAACATTTTCCACGTTCCCACAAGAAATAGAAAAGAGGAAATAAATATAGAATATAAATATCATTACGCTGTGTGCAGCATTCATAGCATATTCATACATCAAATGTTCCATTCATAGACAAACGTAAATAGTATAATTTGTGTACATTTTAATCCTTTCAAAAGTGATTTTTTACATACATACATAAAATCACGCGTGTGCCACTTAGTGGGTTCGCACAAACCCGATAACAATAAGAACAACATCAACATCATACAACAAATCCTTACTCTTAAACATATTAAAATAGTTGGGAAACAATCATCCTTCGCCACACATTCCTATCTAAGCAGACTTCTTTCGCCTCGGCCATACTCATAATCGCATTCATACATGCTCTTCTTCTCTTCATACTTGGAAACTCTCTCTCTCTCTTTAAGCACTCTACTAACCACATCCATCCACTTACACACTGGTCGAAAACCCTCAACTTCACCAAGATATATATGCTTAACAAGCCTTTCACTCGCCATACTCTCCACATGCCCAAACCATCTCAACTGACTCACACCAACTCTCTTAATGACATTGTTCCTAACCATACATTCTTCATACACCAAATTATTCCTCACGCGATACCGTCTGACATACTCACATACACCACGTAAATACCTCATTTCCACGGCAATCTCTTTTTATGCTTCCCCGTCCATGCCCTGCATTCGCTTCCATACATCAAAGCAGGCATTAGCACTCCATTATATACACTTAACCGAGCATCCCTTAATACGTGAACGTTTCGTGCAAACGTACCCAGAGCACCCATTACCTTACATCCCTCACTCTCTCGATCAATTCAAATATACAAACTCATTTACCTGCTTCAGTTTCACTCCATCCATTATTATTATTTAAACTGAGTTGATAAATATAGGCACACTTCTTCCAAATATAAAATATATATATATGTTTAGAAACTGGTAAAACATGTGCGAAATTATAAAATCACATATACAAATACAATACAATCATTAACTCTTCTTACCATACTCGTATTTGCTTCGATGCAAATTCTGTCACAATAAATCCTTGTCCATCTGTACAAAATGCAGATCGTGTTTATTTAAAGGGTGGAACATAAAACGCCTTGTCCGTTGTCCAGTCAGTCTACGGCGTGAATAATCCGCAAAGATGCAATCAGAACGGTTCGCGAGTCGCACGAGAACTTTGTCTTTAATCCGCAGAAAGCCTCCGTGATAATATCAAAAACCATCGATTCTTCATTCTTAAGTGACAGCTCGTCACACAGATACGCCGTTCGATGTAAATAAAATTTGTTACAAAGCGGAAACTGACCGATTGCAGGATTGCAGATTGGGATTTTTACATAAACAAGACACCAGCACAGTACATATTATAAATTAATGATGTAGGTATGGATTTTTTTTTTACTTTTTGTAAGATGACGTGATGGACACTGGCAAATGCTATTGGCTATTAGAAACGTATATCTCGGTCCTCATTACTTACATAACACCCTGTCCTGTATATCTAGCAAATAATAATCCAGAACGTTTTACTCTTTACCATATACGTAGAGACGTATTGTTTGCTACGCTTTCTTATGTCAAAAATATCACGGACAAGATTGATAGAATTCTTCGTAAGAAGAACATGAAGATTTCGTTTTTCCATATGTTAAAATTCGACATATGTTGAGACAAGTAAAAGACGTCATCCCTTTCAGTCATCAGGGATTTACCAGATTCCATTTGTCTGCGGGAAAGTTTACATTGGCCAGACTGATAGAACTATTTCAACAAGATTGAATGAACACCAGCGTTCGATCAGATTGAACCAGTGAGAAAAAAATTCAGTTGCAGAGCATGCCCTGGAAGAATTCCACCGTATAAAATTCGAAGAAACAAAAATACTAGCGAGACCAACACACCTAAACAAAAGGTTAATTAGAGAAGCCATTGAGATTTTCAAAACCAAGAATAATAATCTCAACCATCGCGACGGTTTAGATCTTAGTCGAGCATGGCTTCCTATATTAAATATGTTGTAATTTGTCACCATGGTAACCTGTTGCTAGAGTTTTTGTTATTATTTATTTATATATTTGTTGAATTGTTGTTTATTCCCTGAAGAAGGCAGTAGTTCATATTGCCGAAACGTCGGTTTATTAACAGTGTTAATCTCGCTTTAAGACAATAAGGACCGGTTGTTCCATCTATAGTTAAACATCTGGTTAAAATTTATTCTATTGATAACTTCAGTTTGCGTTGTTTCATTATGGTTAAAAGTTACCAGCAAGATAAGTAACAGTCAGCCAAATAAAAATGCTCAAATATAGTCTTAACTATTGTAACCTAAAAAAATATTTTTTATTGCTGTTAATATATTTATTTCAGAGGGTACGATTACATTTGGGGTTGGGCTCCTATATGAGTATATTGTATAGAGATGATAAGTTCGTTTCAGAATAATCAACAAATAAAGATAAAATATCAATTTGGTGTTAGGAAAAAGGTGATAAAAGAAATACAATTTGATATCTTTGTAACGGTACACGAATAATAGTTTTATTATTATCCAACAGTAATCCAAGCATATCGAAAAATATTAATTGGTAATTTTTATCAACGACTGTCATCTCTCAAGTCTAAAGAGGACGATAGCATCTGAGAATGTTAAATAGTTAAATTAATGTCACCGCAATCAGATTTTGACATCATTTTGTAAAAGCAACAATGTACATCTGATATAAATTAAGGCTGGGTGTCTATTGTGCACGAAACTTTACTTCTCATTAAGTACATGAATAATTCTGATGAGAAAATTCGTTTTTAAAACATACAAGAAAAGATTTGAATAAGTATGAAGGCTTTGTTAACGAGCAGCTATGATTTAAGAAGGTGTTGTCATTGTTGTTAATTATGAATATTATACTTTGTCATTTTGGGTGACAACACAAAATTCCCATATTAGGAAGATTATATATTTTTCATATTCCTAATTTGGAAAGACATATTTTTATTGTTACAAAATATAATAAATTTCCCGTTTTCCTGATGTAGAACAAATGCATTTTAATGGTGCATAATAGAGAATAAAATATACAGTAAAAATCAGAATGAATGAAGATTTTAGCTTCGCCCATTCTCGTTTCTTTAATTCATAATTTAATATTTATTTTACTCTATGTTAATTATTATCCCTATGTTTACTTATAAAACAAACGCTTTATTACATTGCTGTCAATCAATTTATACTGTAACTATGGTAATGACATACGCTACAATTGAAATATTACATTGTTTGTAACGGACAGATAAATGTCACTATCAGAAATCCGAAGACATTACTGAAGACTTTTTCTGGGAAGTATATACATGTATTATTTCTTATTGTATTAATAGTAAAATATTTAAAATTATAGGCATGTTACATATACCCTTTAGAAATACTGTTAACCCCGACAGTGAATTGGAAATATTAGAAGGGTAGGACAAATTTATTTCATAGAATGAATTTAAAAAATCTAAAGAATAGGTACAAGTAGAATTTTTGGTGTAGAGTGTAGGTATAAGAGATATGTTAAATACAATAGGGTGCGAGCAGTCCTGTGACTGTCTTGGACTTGACAAGCAGATATAGGGGCCCGTCTCAGATAATTATGTACATAGATGTCAAGTATCATAATTATTCATTCTAAATTTCGTGATTTTTCAATTCCATGCGGTTTATTTTCCTCGACAAGTAAATTCCACACTCCTGGTGACGTGAACTTAGAAAATCTAGTTGTCATTCTGACACGGACTCCCATATCTGCTTGTTAAGGCCAACAAAGTCACATGACTGCTCGCGTGCTGTACTTATTTAACCAAAAAAAGGAAGTGGCGAGAGGTATCGTCCTGGGCACAACAGATTTTTATTATTATTTTATTAAATTGCTTATTATTGATGCACACTTTTAATTATTGACCATAAAGTTATTTGAAATATACAGGGTGACAATGAAAAATGGGTCGTTCAAAATAACTTCTTTATTTATAACAATTTTTTAATTTTCTTGATATATTTATAAACGAGGCTTAGAGACATACAATTCACGGTACTTGGCATGATGGACACCTATTAGCTTTTATATTTCAATTAAGGCACCCTATAAGGCATGTTATGGTAATGTTTCGTTTCTTAGTTTGTCATATCTACCTATTTATGTTCACGTTGTGATCTCTCTTAAGACTAGTTCAAATTTGTATAATTACTTCCAGATATTCATAGTTATATTATTTGTGGTAATAAATGTACATTTGCAATACTCAATATTTAACCAAAGCACCACCTAAATGTGTTTTGAATTACGGCTCAACTAATACATACGTAAATTCGAAACTAATCAAACGTAGATTGTATGTTGTGGTTAGTAAATTCGATCGAGGCTTGAATTTCAAATGATTAGTTTTGGACTGAATTTGACATGACAAGTTGAATTTGAATTGATGACAATTTATTTTGCATCACATTATACTCTCATTAATAAGTAGCCTGTAGTAGTTCTCACAGTTAAAATATACACGAAGATTCATATCAAGGAACAGATTGTAGATAGTCGACGTGATGATGTATTTATCATCTTTACATAGTCTAGTAATGTAAGTTCGCACTATACATTATGTTGTATGAAAGTTAATTTATGGTTCTATCAGTCAGTTATCTATATCGGTTTCGCTACTTGCATATTTTCAAACGTCAGGAAATACGTAAAATATACAGCACTTATAAATAATAGAATGTATGTCTAGAACAATAGTGCTTTAACACCAGTTTTTGTAAAAAGAAGTTTCCTTTATAGACGTCTTTTCTACTTATTCTATTCTATTTACAAATATTTGCATCACAAATAACCTCGTATGTCGCCAAAGAATAAACTATTGAAAAAATCCACTAACTAGAATAGAAATAGGGCGGAAATAATCAGAATAGGGATCAAGTAAGTCACTAATTCGAAGTAAAACATATTTTACATAAATAAACACTTGTGACATTGCATAATGCGTAGTTTCTACGGCATGATATATTAGAATATAGACCAGATGAGGGGACAGACGGCTAAATTTTGCTAAGTTAGCAGAAATACATAGCCAAAAGTTCTGTACCGATGGTAGGACGAGTTAGTCATATGAAATCTGTCTCAATGTCATAACACGCTCTGTGTTACGCCCACGCGAATAAGAATTCGCACGTTTAGAGTTTGCGAACAATAGTTCGACGTCAAACTACGCTTACCTTTGCCATATTCGCCCCGCGTTTAAGCTACGCACGTATTTGTTATAAGCATTATTTATATTTTTGTGTTCACATTATCTTTATTTTTACTTTAATATATTTACCTATTTAAAAACCTAAAAACCCTGTGAAATGCAGTGAAGTGGAATCTACAAGGTTCCAACCGTTTAGCCCAGCAGTTCCGTAACGTACATCTGGTACGGAGTAAGTACCTTTACTCCACATTTCGCCTGCTCTTATTTTCGGTCCAACCTGCCCGCAACCCAATAGGTGGTTCCTCAACCCTTCGTTAACCACCGGAACAGGTTATAATAATCCTTCCCTTCATCTAGGCTACTTTGAGAAGGCCGGCCTAAATTATTGTAAACTGTTACATCTAGGCAACAGTCAGCAGGTTTATTCTTCGGCCTGTTACACATTATAGGAACATTTGAAATAAAATTACAACCAAAACAACGAAACACTATAAAATTATAAAGATAGATGATAGGAAAGTACGTATAGAGGGTAATAAGATTCTGGAGCAAAAATGTTATAGCGAGAATTTTAAATCGTTACTGAGTATAATAATAATATTACCTGCAGATACAGTTATTACATATTTACCAGCCTACTTTTGTGTAAACAAAGGTTTAATAACCGGTAAAAATAATTAATTTGGATAGTATTTGATCGCAGGTCGTCAGAACGATAACTATTGAGCTTAGCGCACTCAACTAGGAATTAATATGTACATACATAATGTTTATATTATCGTCGCTTCGTAATGGCTGGTTTTCTGTTTAGGTAATAATATAAATATGAATATATAAGGGTAGGTTTACACACTGCACTCACGCAAGTCTAGCGGTGCGCTTATAATTAAATTGCATCTTGAGAAGTTTTAATTAAACGATGCACATGTCGTACATTGCCGGCGCGACGTATACCGTATAATGGCGGTAATAAATATGTACTTGCGGTTGTAATTACTAAATGTTCGAAATTATGAACTGTTAATGTAATACATTCATCTTTCGCGTAATCTGACACTAGAGAAAATGTTACAAACTTGCAGAAAAATTTAAACTTGTGTTGTAGCTTTCGTTGCGATTTTGTTCAATATTAACAGATTTGTTCAGAGTAGATCCATTTAATCGTTTTTTCTTGTGCAAATTCACCTATTCAATGCTTTAAATCCAATAATTATATTTTATTGTGGGTAAATTTCACGAGTGTGATGTGGATTAGGTGTTAACAATTACTCGTAAGTTCAGTCAAACAGCATTTATTCTTACTACCAACGTTTCGCCCTTGCACCTTCTTCAAGGTCTACAACAAAAATATAATACAAACAAAATAACATGGATATTATTACACTTAGGCCTGGTTGTTCCAAATTTAGATAAAGTAGCAGTTTACTATCTATTAGATAAATTTATTCTACCGTCTTAACTAGCAAATAAGATTTTTGGGTTTATCCATGATGTTTTATTCTCCAGATAGCTAACTGGCAGATTGCTATCAGAAAGATTAAAATTATGTTAGGGTAGAGTTATTTATGAAAAGTTGACAATTTGGCTGTAACAATTTTACTAGAAATTTGGTTACTTTTTCGGTTGTCTGTGTTTTGGTGCAGTTGTAATTTAAACCACAGTGTGAACGTTTAGAAAAAAAGATAAGTACGACTTGCAAAAATGAGTGGTGAAAATTATAGATAAATTTACCACCGCGGAAATAATTTAATTAAATTAGTCGACAAATATAAAAATATGAGTCCAGGAAGACAGATTCCGTTTCTTGGAAAGAAAAAAGACAATCTAGAATGAATTAGAAATGATTTTAGTTTTAGTTGTGGCCAGTATCCACGATATACACCCTGTTGCATAAAATCGTAAATCTATCAACAACTGACATATCGAAGATGCAGCGTGATTCGTGATTCAAAAAAACAAATGTAGACAAAAAGTGTTTATTTCTCAAATTATGCTTTCTTTAAACTTACCTAATAGATAAGAACAATATTTGGTCTTTAATTTTATCTAACAAATAAAAAACTAGATTCTTTGATGATGCAATAGTAATTTACGTAACAAGACCTGAAAATGATACTTTACTAATAGGTATTCTATTTTTCCATGACCGAGAGGTACAAAGCGTTATTTTTACAAATATAAAGAATTTATAAATTTTATTGTGATTCGTGCCTCCACTACTTTCATAGCAACAAAAGTTGAATAATCTTTAGTATTTTTGACTATGCTTAATGCTGAAAATTATATAAAGAAGACTGAAACACAATCAGTAATTCTTTTAATTTAAAACATTATTACGTATAAAAAATGATTGAAGGATATTTTAATATGTATTTGGTCATCAGTATTCGCACTTCTGTCAGTATCGCTGATTTAAAAATTACTGATAGTGATAATATTACGGATCGTATAGGGTTTGCTTTAATGCTAAGTGGCTCATAAAGTTTACAGTAATATGATGTTGCACGGCTCGTGTGCTTAGTTGACAATTTGTTGTAATTTACAGAAATAATGAATGCTACTATGCCATGAAAATTAAAGTTTATTTCTCACCACAAGCTGTATTTTGCCACTGACTGACTTCCTGCTTTAAATATTCATTTAAACACAGGACATTTATATTTGTAATGACTTAACATTTTCATACAAACATGCAATAATTGAAATATATCCTACATGTGACACACCATTGGCGTAAACTTTTAATTGACTAATTATTTTACAAATACCTGTGTTTTTAATTACTTATTTCATTGTAGAAATACGCAAATGCTCTTAAAGAAACAATTGAAATTCCTTGTTGCACGTACAATGTAAGCGACCCATTATATTTTAATGGTGTTTGTTTAACTCTGCGGTAATAAATTATTTATTTTTGTTTCTACTTGTATGCATGCACTGATGATATTTGGTAAATAATGGATCGCCTTGCGTATTTTTTTACCTTCCGTCACCTTTAGGTGCGGAAGGTATTGTCTTTGGACAAAAAAATCGGTGGTGAGTTTTCAATGAATATGCACCTTTTAAGGTCCATACAATACGATTTTACTATATTTACAATGATGTATGTATGTGTGTTTGCGTGTATGTGTGTGTGACTATAATTTCGGCCACGATATCTCCAATTCTAGAATTCCAAAAATTACGTATTCCTCTTCCTTACATCCATATGCAGACTTGATTAGATTTTGGTTATAATTCGTCGAACAAAAGTACCTTCATTTGAAGATTTTAACAGTTTTTCTTAACGCTGTTAAATATTATTTTTTAGCATTTAATGTTATTATAAACATTAAAGGATATTCTTATCTATACGAATTGATTTTATATTTCATATTAAATGGTTATAAAGAAATTCAATTTTATAACTCAACCAGCTATTTTATAACCATGGAAACAGCTACTATATTAAGAAAATTCTAACTGACAGATATCAGTATCAATGAAAAGAAACTGAATGTGGTAAAGATAAGGATGTTGAGATAGATGTTAGAGAAGCAACGGAAAGAATAAGGGAAATGGCTCGAGTGATATAAGTTTCTAGAAAGATACAACAGAGATGATAACTTTGGTTTGAACATGTCATGAAGAGAGATGAAGAATATATTGGAAGAAAAATCTATAGCTTACTAATAGAAAAGGAACTGAATGAGAATGACACGCAAAACAGAAATGAGTAGAAGAAGAAAATAAAAAATAGCGACCCCTAACGAATGGGAAAAGCTAAAGAAGAAGAAGATGATGTCAGTGTCAATTGCAATTTGCATAGTTTATTAAAAAAAAATACTGGAAATTTGTACATAATGCGCAGGATTGATGGAAGGTATTGTGCTGGCCACAACATATTTTTTTTATTATTAATTAATTTTTCTTGCTTAATAAAGTAATTTTCTGTTCATTATCATCAACATTGTATGCGTATTGATATCAAAACGATTTTTTGCGATTTCCCAAATTTGACCTAAGTGGATTTGTTGGGTTTAGAAACAATAATAATTCCCATATAATTTCCTACATTTTTTTTGATATTTTATGTATGCAAATATTTTTAAATTCATATATGAAAAATCGTAGAGCAGCATTTTCATCTAATGGAGTAGTAACCGGAAGAATATGACGACTACAGACTCTAAACAAAGGCATTTTCTATTTACTATCAAAATGATAAGTGCCTATCTCTATAACTACAAACACTTTATTAAGTAATATCATTGAACGTCTGTGGTAAACACGTAGAGCTGCCATATATCAGCATATAAAACTCAGAAAATATAGTTCTTTTATAGCGTATTCAGCATGCGAAAATACCTAGTTTCATTTCCTTTTGAATATCAACACAAGATGTCATCCCCAGGCTTGCATCGAGAAACCTTATTTTAAAATTCACATTCAAAAATGGAAAACGAAAATCCGCAAATGTCATTTTTATCGTGGATAAAAAATTACTGAATACAAAATTCACAAACGGAAACTGGAAAAATAATCCGGTAAAGCGCGGACGAACTTCAGCGAAACGGAAATTCGTTAAACAATAAAATGCCAAACATGTGTTACGATTCACATTCCTTCATCTTTATTCATTCGCGAAAACACACCCGGAAAAATTCAATTATTCACTTTGAACAAATATACGAATTGCTAAATAATTATTACATTTTATTTAAATAGTTTCAACCTTGATATAGCTATAAAAAGATTAAAGTTCGGTGAAACATAGGAACACCTACATGATCAAAAAAGGTTCGAAATAATCATCCATAAAAATGTTAGTGTCATTCAACAATTTGATCATTTTAAGGCTTGGCCGTATAATTTGCAACTAATTTATAAAAAATAAAACTAAAAAAACTGTGTACGTATTAAGCGATGAATCACCTATGTATATGTAGATTAGAAATTCAACAGAACATATCAGATGACAAGATTGCGTTGAAAGTATACTTTCATAAATAGCAAGAAAAATATTTCGGACACTATAACTAATCAAAGTGGATTCAGAACTGGACATTCCACGAACACATACAAGTCTATCATCTCACAATTAATTCAGATTGACTTTTTTAAGGTTTTTGGTATGATGGATCACAGCATGCTCGTCACAAAATTTAAAAACTACAATTTTTCTGATTTAGCAGTAGAATGGTGTAAAAATTACTTGATTGATAGATTCTTTCAAGTATGCATGTCCTCGAAGGTAGAAGCAAATAATTCTCGTAAATGTAATATTTTGTGCAGTGTTCCGCAAGGATCCATTCTAGGATCTTTCCTTATATGTTGCAGACATGCCATCTACACTAAATTTTTGTACGGCGCATACGTACGCTAATGATACCCAAGTATTAGCTTCCATAAATCCCTAGCCACAGTACATAAATGAATAATGTAGAATAGTGTGTGTGTGTGTGTGTGTGTGTGTGTGTGTGTGTGTGTGTGTGTGTGTGTGTCTGTGTGTATGTGACGAAAGTTTCGAAAAATTGTATTTTTTTCGTATTCCTCAAATTTACATCCAGAAAAACAACTGATTAGATTTTGGTTATAATTGGTGAACCGGGACGGAACGATTTTACCATTTTTACGATGATGTCTGTATGTATGTATGCATGCATATATGTGTGTGTGTGTGTGTGTGTGTATGTGTGTGTGTGTGTGTGTCTGTCTGTGTGTGTGACAAAAGTTTACATCCAGAAGAACAACTGATTCGATTTTGGATATAATTGGTGAATCGGAAGTAGCCTCATTTGAAGATTTAACAGTTAAATTTGGTTTATTGACATTTAACGTTATTATAACTTAAAGAATATATTATTCTCTATACGATTTGATTGCATTTTATACTTCATATTCAATAGATATAGAGTTAAAGAATTTTAAAGAAATTAAATTTTATAAATCAGACATGGAAACTACTAATATATTCATATAATTCAAATTGACAGATGTCAGTACAAATAAAAAGTAAATTAATGTGGTAGAGATGAGTATGTTGATGTTGGGGAAGACAGAGAAAGATAGGTAAGGAAATAACTCTAGTGTTACAAGTTTCTAGAAAGATGCAACCGAGATGATTACATTGGTTTGAAAATGTCATGAGGAGAAATGAAGAATATATTGGATGAATGCTTTGTAGTAGAAAGTGGAAGAAGCAGAGGAAGACCAAAAAGAAAATGGAAAGACTGTATTGTGGAAGACTTGAGAGAAAAGGAACTGAATGAGAACGACACGTAAAACAGAAATGAGTGTAAGAAGAAAATAAAAATAGCAACTCCTAACGAATGGGGAAAGCTAAAGAAGAAGATTTTTCAAAAATCGCTTAGTTCTAGTTTCTCATTTACAAGTTTGGTGGCTTCGTGTGACTTTACGAAGAGCCGTACATTTTTTTGCATTAGGATTATCGACCCATCTTCAGAACACCTTGTATTTCTATATGGTACTGTACATTCACGAATTTCTTCAGCGTCTATCGCTGACTGCGATTTCATTTGTTGCATCCTGGTTTTGCGTGGGCTGATTGGGCTCCTCTCAATCCAAGGCAAGTTTGGCGAATTATTTATGCTTGTATCACGTGACTTCATTCACAGTGTTGTTGACAGAGTCTGCCTGGTTGGCCTGAGGCCCCCGTTTCATTAACACTGCCCCACTCCGCTGGCCCTGGCGCGTGTGACTGTGTGGGTAGCTTGATTTACGGTCCGAGCGAGACGAGTCGCACTGGATTCTTTGCACTGGTTTGTTTTTTACCGGCTGCATGGCATGGCATGGCATGGCATGGCATGGCATGGCTACCGCGATTGTTGAGTTATTTGCTTTAAAACGGGATTAGTGGATTATAGGATGTCGCGAGTCGCGAGTACCCAGGCAGCAGATTTACAGTGAGGGTTAGCTTGTTGGTATTGGACACGAAGTCATTAAGCTTTATTAAACTTCAGAGTCAACAATTTATTGCTAGGATTTGCTCTAACATATATATTTTTTAGTCTTACTACATATTTTGAATTATATAAATTTGTACATTAAGTTCTCAATCGTAAGTTTCCAAAATACAGGCCAAAATTTTGTCATTAGAAAATAGAAGAAAGTTAAGCGACCTTGTGTTCTTACATAAACTTTTTAACAATGTTGTCGATTCCCAGAATAACTATCTTTCTGCCGCATACACATATTAGGAAACAATTCCTGCCTGATCCCAATATCAAATAATCTAGGAAGACACGGCTCCCTTATTAATACAATCTATCTGACCTGAATTGAATAGAGAACAATAACATTGATAATATTCGCATGAAGTTACAATACAGTTGATTCCTCGGTTGATTTATGTGATGAGCGTCGATTGTCGGGTGTTGGGGCCTCGGTCACAGCCGCCTACGTTACTCACAAGCCACTTGATCCTGGATACAACCCTCGTCATGCCAGGGATTAGCAGAAAAACTCACCGGCAAACACTACCAGAACTACACAACATGACTAGATATTAGATTGATGTCACTGACAATCACACAATTCTACTCGTATATGCTTTTTATGGAGATGAGATGTATTAAATGACACTTATTAGTGTTTGAATTTGCCAGTAACGCTTAAAACTACAGAACACATTAAATGAATTTATGAAAACAAAATCCATAACTTTAATCTACATCAACAATCAAGATTTTTGCTTATTTCCATTACCATTAAGTATTCTGGAAAATCCTTTTTTTACTGGACTAGCTAGAAAAATTGCCTGTAAAGAATGTTTTCATGGCTATGGCGATAAATTACAACATATTTAATATAGGAAACCATGCCCGAATAAGTTCTAAACCGTTACAATGATTCAGATTATTATTCTTGGTTTTGAAAATCCAGTTGTTGAGGTGTGTTGGTCACGCTATTATTTTTGTTTCTTCGAATTTTATACGGTGGAATTCTTCCAGGACATGCTCTGCAACTGAAGATTTTTCTGGCTGGTTCAATCTGATTGAACAATGGTGTTCATTCAATCTTGAAATAGTTCTTCCAGTCTGGCCAATGTAAACTTTCCCGAAGACACATGGAATCTGGTATCCCTGATGACTGAAGAGAGATGACGTCTTTTACTTGTCTCAACATATGTCATATTTTTATGTTCTTCATACGAAGAATTCTACAAATCTTGTGACATTTTTGACATAAGGAAACGAAGCAAACAACACGTCCCTTTCATTAGCATTGTTAATAGGTCTTTTCGGTGTCAGACATTTTTCGATAGAAGATTTAGAAATACCATTCTTCATAAAAATATTCTTAATTTCTTTCATATTTTCTTATAATTTGTTTGAATGACAAATTTCTGAAGCTCTTCTCATTAGGCATTTAATTGTACCATATTTCTGAGAAGGATGATGATGTGAATTGGCATCATATATTGATTAGTGTGCGTAGGCTTCCTGTAGACTGAATGTAGTATAAAATTCAAAGAAACAAAAATACTAACGATACCAACACACCTAAACAACAGGTTAATTAGAGAAGCCACTGAGATTTTCAAAACCAAGATTAATAATCTCAATCATGGTGACTGTTTAGATCTTAGTCGGGCATGGCTTCCTATATTAAATATGTTGTAATTTATCACCATGGTTACCTGTTGCTAATGTTTTAAGCAAAGTGTTCAGCATCGATAATCCGTACCAAAAACTAATCAAAATCTAACAGTACCTTTTTCTGAAGAATGGAAAAATAATTACGATTTATTGAAAGTACTTAAAATAAATTGTACCTTAGCTATAATTCTAAAAAATATTTTGCTACTCATGTTAATTTTTTTGTTTCAGTAACTTTTCTTAATAAATAAACTGTTTGATAAATGTTTTTTAAGTTCTTATTTTACTTCACAGATCAGTTAATAAACTCATATTTTGTTTGTTTTAAGACGATGAAAACTTTTTTTAAGTGTCGGGTTCTAGTATAAAAACAATTTATTTGAATTTTTGCTTCATATTTTAGTATAAGAGTAACTTTTCTTCTTCAGTCATGATTATTTCTTTTCATGGATAGACAAATCTTATTGCTACAGTGAAAATAGTTTTTGAAATATTACTAAGAGTCAGATAGGTACTTGATCAGGCCTTCCAGTACTTAAATGGGTGACCATCTCTTTCAGAAAAGTACGAGTATGTACCGTTAGTCTTTGGCATGACCTTAGTAATTATTTTCCCGTAAAAATAATTACAAGCACTTGAAGTACATTCTAGTTCAAAGCGCATACATTTTTATGAAAAGAAATTAACATAAACTTACTCCAAGATGTTAGATTTCGTAATTAATGTTTACAATGCCTTCAGGGATAATTCGAATAATAAAAATTGTTGATTGTAGTGTACATAATTAGCCCTATAGTTTATTTTGCTTTTTAAGATTGTGGCTTCATTAGCTAGCTGGTAATATATGCCGGAAAACTGATTTTCCAACTATCTATATTAGTTCTCATACATTCCAATAGTTAAAATTCCTGTTGAAGAGTTATTTGAAAACTTAATACACATGTTGCTTGCTGGTATAATTTTCCCGTTAAGTTCCACATCCATCATAAACAGTTGATAATTAACCACGCCTATTTTTACGGGAATAATTACAATGTTAGGTAACCTAACTAATCACTAATGACTTCTCGCACTTGCTGGGTCATCGTAGGACGGAAGCTGCACTGCCTTCAATCCCAGATGTAATCTATCATTCCTCCAGAATCAATTTCCACGGTCAGTTTCTAAAATTAACTATTAAGTCATCAACTATTATTTCCATAATTAAAATGCCGTTCGTACGACGGATTAGGAAAACCAGTTGAAGATGTTTTGTTTGTTTCTCCCACGTGCGCAGGCAGATACAGAGGATATTTATCTCTAAATCGAGGATGTAATGCTCAGATCTGCAATATGATTATTTATTATGATAGTATATGTTACTGTCACATGGCACATTATAAGGTTCTTGAACTATTATGTATTGGCATGTTTTATGTTAAATATTTGAAGATACGAATCTAACATTTTGTGTTTTATGTCAAAGCAACAGATTTTAATATTTTTTTGTTTCGTATACAATAATGAAAAATCACAATACCTCTCGCGTCCTTTTCATTGTGGTATATATAAGTATCGTATTTAACATTTCTTGTACACACAAAAAAATCTAATTACACCTAACCTTTATATTTACATATTTACTATAATTTTAAATTCATTCTATGGGCAAGTTTTCTCCATTTTTTCTAAATGTTCGAGGTTTTTCCAATTCATTAACGGGATTGGCGTTATTTCTGAAGGGTTCATATAATATACCCATATATAATTAATAATACAATAAGAAATATTAAATATCGTTCCCAGAAAAAGCCTTCAGTAACTATCGCTGAATGTTTTACACTGATTTAAAAGAATTTTTGTTAAAATAGTATTATTTCCGGTTGTCGGGTTGTTACCAGAACCTATTCAACTCTTCCCATTACTGTTAGATTGAGGAATTCGTAGGTCTTTAATCTTATAGAATTTGAGAAATCGTACTTCCAACAGCCTCACATACATCGACACACACACACACACACACACACACACACACACACACACACACACACACACACTCACACATACACACACACACACACACACACACACACACACACACACATACACATACACACACAGACATCATTGTAAAATGTTATTATCGGATTTTAGAAACCTTAAAACGTGCTTATTTACTAAAATCTGGATATGTGATTTTTAGCATGATTCCAATACCCCTCTTAGCGAGAGGTAAAAATGTGGCTTAAGATATTGAGAATGGTGAGTGAACGGCTTGTTAAGCGTATATATCTTGGTGAAGTTGAGGGTTTTCGATTGCGTGGCCGACCAGTGTGTAAGTGGATGGGTGTGATTGGTAGGGTGCTTAAAGAGAGAAAGTTTCCAAGTGGGACCAGAAGAATGTATGAATGCGATTATGAGTGTGGCCGAGGCGAAAGAAGTCTGCTTAGATAGGAATGTGAGGCAAAGGATAATTGTTTCCTAACTATTATTGTGATCCGGATGCGGTATTTCGCTACCGAAAATCGGTCACTTTAATATGTTTAAGACTAAGGATTTGTTGTATGATGTTGATGTTGTTCTTATTGTTATCGGGTTTGTGCGAACCCAATAGATGGGACACGCGTGATTTTATGTATGTATCTATTAGATATTGTAAGAAATTCGTATACTCGTAACTCCTTGTAAATTGTCTCTATACAATTTGAGTGTTCCAAAACACCGTGAATGGACTGGAGGACAACGCCAATGTAAGACCTAATTTAAATCTGAGTATGTACCGACTATTGTTGCATATTCATCCAACCGTATGTTAGGAAACTATAAAGATCTTGTTAAAAATTGTTTATTGAGATTTTATAAATTAGTATATTTGTTGTCTACCAGAGTTCAACTGAGGTACATCAAAACCACAGTCTGCATTATATTGGAATTTGAAAATTAAACATATACAGTAACAACTATGTATTCCATTACAGTACTACATAGTAGTACCAGTTTGTAACAGCTCCATAATAATTTCCTCTGTATCTATCTATCTGTTAGCAGGCTGTACTCTGTACTAGGTACTCCATTTAGTTATCAGTTGATCTGATGATTGCTAACAGTACTAGTGTAGTATTTGCATGGCATGGCTATGTGCGCTGAACCAGTCAGACAGTTTAAAAAGCCTAGACATGCGACATGAGCTCGTTAGCGACCACGCACGCTGCCGCACTTGGCCTGCCTCCCATAGGCGAACTCGCCTCGAGAACTGGACTGCGTGGCGACTATGCAGGCACAGCCACAGCAGACCAACGGGCGCTACCATCCAACGCAACAACTACAAGTTTATAACGAATTCCGAACTATTAGCACTTTGAGGATTTTTAGTAAATTTTTCGGGAGCTCAATATCGAAAGAGTCGATTCTAATAGCGTTTTCAGCTTATGATTTGAATGCGCACTAACGTGCACCAATCCAAATATATAAAAGTA
Source organism: Harpalus rufipes (assembly GCA_951394225.1). NCBI lineage: Eukaryota > Metazoa > Arthropoda > Insecta > Coleoptera > Carabidae > Harpalus > Harpalus rufipes. The sequence goes on from OX596280.1 coordinate 52,302,923, forward strand.
TATAGCGGATGTCCCAACTAGAGCGCCGGATTTAAATATGCCGCCATTTTGTTAATACGAGTTGTAAGGTTTTTTTTAACAGTTGTCACGTACAGACCACACGATTTAAAAAATATGGAGAAGTATTCAAACGAACAACGTTTAATTATTGTAAAAACACATTACAAAAATGGTGACAGTTTTGCAAAAACAGTTCGCCAATTACGTCAAGTTTTCGGTCGCAATAATGCGCCAAATAAATCGACAATGAGACGTTTAATTACAAAATTTGAGACCAAATTTACGCTGATGGATGAGAAGATCATTGTTCGTCGTTGTCCTTGTCGGTCACTCGAAAATATAGTCACAGTAAGGGAATCTGTGGCCGAGAATCCAAGAACTTCCATTCGGCATCGTGGTCAAGAATTAAACATTTCCAGAAGCACTATGCAACGAATTTTGGTAAAAGATCTGCATTTGCACGCGTACAAGGTTCAATTGGTGCAAGAAATCAAGCCAAGGGACCATGCGCAGCGCCGTGGATTTGCTGATTGGCTGTTGGAACATCATCAAATTAATGCGGATTTTTCGTAGAAAATCATAAGAAAAACTGTCGAATAGGATGTAATTGATGTGGAGGAGATGTTTTTCCAACAAGACGGTGCAACCTGGCACACAGCACGTGACACAATGGTGTTACTGCAGACCAAGTTTCCAGACATTTCTCGATTTGGCGATCAACATTGGCCACCAAGATCGTGCGATCTAACACCGATGGACTTTTTTTTGGGGCTATGTGAAGGAAAAGGTGTATGCGAATAAGCCTGGAACAGTTGAACATCGTAAAGAGAAAATACGGCGCGTTATTGGTGAAATACAGCCACATTTATGTGAAAACGTTATTCAAAATTTCAATAAAAGAATAACCCTGTGCCAGAGGTTTCGTGGTGGCCATTTGGCTGATGTTGTATTTCACGTTTAATCGGAACTATTTTTCTTTAAAATTAAATCCGGCGCTCTAGTTGGGACACCTTTTAGATGTCTCATTTGAAATATAAAAGTTGTCATTTCCGGTTAAACCGGAAAAGCTACCATCCGTTCCATCGCTAGTTATTATTTAAGTCAAAAAAACCTATAGTACATTTAAAATGATATTACCCACGTAGTAGTTAGGTACTTAAAGCATAAGTATTTTTGTATTTGCTTGAAAAGAAGTAAAAGTAAAGGCGATGATAAATTTATAGCAGCGTGAAGATTAGCAGTAGCTTGATTTAAAAGTTCAGCCCGTAATTCTAGTACTTTTCACTCCAGTTTTTGTTTTCCCATCAAAACTTGATGTAATGCGCTTTTAATTATAATTCACATTTCGCGAATTGAAACGCAAGAAGCAAATGATTACAACATGCTGGAGCTGCGCGCAAAATGAGATTTTAATACAGACTTCTCGAACGCCCAGTTTACATTTTAAATTATACCACATATTCACAAGTTTAAAATAAATAAACTTAATTATAAGTTCCCGCAAACACCAGTGTATGTTAACAACTTATTTGTACTAACAAAGCTAATTATTTTCCAAGATTAGAACTGATAAGCAAATTATGAAGAAGTTCTTTGCTAATGAGCAAAAACTTTAAAGTATCGTTCACAATAAAAAATATGGTACCGGTAGAATTAGTGGTAGTGATAGTGGCATGAGTAAAAATTTAATGCGTTACAGGACACGTATTCGTTCACTTACAAAAATTAATAAAATTAGTAGTAATTTATTGACATCTGCTAAAATGAGCAACAGCAAAAAGATTATTTTGTTGTGTGCATTTTACATTTGAGTGTTTAAATATGGATAAAGTTCTTAAGGTAATGAAACTTGATGTAACGATTCTTTTTCTGAATCAAACTAAGTTCTATTATTTCTTTCATTTTAATACCAAATGCTTACAAACAAGACAAAGTACATTGACGTGACTTTGTCATTCGGAATCAGTTCAGAATCTATTTGATCCTGTTTCAAAGATGGTAAAAAGCACCGATAAATTAAACAGTGAAGCTAGAAAAGTTGGGCTGAGGATAAGTGGGGAGAAAACCAAAGGTACAGTCTCCCAATAGTCTGTTAAACAAGTAATCAAGTTCACTTATCTTGGCAGTGCGCTATCAAATGACGGTCTCTTAGATGGGGATATCAACTCGAGAATAGGAAAAGCGTCTGTAGCATTTCAAAGATTACGTCCTGTTTCATCTTAAAACCAAAATGAAAATCTATAATGCAATAGTGATACCCATATCAATTTATACGGGCGAAACATGGAGAACGTCTTGAAGATGTTATTACAGAACGTCGTTTGCGATTAGTTGGACACATCCTGCGCCTTCCAGACCAACGTCATCAGAAAATTGCCATGGAATGGATACCATATAAAGGAAAGCGGAAACGAGGACGACCGTATTTGACTACGATCTACGAGCTCTCGAAATTGAATGGGATGATGTCATAGACATCGCTGCGGACAGGACATTTTGGAGGTCTCTTGCTGCCCAATGTGCTGAAAAGCGCAGGAGGAACTAAATATAAGTCTAAGTCAAAGGTGGTGCTTCGCGTGGGCAGGAACGAAGAAAATAGGTAGTATTTATCCCCTTTTAAAAAGAACGCTTTATGAGAAATACGTGCTATTCGGAGTTGATTTGCCTAGTAAATAGAAAGCGGCTCTGGAAACTATAATTTCATTAATTTGTCATTGTGAACGAATATACTTTTTACCTCTCGCTAAGAGAGGTATTCGATTCATGCTAAAAATCGCATACCCAGATTTTATTGAATAAGCACGATTTAAGGTCCATAGAATCCGATTTTAACATTTTTACAATGATGTCTGTTTGTGTGTGTGTGTGTGTGTGTGTGTGTGTGTGTGTGTGTGTGGATGTGTGTGTGTGTGTGGGGTTGTTGGAGACACGATTTCTCAAATTCTATAAGACTAAAGACCTGTTTGACTACGTATTCCTCAATCTAACAGTAATGGGAAGAGTTAAATAGGTTCTGGTAACAATTGGACAACCGGAAGTGGTAGTTACTAAAAAAAAAAATTCTAAATGTTATTTTTTGAAAATTTGTTACTACAAATATTAAAGATAATTAAATTCTCAATCTAACACACTTAATTTTTTTATTGTATCTCGTATAGGTTTGGAGATATAGTATATAATAATATGGAATAATCTGTTGTAATAAATCTCGTTGCCCGAAAAACATTTGCGATATTTAAATTTTTGTAATTGACATGTAAATGCAAAATGTCACTGTCAGATTTTTCGGGGAGGTAAGAGTACATTTAATATAATATATTATTGTATTATTAATTAATTATATATTTAAATTACAGATATGTTAATATTACATATATCTTTAAGAAATACCGTTAATACCGTCAATGAATTTGAAGAATTTTCAACATAATAGAATAGTAGGATAAAATTTCTTATAGCGAAAGAAGAGAAACAATTTCAATTATTTGTGTGTACTTATAGGGCGCGAGCAGACATGTGACTTTGTTGGCCTGGGCAAGCAGATGAGGATCCGTGTCAGAATGACGGCTAGTAGTTTTTACACAGATGTCACAATTGTCATATGTCATAATTTTTCATTCAAAATGTTCTGATGTTAATTTGTCATCCATTAGTATGGAATATACTTGTCGAGGAAAATAATCCACATGGATTTGGAAAATCATAATGTTTCGAATTAAAACTTATGATACTTGACACCTATGTATGTTACTAGCTCTCATTCTGACACGGGCCCCCATATCTGCTTGCCAAGACCAACAAAGTCACATAACTGTAACTGCTCTCGCCCTATACTACATAAAATGAAAATGGCGAGAGGTATTGTGCTAGCCACAACAGATTTTTACTATAAATTTCGTACGCTACCGATGCCACTAAATCTATCACTACCGCTATTTTTTTTCTGAACGGGCCTTAAGAATGTTTAAAGAAAATTCTATGCATTTTCCGAAATTCCTATATGCAGAGTGATCAAAAATTGCTGCTTATTTAATATGACATTATTATTATTATTATTTACATGGGCTTTCATAGTAATAATCCTAAGTACCGTTTTCTTTAACTTTACCCGAACGAAAATATGCTTTAAGAAGAAACTTGTCACGTCTTCATACTAAATTCGTCTCGGTTGGATAACCCACATACAGCAGAAGATGCTGTATGTCCAATACTTAAATACATTTAAAGGACAATTCGAATTAAAAAAATCGATTTCTACAATAATTGTTACATAACTTATAACAAGCAATAAGCTAATGTTATGAATTCTTTGAGAAAGATTATATATATTAAAGAAATGCGTAACATGTCACTATAATATGTAGTAAAATAAATTTAAGCACACTTTGTCATGGGCAAATTTCCGCGTTGCTAATATTTCACAGCACAATCAACTGCTGAAAGCAATGTTTGCAAATAAACCCTATTCATCAGCTTGCTATCCGGTAATATTTTGACAGCTGCAGTTTATATTCCAATTCTACCGATTCCAAACCGCTTATTTCATAGAACACTAGCAAAACTAACGTCAGTATCACGCACCAATTCAAAACAAATCCGGGAAAACATTTCCGAGAAATACAGCGTATTGCCTTATTTATAGACTGGTGATGCAAATTCTGCCTCACTAGCGTAAACACTAACGGAAAATTAAAGTAACCATAAAAAATCATATGAACTAAAATAAATATATATATAATATAAATTTTTATGCAGTAATAATAATAATGTAATCTTACCTTTGCAACCTTCTTTGGAGAACCCGTAGTGTAGATGCTGGCAAGCATCACATCGAAACCCTTCAACACCTGGTTTACACTCGCAGACACCGCTCACCGGGTCGCAAGTGTTAGAGACGGCTCCCATTGAATGGCATGAACATGGTGTGCAGTCAGCTGTCAGGTTACCGAATCCGGCCTAAGACAAAAGATTTTTTTTAAGAATCTGCAACTTTCGGTTGTCCAATTATTACCAAGACCTTTTCAGCTTTTCCCAATAATGTCGATTGATATTAAGTATTATAGATTTTGAGATTCACACACACACATACATCGGCACATACACACACAGGCAGATATCATCGTTAAATTATTAAAATCGGATTGTAGGGACCTTAAAACGTGCTTAATCATTAAAATCTGGATATGCGATTTAAAAAAAAAACTTGAAATCCCCTGTTGTATTAAAAATAGAAATACGATAAATACATTATGTAGATAAAATTTTATATGATACAAATGTTTCACCACAGACTCCGTTTCACTGGTAACAGGATTCTTCCAATTGACTTGAATTTGGTGCAGACAGTAAGTAGGTATCTTCCTCTGTTTTGTTCTGAGCAAATTCAGATTGTTTCAGTTCATAGCAACAAGTGTTTATTACGTTATTGTACTGAACGTTGACTACAAACACGGGGAATTGAAACATTAATTTATAATATATTGCAAGTAGTATTCGATTTTTGTGTTTAATTGAAATAAATTTTCTATTAATTTGTATTGTTTGCTGTTAATGTTTCAATTGCAGTGTAATTACAAGAGCGCTATGTTAAAGGGTTACTTTAAATATTTATCATTTAAATTTCGCAATGATAGATTGTATGTTTTATAAATATTAAATAGAGGTAGGTTGTTTATTGCAAATTGCACTATTTTTCATTACAAACTCGAATAAAAATAATTAAATTTGGATGTTTTTAGTTTTTATATATCAATTTACTCACCACTTTAATTGTTTTTTTTAAATATTTGTTTTTAATAAACGAAAATAAATATTTGAACACATACGACCAATTATTGATGCAATTACTAACTGTACATTAAAAAAATAGAGTAAATTTTAAACGTAACAAATATACGTATTTTTTTAAAATAAAAGAACCATAATACTTACCTATTTTTTATAAAAATGGAAAAATATCTCAACTGTGATATGCAGACTTTATTCTTACAAAATTGACGTTTTGGATGTACCTATACAAATTCATAAGGTAGGTACATTCGATTTTTACCTTCCGTCACCTCTAGGTAAGGAAGGTATTGCTTTGGTCAAAAAATTCGGTGATGAGTTTTCAATGAATAAGTATGTTTTAGGGTCCCTACAATACGATTTTACTATTTTTACGATGATGTCTGCATGTGTGTATGTGACGATAGTTTCGAATCGCGTAACTCCAATACCACGATTCCAAAAATTATCATTTTTTCGTATTCCTCGAGTTTAGATCCATATGTAGACGTGATTTTGGTTATAATTGGTCCACCGGATGTACCCTCAATTACAACTTTTAATTGTTTTTCTTGAAAAAACGCAGTTAAATATCATTTATTGACATTTAAAGAATATAAATTTTAAAGAATATATTATTCTCTATTCGATTTGATTGCATTTTGTACTTCATATTTAATAGATATACAGTTAAAGAATTATAAAAACATTAATTTCATAAATCAACCAGCCATGCTAAACATGCTGCTAATATATTTATATAATTCAAATTGACAGATGTCAGTATCAATGAAAGAGAAGAGTGAAAGAATGATAGAGACGATTACATTGGTTTGAACATGTTATGAGGAAAGATGAATATATTGGAAGAAGGATGAATAGTTTACTAATAGAAGGTAGAAGAAACTGAGGAAGATCAAAGAAAAGATGGAAGGAATGTATTGTGGAAGACTTGAGAGATAAGGAACTGAATGAGGACGACACGCAAAACAGAAATGAGTGGAAGAAGAAAATAAAAATAGCGACCCCTAACAAATTTTTCTTTCTTACCTCACATTTATCACACATCCTCCCCGTCACCTTCTCCTTGCACGTACACTGCCCCGTCTTCTCATCGCATTCGCTACCCAGGGCCCCAATGGGGTCGCACTCACACGGTTGGCAGTTGGCCTCGGAGGCATCTCCCCAATGTCCCGGCTTACACCGCTCACATCTCCATCCTGCTGTGTTGCCTCGACAGGACAGACACTGCCCCGTACGTCGGTCGCAGGGCCCTCCGCCGCAAGTGCAGGGCTGGCAGGAGGACCCCAGCTGGGTTGGGGTGCCCCAGTAGCCGTAGTCGCAACTGAAAAGGAGGAATCGGGTAGTGAATATATTGTATATCCAATAGAACAAAAATAATTATTTCTTACATTTCACAATGATCCCCTGTATACCCCGTCGGACACTGCGTGCAAACATATTCTTCACCCCCTTCAGAGTTATCTAACTGGCAACTTGGACTAAAATTATTCGTTTCTTCCAAGAGCGGGCAAGCGCATTTCTTGCAGTCGGTGGCCGTCCCAGCCAGCGGGTTACCATAATAACCAGGTGCACATCTTTCGCAGGTCTCCCCCACAGTGTTGTGTTCACACGAACACGTGTTCGATGTGAACGCAGTGCATGAAGGAGAGTGGTTGTTGCAAGGGCATTTCACGCAAAGCTGCAACAAGAAGGGTAGTAACAATTTTAGAGTTGTATACCACAGATATAGACTAAAAGAAATGGAAAGTTCTAATGTTCTCTACAATATACCGTCAATGCCGGCTGATCTTTAACAATAGAAATTTTACAATTTTAATTTTTGGTTTACACCGCCGTTAAACAAATTTCAACCCTCTAAATAAGAATTCGTGGTCATATTGTCTCAAATAACATTTTTAAAAGTAAATTCCATTGTTATACTTCATGGGGTCATTGATTCCATCAAAAATAATTGGGAGATTTGAGACCATTAGCTTAGGATGATTAGGCGTTCTGGTTTTCCAGGATTGTCCCGATTTTCATTGAAAAATCAAGGTGTCTTGAAAATAATTTTCGGGACGAGTATTTATCTGGTTTTTGCGAAAGTACTTTTCAGAGTTTGACGAATATTTTTTTCTTAATTTTACGTGTTAAAGTTTTACGTTCGGGTGATCGAGTCACCGGCCTGTATAATGTTTAATTCATAGAAATGGGCTTAAATAGATTAAGGATATTTTAAATAAACGATTGGCACACCCAGTAATGGATAATATGCCGTGATGATATATTTATTTTATTTAAGATAAAAAAATACTTTGGGAGATATTTGATATTTGTTGTCAGTGTCATTGTGACGTCACGCTAGTGTTATCTTTCTCTCGTTGCCTACTATAGAGTCTAATGCGATGGATCGTTCATGAACGAGTCGTCCATTTTGATCGACCTACTTTAGTGAGCTATGACGAACGGCTCTTTAGTTCATACAGTGCCGTACTGTGGCTCACTAGTTCTCAAGCTGTATCGTTTACGTGCTGTGCTGTTTAGATTGTTCACCGCTCACTAAACAGCACACTAGCTCAGCTGAATTAAATACAGCACGGAATAGAGCTAATGTTAGGCTCTACACGTTACGAGTCGTTTAAAACATACGACACTCCTCGCCTAGCGCATGTGCGTTTGAAAGAGTCATTCAAGTGAACGACTCGCTTTAGTGAGCGGAGCAACTGACTCACTAAAATTGATCGAAAGACCCATCACTAGTACGAAGCAATCATCCGTAGTGGTAGTCCTTACCCCTTGTTCAACATGCGCGGTGGTGTTCGTCATAACTTGCACATATCCATAGTCGCAAGTTTGACAAGAAAGCCCCGTATAGCCCGTGGGGCAGGCACACTTCTCCACTTCCGCTCCCAGGCCGTCGCTAACGATCGCCGCCTGTTGCAAGCTACCCTCGATCTGGTCCGTGTGGAATTTCGCTCTCAACAACACGTGCTTAACCGAGGATAAAATACTCATGAACTGGAATCTGTAACAGAAGATTTTTTAAAATTTAATAAGGCATAATCAGAAGCATGACAGTTAAAATTTGGCCTATTCTAGTGACAATATTATATGAATTATAATGGTGTACAGTTTTAATAGATATTTAACCATTCGAGTATAATAGAATTTCGGGTTTTTGGGCCGTGGTCTAAAAGGTGCTGTACAACCTAAGGTTTCGCCTAACAGGCATCCACAGAAACAGAAATTTAAGTTAGGGCTGCGTTCGGATCATTGCAATAATCGGATATTTACTTATTTTAAATGCTGCTTTGTTATGTATGTAAAGTTAGGACGCATGTTATCAACTTTAAAGATGAAATTCTCGAGAACAAATGGAGGGAAAGATACTACGGAGTTAGCTGTACATTTTATAATTTACAGAACTTCCGCCAAAGCACAATATGTAACCAAAACAAACTTAATATTTCAATACATCGAAATACGAGGGATAGTTAGTAGCAGGCCATGGAAGCTCAATTGTCTACAAACAATTGCAACAATTGAATGTCGTATTAGTTGACATTCGTTACCCACAATTGTCAAACGTTCTGATTTCCTTGTGAAACCTAGTTAGTGCATTTTTAATTCAGTTAAAATGAGCATTCCGCGAACTGCCTTTAGAGCTATGATTTTCTATGACTATAAAAGACAATTACGATACCAGCAAAGCCATAAAAATTTGATAGCAGCTTTTGGCGATGTTGCCCCTTTATTATCCGCTGTTAGTCATTGGTTCTGCGAATTTCGACGATAGCGAGAGCTGCTAGAAGACGAGGCAAGACCTGGAAGACCTGCGTATGCTGGCTGTTCTGAAAACGTTGATCATGTGGCAAGCTTGATTCAGTCTAGTCGAAATATTACTTATAGGGAGATTCAGGAGGAAGTGGGGATTGGATCCTCGGCAGTGAATACCATTTTGCATAAACATCTTGGGGTAAGAAAGCTAGCAAGCAAGCAAGCAAGTAGACTGGTGTAAATTTATATTGCAAAAAATTGGCGGAGGAGCTTCCAAGCAAGTGGCATACATTGTAACAGGTGATGAATATTGAATATACATATACGACTCTACAACTAAATAGCAGTGTAGTGTTTGGTTATTTGAAGATGAAGTTTGCTCACAAAAGTAATTCGTGGCAGAAGCGCTAATAAGAAAATGATTGCTGTTTTTTTCCGCCGAAGTGGTACTGTTGCAATTATTCCACTTGAAGATTGCAGAACTGTTAATTCTGAATGGAACTGTGAAGTGGCTTTGCAAAATTACAGACAGGTCACCAAAGGACCCATTTGCGTAACATCTTAGTCTATCATGACAACGCATCCTCCCACACTGCTGCCAGAACAGATTTTTTGAAAGATTTGGGAGTTCAATTGGTAACTTATACTTCGTATAGCCCAGATTTGGCGCCGTGCGACTTTTTTTGTTTCCAAAATTATGCGAGTTAAAAGATTTTCCAGCGCATATGCAGCAGTTACAAAATTTCAAAGAATATTTGAAAACTTTTTAGAAAATGAATTTTCTGAATGTTTTAAAAGTGGTCTCAAAGAATGCACAAGTTTATTAGTCTGAATGGAGAATATTTTGAAAAACAATAAAGATTTTTTGTTAAAAAATGCAAGGGTCTTCATTCAGTATTATAAGTACTAAGTGTACAATATACAACGATAATTGAAGAATTTATAGTTATGATTTTTGAAAACAGATAATTTTGTACAGATTTAGCTTTCTTTCTTTTTCTTAATAAATTAAGTATTTTCTATATTTATTTTATTTTCTTATCTGACTTTACGGATCAGTTGTTCATATTTTACCATAAAAATAACAAAGAAACCCATATTTTATTTATTACAAGTTGATAAAAAAAAATTTGGTGTCCGGTTTTTTGGCCAAGAGTGTATAATCTTCTTACCTCGTTACAGGGTCTCCACGGTATTCTGTCCGTCGAAGTCTTGTTACTATATCCCTAACTCCAAATGGAATATGATACCATTTATCTTCTTTCAAAGTAATATTTACAGTTGTATTCGTCACGGTGTATGTAACGTCATCATAAGCAATTCTTAATCCATTATCACCAACCAGAATAAGATTAGGCCCTGTGGTTGGTTTCCCGCTAGTATCTCCTCTCATTACCACCCAATGAACGTGGAAAACCATCAAAGAACCATAGCTATCCAGTTGACAACCAGTGTAAGATTTTGGAGCTAGCCAATAGTAAGCTTCAATCCCTGGGAGTTCATAATTACCAACCGATAACCAATTCGTATCGGTATCTAGGGTTGGTTTAACTGTCTGTGATCCGGTAATATCGCTCACCAGCCAATCTTGTAAAGTTTCAACCTGAAATGTAAATGCGAAAATTTAAATAAATAATTTGGAAATTAAAAATTTAAATTCAATCAAGGATATGAGAGGGTAGTTAGGGATGTGAATAATTTATGGAGAAAAATTGATTTTAATATGGTTTCAAAGTAAAATTAATTACCTTTTCGCGAACGATGAAAGCGGATTCACAAAAGTTGGTTACTCCAGAACAGTAACAAGTTGAACAGCCTTCGATATTGTCGGAGCGCAGGGCAAAATGGCCTTCTTTGCAGATGTCACAACGGGCACCCTGTACGTTAGCCTGAAACGAAAAGATTTAATTATGCTAAATGCAGAATATTAATTAATTAATTAATTAATTAATATTAACCAATCATTTTCGGGTTCGATTGTTGTGACCAGCACAATATTTCTCGTTACTTCCGTTTTTGGTTACAAAAGTGTAGGGCGCGAGCAGTCATGTGACATTGTTGATCTCGACATGCAGATATGGGGGCCCATGTCAGAATTTTTCATTAAAAATTTCAAGATTTTCTAAATTCATGTAGTTAATTTGTCACCAGAATTGTGGAATTTACTTGTCGAGGAAAATGAACCACATGGAATTGGAAAGTTATGATTTTTGACACCTATGTATATAATTACTAGCTATCAATCTGATACGGGCCCCCATATCTGCTTGTCAAGGCCAACAAAATCACTTGACTTCTCGCGCTCTATTGTATTTAACATTTCTTGTATACCTACACTCTACACTAAAAATTCTACTTATATCTATTCTTTATACTTAGATTTTTAAATTTTAAATTCATTCTATGGAGAAATTTTGTCCTCTTCCAATTTTTCGAAATGTTTCCAATTCATTGTCGGGATTGACAGTATTTTGACACTGACATTTCTCTACTAGTTACAAACATATTAATTTTTTAATTAGTTTCCATGACATTATTTGAGCTGTGAGATTTATTACATCAGATTATTATATACCTTATATTTCTTTATGTCTAAATCTATAAAAGATATAATAAAATATTTTTATGTATCAAACAGAGAATTCTTCAATACTAGCAAGAACAAAAAATTACAAAAAATAATATTTAGACGATTTTTTTAAGAATCTGCTACTTTCAATTATTACCAAAACCTTTTCAGCTCTTCCCAGTAATGTCCGATTGAGAAATACGTAGTATTTAAGATATTTAGTATTATAGTTTTTGAGAAATCGTCCTTCCAACATCATCGACACACATACACACACACACACACACACACTCACACACACATTCATCCACACTCTCGCAGACAACATCGTAAAAATATTAAAATCGGATTGTAGGGTCCCTACAATCCGATTTAAGGTCGTTAATATTACCAGAGATACTTTAAAAAACGTCGAAAATGGGACATCCTGCAACATGCAGGGTATCCCGATAGGCTTAATTTAGGTTTAAATTCTGGTGAAGCATTTCATAAAACGTGCCGCCACTATTTGAAACCAGCAATACACACAAACATTTCTGAAACCTGGATAATGTAATATAATTTTTAACTACAGCCAGTCGCTACCAATGTTGAGTTAAAATTTAAAATATCTTAAGTAATTTTACGAAGTCTTTTATGTTTTTATTGATCCTTAAATAATTATACTTTTACAAATAACTAGTTGGTAGATGGTACATTTTTTAAACAAAAGGTTCGATTCATTTGTTAGTTTTACAAGAAAATGGAGCCTTAGTTTCAATTTCAACATAGCTTGTTCCTAGCAACGAACAAAAGCAGCGAAAATGTAGATACAGAAAAAAACTACATAATATTTTACCATACGTAGTGATTATCAGACATCCAGCTCGTTAAAGTGGTTGATGAAAGTGCACCTGAAATGTCACTTTGTACCTACGTAAAATATTTTACTGTCCAGTTACATTTGAACTCGTATTTTCAAAATAACTGCCGATCATTTAACGCAAATGTATGTAAAAGGAGCAAAACAAAAATCAAATATTCTCTCATTGTATGGATTCTGCAGGTGTACTAAATTGAAAATAAATTACAGACGGTAAATTCAATGAACCACCAATTCGATGTTCATTTGAATCGACTTTGTTTTGTAGCCACATGTGCGAAAAGTAAACAGATTTGTAAACTGATGTTTTATTCACTTGTTTACATATTTGAATTGATGAGCGAAGTTTAAAAAACGAGTACGTTGCCGTGATAAATTCAACAAATTGTGCGTTAAAATATTTACCTTCATAAAATGTTACATTTTGATTCATGAAAATTTAAATTTCGAAATATCCAAACGATTATATGTTATTGAAATGTTTTCTTGTTCAAAAAAATTGTTATAACACTGAAAAATTTGGTATGTTGAAAATTAATACAACTATGGTTTCAATAGAATTTGAAATTATATATTAAAAATTTCATAAGTAGTAACAAAAATTAATGTGGCAGAGATGTGGATGTTGAAGTAGATGTTGGGAAGACACGGAAAGATACGGTAAGAAAATAACTAGTGTTACAAGTTTCTAGAAAGATACAAGAGAGATGGTTACATTGATTTGAAAATGTTATGAGGACAAATGAAGAATATATATATTGGATGAAGAATGAATAGCTTAGTTGGTTAGAAGGTCGAAGAAACAGAGGAAGACCAAAGATAAGATGGGAGGACTGTATTGCGGAAGAGAGAAAAGGAACTGAATGAGAACAGCACGTATAATAGATATGAGTGGCAGAAAAAATAAAAAATAGCGACCTTTATTTTTAATTTCCATACATTTACAACAGATATAATATCTAATTGACTAACATATCTTATAGATATCAGATGAAATATATTTCCTTCTCTTTCTCACCTTACACAGACAATCCTTTTCGCAATCACCAGCGAGAACCGTCCCTCTACTATCACACTGACATTGTCTGCATTCTGGAAACGCCGCAAATCCAGGTGCACACCTATCGCACCGATGTCCAGCGAAACTCTCTCGGCAAACACAAGTACCATCTTCTCGACACTCGATCGAACCTTGTGCGTCGCAATCGCACGGTAGACAAGGTTCTGGTGCATCTGGTGGAATATCTAAAGGGCGGTAATAACCGGGGAGGCAGCGGTCGCAGTTGATACCGGTGGTAAAGTGCTAGAAAGAAGAGCTAAGTTAGTTCAGATGGTTAGGTCATTTTGGGATAATGACGAAGGAACGGTTTATGAATAAGACGATGCAACACTGTTAACAATTACTGGAAAGTTCAGTCAAGCAGGATTTATTCTTACTATACCAACGTTTCGGTGCACCCTTGCACCTTCTTCAGGGTCTACAACAAATACTGATATCAATCAGTCTTAGGATCCATGATGAAAAGAAATTGTTGTTACATGAACGAATATATTTTGATTTAGTGTCAACCCAATTATAGCAAAAATATGATCATTATATTCAAGTATTTTTCTTCTTACCGTGCAGTTAACACAAACACCTCCACCCCGTTTTTTTCCTAAGGTGTCTAAACTTAATCCTTTGTCTTCTACTTGTTCATCATATATACAAGATTCTGCATGACCATGACATTGACATTGTTCGCAAACCCTTGCATCTCGAGCGCTGCCTGCACCCCAAGCTACTTGGTTCATCAGAGGACAGCAGCGTTCACAATGTGGGCCGCAGGTACCGTGCTGACATAGGCATTCCGGATGCTGGAAAGAAGAGAAATAATTGGTTATTGTGAAAAAAAAAAATAATTTCTGTAATTATTTATACATTTTCGATAGTGCCTCATAAAATAAACTTGAATCCAATAATTACAATCTGACGATATTACAATCTTAACTACTTAGGACTATTGCATGCCGGTGGTACAAGTATAACTAGAGTTGTTGTCTTGTGATCAGCATTTTGCTGCATCATGTAAGATGTTTTTGGGGCCTTTTCCACTATTGATTCATAATTTTGGTTGAGAGAAATGTCATAATATGTTCTACTATCGTTACAATTTTTTTTGTGTATAAAAATTGTACATTGTTGAATACATACATACATATATACATATATATACACATACACACGCACATCATTGGGAAAATCGGGGTTCTATGGACATTGAAACGTGGTCATTTATCAAAATCTCGATATGCGATTTTTAGCATGATTCCTAAACCTCCCTTACAAGGGAAGCGGGAGGTAAAAACTGCAAATTCAATTTTGTATATGCAATGTTTCGCACGACTGTAATGTGGGTTGCTAAGGAGTGCAGTTGTGGATCATTGGTAAGGTTGTACCATCGATCGTCTGTAATTTTAATAACCAGTTAACCTAGGCGTTAACATATAAAACTATCGACGAAACGCTACACAAGATTCTCAACTATCGTCTTTTTTTGTGATTTGTTGTACGGGAAATTTACAGATGCAATATGTCCGCTAGGGGTAAAAGACGGGCTCGTTTAGCGGACGTCTGCTATTACCTAGCAGACTCTGGTTTTAATTTAGAACGTCAGAACTGCCTTAATTTTTTACAATTTCCTGGTTTTCTCCTAAAATTGGATAAAATGTCTAAACATAAGCGAATAAGATTTACCATCGACGACGATATAAGATTTTGTATTAAAATTATTGATAATAAAAGTGACAATTATATAAACCGCAATAATCTGAATATTACAATGAAGTACGAAATTTAAATGCTATTAATATTTTCCGCAAAATCTTTATCTTTCTAAGATGTATTTTTTTCTTATAAGCATAAACTACAAGAGTTACTTAAAAACAGAGAAATTATTTGAATTAATTAACAAAACTTGAATCCGAGAACCCGGATTTCAAAATATCCGGATCCTCGGATATCCGATGTTCAGATATTGAAGCGCATATCCGAAAATTTAATTCGAATTACTATCCGGATCCTCATTTGCATCAGGATCTGGACTTTGGTCCGGATTCGGATTTGATGTTTTGTTTACGGTCCGGATCCAAATTTTAATTCTGGATCCGATTCTTCATTTTGAATGTGAAGGCTAACATCTGGAATTGAGTACAACTTCAAACTTTAAACCGTTACAGCGGTCTGTAAACACTAGTAAACAAACAGTAATACATTTTATAATACCCCTCTAAAATAGTCTGGTTATTTTATATAATTTATACTTTTACAAAGTCCTATTTAGTAAACTGTGAATAAAAAAATCAAATTTGTATTATTTTTATTACACATATACTCATACTCATATTCGAATCTAAGATCCGATACTCAAATCCGTTTCCAAGATTCGATATTCGCATCCGGATTCAAGATCCGATACCCATATTCGGAGATTTGGATCCGAGATCCGGTTAGCATTCAATTATCCGAATATTTTTGTATCCAAAACCAAAACTATACCGATCCGGATGTCACCACTAGTCTTAATTGTACATAATCGCACCATAGTTAAAAATAATAAATAAATATATCATCACGGCATATTCCCCATTGCTGGATGTGCCAATCTGCTTTGTGCACAGATATCGATAATGATGAAATATTTGTACCATGCGGGCGCTTACCAGGTGTCGGTCGGAATCGAACCCGGGTCCCCGATTCGCGACCAAACACTCAGGTACACATCTATACTACTTATTAATCAGTATGTATTTTAAGATTTTTATATAAATTTGTTGTTTTTCGGTTATGGTTTATGGGCCCGTTCCAATTTTCCGATTGGTACCAAAATCTATTGACCAGATTCCATTCCAATAGAGAGTAGAGATTGGTAGACTAAGTTACAGAGTATACTAAATCTATACTCATACTCAACCACCGACTTCATTGCAAAAATATTAATTTGTTACAGTAACTTCAAAACATGACTTTTTCTATAACAGTAAAAAATAAAGAAAAACTAATTTATTTAACATAAATACGTAAGAATATTTTTATCCCTTTTACTTATTGTCTAGTAAGGAATTCAGATTTATGCGGGACTTTAATAAACATTTTATGAAAAGTATAAATTCTTTTTAAATTGCCAGCAATTTAATTCAAGTAGTAGCACAAACGAGGTATTATTAAAGAAAAGAATGAGTAGAAAAAAAGTAATATGCGGAGGCACAATTTAATAAGATTTGATTTCGAGGTAAAAAGTAAAATAAACTGGTAGAATATTATACTTTCTTGCGAATTCCTCGGATTCAATTCTCGGCGGCAAAAATACGCGCAAGTAGCTGGTAGAATAACGGGAGCGAAACAGAGTGATTTTCTAGGAATGTCTGGATTGCGAATAAATAGTTTCCTATGTCGCACAAATTCGCATTCCTCGCACAATCATCTCCGATGGAAAAACCTTTCGGAGCTGGTTCGACAATGTTCCGGATGGCTAATTGACAAAAATTGCGCGCTATTAAAATTTCATGCTGTTTTGCCAGCGCGATTTGTGTTTAAATATTTTTACGAGTTGCAATCATTGCAATGAATTAAAACATAAAATGCGTTTTTACTGTGAAGGCTTGTAGAGACTGTAATTATTCTCAGGAAATTAATGTAAGCGAGGAATCCTCTACATTTCCAACAGATAGAATTGTAATTATGTGATTGCTACGAGCTTTTTTGTTATGTAGTTTACACTTTATATTGTCAGATAACTTTTATGTTTTTCATTACAGTAAGAAATAAATACGGTGAATACTTTTATTTGCTATCATTTCAAATATTTACTATCTTATACGTAAGTTCATATAGTTTTTATATTTAACAGAGCTGGGAGCAGTAGATTCTAAAAAAAGTATTTAAGTACTAAATAAAGTAATACTTTAATGCCCGTTTGCACCGTTACTAGTTAAGTTGCACTTATTAATAACTGTAGCTTAAATTACTAAAACATCTTTACATCATGCCTTAAGTTCTAGTTTATTTTTACTAAATGATGCTTTTCTTTCAATAGATTCTAAATTTCCAGTAAAATTATTTCATAAACAAACTATGAAAATTGCAGTTGACTCTAATATCTTCTTCTTTAGCTTCCCCATTCATTAGGGGTCGCTATTTTCTATTTTCTTCTTCCACTCATTTCTGTTTTACGTGTCGTTCTAATTCAGTTCCTTTTATCTCAAATCTTCCGCAATACATTCCTTCCATCTTATCTTTGGTCTTCCTCTGTTTCTTCAACCGTCTATTACTAAGCTATTCAATCTTCATCCAATATATTCTTCATTTCTCCTCATGACATTTTCAAACCAATGTAATCATCCCTCTTGTATCTTTCTAAAAACTTGTAACACTAGTTATATCCTCACCTATCTTTCTGTGTCTTTCCCAACATCTACTTCAACATCCTCATCTCTGCCACATTAATTTAGTTTTTATTTATACTGACATCTGTCAATTTGAATTACATGAATATATTAGTAGTTTCCATGTTTAGCATAGCTGGCTGATTTATAAAATTTAATTTCTTTAAAATTCTTTAACTCTATATCTATTGAATATGAAGTATAAAATGCAATCAAATCGTATAGAGAATAATATATTCTTTAAGTTATAAGAACGTTAAATGTCAATTAATCTAACTTAACTGTTAAATCTTCAAATGAGGCTACTTCCGGTTCATCAGTTATAACCAAAATCTAATCAGTTGTTCTTCTGGATGTAAACTTGAGGAATACGACAAAAATTTTTGGAATCGTGGTATTGAAGTTATGCGATCCGAAACTTTCGTCACATACATACAGACACACACACACACACAAACACTCACACATACATACAGACATCATCGTATTATAGGGACCTGAAAACATGCTTATTCACTAAAAACTCATCATTGAATTTTTTGACCAAAGACAATAACTTCTTTACCTAAAGGTGACGGAAGGTAAAAAGACATTTAACTGTGTTTTTTTCTAAAGAAAAACAGTTCAAAACTTCAAATTAAGGTACTTCCGATTGTTTACTTGTAACCAAAATCTAATCAAATCTTCATTTAGATGTAAGAATGACGAATACGAAAAAATTGTAATTTTTGGAATTGTAGTGTTGGAGTTATTGCGGCTGAAATGATCGTCACACACATATACACACAAAACGACCCCGCACTGACATACACACCAAAGACAATACGTTCCTTAACTAAAGGTGATGAAAGGTAAAAATCATATTCTGTAAAAGACCATGGTTTGCCAGTTAAGGAAATAATATGGTAAACTGTATTTCTAAAATTCAAGTACATAGTGCAATTCATCTTTGATAAAGTGACAACAGAATATTACAATTTATTGTTATTATAGTAAAGCATAAAATATCGACCTAACTTCAACATTAATTGAAAGAATTTTAAAAGTTTTTCTTTCAAATATGGAAATTGAATCTAGTAATAATTGAAAAGTAAATGAATCCTCTTCACTTCACAAATCACAAAGGCCAGGTATACCTTTTCTTTGAGAGGGAGTAGCAAATGAAATCCTTCTCATTTGATAGCACTGTCAGAACTAAATCACAGAATAGAGATTAATGGTCCCAGAGTAGAGCACGGTCATTTATAGTAATATCTTCATGCACACGTACCGAAATGAAATTGTTATTATAAAGACTAATTGAAATGCTTTCAGGGTGATTAAATATTTCCTAACGGAACACCCTGCATCATTCCAACTCTACGTTTTCTTGTTTTGTTTTAATCTGTCTTCTTTTATGCGACATCGAGCCGTGTAATTTCTGATTCAGTCTTGCTTCAAGTAATTAGCTGTCATCCTGATACATTATTTCCTTTCTAGTATTCAGTTTTTATTGTGAAAAGCGAAGCGTTTATAAGGCCACATCTGGCAGTATTATTGCTCTTTTCGTACCAGATAAATATTTCAAACCGTTGAAACGGAACGAAGATATTTCATTTATATTAAACGAGATGGGCGGTGTATTATAATGATGTTTCATTTTCATTCCTTTGGTTTCTAATTTTCTTTCATATACAGGGTGGGGCAGAAAAACCTATCCGATTTCAAATCCCTTTTTCTCAAAAGAGGGAGCAGGTAGAGTAGTGGGGTAAAAACCGTTAGAAAGCCGGTTTTATGCCATTTGTCAGTAGTCAACATGCCTTGGTCTGGTGAACATCGTGCTTTTGTTATTGAGCGGTTTATCGAATGCGGCGGTTCGATAATTGCTACACAACGTGCTTTTCGAATTCATTTCGGACTCGGGCGTCATGATCCTGTTCCACATCACGCTACGATTAAAGTGTGGGTGTCAAATTTTAGACAGACGAGTTCAGCATTGAAAAAGAAGTCGCCTGGACGTCCCAGGACAGCAACAGGACCTGAAAACGTGGCCAATGTGAGAGCCGCGATTGAACGTTCCCCGCGTCGTTCGGCGCGAAAACATTCGCTCGCTTTGGCGATTTCCAACCGCAGTATTCGGCGCATTTTGCACCGGGACCTCAAAATGCATCCCTACAAAATGGTTGTTGCACAGGAATTAAGTGAAAGGGATTTTGAAACCCGTACGAACCTGTGTCGCGATCTCCGAGAACTCCCAAACGACGATGTTGTGCTCTTCACGGACGAAGCCCATTTTCACCTTTGTGGTGCCGTTAACAGGCAGAATTTTCGATATTGGAGTGACGAAAATCCTCGAGAAATCCATCAGGAACCCCTCCATAGCCCAAAAGTGACTGTGTGGTGTGCTCTTTCCCGCCTAGGCGTCTGGGGGCCTTACTTTTTTGAAGAAAATGGGCAAACCGTAACGGTCAACAGCGAGCGCTATTGTTTCATGCTGGAAAATTTTCTTAGACCCAAAATGGAAGAAAATGGCGTGGAAAATGTGTGGTTTCAACAGGATGGGGCAACCGCCCACACATCGCGACGATCAATGGACATTCTCAGGGAACTGTTTCCCGGTCGCCTCATTTCCCTGAGAGGTGATCTTGGCTGGCCGCCGCGCTCACCGGATCTCACTCCATGTGACTTCTTCCTTTGGGGTTACCTCAAATCGAAGGTTTACCAGCATCGACCAAGGACCCTTCTTGCTTTACGAAGGGAAATTGCTCGGGCAATTGAAGAAATTCCTGTGGAAATGACGGTGAAAGTCATGGAAAGCTACCGCGAGCGCCTAAATCAGTGTATCCGCTCCCAAGGACGACATTTGAGTGATGTGCTTTTCAAAACTTAAATTTAAAAATGGCATAAAATTTGCGATATGTTAATAAAAATTTTTTTTGACAAGTTGAGTGGTTTTAATTTTATAACGTTTTGAAATCGGATAGGTTTTTCTGCCCCACCCTGTATATTGGTGAAGTTGAGGGTTTTCGATTGCGTGGCCGACCAGTGTGTAAGTGGATGGATGTGGTTGGTAGGGTGCTTAAAGAGAGAGAGTTTCCAAGTATGAAGAGAAGAATGTATGAATGCGATTATGAGTGTGGCCGATGCGAAAGAAGTCTGCTTAGATAGGAATGTGTGGCGAAGGATGATTGTTTCCTATTATTGTGATCCGGATGCGGCATTTCGCTACCGAAAATCGATCACTTTAATATGTTTAAAACTAAGGATTTGTTGTATGTTGTTGATGTCTGGTTTGTGCGAACCCACTAAGTGGGACACGCGTGATTTTATGTATGTATGTATGCATGTATGTATGTATGTATGTATGTATGTATGTTTATGGTTTTAAATAAATATGAAATTGAATCACCTAAACTTCGAGTTATAAATGTATTACTCCAAATAAAATGCTTCTAATGTGTCATCACAAACATACTTAACAAATTTGATAGTTTTAACATGTTTTTAATTAGACCACCAACTGTTATCTTCGTATTTTTCCTGGTAATCCAAGGCATCCTCCTTAACAAGATAGTAAAATTTTAATAGTTCTCAATCTTGCCATACTGTAGTATGGCGAGTTAGAATGTTGGAGCGTTTGATTGTTAATTAGAGTTGACGTGCACAATGACCGATGGAGCGAGGCAATAGCAACAGTCCCAGGATAACCAAACACTTACTAATTAGCAGCAAGTAATTAGGAACTCTGCAATCGCAGAGAATGACCGTGGACATCACGGCGCCAATTAGGATAGATACAAATCGTACAGAACAAGAAAGATAAACTATATAATACGCGAACGAGACTTGAATGTATTGTATTTTATTTTGTAATATGTGAAATTTATAATTGTATTAGCACATAATAACATTGTGGCGTATTTATTAACATTAATAAGAATGGCTGAATACGATGATCGACTAGCAGTAGAATGGAAAATTGGAAAATAATCGGACACGCAGTCTAGTGAAAAATTATTTATTCCCTGGCCTACGTTTCGACTGTAACTACAGTCTTCTTCAGGTAATATGCCGTGATGAAATATTTATTTATTTATATTTGTAATAACATAAATTTTAAAAAATCTGTTGTGGCCAGCACAATACCTTCTGTCATTCTCGTGTATAATGTATAAATTCCATAATTTTTCTTACAAAAGATTCTAAATTTCCAGTAAAATTATTTCATAAACAAACTATTCAAATTGCACTTGATACTCGCACCTTCTTCTTCTTTAGCTTTTCCCATTCGTTAGGGGGTCGCTATTTTTGCATGACGTTCTCATTCAGTTCCGTTTCTCTCAAATCTTCCGCAATACAGTCCTTCCATCTTATCTTTGGTCTACCTCTGTTTCTTTAACTAAACTATTCATTTTTGTTCCTTTAATTCTTCATTTCTCCTCATGACATGTTCAAACCAATGTAATCGTCTTTCTTGTATCTTTCTAAAAACTTGTAACACTAGAGTTATTTTCTTACCGTATCTTTCCCTGTATTCCCCAATATCTACTTCAACACCCTCATATCTGCCACATGAATTTACTTTTTATTGATACTGACATCTGTCAATTTGAATTATATGAATATATTACTAGATCCCAAGTTTGGCATAGCTGGCTGAATTACAAAATTTAATTTCTTTAAAATTCTTTAACTCTGTATCTATTAAATATGAAGTATAAATTGTAATCAAATCGTATAGAGAATAATATATTCTTTAAGTTGTAATAACGTTAAATGTCAATAAATCAAATTTAACTGTTAAATCTTCAAATGAGACTATTTCCGGTTGACCAATTATAACCAAAATCTAATCAGTTGTTCTTCTGGATGTAAACTTGAGGAATACGAAAAAATTATAATTTTTGGAATCGTGGTATTGAAGTTATTGTATCCGGAAATTTTGTTACACACACACAGACACACAGACACACATACATACAGACATCATCGTAAAAATGGTAAAATCGTATTATATGGACCCTAAAACGTGCTTATTCAGTAAAAACTCATCATTGAATTTTTTGACCAAAGACAATACCTTCCTTACCTAAAGGTGACGGAAGGTAAAAAATAATATTTAGAAGATTTTTGTTAAAATACCACTACTTTCAGTTATCTAATTGTTCGCAGAACCTATTCCCATTACTATTAGATTGTGGAATCCGTACACTGGTCTTTAGTATTATAAAATTTGAGAAATCGTACCTCCAACAAAGCGAGGGCAAGTGCAATAACATTTTTATAAACTGTTGTAAATTATAATTTCAGGAACAACATATTTGTTAACAATTAAGTGTAGAAGTTATTGCAAGCCTATATAGGATTGATATTTCGTTGTGGTTGCCATATGACACCCTGCACCCTGCATCCCTGCATCCCCCGAGATATCACTCTCTCGAAGATGAGTTTGAGTTTTGGTTCATTGTTAAAAAGAAACTCCCGGTATAATTGGCGTACAAGTATGGAAAAATATGTTTGGGTTTAACATTTTTCTACTTGTATACTGGCCGATTAATATATTTGAACAGAGATCCCTCACATAAAAATATGGCATAGAGAGTAGGTATACTTGCTTTAACGTACTCATTCACCGCAAAATATTATTGTAATTGTAAATCTCGTGTGATTAAGAATTAACTGTCTATATTAGCATTACTTTCTTTATAATTTCCTGTTCCTCATACATAATCATGTATAACTACAATTAAAATTTATAATATGTCTCTCCTTAAATGCTCACAATCACACAAGCAGTTTCTACAGTAATAAATCTCGGGTTAACTTTCCCTTAATTTCTTTGTTAATATTCCCGTAACATAAACAACACCAATAAATAAATAAAGTAAAAAAATCCGTCGCACAATTAATCGAGCCGTTGTAATTAAATCGTCACAGATTTCTCCCGACCTGAGGTTGCGGAGTGTTCCGGCTGAATGTGATAAATGCGTAGTCATCAATATCGCGGAGGCTGCGAGAACATTCGCCATCGCCAGCCTAATGGCAACGGCTGCCGAGTAAGAAACCATCGCGGTTTTTATTGCAAAGAATGGAGTTTGGATTTTTATCTCCTCGAGATGATGAGCTAATGAGATCGAGGATGGGATATTATACCATCGTCAAAATTCAACTAAAGATTATGCACGTTAAATTTGGGACACCAAAAAACTCAAAATAAAATTAGGTGCATCTTTTGTAGCAAAATGTATTTATTAACTTCACGTGGTTAATTTGTCACCAGGAGTGTGAAATTTACTTGCCGAAGAAAATAAACCACATGGAATTGGAAAATCACTAAATTTAGAATGAAAAATTATGATATTCGACATCTTATATACAAAATTACTAGCTATCATTCTGACACGGGCCCCCATATCTGCTTGTCAAAACCAACAAAGTCACATGGCTATTGTATTTAACATTTCTTGTATACCTACACTCTACACCAAAATTTTTACTTATATCTATTCTTTATATTTAGATTTTTTAGTTTTAAATTCATTTTATTAAGAAATTTTGTCCTACTCCCCTAATTTTTCGAAATGTTTCCAATTCATTGTCGGGATTGACAGTATTTTTGAAGGATATATGTAATATACCTATAATTTTAAATATTTAACTATTAATACAATAAGAAATAATATTTGTTTGTACTTCCCAGAAAAAGTCTTCAGTTTTGTCTTCAGTTCGGATGTCAGATTTATTACAAGTTACAACATATTATTTTATATATTATATTTATTTTATTTCTAAATCTATAGAAGATACGAGTATAATAAAATATTTAAATGTATCAGATAGAGAATTTAATATTTACAAGAACAAAAATTTTCAAAAAAAAAATATTTAGAAGAATTTTTTCAAGAAACTGCTACTTCCGGTTTCCCAATTGTTACCAAAAAATTTTCAACTCCCCATTCATATCCGATTTGGAAATACGTAGCTAAACATATATTAAGTCTTATAGTTTTTGAGAAATCGTCCTTCCAACATACATACACACACATCATCGTAAAAATGTTAAAATCGGACTGTAGGGACCTTAAAACGTGCTTATTCATGAAAATATGGATATACGATTTTTATCATCTAATACCTCTCTTAGCGAGAGGTGAAAAGTGTGGTAACCGGTATCATTATTACATTATTAAATCTTAAAACAAAAAAAATCAACATTCCCTCACCCCACTCTGAACGTTGTGCCTGCAACTCCTAGCATGTCCATTACAAACACACTGTCCTCCTATGGTGATATCCCTAATAGCGTAGTACAACCTCTTCGCCAAAGGCTGAGCTCCTAGACCGCCATGGCGGGCAGCGGCTACAGCAGCTGTCGCCCGGTGCTTCAGGAAACGAAGACGAACGTATCTGGCTTTGGTGAAAGCTAGAAGTTCTGGACTAGAGTCGTTTGCTCCTGGACGGCCGTGGAAGAGAGAAGTGTGAATCTAAAAAGAAAAAAGATAGTAAATAAATTTACTGAACTTAAATAGGAAGTTTAACAGTTTAAATTAATTACGGAAACATTATTGTGCAGTTTTAAACGTCAATGTTAATTAAGGCTAAATTTACATTAGAGTTGCGTTTTACGATACTGAAAGCATTGGGTGATCGGTTGTGGTTCTGACAGCCCGAGTTCGAATCCGATTGAAAACAATTTTATTTTTGTACAAAAGTTATCCAAGATATGTTTTCCAACACATTTCGTATTCCTCAAGTTTACATTCAGAAGAACAACGGATTAGATTTTGGTTATAATTGGGGAACCGGAAGTAGCCTCATTTGAAGATTTAACAGTTAAATTAAATTTATTGATATTTAACGTTATTATAACTTAAATAATATATTATTCTCTATACGATTTGATTTTATTTTATACTTCATATTCAATAGATACAGGCACGGAAAGATAGGTAAGGAAATAACTCTAGTGTTATAAGTTTCTAGAAAGATACAAGCGAGATGATTAAATTGGTTTGAAAATGTCATGAGGAGAAATGAAGAATATATTGGATGAATGCTTAGTAATAGAAGGTTGTAAAAACAGAGGAAGACCAAAGATAAAATGGAAGGACTGTATTGCGGAAGATTTGATAGAAAAGGACATGTAAAACAGAAATGAGTTGAGGAAGAAAATAAAAAATAGCGACCCCTAACGAATGGGGAAAGCTAAAGAAGAAGGAGATGTTAGTGTCAAATGCAATTTGCATAGTTTGTTTATGAAATTTACTGGAAATTTAGAATCTTTTGCAAGTAAATTTATCTATGGAATTTGTGCATAAAACACAGGATTGACGGAAGGTATTGTGCTGGCCACAACAGATTTTTTTACACTAGTCCTGATATACCCTGTATTTGCCAGCAGAAAACAATTTAGAATTGACAAAAACTACAATATTATGCTGACAGTTTAAATAATAGCCGTCCAAATATTAGGTGTAACAAACGAATCCCATTTATTTGTGCAGTAATCTATTAACATATTTTTGCAAAGTCGCTTCGGCTCACCGGAATTGAATCGAGTTCTCGATAATGTTTATGGTTATTAGCTAGTGTAATTTATAATAGTAAGCTACGTTTACCAGGCCGATAAAAATGATTTAAGTTCTGTGGTAATTGCAGATTTTAACGTATTTTAAATCTCTTTATACTGGTGGTAGATTACTTTTTATACTTTTTTACAACGCGTCCATTTGGATGGAATGGAACGTTGCCTAAACGTTCAGTAGTTTGTTTTTTCAAAGCGCACTTTGTTTCACATAGAGATAAGGAACAGCTAGTCTGCAAATGCAGTAATTACAGCTTTAATGCGAAACGTCACGAGCAAAAATGTTAAACAGTCACTGTTATTTACTTCGTTTTATTTTATGCGTCGTGAATTGATTTCCATTTGCTAGGTACATTGTTGCTGCACACAACGTTGCAGTGAATAAGTTATTACTTCAATTCAAACGACTCTTAACTATATTAAATGAACTAGCTAATATAATTTCAATTTAAATTCATTGACTAATCATATAAAGGTCAATTTGAATGAAACATTATTGTCAAGTATCTGTTTCATTGAGATAAATGACTGTCCCTGTACTCTCCAACCTAAATGTCAATGTTCGTGGGCTTGTATTCATCTCTTTTTAGATTAAAATTGATTTACTTTTTGTTTTAAATATTAAATGTTTTATTACTCTTAATCGACAATGATTTTTTAAAAGTACAAATGGATTATAACAGAATTGATTTGAGTTACCGATAATAATACGGTCACAATATTATTTAGTCTGTGCGTAGGGTGGTGGTACCTATGTGTTTATGTACGTCCCTTACCTATATGCATTTCTCACATTATTGTCATTACTAAGAACCAAGTGCTAGGGGTGGACTGGTGCAGTAACATGTGTGTGTATGTGACGATCGTTTCGAATCGCGTAACTGCAATACCATGATTCCAAAAATTATGATTTTTTCGTATTCCTCGAGTTTAGATCCATATACAGACATGATTAGATTTTAGTTATAATTGGTCCACCGGATATACCCTCAATTGCAACTTTTAACAGTTTTTCTTGAAAAAACGCAGTTAAATATCATTTATTGGCATTTAATTGCTATGCTAACCATGGAAACTGATAATATATTCAGATAATTTAAATTGACAGATGTCAGTATCAATGAAAAGAAAATGAATTTGACAGAGTGTAGGAAATTGAGATAAATGTTGGGGAAGGCATGGAAAGATAGGATAAGGAAAGATAAAAGAGAGACGATTACATTGGTTTGAAGTTTGAACATGTCATGAGGAAAGATGAAGAATATATTGGAAGAAGAATGAATAGCTCAGTAAATAGAAGGTAGAATACACTGAGGAAGACGAAAGATAAGATTGAAGGAATGAATTGTGGAAGACTTGAGAGAAAAAGAACTGAACGAGGACCACACGCAAACAGAAATGAGTGGAAGAAAAAAAAATAGCGACCCCTAATGAATGGGAAAAGCTAAAAAAGAAAATGTCAGTGTCAAGTGCAATTTGCATAGTTTGTTTCTGAAATAATTTTACTGGAAATTTATAATCTTTTGCAAGAAAATTTATGTATGGAATTTATACATAATACACAGGATTGACGGAAGGTATTGTGCTGGCTACATTAGATTTTTTTTATGTTTTAAGTGTATTTTGAAAGCAGTCGAAAGAAATTTCTAATCATTTGTGTAGGTTTTATAATTTGCGGAAAATGCAAACCTTCGCTATTGAGGATACTATTTACTTTGATGCATAATTAAAATTTCTTTTGTTTCTGTACCTTATCGTTATTTTTTAACTATTTTTTTCATTTTTCCTTATAAAATATGACGTACAATGCAAATATATAAAAGAAGGTACTCTCGATATGGTAACTTTATTGGTTTTTAACTGTTTACAAAATATTTTGAATAATTGATTTTTTCTAAAAATTAAGATATCAAGCTTTAGGTCATGGGCGTCATATACATTTTCAAAAATAATAACATTTCGTTCTTACCTCTCCGTTTTCGAGGGGAAATAATTTCGAGTAATAAGAAGTACAGATGACATCAGTGTCCGTTACGTATTTCGGTTTCCCAGGGGTTGCTGGTATGCCATGAATTTGAAGACAATCGTCATCACTGATGACGTAATACTGCCAGGGTTGATATGTAACACCATCTGTTGAGCGTTCCAATATCCAGGAACCTGGTCGAGGTGCAGGGCCAGATTTCACGATCACGTCTACCACTTGGTACACCTGAAACAAAAAAAGAATATTTTCAGAACGCAGCGACCAAAAATCGGCAAAAAATAATTTGTTCAACACGGCATTAAACGCATTTTTACAGCTTAAGGTGTTTTAGAGTTAAACAAATTACTATTTTAACCCTAAAAACAAATTGAAAATTCACAACTTCGCTCCTTAAAAAATTCAATACTTTTAAATAAGGAAGATGGATTGTAACTCCGGAACTATTAGGGCTAGAAGGGTGAAACAAATTCTATTATATTAATTTCGACCCGTAGAGTACGAATCCGAAGTCAGACTTTCCCTAAGGGTTAATTTAAAGGGCGAATTCAAAACGTAACAATTTGTAAATAAGGAAGATGGATTGTAACTCTGAAACTATATTGGATAGAAGGACGAAATGAATTCTGTTATACCAAGTTCAACCCACAGATTACGAATCTGAAATAAGACTTCCCCTAAAGGCTAAAGGTAAATTTAAAGGGCGAATTCAAAACGTAACAATTTGTAAATAAGAAAAATGGATAGTAACTCTGAAACTATAATAGATAGAAGGGCGAAACAAATTCTATTATACTAAGTTCAACCCATAGATTACGAATCTGAAATCAGACTTTCCCTAAAGGTTAATTTAAAGGACGAATTCAAACCGTAACAATTATTAAATAAGAAAGATGGATTGTAACTCTGAAACTATAATGGCTAGAAGGGCGAAACAAATTCTATTATACTAAGTTCGACCCATAGATTACGAATCTGAAGCCAGACTTTTCCGAAAGGTTAATTTAAAAGGCGAATTCAAAACACAACAATTTTTGAATAAGAAAGATGGATTGTAACTCTGAAACTATAATGGATAGAAGGGCGAAATAAATTATATTGTTCTAATTTCGACTCATAGATTACGAATGCGAAGTCAAACTTTCGCTAAGGGTTAATTTGAAGGGCGAATCCAAAACGCAACAATTTTTAAATAAGAATGATGGATTGTTTTGAAAATAAAGTATTATTTTTATAAATGCATATAAAATTATACTATTTCTTCTGGCTTTTGACCATAGTCGTTGGTTTTTCTTCTTTAAAATCCTAGATCCTGCTGAGCCCCATCTTGCCCTCCTCAACGGGTACCCATACTGTGTACAATATTTGTAACAAATTGCTTCCCGGGATACTTAGAACTGAACCGATTGCAGAGTTATAATCACCAGATAATGCAATTTATATCAATAAAGGTCTTTGTGGAGAAATTAACTATAACTCTTTAGCAAAAAATAATAATTAAAGTTCGGAACGATTGTAGTTTGCAGGCAACTGTCAAGAACAATTACTCCTTGATTTGTGTCTAAAGTTCTAGTTAAGTTGTTACACTTTTTCTCTTCCTCGTTCAAGTTTTTAATTACTATGCTAATGATGAAATTTTTTTCGGAGAAATAGATATAATTTATGATTGCAGTAATTATTTTAATGTGTAGGGAAATCGACACGTTTCCTACATTATTTATTAGTACATTAATACCACGAAAATGTACATATTCATTATTTATTAAACAGGGTGAGTCCCTTTAACTTTTTTATTATAAGTAATGGAAAAAAAGGCGCATATAATTTTTTTATTATTTCAAATATACTATTTGATGGTAGATATAATTTTTTCTTACAAAGTCAGGTTTATAAGATACAACTATCAACTTTTATTTTTTAAATAGCAACCTATAATTATTTTTAACTTCCGTCACCTCTAGGTAAGGAAGGTGGTGATTTTTCAATAAATAGCACATTTTAGGGTCCGTGCAATATGATTTCAACTATTTTCCATGGCATATAAAATTTATTACAACAGATTATTTTATATATTATATTTCTATTTCTCTAAATGTATAGAATATATAATAAAATATTTAAATGTATCAGATAGAGAATTTAATTTTCTTTAATATTACCAAGAAAAAATTAAAAAAAACAACTTCCGGTTGTACAATTGTTATCAAAACCTTTTCAGATCTTCCCATGAATGTCCGATTCGGAAATACGTAGTTAAACAAATATAAAGTCTTATAGTTTTTGAGTAATCGTTCTTCCAACATCCCACACACATACACACATACATACATCCACCCACACACACACACACACACACATACATCCACACACACACACAGACATCATTGTAAAAATGTAAAAATCGGATTGTAGGGACCTTAAAACGTGCTTATTCAATAAAATCTGGATATGCGATTTTTAGCATGAATTCAATACCTCTCTTAACGAGAGGTAAAAATATAATTTTTAAATAAATTACTTTAAAACAGGGATTTTTTGTGATAAAAGGTTTTTTTTGTGGATTCTGGGGGGTTTTAAAAGAGGTAGGTTGGCAACATTGGGTGACGCCTGGGCGTGGTACCGTCATGTAATGTGAATCTGTGGTGTTTATTTGTGCAAAATTTAAGCTTTAAATTATTGATATCAATATAATATCATATATCAATCGATTCAGTATTAGTTAACGACTATATTAACATATAATTTACGTTTGGAAATATTTCCTATTTGGGAATATGAGTGACAAAGCCTGACTACAATTTGTAAGTATATCTTACATTTTATTAACAGTGCATCGTTTATTAACATAGAAAATAACGTAGAATGGATTTATTATTACTTATTTTTATGAAAAAGTTAGTATTTTAATATTTAGAAGTTCTGGAAATTTCTATTAGATCCCATGACGTCACAATAAACGAGTCAAGGAAGATCAGGAGTGCGCATTCAATTTTAAAACAATTGAACCGTCATGGCGCCATGTTGGTTAGTTCGGGCCCCGGCCGCAAGATGCTCTCATGGCAGTTTTTCAAATATTTTTATTAAAATTTTATTTCTTTTACAAATAAATACCAAATATTGATATAATATGTTATATTTCATTACAAACCTATAGTACAAAATTTGTTGTATCAGCGGTTCTCAAAATGTGGGACCTAAGTTTTTTTTTTCTTTTCAATGTGAACATATACTTGTTTATAAGACAGGATTAATAAAAATAATGTAACTTGGGGGGGGGGGTATCAAATCCCTGGCCCACACGTGTTGCGCCGCAGGTCCTGCTTAACAAAAATGAAAGTTTAGTATAAGTATACAATTTTTTGTTTGTTGCAGACTGTGTTGGATAGTCTGTTGGTCCGAGCGTCTGATTTCACCCCTGCAGTGCTGAACTCCTGTGCCTGCGAGTCCGTCTACCCAGTAGTTGCAGTTCCTGATTGCTGAGATCTGCGATGCCTCTGTTAGTCTAGTGACTAATAGTGGGCGAGGTTTAATTTACTTTAATTGTCATGTGCCTCATTTTATTTTAAAACTTTTAAGTAGATTTATTTAGTTAGCATGGCATTTTGTAGTATTTAACGGTAAAGATAGATTCAATCTTCGTGGGTCACTCTGTATATATTACATGGATAAATTGAAATACAGGGAAGTCACAATTACTCATACTTCTTTCCGGGGCACATGTACTTGTAGTATTTTTAGTTTTACTTGGCGCGCGTCGAAATCCGCATTAAAATTTATCAATATTAGAGTCTCGCATTTTGTTTTAAAATGATTGTATATAAAATAATTGGTCAATATTAATAGTCAGTAACTTATAAACAAAATATTAGCTTACGAAATACATTACAGATCATATTTGTTTAAATATGATTTAAACAAGTATGGTCGATATATAGTCGATTGTTTAGCTTAGCTTTTCATAGCTTTAAGTTAAGCGAGTAGGTATGGGCCTCTCACATAGTAATATGTGTATACTCTTACCTTTGATGCTTAACTTGGAGCTCGCTACGGATCTATCAGAAACCAATTAAGGCTCTACCAAAGGGCCTATCCTGGGACTACAATTTAAGGTAGAAAGTTTGAGCCTCTGGCCTGGTATACATGTGTATGCGCATACTTTTGATGCTTGAGAAGACCGACGAGAAGAATGAAGACTGTTAGGGCTATAATAGTTTTGTATTTATAATAATTTTAAAAACATAAGTTGCTTTATATTAAATTCAAACATACACTTTTAGTTAAATTCAAATATTTGCTATGTTTAGATTTTATGGAATAAATTTCGCGATATTTTTTCGGGTTCGGGTCGATTACGCGATTAGGGTAGCGTAGTTCTTAATTGGAATGCTTTCCCCCATAAAAACAACTCAAGACTACTCACTGTCACTAATAAGAGTGCAGGTGGACCTCAGTCGAAAGTTGGTAGATATTTTCATTTAACATGTAACGTAAAAGAAGTCCCCCCTTACATACTGCAATGCAGCACTTCATTTAGTTTGTTTTTATATGCCCCTTTATTTCCAATCTGTCCTCTCGAGGCGCTGGGCCCCATTGCGGCAAACTCGGCTGTCCTCTGCTGCTCCACCCTCTGGGATAGGGCGTACGGACCTCTGGTCACCAGGGTGATTGAGTAATCTTTGCGTCTAATTCCCAGATTTTGACTTTAAAGTCGAAACTGTCACAGTAAATATAAAGTCATGAGAGGGATTATATTGCAGTATGTTTTAGTGATTAGTTTGCGATTTGCTGAATAAGTGACACTTATACAATAGATAAAATAAATCTACTTTACCCTGGTTTGTAGTAGAGTAAACCCTTATGATGAAAAATATCGACATTCCATTTAAGAATGAAACTACACATATATTTGCTTTAACTTCACACACATACACATACTTCTTTTTCAGCTGAAGAGAACAAAGAAAACATCATAGAAGATATATTTGCGACTAAATGTTACACTTATTTTGTTTTAGTTTAAATTAGCTTTTATCGTTCGTCGCCGCGGTTTCGTCGTTCCCTTACCAATTCCTATCCCCATTATATGTTTTGTATTTATATATGTTCGCCCTGTTTTGAGATGCCGCAACAAATTGTTGGTCTGGCCAGGGGTGCTCCTGCTTATGCAGATGTACACTGACATTCCACTCTTAAATTTTTTCAGGTACTCCAACACTTACACACTTATGCATTAACACATGTTTTGCGCTTTTCCGTAAAATATAAGCAAAATCAGTTTCGCGAGTAGTTTTACTTACCTAATAACACACATACACACACAAAATAAAAGAGATATTAGTGTTTCACTGTCCCCAAAAGATTCTTGGTGCTTTTGTTGAAAGGATTGTTGTCGTTTCAGTTCGTTAGAGTAAACATTTAATTTTTTTTGGAATTATTGTCGTTTGAGTTGTTTTAGGGTTGTTGTTCTTCTTTGTCGTTTGGATTGTTTAGGGTCTACAATTCAAAGTTATTTTTATTTTTCGTCTTGGTTGTTTAGGGTCTACAATTCAAAGTTGTTCTTCTTTGTCGTTTGGGTTGTTTAGGGTATATATTTAATTATTCGTATCAATATTTCTTCTATTGGTTGATAGTCCTCTATTTTCAAAAATATTGGGGACGTGTGAACACTAATTGATGCTGATTTCTTGTGCTGCTGAGTTCGTCTGTTGCTGAGCTGCTGAGATCCAGATTGCTGCGCTGCTGAGAGTAGTTTATAAGTAAAAGAAAGTTTTAAGAGTATTTAAAGACACATGAAACTAATAATAAAAAGAGTCTTAAATTATAAGTAAAACAAATTAAAATTACTTTTAAAGTTATCGGGTTATTTTAATTTGTTTTTGTTTAGACAGACAAATATATTTATAATCGGTGATTACAATATCATTTAATAATATATATGTTGACCCTGCTTGTACACTTAGGTAAAATTAGCTGTGCGGTAAGGGGTGGTTGTAAGGGGAGGTTGGAGACCACTTAGGGGTGTTTACCCCAGTTTTCAGTGATGTCAGATTTCAGTAAAAGTCATATACAGGTAATTTTAATTTGTTTTTGCTTAAAGAGAAATATATTTATAACATTCATTTAGTAATATATTTTGATTGTGATTGTTCACTGAATTTTACAAAAGATTAGTTTTTAGTGAAGTGAAATAGTGAAAAAAGAAATTAAAAGTAAGTATATTTAAATCTTGACATATTCATATAGTAATACCACTTTTATTTTAGGTAAGACTAGTTGTGAGGTACGGGGTGGCTGCCACGTAGGAGTGTTACCCCGATTTTTAGGTAACTTAGGGCAGCCGCATTGGACTAGTGTTACAAGGTAATAATATTAAAATATTGGGTAAATAGTAAATTAAATTTATGCGAAGTATTGCGTCTATTATATATGTAGGGTGTCCGAGAGGATTCACCCACATATCAAAACATTCTTCGTATATATCTATGTTTCACAATAAAATTTAAAAAAAAATACAGAAATAGTTAACATTGTTATATAGCTTCAAATATATAAATAAAAGAAAAAAAAACTTAAATACAACTCTAAGTACAAAACAAGTCATTTTATATAGTTAGGAAACAATCATCCTTCGCCACACATTCCTATCTAAACAGACTTCTTTCGCCTCGGCCACACTCATAATCGCATTCATACATGTTCTTCTTCTTTTCATACTTGTAAACTCTCTGTCTCGTAAAGCACCCTACCAACCACATCCATCCATTTATACACTGGTCGGCCACACAATGGAAAACCCACAACTTCATCAAGATATATACGCTTAACAAGCTGTTCACTCGCCGTTCTTTCCACATGTCCAAACCATCTCAACTGACTCACACCAACTCTCTTAATCACATTGTTCCTAACCATGCATTCTCGATACACCAAATTATTCCTCACGCGATCACCCACATACACCACGTAAATACCTCATTTCCCCGGCAGTCATTCTCTTTTTATGCTTCCCCGTCCATGCCCAGCATTCGCTTCCATACATGAAAGCAGACACTAGCACTCCATTATATACACTTAACCGAGCATCCCTTGATACGTTAACATTTCGTGCAAACGTACCCAGAGCACCCATTACCTTACATCCCGCACTCACTCTCCTTTCTATCTCTCGATCAATTCGACCATCCCTCAACATCATGCTACCCAAATATACAAACTCATTTACCTGCTCCAGTTTCACTCCATCCACCAACACATTGCACTCACTCACCAATTTACTCCTTTCAAAAATTAACACTTTGGATTTATCAACATTCAACATTAGATTCATACAATATGAATTGTTATTGTTGAATTTATATTAAAATCAAAATATGTAAATGTAATGCATTGTTTTGACAACAATATTTCGTATTTACATCCATCATCTAATCTAAATGCAGTTTCATAGTTATTATAAATAGTAGTGAGTATCCAAATCTCCATACTCGTGTAGTAGTGTAAAAGTTTCCATGCAAATAGTGCCTTCAACAGCGTTATTTATTATGTAATAATATTTACATTTTGTTAAGCTTGGAAGTGAATTATGCGCGCGGTTAATCTGCGCTCGTTGTAAAATAAGCAGCAACGAGAGGAAACCGTGTAAACTGTTAAATTCTGTAATTCATGCCTACCACTTGTGCTGGGGGTGAGGGTGAAATTGTTTTATTTTTTGCGATGAAACGTTGTTCGCATAATTTCATTGTGTTTTGTGGATTCCCAAAGCGAATTTGGTGTAGTTGTGAACATTTTACATGAAAAGCAATCAAGTTAAATGCGTTATGAAACGCATTATTCGCATAATAAATGAAATGTAAATATGTATATGAAACTATTTGTCTTCACACCTCCTAGCACCATTTATATACAGTTGAGGAATACGTAAAAATTGTAATTTTTGCAATTGTAGTATTGGAGATATCGCGGCCGAAATTATAGTCACTAGTGTTTCGGACGAGACGAGGCATTCTCGTCTCGGAATTTCTCGTATCGGCGAGACGAGAAAACAATTTCAACTTACGAGACGAGACTTACATGTCGAGATTCTCGAATCTTGCCAAAGCCAACAAAGTCACATGACTGCTCGCGCCCTATGCAACATAAAATGAAAATGGCGAGAGGTATTGTGCTGGCCACAACAGATTTTTGGAAATATATCTCGGCACCTTAATTTCCAAATTTTAAAATTTTATGTTAACAGGAATTTTGGTATAATTAATAAATATAGACGTAGTATAATGGAACATTTAATTCTGAATAATTTTCTTCAATTAAACTTTTTTTAAAAATAAATAATAAAGCCAAGAATTAATGTTTTATTTATCAATAAATCCAATACAATATCAGTATGGCCATCTATTGCATAAAATTATTAACAAGCACTGACATTTGTTAATATTTATATATGTATTTTCAGAAACTATTATCACAAAACTAAGGCATTAATCGAAAAAAGTTTCAAATAAAATTTACTCAAAATTATATATTTTAGTTATTAATATATGAATTCTATTTATTTAGTTTTTATCTGTAGAGATTTAAATGCATACATAAATAAATCATCTTGTCAAAAACAAAATATGATTAAAATAAATTATTAGCTAAAATATATGTAAAATTAAAAAATAATAGAAGTTTATTTAGAAAATTGTTGAAATATTGATTGTTATATGATTTTATGTATCAGTTGAATTAAAACAGAAATATTTGTTGTAATTATTATTTATTTACCATATTGTTTTGTTAATATATTATATTCTATTATTTATATTATTAATTTGTTAACTGTTTGGAGAATAATGTATTCTTTAAAATTTATAATAACTGTCAATAAATGATATTTAACTGCGTTTTTTCAAGAAAAACTGTTAAAAGTTGCACACACACACTCACACACACACTCGCACACACACATTTTTTCGTATTTATTATTGCTATGTTCAAATATCGAACAAAATTTAAATTTAGTGTACTGCGCATGACCACTTTTATTGATTTTTGGATCTCGTGACGTCACAAATGATCCATTCCATGCCTGTGGATACAATTTTTTTGCCATGTATTGTTTATATGAGCATTTAGGGGCATCGTATAAACAGGCCCCTTAAAGAAGGCGTCTGCACTGGAAATTTATTTAAACAAATAACACCAAAAAAATTCTAGAAATATGATTGGTCAATTTGAAAAAAACATTATTATTGATTTTCGCCGATTTACACGATACAACAACGTACTTTGTTACAACAAAACATTAATAAATAGTTTATAATTATCATCATAGATTGCAGCAGTAGTCTCGTTTTGGATAAACAAATTCGAGAAAATTCATTTTCTGGCTAAACTAGCAACTTTTCGACAAAATATGTTAAGTAAAAGTTATTTATAATTAAATATAAAGGGGAGTTTTGGTGAAGCTTTTTTTTTATTTTCGCTTTTGTTTCAGAGATAATGAATAGAACGAAAAATTGTTTATTATATGTAGGGAAAATTTTATACAAAGAAATTTTCTGAATAAACTTCTATTATTTTTTAATGATAAATATGTTTTAGCTAATAATACATTTTAATTGTATTTTGTTTTTACTTCCTTGTACATAAGTAAAGGAAGTATTGTAATCGCGAAAAAATTCGGTTATCAGATTTCAGCGAAAATATCCATTTTGATCATCCCCGAATCCATTTTGACTAATTTCGTCGTGACGTCTGTACGTACGTATCTCGCATAACTCAAAAACGGTAAGCCGTAGAAAGTTGTAATTTTGTATTTAGGACTCCTATAACATCTAGTTGTGCACCTCCCTTTCTGGTTATTACACAATTTCTAGAAGTGGCACTTTACATGAAGCCTATAATAGATTTTAATGAAAAACTGTTTTAAAATATAATCCAAAACCTTTCAAATTTGGTATACAAGACTTTTAGGTCAATCGGAATAACATAATAGATTTTGGTTAAAATAGGCTAACCGGAAGCGGTACATTACTTGAAGTTGTTAACAGTTTTACTTTAAAAAAATGATTTTATTTTTATTTTAGAAATAAATGCTTCAAATAAAAGTTTTAGAGAATTAATGTCTGCGTCTAGCACATCAAGTGTTATTAAACTAGCCCTTTGTATAAGCGAGATATGTAAATTTAAAAATTATATACTTTTTGTTTTTGTAATAAAGCTTGCTATGGATTAGGACAAAAAAATCAAAAAAAAGTTCATGTCAAATTACGTTAAATACGTGCAATTTTATGATTCGTACAATAACAAATATATTTTTATTGTGAAATTAGTCATATTCATTGTTGTACTCAAATATTTCTTTGTTGTAATCAAAACTCTCTTTAAAAAGAACCGGGTTAGATTAATGTTAATTTAAGAATGATAGTAGTAAATGAATTATTTTTTGTTCTATATCAAAATATTTCTCGGACTTGGCTTAAGCCTGTCAATATTTTGTAATTTAATTATTAAAAAAATATGTAAAGTTTAATAATCGTACAAGGAAGTTATGTGGTGTTCACATCAGATTTATATTATTTATAATTAAAAATAAAGGGGTTTTGTTGAATCTTTTTTTTATTTTCGTTTTTGTTTGCCAAAAATGGATTCCTTGAGTAAAACTACATATTTGTTCAGAAATATTTTGACGGATGTATTTTAAAATTAATTATTTAATAATCATAAGTTCATAGACTTTTGCAAATACTGGTAAATATTGATTTACTAATTTATTTATGGAATTCAGTGATGCTATCGATAAATTTGTAACTTCACACATTTTTGGGCAACAAATAATCACTCACTAATTGGCGGAGGGTAACATATTTAAAAATATATAATATATTATATTCTATTATTTATATTATTATTTGTTAACTGTTTGGAGAATAATGTATTCTTTAAAATTTATAATAACTGTCAATAAATGATATTTAACTGCGTTTTTTCAAGAAAAACTGTTAAAAGTTGCACACACACACACTCACACACACACACACACACACACACATTTTTTCGTATTTATTATTGCTATGTTCAAAAATCGCACAAAATTTAAATTTAGTGTACTGCGCATGACCACTTTTATTGATTTTTGGATGTCGTGACGTCACAAATGATCCATTCCATGCCTGTCGATACAATTTTTTTGCCATGTATTGTTTATATGAGCATTTAGGGGCATCGTATAAACAGGCCCCTTAAAGAAGGCGTCTGCACTGGAAATTTATTTAAACAAATAACACCAAAAAAATTCTAGAAATATGATTGGTCAATTTGAAAAAAACATTATTATTGATTTTCGCCGATTTACACGATACAACAACGTACTTTGTTACAACAAAACATTAATAAATAGTTTATAATTATCATCATAGATTGCAGCAGTAGTCTCGTTTTGGATAAACAAATTCGAGAAAATTCATTTTCTGGCTAAACTAGCAACTTTTCGACAAAATATGTTAAGTAAAAGTTATTTATAATTAAATATAAAGGGGAGTTTTGTTGAAGCTTTTTTTTATTTTCGCTTTTGTTTCAGAGGTTTGTTATAAAGTCGTTAATAAAATAAATACTGAAATATATTATCTCTGTGTGTGTATGTGTGTGTGGATGTATGTGTGTGTGTGGGTGTGGGGGTTGGGAAGGATGTTATTAATTAAAGATGTATTTAAATTATAGATATGTTAATATTACATATATCCTTAAGAAATATCGCTAATACTGTCAATGATTTTGAAGAATTTTGAACATATTAGAAGAGTAGGACAAAATTCCTCATAGAACGAAAGAAAAGATACAATTTCAATTATTTGTATGTACAAGAAATGTTAAATTCGTTACTTACAGGGCGCGAGTCGTCATTCTTGTGTTTATTTGTCATCAATAGTATGGAATATACTTGTCGAGGAAAATAATCCGCATGGATTTGGAAGATGTTTTGAATAAAAAAATATGATACTTGACACATATGTATATTATTAATAGCTGTCATTCTAGCACGGGCCTCTATATCTGCTTGCCAAGGCCTATAAAGTCACATGACTGCTCTCACCCTATGCAACATAAAATTAAAATGGCGAGAGGTATTGTGCTGGCCACAACAGATTTTTTAATAACAATCATGTATTTGTTATTCTACACTAGTTCATTGATTAAAAAAATCAGTATTATTTTATTTAAATTTCGTGCCGAGCAGTGAAACTACAGAGCGACTCCTAACAGACAAGTTCGAGCCAATGTTAAGACCGGTTTTTGTTGTTTATTATTGTTGTCTTCTGTCAGTGTATTTGTTACCTACAAATGAGAATGTCTTTTGCTCGTATTAAGTGCAATTCTCGTGAAAAAACTTTGTTGGGGGAGTTAAAATAGTGTGTATTTGTTTCTTTTGGTGTCAAACTAACTGTCGTGATATGAATTTTTAATGTGTGATGGTTTTTAGTGGACTAAATAGTGAAATAACTGAAATTTTGTTCCGATAAATGTTTCTGGTGGCAGTGGTAGCTGTTTTCCTGAGATGCTGAGATTTTCGATGCCTCTGTTGGCCAAATTGGACTGACAGTAGGCGAGGTTGGTCCAACATTTATCTCATTTTATTTTATAAATCTTCTACAGCTTATTAATATTAGTCTGTCAATAATAACAGATTGGCTCATCGAGAATAGATAATAATTAGAAAAATATATGATCAATTTGACGAAGTTTATTTGTCTTTGTTTGACTATGTTTAAAAATTATTTCAAGTAACATATATAAATACTTTTTAACTATGTGAATAATTTTTCAAACTTTCAATAGATGGTTATTTATTTGGTTCAACATAATACTCGTATACAAGAATTACCTAGAGGTGACGGAAGGTAAAAAATATAATCAGAAGACGCTTCTATAGTTAATAATCTGTTGAGGCCATCACAATACCTCTCGCCCTTTCCATTGTGGTATTTATAAGTATTGTATTTAACATTTCTTGTACACAAAAAATTCTTCATTTCTTCTAAATGTTCGAGGTTTTTCCAATTCATTAACGGGATTGGCGGTATTTCTGAAGGGTTCATGTAATATATCTTTAATTTTAAATATATATTTTATATTTAATACAATAAGAAATATTAAAAACACTTTTACACTTAACAGCTGATTAACAATCAAATGACGTTTGTTTAAACAATGTTTTATCCCGCGTTTTCCATTTGCACATTTCATTGAATCTGATTGGTCAATCGATTTGTCGATTTTATTGATTTTCTCCCATTTACACGATACAACAACGTACTTTCTTACAACAAAACATTAAAAAATAGTTCATAATTATCATCATAGATTACAGTAGTAGTCTCGTTTTGGATTAACAAATTCGAGAAAACTTATTTTCTGACTAAACTAGCGACTTTTCGACAAAAATTATTATATAGAAATTGATTTATAATTAAATAAAAGGGAGTTTTGTTGAAGCTTTATTTTATTTTCCCTTTTGTTTCAGAGATAACAAGTAGAACTAAAAATTGTTTATAATATGTAGGGAAAATTTTATACAAAGATTTTTTTTAAATAAACTTCTTTTATTTTTTAATTTTACATGTATGTTAGCCAATAATTTATTTTATTCATATTTTGTTTTTGAGAAAATGATTTATTTATGTATGCATTTAAATCTCTACAGATAAAAACTAAATAAATAGAATTAATATATTAATAACTAAAATATATTATTTTGAGTAAATTTTATTTGAAACTTTTTTCGATTTAATGCCTTAGTTTTGTGATATTAGCTTCTGAAAATACATATATAAATATTAACAAATGTCAGTGATTGTTTATAAGTTTATGCTATAGATGGCCATACTGATATTGTATTGGATTTATTGATAAATCAAACATGAATTCTTGGCTTTATTATTGATTTTTAAAAAAAGTTTATTTGAAGAAAATTATTCAGAATTAAATGTTCCATTATACTACGTCTATATTTATTAATTATACCAAAATTTCTGTTAACATAAAATTTTAAAATTTGGAAATTAAGATGCTGGCTAAACTATACTTCGAAAAAGATAAAAAAATATTGCTATTATCAGCGATGACTCATAAACATAACTTTTATGAGTCTTATGAAGGAAAATGATCAAAGAATATATTTTGAAACCTTAAGAACAATACATACCAACAATGACAATGGTTTTTTTAAACTCTGTCATAAAGTCGTTAATCAAATAAATAATGAAATATATCATCACTGCTTAAAACATTGCAAATGTGAAATACACAACGTTTAATTATAATAATTTTAACGGAATAGAAGTGAAAAACAATTTTGTGTATTTCACATAATAAAAAAATCCATGTTTGTTAACGTTTTGTTACAAAACCATTTTTACCTCTCGTTAAGAGAGGTATTGGATTCATGCTAAAAATCGCATATCCAGATTTTAATGAATAAGCACGTTTTAAGGTCCCTACAATCCGATTTTAATATTTTTAGGATGATGTGTGTGTGTGTGTGTGTGTGTGGTTGTGTGGATGTATGTGTGTGTGTATGTGTGTGTGTGTGTGTGGGGGGGGGGGGGGGAGTGCGGGAAGATGTTGGAAAGACGATTTAGTTTTTCTTATTAAAAAAGTAGTTTTGAGTTCATTATCTTCAACATTATATGATGTTGCATATGATCATTCATTTTTAACAAATTTTGACCTAAGTAGATTTGTCGCGGGTTTCGTAACTCCCGTTGTATTTGAGGTTGAACAAAGTGAAAATATTGTCAAACGTCAAGTTTGGCCAACTTGACATTTATTTATCTTTCAAAAATGTGTATCTCTATGTGATTCATGAACTGTTGTCGAGTTAAAATGGCATTTCGTGTAGCAGCACATGTATAATGTTGTTGGTTATTATCATAAAACGTTGTAGTATTTTGTTATCAAGTGCGCGGCCATATTTCACGCGGGCGACACAGACAGGATGAATTCCTGTGCTGGGCAGCAGGAGGCAACGGATATAAATCTCGGCCCATTGACTACGGGAATAATTTGCGGTGAGCAAAAACGCAATTGTGCAGACCTACAATTCCAATCTATGTAATGTTATTCCTGACATTGTTTGTTTTATACCCACAACAGCTTCTGTTTTATTTATAAATAAGCCACTATATTTCACTTCAAAACACAACATACATCATAACTTTTCAACAGGTTACAAAGGTTGAAACCATAACACTGATTCAATCAAAACTAATATAACAAATGTTGTATTCGAGTTTCTAGTCATACATGAATAGCTAAATAATATTTCAGTCGATTTCCATTTTCCATATTGCCAAATAATGACCGAGTCAGAACCAATATATTCCAGAAAATATGTGGATTCATTTTATAATTAAAAATAAGCATAAATCATGTTGGCTAAATATCTTATGAGGTGTTCCATGATTTTACCTTCCGTCACCTTTAAGTAAGGAAGGTATTGTCTTTGGTCAATAAATTCAATGATGAGTTTTTAGTGAATAAGTATGTTTTGGAATCCCTAGAATACGAATTTACTATTTTACGACAATGTCTCTGTGTGTGTGTGTGTGTGTGTGTGTGTGTGTGTGTGTGTGTGTGTGTGTGTGTGTGTGTGTGTGTGTGTGTGTGTGCGTCTCTCTCTCTGTGTGTGTGTATATATGTGTTTCGGATCGTACAACTCCAATACCACGATTCCAAAATATTATTTTTTCGTATTTCTCGACACAATTGCAACTTGTAACAGTTTTTTTTTGAAAAAACGCAATTAAATATCATTTATTGACATTTAATCATTACAAATTTTAAAGAATATATTATTTTCTATATAATTTGATTCCATTTTATACTTCATATTCAATAGATCTAAAGTTAAAGAATTATAAAGATATTAAATATGATAAATCAGCCAACTATGCTAACCATGGAAACTGCTAATATA
Organism: Harpalus rufipes; assembly: GCA_951394225.1. Lineage (NCBI taxonomy): Eukaryota > Metazoa > Arthropoda > Insecta > Coleoptera > Carabidae > Harpalus > Harpalus rufipes. Next base: position 52,347,829 of record OX596280.1, read on the forward strand.
TTCAGATAATTCAAATTAATAAATAAGAAGTAAATGAATGTGGCAGAGACTAGGATATTGAGATAGATGTTGGGGAAGACAAGGAAAGATAGGATAAGGAATGAAAAGTAAGGGATATAGCTCGAGTGATAAAGTTTTTAGAAAAATACAAGGGAGACGATTACATTAGTTTGGACTGTGTTGGGGAAGATTTGAGAGAAAAGGAACTGAATAAGGACGATACGCAGAACAGAAATGAGTGGAAGAAAATAAAAAATAGCGATGCATAACGAATGAGAATAACTAAAGAAGAAGATGAAGAAGATGTGTCAAGTACAATTTGCCTAGTTTGTTTATGAAATAATTTTACTGGAAATATAGGATCTTTTGCATGGAATTGTATTATTACACTCTGCAATTGTTTAATTGTTATAAATCATTGAAATTATTTGAAATTTTGTTACTGTTAATAAAACCCAATGAACACTATATCCTTATTAATTTAATGTAAATAAACAATCGATATTATTAAACAAAATCCAGTAGAACCATGTGACTACCAAAGCGCTAATCTGATTGGCTAATTTGGATTTGGTGGCATTAGATCCTAACCGGTTGTGGATTTGTCGCGTTTTGAAACTCGAAATTTTAAATATAATATGGATTTGTTGAATTTTGATACGTAATGTTATCGAGAAGAATAAGGCGAATCCGTTGCAGTATTAAACTCATTTTTGCAAAAATGGTTTATCGGGTTTTGAAACATTATAAATATGTTTCAGTTTGATGTAATTTGATTGATTTAATTCTAGTAAATTACAATGTCCGTAAGCTTATGGTCTACATTGTATATATTATCTATTCTAACCCTTATTGGTATTGAGATTTGAATATCAATAATAGTCTTGATAATGTCTAATTTAAATTGCAATATCCACCAGGCTCACCCTATACACTTGTGTATTGTTGGTGGCTACACGGTTCACAATATACAGAAAATATGAAGCATAATGGCATAATATTTTACACATACAATTATGAATATATGTGCGTTTAATTATTAAACAGAATGCGATATACCTTAATCAATCACTTACTGCAAAATTACTTAATTTCTCTGGAAAAGCGTAATTTTTAAAATTCGCTTATTCAATGTTTATGAATATTAATGATAAAGTCTAAAATTGCAAAGAGCAAAAATATAAACTCATTTATCATCGGTTAAATTACTTAATTATCAAAGTAATTATTTTGCAGTCGTTAAATAAACATGTAAAACAAGATAAATAAACGAGTACAAGTGACGAAAAAGAAATCCCGCATTCAGAGCTGCTTTGCAAGAGAAAATTACGATTTGTTACAGCTATTAAAGAGGCTTAAATACATACATTAACGCGACAATCGTATGATTAACAAGAGTACATCTTCTTTATACTTTTATCAGATCATAACGAATATGAATAATACTCGTAGAATATACTAGTTGAACAAGAGAACAGAATTTTCGTCCGTTTCTTGACAAGATTTAGTTGCATTACAACAAGTAAATCACGAATTATGATAAAGAATGTAATAAACAAGATTTATTATAATTTAAACTGTTTAGTTTTATTTCTAGCTCCCGCTACACTTAGTAAGGGAGGTTTAGGGTTCGTGCTAAAAATCGCATATCGAGATTTTGGTAAATGACCACGTTTTATTCCTAGAATCCAATTTTAACATTTTTACAATGATGTTTGTGTGTATGTATGTATGTATGTTTGTGGTGTGTGTGTGTGTGTGTGTGTGTGTGTGTGTGTGTGTGTGTGTGTGTGTGTTGTGTCCTCTTTACGCTCCAACTCAAATACTATTCCTTATTCTAATATGGAAAGAGACCATTAGGTTTTGATGTAAATCAGAACCGGAAATGACCTTTCACTGAAAGCTCAGATTTTATTATATATAATTGCTCTCCACAATAAATAACGTGAAAAATGAAAAGCAAACAAACATTTGTATGTTGTATCGTTGAAAAGTAAAAAACAAACAAAATAAACAACTAATATCAGGTTAAATGAAATTTAATATTTTGTGGAGGGTCGAATCGTGACTATTTTATTTATATGCGCAAAACTAATAAACATCCAGTTACGAATTCAGAGTTCGTTCCATAAAATATTAAAAGCATCTGCTGCAATGAAATACAATTTTGATAAATAAAAATAAATCATACTGAAATAATTACTAAATGAATATTATATTTTCGGGTGATGTATTCATGAAATTTTATTAACCCACATATGGAGAAATCAATATCAATATAATTTTTTTATTGCAGTTATTTATAGAAGAATAAAATACTTTTTATCTCCCGCTACCCTTGGTAAGGGAGGTATAGGATTGATGCTAAAAATTGTATATCGAGATTTTGACATGATCACGTTTCAAGGTCCATAAAATTTGATTTTAACATTTTCACAATGATGTCTGTGGGTGTGTATCTATGTGTATGAGTGAGGATCTTCTGCTCACGCTAGCTTAAATACTATCAACTGCAGAATTTTGAAACTTTGTATTTCGACCTTACTCTAATATAGAAAGAAGCCATTAGATTTTGGTGTAAATCGCATAACTGGAAATCGGAGTTTACTAGAAGCTCAAGTTAGTTTTTCTATCAAAAATACGTTTACATGTCAGTTTTTCGCGATTATATTATTATTAAAATTAAAGATTATTGAATGTTGTACAGGCAAGCATTAATAATTTTTCTATATATTTTATAGATATTAATAAAATAATCAATTTTATAAACACAATTTCTTAGTTATACAGTTCATAGTAACATTTTAAAAAGAAAATTGTACATAGAATAATAGTTACATCAGCTGCTTTTTACATGATTTCGGTAATGATGATGACATATTTGTATTGTGCGGGCGTTCACCAAGCGTTGCCTCAGGGGTGCTTATTTCTGGCGTAGAGAATGCACCACATGGGTCAATTTTATGCTACTTAAAATTCTAAATATGTGGTGTTAGTAGGGATTGAATCCGGTTCCCCAGATTCGCGACCAGACATCAGGCACGCGGCAACGAGACCCTATAAAATCACATATTATTATCACAATTGTAAACATGGAAATGCGACATAGTATGATGGTACCTAAATAAAATTGTAATGTGTGGTATAATATAATGGATTAGCGTTAATGTTAACCCTGTAATCTGAGTGCTGTAATCATTGGTTCCCATCACCTTGGCTGGCTAGGGCGATCCAGGCATCTCTAGCATGTTGTTCTCCGCACGGAACAAGCCACGATGTTGCGGGAGCATTAGAGATTCAACGCGCAGCCGACATTCCATTTCAGGGCATGCACTACCAGTACAATTGTTCACATCAGATAGCTTAACCGACTCCGGCGTCATCGTGAGATCGCTCGTGACAATGTGCTTACAGCACAAACTCGTCCGTGAAATTTCACATTTAGGGCAAGCCAGGCCAATTGAAATCGAATAGGAGCCAGTGATTTCACTACTGCATAATTGAATTCGAATACTATTATAGGCTCCCGTAAAGTTGATAGCTGTGGTGCTCTTTTATTTTTAATCGTGATTGTGTTTTCTTTTTATTTCTTTCTATTTGAATCTTAATACAGTTAACTAAAGATACATAATACTAGTTACAATAAAGGTTCTTATGAGCGGGCATCAACGGTCGCCCATATTTTGTCCGTTTAATGTAGGGCTATTAGAGGTCTTCTTTTCACCGGACATGTCCTCTTTTTTGGGATAAAGGTCCAGGTCCGGTATTTTTATTCATTTTAAATGCATTTGCCCTCCTTTTATCAAATCCATGTACGTACAGTAAAATTTTTGAAAGATATCCGATCAAGGTTATCTGTATCATGAACGAATTAACAAACTGGCATACATGTATCTATTTCCTTTGCAAAGGCTATAAGCGTGTGCGATAAGGATGAATAATAACACGCTTGTCTTTCAAAAATTCATATTGTTTCGACTAAGTTAAAATATTCCACTTTAAAACTATGCTCGTTGTTGATAATACTTTTGCTGTAACGTAAGTTTATTTATTATTTCAGATACATTACCTTGATTCATAGCCGTCCGAATAATGTTATTTTCTGTCAGTGTCACTGACAATGACATTGTGTCAGTATCTTATTTTTCACATATTTGGTTTTACATTTGCTAATAAACTTACCAGTTGACTTATTTTTGAATTTGGAATGCTTTTATTGTAACATATATTTTTATAATAATAAAATAACAGTAGTATCTTATGTATCCTCATAAAAACTAAGCAAACGACACTACTGCATTTGTCAGAATGGGCGGAGCAAAAATCGGAATTCATACAATTCGTAGATAACCTTGATCGGACATCTTTCAAAAATTTTACTGCACTAAACTTTTATATTGTATATACCAGTAGATATATAGAAATATCTAGCGGATCAAAAGCAATTTAAATACCACTTGCTATCAATTGTGATATTTTGAATCAAAATTTTTGTATTTTATTTAATAAGTTTTTATTTCTATTGTGCGCCCAAAATGAGTGTGGGAAATAGACGGTTTCGATGGTTGTTGTCATGGAAACAACTGTCAAATAAGTGCTACATCCGGTTATCCGATTTATACCAAAATCTAATGGCTTTTTTCCATATTAGAATAAGATAGAAATACCTGGTTTCAAAATTTTCTGACTAATAGTATTTTATTTAAAGCCTCCAGGGAATCCACACTCACACACATACACACACATTTAAACACACACACACACATATTCATACCCACAAACAACATCGTGAAAATGTTAAAATCAGATTGTAGGGACCTTAAAGCGTGGTCATTTACCAAAATATTGATATGCGATTTTTAGCACGATCCCTATACCTCTCTTACCAAGGGTAGCAGGAGGTAAAAATTAGTGCTGTGAGGATCCGACAAAACTTAGATCCAAATACCCGGATTTAAAAATATTCGGTTCCTGGGATATCCGATATTCGGCTATTGAAGCGGATATCCATAAATTTAATTCGAATTTGGATCCGGATTCGGATACAATGTTTTGTTTACGGATCCGGATTCAATTTTTAATTCTGAATCCGATTATTCATTTTGAATGTGAAGGCAAACATTTGGAATTGAGATCAAATTCAAACCGTTAAATTAGGCCTGTTTATCTTAATAAACAAACACTCTAAAATAGCCAGATAGTTTGTGCAAATGTAAAGAAAAAGAATTTTTACTTTTACAGAGTCCTTTTTAGTAAATGATAAATAAAAAAATACAAATTTGTATTAGTACACATATAACATATTTTCAGATTCGGATCCAATATCCGATACTCAAATCCAGACCAAAATCCGATCCTGAGATTTGGAGTCGAAATCCGGATAGTTCAATATTCAATCACTCGGATATCCGGATATTTTTAGATCCGAAACTATCCGGATCCGGATCTCACCTCTAGTAAAAACCGACTAAATTTAGATCTACTAACCTATGAGGATTTTTGCCAAAACAAAAGCACATTTAAGATGACGCCCAAAGGCGTACCACATGTCCTATTTAACCGTCGTATCCCTTATAGTTTGCGAGGTCTCAATGGTGGCCATCGAAATCCAGACATACTTTATTTCAATTTGATTCTTTTAATATTGTATTAGCTTTGTAAATGGAACTGGTTCTTCTACTATAGAACTATAAAGGGTTTTATTATTATTATTATTATTAAATCGATTATGATTTTTTGCATTTCTACGGACAATATTGATTTCATAAATCAATTAAGTGTAAGTTATACTTTGTACGGTGCCCCCTTGTAACCTTGTAAGTAACTTAAGTACAAATAAGTAGTTTCTATTTCTGATTCCTGTAAGAGTACGAGTATAAGCCTCATACCCATATATTCTCATAAACCTAGATCCGATTGTTTCTCATGTTCTTATACGTCGTATATATCCTACATCGTACCAAATCTGGCGGTGCATTACACTTCCAGCTTGATTAAAAACTTTAATTACTTTCTATATTAAGACATCGGGCTATATAAAAATAAAAACAGCCTCTGAGAGGAATAAATGAAGCTAAGCGACATTCAGATGCAATCGAATGCGAACCTTAAAAGTAAATACGCGAGTAAAGAATTTCCCATGGCTGAGCGAGTTACCATAAAGGGCGGAATTCGTTCGTGTAATATGTCAGCGGCTGAGACAGTGGCGTGCGTTCAGTGGGAGCCTCTTGGAATGCTATTGTTTCAACAACCAAACTCTTTTTACACAAGCTACTTACAGCTGCTGTGAACTATGAATCTCTTATTGCTAGATAAAACTATTTTCACATATATTTCTATTGTATAGGGAGAAGCAGACTTGAATAATATTGTTAACAATTTATATTTCATCATTACAAAATTTTTCAGTAAAATTATTTCATAAACAAACTATGCAAATGGCACGTGACACTGACATCTTCTTCTTCAGCTTTTCCCATTTGTTAGGGGTCGCTATATTTTATTTTCTTCTTCCATTCATTTCTGTTTTGAGGGTCGTTCTCATTCGGTTGTTTTTCTCTGAAGCCTTCCGCAATACAGTCCTTCCATCATATCTTTGATTTTCCTCTGTTTCTTCCACCTTCTATTTACTAAGCTATTCACTCTTTTTCAAACATATTTTTTATCTCGTCTCTCTTGTTTTCTAGAAACTTTTAATACTGGAGTTATTTCTCTTATTCTTTCATTGCTTAGCGTAGCTTTCCGTGTTTTCCCCAACATCTATCTCAACATCCTCATCTCTGCCACATTAATTTTTTTTTCATTGACACTGACATCTGTCCACCATCTGTCGTTTAGAATTTTCTTAATATTGTAGCTGTTTACATGGTTATAGTATAGCTGGCTGATTTATGAAATATAATTTCTTTAACCTATATCCACTGAATATGAAAAATAAAATGTAATTAAATCGTATGGATAATAGAATAATCCATAATATTTACAATACATGTGTAAATAATATTTATATTTTATCTTCAAATGAGTGTACTTCCGGTTGACCAATTACAACCAAAATCAAATCTGCATATGGATGTAAGGTAGACGAATACGTAAGAATTGTAATTTTTGGAATTCTAGTATTGGAGATGTCGCGGACGAAACCGCGGTCACATACACACGTGCGTCATCCACCGAGTGGATATGTAGAATACATCAGAATTTAATATATATTAATGTAATTTTAAAATATTTATAACCAATTTATATTAGTTGAAATGGCATAGTTTTTGGTCAAAGTCTATTAATAGATAAATAAATAGCGCAATATCATCATGGTATTTAATAAAGTATGTAAATCACTTAGTCAAACAATCTGATAATTAATAGCAACAATTAAAAAGCAGGCTTTAGAAATTAATTAAATAATTTAGAACAGTGCATTAAAATTAGAATGAGTAGTTATTTAGTGGCGCATTAAAATTCTAATAACTGACATGAGAAGAGAACAGAGGTTGAATTTGAAAGTTAATATTAATTAGTCATGATTACGTTGCATTAAATTGAAGATGGTAATTTGCTGTGGTCGCTGGCAAATGTAAACTAAATTACAGACATTTACATGCGTATCAAGCTTACATCTGTAAAGGATTTGCCGCTAATAACGTCTCAAGGAGGTGAAAGCGGCTGAAGCACCGAGACCGAGGTTTCGGGGAGATCGAGATTGGATCATACAGAAACTTTGGACTCATCCTCCACCGACTGTTTCATCGGAGTGAAAACTTTAATACGCACATGAAGATCTTCCAATAATTGAGATTTTTGTGCCATCTGTGTACGTATATATACAGCCAAAATATTAGTGCTCAAATAACGATATGAGTCCGTGTTTGAAAATTTGTTTACTTTGGAAAAGCGATTCACGTTTATTTCGCGCATAAAATCAAAAGAAAGAGGGGCATTATTGTTGATTTTTTTGGGGATTAATATGACAAGTTTCGTAAAGTAATCTAGGATATGTGTAATGAACATTCTTTAATATTTTAACATTTTTAAAATCTGGTAAATGACCAGTTTGGCACATATATTTTGTCAAAGCACTATGGCAGGGGTTATTTCTATTTATTGGAACCTACGGTCTTCTACACTTAATTCTTATTAGATATGTACATAGTAAGCCTATTCATTTCTATTTTGTTCACTTTTCAGTGAAATATATCTAGCAAGAATATTATTGATTGTTGATTTTTCGATTGATGATAAAAGGAATTTTCTTTCTTTGAAACATTTTATAACCGCTTCCTGCAATTTCGGAATTTTATGCGGAGGAGTTTGTATTCACTTTTTATATATTATACTCACAATTTTGTTCGAAATAAATAAATTCAAAATAATTCAAATTGTAATTCAATTGTTTGGCGTTCTATTGATAACATTTAATAGAAATACATTCTAATCTAGATGTGGGATGAATTTCGTAAGTCCTCAATTTTCTTGGTGTTTATAGGAATTTTCCTTTGGTAGGCAGGGTTATTTGTTATCTAGTCCATATCCAGGGGTACTTGAATGCAAGATATTTGCACGAAATAAATGGACAGATGCCCGAAGAATATGAATCCGTCAAAAAGATCTGAAACATATTGACAGATTAGGCGAAAAACCTTAATGGAATTTATTTTTCTCATATTAATTGTCTCTTATTATGTTCCCGGTAATTCTTCATGTGTTGTACCTATGTAATTTGTGGTTGATTTAATGGTATTTGTTTTGTCCGTTGTTGATAGGATCACGTTTGTTTTTAACACAATGAAGTGAGGGTCTGGTCCAAGTCCAGCGTGGAACAATACCGTGTTGTTTGTTTAGGTACACGAACATGCTGCACATGATAGATCGCTCCTCTATAAATACCAAGCCGCGACTTAGCTTACAAGTTCACACCAAAAAATAATTTCGATAATATGAGTACATAAAGATAGAATAAATTTTAATGAGAATGATACAAACTTTTTTAGTTTAAATTGTGCATATTTATTTAAATTACGACGTTTCGGCAATATAAACTATTGCCTTCTTCAGGAATGAACAACAACAAACACAAATAAATAAATAATAACAAAACATAGCAACAGGTAATCAAGGTGACAATTACAACGCAATTAATATAGGAAGCCATGCATGACTAAGATCTAGACCGTCACAATGATTGAGATTATTACTCATGGTTTTGTGAATCTCAATGGCTTCTCTAATTAACCTTTTCTTCAAGTTTTATATGGTGGAATTCTTCCAGGGCATGCTCTGCAACTGAAGATTTTTCTGGCTGGTTCAACCTGATCGAACGCTGGTATTCAATCTTGTAGAAAAAGTTCTACCAGTCTGGCCAATGTAAACTTTCCCGCGCACACATTGAATCTGATAAATCCCTGATGACTGAAGACGGATGACATCTTTAATTTTCTCAACATATGTCGAATTTTAATATATGGAAAAAACGAAATCTTCATGTTCTTCTTAGGACGAATTCTACCAATCTTGTCCGTGACATTTTTGACATAAGGAAGTGAAACAAACAATACGTCTCTTCCATTAGTATTGTTTATAGGTCTTTTCGGTTTCAGGCATTTTTCGATAGATGATTTAGAAAAACCATTCTTCATAAAATATTTTTTATTTCTTTCATTTCTTTTTCTAATTTCTCTGAATGACAAATTTCTGAAGCTCTTCTCATTAGGCATTTAATTGTACCGTATTTCTGAGAAGGATGATAATGTGAATTGGCATTAATATATTGATTAGTGTGCGTAGGCTTCCTGTAGACTGAATGTAGTAAAGAACCATCTTCTTTTCTCTCTAGTAACACAACCAGGAAGGGAATAATGCCATTTTCTTCAACTTCTACGGTGAACTTAAAAAGGTTGTATCATAAATAAAATAAATAAATATTTCATCACGGCATATTACCCATTGCTGTGTGTGCCAATTTGCTTTGTACAGATATCGGTAATAATGAAATTTTTGTACCGTGCGGGCGCTTACCAGGCGTCACCTCACGGGCACCCATAGCTGGTGAGTGAGAGTGCACCACAGGGGTCAATTTTGTGCCATTCTTATTGAAATATGAGTTCTGCAAGATTTTATAATAATTTAATAAATTTTAAGTTTATTATTTATTCAAAATTTGATACAGTAATTTTTGGGTATCGCTCCTAACTTCAGATATACATGTGCATGTATATTTGTTTTCTTATGTTTCTTCGTTAGTTCTTTTGATTTGATATTCTTATACTGAATAAATTACTACTTCTGCTCTATAATAATTTTTACATTTGGTTCTCCAAATTTCATAAATAAATAAATAAAAGACGATGTATCTACGATGATAACTTTTCAATTTTCAATTTTTATTTGAAGTATCTTGTTTACTTTTTATTGTTGTCGCATCAAGAAATTCCTAAGATTCATCAAAACAAATGGGTCCTGTATAAACAAATCCCGCATTCTTGTCGAGGTGTCAAGTATCCAGAATCTAGAAGTGTTCTCGAGCTAGCGTATAACTACTCAGTAGGGCTTTGTAACCCTACGCCCTTGCTTGATCGCCCTTCAACAGCTCGGAACTCACTCGTTGTTTGGCCTTCGTAAACAAAACGACGTGACCGGCCGTAACTAGACGAAATGTTTTCTCACTTTCCGTTTCCGACGCAAATCGCATTTCCTCGCAAGAAAGGCAGGGTTGAGTAGCTTTCCCAGCCTGGAATAGAGATGTACGAATACATTTTTAGAATCGGATATTAGGGTATTTACATACTATTCAAATCTATTCACAAGTATCACTTGATATGGGTAATAACAATTGTGAAAACGGTGAACAAATACGGGAATGCTTATGCTCTTTTCTTTGCAGGAATAAGGGTTGGATTTATTGTGAACTCCTGGGTAAAAAGTAAAATTCTATATAACTTCTACATTTTGTTTTTACTTCCGTCACCTTTAGGTAAGGAAGGTATTGTCTTTGGTCAAAAAATTCAATGATGAGTTTTAGGGTCCATATAATACGATTTTACCATTTTTATGATGATGTCTGTATGTATGTATATATGTATGTCTGTGTGTATGTGACGAAAGTTTTGGATCGCATAAGTTCAATATCACGATTAATTTTTCGTCTTACTCAACTCATAGAAATAAAAATGTGTTTCTTAAACAAATAGTTTTCTATTATCGTTTATCCTTCATCTAATCTCATATGTAACACGTATTACACCATCTGAACCTAACATCAGTTTTAAATTCCTATACATGAAAATCCTTTAAAAGTGAAAGAGTTGTACGTCCACACCCACGCTCTCTTTCTGATGAAGAGAGCTGGTCTCGGTTTATACTCGTTGGTAAAGCGGCGGTCATACTTGCATGCTCCCAAGAAGCAATCAGCGATCGCAGGACCTGATGGAGCCATTGTGTGTCGATCATCTTGCGATCAAACGATAGCGTAGCAGCCTCACCATTATATGGCAATTTAATTTGCTTTCAGGTTAACACGAGGTTTTAACCCAACGTTTAATATGCGCACGAGCGGACACTCTAACCCGATGCGAGAATACAAACGCTACTTCCTCACAGTAAATACTTAAAATTAAATTTAAAATGACTGACGCTAAATATTTCGAATTTTAAATGGTACAAAATTACCCCTGTGTTGCACTCTCCACGCCAGCAATGAGTTCCCGTGAGATCACGCTTAGTAAACGCGCGCATGGTACAAATATGTCATCATCTGTGTACAAAGCAGATTGGTACATCCAGCAATGGGTAATAAGCCGTGACGATATATTTATTTATATACTTATCCATTGCTGGGTGTGCCAATCTGCTTTGTATACAGATATCGGTAATGATGGAATATTTGTACCGTGTGGGCGCTTACCAGGGGTCACCTCACGGGCACTCATAGCTGGCGTGGAGAGTGCATCATTAGGGTCAATTTTGTGCCATTAAAATTTTTGGCGTCGGTCGAGATCGAATCCGGGTCCCCAGATTCGTGACCAGACACTCAGGCACACGGCCACGAGACCCCATCAAATGATTTCGTTTCATATTAGAGTAAGGTAGAAATACATGGTTTCAAAATGTTCTGAATGATAGTATTTGAGTTAGAGCGCAAAGAGGATCCACACATACACACACACAACACAGAGACATCATCGTGAAAATGTTAAAATTGGATTCTATCTATACCTTCCTTACCAAGGGTAGCGGGAGTTAAAAATCTTAGTTTATAATTATTAATCTTTACTATTTCTTTGCCCTATAGAATTTAAATTAATATTTTCTAAGTACAACAAACAAATATGTATACCTACCTATGTCTAACAAGCACTGCATTTATAAAAATACAAATAAATATAAAATTCAAGTAATGTCAATTAGGTACAATCTTACAGTTTATCTATTTTCTAGTTTAATGTATACCATTGTACAAAGCAATAAAAAGAATAGTTCTAATATAAATTTCTTATCTTAATGCTATTCTTATTCGAAAACAATGCTCTCAACATCATTACACTAAACCTCCCTATGAGATCACATCATAATAAATACTCTCCATTACAAATAATCACCAGATTTAGATATCTCTAATTAATCCCTTTATTCTGGATAACATAACCACTCTACTGCTTCAGTTTTTCATCTAGATATCCATGATGCACAGTCCGGTTAATTTTAGTGGCGGCCTAAACGATTACCATGGTTACGGTGTAAGCTGTAAGGGCACTAAGCATTCCACTGGACCACACAGGGAGAGTAGGTCATGTGGTTTTGGAACATAGGGAAGGGATTAGGTTTTTGTTTTTGTTAGATGTTCAGATGTTATTACAGGTGAGGGACGGGTTATTAAGAACATTAAGTTATGGGTTATTTTCAAAAGAAATTCAAGTTATAAACAAATAGGTATAAATATCAAATGTGATTATTGAAAAATATCTTCATAACTTAACACGAATCTTATGTTCAATAAAAAATTGTTTTTTTTTTGGTATTGAAAAATATTTAAAATACACCAAATTTTTGACAGGCAATTGTTCCATAAAATGTATGCTTTGTATCGGCAGAAATTAGATTTGAAAATGTGGAAAATCGCCTCATAATAGCAATAGCCATGGAATTGAGACAAAATAAATAACAAATGTCTGACGATTTATCTGTCATATTAGGGTAGTTTATTTCTATTAGGTATTATTTCTAATTTCTGTTCCAGTTAAAAATTATCTGTTAATTAAAATTGATATTTGTTCACTTGAACAGAAATAATAATAAAAATAAATGAACTTAGCTTGACAGATAAATCGTTAACATTTGTTAATTTGTTGATTCCAATTCCATGGCTATTTTTGGGGTGATTTTCAACATATTCATACATAATGTTCGCTTCGCAAAAGCATATTGCAAGTAACAATACATTTCTTTGTGTTATATTTCGTTTGATCTCAATGTCTATTTAAGTTTATTAGTTTATAGGTTTAGTATGCTAGTTTATATTTTTGTTATATACTATTAAATGTAATCTGTCAACTGTTGACCATCTGCACCCCATTGTATTGGACTTAGGATTAAGTCGGGGATATTTGCATTTGTCGAGTATTTATCCTTTGCCAGGTACTGGAATGCATGTCCAGAAAATTTTGTTTAGTACCTCCCATGTTTTTGGAGTTTTTCTGCGATTGGTGCCTTCCTCTTATAGAGGGCGGTAACAATTGGAAGAATTTCTCTTAAATTCTGTGTTTGCGACAGCAAGAACACAGTTGATAGACAATAGTTGAAAATAGTTTGACAATAAAAATAGTTGATAGTTGATAGTTGAAGATAATTCGTATTAACAGTTCATATCGTTGAACATACAAACATTCGTTGTTTGATGTAAATATTGTACATATGTATGTTATAATTAAAGTGGTATATCTGATCCAATTGTTGTTTATTAAATCAGGAAAGGAAAGGAAAGTCTGATTTTACATGTTAAAGTCCTATTTTCGGCTGTGCCGAACACTCCCCTGTATGGTAATAATATATTACATCCGAAGTGGGATATGTTTCTTTAAATCCGAGGGCTCGTGTATATTTCCGAGAGGCGAAGCCTCGAGGTGAGTTACATTGCGAGGCTGTAATGAAACTCCCACCGAGGTATGTATACTATTTTATTGACAATCTTCCTCTATTTAAATCAATAATTTTCAGAATTCTATAGAACTCTATTAAAATTTGTTTAGCCTTAGATTTATGACAATGTTGCTAGGCAACCCCTATTATTTCCCACCCAAGATTTGTCGTTGCAGTTAGAAATTATGTATTTGCCAACCTTTATAAGGTTAGTAATCGACATATACTATAATGATAGTGAATAAAATATCTAACACCTTATTTCCATGTGCTATCTATTTTGATTAGTGATTCATCCATAAAAATTCCAACCATCTACTAGAAAATGTTTCTACATATCTACATACATTCCACATTTTTCCACAACAATTTTATCTTATACCGAACAACTCTATCTATTCCGATTATTTTTTTAGCTCGTTCTAATAATCTTATCTACTTTATTCCTTTTTAAGATGGTGTACTAATTACTTTCCCTGAATTTTTGTGCCCTTGTGGCCCTGCTTAGCTCGTAAATTACACTTAACAGCAGACATGGCGTCGTCTAAGCACGGTAATGAATATTTAATAGTGGGAACGGTGTATCCAAAGAGACCAACTGACTGAACAACCTAGTTGTAGGAAGGGTTATCAGGAAGATGTTGGAGTATTAGAAAAAAACTTTAGACTTTGTGGGGTACTGTTACAACATTGGTACTTCAGGTAATAAATAATTCCGTGGTTAGCATAGCTGGCTGATTTATAAAATTTAATTTCTTTATAATTCTTTAACTATATTTATTGAAGTATAAAATGCAATCAAATCGTATAGAGAATAATATATTCTTCAATATAGTCAATAAATCATATTTAACTGTTAATTCTTCAAATGAGGCTACTTCCGGTTGACCAATCATAACCAAAATCTAATCACTTGGTCTTCTGGATGTAAACTTTTGGAATACGAAAAACTTATAATTTCTGGAATCGTGGTATTGTAGTTACGCGATCCGAAACTTTCGTCACACACAGACACACACAGGCATACATACATACATACATACAGACATCATCGTAAAAATGGGAAAGTCGTATTATATGGACCCTAAAACATACTTATTTACTAAAAACTCATCATTGAATTTTTTGACCAAAGACAATACTTTCCTTACCTAAAGGTGACGGAAAGTAAAAAGATAATATTACAGAAGCATTCTTATTAGTGATGAAACAAAATTTTAATTATATTAAATTACATATTTGTGAAGTAGAACATATCTTCAAGGTACATTTAATTAAAAATGTATGAAACATATCATCACCACTTCCATTTGGAGTAAATTACATAGGTAATAATTCGCTCCAAGCAAAATCCAAACCTAATTGAAATAATTGGAAAAGTGTTTTCCACGCCCGGTTATTACTGTTATTAATAAAGCCCAAATTAGTCAAACTTTTTGTGCTTCACCTTTGTTGTTGGACTTAAACATAAAAAAACATTAAAATGATGAAGGTATTTTAATAGAATAATGAACCATGAATATAATAAAAATGTTCTCTCGCCCAAATGTGCCGCGATAAATCATGATGGCGTTGGAAAGAAAATGTGTTTTGTAACACGAAGACCTGTGTTAGAAATTAACATTGAAAACAAACGTGCAGGATGAATAACAACATTTGTTTTTGATTCATTTAAACTCAATACTTTACTGGATTCTAAATTAAAAACCAACAGAGATGGTGTTAATGCAATCTCTAAAAGATTATCTGAATATTAAACGTCAAAGGGTTGCAAACTAATATATTTTTTACCTTCCGTCACCTTTAGGTAAGGAAGGTATTGTCTTTGGTCAAAAAATTCAATGATGAGTTTTTACTGAATAAGCACGTTCTAGGGTCCATATAATACGATTTTACCATTTTTACGATGATGTCTGTATGTATGTGTGTCTGTGTGTGTGTGACAAAAGTTCCGGATTCCATAACTTCAATACCACGTTTCCAAAAATTATAATTTTTTCGTATTCCTCAAGTTTACATCCAGAAGATTAGATTTTGGTTATAATTGGTCAACCGGAAGTAGTCTCATTTGAAGATTTAACAGTTAAATTTGATTTGACATTTAACGTTATTATAACTTAAAGAATATATTATTCTCTATACGATTTGATTACAATTTATACTTCATATTCAATAGATACAGAATTAAAGAATTTTAAAGAAATTAAATTTTATAATTCAGCCAGCTATGCCAAACTTGGGAACTAGTAATATATTCATATAATTCAAATTGACAGATGTCAGTATCAATAAAAAGTAAATTAATGTGGCAGATATGGGGATGTTGAAGTAGATATTGGGGAATACACGGAAAGATACGGTAAGAAAATAACTCTAGTGTTACAAGTTTTTAGAAAGATACAAGAAAGACGATTACGTTGGTTTGAACATGTCATGAGGAGAAATGAAAAATTATATTGAAACAAGAATGAATAGTTTAATAATAGGACGTTAAAGAAACAGAGGAAGACCAAAGATAAGATGGAAGGACTGTATTGCGGAAGATTTGAGAGAAAAGGAACTGAATGAGAACGACATGCAAAAATAGCGACCCCTAACGAATGGGAAAAGCTAAAGAAGAAGAAGATGCCAGTGTCAAGTGCAATTTGAATAGTTTGTTTATGAAATAATTTTACTGGAAATTTAGAATCTTTTGTAAGAAAAATTATGGAATTTATACATTATACACGAGAATGACGGAAGGAATTGTGCTGGCCACAACAGATTTTTTTATTTCAATATTAAAAACTTAATTTCGATCGTAATATAAAATTTCCTCAAAGTAAAGTATTAGAAATTCGTTAGTGTGCCTTACACGTAAATTATTCTAATATTTGAAGTTTTATAAAATAATTATTATAGATCTGTTGCAATAATTCTTCTAAGTACTAATTTAATAGCCTTAAATTTGAAAATATCACAAAATGTCTATAAGATATTCTATACTTTTTAAAAAATGTGAAATCGGTGCATTCTGATATTATTTTCAGAAACACATATCAGGGTGTTGACCGCGACACCAGAACATAAGAGTTTATAACATGTAAAATAATATTTTTCTAATTCAATTATTTCAGGTAAAATGCTTCAAAAGATCTACAATATTTATTTCAAGCTACTAGAGGCTTATATTTTGATCGTTAATTTGTTCCATTGTTTTTACCTTCACTACACTATAGTAACCAATCAATATATCATGCAGAAAATGTAACAAGTTTCCTAATTCTATCAAATTAACTAAATGATTTGAAAAATCAAAGAGAAAAGAAAATATTCCTCCCCCTAGGTCGCCCTACATTCCAATATCTCTGTAATGATAGGTAAGCCAACATTCTTGAGATGTTTGCACGGCATGCATTGAGCTTGGGCCATTGAGCAGGTTGACAAATGGAATACGCTGTAATGGCATGAGTTCAACCACAGACACAGCCACAGACAATCCAGACCGATCTCGAGTTGTCTGCTTGTCGCAATGTTCCCAAAACCGAACCATATATAGATGAAACACCGATCCCAATGCTCGTTTGCCTCATTACGTATTGGAAATTCGCACAGAGGAGGAGTACGGCAAATTCAAAAACAGAATAATCAGGAGTTACACAAATAATAATATTTACATCATTACATTGTAGGATTTTAGAATGTATATAATTACTATAGCTATCATTCTGACACGGGCCCCCATAGCTGCTTGTGAAGGCCTAGAAAATCACATGACTGCTCGCACGGTATTGTATTTAAACATATCTTTTGTACCTACACTCTACCCCAAAAATTCTACTTACACCTATGCTTTATATTTAGAGTTTTTAATTTTAAATTCATTTGTCCTCTTCTAATTTTTCTGAAGGGTATATGAAATATACCTACAATTTTAAATATTTAACTATAATACAATAAGAAATAATATAATGTATGTACTTCCCAGAAATAACCTTCAGTAATGTCTCCGAATTTTTGACACTGACAATTATCTATCAGATTTTCTAAATTCACGTAGTTAATTTGTCACCAGGCATGTGTTGAGGAAAATAAACCACATGGAATTGGAAAATCACTAAATTTATAATATTTGACATCTATGTACATAATTACTAGCTATCATTCTGACACGGACCCCCATATCTGCTTGTCAAGGCTAACAAAGTGACATAACTGCTCGCGCCCTATTGTATTTAACATTTCTTGTATACCTACACTCTAAACCAAAAATTCTACTTACATCTATTATTTATATATTAGATTCTTAAATTTTAAATTCATTCGATGCAGAAATTTTGTCTTTTTCTAATTTTTCGAAATGTTTCCAATTCATTGTCGGGATTGACAGTATTTTTGAAGGGTATATATGTAATATACCTATAATTTTAAATATTAATACAATAAGAAATAATATAATGTATGTACTCCCCAGAAAAACTCTTCAATAAATAAAATTAGAAGAAGTTTTTTAAGAATCTGTTACTTCCGGTTGTCCAATTAATACCAAAACCTTTTCAGTTCTTCCCAGTAATGCCCGATTGAGAAATACGTAGTAAACAGATATTAAGTATTATAGTTTTTGAGAAATCGGTCTTCCAACATCCATACACAAACAGACATCATCGTAAAAATGTTAAAATCGAATTATAAGGACCTTAAAACGTATTCATTCATTAAAATCTGGATATGCGATTTTTAGCATGAATCCAATACCTCTCATAGCTAGAGTTAAAATACTATAGTATACCATAAAACAAGATTATCAGAAATAAATTTAAATTTAATCTGCACAGAACACAAATCTTATTTTGACTTGCAAATATCCCATGTATGCCCCATAATTTATATCCTTATTCACTATTACACATTGCTTATAGTATATAAATCCTGCTGCAGTTTTTCTGAAATTCTTCGAATACGTTCCTGCATAATGATCGTAGGTACCATTGAAACATCTTGACATTGTCACAGGCCGTCCCCTGAAGTAGCCCAGTGACGTCACTCGATCACGGGAAGATCAAAGTGAGCGGGTCGTGAGGCTTTTGTTTTTGTTCGGATGCATCTGTCCATGTTGGGAGGTGGATTTACAGCACGCGCCCTCCGCCGACACACTCAATTGTTCCGTCCGGAGACAAGAGAATATCGTGAAGAGAGGATTCAAAGAGGAGCACAGAAGTAGATGATAAAATATTGAGTGACTCATATACAAACTAGTTGTGGATAGACAAGGAAAAAAATATCAGTCATAAAATAAACGGTGTTGAAATGAGAATTTTTTGTTTCTTCAAAATTTTAATTTATTTTATGAAATGTTACATGTATTCTTTATTTTATATTTGAGTATATTGTCGGTAACAAATAAGCCAGCGAATTCTCGGCGTTCGGAGAGTAGTTTTACAGGATTTAAGGGTTTTGAAGAACTTTGAAGGACGATTCGAAACCGAAACCAGGGAACGTTGACTCGCGGTGTGTGTATGGGTGCTGCAGGATAAAGTCTGCCCTCAGAACCTCACACAGTTCGAATCAGCAAAATTTTACTGGATGGGCTCTTGTGGACCATTCCCGACAATCCCGATTTGGCACTGATTTTCTTCTCTTCCTTCATTTTAATAATCATCCGACAGGAAAAAATAAAAAAGAAAGATAAGGTAAAAGAAGTGTAATGTCTCGTATCTTTCTGGAAATTTGTAACACGAGTTATTTCCTTACCGTATCTTTCCGTGCCTTACCCAACATCTACTTCAACATCCTCATCTCTGCCACATTCATTTACTTTTCATTGATACTAATATCGGTCAATTTGAATTATCTGAATATATTAGCAATTTCCATGGTTAGTATATCTGGCGGATTTATGAAATATCTTTATAATTCGTTAACTCTAAATCTATTGAGTATGAAGTATAAAATGGAATCAAAATCGTATGGAGAATAATATATTCTTTAAGTTATAATAACGTTAAATGTCAATAAATCATATTTAATTATTGAGGCTACTTCCTGTTGACCAATTATAACTAAAATCTTGTTCTTCTGGATGTAAACTTGAGGAATACGAAAAAAATATAATTTTTGGAATCGTGGTATTAAGTTATGCGATCCGAAACTTTCGTCACACACACAGACACACATACATACATACAAATATCGTAAAAATAGTAATATCGTATTATATGGACCCTAAACATGCTTATTCACTAAAAACTAGTTGAATTTTTTGGCTAAAGACAACACCTTCCTTACCTGAAGGTGACGGAAGGTAAAAACTTAAATATTCATTACTATTAAGAAAAACAACTTTAAAATTCATCTTTCCTATAAAGTTGTTGTCTAAACATGGAAATTATATAACTAGTTGTATCTATTGTATAATACTCGTACGAATATAATATTGAACGTGAGCTTGCTTTTAGAATATGAGAATAAATGGCATAATTAATGTTTTGTTGCGGCCAGCACATACCGAAAAATTGAAAAATCGTTATAAATAACCCGC
Source organism: Harpalus rufipes (assembly GCA_951394225.1). Classification (NCBI taxonomy): domain Eukaryota; kingdom Metazoa; phylum Arthropoda; class Insecta; order Coleoptera; family Carabidae; genus Harpalus; species Harpalus rufipes. The sequence continues at coordinate 52,368,476 of OX596280.1, forward strand.
AATAGTACGATAAATTACTATGTAGCGTATATAATAAATTACAGTATAATTTATAATACTCTCTGGGACTCAAAGATTTGTACCATGTCAATTTTTTCTGCTCACAGTTATGCAACAAGCAATTTTATAGACTCACAATTTATATCAATCAAAAACGTCAAAACAAAAAAAATATGGAACATCAGTTTACTTGCCAACCTTAAACAAATGCATAAATTAATAAAAATAATATCCATCAAAAGATCTGTCATCCCAATAATAATTTAATAAATGAAAAACGTTTTCAGACATGACGTTTACACATTATTATTTAATTATGTAAATTAATTTCACTGTCACTTCATTGAAAGTGCGAATAGTTATGTAGTTATCCAATTAAACATGTCAATGGAATGGTGATGCTATGTTTTTTCTTATTGGTAAGTAGGTGATGGTTTGTGCGTCGCCTTCTTAGATGTAAATTAATTGTTTACTCTCATATTTCAACGCTTCTCAATTTGGTAAACTACTTTTATAAAAAAAGAATACATTAAGCATTATTTGCGTGGACTTATGTGAAACCTATAATTTCTGCTAATTGATAGGTCAAGTTCAAGTGCTAACAATTAAACGAACCATGAAACAAATACCTTCTGTTTTCTAGTTTCACGCTTCTGATTATTTTAAAGCAAGTATACAGTGAATGCTCGTAAATACTATTTTACGATTACTACATGGCACAACAATGGAAATATATACACTTTCCCTATATTTTATAAAATGCTTATTTTACACAGCCGTGCGTTAAAATGCGGAATACATTATTATTTAGTGAAGAAAACTTCAAACGCGAATTCAGAAATTCAGAAAAATAAAAATACAACATAGCAACCAAACCAAGATATTTAATACAAAAGCTAGCGGATATCATATTATACGAGGGTGAATCGAATATATATTTTCAAATTCCTGAGGGGTCATAGGCCCGTATGGAGTTGATTAGCAGGTAGCTTGGGCTGTTAGAAAGGGTGTAGACATAACCCCAATTCGCTTGGGTCTCTTTAGTATTAGTACAACCAGGGCATGTCTCCGTGGAGCAACTGATTATTATCAAGTTTTTGGCCAAGGAAGGCGTAAGTCCAACCGAAATTTTGCGGAGGTTGAAGGCCCAATACGGGGACAACACGTTTTTAAGGACCCGTGTCTTTGCTTGGCATAAGGAGTTCTCTGAAGGGTGAGAATCAGAGCCACGATTGTCGCCAAAGGATGAGCGTTACCGAAGTCAAAATCGAGGCGGTTCGGAATCTCATGAAGACTGATAAATACATAATGATCAACGCACATTTAATGCACAATATTATTGCAACTTGGATGCCACATAATTGTCCTATCGAAGGAAAAGAAAACGCAAACTGTCAAAAATGTTATTTTGCTTCACACTACGAGGCAAAAATTGAACAGAATTGGCTGGGAAACATTGGAACATGCACGCTACAATCTCGACTTGTCACCATGTGACTTGGGCCCCTAAAAGAAGTGATGGGAGGCCCTCGATTCGACGATGACCGTGCGGTGGAGTAGTTTGTGCTCCAATGGCTATGTGCAGCTCCCGCTCGTTTCTACGATGAACGGATTAAAAAGCTCCCAATCTGTTGGGAAAAATGCGTTTCTAGGGCGGGGGATTATGTATAAAAATAATATGTTGATAGATTTTGATTTGCGAAAACCCGTTAGGAATTAATCCAAACGGCTAGCGGAATTATTCCCTCGTATAATGATTATTTGAATATCTTTGTGGTTCTTTCTGGTTCAATTCTGTTATCCACTCATTCATAATTAATATACCGAGAACAATAAATCAACAAAAACTTTTTATTCCACCTGTCATCAATTTTTTATTAAGCACTATAAAAACAGAAAGATTCATTAGCCTGGCAGTGAAACAATAGAATTATGTCGTGACACAAATAGTATTATTTGTTGACATATTCGATAGACAGTTCATGATCACCAAAGATGAATTCGTGTGAATTTCTTGGCGCCACGTACATTTCGTCCTTCCTTATTTCAACCAGAAAGGAAAGAAACAATTTATAAATTTATCCATAAAATATATAGAAAACGTATTAATGCAAACCTGTAGAAAATTTAATAATCTTTAATTTCTATATAACATAAATCCCGAAAAAAAAAACATTTAAAGGTATTTTTCAAAGAGAAACTATTTGAACATTAAAATCTAATGGCTTTTTGCCAAATTAGAATAAGGTATAGAAATAGAAGGTTTCAAAATCTTCTGAACATACACACACACGCACACACAATCTGAAATGATTTTTTTTGACATACATTTGAAATATGAACTGTGTAAAAAATTGTGTTTATTTTTAAAACATAGACTCTGGGATTTATAAAATTGATTATTTTATTAATTTATCTTATCTTATAATAACATAATAATACTTTTAGTAAAATGCAATTTTCGGTTATCCGATTTATACCAAAATCTAATGGTGTCTTTCCATATTAGTATAAGGTCGAAATACAAGGTTTCAAAATTTTGCTAATTGATAGTACTTGATTTAAAGTGTCCAGAAGATCCACACACCACTTCCGGTTGTCCATTTGTTACCAAAACCTTTTCAGATCTTCCCATGAATATCCGATTGGGAAATACGTAGTTAAACAAATATTGTCTTATAATTTTTGAGTAATCGTCCTTCCAACATCCCACACACATACACACGTACACACATACACACACACACACACACACACACACACACATACACACACACACACACACCCACAGACATCATCGTGAAAATATTAAAATTGTATTCTAGGGCTCTTAAAACGTGGTCATTTACCAAAATCTCGATATGCGATGTTTAGAATGATCCCTATACCTCCCTTACCAAGGATAGCGGGTGGTGAAAATATGACAAATCTACAAGATGGATTACTACATATTACAGAATCTGTTCTTTGTCGTTTATGCAAAATACAAAGTCCTTCTGTTGAGAGTGTACATGTATCAGCTGCTCCGCTGGAGTAATTCGAGCGCATAGTTATTTGTCATCTGAAATACCAATTTTGATTTATATGAATGCAGTCGGTTAGCATCGGTTGCAATCGTTTGATCTCGCAAATTGCCAGGTGTATCACGGATGCAGACATCGGGTCCAGGTGAAATTAAATTCGTTTTAAGTGCCGACATAGCTTGTTAACAGCTTGGCTACTGCACGGCACATCCAAGCAAAAAATCCACCAACCCATTGCTTTATTATAAGTTAATAAGAAGGCTACAGCTTAAATCATAGTTGTGGATGTTTTTTCTTAACCAGTAATCGCTTTCAAATTTTTAATTAACCTGATAAGTATCTGTTGTAATTTGTTCGCAAGTTTTTCCACTCAAACTTTCAGCTATAAATTTTCGTGCTCTGCTGGTTTTCAACTTGTTCTTAAATTGTTTAATTTTCTTTGTTTGTGTTTGCTGCACTACTAATGTAATTTTAAACTTGGACCAATGATGATTACGATTTTTCTACAGCAGCGTAGACAATGAGCGCTCTATAGATAAAAAAAATGGGAGAACAGGAACATAAGTGTTATTAGTCAATATATGTGACATGATATTTTCACAAATTATTAAAAAAAAATCTGTTGTGGCCTCACAATACCTCTCACCCTTTCCATTATATGTTACATAATTAACGAATTAAAAATTTATTATACGTACATACAGAAATAATTTGAATTGTATTGTGTATCTATTCTTTCGTTCTATGAGGAATTTTGTTCTACTCTTCTAATATGTTCAGAATTCTTCATATTCATTTACGGTATAAGCAGTATTTCTTAAGGATATATGTAATATTAAATTAATATTATTAATAAGAAATATTAAATATACCTACTTCCCAGAAAAAGCTTTCAGTAATGTTTATGAAACTGTTGATTTTTGACATTGATATTTTGTATTTATCTGCCAATTATAAACATTTAAATATTTTAACTGGTTTCCATGGAGTTGTTTGGGTAGAGAAATTATAACAGATTATTCTATATTATTATATATTATATCTCTAAATTTATAGAAGATATAACAATTCTTTTAAATGTATCAGATTGAGAATTTAACGATCTTTATTATTTTAAATAACATTTTTTTAAATAAACTACCACTCCCGGTTGTTCAATTGTTACCAAAATCTTATCAGCACTTTCCATTAAAGTTAGATTGAGGAATCCGTAGTTAAACATATTCCAAACCTAATAGTATTTGAGAAACCGTACTTTCAGCATTCATACACACACACACAAACACTTACACAAACATACGGACATCATCGTAAAAATGTTATAATCGAATTCTAGGGATCTTAAAACGTGCATAAATCCTATATCTCTCTTAGCGAGAGGTAAAAAAATCTGATGTAAATTACACTTAAACACTGACATCTTCTTCTTTAGTTTTTCTCATTCGTTAGGGGTCGCTATTATTGATTTTCTTCTTCCACTCATTTCTATTTGGCATGTCGTCCTTATTCAGTTTCTTTTCTCTCAAGTCTACCACAATACAGTCCTTCCATCTTTTCTTTGGTCTTCCTCAGTTTTTTTCTACCTTCTACTATTAAACTGTTCATTCTTCTTCCAGTATATTATTCATTTTTCCTCATGACATGTCCAAACCAATGTAATCGTCTAAAGGATGATGGATTCACAACATGGGAATCTTCGAATTTAGCAGTCAGCAATAAATGCAAAGATGACGTGAAAATTTTGGTATTTTTTGTATAATTTAATATAAGCTCTCATTGTTATCCTAATATACTCAATTTTACAAGTAACGAAACCTTGCTCCTGGCATAATGTGATTTTTTATTTAAGATGTACAAATAATGAAATATTCTAAATTAATAATAAGTGTCAGCCAAGATAGACAAAAGACTTGCTTTTGACCATTAACGTAACAAATGTCAAATGTAGTTCTAATTTTACTTGAGAGGGAATGACAATGTTATAAAACTATGAGAGTTTAAAAAATTTGAAATTGTATATTAAATTACTTTATGAAAAATAAAAATAGAAAATATGTGCTGACTTATGTTCAATTACTTTTAGTTAATATCTTCTACGACGCTGGGTGTTCGTATGTTAAAGCAATTATAAATTAATTTATCTTGAAGAAAAGTTACGCACATTACAGAAAAATAAAAATGTTAAGACTATACAATAATGTAATTATGACATTACTAAAATTACTATTCAACGAAGTAAACTTGCAGTTAAAACTTAATTAGTACTTTAAAACGAACAAGAAGTTTATCATGTTTGCATACAAATGATATTTAATTGACATTTTACGTGTAACATTTTGCACTAAAAACGACAACCTCAATAATTAGTCAGGATTAGAAAACTTTTACAAATATTTAATAATACGTCATTAGAATCCTGTTTCATTAATTGGATTATATCGGGTCAACGAGCATGATTATCCTCGGGCAGTTAAGAACAAGAACTATACGTATTCAATAATGTTAACAAGGTACGAACAGATTATGTAGTTACGAGACGTAGGTACGTATATGGCATAGCCAAAAGTAAGCATATTAACCTATTAGAAGGCTCGACTTTCTAGTACAAATAAATTATTACAGTTGCTTAAGATTAATATTAATATTTTCGATTAATTAACATTCCTGATACTTAAATATAATTTTCAACTGAGATATTAGTTAGACAACTAATCTCATTAAATTAATTTTATTTCATATAATTTTCCCGCTAACTTGCAGTTCTAATTTTCGAAAATGATGTACACTTGTTATACGAATTATCTTATTATAATACAAAGGTCGTAATTTTTTTAGCAAGCTTCATAAAATATAGACTTAATATTTTTATTCAATTTTGACGTTTTAAACTAATATTATTAATCCTTTACCAACAACTATAAGTAATTGTTTATTTGCTAGTGAATTAAAAAATTGTGACTCTCGCAGAATTTTAACTCACTCTGCAACAAATAATGCATTTAAAATAACATCAGGGACGAAAATAAAATTCACCACAGCCTTTATTAGACAGATTAGCCTTTTTATTATTTTTCACAACACAAATGACAGAAAATAAAGCTTGTTTTTAATTTATAAACATACGAGTCGACGTCTATCAATAACAATTGTCACTCTACAACATACTTATTGATTATAATTGTTTAAGTATCAAGGGCAGTAAGTGCACCTTACCGGTTGAGGATTAGTTTGGAGATCGAGACGAAGTCGAGATCACCAAACCATCCGATTTTTTAGTAAGCTATGATCACTGTTTTGTTATCGTTAAAGCTTTAAAAATTGTACATTTATTTTTTATTTATGTAATTTTCATCGGTAGGTAGTCACATCACTTACTGGTCAGTCACATCACTTACTGATCAGTACCACATCACTTACTGATCAGTTATTTGTAAACAAAACTTACTGCCTTGGAAACCCTATCGCTAAAGTTAAAAAAAAAAAAACTGATCGTGCAAAAAGCGTATTTTCGATTGACCATTTATGACCAAAATCTAACCAACTCTCCATATGGAGGTACAGAAGAGGGGCACGAAATAATATAATTTTTGAAATTGTAGTATTGGCGTTATCGAAGGAGAATTTTTTATCAAACAAACACACCAAAGACAATACCTTCCTTACCAGGTGGATCCAATAATGGATAAAATACATATATGAATTTCTTTAAAACATGTGCGATATTTTTTATTTAAATTTAATGGTTAATAAAATCTCCTCATACCGTAATAATTGTTCTTGTAGGATGAATATATTCTCTTCCTTACACATACATACATCAGTCCAATTGAGATTTAATCTCATTCCTGTCTCAAGATTTAATATTGTTTAATAGGGATCTATTACAATAATTTGTTTATAATTCATAACAGAGCTATCATCTTCCATTTTGCTATTTTAATTTCTCATTGTTTGTAGCAGCTCATTTGATTACAATGTTGAATGAATATGTCAGGTGTTGTAAAAAGTTAAGTTCCCAAACAGACATTTATGTTTAGTTGTAAAGTTCAATTACCTGCTGGTGCACTAAGACATTTGAGATGAGGTTTGCGGTTCGTTGAGACCTCACTTGATAACTTAGAGTTGGCACTGCAGTTATGAACCAACCACAAACATACATTTTTCAATACGGTTAACAGATGTATCGCTTAGAAAATCAGACAACTTATAAAATAGGATCTAAAAGTATACAGTAAAAAACAATTAAACACCCCTGAACTATGTACAAATCAGGGCATCGATCCCGACAAAATCTGGGTTCGATTCGGGTTCTGGTTAATTTATTTTTGGAGAGATGGGTTCGAGTGCGGTTCTGGTTCAAGCATTAATGAAATTTGCGGTTTTGTTCCGGGTTCAGGTATTGGGATCAGAGGTTCGATTCGATCTAATAAAAAATGAATGAATGTTTTTTGAATAACAATATATAGAAATAATTTAAAATACAGTGTAACACAGACAGCAAAGCAGATGCCGAAGGCATTGATGATTGACTTTAATACAATTACGCTCACGTTTCGAACTAAATATGAACCAGTTGAACCCTGAATCCGAATTTTAATACCTGGTTCGGTTCCGATTCGAGTTCAATTGAAAAATATATCTGGGGTTCAGTTCTGGGTTTGGGTTTTCTATAATGTTACGGTTTAATTCCGGTTTTGGTTCGGTTCAGGTTTGGGTTCGATGCCCTGCTACAAATATATCTGTTAACACTCGTACCACAAATTGCTTTATAGTTGTAAAATTTATATAGACTCGCAGTTGGACTTTAAGTATACCTACATATTATTATATCAATAAATATTATACAATCTGTATCTCCGAGTTGATCCGCATGTCATTAATTTCTGATGCAAGAATTACTAAACTTTTATCTAGCATCTTTGTCGTACACACGTGGCATATCTGACACTTTTATTCGCTCCTTATCATCGGTGTTTGGAGGGGTATACGCTATCTCCGTATCATAAAGATGATTTTTTAATTTTGGAGTCGATAATTTGTGTTTCGTTGTGTGTTGGTAGTTTCGTTAATTCTTGGTATTATATTGTGCTATTGCATAGACGGTGTTTCTAAGATTGCCGACAATTATTGATTGCTTTTGGACAATATAATGTATTACACTTATATCGTATTTATTCATTTCGTTTATTATTGCTAAGTAACTATTTATACTTCGAATTTTGATGAATAACAAAACAGACACAACATACATACATATATACATACATAAAATCACGCATGTCCCACTTAGTGGGTTCGCACAAACCCGATAACAATAACAACATCAATATCATACAACAAATCCTTACTCTTAAACATATTAAAGTGACCGATTTTCGGTAGCGAAATACCGCATCCGGATCACAATAATAGTTAAGAAACAATCATCCTTCGCCATACATTCCTATCTAAGCAGACTTCTTTCGCAATATAGGTTATATTTATTAAAATACTGTCAGTTTTGACCTTACATCATAATTATTCAATTGATTTATTATTACGAAATAAATGTGTTATTTCGAACCGTGATATTATGAAATTCTTGTTAAAGTACGGTTATTAAGATCCAATATTCTTGGTATAGTGGTAAAATTCTCATGAGATCCCGATACCTAATACGATGAATTATTGGTATGTAATGAAATCCAAATTGCATTTTGTTCCGATAAATTCGATATCCTCCATGCCACAAGAAAGCAAATTCTGTCTCTCAGAACACATACACCTAATATGGTGGTAATTTAGTTAAACATAGCCGGTCCTACTCAAATAGTCTCGCTGCGTTGCTATGCAGTAGTATCGTTCTAATTATTTAAAACAACAGTATTTGTTTTACATGGAATTTTAATTAAAGAAGTCTCGGACATTTCCAAGCATAAAATTTCAGAGTCTAGTATATTCTGTTGAAGTGGTGTTCTTTTCAGGAACAGATTATAAGAATGGGTTGAGATAATGGGTTACTAACGGTCTAAGCAGTTGTTTTTTTTTTAGATAAGATGCACTTATTTTTGGGACAGGACCGAATTAGAACAAATTTAAATATTGTAGCTAATTTGAAACATTTAAATATTAACAATTATTGAAAAGTTCAGTCAAATAGCATTTATTCTTACTATACCAATGTTTCGTTGCACCCTTGCACCTGAAGTACACAAAGTACGTTCGTACAAAACATTCAGTTAATTTATTAAACATCGTACAAAAAAAATCAAAGAGCGTACACACATCCATTTGCTCTAAAAAACAATAACCGCATAATTCGTACAATAGCCGGTAATATCCTGCGTAAGGTATAGTTAGAATAAATCCTGTTTGACTGAACTTTCGAGTATTTGTATATAATGCATAGGATTGACGCTGGCCCGATTGGTGGCGGCGCCATCATGGCCAAGTCCTCTCTGTCGGCAGGGATCAGTTTGCTCGGGCGCCTTCGGCGATTCCTGCCGAAAGAGAGTACTTGACCATGATAGTGCCGCCACCAACCGGGCCAGCGTCAATCCTGTGTATTATATACAAATAGTCGAAAATTCAGTCAAACAGCATTTATTCTTACTATATTTTCCACAGGATATTGCCGGCTATAGCCGACCCAGGTGGAGTAGCGGTAACACAAACGCTTCACGCTCCAAGGGTCCTGGGTTCGAATCCCGGAGAAGGCATGGTTGTTGTGTGTGTCATTCATCATTTCATCTTCATCAACGAAAGGTATATAATGCAAATGTTATAAAAAATATTAAGCAAAAAGTCACCCCCATACATCAATTGTAATAAGTTCGATGTAACTTTAAATACAATAAAGAATTATTATTATTATATTGCCGGCTATTTTCCGTATTATTCTGTCGAATTTTAGAGCAAATGGATGTGTGTATGCTCTTTTTTGTACGATGTTTAATAAATTAACTGAATGTATTTTGTGTACAGTATTTTAAGATATGTAACATTTTCGCTAAGTGCAAAACTTAGTGAACCATTAACAAATGCTAGCAATTAATACACATTTTTTACTAGAGCACTAATTAGTGCACACAATTATTCTCTCGAGGTAGATTTCGATTCATTACCGTCGGTTACCTATTTGGTGCATGTGCACCATGGTATGTACAGTTCATTATAAAGCCGGGAGATACATATAACAGTTCCCTTCTTTCATTTACGCGCAAAGGATAGCAATTATCATGACGGGGAGATATAAATTCACTAATTAACGTATAAATGAAATAGTGTTAATAGATATTAATTGGTTTGTTTCTAATTACTAAGGAAATGAGGAATAGGCAAACAGGTGCGGCGAACAGGTGGAATTCTAATCAAAAAAATAAAACAATGAATGTTTGGAAATATTATAAACATCGATTACATAATAACAATAATAATAATAATATGTATAAATTAGCAACCATATTATGCTGATATATTAGAAGTGCATCACGATAAGTACTACAGTAAAAAGAAAATACGTAATGTATATGTATTTACGTTCACCGTAGCTCAATTCCAATTCCCCTTTGATAAAAGTTAATAAAATAAAGTTAATGAAAATAATCTCTGTAGGAAAAGATAAAATACAACCTGAGTAAGTTATTTTCCCTTCTGGGAATGATCTTTTTCGTTTTAGTTTCCTCTCTTTTGATTTAACTTACTGCACATTGCGGTACCATTTTCACCGACGTAAATTGAAAGTTATTTAACGATTTTATTAAATTTAAAAGTCATATACTATCACTGAACATTGGAAGTGACACTATAGGTAATATTTTATGCTGCTTCGGGATAAAATCATTTCATGAATTTTTATTTTATTCTACCGAATATTTATCTAGATGTCGTAAGAAAGCGGTTTTAATTCGACGTGAGAGAAATATTTAATTTTTATTTTACGAGAAATATCGTAGTGTTCTCAACAGTCATAAATGTTTACATTGATAAGAAATGGGATATTATTTATTTCTCATTTAAATATGTAGATATTTCCAAACATATCAAATATACGAGTACAATAGAAAACAGTAAATTTTACTTGACACAAAGGATAAAAATGATGCTGATTATAATCATTTAAATGTCTATACGATACACTTCAAAAGCAAAACATTCCGTATTATTTAGACAGAGAAATGTATAATAAAATAAAAAATCTGATGTGAGCAACACAATACCTCCCTCCTGTTCGCGAATCTGGGGAACTAGGTTCAATCCTGAGCGACGCCAAATATTTCAAATTTTAAATGACACAAAATTGACCCCTGTGATGCATTCTCCACGCCAGCAATGAGTGCCCGTGAGTGACGCCCGATAAACGCCCGCACGGTACAAATATGTAATCATAGTTACCGAAATCTGTTTTTTGGATTGGCATACCCAGCAATGGGTAGTATGCCGTGATGATATATTTATTTTTTTATTTAAATACATAGGTACCTACCTATTTATTAATGCTGAATACTATATTAAGTTCCTTTCCATATAACGATTGTTCCATTTACAATTTTCTTTTTAAAACATTGCTATTATTAATTTGAAATTATTTTTTTGACAGTGACATTTTAAGGTTCAAGTAAAGTGCCATTTCCGGTTATCTGATTTATACCAAATCTAATGACTATACATATTAGAATGAGGTACATGGTTTAATTTTTTTTTTGAATGATAGTATTTGAGTTAGAGCGCCCAGAGGATCCATCCGCACACAAATACACACATATATACAATCACCCCACAGATACACACATATACGAGGTGTGTTCAAAAACTATCGCGAATTTTGAATTTTCGCGGGTTACGTATATTCGAATTTCGATCTTTTTGTGGCTTTATGTTGGTACTCATGTCTCTCACTTATGTCGACAAGCTCGGCCATTTTGAATGTTCACTTACTTGTTGACAGCTGCTTTGCTTGCACGTGTTTTGGATCGTCTTCGATTTTTACCTATTGTGCTTATTCGTTAAAAACTGACTATGAATTTTTTGACCAAGACAATATCTTTCTTATCTAAAGGCGACGGAACGTAGAAAAAAATAATTCATTTAAAATTTGTCATTGTCATAAAATGTTTTTATCAAAGAAGTTATTTCATTTCTACTCAGTAGATGAGCCGAGCTTGTCGACATAAGTGAGAGACATGAGTACCAACATAAAGCCACAAAAAGATCGAAATTCGAATATACGTAACCCGCGAAAATTCAAAATTCGCGATAGTTTTTGAACACACCTCGTACACGCACAGACATCATCGTGAAAATGTTAAAAACGGATTGTAGGGACCTTAAAATGTGGTCATTTATCAAAATCTCTGTATGCGATTTTTAGTACGATCTCTATACCTCCCTTACTAAGGGTAGCGGGAGGTAAAAAATATTCCACATTCTTTTACTGTTATCTTTCATATTTCCAATAAACTTGTACTCTTTTTGATTGCTGTAGCAGACCCTATCATGTAAACCCAAACGAATTTAATTTGAATGAACAATATCGATTAGCTAATTGTTTATTCCTTAGAAAATAGTTTGGAAAAATAGTGTATTTTGAATGCAATGTCAAATCTGAAGGATTTAAATTCCAGTCACATATCTAATGTAAATATTTCTGTCTTCTATTGGTCATAAATAATAAATCTGTATAATAAGCTAGAAGTATGTGTTCTTAGTTGTGGCATAATGAATTTATAATCAAATTTCTATATGACATTGTGTTTAATTAATGTCTGATTTATGGTGGTTCACCACCGATGCTTGTTGCTTGTCCCACTTGTCCAGCTACCGAGCACGCGTGCTCGCATGCGTGTGTGCGCTGCGTGTGTCCGAACAAAATACAAACATTATCATTAATTCATTCTAATCGGACCTCAGCCATTATTTAATTAGCCCACTATTTTATACAACATTAACTAGATTGATTTATTTTATAGCTTAGATCCCGATAGCTATAGTTAAGAAAGAAAATTAGAATGTAAATAGCTTTTTTTGATATTAGTGTGAAAAGTGTTATTTTATTTTGTGAGAAGGAGCATTGTTCCAATCCTTCGAACAAAATAAAATCACTTTTAACACGAATATCATACAATATGTTTTCTACAAATACTATTAAAAATAGATTAAAAATGATAAAAAGTAATACAACTGACAAATTAAAATAATTAATCTCAATGTAGCCTAGGTGAAGGGAAGGATTATTACAACCTGTTCCGGTGGTCAGCGAAGGGTTGAAGAACTGCACTTTACAGGGTTTTTAGGTTTAATTTAATTTATACCAACGCCGATTATTCTAAAACTCTAAACGTGCGAATTCTTATTTGCGTGAGCGTGACACAATGCGTGTCATATCGTTGAGACAGATTTCATCTGACTGACTCGTCCTACCGTCGGTACAGAACTTCTAGCTATGCATTTTTGCTAACTTAGCAAAATTTAGCCGTCTGTCTCCTCTGGTCTATATTCAAATACATCATGTCATAGAAACTACGCATTGTGCCATGTGACAGTATAAAATGATTGACAGAAATGTATTAAAGCGTTTATTTTATATGTAAACATAGGGATAATTAACATAGACTAAAATAAATATTAAATTATGAATTAAAAAAATGAGAATTTATTTATTTATGTTTATACATTTAAGAACTACACTAACTTCCAAACAATATCCTAAACGATTATAAAAAAGACTTAACAGAATTCGTTATTTGCTGGGGAGTAATATTTTGTGAAGCTGGACTAATTCTGTTTTTTAATTGTTCAATGTTCATTCTCTCACCATTGTACATATTTTTTAAGAAAAAAAAAATTTGGTGCAAGCTATATTTATTATAGATTTTTCGAATTGGTGCTGGGTAGGGTCTGGGTCGATTATTAAATGTAATAGCAGATACATCGAAACATATCTTAGGCTTATATTTGAATTATACCTGTTATAATCTGCATTTTTATAAAAATCCATTTTGAAATGTGACAGTTTAACGAGTCCAACAACTATTCCCTATGTTTTATACTTCATATTCAATAGATATAGAGTTAAAGAAATATAAAGATATTTAATTTCATAAATCAGCCAGCTATGCTAACCATAGAAACTACTAATATATTCAGATAATTCAAATTGATAGTTGTCCTGTACCAATGAAAAAAAAATGAATGTGGTAGAGATGAGGATGTTGAGATAGATGTTCTAGAAAGATACAAGACAGATGATGGTTTCGACATGTCATGATGAGAGATGAAGAATATATTAGAAGAAGAATGAATAGCTCAATAGCAGAAGGTAGAAGAAATACAGCAGACTTGAGAGAATAGGACTGAGGACGACACGCAAAACAGAAATGAGTGGAAGAAGAAAATAAAAAATAGCGACTCCTAACAAATGGGAAACTAAAGGAGAAGAAAAAATCATTAAATAACCATTTTGAAATGTGACAGTTTAACTATTCCCTATGTTTACTCATAAAATAAACGCTTCAATACATTGCTGTCATTTTATAACCATGGTAATGATACTACTCTATGTTTACTGATAAAATAAACTCACTGTATAACAATAAACACAATATAAATTATAATATTTAGAATGGATAATATTCCTGTGTATGAATGTCACGCGCTACTTTCAAAATTCTTTTTAATTTAGGTTGGTAGTGTGAAAGACCACAGGAAACACCATATGAATTACTAGTTTGATTTATGAACAAGCCTTTCCTCCTTCAATTTCCTTATCTGGGATCTCTTAATATCCTTTTCATCTGCGTTAATCGGTCGGCCAGACCCATAATGTGGTACAGCACCAGAGAATGTGTGAGTAATGAAGACGCTAGAAAAGAAACGCGCAGGACTTTGAATAATGAAACTACTAATGGATCGAATTATTCTTGGCTCGTTTGTAGTATAATTCTACAGTCACGACCTACAGACAACTAACGCCGCGTGTTATGTTTCATGTACTCATTTTGAATCGCCGAGTTACAGATCTTACAATGAATGAACGTTTCAATAATGAGCAAACAGCATGGAGAAAGATGGTGGATGTTTTCAATTTATTTGAGAAAAATAACGGCTTTACAGTCTAAGGAAAATGATTACCTTGTTGGGTTACGAGAAATTCATTATTATGTAGTATAAAGGTTACCTAGAGAGAATTATGAGCTTCGTCAGAAAAGATGATTTTGTCTAAAAATCCTGCACCTTATTCAATGATTGTAACCTGCCGCTCACTGAGCAATGGTCTGGGTTTCGTGGCAGTTGATATAATTTAACTAATGACAACACGTTAACAAAATATTGTTACAATTAAAGTTCACAATATAATTCAAAGTGTGTGTCCACACTTTTTTTCCTCGTTCGTTTTTAAGACTGGATTCTTTCCCCGGAATTTGGTGTCTTCCAGCACCAATCTAGTGGACTTCTCGGAGTCCGATCCACTTCTAGGTTGGCTGCTGGGTCTGCTTCCAACGAAACATCAAAGACGTCCTTAGTTGTTTCCTCGCCAACCGTCAGCCTCTCTCTGCTAAAATAAAGACTTAAGCTCTTTCCCTCCTGGCTAATATTTTGGCGAGAAAATGAATTAAAGTGCCGAGAGAATTCGCAATTTAAAATCTCTCAATAAACCACAACCGCAGGCGGGTTCGCTGGACAAAGGATCGTGCCATTTAAGGCCTGGTTGAGTCGCTTGCTACTCAGGCAGCGTACAGCAGCTTTCATTTTATAACTACACTAAATATGGTTGCAATAACGCTTACTACGTTGTAATGTATGAACTCGACGTGCCAACTATCAACACATCACAAAAACAACACTGCTTACATTGCGCACAAAAGGAAAAATTTAAGTATGACATGTTTTCAGTGCGTTCATAGATCCATAAAGATACCGAAGTAGAAAAAATATGTTGTGGCCAGCACAATACCTCTCGCCATTTCCTTCTTTTTGGTTACATAAGTTAGGGCGCGAACAGTCATGTTACATTGTTGGCCTTGACATCAGAATGATAATTAGTAATTATGTACTTAAATGTCAAATGTCAAAAATTTAAAGATTTTCATAATTCACGTAGTTAATTTGACACCAGGAGGGTGGAATTTACTTGTCGAGGAAAATAAACCACATGGAATTGGAAAATCACTAAATTTATTATGAGAAATTATGATATTTGACATCTATATACATAATTACTAGCTATCATTCTGACATGGGCCCCCATATCTGCTTGTCAAGACCAACAAAGTCACATGACTGCTCGCGCCCTAATATATTTAACATTTCTTGTGTACCTACATTCTACACTAAAAATTCTACTTATATGTATTCCATATATTTAGATTTTTTAAATTTAAATTCATTCTATGAAGAAATTTTGTCCTACTGTCCTACCACACACATACACACATACATACATACAAACACACACACAGACATCATCGTAAAAATGTTAAAATCGAATTGTAGGGACCTTAAAACGTGCTTATTCAATAAAATTTGGATATGCAATTTTTAGCATGAATCCAATACCTCTCTTAGCGAGAGGTAAAAAAAGTTATTATAATATTTACACTACACGTGTTAAATATGAAAACAAAATGTTATTAATAGCAAAAAAATATATGAATGTTTATTGATGAATATATTAATATAAATATGTTATTGAACTATGCTAATAAATAAGTGCAATAATTTCCACATAAAAAGTTAATATAAATTTTAAATAAATGGTTTTATGCATTTATATCTAGCACATTTACATAAATATGAATATTTTATTAGTGAAATACACGGGCAATACGAGGAAGTAATATGATGGAATTTGTTTAAAAACCAGTTGAAATATGACGAAAATTAATAACAGCTCGCGTGTTAAAAGTAAATTTCAGGAAAATAAATACTCACCCGAATGGAATATTAGCATAATCCAAAGAAAAATTGTGTAATATTTTTGAATTCGCATAAATTACCTGTGGACAGAGTAAGGTAAACGTAAACGAATGCTTATATAGCTTGTGCAAACCATAAAATTTATTGGTTATTAATCACGGAAAGAAAACATCTGAAATGAATTTACCGTAATAAAAGATTCAATTTTCCCGTACAAAGGGAAGATTTAATTGATATGGCGCCGGACCTGATATTAATCAACAAGATCTATCTTCCAGGAAAACGAATTAAAATCAACAATATTTTCTCTGTTCATGCTTCATAACACAATTACTTTCTCAAGACCTTATAATCGTGGATTTGAAGAATTGTAGGTAATCTACAGAGATAAAAAAGGAAAAGCATAGTTCGCTATGCAAGAACTGGGCGACGAACGAGTCTTAATGGACGGTAGTCAAGTGGAAGACGGCATCAGAAATTTGAATTCGCTTAGTAGGCATAAAATATGGTGGATTTTATTTTATTACAGAAAGTGACGCCCTGAAATTCTCCGGATCTATTGTCTATTAAAAATTCATATTGTTTCGACTAAGTTAGGACATTCCATTTTAAAAAGACTTATAAATTCACGTAATTAATTTGTCACCAAGAGTGTGTAATTTATTTGCCGAGGAAAATAAACCACATGGAATTGGAAAATCACTAAATTTAGAATGAGATATTAATGATATTTGACATCTACGTCCATAATTACTAGCTATAATTCTGACACGGGCCCCCATATCTGCTTGTCAAAGCCAACAAAGTCATATGACTGCTCGCGACCTTTTGTATTTAACATTTCTTGTATACCTATGCTCTACACCAAAAATTTTACTTACAACTATTCTTTATATATAGATTTTTTAAATTTAAATTCATTCTATGAAGAAATTTTATCCTCTTCTAATTTTTGAAATGTTTCCAATTCATTGGCAGGATTGACAGTATTTTTGAAAGGTATATGTAATATACCTATAATTTAAAATATTTAACTATTAATACAAGAAATAATATAATGTATATATTTCAAAGAAAAAAACCTTTAGTAATGTCTCTGGATTTTTGACACTGACATTATTTATCTGTCTACAAACATTTTATTTTTCAATTGGTTTCCATGAAATTATTTGAGCTGTGAGATTTATTACAACAGATTATTATGTACCTTAATATTTATATGTATCTGATACTTCTGGTTGTCCAATTATTACCAAAACCTTTTCAGCTCTTCCCAGTAATGTCTGATAGAGAAATAAGTAGTTAAACAGACACACATATACATCTACACACACATATATCAACACAGACACACACACACACAGACATTATCGTAAAATATTAATATCGGATTGTGGGGACCTTAAAACGTGCTTAATCATTAATATCTGGATATGCGATTTTTAGCATGAATCCAATACCTCTCTTAGCGAGATATAAACAGATTGGCTCTTAAAAGAAATGAAAGGGACCAGATTTTTCAAAAAAAAAAGTTATACTGGTATACTGATTGCCATCATCTGAATATTTTAATTAATACGTAGTACATACAATAAGAAAAAACCAAATTACATAAACTATCTATTTTAGGGAACAGTCCTGGTTTGTTTTAGTACTAGATTTAAAAAAAAAATCTATTTGGTTCAACGCTCCTTAAGTTAAACAAACCGTAACATTTTTTGTTACTGTTAAAAATAGAATATGAATCATCGGTTAGTTTTATTAAACTATTTGGACCTAGTTCAAGATCACGGCTCATGTAAATCAAATTATAATTAGAAAATACCAATATTGTATCAGCAGGTATTTAACGATTAGAAAGTGGTTAGATTAAAAATAAAAAATGAAAAGAAATCATGCATGAAACAGAAAAAAAAGACATAAACGTAATATTTTTGATATAGTATACCATTACTGTAATTTTAGCAAATCAAGAAACGATGTAAAAGGATAGAATTTAGATGGGGGACCGCCGAACACAATTTGTGGTATTGGAAAGTTATTTCATCTATGCTGACTGTACTACAGTAAATTTTAAAACAATTTGGCGACACAAAATATCTGCAATTCTTAAATAATTCTCAGATGGAAGAAAAATAAAAACGTGAGACCGTTCGTTAGCTTGAATTGCTAGAATGGTCTCCATGGGAATCTTTGTTAAAGTGCGTGGACAGACTGAGCATTCGTCGATAATTAGTTACCTACATCTTACTGTTTTTCTACTGTTTTTTATCGTTTTTTTGTTGTTTATAAATAACAGAAGCAGTGCTGAAGATTCAGAGATTCCTTACTTCTTCCCAAATAAGGACGATGTTTTAGATCAGTATATTCTCATATTCTATGTATATCTATCATATAACACAAGCAAATGTGACAAGCAAATTTACATTTATTTTTACCTCTCGCTACCCTTGGTAACGGAGATATAGGGATCATGCTAAAAATCGCATGTCAAGATTTAATTAAATGACCACCTTTCAAGATTCATAAAATCCGACTTTAATATTTTTACAATGGTGTCAATGATGTGTGTGTGTGTGTGTGTGTGTGTGTGTGTGTGTGTGAGTGTGGATCTTCTGGACACTAACTCAAGTACTATCTTACTAAGCGTCGCCTCACAGGCACTCCTTTCTGGAGTAGAGAGTGCACCACAGGTGTAAATTTTGTGCCATTTAAAATTCGAAATATTTGGTGTTGGTAGGGATTGAATCCGGTTCCCCAGATCACACACTCAGGCACGCAACCACGAGACGCCATAGAGTATATGTATTTAAATTAATAAAAAATAAATTACAGACGGTATTGCGTTGGTCAGATCAGATTTTTATTGCATAAATGAACGTTTATTTAGAAAAGATTTATTACATTACATTATTAATAAACACTAATTTTTAAAATCAATACAAATTTATACGCCCGTATCTGGCGATGAAACATAGCTATCTTTTTAAGAGCATCTGTTTGGTTAATGTGACTTATTTCAAGTCTGCACCTTGTTGATAAACAACATGTTTTGCTTCCGTTTTTGTAAATTCGTCTGAGTTAACGAAATACCGATACATTAAATGTTTATATATGCCTGGCGTTTCTCAACTTCAAAGCCACGTGGAATCGTTTTCCTCTACGTAGAAGGAAACAGAAGAGTCAACCCAACCACTTCGGGTTGTCAAACAGTTAAGATGCATTACGTGTGAAGAATGCGTTAAGATTTAAGATGATATCAAGATGCATGCCACGCTAATAAAAACTAACATTATATTAACATTCGAGGAGAAATTAATTTGAGTCATATATGAGTAGGAGATGAAAAGATTTGGAATCAATTAATTCCTCCTACGAGGTTAGAAGGATTAAGAATGATGGCAAGTCCGTCTTATAAAAATAATCTCAATAACAAGGAGAGTAGTGACACCAAATTAGAAAACTTTCCAACTGGAATAAAAATAGATGACGTGTAATAATATTAAACATGTCATTTAAATAGATACCTGGCTAACGTATAACATATTAGATGTGTTTTGCTACGCACATCCAAATTTGAAGAGAAAACGCATGTCAAAATAGTTTGACCAATTTTGTTAACAGTTTTGTAACTGTATATTTAATAAAGAAATAAGATATTTACGTGGTGTATGTGGGTATGTAAGACGGGATCGCGTGAGGAATAATTTGATGTATGAAGAATGGTTAGGAACAATGTTATTAAGAGAGTTGGTGTGAGTTAGTTGAGATTATTTGGGCATGCGGAGAGAATGGCGAGTGAACGGCTTGTTAAGCGTATATATCTTGGTGAAGTTAAGGGTTTTCGACCAGTGTGTAAGTGGATGGATATGGTTGGTGAGAAAGTTTCCAAATGGGAAGAGAAGAATGTATGAATGCGATTATGAGTGTGGCCGAGGCGAAGGAAGTGTGCTTAGACAGGAATGTGTGGCGAAGGATGATTGTTTCCTAACTATTATTGTGATCCGGATGCGGTATTTCGCTACCGGAAATCGGTCACTCTAATATGTTTAAGAGTAAGGATTTGTTGTATGATGAAAATTATTTAATAAACAAACTATGCAAATTGCACTTGACCTGACATCTTCTTCTTCTTTAGCTTTTCCCATTCATTAGGGGTCGCTATTTTTTCTTTTTCCACTCATTTCTGTATTGCCTGTCGTCTTCATTCAGTTCACGTTATATTATTAAGCTATTCATTCTTCTTCCTATATATTCTTCATCTCTCCTCATGACATGTTCAAACTAATGTAATCGTCTCGTATCTTTCTAGCAACTTCTAATATGAGTTATTTTTCTTATTATTTCATTCCTCACCGTATCGTACCGTGTCTCCCCCAACATCTATCTCAATATTCTTATCTTTACCACATTCATTTACTTTTCATTGATATTGACATATTTCAATTTAAATTATATAAATATATTAGCAGTTTCCATGGTTAAATAGCTGGCTGGATGTATTAAATTTAATATATTTATAATTCTTTAACTCTATATCTATTGAATATGAAGTATAAAATGCAAGCACATCATATAGAGAACAACATATTCTTTTTTCAAGAAAAACTGTTACAAGTTACAAATAAGGGTACTTCCGGTTGACGAATTATAACCAAAATCTATCATGTCTGCATATGCATACACACACAGACGCACACATACATACACATACAGACATCATCTTTCAATATATTTTCCCTAAAACACAGTATAGTCCATTCAAATATTTTGCCGAAAACTTATGTGATATACGATCATATGGCAATGAAATTTTAAATCGCTAGCGAAATTAGACAGAATCTTTGTGCTTTAAGGCATAGTTATATTCCTCCTTTTTCATTTCCTAAAACTGGAGTAACTCTTGTTGGACTATATAGTTCCTGCTTTTGGTTAATGATTATGCCGTACCTGAATCTTCCGCATGAACAATGATCTTTTGACAAAGCACAGGCACGTATGTTATAGCCTGGAGTCTGTGTGTACATACAGCAACACTCACGTCCTCATAGACAATTAGTGGTGAATAGCGAATCCCGCAGCAAGCTAGTGTTTGATTAGTTTCAATTCAAATGTCAGAGCGTAACGGCTCTATTAAATGGGTGCGTGCTACAAGATTCTAACTAAATACAAGACCTAGGCAGAGTCAGTCATTGTAGTTAATGCGTTAGAGGGATGGAAGAATATGGTACAAGGGCAGGAATTCCTCCCGTTTTAACATAATTACACTTGACTGTTAATGGTTTAAGTTGTAATCATGCAGCAAAATCAATTAATTAGTTATTGATAACATTTTGGGATGGAGATGGAAACTGGAATGGAATATCTCGGACTTGCAGTCAATAATAAAATTTATTCACACCGACGTTTCGAATATACCATAGTCTTCTTCAGGGCTAGAATTGTTGAGATTATTATTATTTGCGTATGGCTACAGAAATATAAATACAAATTGTAATACAATAAAAGGCAATCTCATAGTTCTGTGTCTGATGAACCAGTGAAGCTTTGCCGGAATGGCTAGTTCTGTCTTCCTAGTGTGTCCTCTATTCTTCCAAATATTTCTGATTTTGACCGGGAGGGACATTATGTCTAATTCGGTCGCCAATTGTGTAGACTATTAGCCGCTCTGTGCAAGCAGAACGTTGCCTATGGTGTACCATCTTGGGGTTGTCTACACGTCACACCCACCACTTTATGACAAGTGAAAAATATTTCTGGAGATATTCGTAGAATTTGACCAAATAATAATTATACGATTGTATAAAGTAAACATGTAGAATTATGTAAAAAATATAAAACTGTATTTTTGTATAACTATTACATTACAAAATGATTAATTTTTTAAGCTTCTGTGTAAGCGACAGCTGTCAGAAAAAAAAAAACGTATGGAATTTACTTGTCGAGGAAAACAAACCACATGGAATTGAAAAATCACTAAATTTAGAATGAGAAATTATGATATTTGACATCTACGTACATAATTACTAGCTATCATTCTGACATGGGCCACCATATCTGCTTGTCAAGACCAACAAAGTCACATGACTGCTCGCGCCCTATTGTATTTAACATTTCTTGTACACCTACACTCTACACCAAAAATTCTACTTATATCTGTTCCTTATATTTAGATTGTTTAATTTTAAATTCATTATATGAAGAAATTTTGTCCTCCTCTAATTTTTCGAAATGTTTCCAATTCATTGTCGGGATTGACAATATTTTTGAAGAATATATGTAATATACCTATAATTTTACATATTTAACTATTAATGCAAGAAGAAATAATATAATGTATGTTCTTCCCAGGATTTTTGACACTGACATGTATGCCAGTTCCAAACATTTTAATTTTATTCAATAGGTTTCCATGACATTATTTGGCTGTGAGATTTATTACAATAGATTATTATATTTCTTTATCTCTAAATCTATAAAAGATATAATAGAATATTTATATGTATCAGATAGAGAATTCTAATACACTCAAGAATAAAAAATTTCAAAAAATAATATTTAGATTTTTTTTAAGAGTCTGCTACTGCTGGTTATCCAATTATAACCAAAACCTTTTCAGCTCTTCCCAATAATGTCTGCTTGAGAAATACATACACACATACATACACACACACACCCACACAGACACCATCGTAAAAATAGTACCATTGGATTGTTAGGGACCTTAAAACGTGCTTAATCATTAAAATCTGGATATGCGAATTTTAGCATGAATCAATTAAATTTTCTATGAAACTTTGAGGAAAATTCTTTGCGTAGAAAAGTTTGATTTTGTTTATAAAAATTAATATAAACCTGCTATATGAAACATGATATGTGAAAGCTCGTACCTCCACGTATCTATCTCGTCTGCAATGAACATCTTAACAAGACTTTAAGAGTGTTTGTAAACAAAACAAATCCGTCGTCAAGGCGTCTTATCTGTTTTCTGTTCTTCCTTGTAAACCTCGCGTTTCCTGCCTGCTTACAACTTTCAGACTATTTTTAATTTGACGGGAAATGTACCAGGAAAGATGTAACCCATTTGTTGTTTTATTTAAACGACTCCATGGCCCACTATATTGCTCACAACGGCGGAGATATAAATCAAGATTAATGAAGTAAATGTCTCTAAAAGAATCTTACGAAATGCATTATAACTCTTATGTATTTGTTATATGAAGTTTTTTTGAAAATATTTTGAGAATTAATGAGAAATGTAACCAAACCGATGGAAAGTGAATTTTAAACATTCCGAAGCTGATACGAACGACTAGACTTGAACATTTACATATTAACATGTTAAATTATAGTACTTTTATAGAAAAATTTACATTTTAAATTCAATTCTGTCACGTAAAATGAATTGTAATCGTTGTGCCGTGTGTTACCTGACTACTTCGTGTAAAAGCATTCACTTTATTAGTTTCAATTCCATTTTCATTTAAATGTTAATCTTCAAAAGAATATTTAATTTCAGTAGAATCAAGAATAGTTAAATAAAAGTGTAGAAATTAAAGATAATTCACACAATCACATAGAATACGTTACTTAGGTACCTTGTTTTTATTATTTAAATTAAACCCGTTCACTGCTATCTCTGGGGTCCCACAAGGATCAAAGTTGGACCCACTATTATTCAACCTCTTCATTAATGACGTGGTGGACTGTGTTCAACATTCTCGAATACTTTTGTATGCCAATGACAAAAATTTATAAAACCATCAACTCTATTAATGACTGTATTCTTTTACAAAACGATATCAACATTTTAAAATGGTCCCACTACTTAAAATTGTTCTTTAATTACAGCAAATGTAAAATAATGAGTTACTTTGTTAAATACGTTTACACTTTGACATAAAACTAAGATTTAATCTACACATTGAGACTACCGTAAGATCATCCTACAAAATTTTTGGATTTGTAATTAGAAATTATCGGTCTTTCTGTAAAACAACTACACTAAAAAGCTTGTATTGTACATTTGTCCGCTCTAAGCTTAAATATTGTCTACAAGTCTGGCATCTAATATATCATAAATATATATCTAAGATTGAGTCTGTCCAGCATAAATTCATCAAATATTATTATTTTAAAATACATGGACAATATCCTAACTTTACCCATGATTATTCTGTTTTATTGCCTGAAGTGAACTTGGTGCCATTAAGTAGCAGAAAAAAATTACAATTATCTCGCTACTTATACAAATTGATTAATAATTGTATTGTAGACCCATGTAGTCTTGAGCTAATTTCATTGTAAAATAGCTAGGACTAATTATGAATTAAAATCTCCAATAAGACAACTCGATCAGTGTAGCGTATGACAGTGTATCATGTACTATTGACATTGACATATTTGGTGACTCCTTATCTAAATTTAAGTATATGTTAACGAAATATTTTTTGGATTAAATACTTGTTAAATTTCTTATATGTACTGTTCAACTCATTCGTTTTTATATTTGTTTGTGTTATGATCGTCCTGCAATTGGGATTTTGTATCCTGTTGGATCAATTATTCCGAAAACTATTTAATCTCTTTTACAACCTACACTACGAAATATAAATAAATTTCTTCAGAATCAAGTTTATTTTAATTCGTTACCGATAATATCATTGTAGTCCACTATAGATATTAAGGATGCAAGTTTGATATATCGCTTTAAATATAAATGTTTCTATTATATTTTAAATAATATATATTTAATTATGTAAAGTCTCGCATTTGAAAATTAAATTCTTGTTATTCTCTTTTCTGTGTAACAATCTACCCTTTTCACATGGTGATTCATTTCCATCGGCTCTCTGTGTTCTGACAGGGACAAGCACTAAATTACAAACGGTTCTGCCTTCGTCTCGCCGGCTTCTTACAGCCTTCTTCTCTCCTACAAACCGGCACAGAGCACAGAGGGAGGCTCGTGCTACACACCCCATATGGAAAACCATTCAATGAAAAGGTGTGGCATGCCAGATACATTATTTATGTTCTGGATGTGGACAATGTCATAATATTTTTTGGATGCATCATTGTGCGTTGAATGGGTGTTAGAGGGTAGTTTTTAGTTTTGTTTTGTATTGTGGGGGTTGACACTTATTTTATATTTATTTTAACAGTAATATTGTTACAAGAACATTCATTATTCAAATATACTCGTATATAACGTTTTTTTACCCTATACAAATTTGCGTCGTGTGTGCCTGTGTGTGTGTGTGTGTGACAAAAAAATCTCTTGCGATAACTACAATACTACAATTCCTCTTTTGTACGTCCGTAGGAAGAGTTGATTAGATTTTGGTTACGATTGGGACCCAGGATCGATCCCGACCGACGCCACAAATAATTTCGAGTTTAATGGCACTAAATTGACCCCTATAGTGTATTTTCCACGCCAGCTATGAGTGCCCGTGAGGCGCCGTCCCCATCATTATCGATATCTGTGTACAAAGCAGATTGGCACACCCAGTAATGGGTAATATAAAGAATATTTTATTATCTCTGTGATTTAATTATATTTTTTCTTCATATTCAATGAATTTAGAAATAAAGAGTTATAAAGAAATATCTTGTAATCTATGCTGCTAGAAGCTGCACCATGGAAACAGAATATTCAAATATTACTAATTGACAGATGTCAGTGTCAAATAAAATTTACATACTATCTTTGTGAAATGATTTTACTGGAAATATAAAAATTTAAAATAATTTAATGTAACACTATTCTTTTTAGGAGTAGTTCATATCAGTTCAGTATAATTTTTTGAAATTTGTATAAAATATGTAGAATTGACGGAAGCGAATTTGCTGACCATATCAGATTTTTTTGAGATGTTTTTGTAGTAAAATTGAGTAACGATGTGTTATTAAATGGAAGCTTTATGCAAATCTCATTAGATAATTTATGTAACTTGAAGACAAATATAGACATCTCAAGGGTATTTATATAAGGAAGTGAAGACTACATTTTCTGGAAACATTAGAAGTAATAGTTAGCAGGAAGTGGATGAGACCGGTTTCGTATTATTTCATTGAATACATAAATAAATACAAAGGGTCCATAAACATTTTACCTTTTAAAATTGTTATCCAGTATATATTTCAAATTCTAAACGTGCTTTGATATAAAAATGTAGGCTTTAATAATGAATAAATTCCTTTTAAAAAGAGGAAAATGAAACCTGAGGCAATTTTGTTTATTTATGAGTGTTTTGATATCCCGTGACCATGTGAGGGTGAAGGGTGACCAGCGCAGGTCAAAGAGACCGAGCGATGAATCCACAAATGAAGACTTCTTAATAATAACCGCTCAAGCTTGAAATTGTCTGGGGAGACATAATCTCTAGAGCTTCTTTAGAGAACACGTATAGACAGTCTTTTAACTAAGATATTGGAGTGGACAGGGAATTTAGAAGGGGTGGATTATATGGGGCACTAGTTTATACGCCAAAGTTTTAAGCGATGACATAGAATAAATAAATAAATCATCACGGTATATTACACATTTCTGAGTGTGCCAATCTGCTTTATACACAGTACAATGTTGATTGGCGGGAACCATGTCACGTGACTAATGAATAATACAACTGTGTTGAATAACAGATCATAAGTGGAAATGTCAAACTAAATTTACTTATTGCCAACAAGAAATTTCATTTATAAACTTAATGGTATTGGTTGAATATTAGTGCTCATCAAGGAACCGGAAAATGTAATTTACTGATAATAAGGCGGCCTGCTTTGTACTGATCACAAAAAAAATCGTACAGAGAATAGTTTACTCTAATTTTAATTGTTATATTTTGAAAGAAAGATACATACATACAAAAAATCACGCGCCCACAATAAGAACATCAATATCATACAACAAATCCTTACTCTTAAACATATTAAAATGGTCGATTTTCGGCAGCGAAATACCGCATCCGGCTCACAATAATAGTTAGGAAACAATCATCTTTCGCCACACATTCCTATCTAAGCAGACTTCTTTCGCCTCGGCCACACTCATAATCGCTTTCATACATGCTCTTCTTCTCTTCATACTTGGAAACTCTCTCTCTTTAAGCACCCTACCAACCACATCCATCCACTTACACACTGGTCGAAAACCCTCAACTTCACCAAGATATATACGCTTAACAGGCCGTTCACTCGCCATTCTCTCCACATGCCCAAACCATCTCAACTGACTCACACCAACTTTCTTAATCACATTGTTCCTAACCATACATTCTTCATACACCTTATTATACCTCACGCGATCCTGTCTGACATACGCACATACACCACGTAAATATTTGTATACGAAAACTAACATCACACGGACCGACATTTTCAAAGTCAAAAAATCGCAAAAATTTTCAAGACAAACCCCCCCTAGATTTTAATTTTAAGCATTTTTCGTCATATAGACCATATTATTTAAATGAACCGTTTAGTAAGCGGAGGCCCTTTTATAACGGATTTTTGAAAAGGACCCTTATACCTCCCTTACCAAGGGTAAGGGTAAAAAAAGTTTCAAATAAACCCCCCCTAAAATTAAATTCTGAACAACTTTTGCCATGTAACATTTTTTCCTAAAGTTGATAGTTTAGCCGGAAATGATACTACACCCAAAAATGGGTGGAGTAAGAAACTCGCCATATTGATTTTTGAATTCTATGGGTCGAGTTACATATACACCCAAAATTTGGTCAATTAATATTTATAAACACAGACGCTGTGAATTTTTAAAGTTTCATTTTAAAAAAAGTGGAATTATTCCACTTTTTCAGAATCTAATTCATTTATATACGAAAACTAACATCACACGGACCGACATTTTCAAAGTCAAAAAATCGCAAAAATTTTCAAGACAAACCCCCCCTAGATTTTAATTTTAAACATTTTTTGTCATATAGACCATATTATTTAAATGAACCGTTTAGTAAGCGGAGGCCCTTTTATAACGGATTTTTGAAAAGGACCCTTATACCTCCCTTACCAAGGGTAAGGGTAAAAAAAGTTTCAAATAAACCCCCCCTAAAATTAAATTCTGAACAACTTTTGCCATGTAACATTTTTTCCTAAAGTTGATAGTTTAGCCGGAAATGATACTACACCCAAAAATGGGTGGAGTTAGAAACTCGCCATATTGATTTTTGAATTCTATGGGTCGAGTTACAAATACACCCAAAATTTGGTCAATTAATATTTATAAACACAGACGCTGTGAATTTTTAAAGTTTCATTTTAAAAAAAGTGGAATTATTCCACTTTTTCAGAATCTAATTCATTTATATACGAAAACTAACATCACACGGACCGACATTTTCAAAGTAAAAAAATCGCAAAAATTTTCAAGACAAACCCCCCCTAGAATTTAATTTTAAACATTTTTTGTCATATAGACCATATTATTTAAATGAACCGTTTAGGAAGCGGAGGCCCTTTTATAACGGATTTTTGAAAAGGGTCCTTATACCTCCCTTACCAAGGGTAAGGGTAAAAAAAGTTTCAAATAAACCCCCCCTAAAATTAAATTCTGAACAACTTTTGTCATGTAACATTTTTTCCTAAAGTTGATAGTTTAGCCGGAAATGATACTACACCCAAAAATGGGTGGAGTTAGAAACTCGCCATATTGATTTTTGAATTCTATGGGTCGAGGTACATATACACCCAAAATTTGGTCAATTAATATTTATAAACACAGACGCTGTGAATTTTTAAAGTTTCATTTTAAAAAAAGTGGAATTATTCCACTTTTTCAGAATCTAATTCATTTATATACGAAAACTATCACACGGACCGACATTTTCAAAGTCAAAAAATCGCAAAAATTTTCAAGACAAACCCTCCCTAGATTTTAATTTTAAGCATTTTTTGTCATATAGACCATATTATTTAAATGAACCGTTTAGTAGGCGGAGGCCCTTTTATAACGGATTTTTGAAAAGGACCCTTATACCTCCCTTACCAAGGGTAAGGGTAAAAAAAGTTTCAAATAAACCCCCCCTAAAATTAAATTCTGAACAACTTTTGCCATGTAACATTTTTTCCTAAAGTTGATAGTTTAGCCGGAAATGATACTACACCCAAAAATGGGTGGTGTAAGAAACTCGCCATATTGATTTTTGAATGGGTCGAGTTACATATACACCCAAAATTTGGTCAATTAATATTTATAAACACAGACGCTGTGTACCTGCTTTTTGGTCGTTTCTAAGAGAATTGCATTATATCAGTTTATCAGAATTTCTGATACCAATTTTCCTAAATTTTTATGCCTGATTTGTTTCTTGTTCATTAATTGTAAAAATTATCTTTCAAAATAATGAACTTGTTAGTCATAATAATAACATATTGATTCATAATACATACCTAAATCTAAGTCGGGATTGTAATAATGTTTAAAGATCTGAAAAAATTCCAAGATCGATATTCATATATTATCAGTTTCATAATCAAGATTCACCCTGTTTCGGTCCCAGAACCGAAAACAGATTAGTTTTGATTTCACAATCAAGATTCGATCTGTTTCGGTCCCAGAACCGAGAACCGATGAGTTTCGATTCCAAGGATTCGATTCCAGAACCGATGAGATTCGATTCCCAGAACCGAGAACCGATGAGTTTCGGTTCCAAAACCGAGAACCGATGAGTTTCGATTCCAGGTTCGAGAACCGATGAGATTCGATTCCCAGAACCGATGAGATTCGGTTCCAGAACTGAGAACCGATGAGTTTCGATTCCAGAACCGGGTAGTTTCGGTTCCAAAACCGGGTAGTTTCGGTTCCAGAACCGAGAACCGGGTAGTTTTGGACTCGGAACCGAGAACCGGGTAATTACACATTCAAATAACCGGGTACCCGGGTAATTTTGGAACCGGAATCGAACCGAACCGAAACCGGTTCCCACCACTAGTAAATACCTCATTTCCACGGCAGTCACTCTCTTTTTATGCTCCCCGTCCAAGCCCAGCATTCGCTTCCATACATCAAAGCAGATACGGGTATTAATTCTTATTTAAAAATAAATTGTCAGACTCATCCTATATCTAGGCGGTATCCTAATCATTTACAAACTTTGTAAAACATGCGAATTCAATTCACAAAACTATTCATCAATTTATGCTTGAAGTAATGTGTGTTCTAGTTATGGGTAAAACTGTTTCCTTATCGCGCCATTAGAATTCGTCGGTGCTTTTAGGTACCCGTCAAAATTAACATCTCCAGTTAATCTAACATTTAAATCGGACATTCCTAATTACAGAGTCACGCAATGCGACTACATTACAATCACTTGTCACAGTGTGAAAGAGTTTGTTGTTTGACCTTTCCTGCCGCTTTTAAAAATA
The DNA here is from genome assembly GCA_951394225.1 of Harpalus rufipes. Classification (NCBI taxonomy): domain Eukaryota; kingdom Metazoa; phylum Arthropoda; class Insecta; order Coleoptera; family Carabidae; genus Harpalus; species Harpalus rufipes. Next base: position 52,399,774 of record OX596280.1, read on the forward strand.
CTACTGTCATTTACCATAATTGTTCTTTTATTTCGCGTTTCTTTCACGATGTAATGTGACATCAAGAATGGAACCTATGATAATTTAAAAATATAGGTACGTTTTATGTAACAGCCAGTGGATATATCTTTAGACCTCCAGGGCGTTGTTTATAGTATAAAAGTTATTAAATTAGTTGGTTACATTATCATTTTATTTTGTTGTATGCGTACACCGTTTGTTCCAATGAGAAAAAATTCTTAGTTTTCGTATTGTCAATGATGAGTTTTTACTGAATAAGCACGTTTTAGGGTCCATATAATACGATTTTACCATCTTTACGATGATGTCTGTATGTATGTGTGTATGTGTCTATGTGTCTTTGTGACGAAAGTTTCAATACCACGAATCCAAATATTATATTTTTTTCGTATTCCTCAAGCGTACATCCAGAATAAGATGTGATTAGATTTTGGTTGTAATTGGTCAACCGGAAGTACTCTCATTTGAATATTTTAACAGTTAAATATTATTTATTAACATATAACGTTGGCCACATCAGATTTTCAAAGCAATTTATTGAGTTTCAACCGCAACTATCAAAATTCCAATATAAATAATAGTAATGGCACCAGGAAAAGCAATTTTTTACAATATTCGTCTAAAAATTAATATTTTGAGAGAAGTCATTAGCGTGCGACACTTTGCAATAAGAGTTTATGTTTCAATACAGTCGACTCTCTCTAAATCGAATTCGTAAGGGGTATTTGAATTTGTTTGAATTAGAGATAATTCGAATTAGAGAGACTAAAAGAAAATGAAATGAACATTTGTATAAATTACATAGAATATAAAAGAAAAAACAGTTTATTCAGTTAATATGTACATACAACGGAAAAATAAAAATGTAATACATACAATTACAGAGGCTTGAATAAATTTGAATTTTTTGTTTGTTTTAATATTTTGTTGTCAGCTTGTTTTTCAAAGTACGCTTCTAGATTTTGGAAGTTTTTGAAGATTGTATCTAATTTCGATTTATAGAGAGTCGAATTTCATTGAAAATGATGACAAATGCCCAAAATTTAATTCGATTAAAGGAAAGTTCGAATTAAAAAAATTCGATTTACATATACAAGTTTATACAATTGTACGTGTCAAAAAAATAATTCGATTTAGAGAAAAATTCAAATTAGAGAGAGTCGACTGTAATAGTAACAGTATAGTTCCTACATTATTGTATGTATTGAAAAATATCAATACATATTTGTATGAAAGAATAATGTTAGAAAGTGAAAGTAACCATTTTTGATATTCTTTGTAATTATTTAGAATTTATTTTCATTTATAAAACTAATTCACAGTTCAATAGATATTATCTTTCATAGCATGAATCTCCATGTGTCCTCTGTATGATATCATATTTCTTTAAGTGAAATTGAGTGAGTGTGGAATGAGTTAAAAATTCACGTATGTTTTAGTGTGCAGACGTCCGACGTCGTTGGGTCTCCCAGTCGTAGCGACATCGCTACTTCAGGCTATTATTATTTTAAAAGTCGTTGGCCGTCAGCTGACTCACCCAAGAACTATTTTTAGATTTTGAGAGACAGGTCTTAGTCAGAATTGTGGATTACTATGAAAACGGGATTTTCACATTGATATAAATAGATATATAATCACTGTGTTGTTTCTCAAATTAAAGCAATACGTTTGCAGTAAGATAATTTTATACATCCCTATGGTAGGGTTACCTTTATTATTAAATATAAAAAATCTGATGTGGCCAGCACAATACCTTCCGTCAATCCTGTGTACTAATTAATGTTAAAACCACCGATTTTTTGGTGACGGTAGGTAATAAGAAATATTTAATTTGGAAGCCTTTCCATTTCCGTCACGTGAGATGGATATGAACATACTTTCTGCATAGTTTCCCGCCCTTCGCAGCAGGCGACAAAGAAAAGGAACTGGAACCGAAAGGAATGCATTTATGGAAAAATCGCTCAACACTCCTACAATTTTTTCAGCGCAAAAACCTACTACGTGCTTTGAACGTCTGAAGTTTGACACCTGACAGCGCATGAGAATTACACTTGATTACAAGCAAGAAATAGTTGACGAAATTGTTGGTTTAAGTGAGTTTGTTTTGGGAGAACGAAATTATAAGTTGTCGAATATAATTATTGCTTTCGCACCAAAACAAGCAATTTTATTGTCGAAAAATAAATAGTAAATATATACTAATTTAAACATCATTGATAAAATACAGTTGTAGAATTTTTGCTGTTTATATAAAGAAGACATATAAAATATCACAGTAAAATCTATGATGAACGATAGTTTTTATAGTAGAAATATACGTTGAAAATAGCTGTAACTATTATAATTAACTACGAACCACGAAGCATTTAAATTTTTATTGCTTATGTCCCAGAGATATTTAAATATACCTAGTTTGTGTGTTTCAGCAATTAGCAACATATCTTAGAATGTAAAATCATTAGCGTAAATTGCAATTACTAATAATCAATGAATAGTTAACTAACATATTGCTTATGTTGCGATGACTTTCTCATTATAAATTAGTAGAGAAAAGAAACAGAGGAAGCCCAAAAAGAAGATGGAAGGACTGTACTGCGGACGACTTGAGAGAAAAGGAACTGAATGAGGACGACACGCAAAACAGAATAAAAAATAGCGACCCCTAACGAATGGGAAAAGCTAAAAAAAGAAAAAGATGCCAGTGTCAAGTGCAATTTATATAGTTTGATTATGAAATAATTGTATTGGAAATAAAGAATCTTTTGCAATATTTACATAACATACAAGATTGACCGACAGTTTATATATTTGAAATAAATTGTGAAAAAATCATGTAAGTTGCCAGGATTATCTAATTTTGAGGTTGAAAAATGTTAACTTTCCAACCTCTCGGAAAATGAAGTTACCGTCATATTACTAACCGAATATGAATAAAAATATTTCCTGTGTCATACGCAAAAACGATTTCCTTTTTCTAATTATAGAAAGAAATAACAAACTTTGAAATGCTATAAGTATAGTAATAAATAAATATTAAGAACTTTTCATTTTCATTACTGCGTCTAAGTAATCAAACATTAATAAAAATTAAATACTTTGTTGAAAATTATAGCCTCCAGTGCCGAGACAAGCATTGCACCTTTTAATGACAGAGCGAGTGACTGACCGACATACCACGTCTGTAATTTCTTCACAAGCTTACGTTGTCCTTTGTTGTAATGATTGAAGGTCATTAACAAGCACTCCATACACGTATTTATAGCTAAGAAATGAAATCATGTTTGTTGTAAGCGAAACAAAATAGGATTGAGTAAAACAATATATTTATTTTTATATTTGTATGGTGGTCGCAATGGCTCAATGGTTAGAAGAGCCACAGCTCTTGGGTAGGAGCAGGGGTCCCGGGTTCAAATCCTCGCTCAGTAATCCTGTTGAGGGGTTCAAACAAATAAGAATCGTGCTATTATTAAAAGTGGGAAATAATATCGGTAGGTTCGCAATCGAAAAAAAACCTGACCAGATTTAAATAATAAAAAAATGTCCCTCACCTGCTTCAAGTCCACCGTGATCGTCACTTGTTCATGTTCCATCCCTTCGTTTAAGCTCGGGCTCTGCCACCACTTGTTGGTGCCATCCACCATATTTTCTACGGGGTGTCGTTTCCCTGGATCTGGGCTGTTTTCGTCACAAACCCCACAACGACCTCCTCGGCCGGAGCCACCAGGTCCCCCCGTGTCGCCTGCTCCGAGTCGGCAGAACTCTTCGCGCCCAGAGGAACCGCAGGTTGCGTTGGCGGTAATGAAGGACTTGGTGGCGAGGTTGAACACGCTGGGGAAGAGGCCCATATTTGGAGGGAGTTGGTAGCGAAGAAGGCCTGGAAAGAAATAAAGATGTTGAAAAATTGTTTATAGTTCGTACTATCGTATTTAATAAACACCACCTCTACCTATATATTTGTTTTTGGCATATTAATAATTCTTCCAAGTGTCAGGAAATTTTAAAACGAAAATTAGGTGTAATAGTCCGGCTTACCGACTATTACATATTTGTTTCGTAGGAATTTTTCCGTTAAAATTATAGTTTTGTGTTTTCTTTAGTTTGAAGTATTTATGAGACAGGGTAAAATTATGTTTCTGGGCGGATGTTACAAAAAGTCTTCAGGGTAGAGCTTTTGTGCAGAGCTGTTGTGTTCTTAGAAGTATTTGTCCGTTACTTGGTATCCCAGTGAACACTAATAAGTTTCATAAGAAACTGGAAACTGTCTCGAGTTTTCTAGATGAGATGAGTCGAAATTAAGGGTTTGAGAGTCACTGGTTTCTACCCTTACAGAGTATAAAGTCAGAGTTTTGACTCTGACTCCTGCTTGTTGCTTGTTGTGTGAAATAACCAATTTAATTGTACTGTGAACTCTCTCGTCGTGGTGTGATTTGGTATCGGTATTGGAGGATTCGTAGATCGATGTAAACTGCTTGAGATTGATTTTGTGAATTAGAGATTAAGAACTAAGAGTTTATATAGATTCAATTGGTCGCGTTGTAGTTTTATTTGGCTTATATAATTTTATGGGGTCTCGTGGCCGTGTGCCTGAGTGTCTGGTGGCGAATCTGGGGACTCGGGTTCGATCCCGACCGTCGCCAAAAATTACTTCGAATTTTAATGGCACAAAATTGACCCCTGTGGTGCACTCTCCACGCCAGCATTGAGTGCCCGTGAGGTGATGCCTGGTAAGCGCCCGTACGGTACAAATATTTCATCATTACCGATATCTGTGTATGAAGCAGATTGGCACACCTAGCAATGGGTAATATGCTGTGATGATATATTTATTTATATAATTTTATTTGTTCGCGGAGAATTATTAAAGATTATATAGTTTTATTATTGTTGGAAATACGTGTTTGTTCTGCTTCATACCCATTTCCAGCGTGTGTCTTAGTGACCCGTAGAATAACGCGTGAGTATCAATTTTTGATCAAATTTTGATTGATTGATTTGTTTAATCCGTTTTTCCCGTCTCCTTCTATCCGAGGACTTTTAAAATACGGATAGTGGAGGCAGCGATTCCGCTACCTTTGACTTTAATAGTTTTTATATTAATAAAATTAGTGTTTTACTCTCGGGTCAAATAAATTTTCATATTGTGCAGGACTAAGCAGTGTTAAACGCTACCCATCTCGATCACCTATTTTTGTTTTTACTACCGTACGTGGTACAATTTTTAGTAGTTACCGATGTGATGTATAAATACTGTTTGTAATTGTGTTACAACTTTTGGTAGCTAGCGGGGTGATATAAAAATACTGCTAGTATTCCTGTTACAAGGTCCAAATAAAAATAAATTTGTAAAAAAGCTTCCTGTTTTATTTTAATTCTTTTTTTTCAATAATTATTCAAGCAAGAAAAAATATTTTTTAACATTCTGTCAATTAACTTTGTATAGCAGATACTTATATATATTTTAAAAGGTAATACATTAAGGCGTAGCCCAACTGCTTTGAGCGTCAAAAATAGAGAAGCCAATACAAAAACAGCTTAGAGTATTAAGTAATTTCTCCGAAAAAACTCAGAGCATTTTATTAAATTAAGTTGCTCACGCTATATGCGGCGTTAAAAATATCAAGCATCTAAGCTTGAGGTTGAGCTGACATTTAATAACAATAATTATTGGAAATTACGAGAGCGCGGTGCAATTTCCAGTTGTGAATGAAAGGGAAGGAATGCAGGCGAGATCTGCATGGCAACGAATTAGTTTGTTGACCTAGGATACCTACCTATCTTCATATGAAAATAGAAGGCAACGGAGGCTAATTTTAACGAAACTATATTTAAGTATTTTATGGCTTTATATTAAACGAGGAATAAATTTAAAGGCTACATCCGTTAGTCCTTTCAGGCGGAAAAATTTGGAGAATCTCCAGAAATTTAATAAAATTGTTGTTGCTTTGTACGAAGACTCTTTGCACGACCAAGATAAATATATTATACATCGTTTTGAATAAATATTTTGACATTATTTTTAAATTGTTGTTTAAAATTATATCAATTTTTTTCTGACAGTGTGTTCAACTCCTGTTACTTGATTAGATAACTTATTATTACCTTCCGCTACTTTTGGTAAGGGAGGTGTAGGGATCGTGCTATCGCATATCCAGATTTTAATGATTAAGCACGTTTTAAGGTCCCAACAATCCAATTTTAATAATTTTACTATGATGTCTGTGTGTGCGTCGCGATATCTCCAATACTAGAATTCCAAAAATTACAATTTCTACGTACTCCTCTTCCTTATATCCATATGCAGACTTGATTAGATTTTGGTTATAATTGGTCAACCAGAGGTATCCTCATTTGAAGATTTTAACAGTTTTTCTTGAAAAAACGCTGTTAAATATTATTTCTTATTTAATGTTATTGTAAATATTAAAGAATACTTTCATGAATACGAATTGATTGCATTTTGTATTTGATATTCAATGGATATGGAGTTAAAGAATTATAAAGAAATTAAATAAATCAGCTAGCTATGCTAACCATGGAAACAGCTACTATATTAAGAAAATTCTAACTGACAGATGTCAATGTCAATGAAAAGAATATGAATGTGGTAGAGATGAGGATGTTGAGATAGATATTTGGGAAGACACGGAAAGATAGGAAAAGAAGTGAAAGAATAAGTGAAACGGCTCGAGTAATAAAGTTTCTAGAAAGATACAAGAGTGACGATTACATTGACTTGAACATGGCAGGAGAAAAGATGAAGAGTATATTGGAAGAAGATTGAATAGCTTAGTAATAGAAGGTAGAAGAAACTGAGGAAAACCAAAGATAAGATGGACGGACTGTATTGCGAAAGGAACTAAATGAGGACGACACGCATAGTTTGTTTATGAAATAATTTTACTGGAAATTTAGAATCTTTTGCAAGAAAAGTTATGTATGAAATTTGTACATAATACAGAGGATAGACGGAAGGTAATGTCTTATTTGCAAACAACATACAAATTTTAATTAATATGTACCTACTAGATTTTGGGTTTTACTTCATTAGAGTACTTTTTGAGAAGCTCTTTTGAATTGTGAGTCATGTCATGGCGTGACTAATCTATGTTCAATTGTTTCAAGTAGCAAAAATGCAACAATGAAATTTATAAGGATAAAAGATTGTGTTGTAACAATGAGTAAGATATCACATACTTATACTTAGTCGAAGTTTTACATTACTGATTGTAATCTGCAACTAGCTGCGTTTGAATGATTTTAAATTGCTCATTTAGAGTTGGGTTTAATGGCAAAAAATGCTGCCTGTTATGGATTGGAATGACCAACATTTATGCATTAAAAATATCTTTCCTAAAAATCAGTAAGTTTCACAATCCCTTCTGGCTGTTTCATATCATAATCTTGAGTAATAAAAACTCCCGTTACAGACTGTACTGTTTCTGATCGCGGTGAAGTTAATTACGATGTTACTTTTGGTGCGTGAATGCGTGATACATCGTGGCCTTCTTGATATTTAAGTCAGTGTGGCTGTATTACCGTTCATTACCAACATTAATCAGGATCATTCGGGCGCGGCGGCCCTTTGACGGCCTGTGTGGAGCTTCAATGTAGGCCTACTTTGATCTTGACCTGCGCAGGGTATAGACAATTTAGAACACAAGAGTAGTGGGCAGTATATATTACATCCAACCCTGCGGACAAGGTTTTATTAGGTACAAACGTAATTTGATATGATTAGGTGGTACAAAATTTCAGACAAAATATATATCGGGTATTTGGTAAGCATAATAAATTATTATAACAAAATAGGTGATTTAACGGGGAAAACATTGCAAATTAGTCCTATACATTTTTACAGAAAAAATATCAAATGAACGAGTAGAATATGAGGGTACACGTACAGATATTTTACTCAAGAGAGTTGGACTATCAATATGACCATTTATAATTTTATTGACTATAAGCAAAAGGCGGGGTTCAGCCAAAGGCCAACCATACAAATAAATATAAAACAAAAATTAAATTACCAGGATTTTTTACAAAGAATAATTTACAAAATAGATATTATAATAATACATATAGAATTTTATAACAAAAATGAACAAAGTTAAGTGCTAAACATTTCTTTTATATCTCTACGAAATGTATATAGAGACAGAAATTTTAACGAATCAGGAATAGCGTTATAGAGCATTGGTGCCAGATATGAGAAAGATCCCTTAAATTTTGACTTTCTAAAAGATGGTATAATATACAAATTCTTAATTCTTTTGAATAAATTTATCAAATAAATAAGACGGAGACCCGGTTAGTAAAACTTTATGTACTAGACAGAGATACGCGATTTTTACACGATTTTCGATAGTCGGTATATTAGCTAACTCTCGAAATTCGCTTATGGGGTCATATTACCCCGTAAACGAATCGTAAACAACTGTTTTCTAGAAGGGTAATTCTGTTTTTGTCAGTTTGTGTTAGGTTTGGTACATAAACACAAGCACAGTAATCAAATAGTGGCAATATCAAGATGTTCACTAGCCGTAGTTTGATTGTAGGACTAAGGTCATGTCTGAAGTGAAAAAGGTGACGTAATTTGAGCCTAGCAGCACAGAGCTTTTGGTTCAAATGATTACTAAAATTTGAATTTCTGTCAAAATTGAGACCCAAAATTTTAGTGGTAGATGTACGCTTAATTGTTTCGCCATCCGAAATAATATCGGGTATACAAGAAGAGACGATTTACTTGCGTTAATTTTGAGGCCGTTATTTTTTATCCATGCTGCTAGTTTATCAAGTTCACTATTTACTATTGCACATTGTTCATTTATGTACTGTCGCTGTGGATTTATGGAAGCTAATACTTGGGTATCGTCAGTTCCAGACTTTACGAGTAGATGTCAGAATTGAAACCATATATATTTTGTAGGTGGAGCAACGAATCAGTTCAAGAAGGAATATTTCGCACACTGAAAAAAATATCGCTTCTTCTAAGGAGACTAAAGATTCACGGTTAATAACTCGAATATTTTACATACAAGTAAAGTTAAAAGATGAGCTTTCTGCAAAAATATTGTGGGATTCACTGTCTCTATAATCCGTATAAGTGAATATAATAAAATCTGACATATCTTTATCTACCTACGTTTAATTATGCATTAAACATTCAAATATTCAAAATAAATAAGTTTTTATTACTAGTACTGTAACGTTAGTCTGGTCCTCCTTGACGTTGAAGTCGAAGGCGGCATGATTACAGTGGATTATGAATAAGAGTTATTAAATGTAGATTAAAGAGCGGGACTGTCTGCCGCGTGGTTTCTCCGGAATTTATTCCTCTGTGATGGGGCATTTTATTTATGTGGCCCCAGATAACCAGAGCTTCTTACTATTTAACTCCGTATCAAATAGCCATAACCAGGAATCACACCAGCGCGGGAGACTATTTTAATAAGGAAGCGTCATAAATTTCAACTGACGTTAATAGAAGTATTATAACTCGAAAAATAGCATTGGAGTGATACGTTAGTTTACACCTTACTAAGCCTTTCTTACAAATAATAGGATGATTCACACCGTGTATTAGCACGTGCTAAACGGTTTTATTGATAATGTTATCCAGTAAAAAGATGAGATCTTGGTTTCATAATTAGAATTAGAAAAATATTCGCTATCTTTCGCAATCTGAATCATCCTCTTGGTCATTTTTCCAGATGCCTTAGCCTTAGTAACTTGGTATTTTATTTATAAAAGTATATTTACAGTTAATTTTAGGGTTATCTGCAATGTCTGCATTAAGCATATATTTTCATTTATTTTTATTAACTCTTATTTCTCTTGTCAAATTAATTATTAATCAATACAGAAATAAAGATGCTATAGTCCGTAGACCGATTTTTCTCAATTGAGCTTCACGTCATAGTATGTTGTTCGTATGAATCACAATGAATCAAATGGTATTGGAAGTGATGGAAATTATAGTGTTAAATATAAGTTCTGATTGACTGTACTGTATCTCAGCCTTACCTATACTCATTTTTGATATTTTTTGTTCTTTAAAATCAGCTGTTAACGAATTATTGTCGTTATTAATTTTGTTTTGTTTTACTTTCGAAGCAATCATAACAGTTCTTGTCATAATTCACAATTATTTTGTTGTTCCGAGTTCCAAAATTTATTGCTAATCATAACCCGATTATTTTATTTTCTTGTATGAAATTATTGATGGATATTTTTTATTTATACAAAAAACGTTCATTACAAGTTATACTAGTTACTAGTAACCAAACAAATATAGTAACAATACAAAAAGTCAGAGAATTTTTACAATGATAGTGAATACACAAATTCACTTTTTCTTAGCGAGAGGTAAAAATGCAAAACTATCACATCGTACGAAAGTAGAGTTTTATTGAACAGTTGGAATTTGTTAATAACACTTTTTCAAATTTTACTGCTGATAATGGATTTAATAGTAAGCGACCTTAACATATTATATAAAAAATCTGTTGTGGCCAGCACAATACCTTCCGTCATTCTCGTGTATAATGTATAAATTCCATAATTTTTCTTACAAAAGATTCTAAATTTCCAGTAAAATTATTTCATAAACAAACTATTCAAATTGCACTTGACACTGGCATCTTCTTCTTCTTTAGATTTTCCCATTCGTTAGGGGTCGCTATTTTTGCATGTCGTTCTCATTCAGTTCCTTTTCTCGCAAATCTTCCGTAATACAGTCCTTCCATCTTATCTTTGGTCTTCCTCTGTTTCTTTAACGTCCTATTACTAAACTATTCATTCTTGTTCCAATATAATTCTTCATTTCTCCTCATGACATATTCAAACCAATGTAATCGTCTTTCTTGTATCTTTCTAAAAACTTGTAACACTAGAGTTATTTTCTTACCGTATCTTTCCGTGTATTCCCCAATATCTACTTCAACATCCTCATATCTGCCACATTAATTTACTTTTTATTGATACTGACATCTGTCAATTTGAATTATATGAATATATTACTAGTTCCCAAGTTTGGAATAGCTGGCTGAATTATAAAATTTAATTTCTTTAAAATTCTTTAACTCTGTATCTATTGAATATGAAGTATAAATTGTAATCAAATCGTATAGAGAATAATATATTCTTTAAGTTATAATAATGTTAAATGTCAATAAATCAAATTTAACTGTTAAATCTTCAAATGAGACTACTTCCGGTTGACCAATTATAACCAAAATCTAATCAGTTGTTCTTCTGGATGTAAACTTGAGGAATACGAAAACATAATTTTTGGAATCGTGGTATTGAAGTTATGGAATCCGGAACTTTTGTCACACACACACACACACACACACACACACACACACACACACACACACACACACACACACACACACACACACAGACACACATACATACAGACATCATCGTAAAAATGGTAAAATCGTATTATATAGACTCTAAAACGTGCTTATTCAGTAAAAACTCATCATTGAATTTTTTGACCAAAGACAATACCTTCCTTACCTAAAGGTGACGGAAGGTAAAAACATTAGTGATTTTGTTACATTTTTGTGTCAACTATTCAAAATTTGTTAAATGCCAGCATTTTTGCTAAAAGATAACCCTGTATTTAAACTATAATGCATATTAAAACAGGTCGAATTCCTACTCCATGTACCACACATGAATTAAGAGAACTCATATATCTGAAGTGCTATTTATTATGTGATATTTTAATAAAAAAAGAAATTTAGATAAGCGAACGCTTGATGATATCTAGAGAAATAATACGGGCGCCATTATATCTGGAGAATGTTTTATTTTTAGGAAGATGGACGATATTAAAGTGGCTTCACATGAAGTAGTTCGTATCATTTTGTTGGATTAATGTTCCCGATTCATCATTTTAATTGGACTATTGTCAAAACAGTTTGTCCGAAGCATTGTCTACGACAAAAACAATTAGAGATCAGATGAAGCTTTAACATAATTTCGCCATATATCATAAAAAAAAAAAACATTTAGTTTGATATCATCATATCAAGAAAAATAAATAAATGAATCGTTTGTTTTATAGGTTCATTAAATATGGGTCAGTCCACATTTCAAGGATTCTTTTTATGGTCCTTTACTAACATATTTCAAAAACTGTGCTAAATCTTAGATAATATATTGTACCGTTTTATTGTATAGTAAAAACCTCGGTAAAAACCAAGTCATTTTCAGACAATTCAAAATGTTTTCAGTATAATTTATTGAATAAAGTTGTGCCGAAGAAATTGTGTCATGTAAAACGTGCGTTATACTTTCAAAATATATGTAAAGTAAATTGTGTATTTTTTGGATTTTTTGAGAACACGCCCCTGTTCGCTGTGAAATATTTCTCTATTATTCAGTGAAATATTTGTTTTCTTGCCTCTTTACACCTCTTGTGTTGTCGGATTTGCGCTTTGAATAGCCAGCTTTGAAGTTTTCAATTCTTCATTTGTTTTTATAGTGAGCATTCTTTTGTTATGGAAATAGTAGAATAAACAAAAACTGTACATTTATACGAGTAACTTAATTTCAAAATTATATTATTTTTAAAGCACACGGATTGTATGAATTATGCAGAAACGAATATGAAAATAAATGGTAAAAATAATCCGTGAGCACTGCTGTTGTTTCCCACATATTCACAGAGTGTGGGTGGAGCAAAATATACGGAGTTTATTATCCTATTATGTATTTATGTGTAATCACTACCTCCACGTAACAGTTTTTTATAAATGTACGTAGGAGGACTCGGTTGGCGCCAGGTAAATTCAATGACATATACAGACAAGAAACATGCATTTTTAAGTAGCTGCAAAACATATTTATTCGTCATCCGGCTTCTAAAAAATAAACAACCATATTTTTAATCTTGCTACAATAACAGGGTGTTATTTAAGTAAAGGTATGATAAAGAGAACTTAAAAAAATTGTGGGTAATTTCTCGACTGTGATGTAGATAAGGTAAACATCCTATACAATTATATAGGGTGTTATTAAGTAAGCGTACAATGTCCAAACTTGTTTTTAAAATACAGTGAAAATAAAATATATAAAAATATAATAGAAAATAATAAAACCAATGCGGTTTTAAATAGAGATGAAAATGTAGCATGAGATAAAGGTGTTAAAATTACTCAAAACTTCAGTCAAACAGCATTTATTCTTACTAGCAACGTTTCAGTGCACTCCTGCACCTTCTTTGAGGTAGTATGTTCTTACAGATTGTTAAATTCATGTACACAAAATACATTTTTGCAAAACATTCAGTTAATTTATTAAACATCGTACAAAAATTCAAAGAGCATACACCACATCCATTTGCTCTAAAATAACGACAACCGAATAATACGGAATATAGTCGGGTATATCCTGTGTAAGGTATAGTAAGAATAAATGCTGTTTGTATATAATACACAGGATTGACGCTGGTCCGGTTGGTGGTAACGCCATCATGGTCAAGTCTTCTCTGTCGGCGGGGATCGGTTTGCTCAGGCGCCATTTGTGACGCTGGCCTGGTCGCGCGCGCTGTCAGCAACCACCGCCGAAGGCTCCCAAGTACCCCAATCCTTGCCGACAGTGAGGACTTGTCCATGATGGCGCCGCCACCATCCGGGCCAGCGTCAATCCTGTATATTATATACAAATACTCGAAAGTTCAGTCAAACAGCATTTATTCTTACTATACCTTACACAGGTTATTTCCGGATATTTTCCGTATTAATCGGTTGTCGTTTTTACAGCAAATGGATGTGTGTATGTTCTTTGAATTTTATGTACGATGATGAAAGAAATAGTTTAGGATTATTTTGTCTATTGCTAACTAGAGTAAAATATTCAATTATTCTCGTGAATAATAAAAGCACTTGTAGAAACGAAATTTCTGTAAAACAAAACTACTAAACAAAAACAAAGCATGCAAGAGAGATTTAATTAACTTGAACAATATCGGCTTCTGATTTCTAGAAGTTGAAACAAAAGAGCACTTGAAAACAATATCTAGCCGCGGGTCTAGTTACACAGACTGCCACTCGATGGTGGCGGAGAGTCCTGTAGACAGGGCAGGAATTAGAGGAGAGCTCTTCACTTGCTCTGGTTCTGTCTGAGGACGAGGGCTTTAAACTCAGATGGGGTGGACTTCAACAAGGTGGACAAGGCAGGGCAGAAATAAGGGAGAAGATGAAAAAGTTTTAGAAATTTACAATACATATTTGTTACATTATCTACTAATTATATCATCCGATTTTAAATTAAAATTAGGATTTCATCAAGTCAGGTAGCTTGATGTTTTTGCAAATTACTTGAATTGACTTGAAAATCAAGCTTTTCAAAAATTCATTACTGGACTTGATTTTATATCATTACTACTGATCATGCAATTATGCACGAAAACGCGCGAATCAGTAGAATCCTAACGCATATTTTATATGTGCGATACTGATTCATTACTGCAAGTACTTGTGCAAAGGTTAAAAAAATTCATCCAATAGTGGAATGTATACTAGAATGCCACGACAATATTTGAAGTCCTAACCATTATTATTAATGGTAGATGGTTTTAGTATATATTCCAATAATTAATGTCTTTTTTAAACCTCTTAATATGTCGGAGAAAAATAAAGTTCTAAAATGTGCCAAAACCGAATGTTATTTAAATGGGAGAAAATCAAGAGCATTTAGGCACGGTCAAATATTAAAATTAAGCGGAATCATTGCCAGTAAATTTTATTTATTTATTTGGAACCACTTTAGGCGGCGTCTCGGTTGAAATTCGACTTGCTCCATTTTAAGGTCAACCATAATACATCTACTATAAATACTTTAATTCATATATTATACTTTTAAATCTTTTATTAATTTTTAAATTTGAATGTATGGTTTATTTTTATGAATAAAAGTTTCAAGTAATTGAAAAATAACTACTTGATTTTTCAAGTACCTGAAATTGTAACTATTTGACTTTTGATTTTCAGCTACTATTACTTGACTATCAAGTCAAGCCGTGAGACCCTGATTAAAATGTAATGAAGTATAAAATAGTGAAATTCTTGTTCTTCATCTAATTTGTTTAAAATGAAAATTTAAAATATGTACATAGAGTTCTGGGTATATTAATAATTCCACTTTGTGTAAAAGTTATCCTATTCGCACAGCTTTAAACTTTATTACAATTCTGCAAAATTAATTCCATACACAGTGTGCATTAGCAAAACTAGTTCTTAAAACTTAATTAAACAGCTAAACACGAATGAATAACTCTTATTCTAGCAAAATAAAATTCCATGTTTGCCGTTCTCAGTTGGCTGATGTATTTTTCTAATTTCCCTATGTAAATGTCACTAGGCGAGTTATTATTTGTGGCACGTTCTTGACGTTAGTTCTTTTATTGCTCGTAAGTTGCCGCAATGCTTGCCGACGTATTTACACTATAATAGTGATCCTCTTCGTTAGTGTTAATTAATTATTGTTATAACAATGAAGAGTTTTTGTAGTGTTGAAAGCTTATTGAGAATTATTATATTCATTAGCTGTATTGTTTGTATTAATTAGGAGATGTAATAACTTCCGCATTAGAAGCAAGAAACTGATATTAACCGTACGTTTTAATGAGGAAAATCAAACCTTTTGTTTTTACACTAGTAAGAACGATAAATGATTACTAACCTTAACAAAAAATAACTTTAGCAAGCTGTACATTTATTAATTAGAAGCAAGTGTGAATAATAGCTAGATATGCAACGAAAATAAAAGAACTGTTGCTATGTATAAAATTAACCATCATTTACGTGAATTGGATATATCTACGTCCAACAAACATACAATGGCCACTTTCTAATTTAAAATAGTATATGAAATGACTTGTCAGTGTCAAACAATGAACGAAAATTTAAAAATGATTGAAACAGCATTTATTCTTACTATATCAACGTTTCGGTGCACCCTTGCACCTTCTTCAAGGTAATAAAATTGTTATAATTCATGTACACAAAATACATTCGTACAAAACATTCATTTAATTTATTAAACATCGTACAAAAAATTCATACATCCATTGCTCTAAAAAAGGACAATCGAATAATACGGAAAATAGCCGGTAATATCCTGGCTTGTTTGGTGGCGGCGCCATCATGGTCAAATCCTCTCTGTCGGTAGGGATCGGTTTGCTCGGGCGCCATTTGTGACGCTGGCCCGGTCGCGCGCGACATCAACTGCATCTATGCAGACAAAGAGGACTTGACCACGATGGCACCGCCACCAACCGGATGAACGCCAATCCTCTGTATTTTATACAAATACTCGAAAGTTCAGTCAAACAGCATTTATTCCTACAATGCCTTACATAGGAGCAAATGGATGTGTGTATTCTCTTTGAATATTTTGGTACGATTTTTAATAAATTAAATGAATGTTTTGTATGAATGTATTTTGTGTACATGATTTATAACAATTTGTAAGCTACCCTGAAGAAGGTGCAAGGGTGCACCGAAACGTTGTTAGTAAGAATAAATGCTGTTTGACTAAACTAAACCGAATTGGTTTAATTAATTTCACTGTATTGAATTTTAATAACATCCTATATAACTGTATAGGTTGTCCATGTGAAAGGAAAGAGCATAAAGTTGCAAAGTATGCGAAAGCATTTTAAAAGTTGAAATTACCGTAATAAAACAATCTATTACTTATGTCTTCCTAGTGTTGCAATGTGAATGAAATCACTAATTAATTAAAATCATTAAATTAAAACTTCATTTCTTTCATGATGAAATGAAAGTCTTAGTGCAAAATTAAGAATTTACTTATTAAACAGGTGCTTTTCTAACGGTAAGGAAATTAATAATTTTATGCGTTAAATACAAAATAAATTATCTGCAAGATTGTGGAAACATCAAACTTAATTATATTTAACAATTTATTATGTTTTAATAGCAAATAATTCATGATTTATATAGGACATTAACGCATTTAAAGTCCTAGTTTGCATCTTATTTGCAGAGCGAGCTATTTGCGAGAATCTGTAAAAGCAAAGTGTATTTTAATTTTAGGGAATAAATACATGTTTACGTGTGGTCCTCTAGTCCTTAAACAAGGGATTATTACAATAAATATCCATTTAAGTAAAGCCTACGTCTAATATCCCAACCTAAACGACTTAGATAAGTGATTTACATCATTATGGGCAGGACATAAATTACTCCTGGCTCTATTGGTCCAGTTTTTGAAAGATGATGACTTTGACAACTCCCTATGTTCAGTTAAAGAAAAAAACTCGATAATACACTCCTGTCAATCATTTTAAATGTAAACTATGGTAATGACTTACGCCCATGTTCACTGATAAAAAGAAACTCTCGGTATATGTATTAAATTTTAAATTTATGTCGGTTTTAATATAAAATTTCTTTAATACTTTTTCATTTATTAATACTAGGATGAATAGACAAAATTGAAACGATAATTTTCAGACAGCTTATATCTTAAATTTAATATAAATCTTGTACTATCTGTTGACAGCTTTATTTGAGATATTAGCCTTATTTGATACTTTGTATCTCAACACTGGTGATAGGTGTGATAATATTTATTAAGACACATGCATTTACACATAAATTTTAGTGCTGCGTTTAATTGAAAATCTCAATAAACATGATGAAAGACAAAAACGATTGGCGGAATGAAACCATCAATATATCAACGCTGATCGTGAGCTTCAGGCTGCACATTAATAATCACAGGCGTTCATGTAAAAGAGTGCAACAGGTCTGGAGATTATCGCATACGATGACTCACGAGGGCTTCAAGTTTTTCTTCAATCTCATCAAAGATTCTCTAACGATAACTATTATTTGCTAGTTTGGTTACTTTGTAAGATGCATGTGAGTAGATGGTCACGCCGTATAAGGAAGGATATACATTTGAATCTATAAGAAGATAATATCTAATTCATGAACGATAGAAAATCTCATTTATTTACACGAATAATGAATATTGTATGACCACATATAGGCGGGTAAGACTTCAATAAGAAGTAAAGACGAGATTACTTACAATACCTTCCTTACCTAAAGGTGACGGAAGATATTGTCTTTGGTCAAACAAATTAATAATGATGTCTGTATGTATGTCCGTGAGTATGTGTGTGTGAAAGTTTCGGTTCGCATAACTTCAATACCACGATTCCAAAAATTATAATTTTTCGTATTCCTCAAGTTTACACCAGAAGAACAACTGATTAGATTTTGGTTATAATTAACGTTATTATAACTTAAAGAATATATTATGCTCTATACGATGTGATTGCATTTTATATTTCATATTCAATAGATATAGAGTTTTAAAGAAATTAAATTTTAAAAATCAGCCAGCTATGCTAAACATAAAAACTACTAATATATTCATATAATTCAAATTGACAGATGTCAGTATAAATAAAAACTAAATTAATGTGGTAGAGATGAGGATGTTGAAGTAGATATTGGGGAAGACACGGAAAGATAGGTAAGGAAATAACTCTAGTGCTACAAGTTTCTAGAAAGATACAAACGAGATGAATACATTGGTGTGAAAATGTCATGAGGAGAAATGAATATGTTGGATGAATGCTTAGTAATAGAAGGTGGAAGAAACAGAAGACCAAAGATAAGATGGAAGGACTGTATTGCGATATACTTGAGAGAAAAGGAACTGAATGAGAACGACACGTAAAACAGAAATGAGTGGAAGAAGAAAATAAAAAATAGCGACCCCTAACGAATGGGGAATGTTAGTGTCAAGTGCAATTTGCATAGTTTGTTTATGAAATAATTTTACTGGAAATTTGGAATCTTTTACAAGAAAATTTATGTATGGAATTTATACATAATACACAGGATTGGCGGAAGGTATTGTGCTGGCCACAACAGATTTTTTTAATATCCAGTACCAATATTTTTATTTAATAGTTTCGTGAAATTTAAACCATATGTGCTAATACACGTATCACTCACCATTCCCTATAGGAATGTAAAATAATAATATAAGAATATGTACAGTATAAGTAGATTTAATTTCGAACAGATAAAAATCTTGTGATTTTATCTTCTGGCAAAATTTATTATCATCAATTCCATTTGTTTTCGTCTTCTCGATTGTTCTGTATTTGGCTGCTCTTATTACAAAAACAAAACACAATTACTTATGAAATGTGAAAGTCTGTTATTTTCAGCGTACGATCAGAGATATTTTTCTTCGGATGCGGCCACACAAGTCGAGCATGTTCCTATTAAGGCATTTGTCATCGAGACGTCAAATTATTACAATGTATAAGTCGAGAGCAGTGTATGTCAGATAGGAACGTGCGTATCATGTTAATGACTCCCTCAAGAAGAGCTTTTTACTTTTTATTAGATGATATAAATGAAACGAGAACATAGAATGATATTTCTTCCTTTTATATGAATCATAACCTGAGATAAAAACGTGTACTATATCGGTAATTGGAAGACGAACATGTTAAGGGTGGGGCTTACTAATGTGAAAATGGTCTGAGCTTTGACAGAGGAAGAGGAATATAAGAAAATGAAAAAATAATACAAAAATAAAACTATACATACAGTCAATAATTCTATATTTTAGAATTTTTTATGTTTAACTTTAGAGCATTCTACTTTACGGGGCAGAAATATAGGAAATTAAAAAACGAAGTAAAGGGAGAATAGCAGCAGTTGAGATGTACTTAGAAGTTGCAGAATATCTATACTGTAAAAGAATACCTTCCGGCAGTTCTACGTATATTGTACAAATTCTACACAGATTTTTTTTTGTAAACTATTCTATGGGAGCTTTCTTTTTAGGAGAGAAATGAACTGATCTTACCTCGTACTGAACTGAACTACTCCTAAAAAGAACAGTATGTTTCTTAAAATAAGAAGTAGAAAATAAAAACACATATAGCATTATATTTATAACATAATATTCTGCTAAATTGGCTTATAGCTATAATCTATTGTATTACCTTATGTGATTTGTTTTTGCCACCTTAAATTATTTTGCATTTTTATATTTCCAGTAAAATCATATCACAAAGATATTCTATTTCTATTTTCATGGTGCAGCTTTTAGCAGCATTAGGTTGCAATATATTTCTTTATAATTCTTTATGTCTAAATTCATTGAATATGAAGAAAAAAATATAATTAAACCAAAGAGAGAATAACATGTTCTTTTATTTATAATAACATAACAGGTCAACAAATGATAATTAACAACGTTTTTTCAAGAAAAACTGTTAAATTCTTCAAATTAGGGTACTTTCGGTTAACCAATCATAACCAAAATCTAATTAACTCTTCATATGGGCGTACGACAGAGGAATATGACAAAATAAGCATTTTTGGAATTGGAGTTATCGAAGGAGAAATTTTTATCGCACACGTACACACACACACACACACACACACACACACATATACAGACCATCGATTTTATGCCCAAAGACAATACCTTCCTTCCCTATAGGTAACGGAAGGTAAAAACAATAAAATTTTATTAATGAAGAAAGATTTTGCGAAAAATTCATGGACCTCATTCGAATTTGAACCCAGGACCTTCCTAAGTCCAGCAGGATACTCTAATCTAATCAACTAGTGTCTGCTGAGCCCAATTTTCAAGGGCACTGGAAGCTGGCGCAAAGATAACACCACAGGTGTAACTTTTGCGAAAATGGGAAATAATTTCTAAGTTTGACATCGGTTGGATTCGAACTTCTAAACATATATTCGAAATAAAAGCGAAAATAAGTTTACTCTAAACAAAATTATCACTGATTTAAAAGATGTTTTTGTTTTTCATCTCCTTGACTTTGAATCTAATTCCATCAAGAATATATATCCCACAGATGCGTTACGATACGTTAGGATTACGTTATGATCCGTGTCGTGAGTAACATTATCCTCTTCGTACCTCGTACATTGTGCGTTCTAAATTTACCGCAGAGAACGTGCAGACAGGGATCGAATCCGAGAGAGACTACATGCTTCATTAATGTGCAGTACGCTTACTATACCATACACTAGCACCAGTCGTGACCTCTGCAGTACATAACTTCAGGGATATTTACGTTAGAAGATGGAAGAAATTACATTAATGTTTATTGGATTTTCTTTAACAGTTATTGCTAAATATATGATACGCGTAATGCAAGCACATAAGTTTATAAGCGAAAAATTCACATAAAGAGGATACGTATATGGAAATATGTAACCATTTCCATGCATTAGAAAATATTATGGGTAATAAAAACTTGAATAAAATATGACAACATACATATTTAAAATGTGTTTACACTATCCCAATAGGTTCATTTATCGAGAATTGTATAAAAATCCAGTTATATTGTGCATCAACTTTTTTAAAAATGGAAATAATAAATCACCGTGCACGAAAAGGCTAAACAAATACTTTGAAAACATTTTGCCCTTAATATACAATGAGAAAAAATCTGATGTGGTCAGCACATTACCTTCCGTCAATCCTGTGTATTATGTACAAATTCCATACATAAATTTTCTTGAAAAAATATCCTATATTTCCAGTAAAATTATTTCATAAACAAACTATGCAAATCTTCTTCGTTAGCTTTTCCCATTCATTAGGAGTCGCTATTTTTTATTTTCTTCTTCCACTTATTTCTGTTTTGCGTGTCGTCCTCATGCAGTTCCTTTTCTCTCAAGTCTTCCACGATACAGTCCTTCTATCTTATTTTTGGTTTCCTTCTGTTTCTTCTACCTTCTACTACTAAGCTATTTTATTCTTCTTCCAATATATTTTTCATCTCTCGTCATGACATGTTCAAACCAATGTAATCGTATCTCTTGTATCTTTCTAGAAACTTGTAACATTAGATTTATTTCCTTACAGTATCTTTCTGTGTCTTCCCCAACATCTACTTCAACATCATCTCTGCCACATTTTCTTTTCATTCATACTGACATCTGTCAATATGAATTATCTGAATATATTAGCAATTTCCGTAGTTAGCATAGCTGGCTGATTTATAAAATTTAATCTCTTTATAATTCTTTAACTCTATATTTATTGAATATGAAGTATAAAATGCTATCACATCGTATAGAGAATAATATAATTCTTTAAAATATAATAATACTAAATGTCAATAAATGATATTTAACTGCTTTTTTCAAGACAAACTGTTAAAAACACACACACATACACACACGCAACGGTACACACACACAGATGCACACATAGTATATTCGTATTTTATGGACCTCAAATCATGTTTATTTATTAGAATCTCATTATCGAATTTATTGACCAAAGACAATACCTTCCTTACCTAAAGGTGACGGAAAGTAAAAAGTGGGTAGATTTAAATGTTGGGAGAAAAACATTGATGAGAGATATAGAAAATTATAATTATTCTCCTTCTGGTAATCATGAAAAAGATTCTATATTTTACTTATTTCTTTCATCAATGTACACGTTTCTTCTTATTTTCTTATTTTCATTCATTCAATTCAATTCATAGTGCACAACACACTCGAGATAAATATTTTTAATTAAAAAGATATTAAGATTGAATCCAAGATTTTTCAAAATAAAATCATTTATTTTTTCATCCAGTGAACCTCGTCTGGGAAGTTAATAACGAAGATAAATCAGTGTAGAACTACCTCTGGTAAATAAAATAAAAATCAAAGTCTACTCGACCCAATTTATAAAACATAGCGGATTTCCTTTTTCTTTGTTCCTTCTTGTCTTTCTTTGCTTTCATTTCAGAGGACTATTCCTGTTTGCCTGACGGAGGTTTTGACAGTCTGCATTGTGATTTATCCTAATTAAAGGATCGTAGGTGCCTGTGACATGACGTGTGCTCATTCGTGTTATATTTAGATGTGCACGTGCTGCTGTATTTGCGGTATTATGATGTTGGCTTTGCATAAATAAAGTGGAAGATTGGATCTAAATATGAACTTAATGAATGGTTCCAAGGTATATTAACTTCAAGTACCAACGATGGATTAAAATGACCATCGTCCAAAAATATATATTCATGTGTCGCATTATGTATAACACTCAAATATAATTTATTTTTAATTTATAATGCTTTAATGTTTTGCTCTTCAGCCATACGGTCCCTCAGACCGGTGCATGTGCTTGAGTAACATTTTTTTGACCTTCATAATTTTTGCCAAATAGTTCGGTTGATTTTCAACAAATTATGAAACCTAGACAAATGGTTATCAATTTTTACAAAATTCTTTCGGCTATTTTCAATATAGACTTAAATCTTTAAAAAAATATGATGTGGCCAATACAATACCTTCCACCATTTAATTTTTATTAATTTAAATACATACCTACCCTATGTAACACAGGAAAAGGCAATGAGAAAGAAGAAGAAGAATTTAAATACATATCTACAATTTACAAATGCTGAATACTAATATTAAGTTCAATTCCATATAACTATTGTTCTATTTACTATTTTCTTTTTAAAATGTTACTATCATAATTTGAAATGATTAGTTCTTTGACAATTTTGATAGTTTTGTAGGATGCCTAAATGATTGACAAATAAAACACTGCTAGTCAATTGCTTGCTAATCACCGTTCATCAGTTTTTCACACTACGTGCCATTGTGTTTTAAAACTCTAAATAAGTATTATTTGAATTTACTTACAGGGTGTTCCAATACTTTAGAAAATAATAAATGGTTTATACTACATGATATGTTGATCATAAGACAGACATTTATTTAAAATTCGTAAAATTGAAGGCTTGGTTTTTAATTTTTTAGTGCCCTGGTTGACACCATTTTAATTTTTTTTAACAACAATAATTTATTTGTTATTCTACACTAGTTAGGTGAATAAATAATCATTATTATTTTTATTTAAATTTCGTGCCGACCAGCGAAACTATAGAGCGACTCCTAACAGACAAGTTCGAGCTAATATGACAACCGGTGTTTGTTGTTTATTATTGCTGTCTTTTGTCAGTATATTTGTTACCTACAAATGAGAATGTCTTCTGCTCGTATTAAGTGCAATTCGCGTGAAAAACTTTTATTGGGGGAGTTAAAATAGTGTATATTTGTTTCTTTTTGTGTCAAACTAACTTTCGTGACATGAATTTTTAATGTGTGATGGTTTTCAGTGGACTAAATAGTGAAATAACTGAAACTTTGTTCCAGTGAATGTTCCTGGTGGCTGTGGTAGTGTTTTCCTGAGATGCTGAGATCTGCGATGTCTCTGTTGGCCAAATTGGACTGACAGTAGGCGAGGTTGGTCCAACATTTATCTCATTTTATTTTATAATTCTTGTACAGCTTATTAATATTAGTCTGTAAATAATAACAGATTGTCTCATCGAGAATAGATAATAATTAGAACAATATGACCAAGTTTAATTGTCTCAAATAATTTGACTATGTTTAAAAATTATTTCAACTAACATATAAATACTTTTTAACAACAGTGTGAATATTTTTACAGAATTTTCATTAGATGATTATTAATTTAGTGAAACTGTGAATCTGATGAGTGCATTTTTCGCATTTTATGAGTTACGCCGTTTCGTGATATTGACGACGATATATTTTTTAATTATTAGATCGCGCGATACCCATAACACATCAGGTATTTGATCTTAAACATAACCTCCTGCACGTGTTCACTATAGCAGAAAGTACAACTAATTATATTTATTAACTCTGAAATCTGTTCTCACAGAGTAATTGCAAAACGCTGTATTATCTCAACATATTGAGAGTAGTTGGAAATAATGTTATTAACTTAACTATGGCTAAATGCCCGGCTTCCTCTTAACGAGTTTATTCCATGAAAGGATTTTAACAACACGTTAAATTAATTCTACTTTTTCTCTACAAACTAATTATTCTACTTTTGTTTTCTTTAACAACTCAGATATTTTAATTTAAATCCTAGTTTTTAATTACCAGCAATTTGTTTAAAAAGCACAGGAAGTTCAAGATTATAGTCAGTAAAAAATTATTAATTCATCACAGAACTACCAACTAAATTTAATATGGCAGGAATTTTTTTTAAATAATAAATTTTTTATGAGTTGTCGTTTCACATTTTACTTTCAAATACTTTCGCAAAGATCAAAATTTTTCTTACAACAGCATTATCAAAATAATAATAAAATAAAAAAAATTCTGTCTCTTAAAAAGTAAAATTTATAACCTTTCTATAAAATTTCGGTTTATTACCACAAAATCGATAAATTTATATTGTTCTCTGACTAGGTGTGGTTTGTAATGGAGCGTCCTGGCTCCTCATGGCCAACCACGACTGCTCTTGTTTATCTCTATGCGAGCCGCGTGCCCGCGCTTTGATATCGTATAATTTGCATTAATTTTGTGGTGTTGTCATAATAAAAACACCGTAAAAATGAAATGAGCAGCTTTACAGCCAGCTTCAAATCTGACTTGATATTTTATGTTTTGTTTTTATCATACTTATTATATTGGGGTTTATTTCATAGTAATGTTTTTGTAACATGGTCCAGTGTAAATTTTGTTTACAGTCATAAAAACCAACTATCTACGTCAACCAAATTTTTACATAAACAATGTTTAATTGTTGTTATTATTTTTTAATTTTGAACAACATTCAAATATATACAGAGTGTTAAAAAAGAAAGGTGCTGATTCTCAATGAAATTTTTTTTTCCAAAATTCGGGAAATTATTTCTTGTTTTTCATGTACTTTTTTACCTCTCGCTAAGAGATTTTAATGATTAAGCACGTTTTAAGGTCCCTACAATCCGATTTTAATATATTTACGATGATGTCTGTGTATGTGTGTGTGTTTGGATGTATGTGTATGCGTGTGCGAAGGTTGGAAGGACGATTTCTTTAAAACTATAATACTTAATATCTGTTTAACTACGTATTTCTCAATCGGACATTACTGGGAAGAGCTGAAAAGGTTTTGGTAATAATTGGACAACCAAAAGTAGCAGAATCCTAAAAAAAATCTTCTAAATATTATTTTTTAAATTTTTTGTCGTGCTTGTATTAAAGAAGAGTAAATTCTCTATCTGGTACATATAAATATTTTATTGTATCTATAAATCGACATTTTTCTACATTTCTATATAGCGCGATCCCACTGCTGATTCCCAGTACGATGCTTGGAGTTATTAGTAATGCTAATAAGATGACATTTTTTCAGGCAAATATAAATTTGCATAATAGCTTTTAACGAAGATGGTATTTGAAATGATAATTTGAAAAAATATAAAATTAAAAATTTAGAAACTAGATAAATGATTAAATAAAGTATATATTGTAATACAAGTAGATTCTAAATTAATTTCACAATCACTGTAAGAATTTTAACTATTTTAGTTTCTCAAATTGATTTATTTATCAATTTATAAAAGGAAATGTTGAATTGAAACTAAACACCATATTCGGTTCATCGCCAGTGAAAATACAAACCATGGCTGAACATATTAGCCGTTTATTTTAATTGTAACTCATTAGGCTTGAATTATTATTAAATTTCTAAAATGTAAATTTTATCGAGACAAGTGGGGTCCATTATACCGCAAAAGATAACACTTATTTTTATCTACGACCTGAGGTTATTCCGTTCATTTCATAATTGTATGCAGTATTAATTATTACATTAATTAGCAACGAAGCATTACTCACTTCTAGAGCACAAGGAAGAAGTAAATGCATTCAAATAAAATTATATAAAATATCTTTGAAGTCTCTTTAATCAAAATTGTAATTAATGAGAGCTTTAAATTATTTTTAATAAGCGGGAAAATCTGTTTGAGGACGACAAGCTTAATGAGAACGATTTTAATAAATTTAATTGTAGATATTTTCTTTTTTGATTAAAAAGAAAATTATTTTATGAGAAAACTCTTTCGGTATTGCCTACCTACATTCAAAAGTAAAATTGATAGGTAAATATACCCGCACAAACATTTCGTAAATAAAATAACATATTTTGCCGGAAAGAGGATATTTCGAAGTAAAAACTTGATTTACCTTCCGTCACCTTTCGGTAAGGAAGGTATTGTCTTTGGTCAAAAAATTCAATGATAAGTTTTAAGTGAATACACATGTTTTAGGATCCATATAATACGAGTTTACCATTTTTACGATGATGTCTGTATGTATGTATGTATGTGTGTGTCTTATAATAAGTTTCGCAAAACTCAGGTGGTTTCGTAAGGGTTCCATGACTGAAGTTTGGGAACTGCTGGTGTAGTGGAACTTTTAAAAGCTATGATTGTTGTTTCCCGAATTCTCCCGAAGGCTTGTTTTTCAGTCGTCTGTGGGTTCTGAACGAAATACTGGTGCCCAAAAAAATACCATCTTTGTATTGCAGTGATCGACTCACCCCCGTCTTCAATGTACGTTGGTCGGACCGAGACCACAATCGGGAAATCCACCCCTTGTCTAAGTTTCATAATTTTTATAACCCCAGAGCTAGGGTGGCTCAAAGGTTACGTTATAAAGTACTTGAATATACCTTAAATAGCTCCTAAATTCTTAGGTGATATACAGTCATCTTTTCACTTGAAATTAGTGATGTCAGATCGAGTACCCGGATTTCAAAGTTCGGATATTGAAGCGAATATCCATAAATTTAATTCGGATTTGTATCCGGATTCGATGTTTTGTTTACGGATCCGGATCCAAATTTTAATTCTGGATCCGATTCCGCATTTTGAATGTGAAAATAGCCAGGTAGTTTGTGCAAATGTAAATAAAAATAATTTCACAGAGTCCTATTAAGTAAATGATGAATAAAACAAAAAAAATTGTATTATTACACATATAAAGTAACATATTAATGTAAATCCGTTTCTAAGATTCGGTATTCGAATCCAGATTCAAGATCCGATACTCAAGAGTCGGATCCAAAATTCAATACTCAGATTCGGATCCAAAATCCGATACTCAGATCCGGATTCAAAATCCGATACTGAGATTTGGATCCGAGATCCGGGTACTTCATTCGATTATCCGGAGATCCGGTTATTTTTGGATCCGAAACCGAAACTATCCCTTTCAAAATGTTTGTCCATAAATAAATCTTATCATTTATAGTACACTATTTGAAACAGACTCTTCATAATGACTATTTTGTTTCACAGTTACAATTACCTATTTCTTCTCACTTTTAATCTGTATGTTTGCCGCTTGGTAGTAATACCGCTCTGTGATAATTGCACCTGTTGCTAGTCGTCTTGCGAACTTTCCAAATGCATCAGTCCGCGCTCGATGTGATATTGTTCTCATTCATGTGTTTCATGGTTTTCATGTATTTTACGTTGGGTTTATGTTTACATCGCAGCACGCTTGATAACAGGCTAATTTCTTACACGACTACGATGTTTTATTATTGGGCATGGAAATGCTGTTACAGATTACGATGAAAGATTTTATGGAGCAGAATTTATTAGCTGTTAAATTTACAAGAGAAAATAATAAAGTTTATACTTCTTATTTTATGTAGAGCACTGAGTATGTATTCCATAATATGAGTACGTACCTAGCATTCGAATTTAATTTGATGCTGTACTTCATATAGATCCTTTCCCATTTTATATCCTTACGTTTATATATTTAAATAGCGTTATCACTGATGTAATAACCAAAGGAAAACTAAAGCTTGGAACATCGTTTCTCCAACACTATTTTGGAAACTACACATTCCACAACTAAAAATTATGTTGGAATTAATATTATTCCAACAAACCGTGTGGAATAATTCCGTACGCCGTTTGGAATAATTCCGCACGGCTTTCGACGAATCACAATCTATTTAGCCTCATATTAGCGCGCTATATCAAATATCTTGGTTCGGTTGCTATGGTTATGACTCTTTGTTTTATATTTATTTCTGTATTCGCGTTAGACATTTAAAAGATTTTCATTTTATTACACACTAGTACGCTGATAAATTCGAATCGGCTCTGCCGCTCCTTGGAGCATCAGTAGTTTGGACATATATCATTTTATAAATTTTATCTTTAAACCGATCTCTTACATTTCGATATTTGGATACAAGACTCGACCATATATTTATTTTAAACGTGTTCTTCTCCGTATGTTATTCCACTTTTATTGCAGATGACTCCAAGATAATTTTTTATTTATATTCATAATCCATGCACAAAACTTTGCATAAAAATGCAGATGTACCGTGTAACACTCCCCAATGCGGTACATACAAGGCGCGAATTTAATACATTGTTGAATAATCCTTTTTAAATTTCGGAACTTATTATAAAACCGTCAGTTTCCTTTCATTATCTCATCACCCACAGGTGTTGGGATTAAAAAACAGGACACGTGTCTTACAGTTACACTGGAAATTACTAAAAAAATCTGATGTGGCCAGCACAATACCTGTCAATCCTGTGTATTATGTATAAATTCCATACATAAATTGCAAAAGATCCTAAATTTCCAGTAAAATGCAAATTGCACTTGACACTATCTTCTTCTTTAGCTTTTCCCATTCGTTAGAGGTCGCTATTTTTTATTTTCTTCTTCCACTCATTTCTGTTTTGCGTGTCGTCCTCATTTCCTTTTCTCCTACATTTTTTATTGGCTATTGTGAATACAAATCTAGGGATGCAACCGATACTGATATATGGGTGTTTCAATTTTCGCGCTTCAAAAACCTCGTAAACGCGCCGAATCCTTGTTATTACAATGCGTGGGGAATGGGTTCAACCAACCCTTCAACATCTTACACCTGATGCTTGATTCCGACAATGTCGAGAGATATTTGAAAGACCTTAATATTACAAGAGGTACGGATACGTTGATTTTATGGCGCGATGTAGTTTCTAGATGAATTCTATGAAATTCAAGAGACTGTTTTTAGCAGCATGTCTTATTATTATAAAATCGCTTAACTACACACAAATTGAGAGGATGCAATTTTCTTTAAATAAAAATATTTTAAATGTTAATTTTATTGAGGGAAGAATAAAGTAGTTGCAACGCAGTCTAAAGATGTTTATTTTGATTTAAAACAGACGTTTCAATCATACAATAATCATCTTCAGGGTTACAACAATTTAATAAAATACAGAATAAAGAAGAATATTGTACAAACAAAAAACCATCAATAAATTATAATAATACTTGCAATCAAAACGTTAACAAAAATGGATGATATTTTTATGTGAAATACACAACGTTTAAACATAATAATTTTAACGGAACAGAAGTGAAATACAATTTTGTAAAACAATTTTATGAAACTACAGAAAATTTCCGGATTGTACTTCTAGTTGATCATCGTTACCACAACGTTAATTTTATTAACTAACTTTCTGAAAGGTAATTTTGGTTTAACAAGTATATATACAGTTAACAAATGTTTAATTCCTTTTACAAATTCTTCAACTGTACAAAAGTGAAATATAAAAAATTATAACGTCCACAACCTGGCTGAATTTTTTAATTATCTCCGGCTTCATCTGTACGGAATATAAGGTTACAATCAGCAATAAATTAGCCGTGAGTCATCTCTCCAATTTCCTTTTTCTTTTAACCCTTTCAACCCTTTAGTTCCATCTGCCGAGCGCCTTTTGTTGTACTCATTCCAAGTCGATCTCCATGGAGATATGTTTACCCGTTTCCAGGATACAATTGTTACGAGATACGTGTCTATCTGACATCTCACTGCAGTGCATGCTCTTCAAATGTTTTTCTCTGACTCTTGTTTTTTTCGTTTGTTTTTGGGTCAGGTGTGATGGCTTGCAACAGGTAGGGAAGGAGAATTTTGTGGACGTTGTGAAAAACGAGTTTTTTTCTGTTTGTTATAGTATGGTGTTAAGATTACCTACTAGCTTGATTAATTAATTTGAAAACAGTAGTTCTGATTAAGGAGTCGACCAGGAACCGAACCCGAACCCAAATTAACCAAAAACTTTGTAAAACCTGAGACCAAACCTTAATTTTCAATTTTAAAAGAGCTTGAACCCGAAACCAAATCCATACCTAAAAACAAAAAATTCCGTCTCCCAGGTTGTTATTTTCTATTTACTATTTACTATAGCAATGTTTCTTTTCGACTACAAAATAGCAACGATACTATTATTTACCTCGTTATTTCTGTCTTTAAAGAATAGTAACTTTAAAAACTTAAGTGGTTTATGAACTTTGATGCACGTATGAGCCATAAAACATAAAACGACGTCCTACCTCGGTACAGTTTCGCGACAAGTGAATGAATTATGCATAGCCATCTAGCAAGCCGCGAAACAAACTGAAATCGCGTCTCTCGCCTCTGTCAACTAGGATACCTTGAATCATTCGTTGCTAAAATATGATCCTGTTTGGATTTTTCCACACGCTGATTTGTTAAACATGAGCAGAGGTTTATTTATGTAGTGTACCTCGTTTTAATTGAATGAGTTAATTGCTTGACACCAACGCTGCTCATAAATGCGAATCAAAATGCATACAGATAAGAAAGAAAAGAAGAAGGATGATAGTAGGTCGACAAACAATACTTCGACATAAGTAACATTTCATAAAGTCATAAAGTTAGGTAAAATTCAAATTTTTAAAACGGAATTAGGAGCCTACCGTGTAACAACGAGTATATGAGTAGAATGAACTCACGACATTTTTGCACATAATTAGATTTATTGTTTATTACAAATTCGAAACATTGTACATGGAAACCTTTAATTATCTTAATAATGAAAGTTATATTGGCTATCGCGATTTCTAAGAAAATTCTATTATAACATTTTATGGTCACTAAATGTAATAAGTTCGTTTTACAATTTAATGAAATTTCTTACATCGCAAGGATAGGAACGAAGTTGAAAATATTTCTATTAAAATCTAATCACGGTTACAACAAATAATATTTACTAGTATATTACACATGTAGAAATAAATATAAATAAATAAAAATGTTCCACTATATAATATTTTTTAAGATATAGAAGATTAAAATGCCCATAATCATAAATACTGGTAAAATTTTAAACAGTTTATACCAGAGACCTGAACCAAACTCTAAATTCATTTCAGGTTTATTGATCTTGACAAAAGTTCGATTCAAGTTCAGATTCACCAAAAAATTGGGTTAATTCGGTTTTTCGTTTCAATTTCGGATTCAGTCGACACAGAAAGAAAAATTGAAATGTAATTTGTCTAATTTTTTGTCAAGGTAGCAATAGTGGCCCATTAAAAATGAAAACCTGTATAATTCTTGTATATATTAAACATATTTTGTATATGTATAAAAAAATTCTGCAAATAAATGTAAATTGTAATAATATAGGAATAAAGCGATGGTTTTACAGTTAGTCTTAATTATTTTGATACATAAATATTAAAAGCAACACAATAAAACTACAGTAATGAAACAATATAATAACGTTTTACTAGAATTGTTTTAAATATAAATAGTTTCCGGGTGTATTAAACCGTTTCTCCGTTTCCTTAGCAATAAAGCAAAACAAGTGTTCAAACAAGGGAATAAATAACAAATGTATGTCACCTGTTAGATAAGATTTTATTCTAAAACAAAAACCATGTAGCGTATTCCTTTTACGTTTACGTCCTTAGTGTGTAAATTATACATCGTTATAAATAATCAAGTATTTAATTAAATGAAAAGGATTTTAATCCAACAGCTTATCGCAAGAAAAATTATAACAGGAAAAACAAATTCCAATTAAAATGCGCGAATATATTTTCTGCATGTGTCATGGAATAACGCTGGAAATAGTAAAGATGAATCACTTGAAAAGTGGAAATTATGACTCTAAGTTATAACTAGGGAAACCAGTGGTGTACCAACCGTATCAGATCATGACGAACTCATCCCGGGGGCACAAATAAAAAATAATAAAAAAAAAACATTATAGAATAATAAACCATTTCATTTATTTTTCACTATTTATTTATAATGGCAATGTGGTTAATGCAAAATTAATATAATGACGAAATATATCTGCCCTAGAGGAGGTATCACAGACATTCTCGCAGATATCCATAGCTGTTGTGGAAAAAGTTAAATATAAAATGAGAACAATGACTTGTAATAGATTTTCTATGGCTGATGTAGGCTATCAAAATATTTTACAATAATTGGTAATTTATTCAAAATGTAACAATACCTTTTATTATAATTATTGTTACAATTTTCTATAGGCATTATATTTGTCGTTTTTACCTTCCGTTACCTTTAGGTAAGGAAGGTTTTGTCTTTGGACAAAAAGTTTTTAATGAATAAGTACGTTTTGGGTCCTTAAAATAATAATTTACTAACTTTTTCGATGTCTGTATGTGTGTGTGTGTGTATGTGTGCGTGAGTCTCGCTCTCTCTCTGTGTGTGTGTGTGTGTGTATGCGACGATCGTTTCGGATCGCATAACTCCAATACCACAATTCCAATTTTTTCGTATTCCTCAAGTTTAGATCCATATGCAGACATGATTAGATTTTGGTTATAAATGGTCAACCGAAAGGAGCCTTATTTTTTAACAGTTTTTCTTTTAAAAAAGCAGTTACATATGATTTATTGTCATTTAATGTTAATATAACTTAAATAAAATATTATTGTCTATACGATTGGATCGCATTTTATACTTCATATTCAATAGATATAGAGTTAAAGAATTACAAAGATATTAAATTTCAACCACCTATGCTAATCATGGAATATATTCAAATAATTCAAATTGATAGATATCAGTACCAATGAAAAGTAAATGAATATGGCAGAGATGAGGATGTTGAGATAAATGTTCTAGAAAGATACAAGACAGATGATTATATTGGTTTTGACATGTCATGAGGAGAGATGAAGAATATATTAGAAAAAGAATAAATAGTTCAGTAGTAGAAAGTAGAAGAAACAGAGGAGACTTGAAAGAAAAGGAACTGAATGAGGACGACACGCGAAATAAAAATGAGTGGAAGAAGAAAATAAAAAGTAGTGACCGCTAACGAATGGGAAACCTAAGGAAGAAGGAAAATCATTTGGTGTAAGCTAATTATTATAGATTTTTCGATTTGTTGCTGGGCAGGGTCGATTATTAAATAAGCATTTTGAAATGTAACAGTTTGACGAGTCTGACAACTATTCCCTATGTTTACTCATAAAATAAACGCTTCAATACATTGCTGTCATTTTGTAACTGTGGTAATGAAACTACTCTACATTTACTGATAAAAAAACTCTCTGTATTTGTACGAAAACTAATTTTAAATAATTAACTTCTTCAGGCAAACCCCAAGAATACAATTTAGAGTAAAAAGTTACATGGTCTGATGTTTAATTTAGTATTGTTTTTACTTAAGAATGTTGTAGCGTAATATATTTAAATTTCTTAGTAATTGAATAAGTGCTCCCCTCTAAAAGATTCTATTCCCGTACGTCTGTGAATATAATTTACGACAGATAAAATTAGACCGGCAACTTGAAAATCCTCTTTTTGTAAAGAAAAATAGCGCTTTGTGTATGTGTAGCGAGTTGTACCATTAGTTGGAAAAGGCGTGTTTAGTGCCCTTCATTTCCCACCTATCGCTCCGTCACTGGTCCTCCGAGTTAGACAAGTCCCCGAAGTTGTTCATCTCCCAAAAGTGCCGTTGGACGCGTCGCGGTAATGAGCGAAAAGGGAACGAAAACTGGAAGCCAAGCCGCACATATAATTTATTTTCTCCTTGCAAGCGGACGTACGCCGCATAAAAATACCAGTCTAATTGGGAAAAGAAAAAGAATTAAAGAAGCAGCGACGCGTCTTACACGTTGCTTAATGGCTCAGCTGACGAAAGAGAAATAAGTATTTTATTAAATTAATTGCATGCACGTACGGCGTATAAAGAATCTCAATAAAAAAAAAACACCTAGCGAACTTACTGAACATTTTCAGCAGATTCACAACTGTTCAGTTCCAAGTTTATTTTCGAACTGCTCTAGATACGTTATTTATGTTTTAATAATGTTTTAACTGAATAAACAAACCATAAAATTATTGAAGTTCTAAAAGAATTGGCAAGTTAATGCATATATTGAATAATTGCCAATGAACATATTTACAAGACTTCTATTATATTAGTGGTGACGCAATGGGAAATCCTCTGTCTTCTTCCATAGCTAATTATTATATGGAGTCCTTTGAAGAATTAGCTTTGGATTTTACTACGATGAAATCTTCATTATCCTCACGTTATGTTGATGATGTCTTCGCTATTTGGCCCCCATGGACGTCAAAACTTATCAATTTTCTTAAACCATTTGAATAACATCCATGAAATTATTGTTAACTGTAGAAGTTGAAGAAAATGGCATTATTCCTTTCCTGAATGTGTTACTAGAGAGAAAAGAAGATGATGCTTTACTACATTTAGTCTACAGGAAGCCTACGTACACTAATCAATATATTAATGCCAATTAACATCATCTTTCTCAGAAATATAGTACAATTAAATGCCTAATGAGAAGAGCTTCAGAAATTTGTCATTCAGTGAAATTTGAAGATGAGGTGAAAGAAATTATGAATTTATGAAGAATGGTTTTTTAAATTATCTATCGAAAAATGCCTGAAACCGAAAAGACCTATTAACAATACTAATGAAAGAGACGTGTTTGCTTCACTTCCTTATGTCAAAAATGTCACGGACAAGATTCGTACATATGTTGAGACAAGTAAAAGACGTCCTTCCTCTTCAGTCATCAGGGATTCTATTTGTCTGCGGAAAAGTTTACATTGAAACAGCGTTCGATCAGATTGACCCAGCCAGAAAAATCTTCAGTTGCAGAGCATGCCCTGGAAGAATTCCACCGTATAAAATTCGAAGAAACAAAAATACTAGCGAGACCAATACACCTCAACAACAGACAAGCCATTGAGATTTTCAAAACCAAGAATGCATTAATCGTATATATTTTACATCGCGGTTGTGTCATGCATGTATATTATTAATTCGAAATAGTTGAGTCAGAATGTGATCAGCATTTGATTCATTACTTTCCAGCTCTGTATGATTAAGTAATAGGCAAAAGATTTAAGCAATCCCCATTTTTCTCTGCAATTATGAATCACACTTATCGGTCTTCTATTTTGTTTGTAATCTACATTCTTCCTGGGGTATGTTAGCCCGAAGTTGAGTATCCTAGACGTAACGTAACGTAATCCTAGCGCAAGTAACGAATGTTCAATTACGGCTTCAGTGCAATGCATTGCGTGACAGAATGTGCATGCTGATACCGTGAGTTGCAGCGTTAGCACGGCGTACAGCCATGCAATTTCAACATTTCATCAAATAAATTTATGTTTACATAAATAGTGTAATCGGTACAGAACCAAGAAGGGAAAAAGAAACGAGTTACGGTGGAGATATTGCCTCCGGAATAACACACACAGAATTATGAACTCTTACTGAGTTATTCTTATGGTGTTGCAACAGGATTTGAATATTTTATTAATATAATTTGAGCACAGTAACGCCATTACATTACTACGTATTATTACTGAACACGCTACTTTTTCAAATGATTATATCAATTATAACTCAAAATAGTGTAATTATGAAAATGTTGCTTATAATGGAGAATTCCACGACTTTTTGTTTTTCTATATCTAGTTACTAAGTTTTGTTTCGACAAAACGCATTTGCGTATCCTTCGAGCCAATAAGATACTGTATTTTTATAAGTAAGAGCCGGTTTATCAGTGCTAGGATAAAAGTACCAGATAACAAACTTACAAGTTAATGTTAACTGTCAGATAATTTTATATGATTGTTTATTAATATGAAACAAATTTACAGTTAATTATAAATTGGTAACACTAAAATAATAAAACTTTTGGTGATTGACTGGTTCATATGTCAAATTGACAAAATATTTATCTTATAAGATGGATTTTGTTGTCAATTATGTGACAACGATGAAGAACTTTTGATATTATTGTACGAATTTAATAGCAAACTGCAAAAATGTTATATTTCCTAGAAGATAAGTTAAAGCATTAAACATATTTATACAATTTTAAAATAATCAATAAGCTATGCTAACAATGAAAATTGCTAATATATTTAGATAATTCAAATTGGCAGATGTCAATATTAATGAAAAGTAAATGAATGTGGCTGAGATGAAGATGTTGAGATAGATGTTGGGGAAGATACAGAAAGATACGGCAAGGAATGTAAAATAGGGGAAATAACTTGAGTGTTAGAAGTTTCTAGATAGATACAAGAGAGACAATTACATTGGTTTGAACATGTCATGAGGAGAGATGAAGAATATATTGGAAGAAGAATAGCTTAGTAATATAAAGTAAAAGAAACAAAGGATGATCAAAGATAAGATGGAAGGAGTTGAGAGTAAAGGAACTGAATGAGGACGACACGCAAAATAGAATGAGTGGAAGAAGCAAATAAAAAATAGCGATCCCTAACGAATGGGACTAGCTAAAGAAGAAAAAGATATTGTCAAGTGTAATTTGCATGGTTTGTTTATGAAATAATTTAACTGGAAATTTAGAATCTTTCGCAAGACAATTTATGTATGGAATTTGTATATAATACAGAGGATTGGCGGAAGGTAATGTACTGGCCACATCAAATTTTTTAATGAATGAATGAATGATTTAAATATACCCCATCATAGACGCAAAGATATACTTTCTAGAGTTATATAATAAAATTTGTGCACGTTAGCTTAAAGTACTCATAATTAGAGAATCCGGTATTAAAACTAACAGATAGGTTAAGTTATTTCAATTAAAATTAAAAGTCGATTTTAAAAGTTCACCTTAAGCCATAGAAAATCAAGAATTAAACTGAGTGTACCTTAAGTATTACTTGGCATACGGTGCAATACATTTTTAAAATTTAAGATCCACTTAATGTTAAGATATATTTAATCACATGCGGTGTAAACGGCCATTAGTTATTTCGGAGTGTAGATAACTTCGGAAACATGTTAAATTTGATAAGTAGGTACACCTGTAGTATATATACACCGTCGTTAACACATCCACAAAAACATTCTATCTTGTTAACATACCTAACCTACAGACAAACTAGAAGTATATATCCCATTCACCCTTTCATTGAACCTGGCAAATTTGAATCCAACCACCAATTACCCTGCGCGAGTGTGATTTGGAAACTTGCACCATTCAAACTTGGGTTTGTAGGAATGTGATTCACGCTGGATAATTACTATCAGCTCTCCCTTCGCGTTCCTCCGTAACGGGTGATAAGACAGGCGCCTTCAACGCTGATACGCTATGGTCAGGTTACTCCGGAATGTGACTACGTGAGGAATGACAGGAGGAATTGAAGTGAAAATAGTGCAGTGCAGATGAAATGATGAGAAGGGGTGTTTTGTAACGATTTGATTGATATGGTTACACGAGACGATAAAATACTTATGAAGGCAGACATAATAATTCAGCATTTTATCTTGCTAAACACATATGTATTTCGAAAATTATAACGTTATTCGATGCCTTTTTGAGGGCGAATATAAACGTAATTTTCCTGTGTGCCTGAGTGTCTGGTCGCAAATCTAGGGACCCGGGTTCGATCCCGACGCCAAAAAATACATCGCATTTTAATGGCACAAAATTAATCCCTGTGGTGCACTCTCCACGCCAGCTATGGGTGCCCGTGAGGTGACGCCTTGTACGCGCCCGCACGGTACAAATATTCCATCAATACCGATATCTGTACAAAGCAGATTGGCACACCCAGCAGTGGGTAATATGCCGTGATGAAATATTTATTTATTTATATATTATCAGATTGACAATTTAACAATTTTTATTATTTATTTCAAAAACTAATATTTAGAAGATTTTTTTAAGAAAGTACCACTTCCGGTTTCTTATTGTTACAAAAACCTTATCAGATCTTCCCATTAATGTTAGATTGAGGAATCCGTAGTTAAACACGTTCCTAGTCTTATAGTATTTGAGAAACCGTATTTCCAACATCCATACATACAAACATATAAACGGACATCATCGTAAAAATATTATAATCGGATTTTGGAGACCTTAAAACATGCTTATTCACTAAAATCTGGATATGCGATTTGTAGCATGAATCCACAATACCTCTCTTACAGCCTGATTCTTAATTTCAATTTTTTAACCTTATTATTTCTTCAAAAATATTATGTATCTGTAGCTTATTTAATTACCAATTGCTGTTTTATTTTTGACAAGAAATACACCCGGTAATGCAGTCCCTAATTAAATTCCTGTTTCTCTGAAATGCTAAACATTCTTTCCAAACTGAAAACAATTTCTTTCTGTTCCATTGCAATGGGGTGTATTAAGTGCAAGAGAAACATACTCCTGTTGGCTAATTAGTTCATTAAGATTCAGGTGGAGAATCGGGAAAAGTTTACAAGGTGGGATACAGACGGTGGCTTGTAACCACCCCGGTCTCCTTGCCCCCCGCCGCAACCCAGCATTCGTACAAATTGCGTGGTATTCGCCCCAACGAGCCTTCTGCCTGCATTTCTCTAATTTGATTCAAATTGCTGTACACCGGATAAAATCAGAGATTAACTTGCGAGGGAGTAAATACATGAGACATAATGAACTTCTAACCACGAGACTGAGATAGCTTCATTATATTACCCTTTATTTGGTACAGATTTAGATACTGTTAATACATTGAGAATTATTTACTTATTTTAAAGTAGTATAACAGTATGAATGAAAAATTACGAATACATGTTTATTTTCATTATTATTAATAATTTGTTGGGTAGTGTACACTTAAATAAAATAACATTATATCTATAATTTAAATAAATAATAATGAATAAGCAGGTTTTAGGATGACGTCTGTATGTGTGTGTGTATGTGTGTGTGTGTGTGTGTGTGTGTGTGTGTGTGTGTGTGTGTGTGTGTGTGTGTGTATGTGACGCTCGTTGCGGATAGCGTAACTCTAATACTACAATTCCAAAAATTATAATTCTTTCATATTCCTCTTTCGTACGTCCAAATGAAGAGGTGATTAGATTTTGATTATGATTGGAAAGAAGCACTTAAATATCATTTATTGACATTTAATGTTATTATATTTAAAGAGTATGTTATTCTCTATACGATGTGATTGCATTTTATACTTCATATTCAATAGATACAGAGTGAAAGAATTATAAAGATATATTTCATAAATCAGCCAGCTATGCTAACCATGGAAACTGCTAATATATTCAGATAATTCAAATTCACAGATGTCAGTATCAATGAAAAGAAAATGTGGCAGTGATGACGATGTTGAGATAAATATTAGGGAAGACACGGAAATATAGGTAAAGAATTAAATGATAAGAGAAATGGTTCAAGTGATAGAAGTTTGTAGATAGATACAAGAACATGTCAATACATTGGAAGAATAATAAACAGCTTAGTAGTAGAAGGTGGAAGAAACAGAGGAAGACCAAAGATACGATAGATGGACTGTATTGTGGAAGACTTGATAGAAAAGGAACTGAATGAGGACGACACGTAAAACAGAAATGAGTGGAAGAAGAAAATAAATAATAGCGACCCTAACGAATGGGAAAAGCTAAAGAAAAAGAAAATGTCAGTATTAATGCATTATATTTCAGTCTAAGTGTTTTTATTTTGCTATTTTCACTTTCAGTTTTGGCATTGAATACATTCTGAATTTTCTAATTAATCCTGTATAATTAAAACACATTGCCACAACCAGTAATGGGTAACAAGCCCTGATGATATATTTATTTAAAATACTCTGCACAATAAAATTAAACAATAAATCGACTTCGGATTTATGATGTAAATATAATTAGAACATTTTCCGTTCGTATTTTTGGGTGTGACAACTTTATTCTTTGATTTTTAAAACTACATGTAAGTAAGCATTTCATCTCTAATGGGGACATAACCTCGAATTTCTCGCCAGACGTGACGTCATATCCGGTGTCTTGGTGTCCCGGCCGTCGCGACGTGTTGCACCTGTCATTCAGGCTTGCTAGATCTGCAAGTATTTTTAACCGGCCCACTTAGATACAATTGTACGGTTTCAAATTTTAAGAAGAAACTGTGATTCACAAGTTACTCAAAAAGAAACAAAGTGAATTCATAATAAAAACAAATAATTAATATAAATCTAATTTAACAAGGATATTATCACACTTACAGTAAGATCTTAAAGATTGTTACAATTCATGTACACAAAATACATTCGTAGAAAACATTCAGTTAATTTATTAAACATCGTACAAAAAATTCAAAGAGCTTACACACATCCATTTGCTCTAAAAAACGACAATCGTTTAATACGGAAAATTGCCGGAAATATCCTGTATAAGGATTCTGGTGACATCATTGATACGGCCTTCTATTGGTCGTCTGTAAATCAATAATAATATAGCAAGTTTTAGTAATTTAAATAAAATGTAAGGAATTTAATGGAACTCAGTTTGGCCTGAAATTTGCCTTTTCCTTTTTGAACTTTTCCAATACATCAAAATATACGCTGTTATTTTTTTATCCTCTATAATTCTACCCTGATGCTAATAATACAAAACTAAACGCATATTTCTATACGAAACCCAATTTTAAATAAAATTAACAAAAACAAACAGCTATCAGAATGTTTTATCTTCTACTTAAAAGTATTAAAAGTTTGAAGAGCTTCAACTTCTGCTATATCCCTTTACATCTCAATTGAGTTTTTGTGCTTGGGGTTTATTTAATACCAAAACAAAGCAATGTAAAACTCTTGTTGGTAAAAACATTGAAACTGGAAATATTTCAGTGTTTGCAATGTTTGGCTGTATCGCTGTCCATCTCGTATTTTTTCTTCGGGGATAAAAACTTCCAATGACAACATCACAACTTGCGAACGGTTTTCATCACGTTTTTTCTCTTTTATGAAATGAACACCAGCATTGGAACTTAAGACACTTGTTCGAAAAACCAAAATTCGAAAATAAATCATCGAAATGAAGATCATAATGTAATAAGCAATAGTTTATAGTGTAAAATAATATTTAACTTTTGCCTAACTTATCTTACGCTGAAATTTTGTACTGAACTGAAGGTTTTACTACTATTAAATTCGTAGAGGAAGTGAAGTTATTTTGAATGTTTATTCCTGGGTGTCGTGTAATGGCGGCAATAAACATGTAACTGATGTCCTTGAGCTCGGTCCATCTGCCACGTCGCGTGTCAAATCTTCTTGGAGTGTCAATAAAGCGCTCAGCGCTCAGGTGCTCTGCTCACGGCACGTATAAATAAAACCTTTTAAATTAGGAGCCGTCACGATGGAGTTATTTTCACCGTGACATATTTAGCCGAGCATATCTTGGATTTCACTCTTCAGTGGTCTTCGCCGCCGCCGGAATCATTACTCAACGACCAACTGAGCGTTTAAATTGGATGCTTTCTTGGATAACTTCAACACTCCGACAGATCAGCCTCCGAAAAAGACTCACAAAGAGTGGTAATCAACCAATTTGTATTTCAACATTCACGTACTTAAAATCCGAATTAGTAGAAATGTTTCCCAGTTATAAAATTGTTTTAAAATGTTACTTCGCAGAATTTAATTCCGGATATATTAAAATGTCTATAATTGGAAATATATATTTTGTTGAAACAAAGTTTGTTAGTAATGTGATATTTGACCTTTAGTAAGACATAAAAAACTTTTGATATAACGAGGAAAAATGTAAAATATAAAGATAAAAGATAATTGTGAATAATATAAACAAATTTTAACAGAGTAATTATAGTTAATCATTATTTTTAAAAGATAACGTATTATTCTGAAGGAAAATGTATTTAATGTACTCATTATTTTATATATTAATATATGTAAAAATATAAAAAATATATCATTACGGCTTATTTTTTCAGTACGCTATGTTTCGATGAATGAAAAACAAAAACTGCTATTCGTCAATTAGATTATTTAAGATAAAAATCAAATAGAACACTGTTAATGAAGTTATAAACAAATATTTGTTTCATATTAATTTGAGCTTGTTTTTCACACATTCCCTAGGGAAAAATAACTATAAAAATTAAATTTATATATCATCCTATTTAATAAAATATAACTTTGTATTGTAATAACCACTGTTTCAAAAAAATATTTTCTTCTCCAAACGGATGTCCCCCTTGGTGTTCAAATACAACTTTTAACAGTTTTTCTTGAAAAAACACAGTTAAATATCATTTATTGACATTTAATGATTATAAATTTTAAAGAATATATTATTTTCTATACGATTTGCTTGTATTTTATACTTCATATTCAATAGATACAGAGTTAAAGAATTATAAAGATATTCAATAATATATTCAGATAATTTAAATTGACAGATGTTAGTACAATAAAACGAAAATGAATGCGGCAGAGACTAGGGTATTAGATAGATGTTGGGAAAGATACGATAAGGAATGAAAGATAAGGGAAATGGCTGGAGTGATAAAGTTTCTAGAATGATACAAGACAGACAATTAGATTGGTTTGAACATGAGGAAAGATGAAGAATATATTCGAAGAAGAATGAATAGCTTTAGTAATAGAAGATAGAAGAAACTGAGGAAGACCAAAGATAAGAT
Organism: Harpalus rufipes; assembly: GCA_951394225.1. Lineage (NCBI taxonomy): Eukaryota > Metazoa > Arthropoda > Insecta > Coleoptera > Carabidae > Harpalus > Harpalus rufipes. The sequence goes on from OX596280.1 coordinate 52,443,447, forward strand.
GGAAGGACTGTATTGCGAAAGACTTCAGAGAAAAGGAACCGAATGAGGACGACACACAACAGAAATGAATGGAAGAACATAAAAAACAGCGACCCCTAACGAACGAGAAAAGCTAAGAAAGAAAATGATGTCAGTGTCAAGTGCAGTTTGCATAGTTTGTTTATGAAATAATTTTACTGGAAATATAGGATCTTTATGTATGGAATGTGTACTGCACAGGATACACGGAAGGTAAAGTGCTGGCCACATCAGTTTTTTTTGTTCGTACAATTCATAATGAATTAGAATTACTAATGGCATTAAGTTGTCTATTCTGTAAAGTTCCGTAAACTGTGATGCGCGTCAGAGTTGAGATGCAACAGTTTAAATTCCGCTGAACAAAAACTGGAGTGAGTGTCGAATATTCGCAACGGTACAATTCAACATCAACACGTTTACGGTGACTCTGGCTCTGCAGGACTTTGACGTTCCCAACTTCGCACAAACACCACAATAAATTCCCAACTCGCAGAATTATTTAACACGAGTTGGGAATTTGTTTTTGGAACTATCATTTGTTTTAGCGACGTTTATTATGATGATATTTGTTTCCAGAAAGGGAATTTGTAATTATTATAACTTTAATATGCGATGGGACACTGGAGGAGAGAGTGCTTTATTATGGATTCTGAAACTCAAGTCAAAACTATTTCAGAATGTGGAAATGAGAAATATGCTTTATTTATTATTAATAGAAATAAAATGTAATGACCCTAGCGCACATTCTATAAATTTAATCATAAAGTAGATTTCAATTCTGTAGGAGAGATTGGATCCCTCCACCTCCAATATTTTTAAATACTTCTTTTTAATGAAACTTCATTTGTTATGTTTGTTCTGTATTAATGGATATCATTCAGAGTATTTCCCTCAGAAATCGGGTGTGCCCCAGGGGTCTGTTTTAGGATCCCTTTTATATAATATTTTCATTAACGACATTACTACGTTATGTAGACGATTTACAGTATTTTATGTGTCTAGGACGAAAAGTGAATCTTTAAGTAATTGCTGTAAGTACGTTAAAGACACTTTTCGTCTGAGGTACATACATAATTTTATGTCATACTGGTTTCTAGTTATTAAATTATTAAAAGAAATATGCAGCAATTTGTATGAGTTTTGTATAACTATGCCAAGTCGCAATTCTTCCTTGCCTAGAACACTATTCGATGATCTGGATTCCGATACAAAGTAACCAATTAGAATTATTGAAGCAAATTCAAAGATAGTTTTTAAAATTTGCAACTTCCATGCTGGAAGGAATTTATCCCCAAAGAGATACACCGTAATCACTTCTAGAAAGACTATGTTTTGAATGCCATTAGCTCGATGTTGCTGCTTATGTCATTCAACAAATCTTTCATTTCCATACAAACACACGTGATTTCTACCTGGCGTGGCATCGTAAATTCAAATAAATGTTATTTGAAATAACAAAAGTACAATTAATAGCGAAATCTCGGTGAAACAATGTCTATAATAAACAACTAGAAAAACGCCATTTCTCACAAGATTTCAGCATCTGAATCAATCTCGGTCATGTTTTCAGAGACTGGCCAAGACCATTCATAGTAACCACAGACGCGTTTCGCTCTTATTGGAGCTCATCAGTGTGGTCTAATTGCCGTCTCCTTGCAGAGACAATTACTAACTGGGATCGGCATGAAATATATACTATATGCAGAGCCATCTATCGGAGAATAGTACAATAGCGACAACAATGTCTATAATAAACAATTAGAAGAACAATCGCTATGTTCCACAAGATTTCAGGTGCCGGCCGAGCCCAGTTAGTAACCACAGACGCGTTTCGCTCTTATTGGAGCTCATCAGTGTGGTGTAACTGCCGAGATAAGATAACTAACCCTGTATTTATTAGGACAGGGCCAATCAAAAGAACCTTAAAAGTGTTGAAAAAATCGCCAGCATCAATAAAGTATTGATTTAGTAACACTATATCAAAAGATACAATATTATTTTGAAAGTAAAAAAAAATACAGAAAAAAACGTACACTCTTCTCCGAGTTCATCGCGTCTTGTAATCCCTTTCTAGGCGTGCTTATTTTGTTTTCATGGAGTTTAGCAAAATAATAAAGTTCTACCGTAGAGAGTTTTTGCCGCACTTCACCACACGGGCACTAATCGTTTCTTAGTTTATGGGTAGTAAATCATTGATTTTACACGGAAGCGACCAATTACTATTACAATCAGTCACTTAGTGTACTTTGTCACGGATTTGATACTGGTACATATTCAAATGCTCTTCTACCCTTATGATGTCATGGTTGTCATTATATTCTTTATTTTATTTCTTCTGTATTTATTTTTTGCATTCTTTCAAAATATTTTTCTTTTAAAATGTTGTAACTATATACAGGCTGTTAAAAAAATAGAGGTCACGGATTTAAAGGTGGATAACACATCTCAAAACAATAAAAAATATTTTTTTATTTATTTAGTAACATACTTTTCGATAATTAGTTTTATATTCAAAATTTTAGTGGAAGTGATACTTAGAAGGTAACGACAAATATGTGATTAATGGGTAAATGGTTATTCAAAGATTTTTTTACTTATTTTTCCCGTAATCTACGTGTCCGATATAGGGTAGTAACATACTTTTCGTTAATTAGTTTTACGTTCATAATTGGAGGAACTCGTGACTTAGGTGATGGACAAATATGTGATTTACGGGTAAATCGTTGTAGATGTTTGAATTTAAAAATTGTATTTAAAATGCGTAAACCTCTGGAAAGCAAAATGTGTAAAAAACAGTAATATCTTTAATAATTTCATAGAAAAATTGTGAGGATTGAATTACATGAAAATAAGTCGTCTAGAAAAGGCGTACTATCAGATGCTTAAACTTTTCTACTGTAAGAAGATTAACGCTGTGTTGACATATGTATTTATCTTTCATCACTGGCGTTGAGTATTCATAAATTGAAATACATTCTTTTAATCCATGTGTATCCATATGTCCCTCTGAAAGTAGTTCCTTTGTAGGTTGAAATTTTCATAGATAGAATTTACAGTTAGTTGAGCATGTAGCGTGTTCTTGTATGATGTGCAGAATATCGAGTGAAATAAGAATTACTTGGAGTCGTCTTGTCCCTGTCCCTGTCCCTGTCGTCGCTTTATCTACAGAAGAGTTGCAGTTAGCGAATGAGGAATGGGAAAATGGTTAAGCATCGAGCCGCCGGCAAGCCCGTGTTATTTTTCAAGCCAACGATGCTGTAGCTGTATAATAATAAATTCAAAAAGCGCTCGTATATTTTCCTTCCTTTGTGTGCTTTAAATTTTGCAAAGGCAACAACCACACTCCATTATGTTGCTCTTTCCTTTTGTTTATTTATTCTGAACAGCCTCAATTATATATTTAACCCTTCAGCAAAACATGCTCTTCCGAAATTATTTCCGGGTAAGCCCGTACAAAGGACATACACCTACCTGTGTGGCGTACTACAAATTTCATTTTCCAAGCCCGCCGTCCACAGCTTTCATATTTTATCTTTCTTTGTTCATAAACAATTATTCATACATGGTTTAGTGAACCTTTTCAAACCTCATAACATTTAAAACACATCACACATACTTTTATCTTTTTAAAATAGACAGTAATTTTTAAAATAACATTTTATCTTTGGTGATATAAGTGTTAAAAGTGATATTTTATAAGTATATATTTATATTTACTCAGGGCATCGCACCCGAACCTAATCGGAAACAAAACCGTGATATTTTACTAAACCTAAACCCAGAATCGAACCCCAGATAAGGTAAGGAAGGTATTGTCTGCTCAAAAAATTCAATGATGAGTTTTTAGTAAATAAACACGTTTTAGAGTCCATATAATACGATTTTACCATTTTTACGATGATGTCTGTATGACTGTGTGTGTGCGTGTGTGTGTGTGTGTGTGTGTGTGTGTGTGTGTGACGAAAGTTTCAGATCGCATAACTTCAATACCACGATTCCAAAAATTATAATTTTTTCGTATTCCGCAAGTTTACATCCAAAACAACTGATTAGATTTTGGTTATAGTTGGTGAACCGGAAGTGGCCTCATTTGAAGATTTAAAAGTTAAATTAAAATTGATTTATTGACATTTAACGTTATTATAACTTAAAGAATATATTATTCTCTATACGATTTGATTGCATTTTATACTTCATATTCGATAGATATAGAGTTAAAGAATTTTAAAGAAATTAAATTTTATAAATCAGCCAGCCATGCTAAACATGGAAACTACTAATATATTCATATAATTCAATTGAAATTAAATAAAAAGTAAATTAATGTGCCAGAGATAAGGATGTTGAAGTAGATGTTGGAGAAGACACGGAAAGATAGGTAATGAAATAACTCTAGTGTTACAAGTTTCTAGAAAGATACAAGCCAGATGATTACCATAGAAGGTTGAAGAAACAGAGGAAGACCAAAGATAAGATGGAAGGACTGTATTGCGGAAGGCTTGAGAGAAAAAGAACTGAATGAGAACGACACGCAAAACAGAAATGAGTGGAAGAAGAAAATAGAAATAGCGACCTCTAACGAATGGGGAAAGCTAAAGAAGAAGGAGATGTTAGTGTCAAGTGCAATTTGCATAGTTTGTTTATGAAATAATTTTACTGGAAATTTAGAATCTTTTGCAAGAAAATTTATGTATGGATTTTATACATAATACACAGGATTGACGGAAGATATTGTGCAGGCCACAACATTTTTTTTTAAAATTTTAAGTCTATATTTAAAGTAGCCGAAACAATTTTGTAGAAATTTGCACTCGTAAGTGATTAGTTAATATAAATATTATATCCAGGATATTGAGTTAGGTTAACTAGGTTAAATATAATCTGTATTATAAGTTACTGATTTTTATATTATGTATGAACAAGTTAATGGTACAATAACTTCAAAATGGATAAAAGATTAGATTTAATAATGAAATAATAATGAAGAAAAAAGTAAAAGTTGTTCTCTAATGCAGTGTTTGTTTCTTGTGCAATTCTATGAAAAATGTATTTAATATTCTTTTAAAGTTTCCTCATAAGTAGCTGACCGAAGACTGTTGCAGAAATCGATGACTGCTTGCTACTCGGGTAGTGAACTCGAGCACGTATCTAGTAAAATATTTAAACCTACGGTGAGTCTGTAGCGAAAGTCTCTATTGTAAACATGTTATTCTTAAAATCCGTTACTTACAGATGAAATATTTAACCAAGTACATCTATAAATCATTTATTTATAGAAACTTAGCGTTTAATCTCCAAAGTAAACATTCCATACAGTGGATTTTAATTTTTAATGTCTCTCGAGTAATTGTGATTTTATGTGGCTGGATGATAATAATAATTTCATTTTCTATTCACTAGACGAGCCTTGAACTCTTAAATGATTTTTATTAAACATGCAATAGTCGCATTATAAAAAAATATTTATATCTTTCAAACAAAAAATATGCTATCATTATTATTTTAATTAATTGTGCGAAATATTCAATTCAGAAATATTTTTCATTTATACTTTTACAGTTTTCACGACCTGATTTTCAAAACCAAGAATAATAATCTCAATCATTCGGGGTCCAAATTATTAAATTGACTGCTACTGTAGTTGGGTTGCCTGGTGTAAACACCTAAAATATAGAGCAGTCTAGCTTAGGTTTTACCACATTTTCATGTGATCCGACCTATACTGGGCGTCGGCCCAAATGTATATATCTCCTAACGAAATGTAGGCTCTTTCGATACGCAATTGAGTTTAGTAATGACTTCATTATGAACGCAAAATATAAAAAGAAATTTACGTTCCGCTTTCTCTTCTCTCCACATATTTGATAGTGAATTAAACAATACAGATAGAAATACCGTCAGATTGTTATATTTGAAATGGATAACAACCCATTATAATATATCTACTTTTGTAAAGAGTTAAAACAAACACTGCGAAATCTTCCTAAACTGCTAACCTGTTTAAAACAACTCCAAACAATCCCATGCAAATTACAAAATCAATTTAGAATTTAGAGGATTCGCAGATAAATTTTGCCCGCCCGTAATCCTCTCTGCTTTGGAGTGGAGTAGTTTCATTTGTACGGGGCTTCCGACATGAATATTTCCATTTTAATATGTCCGAAACTGTAAGGCAATATAAGATTTAATCTCTTGTGCGAGCAGCACTGATGAGCCTGTACCACCAATCCCGCCAGATGATGGACTGTGTGGTTAATATCATTTAAATATAACTAGCGGAGTAGTCCGGATAGCTAAGGTAAACCCAACATCCACATGATATTATAGTTAATAAATAGGGATCTCTAGCATAGAAAATAAACATAATAAAGAACTAATTTATATTTTAAGAGTTAACAATTACTTTCGTTGCACCTTGCACTTTTTTTAGGGTCTGCAACAATTATACAACAAAAATGTAATACATACAAAATAAAAGTATGTACTCTTTGAATATATATATAGCTCATACATAATCCAAGATTGTTTTTGCCTTCCGTTACCTTTAGGCAATGAAGGTATTGTCTGGTAAAAAAAATGAATAAATATATTTTGTGGTCCCTAGAATACAAAATTACTAATTTTACGATGATGTCTGTATGTGTGTGGGCGCGTGTGTGTGTGTGACTGTATGTATGTATGTATATATATATATATGTGACGATCGTTTCGGATCGCATAACTTGGTATTCCTCGACTTTAGATCCATATGTAGACGTGATTATATTTCGGTTATAATTGGTTCACCAAAAGTACCAGCAATTGCAACTTTTAACAAAACGTATATATTATTCTCTATACGATTTGATTGCTTTTTATACTTCATATTCAATATACTCGTATATAGAGTTAAAGAATTATAAAGATTTCATAAATCAGCCAGGTATGCTAACCATAGAAACTGCTATTATATTCAGATAATTCAAATTGACTGATGTCAGTATCAATGAAAAGTAAATGAATGTGGCATAGATGAGGATGTTGAGATAGATGTTGGGGTAGACAAGGAAAGCCAGTTAAGGAATTAAAGAATAAGGGAAATGGATCGTTTTGTTGCACATCTTTTGGGAAAGTATACTATCCCGTCCATGTTGATGCGGATGTTAATCTTAACTCTTGCATCTTTCGTTCCGGCTGAGAGAGCGGTACATATGTACCGGAGTGGAGCTGTTGCTGCTGCTCGTAAACACAAAATCGATGAGGAATCTGCGACGAACACGAGCTGCGTGTACTACACTCAATCCGCGCACTGATTTATTCAGAGATGGAATCAACCGAGTTGAGCTCACACAAGAATGCGACACTTGAAATATGATAGAGAGGACGAACACATACACAGAGGGAAGTCTTTGGTTTTAATACTTATAGGAAATGCATTTCTGAACAAACATAAATATATCAAATATCCTATTACCAGTAAATGTATTTTGAAAGAAGATATGAAATAACATCAAGTTGTTATTTACGCCTTAAAACACTGGTCTACAAAACTAGGGAATACTTTTTTTAACGCCTATAACTTTTTATAATAATGATCGACATATTTTTTTTGCTATATTTTTTACCTCTCGCTAAGAGAGGTATTGGATTCATGCTAAAATTCGCATATCCAGATTTTAGTGAATAATCATGTTTTAAGGTCTGTAGTTGTGTGTATATGGATGTTGGAAGGACGGTATCTCAAAAACTGTAAGAAGAAGAAGAAGAAGAAATGCTGAAAAGGTTTTGGTAACAATTGGACAATCGGAAGTAGTAGTATATTAAAAGAACACAAAATTTTCCTCATAGAACGAAAGAAGAGATACAATTTCAATTATTTGTGTATACAAGAAATGTTATATTCGTTACTTATAGGGCGCGAGCAGTGATTTTATTTCTTTTTCTTTTTTTTTTAAAAAACCCTCAACAGGATTAAATCCCAATTACAGAGTGGGTTTACATCACAAACATTCATGCCTTAGTGGGATTCGAACCCAGAACCCCGAGCGCACTCATGACTAAGGAGCGTTGCTCTAACCATTGAGCCACCGGAGCCACAGTGATGTGACATTGTTGGTCTTGTCAAGCAGATATAGGGATCCGTGCCAAAATGAAAATTAGTAAATATGTACATAGATGTCAAATGTCAGAATTTTTCATTAAAAATATCAATATTTTCTAAATTCACGTAATTAATTTTGAACAAAAATCCTTCTTTTTACAATTACTTCCAATTTTATTGATTGAAAGTGAAAATTTCAAAAGAGTTATACATATTTTATACTTAAATAAAATATAAACTTCATTTTAATAATTCTTTGTATCTGTTGTGGCTGTTTGAATTCAGCGTTAGTACAGACATCGCCTTCTCTTTAGGTCGATGACTTACCAGATGCGTAGCTGGATGTGCGATTTAGTGCGATCGGATATTGACGGATGACGGCTGGTGACTGATAGGTCACGCAGAGAATGAAAGTTTTGTTTGGCCGAATGTGTGTCACTGTTTGAACAGAACACACACTGTGTGGGCTCACTCGACCGATAGAAAAATTCACAAGGAACAGAAATAAAGAGAAAAATCTATTCACAATTTTTCTGCATCAAGATTCATCTACAAACAGAATCGAACCTGGTATTTAAATTGAATTTAATTTTAAGTAGTTACATGAATAAAAATTAAATTAAATGGGAGGTATTGTGTTGGCCACATCTCATTTTTTTCTAAATTATGCTGATATTCAACTCTTTTTTTGTCATAAAGTTTTGAATGTAACCAAGTTTATATTTGTTAGCTGAAATTTAAAATTATTACAATCTAAAACGATTCAGCATAAAAAGTGCTGGTATTTAAATTCAACAAGCTTTTATTCCAGCTTTATTAACAATTCTGTTCGTTGTTGCCATTGTATTTGAGTTCTTAAAACTCATATAAAGCAGAAAACTAAATGCGTAAAATGTGTGTGGCTGTTTTTAAGCTGTTTTGTCTATGCTATTTGAAGCTGCGTGCAACGGATACAAACTGCAGTCCACAGAGTTATTATTGTGAGTGACGGTGTCAGAAACATCTGTTATGATAGATTAACAGCGTCTCGGCGACCTAACCACCCGACGCCGGTCGCCTGCTACTGTTCTGTTCTCCTTTCCTTCTAACCATACACACACACACACACACACACACACACACACACACACACACACACACACACACACACACACACATTCAGGTCACTGGCAACACACAGCCAAGTAGATTATGGACTACAGAGACAAAAACTGAAAAGCTAGTAAACTATGTATTATATAAAGTGTCCCAAAATTCACGCAAGATTTGAATTTTGTGCTATTTGTGCGGTAAAGTGTTGCCAACGAAAAAGATCTGATGTGGCCAGCACATTACCTTCCCTCAATTCAGTATATTATGTATAAATTCCATACATAAATTTTCTTGCAAAAGATTGCAAACTGCACTTAGCACTGACATCTTCTTTTTCTATGGCTTTTTACATTCGTTATGGGTCGTTATTTTTTATTTTCTTCTTCCACTCATTTCTGTTTTGCGTGGTGTTCTCATTCAATTCCTTTTCTCTCAAGTCTTCAGCAATACAGTCCTTCCATCTTATCTTTAGTCTTCCTCTGTTTTTTTAACCTTCTATTCTTCTTCCAACGTATTCTTCATCTTTTCATCACATGTTCAAACCAATGTAATCGTCTCTCTTTACCCTATCTTTCTGTGTCTGCCCCAACATCTATCTAAACATTTTCATCTCTGCCACATCTATTTACTTTTCATTGATACTGACATCTGTCAATTTGAATTATCTGAATATATTAGCAGTTTCCATGGTTAGCATAGCTGGCTGATTTATGAAATCTGTATAATTCTTTAACTCTGTATCTATTGAATATGAAGTATAAAATGCAATCAAGTCGTAGAAAATAATATTGTTTTTTTTTTATAACCAAAATCTGATCACGACCCTCCTTATGTAAGTTTATAATTTTATTGCTTATGAATCGATTCATTATTAAGTATTACAAAACTTTAAATAAACCGCATTTTTAAAACAAATAAGGTTGAAAATTATGCCAAACCTTATGGGATATACGTTATTATATAGAATAATTCTTGTTCTAAACTGTTAACAGCGATGAAACCATAATATTTAGCGCTATATATATATATCAGAGAATTTCTCGGAATTGTATTCTGTTTTCCCGGTTCATATTGAATAACAGCAGAGGTGATTTGTGTTGAAATATAATGTTCTCGAGTGGTATGAAACAAAAATAACTTCTGTACAGACATAAATATAGAAGATTGTGCCATTTATATTTGTCAATTAACCGCATGTCTAACTATATTTTACTTAATTTAAACCGAAATGACATAAATCTTGATAAATGAGATTAATGTAACGATTTTTATACATTCTCCCACAAATCATACGCGAGTGATATCAAAAAATGAAAAATCACACTGCAAAAAGTAAACTTTTAACAAGAATATTTTTCTCTTCAATCTAGCACGATTTATAACTTTTGCAAACTATGCAAACTAAACTTTTTGAAATATTGAACGCAACATCCATTATCATTGAAAAAATTGTGTTATATTTGAAATTGAAAATTAACTGTAATCAAAATTAAGTATAGATAAACAAACACATTAAACAGAAAGAATGTAAAAAAATATACAAATAAGTTTTTAATGTCAAGAACAAGCGTCTTACTACTGGAGTTTTTAGTTTGGTTCATAGTTTTCTTAGTATTTATTGTACATTTATAAAATAAAATTAGTTGTATTTATTTGTAGTTATGGATAATCATTATTTTGACTTGGACAACTGTAACATAACAATATTTAACTGGTCGACTAGCCGATTTCAGCTGATTTTGGCGTTCAAAATCGGTCAGATGATTGTGAAACATACGCATGAATATTCTTTCTTTTCATTCTATTCCTGGTCTAAGGTTTATACCGTGCATGAGTTAGTTCTGGTAGATTGTAAAACTTTGAGTTTTGGACACAAACCCGACAACAATAAGAACAACATCAACATCATACAACAAATCCTTACTCTTAAACATATTAAAGTGACCGATATTCAGTACCGAAATACCGTATCCGGATCCCAATAATAGTTAGGAAACAATCATCTTTCGCCACACATTCCTATCTAAGCAGACTTCTTTCGCCTCGGCCACACTCATAATCGCTTTGATACATGCTCTTCTTCTCTTCTTATTTGGAAACTCTCTTTAAGCACCCTACCAACCACATCCATCCACTTACACACTGGTCGGCCACGCAATCAAAAACCCTTAACTTCACCAAGATATATACGCATAACATGCCGTTCACTCGCCATTCTCTCCACATGCCCAAACCATCTCAACTGACTCACACAACTCTCTTAATTATATTGTTCCTAACCATACATTCTTCATACACCAAATTATTCCTCACGCGATCCCGTCTTACATACCCACATACACCACGTAAATACCTCATTTCTAAGGCAGTCACTCTCTTTTTATGCTTCCCCGTCCATGCCCACAAAAGTAGACTCCAGATTTGTGAACGTGAGTTTTTTGCGTTAGGTTTAAGTTACTTGAAGGGTCGTTTACAAAAGCGAAAATGTCGAAATTATTCTGTGGATTATATACAATTATAAAGTATTTGAAACTAGATTTACAGACATCCCAAATACTTGCATTTTCAGTAAAAAAAATAATCGTTTTTCATTTTTCAAAATTATGATGTTTGATCATTTTAAAAACGTTACAAATCCAAAATTAATATTTCTGTTATAGGCAGCTGAGTACATGATTTGTTTTTGATTAAACTTTTTTCCATTTAGAAATGAATGAGTAGTTTTTAAAAATGTGAACAATATTTCCACTCGACTTCAATATCCTGAATGGAAAAACATGAACACGGTGTGATATATCAGGTTTGGACAGTGACTAGCATCTCGTCAACGGTAATTGTGCTAAACAATAATCCATTTGGCTGTTAAGCGAATTACAATTTGATTGTCGGTTGATTTACTCGTCGTTCGCACGAGAACAATCAACGAATTAATTACCACCCGCTCCCGCCGCCCAGCAACACTTCCGCGCGTCAAGTAGCGTCCCGTCCCGTCCCGTGACGTCACCAGTCACGTGTCAGCTGTGCGTGAGCCTATTGTGATTTATGATCGGCCAAACTACTAATAAATCCGCACTTTGCTATCCGATCATCGCCCACTATCAGAATTTTCAATTGTTACCTGAACAGAATACCCAATGGTATTATTATGCTGACGTAGCAGGAAATTCGATATTACTTATAAAATATCAAACATTTGTTTATCTTTTTGTTCAAATTCCATGGCTATTGCAATTAATGCGAAATTGAATAAAATTAATTTATAAATAAATATATCATCACGGCATATTACCAATTGCTGGGTGTGCCAATTTGTGTTTGTATTTGCCATCTCTCGAGCACTCAATGCTGGCGTGGAGAGTACACTACAGGGATCAATTAATAGGGCTATTCTGTAAGATCGTTATGATAAGTAGATTGCATACCTGTGCAGAGGAAATGGAATGAAAGGTTTTAAGATACATATTACATACATAAAATCACGCGTGTCCCACTTAGTGGGTTCGCACAAACCCGAAAACAATATGAACAACATCACCATCATACAACAAATCCTTACTCTTAAACATATTAAAGTGACCGATTTTCCGTAGCGAAATACCGCATCCGGATCCCAATAATAGTTAGGAAACAATCATCCTTCGCCACACATTCCTATCTAAGCAAACTTCTTTCGCCTCGGTCACACTCATAATCGCATTCATACATGCTCTTCTTCTCTTCTTACTTGTAAACTCTCTTTAAGCACTCTACCAACCACATCCATCCACTTACACACTGGTCAGCCACGCAATCGAAAACCCTCAACTTCACAAGGTATATACGTTTAACAAGCCGTTCATTCGCCCTTCTCTCCACATGCCCAACCATCTCAACTGACTCACACCAACTCTCTTAATCACATTGTTCCTAACCATACATATTTCATACATCAAATTATTTCTCACGCGATCCCGTCTTACGTACCCACATACACTACGTAAATACTTCATTTCCACGGCAGTCACTCTCTTTTTATGCTTTCCCGTCCATGCCCAGCATTAAGATCATAGGCAAATAATAGTTTTTCACAATGCCAGATGTTAGAGACATTAATAAAAATTAAAAAGGTAATGGGCCTAAATTATAGCCCTGAGGAACTCCAGATGTAGGGATAAAAGAAAACGAGTTATGTCCTTTGAATTGAACGTACATCTGCCGTTGATTCTATCAAAAGCTTTTTACATATTAAGCATAAATCATTTTATTGATACCACAATCATTGTCGTCAGTCAAAACAACAATCTACAAAAAACTGATTCCAATGTTAATCTCCTATGTACACATTGCAAAAAATATCCATTTCGATCATCGTAATGACAAGAAGTACGCGTGTTATTGCATCGCTATATCGGTCAGCCAATCCAGGCGATAATGATGGCAATTGTGGTTGTCTTTTTTTGTTGTTATTGTGTGCGGTGGTGTTGCTGTGAGTTAGAGCATTACGTGACCTTCACAGGTGTAAAATGAGGCGGTTTGGAATTATCAGATCAGGATCGTTGATCGCACGATCGAGAAGTAAAGTGAGAATCGCTGCAGTACATCCGGCCATTGCAGGCGGAGGATCCTGACATGCAAAAGAACTGCAGTGAGAATGAATGGATTGTTGATTGTGTATGTTGCTGAAAAGAAAGTTTATATGGAATGTTACAAAAAACTCTGTAATTAATGCGAAATAACAAATAAATGTTTTTCCTATAGTGGTTTGTTTAGTCTAAATGTCAGAGGCTTAGACATTGTAACGTGCCTCGCGCACCGCGATGAGTTACATAACGCTCCCTAGATGGTTTGGTGTGCGGCCGCCAGCTTTTAAACACAGGAGACGGGCAGGGCTGAAACCACATCAGGGCGCCACGAAATTTTTATCCCGAAAATTACGAGAAGGCCGATACCGAAACGATATATAAAGATAATATTATAAAAATATAAAGATGTTATGGCGTGAATTTTAAACTGTTACACCATCCTTGAAACGAACATCCTAAACTTTCATATTAGTACAGTATTGGTGACTGACTCCGACATAGCATGTCTACATATTTTTATAATTGCAATTGCAAGTATGCAGCTAGCCTTCTTCCAATTAAGATCTCATCTTATATAAATCTGAGCAAATCATACAGTGCGCCTAGCCATCATAGTGTTGCAGGATATGCATTCCTCGAAGATGAATGTGTGTAAAGTGCAGCGCCAGCAAGGGTTGCAGTACATTGCAACTGCAACATGCAACTTGCAATTAGCCGTGCGTGCTTGCGTACATATGCAGTAGGCGGGGCTTGATGCACTATGTTACCCATATGAGGATGATTTGTTACGGAGAATTGTTGGGTACACAACATTTTTTTGGAAAAACTGTGAAATGTGACTTTTGAATAAATGAATAAATGTGTCACCAAGATATGAACTCACTGGTGGGAATAGAAATCCAATTTACGCAGATTTCCGTAAATGGTAATATAATTTATTATGAATATATGGTGTTTATCAGACCTCCCATGACAGGTATTTAAACCAATTTAGGTCATAATAGAATAAAAGTTGCCTCCGTTGCAACTGGTCATTTCACTGTAGATTATTTGTATGAGTAGTCAAATTTTTATAAAAATTGTAATATCAAAATAACTATTTGAATGTTTTATTGAAAATGATGGTGCGAAAAACATAATATTCCTTTTAGTATATGTGGACACGAGCCATGTTTGGTTATTACGGTGTTGTGGCATTAGAACTGTGTTGATTTTTGCCAGTATGAACCGGTATGTTGTGCAAAATTCAGGAATTATTTGCTCAAAAATCTTTTCGCATGAGTACCTATACCAATTTCATCAGTAACCTTTTTGCACGACCAGGTTTTTTAAATGTTTACCGATCGGGTTTCCAAGGCAGTCGATTTTATTAACAAATAACTGATCGGTATGTAATTATAATTACTTATCGATCAGAAGGCGAGGCAGTAAGTAAAAAAATAGATGTGACCAACACAATACGCACACCCACACATATATACACACATACAAGTACGCATAGAAAAAAAACTTAAAATCTTCAAATGAGGGTATTTCTAGTTGGCCAATTGCAACCAAAATCTAATCACCTTTTCTTCTGGATGTAAACTTGAGGAATACGAAAAAATTATAATTTTTGGAATCGTGGTATTAAAGTTATGCGATCCGAAACTTTTATCACACACAGACACATACAGCCACACACACATACATACAGACATCATCGTAAAAATGGTAAAATCGTATTAAAAACTTATCATTGAATTTTTTGACCAAAGACAATACCTTCCTTACCTAAAGTTGACCTAAAAAAATTATAATAAATAAATAATAATAATAAATATTTGCTCTTGTTCAGTACCCGAATGAAAGTGCTTGTCGAAGAACGATTGTTTAATGAATCATTTTAAAATTTATTGAACCATATAGTGAGAAATTTGTAATCGAATAAAATCATAGATAAGTAAATATTATATCCGTATATACTTTTTCGATTTAGGTTTCCTCCGAAATAATTTGGGAAGAAATAAAAATCGGTTATAATAAAATTAAGTCTGTACCCAAAGAAGTTTGGAAATAATCATTGCTATCAAGTTTATCGTCTAAGACCGGCTGAAACAAAGCGTCGGAAGTCCTTGAATCACGATATGATTTCGTTCCGTTTTTACAGCACCATTATTTATTTTTCATGTCTGCTCTTTTGTCGTGATCTTTACGACACTTTCCTACATTTGTCCACATTGACAAACGACCCGCAGAAAGCATTGTTACACATTTTACGAGCGAATTAAAACAAATTTTAGTAATTGTTTTAAGGGCCGACATTAATCATAGATGTTGAACAATATCATCAAATTACAATGACAAAATTGCTGAGTTCTTAAAAAGATTTCAATAGCGGATGTCATTTGTTAATTGTGTGCTATTATTTTTCGCAAAGTTCCAAATAATTGTAGATTGTGTTATTAAGAAAATGATATTAAAAATCACCTACGACGGTTGATGAAAACCCAATATTTTCTTTAATTCGATCTAGAATCATATTACAGATAAGAATGTGAGGAAATTAATGCATAGAGCAACGTGCGTTAGGAAAGAGCAGTTATAAATAGGAAAGAAGAGGGAAAAATAAACAAAAGGTAAAAGAAAAAATGATGGCTGTACGAAGTTGATAGAAATTTGAAGGCAATAGGATTAATGAAGTGGAGAGTTAAAGCAAATAAGAGGAATAAATGGAGAAAAACAAGCTCAGGGCTTGCAAAGCCTGTGGTACTAAAATTTTAAAATATAACAAAATCATTAACCATGATCCTGTACAATTGAGCTTTAAATAAAGTACCATTTATTGACATGTTCAAACCAATGTAATCATGTCTCTTGTATCTTTCTAGAAACTTGTAACACTAGAGTTATTTTCTTACCGTATCTTTTCGTGTCCTCCCCAACATCTACTTTAACATCCTCATCTCTGCCACATTCATTTACTTTTTATTGATACTGACATCTGTCAATTTGAATTATATGAGTATATTTAGTAGTTTCCATGTTTAGCATAGCTGGCTGATTTATAAAATTTAATTTCTTTAAAATTCTTTAACTCTATATCTATTGAATATGAAGTATAAAATGCAATCAAATCGTCTAAAGAATAATCTATTCTTTAAGTTATAATAACGTTAAATGTTAATAAATCAAATTTAACTGTTAAATCTTCAAATGAGGCTATTTCCGGTTCACTTTTGATTGTAATAATGTGGTCATAGTGTTGAGGTAGTCATAGTAACCAGTAACAAAACTTTCTGTCAATTTTAACAGCCGAAAAAATTAGTTGATTTTCAATCATAAATCAAACTTATGTAAACAAATTCCTTCCATACACCATATACAACAAACAAAACAAAACAAATCTATCCTCCAATAATAATCCTTGCTTCCAATCAACTTTGTCTACGATCTTGGATGTGTAGATCTGGATCCCGATCTCAGTTGAGTTCACGTCATGTCCGTGAGTGGCGCGGAGGTTAAGGCCGCGGCAAATTATCGGTCATCGCAATGCCTCACGAGATGCATTCGAGTCGAGTACTGTGTAGCTCAGACAGAGATGCTGAACGAAATAAGAACGCGGGAGTGCTGTACTGGGATTGGATTTATGAAATATGTGCTACGAAATATGGAGTACTGTTCTATGATGATGGAATAGCTTCGGTTTTGTTATAAAATAAGGAGTTGTTGCAGAATGGACAGTATAGAGAATTATTTATACCCTTCGGGATTTGGAGAGAAAATACATTCCTTTATTTTGATGTAATAAATTCAAATTTCAATTGTTTGTCTAATGGACGGTTGTACCAACGTAACTTAAATATTAACCGCTTCTTCAATAGTCAGTATTGCAACGAATTGAAATGTTAACAACATTTAAAAACTGCTGGAATTTTAAAATAAACACTGCACAACGTTCTCGTAAAAAGATGTAGACGTTACTAAAAAAATTTTTTTTTGAACACTTACTATTAAAGTGAAATCTCATCGTTGAGAATAATTTTTACCTCTTGCTAAGAAAAGTATTGCATTCGTGCTAAAAAATCTGATGTGGCCAGCACAATACCTTCCGTCAATCCTGTGTATTATGTACAAATTCCATACATAAATTTTCTTGCAAAAGATTCTAAATTTCCAGTTATATTATTTCATGCAAATGTCACTTAACACTGACATCTTCTTTAGCTTTTCCCATTCGTTATGGGTCGCTATTTTTTATTTTCTTCTTCCATTCATTTCTGTTTTGCGTGTCATCCTCACGTCAAAATTTTTCATTCAAAATTTCCTTTTTTGGTATTTTATGATTCCTTTTCTCGGCAACTGAATTCCACACCCCTGATAATAAATAAACCACATGAAATAAGAAAATCATGAAATTTTTAATGAAAAATTATGACATTTGTCAGTTATGGACGTAATTTTAACACGGGTCAACATATCTGCTTGCCAAAGTCAGCAAAGTCACGTCACTACACATAAATTTTCTTGCAAAAGATCCTATATTTCCAGTTAAATTATTTCATAAACAAACTATGGGAATTGCACTTGACACTAACATCTTCTTTAGTTTTTTCCATTCGTTAGGGGGGTCGCTATTTTTTATTTTCTTTGTTTCTATATTTGAGAATTTCAAATAAAATTTATTCGTTTCTTATATTTTGTTGGTATCTAGGTATGTACCAATGCTCAAGATTACAGGCTCTGGTTTTCTGTTAATCATTGTGACAAACGAGGTATGGTAGAACTCCGTCTTCATTCTTTAAAATCAATTTCTCCTTTCTTCCCTTTATTATGAAACAAAGATGCTATACCTGACATAACATAAATCTTACAGAATTCAAGATTCGATATATGTGCGAGATCCTATGTTATTTATGTGTCTTTACAGGTTATTTATGTTCAAAGCACATGATTTATGTAATTACGGACCTGATAAATACTCTGGCTCTAATGTAGACGTTGTAGATTGTAAATAAATATAATGTCCATAGTATTATCAATATGTAATTGGTTTGTTTACTAATGTAGGCTGTGATAATGTAATTCATATTCTTAACGCACTGCAAACACTGAGATGATGTATCATTTCAAATCATTTTTATCTTGTACACAAACAAACATGATATACAGTACAGACCCCTTAATCCGAATTGCTAAATGTGGTAACGATTTGTTTGGATTTGTGGTGGGATCCGGATCGTTTCGGTTTCGATCCAAAATTATCCGGATATCTGGATAATAATGTCAAAGTATCCGGATCTGAGTATCGTATTTTGGATCCGAATCTGAGTAATATTATTTGGATAATTATTCGTTGTAAGTTTTGACCATATGATTTCTCGCTATCAATCAATGTTTATAACACATGTAATAATTATTTATTTCATTTATCATTGCTTATAATCAATATCGCCTTATGTATTCAATTATCATTGCGCTGTAAACTATTTGCATTATCTTCAACTGGTGTCAAGATGTATGGATCATCGTATTTGTTTTGCGTACTCTAGCAGATGACTTTTGAAGGTGTCAGTCTGTTTGCGTACACCTCGTTTGTGTTGCGTTACTGTGTGGCACAAGCTGTTTTGATAAATGAAGCTATTAAAAACAATTGCCTATTACTGCGTAACAAGTTTACTTGATCGATACATCGCTTAATTAGACAGCCGTCACATTTTGCATACGTGATAAATGTTGTTAAGCCATTCGAGATTCATCTTTTTATTGCAAAGGAAATGGACCGTTTGTTCTTATACGAGTATGTTCGCATGGAGATTATTGATTACTGAATAAATACAGAATATTTAAAAATATGCTTCATAGAACATGGAAAAGAAATTCCTCCTCATCATACTTATTTGATGGCAACTATACCAATTACACAATTTACTTAATTCCGCAATTTTTTACCTCTCGCTAAGAGAGGTAATGGATTCACGCTAAAAGTCGCATATCCAGATTTTATGAATAAACACGTTTTAAGGTCCCTACAATTCAATTTTAATATTTTTGCGATGATGTCTGTGTGTGTTTGTGTGTGTATGTGTGTAGGACGTTGGAAGGAGAGTTACTCAAAAACTATAAAGACTTTATATTTGTTTAACTACGTATTTCCCAATCGGACATTGATGGAAAAAGCTGAAAAGGTTTTGGTAACATTGGGACAACCGGAAGTAGCAAATTCTTGAAAGAAAGTCTTCTAAATATTATTTTTTAACAATTTTTCTTGGTAATATTAAAGAAAATTAAATTCTCTATCTGACACATTTAATTTTTTTATTATATCTCGTATATGTTTTGAGATATAGTATATAATAATACCTACAAAATAATCTGTTGTAATAAATCTCCCAAAAAACAGTTGAGAAAATTAATTTTTTGTAATTGACAGATAAATGCAAAATGTCAGTGTCAAAAATCAGATTTTTCTGGAAGGTACAGGTACATTTAATATATTGTATTATTAATGAAATATGTATTTATATTATAGGTATGTTAATATTACATATATCCTTAAGAAATACTGTTAATATCGTCAATGAATTTGAAGATTTTTGAACATATTAGAATAGAGTAGGATAAAATTACTCTTACAATGAAAGAAGAGAAACAATTTCAATTATTTGTGTGTACAAGAAATGTTAAATTCGTTACTTATAGGGCGCGAGCAGTTATGTGACTTTGTTGGCCTTGGCAAGCAGATATAAGGATCCGTGTCAGAATGACGGCTAGTAGTTATTTACATAGATGTTACATTTGTCATAATTTTTCATTCAAAATTTCCAAATATTCTGATGTTTATTTGTCAACCTTAGTATGGAATATACTTGTCGAGGAAA
The DNA here is from genome assembly GCA_951394225.1 of Harpalus rufipes. NCBI lineage: Eukaryota > Metazoa > Arthropoda > Insecta > Coleoptera > Carabidae > Harpalus > Harpalus rufipes. The sequence goes on from OX596280.1 coordinate 52,464,059, forward strand.
ATAATCCACATGGATTTGGAAAATCATAATGTTTTAAATGAAAACTTATGATACTTGACACGTATGTACATTATTACTAGCTGTTATTTTGAAACGGACCTCCATATCTGCTTGCCAAGACCACATAACTGCTCGCGCCCTATGCAACATAAAATGAAAACGGCGAGAGGTTTTGTGCTGGCCACAACTAGTCAAGAAGATTTCTCCGATTCACTATTTACGTTAAATTAGATCTGTTACTTTCAAATTCCATTTGAACATCTCTGCATCTCCCATCTCGATACGATCCCATAAATCTATTTAAGTTTTCCAATCATGTATCCTAGGTTGCCGCTTACAATTTCCATAATAGCCTGCATCTTGTACCAATTATTTCCTAGCTGTTGCCCTCGCATCAAACTGGGGCCGCCGTGCAGCGCTGCATCGGCGAGGCGCTCATCCATTAATCTTGCGGACAAAACCGTACGGCACGCCGTGATATTACATCGGTAATCCGCTATGAACATGCAATACAGTCCGCGGGCCATAACTCATCGGCCATTCATAAGCCGCCACCCCCATATTCTTACATGGCAACGCTGGATTCTGATCTGGATGCAGAAGACGAGAGACAGACACCCTACTATGGAAATCTGTCATTCGAAGGTTAGGATTGTTAGGCGCCATGCATTGTATAGTAAAGGTTTTTTTTCTGGAAGGAATGCGGACAACACCCTGCAGGTATGAGGAACTAGAACAGGTAGTAGAATGCCAAATATTTGGGCCTAATTTTTGGTATTTAAAGGAAATACCGACATAAATTTTCTAAAACGAACTGTTGAGTTCTAATAAATTCAAAGTTAATTTTGAACTACTTAGTAAATAATGTCCCGCTTAGTGGGTTAGCACAAACCCGAAAATAATAACAACAACATCAACATCATACAACAAATTCTCACTCTTAACATATTAAAGTGACCGATTTTCGGTAGCGAAATACCGCATCCGGATCATAATAATAGTTAAGAAACAATGATCCTTCGCACACATTTCTGTCTAAGCCAGGGATAGGATAACGTTGACGAATTGTTACGTTATTTAATAACATAAAAAAAAATTGATGTGGCCAGCACATTAACCTTGCGTGAATTCTACGTATTTTGTACAAATTCCACACAGAATTTTTTTGGAAGTTTTCTTTTTAAGGGAGAAATGAACTGATTTTACCTCGTACTGAACTGATCTGACCTACTCCTAAATAGAACAGTATCTTTCTTAAAATAAGAAGTAGAAAATAAAAACATATATAGCATTATATTTATAATATAATAACCTGCTGAATTTGCTTATAGCTATAAACTGTTGTATTACCTTATATGATTTGTTTTTGCCACCTTAAATTATTTTACATTTTTATATTTCCAGTAAAATCTTTTCATAAAGATATTATGTAAATTTTATTTGACACTGACATCTGTCAATTTGTACATACATACATACATAAAATCACGCGTGTCCCACTTAATGGGTTCGCACAAACCCGATAACAATAAGAACAACATCAACATCCTACAACAAATCCTTACTCTTAAATATATTAAAGTAGCGAAATACCACATTCGGATCACAATAATACTTTGGAAACAATCATCCTTCGCCACACATTCCTATCTAAGCAGACTTCTTTCGCCACGGCCACACTCATAATCCTTACTCTTAAACATATTAATTTGTAATATTTGAATATTCTGTTTCCATGGAGCAGCTTTTAGCAGCATTAAGTTGCAAGTTACTTCTATATAATTCTTTATCTCTAAATTAATTGAATATGAAGATAAAAACATTATTTATTTTTACCTTTTAAAAACATTATTCTTTTATTTATAACATAAAAGGTCAAAACAGATATTTAACAGCGTTTTGTCAAGAAATCTAATCAACTCTTAAGTATTCCATATTTAACTCTTTTCTCCCTTTTATGTTTTGAAGTGGTCCCTTTCGCTAGAACGCCTAGGTTGGCTTGGCATGATTTAAAGTTGTCTGGCCTCCCTTAGCATGCCATTCTCACGGTTGTTAACTTATCAGAGTGAAACTGAGGACCTAGCTCTTCAACTTGAACGCGTATCATGAGACCTGCTGTCGCTGTCTGCTGTTTATTTACAATACGCTTCAGACAGACAAACGTTACACATACCAATTATTTGTTGAGAACTTCAATCACTTGCAAAAGACACAGCTTTGTCTTTAGCTTAAATAGTTAAGCTCAAGAAGGATAGAAAAGAATTCTTGATGGCTACTGCTTATTTCGTCATCATATTCGAAAAATCAACTTGAGAAAAATACGACTATTGTGAAGTTATAATAACGAAATAAAAATAACGTTAAGTGACGAATTATTTTTTACCTTCTATCACCTATAGGAAAGGAAGGTATTGTCTTTGGTCAAAGAAATCGGTAGTGATTTTTCAATGAATAAGCGCGTTTTAGGGTCCCGATTTTACTATTTTTACGATAATGTCTGTATGTGTGTGTGTGTGTGTGTGTGTGTGTGTGTGTGTGTGTATGTGTGTGACAATAATTTCGGCCGCGATATCTCCAATACTAGAATTCCAAAAATTACAATTTTTACGTATTCCTCTTTCTTACATCTATATGCAGACTTCATTAGATTCTGGTCAGTGTCAAGTGTTATTTACATAGTACTTTTGTGTTATAAGTTTACTGGAAATTTGGAATCTTTTGCAAGAAACTGTATGGAATTTGTACAAAATACACAGAACTAAACTAAGTTAATGTACTGACTGGAACCTCTTGCAATAAACTGTTTGTATGGAATTTATAGACCTCCGGAAAGGTCTTCATAAAATAAAGTTATCACGTTTCAAAATATAAATATATGGTACAATAACTACCTAAACCACAAATTCTCACCCACCTACATATCTTGTACGAGAGACTATGTACCTAACAATAAATTATGGCCAGTAGGACGAATGATAAATTTCTCTTCAAATCGTTGAAATGTCGTAAACGTATACGGCCTTATTTATTAGTTCCCTCGGACGGTACCTCTCAAAGCCTTCTAAATTTTTTTCAATGCGTTAAATGACCCGTAGCTAATTTCCGAGCATTACCTGCCGAGAAGTGAGGTGCACTTGCTATAAAAAGTGATTTTTATGGTGACTTTTGTGGCGCCTGTACGCTCTTTTGTCTTTTTACCGCCACGGCCCTCTCTATATGAAATCAGTCCCTGGTTACTAATGCAATTAAAAGTTTGTTTTCGAAGTATAAATTATCGAGTTATTGTTTCTGTCTCGACGTTAATTGCGAGTGATTTTAAAAATGAAAGGTGTAAAATTATTACGACGAATATATATTTTCTTTTATTGTGTATAAGACATGTAATAATAATGATAATACATGAAAGTAAATACACTTTATAATGAACTAAATTTAACATTACAATACACGTAGAATTGACGGAAGGTATTGTGCTGGCCTGGCTTATAGCTACAATCTGTTGTACTACCTTATGTGGTTTGTTTTTGCCACATGAAATTGTTTTACATTTCTATATTTTTAGTAATTTGAATATTCTGTTTCCATGATGCAGCTTTTCGCAGCCTCAGAGATCACGAAATGACCGTGTATCTTAATAACTTTAAATCAAACCCTATCACTGCTACCTCTGGGATCCCACAAGGATCAAACTTGGGCCCACTATTATTCAACCTCTTCATTAATGACATGGTGGTCTGTGTTCAACATTCTCAAATACTTTTGTATGGTGATAACATAAAAATTTATAAAACCATCAATTCTATTAAAGACTGTATTCTCTTACCAAACGACATTAACAACATTTTAAAATGGTCCCAGAAATGTTAAATAATGAGGTATATTGTTAGAAAGAAACTCAGTTTAAAGATCTTGGGATTATATTTAGCACAAAACTAACATTTAATGTATACATTGAGACTACTGTAAGATCATCCTATAAAAAATTGGATTTGTAATTAGAAATTGTCGGTCTTTCTGTAAAACAACTGCACTAAAAAGCTTGTATTGTGCATTTGTCCGCTCTACGCTAGTATACTGTCTACAAGTCTGGAATCCAATATACATAAGTATTGAGTATGTTCAGCATAAATCCATCAAATATTGTTATTTTAAAATCCATGGAGAATATGCTAACTTTACCCATGATTATTCTGTTTTATTGCGTGAAGTAAACTTGGTGCCATTAAGTAGCAGAAGAAATTTACAATTATCTCTGTACTTATACAAATTAATAATTGGATAGATGACCCATGTAATCTTGAGCTAATACCTTTTCACATTCACTTCAAGAAATAAAGTACCATTTCATTGTAAAACAGCTAGGACTAATTATGAATTGAAATCTCCAATAAGACAACTCTGTGTAGCATATAACAGTATTGACATTGACATATTTGGCGACTCCTTATCTGAATTTAAAAGTATATTAACAAACTATTTTTCGGATTATATTACTTGTACCAATATATAGTTTCTTTTTTTAGCAAGTTTTAAAATAATAACACTTCATTAGCCAAAGCGTTAAAGATTAAGTTACTAACATCCGTGAAATTTGAATTACTGTACGAATGGTCTTTTTTATTCTTGGTTGGAGTTTGATTGGATCCCCCTTTTCTTTCTTTTGGATATAAAGAGCACTTGATCTTTGATATGAACGTATTGAAGAGTTCTTTCTTACGGTGATGAAATATTCTCGTACGTAGACGGTGAATCAAGTGTCGCGAAGTCTGGTTCTTAGAAAAACGTCACTTTACTCGTTTCGCTCAAGAATTATGCCACACGTGTCTACTATGCGTCAGTACGTTAACCTGTCGTGTCATTTTATTAAAATGTTGATGCTTATGCGCGACACAACAAAATGCAGTAGATGCTTAGCAGAGTGTCGTACAGATTTTTAAATAATGCGACAAAGAACATCACAGAGGAAAAGTTATCAAAAATATAACATGCACAACTCTGTGAGCATAAACAACCAATCCTGTGTATTATGTACAAATTCCATACATAAATTTTCTTGCAAATCATCCTATATTTCCAGTAAAATTATTTCATAAACAAACTATGCAAATTGCACTTGACACTAACATCTTCTTCTTTAACTTTTCCCAATCGTTAGAGATCGCTATTTTTTATTTTTTTCTTCCATTCATTTCTATTTTGGGTGCCATCCTCATTCATTTCCTTTTCTCTCAAGTCTACCTTCTACTAAACTATTCATTCTTCTTCCAATATATTCTTCATCTTTCCTCATGACATGTTCAAACCAATGTTGTCGTCTCTCTTGTATCTTTCTAGAAATTTTATCACTCGAGTCATTTCACTTACCTTTCACTCCTTACACTATCTTTTCGTGGCTTCTTCAAAATCTATCTCAACATCCTCATCTCTGCCACATTTATTTTCTTTTCATTGATACTGACATCTTTAAAATTCTTTAACTCTATATCTATTGAATATGAAGTATAAAATGCAATCAAATCGTATAGAGAATAATATATTCTTAAGTCATAATAACGTTAAATGTCAATACATCAAATTTAACTGTTAAATCTTCAAATAAGGCTACTTCCGATGCACCAATTATAACCAAAATCTGATCAGTTGTTCTTCTGGATGTAAACTTGAGGAATACGACAAAATTGTAATTTTTGGATCCGAAACTTTCGTCACACACACACAGACATACACATTATCTTTGTTCGATAATCTAATCGTTACACATACATACATCATCGTAAAAATGGTATAATCGTATTATAGGGACCTTAAATCATGCTTATTCACTAAAAACTCATCTTTGAATGTTTTGACCAAAGACAATACTTTCCTTATCTAAAGGTGACGGATGGTAAAAAGATATTTTCTTCTCTATTAGGATATATTGTCTTATAGGATTTTATTGTATCTTTAATAATATAGAAATTATTTGTGTTAGCTTGTTTAGCTGTTACATTCAGTATTTCTTTATGATTTAGTTTTATATGTTACGGCCAAAGTGAGATAAGCAGTAAAATATTGTATTGTATTATAAAAGACACGGTATACCACCTATTTATTTATAATTTCATGTTTCATGCACTGGCAATGAGGAAATAAAAATCCTTTTATTATTAACTTGTTTGTTTGTAAAACAATTGCAAACTTGGCACCCATCTCAAAAGATTTTTAAATATCTTTTGAGATAAAAATAGAGGAAATAAATATATTTTCACGAAATTAAATTCATGAAATATCGCAAGAAATGGTTCGCTATTTTGAACGAAAGCAATTTCATTTAAGGTGACACCAGATGTCTCTTCAATTATTAGAATTGTTTAACTGCAAATGTTACAAAAAGAAAAAAAATTAGGTCATTGACACAGAACACAAAACTCATCTCTGTTGAAGTATTTATGTTTTTCATTTCAATAAAAACTAATTATAATTATGACAAATTTGTAAATAATTACATTTCAACACACTTGTTTTCAACATCATCAGTTGGTTTACAACAAAGTTTAGATGTAAATACGTGATACATTATATGTATTAATATAATGCCATTTAAAAAAATAATAGTGATTATGTCAAAATGTGCCCCTTCTATATCTTACAAAACATCATAATCACTTTTTCGTATAACTTTTCATATACATGAATAAAAGGCACTCTTCCATTATCTTGATACACCCTGTATACTTTTATAAATCTGCAGTATATCATATATAATTTTCGTTATTATTACTTGTCCAAAGAAATAACTAAAATTACATGATACTTACATTACAATTATATTATACTAATAATGTAAATATGCCAATATGACAAATACTGGAATAAATTACATTTACATATGTTCAAATTTACAAACAATTATTTTAATATTTACTACCCACATTTATGTATCATTACATCAATAATGTATTTGTCATACAACTACAATATATTAATAACCATAAAACCTTGCAAATTGTACCCAAATTAACTTATGGCAAATCGGACTACCTGTCGTACAATACACTTGCCAATATTAAGTCTGAAAAGAACAATTTTTATCCATATAATCCTGGACAAATCCTGACTTTTGTGAAACAGGTAGTGTCTTCCTGGAAAGAGCAATAAAATTACTTCAAAGGTGTCAAAAACCTTTGTAGCTCGTCCTAACATAATCGTGCTTAACAATGTGACAAATACAGGTAAAGAGACTTGATTCTATTTTAAGATTAATTAAAACTATTAAAAGCAACTGTAACTGTCATATCCATATTTTACAGAGAAATGCAAGTTTAATTATAAATTTCCTTTTAAAGACAGAGACAGAGGTCGTTTCAGATGATTGTCTTTTAAAATTAATGACTAGGAATAGAAGAATTTTTGCAATATTTCACTTATAGATGACGTATTATTAGGTTTCTATCTTTAATTAGTTTTTAAATATGGCAGATCTTTTATGGGCATCAAATGCTTTTTACCTCTCGCTAAGAGAGGTATTGGAATCATGCTAAAAATCGCATATCCAGATTTTATTGAATAAGCACGTTTTAAGGATGGAATCCGATTTTAACATTTTTACAATGATGTGTGTGTGTGTTTGTATGTATGTGAGGTTATTGGAGGTACGATTGCTCAAACTCTATAAGATTATATTATGTATAAAAGAAATATTACGTGTGACCTCTGGTATGTCATTAAGTTTAAGAAATAATTCTAAGGGTGGGTGATATACATCAACATTTGAAATATTAGATTCTTTAGCACTACCATCATGCCAAATGCCATGCATTTGTGAGCGCCTAAGCTTAGTTTACAAATGTGTCAAAAAAAAAAAACATATAGTCTATTTTTATCTGGGAATTAATTTTATAGTACGGTATTAATTAACAATTTAATTGGAGGAGCTAAAATACAAAATAAGTGAGTTTCAATTCTCCGCATCACAGGAAGCCATGAAACTGCAAATGTCTTTTTTTGGTTTACGGATGGGTGCCACCAAATTCCTAATTAAATTAACACGATCCAACACACGTTTTGGATTTCCACAGAGATCCTAATGATATAAATCAGAGTGAGACTGAACTTCAAAGGTTATACAAGCAAGCAACAATTACAAAGGAACGGAGAGTTTGTAAGTAAATTACTAATCACACAAGTTCCGGGCTGAAGAAACAAACTCCCCTGAATCACCCAGACTACAAGATGCGGATACTTCGCAACCATATTACAACTTGCAAGAGTTTGACGACTAACACTTGCACGGTTTTCAAGTTTCAGCTAAATTTACTTCAACTTATAAAACTGGTTCAAAACATCAAAAATACGATAGAGATAGGGCTAGGTTGGCACTCGCTAATCGACTTGCATTTAACAATCAATTTGCACAAATTGTCGAGTGCAACAATATTTTTTAATAACTTTTTCTTGTAAACCTTCCAGATATTAAGTTAAAATTCTTCAGTTTTGTCACTAATTTGACTTTCGCCTATGGTTGAATAATGCGCGTGCGTCTATGAACAGCTGTTTCTGTTTCCGTTATGACTGTGACTGCATAGAATGAAAGAATGAAAAGAAAGATTACAAACTGGTGAATAGATTGATAGATACATCAGAAGATGAAACTATACACAAATCGGGAAAGATAAGAGATATAATAGAATACTTCGACTAACAAAAAAATCATACGTCAAATTTGTTACAACAGCTAGACAATCCAAAAATGGTAGGACATTTATAGGATGCAGCCGACCAAGAGTAACACTACAATTGACGGAATAAGAAAACGTATAAAGATGATTAAAAGAGATGCAGACTTAAATCACAATAAATGTACATATGGCCTGTTATTCTTTCAATATCCTCCAAATGTCATATGTGACTAGCGATCAGCATCAATCTTCTATGTGATCAGGGCGTGTTCGGAGATTTATTTATTTTATTTACATATATGTACAAACATGCGAACGTCTAGAAGATTCGGAAAATGTGCCAAGTCAATTTGGTGGTTGATATGGGCGAGAATAATTCAGAAAATAACGTAAAATAAAAAAATCCAATTATAATAAATCAAAATCAAAATAGATAATTGCAACACGATGGAAATTAATTCCTCCTCTTACGAGATTTTATTGATGGATGAGTTTTGAATATAATCCTATGTCTTTTCAATAATCTTCGTCGCAGTGTTATTAATCTTATTACAACGATCTTGTCTGATGCCTGAATAAATCTGTTTCAATCATCGGGATTTAAAATTGTTTTTCTTTCCTTTTCAATATTATAGCTAATTTATTTTCAAAGTGATTTTTAAGACTAAAATGGAGAGACAATTTACATGTCAGTTTCATTAAATATTTTACTAGCACCCATCTTCATAAAAGTATAGAATAATGTCATAAAAGTTGGATGTTGGAATTACCGTTCGTAAAAATGACAGTGTAAAATATGTAGTAGTTGTGTTATTTTTTTTTATACATTGTGTAAGAAATCAACAATAAAATGTGTTATCAAGACATCAACGTTTTATTATAAAATGTACTTTTTTGTCTATGTAAAAGATAAAGATCTGTTCTATCAATTTTATATTTTTCTATTTAAATTATAATATATCAACTGTAAAATATTGCATTACGTTCTCGACAGTGTCTATGCTCTCCCTGAGATTTCCCAGCTGTCTTTAATATGCACTTTACATTTTAATTGGTCGACGAGTGGCCTTTTATTAAACACTAGACTGACAAGTGCCCTGCGAGAATGCTAAATAGACTGCATCGCTATAAAATGATTTAATATTTCTATATTTCTAAAGAATGTTTCAATAACCTGTACAATTTTAAATGTCAGTATTTTAACGATGATTTATATAATATAGCAGGAAATACTATTATAATTTATTTAACGACGTTGAATATTTAAATTAACTGTGACAGCTCAGAATATTTTATGTAAATAAATGTATCATCACTTCATTCTACATTACCGCAAATTTCTGAAAAAAGGAAATAATTTTATAAGTAGTAAAAAGACCAGATTTAGTCATTAAATATTATTGTAGATTGTGATGAATATGAATATTTGAACGAGGACAGCTTAAAATGTAAATACTAATTTAAATCAATTTGATTGAACATTAAAAGCCTGTTTTAGACACATTCGAGTAGATTTAAATTCATAATTTATTTAATTGACGTGACGTTAAAATTAATGATGTCAAAAAATGTCGTGTCATTTGTAAAATTTAATAAATTTTCTATGGAAATCAATGAATTTTATAAAGCCGATCCAAAATATGTTAAATACTTAATAATTTTTAATAGGAGCAGGACGTATATATATTTTTAAAATAAGATAAACAAAATACTATCCGTTATTTTAAGAATAACAAAATGGCCCGTTTTCACAAACATTTTTCAATGTAACTGCTTTAAATGTACATTCAACAAATTGTAATCTGTGAATATGGGCAAGTGTCTCGCTGACATACTAGGTGTTAAAAAAGGGAAATTGTATACAGAATCAAAATTCGAAAAATTATTTCTTATTTTTCATTTAATTATTTTTTAGTGCACCACTGATCGATAGATCCGATCTTCAATAATTTACGAGATATAAGGCAGTGAAAAACGAGTTTATTATATTTTGGAATCACAAATATATTTATTTGTCCTCAGCGGGCGTAATTTGGCTTTTATTCCTCGAGGGCTGTGACGTTTGCCTGGTTGGTGGCGGCGCTATCATGGTCAAGTCCTCTTTGTCGGCAAAGATCGGTTTGCTCGGGCGCCTTTGGCGGTGGTTGCTTAAAGAGAGGATGGAATGCTGGATAGATTTCTGCGGAGGCAGATCAGGGTTTATCTGAGAAAAGAACGTAGTTGTCTTAATCAACTAGTTTATTATTCCCACATTATGAAAATGTAATATAAATAAAGATTGAAACCCCTTTGTTATAACTGTGAAGGTACTGCGTTTAATCTACTAGAAAACTATACTCCCGCGATACGGCAATAGGCACAGGATTTGACGGCGGTAAGTAAACACTTGAAATAACACAACAAAATATCTAATAAATGATAAAGAACATACGGATTCCTCCACGTAAGGTATCGGAGATACGGACGGCAGTTTATTTTGGCGAGTGGTGAGTTTCAAACACCAAACTCGACTTAGAACACCGGCGGTACGACTCGAGAGTTCTAGCCAAGGAGCACAGACGCCAAGCTCCATTCGGAAAGACTGATTTTACTAGACAATATACTGATTTTTATACCTGAGATTTGGTAAAAAGAAAAATCTCGCATATTTTAAAGAGGGGTGAAACTAAGCGAGAGCTTAGCTTACGGCCATAAATAGATCCCAGACCTCTTATGGACCTCAGCCTTTCACTTGGTGTTTCGCCACTAGCTACGCTAGCCACCTTTAGAGTACACGACTCTATGGACCCAAGCTTGTCCCAGACAACCCTTCGGATAATAGGAGAATACTACATACTCGTATGTTTGCGGCCACAAACAAATAATACAAATATATATCTCACATATACTATGCGTATCAAATACACAAATAGTGTACAGCATAATAATCAAGCATCTGATGATACACACCTGAACGCCTTACCTGTACATTAATTAGAATAACTGTGAGTATTACTACTCACCTTTTACTACAGCAAACTGCTTTTCTTTTCTTATGGACACTATCATACACATCTGCATGGGACTGTACTCACAACACAACTGAATAATTAAACTACCATTCAAGGGTCGGGGGATGATATATATAGCCTTACGAATGTCAAGTGTTTTTGCCTGCGCTTCTAACCCAGTGGTGTAACACCGAAAAGTGAATCTTACATTTTTGTTTTGATTTTTGTTATGGTCTATTTACTGACTGACAGACAAAATTTTGTGAAGTTGCTATCAGAAACAGTTAAAGAACAGACCTATGTTGATTAACCTTTTTTACTCATTTTGGTCAGTACTATATGACCTTATTTTTGTAACCTTATTTTAGCACCTGTATATTTATTGAGGAATGTTATGCATTAAAAAAATTCTGCATATAGATAAGATTTTAAAATCCATACATAATCAATTCTTAAACAATTTTCAAGCCTGAAAATTAATATTCAATAAATATTTAAATAGATAATATCTTTAAGTCATAAAAATCAATAGTCTATACTTGTGATCATAAACCTACCTACGTGGTCATAACTTGTTCATTCTGTAATTATTTTTCTGTGGAATTCCTTCCTTGTTACCCGCGGCTTTTGGGACCTGCGGTGCGATATCTATTTACATTTTGTCGCGAACGCGAACCTGAACTTGACGAGATGCAGATAAAGATATTCATGTTACGATGCTGTGATTTGCATGTTATTATACTCAGTTTTATACTTGGCGGAGATTTTACACAGATAATGTTTTTCAGGTTTATTTATTTGGTGAGAATGCGGTAGCAAGTCGAGGAATTTAAACTGCGGTTTTCGCGCGTAAATTTACGCGGATTTCTACTTTGTAAGGTTATGTACAAAAAGGGAAATAGGAGGGGAACAGTTTTTGGCGGCAAATTTAAAAAATACATCAGTGTTTGGACACTCATACAGTCTAGAGGCATATAAAGTAATGTTTTATGGTTCGTCTTCCTGAGCCTTCACAGTAACGAGGAATTATGTCTACAGTATATCTGCTTCTTAAAACTTGTCGCATTAAGAAATTTTTATTCCTATTATTGGGAACGTTCTTTCAAATTGCTCACTAATTCTATAAAAAATATCTGATGTGACCAGCACATTACCTCCATCAATCCTGTGTATTATGTACAAATTATATACATAAATTTTCTTTCGAAAGATTCTAAATTTCCAGTATAATTATTTCATAAATAAACTATGCAAATTGCACTTGACACTGACATCTTCTTTAGCTTTTCCCATTCGTTAGGGGTCGCTATTTTTTATTTTCTTCGTCCACTCATTTCTGTTTTACATGTCATCCTCATTCAATTCCTTTTCTCTCAAGTCTTTCGTAATACAGTCCTTCCATCTTATCTAAACTTAATTTTTCTTCCAATATATTTTTCATCTCTCATATCTAATTCCTTACTCTGTCTTTCTGTGTCTTCCCCAGCATCTATCTCAACAACCTCATCTCTGCTACATTCATTTTCTTTTCATTGATACTGACATCTGTCAATTTAAATTATTTGAATATATTAGCAGTTTCCATTGTTAGCATAGCTGGCTGATTTATAAAAATTAATACCTTTATAATTCTTTAACTCTGTATCTGTTGAATATGAAGTATAAAATGCAATCCAATCGTATAGAGAATAACATAAAATATTAAATATCAAGAAAAACTGTTAAAATCTTGCAACGATGGACCAATTATAACCAAATACGAAAAAATTATAATTTTTGGAATCCTGGTATTGGAGTTATGCGATCCAAAACGATCGTCACACACCGACACACGCATAAACGCACAAATACACACACACACACACACACACACATACGGACATCATCGTCAAAATAGTAAATTTATATTGTTGCTACCCCAAAACGTACTTATTCATTAGAAACTTACTATCGAATTTTTTGACCAAACAATTCCTTCCTTACCTAAAGGTGACGGAAGGTAAAAAAAAGGTCAAATTTTATTATTTAATATAAAAAAATGTTCAGTGTTTTTCACTGAGCAAGTATATGTTTTGCAATCAGTCACCGCAAATTTAAAATAAATAGTACTGTTACTGTTATAGGTTTTATTAAAATAAATATGAAAGTTGTATCATCGACCTTCGATTCTCAAAATGGTATTTTATAGTACTTCTTTTATTTTATACTACTTCTTTGATTAAGAAGCCATAATATATTTTGTTAATATTCTATGTCGTAGATGATGTTAAAAAACTAATATTTCTTTTAATTTTTACTATGGTGAAGGACCCCCATTCAATAATTTATTAAGAAGATGTTTTATGGTATAAATCTATATATTTTGTTGTTTTATTTATTTAACCGGGCGTATAATAATCAATAAAATACTGTTTTACATAGTACAACAATTTAGTAGTAAATTATAGTAATTAGTAATGCTATTTATGCTAATATACATATTTACATTTTACAATGAATTCTCCATGAAAAAAATATATTATCAAAACAACAAGTATTAATAGTAAACAATTAATTAAAAGTGTAGCATAAGTTGCTCTTGAAAATATAAATATAGATAATTGCAATATTAAATATTTATAAACAATTAGAATTACTATGTAGGCAGATTGTAAATATTATAGAAAGTATAATTAATGAAATGCAAATTTGGTGAACATTTATTTTTCTGTGGGTTTAAAGTTACTTTATATTATTTGCTTTACTTAACGAGACTGTTTGTAAACAATGTTTTAAGCTAACTAATTCAAGAAGTGTTGTGTTAGCAATACAAGTATAACAAATTATTTAATAAGAAAAAAAATTATTTCATATCCGGTTCGGTAAAAAAAAATAGCAGAAACTGTTTACTGTTCGGTAAATATTGTCTGGCTCAATTTGAATTTAAGGATTAATTATAAACATCCATATTTTTATTATTATAAAAATGCGCTCTTTAACTTATTTTACGAAAAGGTTTATAAACAGTAATTAATAAAAAAATATGAGTAGAAATTATATGAATAATTATTTTTTTAACAAAGTATAGGTTGTTAAAAAACTTGAGGGTATAAACATTTCGATGTGCTGAATCTTAATCAAAAAGAATTTTTTCAAAATTCGGAAAATTATTTCTTGTTTCATATATTTCTTTTTTTAGTACGCCACTGCCGACAATAAATTAATTGGTAATTATTTCCTATTCAACGTCTGTTACGTGTTTATATAATTTATTACTCTTAATATACATTTAATGTTAACAGTGGCGCACTTAATTCTTTTATCCGTTTCTTATCACGCTGTGTATTTTTGGCAATAATACAGTGGCGTACTGTTAAAAAATGAAGTATCAAATATTTTTGTCGTTTTATTTTATATTTGTAGTTAATAAAATTAATGTTATAAATATTTTCAAACTATTTCAAGAAACCAACTGTTCCTTTATATAATGAATATGCTTTATACAAGTATTTTTTGTGGGTGACAAATAGGATTATTTATTTTTAAGTAGACTTACCATGCCTATGTCTAATCTTTACGGAGCCAATGCACCTCAAAATCAATAAAAACAACACAACAACTCTAACACTCGCGGTACACATACTGTCAATTGTCAAACAATCAAACACTAATTAATCCACTTAACCACTAACAATTTCACTAATCACATTTTAAATCTCGCGCCCGATTTGTATTTAGGTTAGGTCAGGATTTGACATTTGCACCTCTGTGTGTTTATTTACGCGACACGTGCGGTTGCCTCGCAACGGAACACGTTACCAATACCGACCCCGGCACGCGGTGTACTGCAGTCGTAGTGTTGTTGTTTTGGTAGAGACAGTCGATGTTCGAATCCCGCCTCTAAGCGACAGTGGAGACGACGAACGGGAAGTAGATGAACTTGAACTTGTATACTAAGCGTTCAGAACACATCATTGCGGAAGGGGAAGACAAGAAGTTTATGACTATTTATATCTTTAGTCCTAGTCTTTCACGGCTTCAGGAATTTGTTTACACAAAACTATACAGAAAATCGACCCAAATTAGGAAATTAAGTTGAGTGTGTCTCTGCAATAAGAAGCAATAATGATCAAAATCAATTAAGCCGTTTAGGCTGTGTAGGCCGACAAAATTTTGCCGATCGTCCTGATGAAAGTATATATAAATAGTGAAGTCTCGACTTCGTCTAACCTTTTATTATAAGGACTAGTGAAATCTCGGTTTCGCCTAACTTTTAGTATAGTCTAGCGAAATCTCGGTTTCGTCTTACCTTTTAGTATAAGGACTAGCGAAATCTCGTCTTTGTCTAACCTTTTTGTATAAGGATAATACAATTTTTCCTGTAACTTTTGTATAATACATATACGTACATCCAATCCGTCTAGGCATACTTTAAACGTAAAGTGCTAACGCTAATATTATTCTCATACCACCCCGTCTCCACTGTTAGCTGGTCTGAGCCCAAACCTTGTTATCTGTTCCTGTGACTCCTGTCATCGCGCTGGAGATCGAAGTGTTGCTATTGTATAATTCTCTATATAGAGATTTAAAAAATATGGCCGGATTTAAATCCAAATAGATTTTTAATCTAATACCCATTGTCCTACTCGATCTATTATTAAAATCAAATGACGTCACATGTTCAATTTTCACCTAATTATTCTGTCTTTGTCCTTCTTTATTGAGAATCTCATCGTTTCAGCACCTCTGGCTCATTGAATATTCCCGATTTGCTGGCGGTGACGTCATTTATCCGCGGATGTGATAACCGCGGCATCGAGACGCTCTTTGTGCTGCTCTACTATTCCCACCCCCGCGTCGACACTATACAAAGACGCGCCCCGGTCACAATAAATCCTACAATATTTGACAGCGAACTCGGCTGTAAGGAGAGATATCGCCTCCCGACAAAAGAATAGCGGGAATTATTATCACTGTTTTATGTGGAATGCAAATATGCTGGATATTAAAAGGGTTTTGGTTTATTTGTCCAACATTGCTATGCTGTCATGCTGGTTAGCGGATACCAGGAGAGGCTTATATACAACAAGAATATGTTCAGCTAAAATTCAATACATACTTGTATTGGATGTCTTCAAAGCAATCTTTGCCATTTTAGTTTATAAAGAATGGAATCCCGTAGATTAGCTTAACTATCAGTTAAAAGAAAAATATAGCATCGATATTATAAGTTGTAAAAAGGCTGTGTCTATTGTCACGTTAATGTGTATCTAACATAAAATGTCAACAAAATGGTATATTTCCCTCAACAGTAACCTAACCTAACGCACAAAACTCAGTCTTCACGCAACTGGTAGTAGACATTTTAATCATAGAAAATAATAATTAGGAGTGCGTAGCCAATTCACAATCTAAGGATTCCGGTTCGAATCCTGGGTGAAGAATTATTGTTTGAGTGTCTGTAATATCTTACTTCCATCAACACTACATAAAAGTAAAATTCAAAAACAAAGTTACAAAGTTAAGAGAAAAAATGTTTTATCCTTGTACTAAAAGGTTAGACGAAGCCGAGATTTCGCTAGTCCGTATACTAAAAAGTTAGACGAAGTCAAGACTTCGCTAGTCTTTATACTAAAAGTTAGGCGAAGCCGAGATTTCGCTAGTCCTTATAATAAAAGGTTAGATCCACTATATATTCTATAATTAAGACAATCTCTGTCTATATCTCAAAAAAACAAATTTATTACAAAAAACATTGTGATTTGTGAATTTATTTAATAAACATTGAAAAAATAATAGTTCTTGAATATACTCGTGTTTTAATTTCAAATTTTAATCTAATCTATTCATCGTCCTTTACCATCTTATCGGCCGGTGTTGAAACTAAACTCTGTCGTTTAGCAATAAAACAATAGGCGCATAATTGAGTTTTCCCGTGGTTTTGCGGTATTTGTGGCGAGGGTGTGCATTTGCGGCACGTACCCCGTGGATGAAGAACCCGCATCCAGGCTTCTTTCGTGAGCGAACAGGAAAATCATTTGATACAGCGTGAGTGAGTGCCATTCGAGGTTACCCTCCCCCACAGCCACCCCCGAGACGAAGATGAAAACAATAAGGCCTGTGCGATTTTGGTCCATGGAGAAAAATATCTGACGGAGAATAATCTCACTTTTATTTTGAAGAATTCGTACACATTTCGACTTGGGATCTCAAAAATTTTGATACGGATACGTAAAATCAACAATTTATGTAACAGTTGCCTAAAAAAATGTTACGGTTTAACGAATAACAATTAAGACTTTTTAGAACTATGGATCGCTTTTAATTTACATGGCTAAAGTTTCATAAAAAATAAAAAGAATACGTCGAGGATGTCACTGCGGGAGATTTAGGCAATGGGGCAAAAGGGCAAGGGATGAAGAACTGAGCCTCCGTGTATTTACGAGTCCTCTCACGTCTTTGGTGAAATAGCGACCGGCGCCGCCGTAGAATAACAATAATAACACTGTTATAGAGGGCGAGAGAAACTGTGAATAAACATATACAAGAGAGAATAATGCTGATATTAAGGAACATGTGCGGTTACTTGTAATGTGATTTCAGGGAATTATTTTGCATTTTACAGACTTTTTCAGCGAACAGGAAATGATGTTTGGAATGGAAAACGCGGGAAGTAATGGAATTTGATTTGAATTTTAGGGTGGCGGAATAGGGGCACTGTCTAAATAATGTTTTTAAAGCTTTCAAGAAAATAAAAGAGAAATATTTGGGTTGTAAAACGCTGGATGCGATGGCGTAAAACGAAAGAATAAAAGGTAAATTTTACAAGGAGAATAAAGTAATATTTTAAATTTAGAAACAATTATGTGACAAGGACGTGACGCATCGGCCGTGAGTGCTAAAATAATATCGTGAACGTGAAGCAAATATAAAAATCGTGGGTGATTGGTCGTGATTATATATTTAAAAATTATTCACGCGCCCAGCTCTTGTAAAAAAAGAAAGCGGCTGTAGAAACAATAATTTCAATAATTATTCATTATGAACGGATATAATTTTTACCTCCCGCTACCCTTGGTAAGGGAGGTATAGGGATTGTGATAAAAATCGCATATTGGTAAATGATCATGTTTTGAAGTCTCTAATATCCAATTTTAACATTTTCACGATGATGTCTGTGTATATATGTATGTGTGTGTGTGTGTGTGTGTGTGTGTGTGTGTGTGTGTGTGTGCATTCTCTTTACTCTCTAACTCAAATATAATCGTTTAGAAAAATTTGAAACCTTGTATTATTAAATTTTCTACAGGTTTGCATTAATACTTTTTCTATATATTTTATGGATATATTTATAAAACTATCCCCGAGCCTACGTTTCAACCGCAACTCCATGGTTACACAGTTTAAATCTCAAATGCATGTATCTGACAGATTATATATATATATATATATATATATATATATATATATATATATATATATATATATATATATATATATATATATCACTGTCAACAAATTAAGCATTTCAAATAATAATAGTAACGTTTTAAAAAGAAAATAGTAAATAGAATAATAATTATATGGACGATAAATAAATAAAACAAATATATCGTCACGGCATATTACCCATTGCTGGGTGTGCCAGTCTGGTTAGTATACAGATTTCGGTAACGATGATGACATATTTGTACCGTGCGAAGGTTTACTAGGCTTCACCTCACGAGCACTCATTGCTGGCGTGAATAGTGCTACACAGGTGTCATTTTTAAAATTCGAAATATGTAGCGTTGATCGGGATTGAACCTAGTATTTAAGTTTAATTTAATTTTAAGTATTTACAAGAATACAAATTAAATTAAACGGGAGGTATTGTGTTGGTCACATCAGATTTTATTATAAATTCCGTACGCTACCGATGCCACGAATACTGCCTCTATTTTTCTTTTTTTTTATTCTGAACGGGCCTTAGACTTTAACATTCTTTCCATTGTTATACATATACTCGAATCTACTGTAGGTAATGTAAAAAATGTATCTTCCTCGAGAAGTATAAAATTTTTAATTTAAAAACATTTATCCGTGACAATATTCTCTTGGCATCTTGTGTAAAACCTTTCACATTTGAAATCACAATCACATCATAACGCCTTTCACCGTATAGAGTGGCGGAGCTTTTCTTCGCCTCGCATCACATCGCTCGCCTGGCGAATTCATAATAAAAACAATTTCCTGCAGTATTTGCAGGCTTCGCTCCTGCGGGCTCTCTTCACTCAACTCGCTCTGAGCCAACAGGCTTACCACTGTAATTGCATTCTCCTGTTGCAGCAGGAGCAGGACGGTACGGTACGATGAAGAATGGAAACATGATTGCCAACAAAAACATCATCAAAATTAACTTATTCTAAAGGCAATAACCATTGTATGTACCTTACAATACTGGTTTTTAAACAATGACTGGATGTTATTATAAATATTAAAGAATATTCTTATCTATACGAATTGATTGCATTTTATATTTCACGCTCAATGGATATAGAGTTAAAGAATTATAAAGAAATTAAATTTTATAAATTAGCCAGCTATGCTATAACTATGGAAACAGCTACTATATTAAGAAAATTCTAACTGACAGATGTCAGGGTCAATGAAAAGAAAATGAATGTGGTAAAGAATTAAAGGTTAAGGCAAATGGCTCGAGTGATAGAAGTTTCTAGATAGATACAAGAGAAACAATTACATTGTTTTGATGGGGAGAGATGAAAAATATATTTGTAGCTTAGTAACACAAGGTAGAGGAAACAGAAACCAAAGATAAGATGGGAGGACTGTATTACAGAACCCTTGAGAGAAAAGGAACTGAATGAGGATGACACGCGAAACAGAAATAAGTGGAAGAAGAAAATAAAAAATGGCGACTCATAAAGAGTGGGTAAAGCTAATAAAAAAGATGTCAGTATCAAGTGCAATTTGCATAGTTCGTTTATGAAATAATTTTACTGGAAATATATATTTTACAATAAAATTTATGTATGGGATTTGTACACAATACACAGGATTAACGGAAGGTATTGTGCTGGCCACATCAGATTTTTCACAATAAACCATAAACGATTTTGTTTTGTAAAACTCTAAATATTGTTTTGATCATAAGTCCAACATTTATTTTAAAATGTGAAATTAAAGGCTTGATTCTTAAAATTTATATTTTTAGTGCCACGGGTTGACACGATTTAATTTTTTTTAATAACAATAATTTATTTCTTATTCTACACTAGTTAAATCAATAAATAATTCATTATTATTTTTATTTAAATTTCGTGTCGACCAGTGAAACTACAGATCGATCCTTAACAGACAAGTTCTAGCCAATATGACGACCGGTGTTTGTTGTTTATTATTGCTGTCATTTGTCAGTATATTTGTTTACCTACAAATGAGAATGTCTTTTGCTCGTATTAAATGCAATTCTCGTGAAAAACTTTTGTTGGAGAAGTTAAAATAGTGTATATTAGTTTCTTTTAGTGCCAAACTAACTATCGTGATATGAATTTTTAATGTGTGATGGTTTTCCGTGGACTAAATAGTGAAATAACTGAAATTTTGTTCCAGTGAACATTCCTGGTGGCAGTGGTAGCTGTTTTCCTGAGATACTGAGATCTGCGATGCCTCTGTTGGCCAAATTGGATTGACAGTAGGCGAGGTTGGTCCAACATTTATCTCATTTTATTTTATAATTCTTCTACAGATTAATATTAGTTAATCTGTCAATAATAACAAATAGATAATAATTAGAACAATATGACCAATTTGACCTAGTTTAATTGTTTCAAATGATTTGACTACGTTCAAAAATTATTTCAACTAAAATATAAATATTTTTAGACGAATTTTCATGGTTATTAATTTAGTTTAACATGATACTCGTGTATGTATGCCAAGAAATTGTCATTGCAGTTAGGAATGAAATTAATAATATTGTAAGCAAGTAATTTATAATAATTTTTATGTAAAAAGTTAATAATAATTCTAAGCTTATCTAGGTTGAATGAAAACATTCTAAGATTGACAGAAAATCCATTAAGTTTAGTTAAATTTTTTTATAAATTATGATTACATTTTCAATTTAGAAAATATTGATAAATAGTTAAATAACATACCTTATTTGTAAACTAGAGGAATGAAATCAAGAGTCAGATTTTTAAGTTTGGAA
This sequence comes from Harpalus rufipes, assembly GCA_951394225.1. Classification (NCBI taxonomy): domain Eukaryota; kingdom Metazoa; phylum Arthropoda; class Insecta; order Coleoptera; family Carabidae; genus Harpalus; species Harpalus rufipes. The sequence goes on from OX596280.1 coordinate 52,485,901, forward strand.
ATATCACAGAAAAAACTTATATGTGAATTACCACCTATACGTAGGTTAATTTAGAATTACTCCCTTCGGTTAAAAATGGAATTAGTACATAATATAATATTATATGACTGGAATCTACTCAAATTACCCTGAGGAGTGGTTTGTTTGATTTTGAGAATCTAAACGTGTGCGTTTGAGCACCATAAACCTTTTGTTAGGTATAAACAGAGGATGCTTCAGGCGTGCCCATGCCTATGTAATAATCAGATTCAAAAATACCTTGTGTGTTTAATACGATAGAGAATTCTGATTTCGGCATACAATATTTTGTATATAGGCAATAGCCATCTGTGCTACTACATTTTATTTTTATTAGTATTTTGAATTTCAATCATCACGGCATATTACCATTTCTGTGTGTGCCAATCGGTAATGATGAAATATTTGTACCGTATGGGCGCTTACCAGACGTCACCTCACAAGCACTCATTGCTGGGAGAGTGTTCCACAGGAGTCAATTTTGGGTCCTCAGATTCGCGACCAGGCACTCAGGGCCACGGCCACGAGACCTCAAACTATTTGAGAAATTTATTGGTTTCAAGTTACTTACTGATTTGCAAACGTTTATAGTTGTAGTGTTGTTAGTTTAATTTTAAATTATCGCGCATTAAATAGTTTCCTTAATTGTTTTATCTATAACAAATACTTCTCAGTACTTATGTACTGTATCACCGGGATATTTTTCCTCTTGCGAACTGTTCTAGAGCAACAGCGCGTATAAAACAAAGAAACATTCGCGCGTTTATCTACTTCTAGATTTATTCGTGAAATTTCTTAAAGTGACACATCTGAATAAGGTTTTTCTAACTTTCGTAACTTTTTCGTTTACAATGCAAAATTGAATTCCTCTACAGCGCAAAGTGACTCCAAGTACTGCATTGCATTCCTAACTTAACATGCCATTAAAAGTATAAGACACTCACCCTTAGAAGACTTCTAAGTTGAATTCTTCACTCTTGAAAATCCTAAAAAGGAAGGAAGTAAAACTAAATAAATAAAAAAGAACATATTTTTATAATGAAAATGAAAACAAATTCAAAATGGATTACTTTAAGGATAGGTACTAGGTATAAAATGATAGCAGATTTTATATATTGTTTTTATTAAAGAAAACATGTTTCGGTATACTCCATACAGAACACACACGGACAGTTTTGTTCAGTTTCAAAGTAAATCTCTAAGAAAGTTTTATAATTCGCTATGTACTTATGTTTTGTAAGTAATAAACATACTATGGGAGTTGGTCGATTTTGGATGCATGATTATGTGGATATGTGATGGTGATCTCCATTCATAATTTCCATAACTTTCACATATGATATACTTTCATAATAATATAAACATATTTTCTTAAACAAAATCAAAAGTTTCAAATTTTAAAAGCTGTCAAATATACGTATATTATAATACACAATAACTGTTATGATATGTTAATAATAACAAAATATTTTCATTTTACTGTTAATATAAAACTTATATATCTATTTCTATATTTTTCTAATTACAAATACCTGTATATGTATATACAGGGTGCTGCTTAAAAACATATGCAATGGGCACTTAGATATTATTAAAATTGTAGCATGTACAAAATTTTGTGCTACCTAAATTAGAATATTTGTAATTATCGGATAATAGGCTCTTTTCATTTGTTACTTGCTTCAGCTTAAGATTAATTGAGGCACAAAAATTCTTCACTGCTCTCATTTTTTATTTCAGCAAAATTTTTGAAATGGTGAGCTGCACAGATCGTACAAACTACAACTACGATCTATTTTCGCTTTTGTAGTCGAAATTGCAGGGATTAAAGGTCATATAAATAAACTTGAACTATACTTAAATTACAATCAGCACTTGTTTATAATATTAACAAACTTGTGAAATATACACCGATATTTTTATTACTTCCTTCTACGTAAGTAAAGGAAGTATTGTAATCGCGAAAAATTTCGGTTTTCAGATTTCAGCGGAAATATCCATTTTGATCATCCCTGAATCCATTTTGACTAATTTCGTCGTGACGTCTGTACGTACGTTTCTCGCATAACTCAAAAACGGTAAGCCGTAGAAAGTTGAAATTTTGTATTTAGGACTCCTATAACATCTACTTGTGCACCTCCCTTTCTGGTTAGTATACAATCTCCAGAAGTGGCACTTTACAATACATGAAGCCTATAATAGATTTTAATGAGAAACTGTTTTAAAATACTTTTCAAATTTGGTATACAAGACTTTTATGTCAATCGAAATAACATAATAGATTTTGGTTAAAATAAGCTAACCGGAAGTGGTATATTACTTGAAGTTGCTAACAGTTTTTCTTGAATAAAATGATTTTATTTTGATTTTAGAAATAAATGCTTCAAATAAAAGTTTTAGAAAATTAATTTCTGCATCTAGCACATCAAGTATTATTAGCCCTTTGTATAAGCGAGATATGTAAATTTAAAAATTATATACTTTTTTGTTTTTGTAATAAAGCTTGCTATGGATTAGGTCAAAAACATAAAAAAAAAATGTCAAATTACGTTAAATACGTGCAATTTTATGATTCGTACAATAACAAATATTATATTTTTATTGTGAAATTAGTCATATTCATTGTTGTAATCAAATATTTCTTTGCTGTAATCAAAACTCTTTTTAAAAAGAACCGGATTAGATTATGGTCGCTATATATCTTACTGTTTTGAAGTTAAAATTATTATTTTGTAATTTATTTATTAAAAAAATATGTATAGTTTAATAATCGTACAAGGAAGTCGTGTGGTGTCCACATCAGATTTTTTTTACTATTAGACAAACAATAGGTTTGTTTTTGTGGAATGTTATAATGAAATGGACCAATTGTGCATTCACCGTATAAATTCTTCAATTCAGATCAACCCTAGTTACTGAAACAAATGAAAAGCGCCTATTGTTGACTATGTCTGTGGCCTGTTTCTAAGCAACCCCTGTAGGTGTTATTGATAATGTTAACCTTATCTTAAGTGTAGTGTACTTGTATATGTATACGTGTAGATACATGTCAGTAAAAAGTTATTAAAAATATGTATAAAATATACCTATATGTAATTACGATTATTATCATTATCTGTATGAGTTAGACACTCTAGAAACTATAAGTTAGTGAAATTATGAGTGGTAACCATGCGGAGAGGGATTACACAAGCGATATGGAGAGACCACACTGACGCATGTGTCACAGTTGACGGTATATGTAACCGTGTAGACACCCAAGGAAGGAGCGGACAGGAGTAGGTTATGTTACGATAAATTTCTCTACAGTTATTAATCACTAAAACGATTGCAGTTTCCTGTAGCGCACAACTTCAACATGACACAAGAAAATCAACAATGATTGCTCCAAGAAGACTCCACCAAAAATGCAGATAGAGGAATATGACTCTAAACTATGCTTTACATTACACAATATATTGAACACGCAATATTCTTACTTAACTATTTTTTTTACTAATCTATTATAGCACTCGAATGAGCAATTAACGAACTCTCTGGATACTATAATAGCTTTGTTACACGCAAAAAAGAAAAATAATAATCTTAATTTCTATAATATTTATACTGAAAACAGCATTTACCAGATGTCATCTTCAGGGCACTCAAAATTGTTGAGAGTTATCCAGAGAAATAATTTTTGTAATATTTGAAATGTATGATTGTTTCAGCTGGATTCCAACTCACAATTGGCCACTCAATGCTCCCTATTTTGAATGAGATATTGCTGAATACATTGCGCCATTTCTTGATCAATATATTGCGAAGATTAGAACAAAATTGTTCAATATATTATGCAATGTACAATGATTAGTTTTACAATATGTATATACAACAATAACAAAAAGATATTTTTCATAATACAATTGTTTCTAGGGAACATGAATTGTCAAATTTACATTTTTGTGCTGCAAAATTAACTATTGATATTCTTCAAAAACAGTAACAACCATGTCTTTGATTTATATTAGTTTATATTTAACAACTTTAAACTTGAGAAAAAGTCATTACAAATTTTTGAAATATACAATAGTGTTTGAATAGCCCAATACCTGATTTATATCTTTTAAATTGGCAAAGTCTCCTTTTCTTGAGCAAGACCGAAATATGATAAATGAGGTCCTAAGCGAAAGCGTTCTATAGCTAAAAGATGATGGTTCTTCGAACAGCTCAAGCTAACACAATTTCTTACTCGTCGCTAACATATCAAACATTAGGCTATTAAAAATCTCACGTAGTTCGTATGTATACGTTTTAAGAAATATATTGTATAAACATACGCCAATTTGCATTATAGTAAAAAACAGTATGAAATTGTATAGAGTTCTCATAACATTTGGAAATTAACACGTCGACTTCCAACCAAATCTGCAAAAAAGATGTCATTCCTTTGCAATTCGAAGCAATAAATAACACCAATTTAATACCGTCCAACAAATAATGGAATATATATTTGTTCTTTTACTTGCTACTACCTATAAATGGTGATATGTTTAATTATACTCGTAGTTGTATCAAAAAGAAATTTAAATACATACTTATGTACTTAAAAAAAAAATATTTTTCATCGACTATTCAATTTAAACTTTAGAAAAAGAACAAATAAATATATATTACTTTTTATTTTTTGTTTCGTGGTAGGTACCGGTTAAAATTACTGCTATTTAAAATGCTATTACGAATTAGTATAAAAGAAGAAAACATCTCTCTTTGCAGATTTCTGAGATCCAAAGGAAATAATTCACGATTTAATTCTATTTGAACAAAAGCATTGTTTTTCCATAGCAGACAGTATGCGATATTTTCACCGTCACTCAACGTGTCAATTTGCTTGATTTATTTAATAAAGGAGAATTTATTTACGAATAAAACTCGTGAATTTTCTCCCCGGATCAATCGTTGGTGCGACGAGCAACCGCGATTTGGTACACTAACCTTTCATCCCTTCATTATTCAACACAGATTGGAAATAGTTTTTGTTTTGACCTCATTCTACAAACAAATATAAAATCGTTAATCATTCAATATATATGGAAGGCAATTGCGAGCAAATATAGAAGTTGCCAAAATTTTAGACTTAAATGAAGCACTTCGTTCAATAAATACGAGCCCAACCCCAAATGTATTCGTACCTTCTAAAATAAATATATTAACAGCAATAAAAAATATTTTTTTAGGTTACAATAGCTAAGACTATATATGAACATTTTTTTTTATTATATGTATTAATAAAGTGTACTGGATTTAACAACAATGTTATTAACTAAATTTCCCATTTAAACAATAATCTACGGGCAAATATATGACAAAAGACAAGACCCAAATTTTTTCGTTCCAACAGTAAATAATACAATATTTATGTTAGTATTATAAAACTGAGGGTATAAAGGTAACTGACAATATATTCAATTAATTGCCATCTTAAATTTTATTACTTTAATAAAAATTATTTGCGAGTTATTTAAGATGAAAACATTTGTCACATGCAGACAATGGTTTATTTGCAAATAAATTATTATTAAACCTAAGAAATTTTATTATAAGCAATGTATTCAAGTTATATACACTCTATTAATACACCATATCAAAATTTGTTGAATTGGAGTAATAATCATAGCATCCAGAAGTTTATTTATTCTTGTTTTTAATATGTAGGTGGTACTTTAATAAATAAATATCACTTTGCAAATAATTTTACTAAAAAATGAAATTTAATATAGTATAGAATGTATTGTTAGTTTCCTTTACCTTCAGTTTCATAAATAATACTATTATAAATATTGTATTATTTACGGTTGGAACTAAAAAAAATAGCACGTGTCTGTTGTCATATATTTGCCCGTAGATTATTGTTAAAATTATAAATTTAGGTAATAACACATTTAAATCCAGTATACTTTATTAATTCATAAAATAAAACATTGCCCAAATATAATAATAATTTATTTCTTCTTGCTGTTAATATATTTTTTTCAGGGGGTACGAATACATTTGGGGTTGGGCTCGAAGGTTTGTTAACTACTGATGGTTCTGATTTATAAATATATAAAATACAATTTCCATCTTACAGAAGAAAATTGATAGTTGTCTGCCCATCATAATATTTTTCTGAATCTTGAAACATAAAAGCGAATTTTAAATTTGTAGGAAAACTACCCGCACTATGACTATTTCCAAAAAGAGTTGTGTACCGAAGGGATGAAAGTGGTACTCCTGCGTCACATAACTCGTGTAATATTAACACTAGGACCTATCGGATAGCTTACAATAGGTTATTGTTCCTATGAATAATACAGGATGTGGATAGACAAATTCCAAACTCATAAATTAGTTATTGTTCTATGCCGGTCCCAGCGGAGTTTCCCGCTCGCTGACCGATGACAAAATGACACATTGCGCACGCTCAACACACAGCTACATTACTTATACTAGGTCGAATGGGTACGGGGGTGGATCTTTCTCTTTTCATCCCAGATATGCTGACAATAAATTCGGGAGTAGATATGACATTATACAATGTTTAAAAGATATGTTTCGGGTTAGATTATTGCTTTGGTATTCAGAGTACATATGACCAATTTATTTTGTTTTCTGATTATAATAGGTACGTTCTAGATTAGCTAGCTAGATTTAGATCAACCAGAAGTTTGAATATTGCAATGTTCTATTAAGTTTAATATGAACAAACAGGTCACAATATTTATTTTGATTGATGAATATGGTAATTATGCAGTGAATAATTTAAAAAAAAAATGAGAATATAAATTCTAAAATGTTTTATAGATCATGCGGTAGTATTCTTCATAGAAGTTTAGTATATAGACGTAATAACAGCTAGATAGAACTTCGAACGTTTCCGAAAAGATAGTCTGTCTTTTATTAAAATGGACTATTAATTTCTAGATTTTTGACAAGGTAAATAATTGTCTTCTGGAATTAGAATGTAGTCTACAAGAATAATTAACCAAATAACAAGACAAAGAAAACAATTATTACATAGTATAGTAACATTTTTAATCTACTGATATATACTTTACTTGTGTATTTTAAGTTTTCAGGTCGAAAACAGTCGTTTCATTTGTGTAACTATGTAGAAATTAATTTTATGTTATACTGGTTTCTAAAGCAACGTTTTTGAACGGTTTTATTAAACAAAAAGTGAAACAGTAAACTATTGATGATAACATATTTGTACTGTCTGGGCGTTTATCAGGCGTCACCTCACGTCCACTCATTGCTGGCGAGGAGAGTGCACCACAGGAGTTAATTTCGTACTATTTAAAATTAGAAATATTTGGCGTTGATCAGGATCGAACATGGTTCCCCTATTCGCAACCAGACACTCATGCACGCGGCCTCGAAGCATAAAAGTTTGTACACAGATTTCGGTATTATAGATGATGGCATATTTGTGTCGTCTGGGCGTTTACCAGGCATCACCTCACGTGCACTTATTGCAGGCGAGGAGAGTGCACCACAGGAGTCAATTTCGTGTCATTTAAAATTAGAAATATTTGGCGTTGATTAGAATCGAACCTGGTTCCCCTATTCGCGACCAGACACTCATGCACGCGACCACGACGTATAAAATATTGTACAGAGATTTTGGTATAGATGGATGACATATTTGCACCGTCTGGGCGTTTACCAGGCATCACCTCACGTGCACTCATTGCTGGCGAAGAGAGTGCCCTACAGAGGTTAATATCATGCCATTTAAAATTAGTAGTATTTACCGTTGGTCGGGATCGAACCTGGTTCGCATATTCGCGACCAGACACTCAAGCCCACGGCCACGAGTTAAGAAATTTTGTACCCACGGTGTAGATAATGACATTGTACCGTATGGACGTTTACCAGGCGTCACCTTACGTGCACTCCTTGCAGACGAGGAGAGTGCGCCACAGGGGTTAATTTCGTGCTATTTAAAATTAGAAATATTTGGCATTGGTTGGGATCGAACCTGGTACCCCATATTTGCGACCAAACACTCAGGCACGCTGCCACGAGGTATAAAATTGTTGATTTTAATTTAATTTTTCTTTAATTCTCAATTAAATATTGGTACAGCCGACCATTTATGATTTAAAAATAATAGCCTATTCTTTCTGAAGAAGAAGTAAGCCGGTAGAACATTAATGTAATGATATTAATGAAGTATTTGTTCTATGATTAATTCATCCCGTATAGTTTTTACAATAAACGTTAATATTTTTTTAATGAATTGTGTATATTTGTATTTTGTACTTATCAGAGTGTCTGATTTTGATTGGGCATATGTACCAGTTGTTTTAACATTTCATAATTAAAAATTCAAATATTTTTCGTTGGATGAAAAGAGAAGGATTATATTGTATAAGTTTACAAGTGGATAGTGGATCAGGGATATTAAAAGTGCTATACAATGTACTATGTGCAAGGCAAATGCTACAGATACACTCATGTCGAGTTCGGATCAATTCATAGTTATAAACACAGACCGCTACACAGAACACACGCACTATAACGAGTAGCTGTACAGAGTGATTTGGTAACATAATATTCTTTGTCTATTTGGCGATGTGCGTTTACGTTTAGTAGGTAGTACACTCGGTAACGGTATATAGTCACACAACGCAGTGCTAGGCGCCCACATCCAGATTAATATTAAGGGTTCAAATTCCAAATTCATATCAATCAAATTCCTATATGAATTTTACAATAAATATGTAATATATCATGAAGGGGACAATCTACTTTATGTAGATCGATAAAGGTGATATATTTTCCGTAGATGTTCTGGGTAGGTTGTTATAGTTATTTTTGTGCGATAAATTTGACTTCGATCGGATTTAAACCTGAGTCGTCAGAATCACCGATTTTCGCGCACTCCACTTTTTAAATGGATAGTCCGCATTTTTTATTTTTTTTAAATTGTTGAATCGATTGCCATTTTAAATTTTGGCTAATCATGAGACTCTTCAGTCCTAGTCGACAGACTATCGTAATGTAATAATATATTCTTTAGTCGTGTTGCTAAATTTTATTTGTCCAGTCAAGTTCAAAATATCAATTATTGCTTGGGTTCAGCCAAGATAGAACTAACTAGCAAAAATATAGCGCTGTTTGTTAATGCTAGATGCGTTTTGAATAAGTAAATAACTAACAATTCTATCTGTATTGAAAGTTCGCAGACATCTGAACTGTTTTTGGTGACACATTGGTTTGATGCTGTAGTATCTTGAAACTTTTTTTCTCGACTGAAAACGGTTCAAACAATGATTTCACACTACGACACATGACAATTTTAACTATTCAGAATTAATGAATATTTTTGAAATAGAAGTTTGATTTTAGAAATATATTTGTGGGAAATTCGTGTAGGAAATTGGTGCAGAATCGGATTCCCTTTTCGGATGTGAGCGCCCGCTGACGGAAACGGCAGTACGGAGCTGTCTGTGACGTCACGACTTACTGGAGTTATTGAAACTATGCTGATTTCATCAACGTTCCAATCAACCAATAATTACTTAATTTATACACATTACCTCTTTGTAGGTTATTATTACATCTGAATCACATTACATTACCTAATTACAATTTTATTTATTCTTTAGTTAGAAATCAAATGAAATTCTCTTTATTTAAAATATTGTCATTCACTCACACTTCTCTCGTTTCACATAATGACATGATATAATTAGCCTAGCATCCTCTTCAACTAATAGCCTTCATGATTAACTAACTAACTAACTGTAAATAGCTTTTCTGTACGTTCCAGCCTCGTAGCTTGCTCATCGTCGCTAGCTTTACTTTACAAACAACTTAACGATTCCACTATAACCAAACCAAACCCATTAGATACATACGACCACCTCTAACAAATATTATATTTAAGATCAACGTACAATAAGGATAGTAATGCACCATAAGGCAAATTAATATCGAGACGATGTAAGCTATTAGTAAGAACAATCTAAAATTCAGGAGGTATTGATTTTAGTGATTATTGTAAATTTGTACAAATGTTTTGTGAAATGAACTAAATTTTGTTACGTACTTATTAATTTAATGGCCCGACACCCAACAGTCCTTAAGACCTAGACATACAATCTGTTTGTAAACTAGGAAATTTCAAGATATCTTTATTATAGCTCGTTAGAATTTATAATAAATTGTCGACTGTTTTACTGGATGAAAATTATAACGAATCGTTTAAAATTTCACGAGTGTTTATATTAGCAATAAATTGATCGATTAATTGTCGACTTATGATCTTGAATTTATCGGTGTAAATCAGAAAAATCAATCGATTTATCTAAGAAAATAAATTGATGAAAAGTTTTTGGAGAATTTTTGTTTATTTTCCAGTGCCACCTCTGTAGTATTTATAACTCCTTCTAGTTCAAAAATAGATTATAATGAAGTAGGAGTCTTTAATTTGCCAATAAGTTTTGAAACTTACTACAACAACAAAAGTACTTCTTGTTCTAGCAATCAAGTCTACAAACAAACATGTAAACAATTGGTTTAGCATATTCTAGATGGCTGATAGATTCGAACCACTGTATATCAAGTACAACAGTGTACTACTTAGTATTTGAATCCTGATTGAAATATCGTTTCGCTATATATTTGCCTTATTTTACAATCATAATATGTGGTTACCAGCCAACATATTACGTTACTATATAAATAGGAGATAAAAACAATGCTAGGTCCCGTGAGCAAGCTTTAAGGCTAGCTGCGCTCGCTCAAACAGTTGCGCATCAAGTGAAACAGCTGACATCGACACACTTCGTGCTTGTGGAGGGGGAAAGCCCAGGAAAGGGACACCATGACCAGGACATAACGTATCAACGAACGCATTGCGTAATAAATATTTTACACACTTCTTAACATGATATGTGACATTCTATGCTTGTGTGTCGTGAAGCCAGTCCACATTCAGTACGTTACAAAAAGGGGGGGGGGGTTGGTTTACACATAGGAGAGGAGGCGACGTTGCCACACCGACACATCAACACTACCCTTCCGATTCATCCACTGATAATTTGTAAGAAATTAATGCTGATATGCTATCGAAATTATTTATGAGGTATAGATTCCCAGTATCACATGAGAAATAATTTGCCAGAATCTCACACGGAAAGAATTTTATTATTATTGAGATAGCGCCAAAGTGGTATTCTATCCTACTTTTTATAATGTTCATCCTTGTTTTACTTTATAGATCATCTAATAGATTATGTATCCAAGTTGGCAAAAGTATAGAAAATATTTATTTTCTCGAAAGTTTCGGTAGTGAAATACCGCATCCGGATAACAATAATAGTTAGGAAACAATCATCCTTCGCCACACATTCCTATCTAAGCAGACTTCTTTCGCCTTGGTCACACTCATAATCCTTACTCTTAAACATATTAAAGTGACCGATTTTCTGTAGCGAAATACCGCATCCGGATCACAATAATAGTTAGGAAACAATCATCCTTGGCCACACATTCCTATCTAAGCAGACTTCTTTCGCCTCGGCCACACTCATAATCGCATTCATACATGCTCTTCTCTTCATACTTGGAAACTCTCTAAGCACCCTACCAATCACATCCATTCACTTACATACTGGTCGGCCACGCAATCGAAAACTTCTTGTTGGCTACATCAATCTGATTCATATTTATTCTTATTTTTTTGTAAGAAATCTTTCTTTCCGTGTGAAGACGCCAGTTCTATGAAATGATATGTGTGAAACCTAGTGAATATCACAGTTGTTTTGAAGAATCAAGAGGTGTTGATGTACGTGAGGCAAACGCATGCGAGACGAGACGAAAGACAGAGAGAGATAAGATACGAGATGATGTAGACGAAGACGGAAGAGGTGGTGGCAACTACCCGAGTGTTGCCGCGCCGAGCGCTCAGGGTACTGCAAGCGCCCGGACTTCACCCTGCTGGGCCTTGACCCGTCCAACCTCTGACAGACAAGAGAACACTCACCTTTAATACCTAGATATACTAACACATAACACAACAAAACACACACTGACTGAATGACTGACACAAAGATATCAACATCTCAACTTCTACGAGATTAAAGATTAAATACTATTAATTTTACAATTATGTAGACTCAATAAAGGAAGCTGTTGGCACTAGGTGAAACATTTTTCAAAATGAATAAGAAAAACACTCGGTTGTTTCACAAAATTTAAAGATAATTCTTTATTGTACAATTTCAGCTGTTAGGCCATCATCAGAAGAACTACAAGAAAATATTAAAACGGGTCCTTTTATATCTAGTTTAGCGGTGGAGATTTGGGGATTAAGGTTTCAAGAAATGGGGAATGTACCAAGTTCGTTCATTAAAGGGATGCCTTTTCAAAATTACAAACATGATAGAACTCTAACATATGATTAGCGACATTGGAATTCAGTTTAAGATTTTCAAAGCTTTTTTATGTTCTTTAAATCGTATGTGAAAGTTTCTTCTAGTTTGCCCTACATATATAAAATTACGGTTAATTTTATAAATCCCGGAATTGGAATAAGGATCCCTTGAAATAATTTTGTTGTTGACCAATAGATTTTTTAAATTATTATTATTATTATACAGGCAAGAATGAATATTTCGTCTTTTTCACTCGTGTTGTTAATGTATTTAAGATTTTGTAAATTGGGTTAGTGTCATTTATTTAACCTGGAGCATAAAATTGTTTCAAAAGAAACCATTTACATTTTTTTATGTGTTAATTTGTTAACTATATCCTCACTATAACCGTTATTCCGAGCTATACTATGAATTATGTTTAATTCTAACTGATAATTTTCAGGGGATAAAGGAATTCTAATCCACCGCTAAACTAGATATAAAAGGACCCGCTGTAGTTCTTCTGATGATGGCTTAACAGCCGAAATTGTACAATAAAGAATTTTCTTTAAATTTTGTGAAACAACCGAGTGTTTTTCTTATTCAATTATGTAGACATACACGGCCCAAACTCATAATACATACATAAATAACATTAACTATATAATAAAAATTACAAAGTTACGTCTAGTTTCACCAGTTTACAACTTCTGAGTCAATTCCAATGGTCCGAGAAGTACACAGAGAATTAGAATTGATTGAAGGCGAATGTAAATATTTGTTGTAACAATGTTTAGGCTGCCAAATCAACACTTGTGCTCAACAGTTGAAAGTAAACAAGAGAACCATTAGGCAAACAACAAACAAGACATGGTCTGGCGCATCTCACTAACTGATTTACGATATCAGGCAATATGAGTATGGAATACCTGTGTTTAGCGAAACATCCCCTATATTTACACACACTACAATCGAATTTCAAACTAATTTACCACATACATTATTCAACCCCAAAATCACAAATTTCGTATTAAGTTTCAAAGGAACATGCGGAATTTAGTTAACTACTTCGATTTATACAGTTACATATTCTAAAATTTGTGTAAACAACATACATACATCAAAAGCAGAATATTTCATGAATATGCATGTTTGAATATTATTTAGCATAAATACAAGGATTCTGTTTCTACTTAGCTCACAGAAAGATGCTAAATCTTTCTAAATAAGTTATACTCAATTCATTTGAATATTGTTTTACTAGTGTACAAATCTACCGCGTTAATTTGGATATGTAAATTCATTTAACAAAATCACTTTCAATTTTTAACAAGAAACAATATTTCATACAATTACAACCAGCAAATTTATTCTGACGGTGGGCAAATATGATGTTTTGCACAAACAGATTTTTGTTATGAGGTGTTGACAATTACTCGAAATCTCACTTCTTGCACACTTCCACCTTCTTATCATGTACACAAAATACATTCATACTTAACATTCACATATCGTACAAAAGAAATTCAATTGTTTAAGACATATACATTTTCTAAGATCTTAAAAACTATAAGAGTTACAATTTTGGTCAAATGAGGTTTTCTTTATCTTTAATCCACCGGAACTACCCTCATTTGCAACTTTTAAGTTTTTCTTGAAAAAATACATTTAAATATCATTTATTGACATTTAGTGATTATAAAGTTTAAAGAATATATTAATATCTATACGATTTGATTTTACTTTATACTTCATATTCAATAGATATAGAGTTAAAGAATTAAAAAGATATTCAATTTTATAAACCAGCAAACTATGCTAACCATGGAAACTGTTAATATATTAAGATATTTCAAATTGACAAATGTCAGTATCAATGAAAAGAAAATGAATGTGGCAGACTAGGATATTGAGAGAGATGGTAAGGTAAGGGAAATGACTCGAGTGATAAAGTTGCTAGAAAGATATAAGAGACTATTACATTGGTTTGAACATGTCATGAGGAAAGATGAAGAATATATTGGAAGAAGAATAGCTTATTAATAGAAGGTAGAAGAAACTGAGGAAGATGAAAGATAAGATGAAAGGACTGTATTGCGGCAAACTTGAGAGAAAAGGAACCGAATGAGGACGACACACAAAACAGAAATGAGTGGAAGAGGAAAATAAAAATACAGCGACCCCTAACGAATGAGAAAAGGATCTTTTGCAAGAAAACTTATATATGGAATGTACATAATACACAGCATAGACGGAAGGTAATTTGCTGGCCACATCAGATTTTTTTATATAATGATCAAGTCTACCTAAAATACTTCAAGCATTACTCAAGTTTGCTTGGAGCTGTACTCGAGCAAACCTTCGGTCGAAGTACGAGCGAAGAAATATGTACTGACTATGAAACGATATATGGTACTCAAAGCATACTGAATTATGAGTCGAGGCGAAGTACTGATTATGGATGCAAGCATTAGGGTACAATTAAGCATTGCGGAAGCTACAATAACTAACATCAATTCTTCCAATTTTAAAGGGAGTGAGTTGAGTTAAGAGGTCTTCTCGTATTTATCAAAATATGACAATCAGCAGATTTTTGTTTTCTTTAAATTTGCCTTTGTAAAATATAAATTGTTTGCCCATTTAACCATCTTTGTAGCTCTTATAGTTCTCGAGATAACAATGAACACTCTGTATACCGTATTCGTATTGCCTGATGGTACCTTGTAGCATATTAACTCACCTACTGCTAGACAAACCACTCATCCTTCTGGCTCTGCGACACTAGGTCTGTGTCGCTGCCGTTGGCGGCGGCGTGTCTCACTTTGCCTGGCAGTAGAGGCGGGCCCGGGCCAGCGTGCTGCTGCGGTACCCGGCTGGGCCCGCAGGGTGACACCAGTTTCCCTGCTGATGCTGGTGCATGGGTGCGTGCGGATGCTGCTGCGATTGCAGCTGCAATTGCGGCTGCCCCGTCGAGTTGCCGACGCCGCGCGGCAGCGTCGTCATGGACGGGTGTTTCATTGCACCGTTCGACCCGTACATCTGTTGTACTAGAAACAAACGAAGAAAGGGAACAATTAGTATTAGAAAATATCAGAAACGATAGAAAATAATCACAGATAGACAATATAAAGTTAATTAAAGTATTTTAAATACATTTGAAAACTCAATGATTCAAATTCAACTATAATGGCTAATTAAGAATACTTTTTGTAAAAAGATAGCGTCCATTTGTTGAAATTTGGAAATTGATAGTCGGATATTGGAACCAAAGGAATTTAATAAAATTCCTTGACGTTTCGATTAAAATTTTAACCATTATCATCACTGTTGACAGCCTAAGAAACAAAAGGCTAGTCTAGTTCGAGTGATAGAAGTTTCTAGAGAGATACAAGAGAGACGATTACATTGATTGGAACTGTCATGAGGAGAGATGAATTATATATTTGAAGAAGAATGAATAGTTTAGTTGTAGAAAGTAGAAGTAACAGAGGATGACCGAAGATAAGATGGGAGGATTGTATTGCAGAAGGCTTGAGAGAAAAGGAACTGAATGAGGATGATACGCAAAATAGAAATGAGTGGAAGAATATAAAAATTGCGATCCCTAACGAATGAGAAAAGCTAAAGAAGATGACAGTGTCAAGGGCACTTTGCATAGTTTGTTTATGAAATAATTTTAATAATATTATCTTTGATTTTACATTTTGAGGTAAATCATTGACGTATGTTACATTTATAAATAATAGAGGACCAAGGATACCTCCTTGAGGAACGCCTTTATTTATATTTTTAACGGTAGTACGAAATTTTCAGTTATTATTAAGTAGGTATAAATTTTGTGTTGGTTGCAAAATTTAGATAGAAAATGTTATATGGAATAATAAAATCTTAAAGTAGGAATAAAATTTACAAGAAAACTGCAAAGATGCAAACATAATAAAATTTGATTAAAGAGAAATTCGAATGCATGCATTTATCCCCCCAAGTTTGTATTCTAATTATGTGCGAGAAAAGCTTAATAAAAACAAAGTAAAATTTTATAGTAATGAGCTGGATTCGTTACACAGGCATAACCATAAACTAGAATATAGAGCTCATTCCTAACAGGGTTACAGCAGATTTTACGAGAGAATACGCAGACGCAGCCGATGCTTGCAATTAAATTGTGTCCACGACTACATTGTACAATATCCGTAGTTTGTTTCAACTTAACGGCAACGACGGCTACAACTTTATAGTCGCAGAGGAGTTTCATATTTTGCATAGTATACATGATGCAAATTGCTGCTGTATAGTTTTGTGGTCCATTTCATATTTGTTCTTTGTTTACTACCCTTATTTTATGATGGTCATCTACGTTCGACTTTTACATAGTTTCCATTTTTTATGCAGGAGTCGTAAATACTGAGTTTTTCATTAAGAAAGTATACCATTATGAAAAATAATTATGCAGTAACTACGTAAAGAGAGATGTTTTCATCAAGAATCTTGTGGTAGATATTTCCATATGTGCAAAAAGCAATTTGTGTTCAATTGTATACATGTTACAGTAAATGTATATAGTGGGATGATATGCACATTGCCGGTAATTGTAAAGACTTGTCCAAAATCTACTTTCGCTTGCAATTCAATCAAAAACAACCCCTTTGGCGTCGACCACAAGGAGGCATCGGGACTCAACGTTTCCCTTTGCGCAACAATTTTTTATCTCTCGCTAAGAGAGGTATTGGATTCATGCTAAAAATCGCATATTCAGATTTTATTGAATAAGCACGTTTTAACGTTCCTACAATCCGATTTTAACATTTTTACGATGATGTCTCTGTGTGTGTGTATGTATGTGTATGTGTGTGGGATGTTGGAAGGACGATTACTCAAAAACTTTATATTTGTTTAACTACGTATTTCCCAACCGGACATTCATGGGCAGATCTGAAAAGGTTTTGGTAACAATTGGACAACCTGAAGTAGAAGATTCTTAAAAAAAATCTTCTAAATATTATTTTTTGAAAATTTGTAGAATTGAAATATTAAAGAAAATTAAATTCTCTATCTGATACATTTAAATATTTTGTTATATATTTTATAGATTTAGAGATAAAAGAAATATAATATATAAAATAATCTGTTGTAATAAATGCCATGGAAAATAGTTAAAAATTTAAATTGTTTGTAACTGACAGATAAATGTCAGTGTCAGAAATCTGGAGACATTATTGAAGACTCTTTCTGGGAGGTACATAGATTATAATATTTCTTAATGTATTAATAGTTAAATATTTAATATTATAGGTATATTTACACATACCCTTCAGAAATACTGTTACACCCAACATTTCGAAAAATTAGAGGAGTAGGACAAAATGTCTTTATAGAATAAATTTAAATTTAAAAAATCTAAATATAAGGATATAAGTAGAATTTTTGATGTAGAGTGTAGGTATACAAGAAGTGTTAAATACATTAGGGCACGAGCAGTCATGTGACTTTGTTGGCCTTGACAAGCAGATATGGGGGCCCATGTCAGAATAATAGCTAGTAATTATGTATATAGATGTCAATTATCATAATTTCTCTTTCTAAATTTAGTGATTTTCCAATTCCATGTGGTTGATTTTCCTCGACAAGTAAATTCCAGACTCCTGGTGACAAATAAACTAGGTACGTGAATTTAGAAAATCTTGAAATTTTTAATGAAAAATTCTGACATTTGACATCTATGTACATAATTATTAATAATTATCATTCTGAAACGGGTCTCCACATTTGCTTGTAAAGGCCAACAATGTAACATGACTGTTCGCGCCCTATAGTTATGTAACCAAAAAAAGGAAGTGACGAGAGGTATTGTGCTGGCCACAACAGTTTTTTTTATTAAATTCCAGTTAAGTGACCTGGAGATAAAATAAAATTTAAAGTCCCATCACTAATTTTAACTCCCGTTTCAATATTGAAAGTAAAATGAGAGAAAAAATTGTAAACTGGTTATGAATGAAATTCCAGGGATTTCTACGATCCACGCAGTTGCGGTAATTCAGTTTTGTTTGAAAATCTGAAAACACTTTGGCCTTCTGATTCGTTTAACAGTTATTAAAGCGTAGATCACAATAATTAGCGAGCGGCCAACAGCCAACATGCAAACACGATATCACCATTTGGTGGCAGCGCTACGCTACTCAAAACAAAAGTTTCGAGAGCTTTGGTACTCTCACCTGCCGCAGAATCGGATCGAGGGCTTTTTGAGAGTTTGCCACTTCAAATTTAAGCGCACTTGTAAAATTATTAACACACACTATGCTTATATAAGTAGCTAATCCTTTTCATATAAAACTTAACAGTAGAAGAATATACTTGTATGTTACGAATAACACTATAAACAAGTTGTTGACCAGGAGGAAAAATGACACAATTTAAAAAATTGTATTTCTACATTTTGTGATATTGCGTTACAGTAATATTATAAATCTGTCTTTTAAGTTTTGCATATAGAGCTGGAATAAAACAATAGATAGCTTTTAAAGACTTTTGTTTTTCGGAAGCAGTTATTCCACTCGTTTATTGGAACAGTCATAATGACGTTTTTGAAGGCGTCGACTCTTTCTTTTGGCAACTGAAACCTTTGACCACACAGTCCGTTCTTGATTTCCGGAAAGGTAAAGGAATCGTTGTGACTGTACGGAGGCTGGTCTAACAATCCGACGTTTTGTTGCGTGCGAAATTGCATTGCCTTGGTGGAGGATGATTCGTCGTTCGGGGTTGGTTTTTCGAAGCTCAGCGATGACTTCCGGCAAACAAATGATTGTATACCAATCGGCAGTAACAGTTCTTTGATCTTGCAGAGGAATTGTTGCTGCATGACCTGCTGTTGAGACAAATGTTGCGACCATATTTTTGGACACACTTTGAGAACGGATGACTTTTGTTGGTTTTTCTTCACCTTGAAACACTCAGACGACTGGCGTTTATTTTCAGAGTTTCCTGCGTTGAAGCGGTCTAGAGTTTTTTGACACCAATTGACCCTAGCTTCTTTCTGTTTTTCGGTCAACAGATGCGGTATCCAACGGGACACTAATTTTTTACCACCAATTCTTCATGCAAAATTTATTGAATTGAGGTCTTTGAAATCCCCATTGATACCTCAATCTCGCGTTATGTCACACGTTTTCCTCGGTAACTGCCGTTTTTGGTGCACCTGCCCTTGGATCGTCACTAAGACTCATCCGTCCACGTTTGAATTCTCTATAATACCAACGAGATATTGTCGACTGATGTGGTGCTTCATTGCCGAAAACAGAAACCAACACGGCGAGGCATTCTTGTTGAGATAATTGTCGAAAATTTTCTCCATTGTTCGAATAACTTGTGAATTTCGAAAATTCATTGTATCTACAACACTATACGTATCGCACTGACACTTTGGATTTAAGTTAAATAAAGATGGAGGTTAAATTTTAGTAGTGACATTGCCTACTGTGTCCCTGTATGTGAAACTTAAACGACAGCCCTCGTATAATTAAAATACAATTCATTACGGTATCAGTTTAGCAATAATTTATATTTTACGAGCTTACTTCCTCCTCCTTAGTTCAGGCCTGCTTAGTGAGCGTCCTATCCTATAGGATGAGTAGCTTCTGACGTTAATTGGGATTTGGTGGATTTATGAAAGAGCATTTGGCACGACTAAATGTCGCAATCTATATTCGCAAGCAAGTTTTAATTGCGGTTCGACCAAGTTATGATGATGTGAGCTGCAGAACAACTCACGACCCCTAAATTGCACTGGACTACTGTAAATCCTACACTCCCATGTACCATCCCTGCCAGTGGATCAGTAAACAAGGGGTGGTTGATGAATTTTCATGGTTTTATTAAATTTGACTTTGTGGAGATTAACAGCTTGAACCAGACTTTTAAGTTATGGTGAACTCTACTATAATAACAAAAGTAATAAATAATTTCCTCACATGAATAGGAAGCATTAGGCTGAGCATTCTGCGCTCGGGAATTGCAGTTCCTCCGACATATGCAGATGGCAGCAGCCACGATGAGCACCAGGAGCACGAGCACGGTGCTGACGACGACCACGACGAACCACGTGACCTCGAGGCCTAGGATCGTGCCCTGATCGTTGTTCTGACATAACGTGCTGCTCGTTTCGTCCGAGCCGTCCGCGCAATGGTTCACACCATCGCACACCAGGTCGTTGTCGATGCAGAACTCGCGGAGGTTACACCGAAAGTCCTTGCAAGCGTGTTCTGAAAGAAAAAGATAGAGTAAAGTCAATAAAAAGTTGAATAAAACAATTTTATTCTCAATCATTATAATAAAAGTTGGGAAATACATTCTACAAACATTCAGTTAATTTATTAAACATCGTACAAAAAATTCGAAAAGCATACACACATCCATTTGCTCTAAAAAACGACAAACGACTAATACGGAAAATAGACGGAAATATCCTGTGCAAGGAATAGTAGGAATAAATGTTGTTTGACTGAACTTTCGAGTAATTGTTAACACCTAATCCACATCACAGTCGAGAATTTACCCACAATTACTCTGTATAATGTTATCTTTAGTATAAAAATAATTATCAAAATAGAAAATGACATTTTAATATTTATTGAATCATATTCGTAGTAGAATATCTTAAATAAGGAAAGTTTATTTTCTTTTATGTAAAACGTGTGAAAACTTGAAGCAATAAACATATTACCTATGTTTATAAAATCGTCGGCAATTAAGTGAAAAAGCTGCGAAAGCCAACATCCGGTTACATAAGTAAAGGAGCTATAATGATTTTTGTTTACAGGATAAATAGAAGTTCCGGCGAGCATAAAACGGCAGCACGGCGATTATTAGAAGCTATAACTTGCATATAATTGCTAGCCAGTTCGCGTGCAAGTCTCAATCAGTTATTGTTGTAATGGCCGTAATTACAACGCTGTGTTGTTTGTTTTATTTTCTTCAAAAAACAGATATACTGCCATTGGCATTCATTCAAAATTCACCCACGAAAAGGGAAGTTCTTTGCACACGAAAAAACGTTTCAGGTTTTCTTCAAAAAAATAAATAAATATGTAGAATACAGACTCATAACGGCAGAATAGATTCGGAAGCAAGAATCAGATCATAGTTAATATTTGGCTTCGGTCGGGATAAAATCCGGTTCCCCAAATTCGCGACCAGACACGCACTATGTTAACAAAAAATCTTTAGATATATGTATAAGTTCAATTCAATTGTACTTCCACTAGACTTTTCCAATATAACAGAAGAATTCTTGATTAAATTGAAAGTTTTCAAATTCTTCTGTTGTAAACAAAATAGTCCTACAGAGAGTAAGTAACTTCTAAATAATTATCTTCCCTGCATTCTGGAAATCCAGAACTGACATCGAATAAAGAAAGTTGCTCATTCAATTACATCGAATAATCTGCTTACACGGCTCCCAAACTCTTCGAATGCAAACGACTGCGTAGAAAGAACGTAGTTGGCGCTGGTTGTAATTACAGATTCGGCCGCTGCCGCTGCCGCTGCTTGGCGCCAGAAACGCCTAGTGAAATGAAGCATGAAGCGCGCTGAAATAACTGAAGTATTTGTTATTTTTCAGCAGCGTTTCATTCAATTCCAGAACCGGAAATAAGATTTTCACTCCCATGAAAACGGATTGTGTTAAGACTCAGTTGATTAAAATGGGAGCAATGAATTATTCTTGTCAACTTTCCTCTGTTTTATTTTAAATAATTGTTGCACAAGGGGAGCTTCCATCATTCGGATGGACGTTCAAATTTTTACATTTTGCTCTTTTCTTCTTATGTAGAATTTAAATGGTATCGTTGAGTATTATTTTTTATACCTTTACAACTAAATTACAATATTTATCTGAATATAACAACATTTTGAATCTAGCAACCAGAAATTTTTAACTATCTTAGATAAGAAGAAATTTGGTGGCAGTAATTCGTTTTTGTATTTTCGTGATTTTTTGTTTTTACCTTCCCTTTAATTAAGGAAGGTATTGTCTTTGGTCAAAAAATTCGATAGTTTTAGGGTCGCTAAATTACGAATTTACTATTTTTACTATGATGTCTGTATGTATGTGTGTTTGTCGTTTCAGATCGCATAACTCCAATACCACGATCACAAAAATTATAAATTTTTCGTATTCCTCGAATTTAGATCCATATGCAGACATATTTTTAGCAGTTTTTCTTAAAAAAAAGCGGTTAAATATTATTTATTGATATTTTATTGTTATTATAATTTTTAAAGAATATGTTATTCTCTATACGATGTGATTGCATTTTATACTTCATATTTAATAGATATAGAGTTAAAGAATTATTAACATATTAAATTTCATAGATTAGCCAGCTATGCTAACCATGGAAACTGTTAATATACTCAGATGTCAGTATCAATAAAAAGAAAATGTACGTGCAGAGATACAAATGTTGAGATACATGTTGGGGAAAGACAGATAAGAATTAAAGGATAAGAGAAATGGCTCGAGTGATAGAAGTTTCTAGAGAGATACAAGAGAGACGATTACATTGGTTTGAACACGTCATGAGGAGAAATGAAATATATATTTGAAGAGGAAGGAATAGCTTAGTAGTAGAAGGTAGAAGAAACAGAGGAAGATCAAAGATAAGATGGAAGGATTGTATTGCGGGAATCTTGAGAGAAAAGGAACTGAATGAGGACGACACGCAAAACGGAAATAAAAGGGTAGAAGAAAATAAAAAATAGCGACCTCTAACGAATGGTAAAAGCTAAAGAAGAAATGAAATAATTTTACTGGAAATTTAAAATCATTTGCTACTTATGTATGGAATTTGTACATAATACACAGGAATGATGGAAGACAATATGCTGGCCACTTCAGATTTTTTTTCTTTCTCTTCTAACTTAAAAATATATAGGAATTTTGGTAATATATACAATGCATCTGCGTTTATGGTAAATCAAATAATGGAAATACTATAATATTTTTTAAAAAATGTCTTATGATATTTTATACAATCATATAAGGTCACTTACTATTAAATTCATTATTTCATTCAGTAAAATTTGAAAAAAGTACTTTTAACCATTTATTACAACATATTTATAAACATATTCAGTAAGTGTCAACTACTATTGCTCTGTCAACCACCGATGCTTTTACCTTAATAGGCTACGAATAAAAAGAACCAACTTATAACAAAGTAAAGAGCGAATTCTTAATATAATGAACCGAAATAGCTTATCCGAAAACCATGTCTAAATCTTTTTTTCAAATGGACAATACTTTGCCCTCCCTAGTCCCTAGTCCCTATCCAATTCCGCAGTGGCAGTTCAACAACCCTTGCAAACAATCCGTTGTGAGTGTCTGTCGGTTGACAGGTGGTGGGTATTTAGAGATGATGAAGTGCGGCACTTACTGGGATCTTTGACGGCGGTGATGACGAGCTTGAAGCCGTTGGAGTCGGTGCCCCAGCCGTCCGTCACGTACTTCAGCGTCACGAAGTTGGTCCGCGTGAACATAGCGCCCACGCTCTGTTTTGTATCTCGACATGACAGGTCCGCCTGAAACAAGACAAAATACTCAGCATTTTATACGAATTATGTGACAGTTTTTATATCTACGTAACTTTAGTAAGGATTATATCTTATAATTTTTGAAATAAAAGAATGTTAACAGTCTTTATAATAACCCGGGCCTTGTAATATGCTGGAGTAATTGGGAGATACATTAGTAGATCCTCTGGTGTAAGACCATTTCAGCCATCGTGAAAGTTCAGCCAAAGCTAAAAAATGATATCGTTACCATACGGCTGTTGCTAAATATTTGTTTAACGGTATTAATAACAACAAATGCCGATAACCGATTTTACTAATCATATTGTTTAAGTTATCGTTATCATGATTATAACGATATCTAACTTCATGTTTACTTTGACAGAATATTTTTAACTCTTGGTAAAAGAGGTATTGGATTCATGCTATAAATCGCATATCCAGATTTTAATGTTTAAGGACGTTTTAAGGTTCCTACAATCCGATTTTAATATTTTTACGATGATGTCTGTATGTGTATGTGTGTGTTTGTTGGAAGGACGATTTCTCAAAAACTATAATACTTAATATCTGTTTAACTACGTATTTATCAATTGGACTGGAAAGAGCTCAGAAGCTTTTGGTAATAATTGGACGAACGGAAGTAGCAGATTCTTAAAAAAAAATCTTCTAAATATTATTTTTTGAAAGAAGAGTAAATTCACTATCTGATACATTTAAATATTTGATTATATCTTCTATAAATTTAGAGATAAAGAAATATGTTATATAATAATCTGTTGTAATAAATCTCACAGCCCAAATAATGTCATGGAAGCCAAAAATTAAATTGTTTGTAACTCACAATCAGTGTCAAAAATCCAGAGATATAACAGAAGATTTTTTTTCTGGGAAGTACATACATTATATTATTTCTTATTGTATTAATAGTTAAATATTTAAAATTATAGGTATATTACATGTACCCTTCAAAAATACTGTCAATTCTGACAATGGAAACATTTCGAAAAATTAGAAGAGTAGGACAAAATTTATTCATAGACTGAATTTAAAATTAAAAAATCTAAATATAAAGAATACATATGGGTAAGTAGAATTTTTGTTTTTGAGTGTAGGTATACAAGAAATGTGAAATGCAATAAGGCAACGTAAAGTAGTACACAGTGGACATTATGAATATTTTAGCAATATTTATTACTCATAACACTTATTACATCAATAAAAGATTTTATTTCGATTTTTTCTTTGTTGAAAATCCTTGGTCTGTAATTTAATCATCTATTCATTTTTAATGCATTAAGATTTATTTAACCTTACCCACTTATAGTGCTTTTTAGGTTAATGTTATATATCCACTATGTATCTCACTAGATCCATTGTCCACTATAAAATAATTTCAATCTGACCTCTTGCGGATTATTGCTATTCCCAAGTATTTAACGAATTAAATATTTCCTCTACCATACGGCCTATTTCTACGATTAAAAATATAACACTATACATTAACTTTTACACAATGTAAAATAATATTTTGAAAACATGATTCTCTCTTTGCAACCAATGTTATGTACGGTATATAACATCAGATTTTATGTTTGAAATGAAATAAACCCTAATTACATCTGTAATTCGTCATGATGTCAAAAATTTTGATATACGAAATGAAAAAGCAACCCATCACGCATGATACTTGCTTTGACATGTAATTACCGTATTATATTCATTAAAACAGTCGTACATTATGCATTACTGAATTTAAATACAAAACAGTGGAGTAAAATGTAAACAAACAACAGAACAGAGAACAGAACACTACAGTACAACCCGCAGTTTAGTAACTAGGGCGCGAGATACATGTGACAAGCAGGAAAACCATCTTTGTCATTTTCGTGACAATCGTCGTCGCTTATCTCTCATTATAAATTAATAACAGCCTAATTACAATGTTGTTTACATGCTAAACGAAAATTTCATTCAAGAACGATCGACTAATTATAAGTGGAACTAATTTTCAACAGCAAAGCAACAACCGCTGAAAAAAACATGTTTTACTTTTTGTTGAAACATTAGAATGCTTGCACGTACTTTGCGATGGTTGTTACATACACATTTTTCTACCAAGATAATTTATTTATTTAATGAGGGTTTACTAATTACATTTGTCAAGTGTTCATTTACTTAATTTTGAGCACACTATAAAAATAAACACTTAATTATTGTGATATTCAGGATAAATTGCTAATAATATTCATGTAAAAATAAATGATTTTAAAGATGATGGCAAGGAAAAATTGACTGGTGTTAGACATACATATTATGAAGTGTAACAGGAATACAAACATTATTTTTATACTCGTATCTCACCGCTGCCACCATTTTTATGTAACAGAAATACGAGGTATATTTTTATATTCGACCGCTGCCACCAAAAGTTGTAACAGGTACGGTAGTGATAACAATTATAACCATAATTTAATTACGTCTGCATATGGAGCTCGAGGAATACGAAAATATTATAATTTTTGGAATCGTGGTATTGGAGTTATGCGATCCGAAACTATAGTCACATACACACACACACACACACACACACACACACGCACACACACATACATACAGACATCATCGTAAGATTAGTAAACTCGTATTCTAGGAAAATCAAAACGTACTTATTCTTTAGAAACTCATCGATTTTTTTGACCAAAGACAATACCTTCCTTACCTAAAAGAGACGGAAGGTAAACAATGATCATTGCCATGTGTGTGTTGGTCTTTAAACTAGTTCATAAAATTTGCTTTTACTTACTTATAACATAAATAACTACATGTACAATAAATTACAGAAAATATTCATCTGTAGTTCGTACTTAAAACGTGTATTAGAACTACAATCAGTTAATTGATAAATTATGAAATAACAAAAAAAAATACTAAAAATAGACTAATAAAGATACTTGTACTTGTAATTTATTGTTAAAGAACACGTAGATTGATGTTTGTACTACAAAAATTCATATACCATTAATTTTATCTGTAATCGCAGGATATAATTTATTTCCATATAAAACAATTCGTGGAAATGTGTACTATGTAGCACATGCTTCCCTAGAAACCTAGTTCACAACAATCCATTATTCCATGGCATCTTAAAGGTGGCGGGTTAATAAACAAATTACAGGTTGCAGTGCACGCATGACAACACGGAAACGCGATAATGAAAGCGATAAACCACGCGTAGTCTGCGTACAAACATCAACTACAACAGAAATGCTCAAAATGTACCCACAACATTATTCAATGAGAAATTAAATTTAAAAGATATATTAATAAATATTGAAATGAATTATAACAAATTATGGATTGTTCTGTACATATTACATTGAGAACAAATTACAAATCGATACAATTTATATAGATTTCAGCAAAGTGTTTGATCAAGTCCATCATCCTACGTTGATTTACAAATTTGAAGTTAATGGAATACATGGTACATTGTTGGATCGAATCCTATATAACCAATTGGTCACAATTAGTTTATTGTAATGGTTTTAAATCTCACTTAATATCTGCTCCTTCAGGTGTACCTCAAGGATCGCATCTGGGCCCTTTATTATTTAACTTATTTATAAATGATATTTCGCAATGCTTTGATCATTCGCAATTTTTATTATACGCGGATGATTCGAATTTTTTTAAAGCCATTACAAACATGAATGACTGTATTGCATTACAAACTGGTCTAAAATATATTTATTGTCAAACTAATACATCTTAATTCATCTAAATGTTATGTTACGAATTTCACTAGAAATCGCAATTTAAGTAAAGTCCATAATACGAGATTTAGGTCTTTGATCCTAAACTTTTGATGACATCTTATATTGATGCCATCAGGAAAGACTCATACCGACAATGTATAGTTTTTAAAAAGTCAAACACTTTTATTTGTATATATAATTCTTTAGTACGCTTCAAACTTGAATACGCGTCCACAGTATGGAATCCAATGTACATGAAAAATATTAATTTTATTGAAAATGTACAAAAGAAATTTGTATATTTACTTTGTTATAAATATAATATTAACTGTCCAACTTACATACGCAAACTAGAAAAATTCAATATGAGCAGTTTGAAGAGTATGCGAACTTATTTTGATATGATTTTTTGTATAGTTTTCAATAATTTGCTTCATTCTACTATTATTTCATTGTTTAATTTTCATATTTCACCAAAAGTAACAAGGTTTTATAATTTATTTAAGTTACCTAATGGTAAGACAAATAATTATAAGTACTCCTGTATTAACCGTACAGTGTACACATACAACACTAATTTTATACACTTAGATCTATTCAATATATCTCTCAACTCCTTTAAAAAATGCTTAAAATCTACCATACCATCTTTATAATTGTTTTAAGCGCTCTCTGTTTGCTGTAGTATTTTTGTTTATATCTAATGTAATTAGCGAGAACCTTTATTTGACCTTTATTTTGCTATTGGTTCTCCAATCTCATTAAATAAATAAATGTATTACTATTATTTGCCTTTAAACGTCTCTAGAAGAGCCGTAACCATCGCTTGCTTAAGTTGTCTTAGTGGAACAATAAACATATGAATACTTTTCTACAAATTTATAAATTTATCCAAAGGACTAAAATATGATAAAATGAGCGCTCTGTATAAATGAAATTGCTTCGCCAAAGCAATTTGTTTTCAGTATGCTGGCTGCAGGCAATATCACGTACACGTTGCTCCTGTGAGATGCGCAATTGAATTGTATCCAAACAGACCAATAGCAATAATATTGCTTATTGCCAGTTGCTAGTTAAACGTTGCCTGTTGCTCCGATGTGATAGCCAGTTAAATCAGTAGCAATTTTTTTATATCAACAATATATAACATCGTATGTATAAATTTTCTTTTCACTGCTGTAGTATCTTCCAATATAAAGCTGCAGTTACACGTTTGGAGATACATCGCAGTTTCCTCCATTCCCATCAATCTTGCGTTTGAGGTAGGGGCGACAGGCTCCGAAGCAATTTACCATTGTGCTTGTCAGAAAGTCCTCCTCACCAGAACGTGTAGCCAATTAGAGATACGGCTTCCTCCATGTCAGCAATTGTAATCTACCTATTATTTTCACGCGTTATTACTGTCAAATCCCACTGACACTCACCAACTGCTGAAGGATGAGAGGGTTTTAGACAATTTAAGGACAGGAAAGTTTTCCAACTAAAGCGTATGTGGATTGGACAAATCGATGATTTTATTACCATTAATCTGACAGAAAAATGTACTCCTTATAAGTTACTCTTAATGTTAAAAATGCACAAAAATATTATAGTCATTATTTCTTTCAGATTAACAATACTGTCTTAACTAGAGAATAAGATTTTTGGGTTGCTCCATCCATGATGTTTTATTCTCCGGATAGCTAACTGGCAGATTGCTATCAGAAATATTAAAATTGTGTTAGGGTAGAGTTATTTTTGAAAACTTGGCTGTAACAATTTTAATAGACATTTAATTACTTTTTCGCTTGTCTGTGTTTTGATGCAGTTGTAGTTTAAACCACAGTTTTAACGTTTGGAAAAAATGATAAATACGACTTGTATTTCCATTCGTGTGCACTTGGTACGATGTTTTTTGGATAAAACTCTTAACTGGTAGTTTGACTGACTGTTAGTTACCTTGCCGTTAACGAAAATTTATCTTACTGCTAACTTTTAACCATAAGTGGAACAACGCAAATTGAAGTTATCAATAGAATAAATTTTAACCGAATGTTTAACTATAGGGAAGAAGGTGCAATGGTATCGAGAAATTACCCACAATTATATTTAAGAAATGGAAAAAGCATCACCTGAAAATTTCTAGAACAAACAACGTTTAAATCGCTTTCGAACTCCAATTTAAATTATCTGCAAACTATTGTATTTGAAGTAAAACATCCAATTCAAACAAATTTCAATTCAACTCGAATAAAACTTTAGTATCTCCGTACAATTAAATCTAAAATGAGTAACAGTTTGAGTATCGATCCCCATCAATTAAGTTTCTGTGAAAGAAGTAGGCCCTGGTCGTAAAACTCCCTCTTGTCTTGAGGGTGTTAAAGTTCTTCTTCGGAATGTAAACGCGAGACCCGAGTTGTTATGAAAATGAAGTCTGGTGCGCGCATTGCATGTTGATCTTGAAGTTCTCGACGCGCACTGGTTGGTAAATGAGCGAGGATAAGCCCTTAGGAAACAGAACTTACTCATCGGAGCCGGCTTTGACGAAGTTTCCGATTTTTCGCTTCTCTCTGTTGTTTGTTGTCGCCATTGTGGAACAATCGTCTTGGTTGTTTTGATGTCTGAATGAAGCATTCAACATACTTTATTTAAGGAATGGACTCTCAAGAAGTTAAACAAAACTTAGTAAATAAGAAGAAGACATCTTAAGGGCATTTTATTTTTATTTTCGAAAGTGAAATATACAATTCTAGAAACATACAGGGTTTTGACCGCGACACAGGAACATGGAAAATCATACTTTCGTAATTTTATGTTTCCCTAATAATTTTAGGTAAAAAAGCTTCAAATCAATGTTATAGAGCATAAAATTCTAAATTAATTTTACATCCACTTCCACGGATTATAGTTAAAAACAAAATGGCATTTTCAACTAAAATAAACATTCACCACATATCAGCTTTGTGTTTTTTCTCGTGCGATTAGCCTGATCCGTTGCTTGGTAACCCGTTGCGCATATATTTAACTCTTGTTCGTTTTTGTGTATGCAGGAACATTTTGTCGACGGACGAAATCACAAATTGCGTGTAATGTACCGCCGCGACGTCAGCGTAATCCTGCGACGCTACCGACGCTCCGTGACTGATCACCGACGGACGTACGAGCCGAATTTAAAATCAGGAGAGATGGGAGATCCGGTGGCAATAGCGTGCAGTACGTCTTAATTTAACACAGATATAACAATTTAATGCGATTGCAGAACAAAAAGGGATTCTTTCTATATACTATGCTAATGTATTTTTCGGTTGATGGTGGTATTCCGTTTTGAAGAAAGGATAATGTGAAATGGCACATTGTTTCTCAGGGATGAATAAAATTGTTATTTGTTCGTTGACAATTTAAAAAGAAACGAAGTAATCATTCGACTGCGCCCACAATGTAGTATTCTTATTAATAAGCCGTTTTTGAAGTATAGGTACTACTGCGTTTGTACAATACCTGGTTGACTAAAAAAAAACCTCATCTTCTACTAAAGAGCTCTTTAAGTATTGTTAAAGACTTTCATTTCAGTACCGAATAAAAGTATCATCATGGCCTGATCTTCGTCTGATGTAAGACAATGCATTAGGATTATCTACTCCAGCACGTTTTCATCTAAAGTAATATTAATGTTTCCGGGTCGATAGCCTGGTAAAATCTTCGTTCCGAATGACGGAACGGGCACGTAAAAAGAACATTACCCCGTCCGGGTAAAAACCTACATTAACACTCGTTATGATCGGAAGATCGGACGTTATTCGAATAGAGATAATAAATATCATATAATACCTCATACAATACAAATATTAATACAGTCACATCAACTTTATACACGTTAACTCTTATTCCTACGTCCGTGATTACCTCATGTCGTCAATACTTTAGGAAAATTGATTTAACAAATGAAAGAAGTAACAATAACAAAAGGAAAAAAATAGATAATCAGCCATATTTTGTAAGAAAGTTGTTGTGCCTTAGCAACATTGCTGTAACAAATAACCAATAATAATTGCAAACATTGAAAATGACACGATTTACATTTGTTTCTATGGGTTAAATTTTTTAACAACGTTGCTACACAAATTCCTCGCAAAATACTGCTAAACTTTTATCTAGCATCTTTGTCGTACAAATATAACATTATGAGATTTTATTCGCTATCTCCTTATCGTCGGTGTTTCGGAGGGGTATACGCTATCTTCGTCCAATCGATGGCAAAATATGCAAAAAGAAACTGTATTATAACCGCGGTAACAAATGTAATTTTCAAATATTTGAATATTCATGTCATTCTCTCAATCATGTAATAAAGATGATTTTTTATTTTGTCATCGACAATTTGTGTTTCGTTGTATGTTGGTAGTTTTGTTAATTCTTGGTATTGTGCATTTTTCTATTGCAAAGACGGTGTTTCTAAGATTGCCGACAATAATTATTGCAACATATTGTTTTTAGACAATATAAAGATCTGTATTTCATCCATTTTACTTATATTTATTCAATTCGTTTAAACGGTCACTTTAATATGTTTAAGAGTAAGGATTATAAGTGTGGCCGTGGCGAAAGAAGTCTGCTTAGATAGGAATGTGTGGCGAATGATGATTGTTTGCTAACTATTATTGTGATCCGGATGCGGTATTTTGCTACCGAAAATCGGTCACTTTAATATGTTTAAGAGTAAGGATTATGAGTGTAGCCGTGGCGAAAGAAGTCTGCTTAGATAGGAATGTGTGGCGAATGATGATTGTTTGCTAACTATTATTGTGATCCGGATGCGGTATTTCGCTATCGAAAATCGGTCACTTTAATATGTTTAAGAGAACGGATTATGAGTGTGGCCATGGCGAAAGAAGTCTGCTTAGATAGGAATGTGTGGCGAAGGATGATTGTTTCCTAACTATTATTTTGATCCGGATGCGGTATTTCGCTACCGAAAATCGGTCACTTTAATATGTTTAAGAGTACGGATTATGAGTGTGGCCGTGGCGAAAGAAATCTGCTTAGATAGGAATGTGTGGCGAAGGATGATTGTTTCCTAACTATTATTGTGATCCGGATGCGGTATTTCGCTACCGAAAATCGGTCACTTTAATATGTTTAAGAGTACGGATTATGAGTGTGGCCGTGGCGAAAGAAGTCTGCTTAGATAGGAATGTGTGGCGAAGGATGATTGTTTCCTAACTATTATTGTGATCTGGATGCGGTATTTCGCTACTGAAAATCGGTCACTTTAATATGTTTAAGTGTAAGGATTATGAGTGTGGCCGTGGCGAAAGAAGTCTGCTTAGATAGGAATGTGTGGCGAAGGATGATTGTTTCCTAACTATTATTGTAATCCGGATGCGGTATTTCGCTACCGAAAATCGGTCATTTTAATATGTTTAAGAAAGGATTTGTTGTATGATGTTGATGTTGTTATTATTGTTATCGGGTTTGTGTGAACCCACTAAATGGGACACGCGTGATTTTATGTATGTATGTACAAAACTGACACAATGTAGGTTATATTTATTATAATACTGTCAGTTTTGACATCATAATTATTCAAATGATTTATTATTGCGAAATAAATAGATTACTTCGAATTTTGATCAAGATTCACACGGTATAGTTTATACTGTATACTATCAGTTTTCAGTTTTGATTTCGCCCGATTTTACCCGACAACATGACGTCATCAATTCCCTCCCTTTCCTGTCGATTTGAATCATATATAGTTACAATTGATGACGTAGGCATTAAGTCAAAATTCGAAATATTAGGCTGGAAAGATATCTGTTTCTCACCTTGTACGTGCCGACTGCATGTGCACCATCGTATATGTAAAGGTGGTCGTTGCAGTCGAGTTGCAGGAAATCGAAGCGAAGCATGAACCTCTGGAGGATGGAGTGCGTCTGGAAGGTGATGACACAGTTCAGGTTGCGCTCGTTCTGCGACCAGAGCACCGCGCCATCTATCTTCCGGTACAATTGTTGCAGGAAGTGGTTCTTGCATAGAGATTGCATGTAATCTGAAAACAAAATGAAATAATATTAAAAAAATTCATTCAATTTTGAAAAGCGTCAAATAAAGTTTTTATTCCCTAAAATTGCAATACCTAAATCCATATATTCCTCAAAATTGAATCGGAATAAATTGTTTCCATACTTTGTTTCTTCAAATATCAAAAGTTATCCTTTCTTTTATGCTCTTCCAGTAAAATAAAATCCCTTTTCACCCCATTTAATAAAATTCAAATACATATTCCTTCCAAACTCTTTCCAATTGCATCTATATAGAACATTACTATTGAGCTATTCTCTTCTGACCATCGATTGAATCCTTTGGGAAAGCATATGCCTTCTAATAAAAGATATTCCTGGTGCATTTGGGCACGCGGATCGATAGACCCCTGTCTATCCCAAGGGAGACAGGGATAGCGATGGTCAAACAGGAGCGAATGCCAAATGAAGTCGTATTTTACAAGAATCATTGAGAAATATTGAATATTGAGTTGACTTTGAGTTATGGAATATTTATGATGATGGCTTTCAGTTAGATTTTTCGAACAGTGACAATATTTTCAATAGTAAGTAGGCTTTTTCCTCCCGCTACCCTTGGTAAAAATCGCATATTGACATTTTGGTAAATGACCACGTTTTAAGGTCCCTACAACCCAATTTTAACATGTTCACGATAATATCTGTATGTGTGTGTGTGTTTGTGTATTTGTGTGTGTGTGCGTGTGTATGTATGTATCCTCTTTACGCTCTAACTCAAATACTATCGTTCAGAAAATTTTGAAACCTTGTTTCTCTACCTTATTTTCATATGGAAAGGAGCCATTATATTTTGGTGTGAATCAGATAACCGGAAATGGCACTGTACTTGAAGCTCAAAATAGTTTTTCTTTGGAAAATACCTTTATGTTATCATAAAAATTAAAGATTATTAAATTTTCTACAGGCTTGCAATAATACTTTTTCTGTACATTTTATGTATAAATTTATGAAATTATCTGTAATTTAAATCAAGAAGCCTACGCTTTAAACACAACTCCATGGCTACACAATGCAGGCTCGAGTAAAACAATCGAAAGAAATTGCCAGGATAAAATTTAAACACGAATGGTATTCGGATGATTGTTTCCAAAATAAAAATCAAATAATAATTTAGTTTTTTGACAAAAATCTTCCAAATTGTATTGTTTTGAGACATTATATTTAAGATTTCTTTTTCAATGAGGTAAACCGGTTCCTTTTTAATAAATTTTAATAAAAACTAAAAACACTGAAAATATACGCACTTTGACATATATATAAACAATATTTCTAGCCGCACATAACACGTCTTAATGTAAAAATACAGCATCTTATTGGATCAAAGGATTTTTGTAATGGTGTTTTGTCGAATTAAAACTTAGTAAGTAGGTAGAACGCTCAATTTGTATTACTTTATAAATTTATGAATGAAATAAGCCGCCTCCATGGCCGAGCATGTTGAGGCAGCGTGTGCCCGATAGCGCTCAAAGCGACCATCACCGCTCGGATCCTGGGGTCGTAGTTTCTATTCCCACCACAGGCTTGGATGTTTGTGACTGTCATTTCATCGCATCTCCAACAATAAGTGTAATGTTAAAATAAATATAATGAAAAAAAAACTGACTCATCCCCATTCTTGTCATCAAAATTGTACTAACTAAAATAAGTTTATATACAATAAAGACTAATAAAAACTAATAAAAAAATACTGCAGTATTTAAGAAGTAACCATAAATTACAGGGATTTTAAGGAAATTGTAGACTAACGTATACCATTTATATACATATTTATTTATTATTTATTTATATTTATAAATAGTCGCTGAAACAAAAGAATTTATTCTAGTATATTATGTTTTAACAAAGTTTTCCTATTTCTACTATTGTACTACTTCTATCCTTCGATGCATTTTTCTAAATCAATTACGCTTTGTAGACCAAGTCATTTACCTCC
The DNA here is from genome assembly GCA_951394225.1 of Harpalus rufipes. Lineage (NCBI taxonomy): Eukaryota > Metazoa > Arthropoda > Insecta > Coleoptera > Carabidae > Harpalus > Harpalus rufipes. Next base: position 52,521,620 of record OX596280.1, read on the forward strand.
ATATTGAATACCTTGCTCTTCAAATGAATAAAATCGTGATCAGTTGGGTTGTTGAGTTCATGTAAAGTATTCGTGAACATGTCTAAGTTTGCGGTGGATTTAGAATGGAAATTAAGTTTAAGAAAAGATTTGGGAAACACGTCGTTTCAAATCCATGGTCTGAGGTTTAAATTTACATGCACAGAAGCACCTGAGGGTTTTTTTTTATTTAAAGTTTATTGGAGCGATATAAGTGTATATACGCTGTTCATTTGCATACACTTGGAATATAATACCTACATTAGCTTTTAATCATTACGGTGCACATAAATTATGTTATCTGAAGAAACTTCTAATTATGAAAGTTTCAAGCTTACTTGTTATAATGCACCTTAATGGTGGATAAATTTTCGCTTATCTTTCCAACTCAAATAATTTTATTCAAGATTTTTCACTGTAATTAATACTTGCGAAGGTGGCAACGATAACAAGATGTGAACTTATATTATGTTCAAGTAAAGCACGATTATGTTGCATTTGATTAGAATACTCGATAAAAATTAAAATATTAATATAAAGTATTTATTCAGATAACACTTTTGACAATATCTCGTGTCAAATTGATATTTAATTAAATATTTTTAAATTGATATATTCAGCAATCCGAATAAATCGTTAGTTAGAATACGCCCTTACATTTAGCAATTCGGATTAAAGGGCCTCTACTGTATGTTAAATATTTATGGCCCGCATGTTACTCCCTGTATGTGAAATATGTTCATTATTATAAAGTATGTGTGTATCGCCCATTATAATTTTTTCCGAAAACTTTTATACATATTTTGTTTCCACTTTGTCTACGAATGTAGCAATCGAATAATCTCCAATCCAGTAGCTCTTCAATCAGATTAGTGACGAAACACAAGTACGCAAGTAAGTACACGACGTATTCGTATGTAGACGAGATGCGCAAATTATATGAGGGTTGCAATTAGCTTGTTTATATAACGGTTACCTAGTTTGGCAAGGAATTAGATTTTCATGTTTGCCGACGTGCTTTGATTTCACCACTGACAAATACCTCCAACCGCGGAGAAATGTTTTGTACTCGACTCCACCAGAAGATTATTACCAAGGGTTCGTGCTCGATGTCAAATTCGCTTAACCTGCAATTCTAACATTTCCTGCTCTTTTATTTATAAAGGAATATTATTACGGTTGTCGCTTCCGCCATATAATCATAGTATTACCGACATTTCACAATCATAACGTATAAGAAACATGAAAAGAAACCGATTTTCACTCATAAAGTTTTATAATTCTACTTGTCACACAGTTACATATACGATAACGTTTAACACATTACTGGAAAGAAATGCACATTAGAATTATGCTTTCAGTTTTTTCAATGTAACTAAAAATAAACATAAGTGACATTTATTTATTCGCAATAAATATATTTAATGTTGGAATAATTACATACGAATATCTTTTTTATCTGCATTTACTACCATACATAATACCTATAAAACTACTTGTCATTATTATGAAGTACCTTATAATAAGGGCTGATGCCTCAAATTTAAGAGTAGGCATTTTTCAAGACGAAACTATTAAGCGTTGGATCCATTGGTTTCTATTTGTCATTTAGAAACACAGTAATACTACTTTCCATCATCCATGATTTGAGTTTTTTAAGTCGTTTGTATCAGAATTGTATCATCTTCCCAATATCTGTCTTATCATTCTCATCTCAACAGCAATTACAACATAATAAAATATTCGTATATTATATATTTAGCGGTCATCCGCAACATATGTAAAATTTTATTACATTATTGTGTAATTTAACAGAGTTTATAAACCATTTAACTTGAACTATGCTCGAAATATTCTTGTTAATTTTAATTATCACGACATCTTGTGTTAATGGCTCCACAATTTCTAAACTATTTCGCAGATAACTACAAGACTTCTCGCAAAATTAACTTTATCGCGCGTAACTTCGGGAAGAAAAAATAAGAGTAATAGTATTTCACTTTTAAAATACGCAATTGCATTATATAATATAGTATTCTTTTGTAATTAAAAATATTTTCACTACTCCATTACACCTATTTGAACTCTGTTCAATTTAGAACTTGGTTCTATATTAAAAATAACGTACCATGGTTGAACATTCGATCAAGTCTTATTGAACTTGATATTCATTGAACGTCCGATCTTCCCCGTTCAACGCGTGTTCAAGAGAACTTAACTTAGATTAATCTTTGACATTTGTTTATGAATTTGTGTTGAAACGAGCATATTACTATATTATAAGTAAAATATCTAAAAGATGCATGATTATTTGGAAGAATGGGAATAATTAACCGGACGATGAAGAGTTTCTTCAATTAGTTGTGCAAGAAGTGAACCCCCGGGTTCCAAGATGTTTTCGGGATAGACCAGATAATTTTCAAAAGTGGAGAGATAATGAGTTATTGGAACGCGTTCGGCTTTCTAAACCTGTTGTTAGAATGTTGATTGATAAAATATCTAATGAAATTTCGCCCAGTACTAATATAATACTTTGCATTATCTGCAGACGATATGGTTTTTGCAACATCAAGGTTTTTGGCAACTAGTTCGATGTTTCATGTCATGAGTGATGTAGGAGGTGTAGACAATTCAACAGTAATTCGAGCAATAAGTAAAGTAATACGATGCATTACTACTCTGCGGCTGGAATATATAGTACAACGCACCCTAAGTATTTGTGTAATTTTGTTTACATGAACTTGTCCATTTGTTTTAAATTCTTTATTTAAATTTTAAATTGGATTGTAACATTTTCTTGTAAAACTTTTACGTAGTTTACCGGCATTTAGAGCTTTTTGAATATATATTCAATTTTGTTAAATTCTCTTAAAAAGTAAAAAAAAACTTCCTGAATTTTTTTTTCTTTAAATTCTGTAACAAAATTTCCTCTCTCACAAGTTGGCCATTTCAACTTTACAAATCGTCACTTCAAAACCAAAGTTGCTACAAGCATTTAATAAAAACGCCAACTTCAAGTATTTCTATTTGCGCTAACACATCAATCCGAGGGTTGCGGAAAAAAACTATTTGAAAAGTTTGTAACCGGAAATGGGAGGAACAGGAAGTGCAGGATCACGCGCGCGCGCTGTAAACGTGGCAAATGGCGGTGTCGAGCGACAAACTTCAAGGATCTGTTTTATCGATTGTAATATATTAGCGAGATGTTATAATGGCCGACTTCCAGACGGTGATGACACTAAATAGCACAATACCTCTCGTCCTTTGCATTTTATGTTGTATAGGGCGCGAGCAGTTATGTGAATTTGTCATAGAATAAAATTAGATTTTCCATTTAAGTAAGATACGGTCAACGAAAAAATATTGTAACTAACACGTGTGTTAATTGCCGATTAATGATCTCAACAATTAACGCGTTCGCTACGCTCACGCGTTAAAATGTCTCGATCATTAATCGCCCTCATTAACACACTTGATAGTTAAATAACTATTTCCGTCGACCGTTTATTAATAGGCTATCTTAATGTATAGAAAATCATTCATTAATGACCCCTATTAATGCATGATTTTTTATTAATAAACGATTTATTGGGTGCGTTCACCACATGGAACACAGCATGTATTGCTAACGCTAAGTTGTAGCAAAAAGGTAGACAGAATTAAAAGTCATGCTTTTGACACTTACTAGCTAGGTATATTCACGTAGCATACCTTTAAAATGAATTTGAAAGAATAAAATTCTTCAAATAACATAAAAAACCGCTTGTGTTTCTAGCATTAAGTAAACTGTAATACTGAAAACAATTGATAACAAAACTTATTGATTTTCTGACGTAAAATTTGACGTTCGGTCAACCATTACTAAACTAAAAAAAATTGTCATAGAATAAAATTAGATTTTCCATTTAAGTAAGATACGGTCAACGAAAAAATATTGTAACTAACACGTGTGTTAATTGGCGATTAATGATCTCAACAATTAAAAAGTTAAAATGTCTCGATCATTAATCGCCCACATTAACACACTTGATAGTTAAATAACTATTAAATGTACCTCCCAGAAAAATCTGATAACTGATCTGGTGAAACTTAGGGATACGCTGCCCAAAGTCGGCAAATTTATTCGGAACGTTTTCCAAATCGTCATCTTCTAAACTTTCGCACTTTTGTACATGTATGTAAACAAAATAATTTCCGAGATTATGAGCCCTTTAAGACTGCAGATCAAAATCATATTAGAACTCGTTCTGATCAAATAAAGAATATTGAAGAGGATGTTTTGGACTCAACCAGGGTCTAGTACTCGAAGAATTTTTCTTTTTCTGTAAATTATATGAAAGGCGTTTATTATTTTTTATTTCGCAATAATAAAGTGAAGTAATGGCAATTTGTCGTAGTCGGGAGCAAATCGAACTAGAGGAAATGACATATTTAGATGGCGACAGCAATCGTATCTTTCACGAGTATGTTGAACGTTTCACTCAGCTGATGAAAAATAAACACCACTTGTTATTTCTCCGGGTTTGAGGAAGAACAGTAGGAGTCTTCAGGACAGCTGCTATATCGTTTCCTGCTAACTGCGTCATTTTTCATATAAACATCTGAAGATCACGTCCGTCTCTGTGATGTAATATATTATGTCACTGCAAAACATGACCTGATCTCTTTTATTTTCTGTTTTCTTCGCAAAATTACAAACTGTCGTTTGACAAAATGACGCCGGTGATAAATAATACAACTCCCTGTATTTACTTCCGGGGAACTGTGTTTTTATACGCTTTTTCATCAAAACTGCTTTCAGCTTTTTAAATTCTGTTCACCCCTTTCAAATTTCCTATATGTCATCAACGCTTTTTATCTGAAAAATTATTTTCCCAATTTTATTTGCTCCAGCTATGCGAAAATAAAAACCAGAAAAACTGGCACATTTACGCCAAAGGAGCTCAAGTACCTAAATATGATTTTCCGAAAAAATGATATTCATAAATTTCTCTTTTTACCTTCCGTCACCTTTAGGTAAATGAGTTTGTATATTTCGGTAGCATGATGTCGAAAAAGAGAGTGACTGCCGTGGAAATGAGGTATTTACGTGGTGTATGTGGGTATGTAAGACGGGATCGCGTGAGGAATAATTTGGTGTATGATGAATGTATGGTCAGGAGCAATATGATTTAAGAGAGTTGATGTGAGTCAGTTGAGATGGTTTGGGCATGTGGAGAGATTGGCGAGTGAACGGCTTGTTAATCGTATATATCTTGGTGAAGTTGAGGGTTTTCGATTGCGTGGCCGACCAGTGTGTATGTGGATGGATATGATTGGTAGGGTGCTTAAAGAGTGAGAGTTTCCAAGTATGAAGAAAAGAAGAGCATGTATGAATGCGATTATGAGTGTGGCCGAGGCAAAAGAAGTTTGCTTAGATAGGAATGTGCGGCGAAGGATGATTGTTTCCTAACTATTATTGTGATCCGGATGCGGTATTTCGCTACCGAAAATCGGTTACTTTAATATATTTAAGAGTAAGGATTTGTTGTATGATGTTGATGTTGTTCTTATTGTTATCGGGTCTGTGCGAACCCACTAAGTGGGACACGCGTGATTTTATGTATGTATGAAGGTATCGTCTTTGGTCAAAAAATTCAATGATGAGTTTTTAGTGAATAAGCATGTTTTAGGATCCTATAATACGATTTTACCAGTTTTACAATGATGTCAGTATGTATGTATGTGTGTGTGACTGTGTGTGTGTGTGTGTGTTAGATCATATTTACACTCTAACTCAAATACTATCAAAAAATTAACGTTTTTAAATTTTTTATAGGTTTGCATTAATATTTTTGTATATATTTATAAAATTATCTGTAATTTTAATCCCGGAACCTATGCTTTAAAGACAACTCTAGGGTTATACAGTTCAGACCTCATATGTTTGAAACTGACAGATATATATCACTGTCAACAAACTAATCATTTCAAATAATAAACATTCGGTCCTATAACGTAAATGATAAACACTTACTATACAGAGCATTAACTTGGATCGGATTCGAACTTAAGTTATATATTATCTTGACTATTTAATCGTCTAGTTGTAGTTATATCTGCAATTTCCTTTTAAAATGTGGTCCAGTTGAAATGCAAAGAAAATTTAAGATATTATTCATTCCAGTGTTCCTCGTTTTCCATGTTTACAAACTTTTAAAACTTCTTACAAAAAATTTAAAACTTTTCAACTTCTTTGTAATTAAGAATTAATTAGAACATCAATTCTGTTTGTAACAATTTAAAAAAACAAATCAATAATTCAGTTATTTGTTTTACGTCTTGTTCACAATGAAATAATTAATGATTTATTTACTTACTCAGTAACGAAAATAAATATAATAAATATTTATTGAACTAATAAAACAGGCGCTTATTTGGATATGTATTTAATTTTATTAATATTTTTTGATAGCTCTATTAAAATATGTTTAGCCTACTTTATAGAGATCTATGACAATGTTGCTAGGCAACCCCTACATAGACATTTTCAACCCGTGGGGTGGAAGGGAAATTTGTTTTTTCCCACCAAGAGAACAAGCTTATACAACAGAATTATATAAATATTTACCATAAAACAATGTATTTAAATTATTTAAAAAATTATATACTACGTTATCATAAAATGTACAACAATGTGTAATAAAAGAACAAATACTTCCGATATCTTGGCACTTTATAGTACAACGCGGAGCCCAGCTTATCCCGTTACACGTGAAAACAAATGAGCGCTAGTCCTGCGGGTGCACAGCAGGAACGGGTATCGCGGAAGGATCTCGTTCCGGACGTGATCCTGGTCCTGCTCCTTCCTGCACGGCATGCTTCTGTATCCTGCTCCTATATCAGGAGCATAAAACTTCGGGGACCAATAAATATATAGTTTCACTCGATGGGAACCAGGAAAACTTAACGTATGGAAATTGTTACATTGGAAAGATTGCAAAAACTAAAATCACGAGAAAGAAATAATGGAGTTTTTTATTGATATTGAATGTGGCAGTTCTTGCAGAAATAGATTCCAAGGAACGATATAATGTAGCTACTTTGAAATCAAATACGAAATTATACACGTATAGCATGTTTGTATTTTATTTATAATTTGTGTTTGTGTGTATAATGTGGCAACGTACATATATTTAAGACACATTGTATTTTTATTACATTTTTATATTTATAGCTCTATGCATATTTTTGAATCAATTGAATATAATTTCATTTTTACCTCCCGCTACCCTTGGTAAGGGAGGTATAGGGATCGTGCTAAAAATCGCATATCGAGGTTTTGGTAAATGACCACGTTTTAAGGTCCAATTTTAACATTTTCACGATGATGTCTGTGTGTATATATATATATATATATATATGTGTGTGTGTGTGTGTGTGTGTGTGTGTGTACATCCTCTTTATGCTCTAATTCAAATACTATCATTCAGAAAGTTTTGAAACCATGTATTTCTACCTTATTTTTGTTCTTGGTAATATTAAAGAAAAATAAATTCTCTATCTGATATATTTAAATATTTTATTATATCTTCTATAGATTAAGCGATAAAATAATCTCTTGTAATAAATCTTATAGCCGAAATAATACCATGGAATTCAGAAATTAAAATGTTTGTAACTGACAGATTAATGTCAGTGTCAGAAATCCGGAGACATACTGAAGACTGTGAAGTACATACATATATTACTTCTTATTGTATTAATAGTTAAATATTTAAAATTATATGTATATTACACCCTTCAGAAATAGTGTTAATCCCGACAATGAATTGGAAACACCTCGAAAAATTAAAATTTCTTAGAATAAATTTAAATGTTTGGTGTAGAGTATAGGTATACAAGAATTGTTAAATAAATAGTGTACGAGCAGTCATGTGACTTTGTTAGCCTTGCCAAGCAGATTTGGGGGCCAGTGTCAGAATGATAGCTAGTAATTACGTACATAGATGTGAAATATATCTGTCGGGGTAAATGTAAGCCATTTTCTCATTGGTCAGTAGTTTGCAGACGTCATCAGGTGACAGAAAAGGCGGTAATTTAAATATTGTATTTCTAGAGATAATTTTCTCAAGCATGAAAGAAAATAAAAAATACAGGTAAAATATTTTTGCTTGTTCTTTCAATTAAAAGAAAAAAATGAAAACTTTTTCTTTTGTGTAGTGTCAAACATTTTTTAAAAACTATTAGTAAGTTATGAAGCCGAATTCGATTTTAGATCAGTCTTGACTCTTTGAATTTAAAATTTTAATTTCAACTGGAAAAAATTCATTCCATATTCAGCATCTTGTCCACAGCATCAAATAAAAATCAAATTACGCAACAAACTTTTATTTTACGCGGAAAAATCTAATCAAATGCAGAGCTGGTCTGATTATTCTGGATGTTGTATTATTCATTTAAAAAGCATCAGCGTTTAGAGGCCAATTCTTCGGCAGCTGGTGCTGATGACTCTATGCACGATGGCTTTGCAAGCGGCAGGAAATGGAAAGGAAACTAGGGCGAGGAGCAGGAGCGACACCTATGAATTTTTATTGTCATGAAGTGTTGAGGGCTCAAATGCGCAAATGGTGGTGCAGCTACTTAAGCACAAGGGGATTAGAATTTAGGATAAAGGAGAGAATATTTCGGGATATATTTTCACAAGGGTGAATGATTTATAGAGGGTTTTTATCCGTTGAAAAAATAACCTAAATTAACTGAAAACGAAAATGCTGTTTAGGTGTTAATAATTATTCAAACAGTATTTATTCTTACTATACCAACGTGTCGGTGCACCCTTGCACCTTCTTTAGGGTGTACAACAATTATACAACAAAAATGTAATACATACAATATAACATGGACATTATCACAATTACAGTACGCTCTTACAAATTGTTACAATTCATGTACACAAAATTCATTCATACAAAACATTCAGTTAATTTATTAAACATCATACAAAAAGCATATATACATCTATTTGCTCTAAAAAACTACAACCGAATAATACGAAAAATAGCCGGAAATATCCTGTGTAAGGTATAGTAAGAATAAATGCTGTTTGACTGAACTTTCGAGTATTTGTATATAATACACACGCCTTCTGCGGCGGTGGTTGATGGCGCCGCCACCACCCGGGATAGCATCACAAATGGCGCCCGAGAAAAACGAACCCTGCCGACAGAGAGGACTTGACCATTATGGCGCCGCCACCAAACGAGCCAGAGTCAATCCTGTGTATTTTATACAAATACTCGGAAGTTCAGTCAAACAGCATTTATTCGTACTATACCGTACACAGGATATTTCCAACTATTTTCCGTATTATTCGGTTGTAGTTTTTAGAGCAAATGAATGTATGTGTGTTCTTTGAATTTTTTGTATGTTGTTTAATAAATTAACTGAATGTAATTTCATTTCTATTAGAGAACTTCAAACTTGTTGCTCAATTTATTCGAACGAGCAAAAACATTTATATTTACATTTTATCGCGAGTATATGTTGTTACTGTTACAATTAGTATGGGTCTACAAATTGGATAAAATCCGGCGAATGTGCGAGCGAACTTCGGTATGCGACTGTAACGAATTAACGACTTTAAAATTGCCAGGGGTAAAAATAGATTGAAAACGGGCATTACACATTCGTTAATATTTCTCCGGTTCGGAATTAATTTATATAGCTATAATGCCGGGCTAGATGCACTGTACTTTATTAATATTCACACATAATACGCTTTAAGTATTGTGTATTTAATACTAATATTTGCATTAATCTAATTTGTCAACAAGTTATTTGATTATTTGATTTATCTGATGGATTAATCTAATTGCAAATGATTTTTATATGAGGCTCCAATATTAATTAAATTATTTCAGCTTCATATCTACATATTAATATATTGGTTTGATCATACGAAAAATTCATATATTTACAATATTACTTTCAATTAACAAATTACCCATCAAACCAATTAATGTGTGAAAAATAAAGTTACAAGTAGAGAGGTTGCATAAAAAAGTAATCCTACTTTTATCGGCAGTAAATAAACCACGCAGCACAAGCTCGCAATACCAAGATTGTTTATCAAAACAGAACAGCAGTGCGTGTATTCTACACGTTGTTAATATTTATTAACAGCATCCCAAAATAAATTTCCGGCCGAGCTGGAAAAAATGGAAGCGGGAAATAGAGTAATCTATAAGATTACAGAATTCCCTAAATCCCTTTCTGTTTTGCAGCTCTATCATTTTGACGTGTGGCAGGAATACGCTGTGTTAAGCGCGGCTATTCTCAGAGGACGAATACAGCACAAGCGAGAGATTGTGTACAAGATATCGTGAAAAACCTTCATTGTGGAGGCTTAACTTTACTGCAAAGAAATTTAATATTCATATATGATATTTACATTTTATTACACATAAATAATAAAGAATAATTGAATGCGTAGTGTGATTGTAAATCACACAGAGATATTTCAACAATAGCTTACAGTATTATTTATATTTTGTACCCATTGACAAATATGGATCTTCTGCAATATTGATGGTGCAAAAGGTCCAACGTTTTTCTAATTTTTTGATTCCCTCCTCAAAATAAGCATTTTTTGCTTCGATGGCTTCTTCGTTCGAAATCTCTTTCCAGCGAGGGACGTTTTGAGTTTCGAGAAAAGATGGATGGGGGACGATTTCAAACCTCTGTTCAGTCCATTTTTGTTGAGCAATATGAATTGAATGAGCTGGCTCATTGTCGTGGTGAAATAAGATCTTTGCCATTACCGGGCGTATTTCTTGAATTGCTGCTTTCAGCTTGTCTAAAAGTGTGGCGTAGTATTGTCCAGTTACAGTTTTTCCTTTATCAAGATAATCAATTAGCAGAATGCCTTTGGCGTCCTAAAAGACTGACACCAACAACTTTCCTGCCGATTGAACTGACTTTCTTTGGGGACGACTCACTATGTCCAATGCACGCTTTCGACTGAATTTTTGTCCCTGGAGTGTAGTGGTGTATCCAAGTTTCATCCATGCTTATGAAACGTCTTTTAAAATCGACCGGATTTTTTTAAAACAACTTCAAACTTTGCCCGAATGCGCTTTTGCTCCGAATTAAATAAATGCGGCACACTCGTGGCGCATATTTTTCTCATGCTCAGCTCATTATGAAAAATATGAACTACACGTTCATAAGAGATCCCGATGGCTTCCTCAATCTGACGCAGTTTCATTCGACGATCTTCCAGATCCATATCATAGACTATCCACAATTTCCGGTATGCTAGCCGCAATCCAGAAACTCACCGTGGAAAACGAAGATGAAGCATTCACAAGGACAGCATTCAATCTGGTCTTGATCTCCGTTGCTGTCTATCCTTCCAAATAAAAAACTTGATCACCATACGAACTTCATTTTTATCTATTATCGATTTAACGCTAGGTAAATCGACACAGACGCTTTTCAGGATTAGACTGATAGACAAATTGTACTGAAATTTCTTGACAGTTCGTTGGAAGAGTTAAACAAAACAACGACATAAGATTGTTTTAGAAAAACCAATGTCTTTTCGGTGAATCCGTAAACTCGTAAATGGACAGAATATAGTGTTGTGGCCCGAGTTTCATAACCCAGTTCCGGGCGTAGACATAACATCTACGCAGCGTGAAATTGATCAAAATATTGAAAAATAGCAAATAACACAGAAATAAGACTTAGGAGCCAAGATAAGTAGGAACGCTAAAACACACTTAACCAACAAACAAGCAAGTTTAACTACCAAATAGCTATTTGTGTATTATGAGCGCAAAAAAAGATATTGTCTCTCTCGAAATCGACAATGTCCATTTGCGCTCGAAACACACACAAGATTTTTTTACAGTCGCCACAGTGGGGTCCTCCCCTATAACAAAAAAATAATAAAATGTATTCTTTGTAATTGCACTCCTACTCAATTAATAAGGATTAATATCAAGAAAAAACGTCTTTTATATTTAATTTTAATTCAATCTAATCTAAACATTTTTTATTTTCGTTTTTGTAAATGAATGCCCTATTTTATTTTCGCAATAGTGCGGTTTTTTTTTTTTTTGTTATGTAATATACCGACAGAGCAGTTATATGTCAGATTTGTAAAGGTGGTAAATTTGTCACTACAGTGCCATTAGTTCCTGACTAAACGTTTCCATTAAGAATGTAGACAAATGACATTTCTCAACATTGTATAGTTAGAAATTTGGACAGCGAGCGTTTTTTCTACTTTGTCGCGATAGAGCGCAAAGTGAGAATTTGCGTTACAAAATGTAATTTATTGGAGGAAGGAGGTTAAAGAAATAGAACAATTAGAAAGGACTAAAATGAAACGCTACAATGATATATTTGTTTTTTATGTACTGTGGCGCTAATATAGTCAGATAACATTTTGCATCAGCTTCTGAAGAATAAATATCATTATATTTAAATGATGTACGAATTTAATGACACCAAGCTACAAAAATGCATTTCATTAAAAAGCTTTTAGAGAAGAGCTGTACGTATAGGTAAATAAAATTATTACGAGCATTTAGAATTGCAAATAAAAGTAATTACGTTGAAATAACAAATTCCTTTTGACATATCCCAATTTTCATTCCACCCCTGCTGCTCTTCATACGGGTTGACAAGCGAGCGAATGTAACTGTAATACAAGTTATCACAAAGCGTAAATGTACATAATTGACAAATAATCGAGCAGAGACCAAGCTGACCGCGCTTTTGTGGCCGGAGCGGAAATATCGGGAAACTGTAGCGCGTGCGCCGAGCGTGACTGTGCGTGTTACTCGCACGCTACGTTACGCTACGCTACGCGAGCTCTGCATGTCATTACCACGCGGATAAACGTGTGATTATCAATCTTGTATTTATTGATTTTGATAGAAAACAAAAAGGTTTGCGAGTAGGAAAATTGGGGTTGTTTTTAAATTGGAAAATGGATTATGCGTGAATTAGATAATCTAAATATGAAATAGATTTAGAATTTTGTACAGCGAGCGTTTTTTCTACCGCGCTAGAGCGGCAATGTGACATTTTGCGTTGACAAAAGAAAGCGGAAATGGATACTTTCTATGTAGACTATAGAAAAAAGTATTTTATGTATCTAGGACGAAAACCGAAAACACTTTTCGTCTGAGATATGTCATACGGGTTTCTATTTATTAAATTATTAAAAGAAATATGCAGCATGAATTTTGTATAAGTAGGCTAAGTCGTAATTGTTCAACAATATTATCAAAATTTTGACAGTTTGACATTGAATTTTTCTGGTTTCATTAACATTCTTATTGGCTATAATTAATGAAAAATACATTCCTCGGGATATTTTGGCTGAAGGTATTGAGGTGAAGAACAATTTACTGCTGCATAAATAAAGAATTTAGTATGAGGGTAAAATTTTAAAGTCCTAGAACTTTAATGTTTCACTTTTTGTTTTATAAATTGTTCAAAAAATAGAATAAGGTATCAAAAATTTCTGAACGATAGCATTTGAGTTAGAGGGCCCAGAGAATCCATACACACACACATACACACACAAACACACACACATACACATACACTCACAATTTATGCGTTGGTCATATAAAAAAATAACATGCATTGCGGTCAGTAAGTGCTCTTCTACCGGTATCGGATGTATAAATTAACCTCAACCGGCAGAAGCACTTACTACCCTTAATGAATAACTATAATTGTTTTCCTTAGAAGTATTTATTTTATTAATGTTTGAAATAATTTTATATTTAATGTATTTTGATTTGTAATTTGATTATACTAATTTATACATTTTATAACAAATGTGTGGGTCTGTATTAATTAACAATGTAGTCTTTTCGAGATGTATTTCACTTTGTGCAGTTAAAATCTTAATCTCTGCTATTACCAACTACAAGCAGTACTTGTGTTCACTGTAATTGCTTTGGTAATATTCTGCAGTAAGGTAAAATTTAATCTTGAGATTCCTCTTGTTGTTGTATATTTCACAATAAATATGATAGAAGATAGAATATCCCCCTACGGAAATAAAACAATAGTATGTATGGGGGCCTGAGGTAAAATCTACAAAACAAACAGATTTGCAAACCCACTCAAACATTCCTGTGATGTAGCGCAAGGAAAAGGAATTCAAATCTACAGGAACCGGAAACACACAAACTGTTCCTTCCTTTCCGTTATTTGAACATCATAGAGTTCTGTCTACCAGTTGCTGTTCGCTGCCTTTGTCATCGGCAGTAGATACGCTCTTCGTCTACGAGTTTCTAATTTCAACATTATACGCAATTTAGTGAACAAATTTGCTCGAATTGTGTAATTAACTATTTGGAATAACTCGGAAACATTTCTACAATAAATGTATTAAAACTTGATCGCATGATCAAATGCTTTGGAACTGTATTGATTGAAATAGCAACGGGGAATGATTTACATTTTGAAATTAACTTTACACGCAGTCAATTTAACTTGCTTTGTTACTCAAAACTGAAACTGAAACCATTTCAAATGTTTGTGCTCTTTGTAATTCTCGAGAATGTTTGTGTTTTGAAAGTATAGAATTTTAATGAACTTTCGTTTATATTAAAATCTTTAAATTATTATATGGAGGAGTTCTTTGAACAATTAGTTTTGGATTCTAATACGGTGAAACCATCATTATGGTTACGTTATGTTCATGATGTCGGCGCTATTTGACCCCATGGACGTCAGAACTTAACAATTTTCTTAAACCACTTGAATAACATCCATGTGAAAGTTTGTCCTACATAGGGTAAACTAGAAGGAACTTTCACATACGATTTAAAGAACATAAAAATCTGTTGTGGTCAATACTGTGTATAATGTATAAATTCCACACATAATTTTTCTTGGAAAAGATTCTAAATATCCAGTAAAATTATTTCATAAACAAACTATTCAAATTGCACTTGACACTGACATCTTCTTCCTCTTTAGCTTTTCCCATTCGTTAGGAGTCGATATTTTTGCGTGTCGTTCTCATTCGGTTCTTTTTCTCTCAAGTCTTCCGCAATACAGTTCTTCCATCTTATCTTTGGGTTTTCTCTGCTTCTTGAACCTCCCATTACTAAACTACTCATTCTTGTTCAAATATAATTCTTCATTTCTCATCCTGACATGTTCAAACCAATGTAATCGTCTTTCTTGTATCTTTCTATAAAATCGTAACACTAGAGTTATTTTCTTACCGTATCTTTCCGTGTGTTCCCCAACATCTACTTCAACATCCTCATCTCTGCCACATTAATTTACTTTTTATTCATAATGACATCTGTCAATTTGAATTATATGAATATATTAGCAGTTTCCATGTTTAGCATAGCTGGCTGAATTATAAAATTTAATTTCTTTAAAATTCTTTAACTCTGTATCTATTGAATATGAAGTATAAAATGTAATCAAATCGTAAAGAGAATAATATATTCTTTAAGTTATAATAATATTAAATGTCAATAAATCAAATTTAACTGTTAAATCTTCAAATGAGGCTACTTCCGGTTCACCAATTATAACCTAAATCTAATCACTTGTTCTTCTGGATGTAAACTTGAGGAATACGAAAAAAATATAATTTTTGGAATCGTGGTGTTGAAGTTATGGGATCCGGAATTTTTGTCACACACACACAGACACGCACACACACAGACACACTCACATACATACATACAGACATCATCGTAAAAATGGTAAAATCGTATTATAGGGACCCTAACACATGCTTATTCAGTAAAAACTCATCATTGAATTTTTTGACCAAAGACAATACCTTCCTTACCTAAAGGTGACGGAAGGTAAAAAAGCTTTGAAAATCTTAAACTGAATTCCAATGTCGCTAATCACATGTTAGAGTTCAATCATGTTTGTGATTTTGAAAATGCATCAATTTTACATGTCGAAAATAATTTAGCAAGACCTCCTGGAATCCTATGAAATTAAGAAAGCCATTTCCAATAACACCCCGCTAAACTAGATAAAAAGGACCCGCTGTAATATATTCTTGTAGTTCTTCTGATGATGGCCTAACAGCCGAAATTGTACAAAAAAGAATTTTCTTTAATTTTGTGAAACAACAATTTCCAAATTAAATAATTTTATTTCTCGTTCACGAAAGTAACATCGTACTGTAAATCAGAATGTGAAAAAGTATTTCCCAGTCCCAGGTTCATATAATATTATTAGATTAGGAATCACTCTTTCTGCTATTGTAATCCTGCGAGGCGCAAAATGGTGGAGGTGCGAAAACAAACCAACAAAACCCTGTCTGGAATGTCAAAGTGCGTTATTCAAATAGAGAAACTAAACAAGATGACATCTAACTCAACTCTTTCCTTCACGATCAATAGCCATTGTAATTCTCACGAAATGCGGCCTTTTTAAAGTGTAAGCTTGTTATGTAAATTTCCCGGCGAAATGAAGACTTAGTGGCAGTTGATATGGGCACGTTCCAGCCATCTATTGCGCGGCTCTGCTTTCAAAGAAACTTTTTAATGTTGGGAAGAAAACGAACACCAACCAGGGATTTTAATCGTAATACTCGCGTCCCAAGGCGCTTCAGGCATGGCTTGAAAGGAGATATGACTTTTCGTACAATATTAAATTTTTATATAGTTTGAATTACAAAGTAATGTGTGTAGGTACTGGCTTTGTTCGCACGTACTTGGGATGGGTTACAAGGATATTAAAAATGTCAGGCTGTTATATATTTTTACGAAACTATTTCTATAGCATTGTATAATAATATATGTAGGATGTGATTTACCATGCTTCTTCCGACATTGGTCAGAGTTAAGTTTTGTTTTGCATCAATTTGTATTTCATAAAATATTTGTAATGAAGGTGAACGAAGGGACGTCAAATTTTACTTAGTACATTGGAGGAAGTAACGATACCGATTGAAGTACCAAAAATATTAGGAATTCACTGGAAGAGGAATAGATAGCTTACAATATATTTTTCAACATATTCTTCCATTGCTTCAATATTGAACATAGGCGATAGATCGGTGATTTTTATTCATAATAACATTTTGCAACCTTTTCAGCTCTACCCAGTAATGTCCGATTGATAAATACGTAGTTAAACAGATATTAATATTATAACATAAATCGTCCTTCCAACCTCCCAACATACACACACACACCGACCTTAAAACGTGCTTAATAATTAAAATCTGGATATGCGATTTTTAGCATGAATCCAATACAATACCTTTCTTAGTGAGAGGTAAAAAGAATTCGATGCCTGGAATTAATTCTAGGTATATAGAAAATGACACGAACCAGTAAGTTAATATCATCAACACTATTATTGACAAGCTTAAATAGAAAGATGGCTGACTGTACTTTATAGCGGTTTTCCAATGATGTAATTTCAAATTCAGTTAATGTATCAATGTTAGAATTATTTTAAAACAAATAATATATTACTCCTTAATACCTATTCCCCCATTGTCAATGCAGAATAAGTTTACCGAGTAACAAATAATTCATTATTTTCTTTCTCATACAAATACAGTTTCAATTTATCATTGGTCAGAGTTTATTGCATCCCTTATAGATTTATTGTCTTCCGGTTTTTAAATTTCAGTAGATAACACAATATAATCTCCCTTTAGAATTTGAGGATTGAAATTGAATTAAACCCCCCAAAAATATAGAAGAATAATGAATGAATCTAGTAAAACAAAAAATATTTTGATTAATGGCAAGCCAATTGTTCATGATGAATTGAGCTGAGCTTATTTACCTAGGCAGCTTCAGCTTAATAATGAATTCAATCCAAGCTCAAAGCATTCTTCATCTGGAAGTCCGCCAGCTTGGATAGGCCTCCGTCCCGCATTGGCGGAGAATGGCTCAGGGCTCATGGCTCACGAAGACGGCAAATCCCAGCGAGTTTTCTTTTTGCCAGCTCTTTACAAATTCCACGCTCGCTTTTCATCGCTGCGACTGCGGCTGGCTGGCCTGCACCGATGTCATAATCCCGTAATCAAAGTTCCCCGGCCTCGCGGAGAGTTTTTGTTAACGATAAACTCCGGTGAGAGAAGGTGTATTATCGCGGATGTGAGATGAAAGCGAATTCTCGCGGGAAAGAATTGGGATAAATATTTACTCAACTGCAATCTACCGGCTATTGTAATGTACAAGGTATGCATATTTACAACAGCCATGAAATGACAAAGATTTTTATTTTGTGTTCTCAACCTCTTTCTTTGTCATGTTTGCTTCAACATTCTGCATTTTGCATTAATAAGCAATTGTAGCAAAGGAAGGGTTATTTCTCTCTGCTCTTCACTTGCACTTCACTAGTGATTAGGGCTTGTTCAAAATAACTATGAATACGATAAATAAACATTTAAATGCGTGCGTAATAATACTTGTACGCGAGGGCGTTATGACAACGACGCGATC
This sequence comes from Harpalus rufipes, assembly GCA_951394225.1. Classification (NCBI taxonomy): domain Eukaryota; kingdom Metazoa; phylum Arthropoda; class Insecta; order Coleoptera; family Carabidae; genus Harpalus; species Harpalus rufipes. The sequence continues at coordinate 52,540,105 of OX596280.1, forward strand.
TGCAAACATCTTTTGTTTAGCAATTTTTCTAACTTAGAAAAATATAGCCCCCCGTCTCCGCTGATTTCGTTTGTTTGTTTCACGCGTTTCACACAATTTATTCATATTTTATGAATAAGAACAGATACTAGATTGTTATATAGTCTAGTTACATTATCTACAATGGAGTAACAGTGAATAAAATGTATTTCAATATTTAATTGCAAATAAAATATTACTTAAAGGTTAACAAACGTAGAAATACAAATTTACAATAATACTTTGGTTACGCTTTTAAAAACTGTATTTTTTAATTAATTAAATGTTAATAAATTTAGTTTTTATTTATTGTTGCCAAGATTCCACTTTAGGTTACATAAGTATTGTCTTCAACATTTCTTGTATACCTAAATTCTACACCAAAAATTCTACTTATACCCATTCTTTGTATTTAGATTTTTACCTCCCGCTACCCATGGTGACTACGTTTCAAGGATCTGGATAGGGGATTTTTAGCATGAATCCAATACTTCTCTTAGCGAGATATAATAAGTTAACTGAAGATAGTTAAAAATACGCTATACAATATTATAAATGTTTTCCATTAATGTATTAGTATATCTTAATTTTTTTCTTGAGATGTTTGTTCTATAAAATACTTCTTTTCATACTGGATATCAGAATTCTATTCTCACTATACCAAGAATCAGTTTCTTATATCCGCAATAACATGAACTTTCTCAATTTGTCAAAACGGATGACTTTTTCAAACTCAAATCATACATAAAATGTATATGAAGAATATATTCAAATATGACATTCTGTCACACTAGTTCAAGATTGAAAATATTGAATTGAGTTTTATTCTGATTGAAAACAGTCTAGGAAAGCATTTTAGATAATTGAATTTAGATAAAGAGATAATAAAAGTGGAACGACATTTCTTTAAATTTATATTCATTAAAAAAATTAAAGTTAACCATACGTTGACTCTCCACAACAGCTTTGAGTTCCCATGAGGTTGTCAATTGAAACAGTTTTTTATCTCGCTGTATATTTTTGATACGTATCTTCTATACCCTTTAATTTGTTCTATAATTTGTGTTGAAAATTGTTCAGCATATTGCGCAGAGAAGAATACGTTTTACAAATATTTAAACACCGTTTTCTATTTTTGCTGATTCGTTTGGTGCACAATACGTTTTATAGGAGCGTAAATAACGATTGATAAGTATCTTAATGCGTTGGCGATGAAAATATCGGTGATGAATGTTGTGTGATGAATCTTGAACCGATTCCAATATCAGGAATTCCACGGCAGTGCATTCCAATATTCAGGGCTTAATTGCACTCTATTTGCATATTCTCAAGGTGTGTGATATCTGTTTAGTAATCACCAATACCATTCTGATAAATATTCATTACCTATCGTATAACCATCAGAGATCCAATTTATTTTAATTGCCTTCCTCCTAAACCACTCATTTCCGATCTTTTTACCTCCCGCTACCCTTGGTAAGGGAGGTATAGGGATCGTGCTAAAAATCGCATATCGACATTTTGGTAAATGACCCAGTTTTAAGGTTCTTAAATTTTCAGATTTCAAATTTATGTAACTGACAGATAAATGTCACTGTCTATAAATTATTTCAAATTAATAATTGTGGTATTTTAAGAAGAAAATGTTAAAATATGAATTTATGAAATATCTAATCAATGAATTAATTTTCATATGTGCGGTTCTGGTTGAAGCTTTTATAAAATTTACGGTTTTGTTCCGGGCTCTGGTTCGGTTCGACCTAATGAAAGATAAATTAATGTTTTTTTAATAACAATATATAGAAATAATTTAAAATGCGAGCCGGAATTAATGATATGAACGCAATACAAGACATGAAACAATTTTCACGAACAATCAACACAGGCGGTAAATTTAATTCCCTGTTCGGTTTCAACTTGGGTTCAATTGAAAAATATATGTGAAGTTTGGTTCTGGGTATGGATTCGCTAAAGTGTTACGGTTCAGGTTCGGGTTCCGCATGCATTGTCTCTACTGACTGGATTAACTTATATACAGGGTGTTAATAAAAAAAACTTTACACACTTTAGCAGGTGATAGTAGAGATGAAAACAAGAAAAAAATTCTAATACACTTAGGTCCAATACTCATTGGTTTTTAGAAAATTTATGTATGGAATTTGTACATAATACACAGGATTGACGGAAGGTATTGTGCTGGCTACATCAGATTTAACAACTAAGGACTCTAGGTGTTTACGATCAATTGTAAACAAAGTTGCAGCCGTCGTCGAAGAGACTCACGCACTTGATCGTAAACACCTAGAGTTAAATCTGATGTGGCCAGCACAATACCTTCCGTCAATCCTGTGTATTATGTACAAATTCCATACATAAATTTTCTAAAAACCAATGAGTATTGGACCTAAGTGTATTAGATTTTTTTTCTTGTTTTCATCTCTACTATCACCTGCTAAAGTGTGTAAAGTTTTTTTATTAACACCCTGTATATGATCTTGTTCAAACTTAGAGTTATATGTTTAATTTGTTAAAAAAGTTGAAAAAAAAACATAAATTCTGTGATGTCTACGCAAAGTAATACAAGCAAGGATAGACTTTTATTATATTTCAATAATTGTGAAAGAATATTCCTTGATTGTTGGTATTTTCTAATTTTCCAAATCCGTAATCGCATTGTGTAAATTAATTTGCCTTAACTTTTCTCAACTTAGTTGTCTTGATTCTTTGTCTTCCATCTCTATTGAATTTCTAGTCCTTCGTTACAGATATTTATGCTTTGTAATTACAGCTCAATGCATTCCTTTGTATTACTCTAAAGTCATTCGATTTTATCGGTAATTGTCACCAGATAGAATCTCCATCTCACAATGCAAACTATGTTGTAAGCTGCTTATTCTTCCTGAAATTAAATTACTTTAAAGGCGTGTTCTATTCCTTTTACCCATCTGTTAATGGTCGCTGTAATGCAGTTGCAGTTTTAATTAATTATTTTCCAACTTAATTTTGTTGAGCTTTGGTTTTGTTGCTGTTTAATTACAAGGAAAATCTAGTTTGCACTATCGCTTTGTTGATTTTTAATTTTAAAAACTACGTTGCAAATTTTCTCACTGAGATTGTTAAACAACAAAAATTGTTTGTAAAACGTAATTAGGTTCTGTTGTGTTAAAGTGTAATTTTTATATTATTCTAGAATGTAAAAGCATTTCGCAAAATATTTTTCTATATACATTATGGACATATTTATAAAATATATGGAAATGAACTTACTATAGTTGTGTTGGCCACATCAGATTTTTTTTTTTACCGAACATGATCAAATTTTTCAAGAAACAAAAAATTATCATTTTAAAACCGTTCATTGTAGCAATGGAGAAGAATGATAGAAAGAATATTTATTTACATACATTCATAACAAAAAGTCTGAACCTGACGTAGAATGTTGATAAATGTAAAGTGTTATTGTTTGAGAAAAGTGATTTTGTAAGTGAATGTGAAAGTGTTGGTGGATGGAGAGAGTCTGAAACAGATAAATAAGTTTGTAAATTTGGGTAGGATGATGGAAGATAGACATATCGCGAGATTGAAAGATAATGAGAATTTACAAACAAAACGTACCAATAATAATAAAAGTTATGTTTCCAGGAAAACGTCCAACAAAATTGTATGTTGTAAGAGAATATTTCCTTTACAAGCCATCAATTTGCTATCATTCTATCAACCGTGTTCGTTCCGACGAACACGCCCTCAGTTTGGAGGAAGACAAGTGTGATAATGGCTAACAAAACAAATAAAAGCGCAAAGAACACGGCACAATATGAGAAGAATGGTTCCTGATGTCACTCGTTGTATTTAAGTCGGTTTGCGTCCGGCGCGTTTCCGCTCCAGCGGTTCGTGAATTGTTTCAGCATGGTTCGTTTCCAGTTCCGGCTTCCACTGGCCACGCGATAGCCTGTGCTATACATTCGATTCGATCGCTATGGATTTTTCATTTCTGCTGTCTGAAACATTTGTACAACTGGAACAAGGAGGGCAAAAAGGGTTTTGCCGTAGTTAGTGACAGCTTTGGACTCGGTTATAAATCATCTGGATTTTTTTCTTTATTTGCTTGCGTGAGAGCTGGATTTACAAGATTTTTCTACTGCGGTTCTATGTGTGATATAGGCTACTGATACCCGAACTTTCATGAAATGCGATAACAGATATTTATGACATTTCAATATTTTCATTATCAACAAAAAGAGATAATAGTATTTTTTCTCCAACACACATTCCACAACCGTGTGGAATAATTCCGTACGCCGTTTGGAATAATTCCGCACGGCTTTCGACAAATCACAATCTATTTAGTCACATGTTAGCGCGGTATATCAAATATCTTGGTTCATTTGCTATAGTTATGACTTTTTGTTTTATATTTATTTATTTCTGTATTCGCGTTTGACGTTTTAAAGTTTTGAACATTTTTAGAGTTTTTTCTTAACTTTTATAGGTTTTCGGAGTTGTCCAGAGTAATAAGTATATCTAAGTAATATATTATTACTTAGAAAATTAACTGAAGACATTCTGTAGAAAAGCATATCAAGTGGAAATAGGGAATGTACGTCACCAGAAATAAGGGAACTTGCTAATGATACAGGGAGTCAGTTCAAACGTTAAACGTTAAAAACAAATATGTAACATACAGGGTGTATCACGGAAAGTGAAATATAGGTGTTTTACATGGAAAATCAGTTTTTCCGTGCGCATTGCTCCGCTAATTATTTTAGACAAAAAGTATCAAACGGATGTTGTAAAGCAAAAATTTCTACATTTCGTCAGTGTCAGAATAATGACTGTTAAAATAAATACTAATAATTTGACGTATAAAACGCTACGCTTTTGTTCGCCTCTTATTTCTAATTCCATGGCTAGTACTATTAAATTGTAATTCCGTGAAATTTTAAATTTTATTTCTGCAGTTGTGAAGTATGAAGCCAAAATGATTTTTTTTATTGATTCGTACATATGTAGAAATTTTTGCTTTACAAATTATTTCCCATATCAAACGCTTGTTTCACTTTCCGTGATACACTCTGTATAAAAAACAAAACTGCAGATGCATTTTGAGTGGGAAAGCATTTATATTTTTGTTTTTCACTGCAGATTGTCTGTTTGAAAAAGTAGCAGTTGAACTGTAAGTGCTGGCGATTAAAGAAAGGCTACGCTTCGCCGACCTTACATTACCCAAATCGATTCTGTCGAGTGAGCGATGGTGCACTTGAACTGCTATTGTTTACACATTGTCTGATATTCCCCAAACGCTCAAATTGCTTTTCCTCTTTTTAAGACCCGCCTGAATCAATATTTTCGGATTGATTGACAGGGTTTTAGCGCAAATAACAGCTTAACCTACATTTTAGTTGAGAAGTTTTAATTTTAAAAGTTGTTGGTTGGTAACACGGTTTGGAAAACTAATAAAACTGCGAAGGATTCGATACTTTATGTGGAATCTGTGTTAATAGAACGGGTTTCTTTCGAACTTACAAAAAGTTATTAAAGTCGGAAGACCACAGAGTTACAGTTTCGAATTTAATGATATCATTTATAACACCGCCAACTAATACATAATATTGATTAAAACAATCGCAGAATAAAGTTAAAAGATCTGATGTGGCCAACTCATTAACTTCCTTCAATCCTGTGTATTATATATTTTCATGCAAAAATTCTAAAGTTCCAGTTAAACTATTTCATAAACCAGCTATGCTAATTGCACTTAACACTGACATTTTGTTCTTCCTTAGCTTTTCCCATTCGTTAGGAGTTGCTATTTTATATTTTCTTCTTCCACTCATTTCTGTTTTGCGTGTCGTCCTTATTCAGTTCCATTTCGCTCAAGTCTCTTGCAATACAGTCTTTCCATCTTCTCTTCATTTCTCCTCATGACATGTTCAAACCAATGTAATCGTCTCTATTGTATCTTCCTAGAAACTTATATCATTCGAGTTACTTCCCTTATTCTTTCATGTCCTTATCCTTATCTCTCCGTGTTTTCCCCAATATCTATCTCAACATCCTCATCTTTACCACATTCATTTACTTTTCATTGATATTGACATCTGTCAATTTGAATTATCTGAATATATTAGCAGTCATTATTTATCCCTCGACACGATAGTTAACTCGTGCTTATGTCTAAAAAACTTGGAAGCAAAGTCACCAAGTTGTTTAATTTTGAATGGTAGTGTTATGCTAGTAGTATATGTATAGTAAGGCCAGTTCTAATGCACTTGACCTCGTTTGACTCCCCGAAAGGATATGGATGGCACTGGAACCTGGGGGAGCTCGCTTGGGATGACGCTTGTCCTTAGGGATGAGGATGGTGTTGCGGATGGCAGTTGTAGGGTTTGGGGGTGGTGTTTCGGATATAGGGATAACCTTTCAAACCTGCTGAGTGTTTTTTTTTCCAAATTGTTCCATCAAAAACAAATAGTGAAATATTACCAATTGTTTTATAATATTTTGTATTGCTCAAGTAGATAACAAATTTTATAAATAAGTACAAATTAGTTTAAAACTGAACTACGACATATTACCCATTGCTGGGTGTGCCAATTTGCTTTTACACAGATTTCGGTAACTATCATTTGTATCGTGCGGGCTTTTATCAGGCGTCATCCCACGGGCACTTATTGCGGGCGTAGAGAGTGCACCACAGGTAATTTTTGTGCCATTTAAATTTTTAAATATTTGGCGTCGGTCGGGATCGAACCCGGTTCTCGGTTCTATTCTCCCCCAGGCCGAGGCCTAAATGCTAAATTCACAGAAATTTTAATTCGTTAATTTAAAATTTCATTGTTCAATTAAGCCTATTTCTATGAATTATAAATTGATTATGCGTTATAAGAGTACCTATATAAACATAGGTGCGTACATATATCACACCAGATAATATAGAAATTATCTGAACATCTCATCCAGTGATGAAAATGGTAAATGGTTGTTTTACCTTCCTGTATCTGTGTCATTTAGCGACAATTTAGTGATTGAGGATGAGCCAGGTAGGACTGATGTAAACACAGGGATGTTATTGGAACCGAAATCCGCTAATTTAATAATTAATTCTGATTCGGGTTGATTATTTAGCCTGCGTGCTGACATGTTTATCGGACGCATTAGGTTCAGTGTTCAAATCCTCTTTGGCCGCAATTAATTGACCTAAAATCAGTTCTTTCGCAATATTACCATCAAAGCGTCAAATCAGATGTAATAAAAATTGTTTTTACCTCTCGCTAAGAGAGGTATTGCATTCATGCTAAAAATCGCATATCCAGATTTTATTGAATAAGCATGTTTTAAGGTCCCTACAATCCGATTTTAACATTTTTACGATGATGTCTGTGTGTGTGTGTGTGTGTGTGTGTGTGTGTGTGTGTGTGTGTGTGTGTGTGGATGTGTGTGTGTGTGTGTGTGTGTGGGATGTTGGAAGGACGGTTACTCAAAAACTATAAGACTTAAAATTTGTTTAACAACGTATTTCCCAATCGGACATTCATGGGAAGATTTGTAAAGGTTTTGGTAATAATTGGACAACCGGAAGTAGAAGATTCTTGAAAAAAAATATTATTTTTTGAAAATTTTTCGTGGTAATATTAAAGAAAATTAAATTCTCTATCTGATACATTTAAATATTTTATTATATATTCCATAGATTTAGAGATAAAAGAAGTATAATATATAAAATAATCTGTTGTAATAAATTTGACAGCCGAAAGAATGCCATGAAAAATAGTTGATAATTTAAATTATTTGTAACTGACAGATAAATGTCAGTGTCAGAAATAATGAGTAATGAAAGAAAAATGTATTTGGAGAATCCCTTAATTCTTGATCTGTGACTATTATGGAGATGACAAGTCTAGGTTGAAGGACTTAAATTTGTTTCAAACATTATGGGACAATGTACACCAGTACTATAGACTAGAGTAACTTTGAATTGCGAAAAAGCTATCAAATTCTTCTCAAGTAAGTTGTAAATATTGACAAAATTACACATCGATATAAGAATAATCGGAGTGCAATCTATCCGTCACTTTATTAAAGGGAATTAGTGTTATTTAGATATAACATGTATGAAAAAATAAAAGAAGATATGTAAGAATAGATGCACAATCCATATATACATTTTAGACCGCCCAAAATTAATGTTTTTACTAGAAGAATATGAAGAGAAAGTAAACAACGTTGTTCGAATTGAAAATTGCTGTTACCAGCCTAATATTTATATATAGTACTCTACTTTGTAATTTATTGTAACATAATTTATGGTAAAATATCTTCATGTTGAGACATGCTATTATTGAATAACAAAGAAGTTTATACGTCATAGATTTATATGAATATATTATTTGTATTTATAAAAATATTCTTTGCTTTATGCATACAGCCAGGTAAAATATACGGCGAGAGGTTATGTGCTGGCCACATCAGATTTTTTATTTATTTAATTCACTACACTACTCGACAGGCGACAGCCTAATAAGGGAGCAGGAACAATACACAAAAAAACATAATATAAAATAAGTATAAAAAAATATAAACAATGAGCAACGTTAATATTTAATTAAAATCAAGTCTGAAATAATTACAAGTATGAAATATATTTTGTGCTGGAAAACAATATATTATTTAGAAATACAATACACGCTGTTATTATATCAATACAGCCTTGGAACAATAGCAACCTGTTGTGAATATTGCACATGATATAGGAAATACCTAGATTAATTAATTTTAAAGCCAGCAAATTTTTCCAATGTGAAACAATATATACAAATTTATAGCGATAATTAATAACAATTAAATTCCTCATTAACAAGATGAAAGTCACACGAAAGAACAACAGAGACATATTGTTGTGTCAGTGAGGGTAAATTTTTAAATTTCCCGGCATTTAACGCTATCAATCATGATCAGTATAATGTAACATTATATAGAAACATTAATCATAAACTTTCTAACGTTGGTAGGGGTGGCAGAAGGGTGGAAGTGGGGGTAGATATTGAACGTTTATTGACGTATCCCATTTTTACGGGATGAATTTTATGGATTTATAAACGGTGAGAAATCTGACAGTGATCTACATTTCTAACACGTTGTGCCTTGTAACGTAACCCGGCGACAACACCCGAATGTTGATGTCACTCTTGATAAATGGAAAAGTGAAGAAAAGCCACGTTTCATATTTTTGCTGTATCATGCCTGAAAGAATGAACTCTTTAATATTATACTTGTACAGAGACGCTACAATGAATACAAAAATATTTAAATATGGTTCAAAACTATAGTCAGGAGAAACTGGAGTGGGTGTATTTGGTCCAGGTTACCAAATAAAAAGAAACCACAGGCACCAGTCCCACCATATTTCAAGTAGAGATCTATGCAATAAATCTTCGGCCTGAAATAAACCTAAACAAAGATGATAGTTATTTTTCTGTTTATTTATTTAAATACCGACATTTCGGCAATATTAACTACTGCCTTCTTCAGGAATGAACAACAAATCAACAAATATATAAATAAATAATAACAAAAACATTAGCAACAGGTAACCAAGGTGACAATTACAACATATTTAATATAGGAAGCCATGCACGGCTAAGATCTAGACCGTTACAATGATTGAGATTATTACTATTAGTTTTGAAAATCTCAATAGCTTTTCTAATTAACCTGTTGTTTAGGTGTGTTGATCTCGCCAGTATTTATGTTTCTTCGAATTTTATACAGTGGAATTCTTCCTGGGCATGCTCTGCAACTGAAGATTTTTCTGGCTGGTTCAATCTGATCGAACGTTGGTGTTCATTCAATATTGTAGAAATGGTTCTACCAGTCTGGCCAATCTAAACAAAGACCTCAAAGAAGCAACAGTCAATATATTGTCAGACAGCCAGATTGCTTTAAAGGCACTAAATGCCAAAGATAACCACATCACTTTGTGGTGGATACCGGGGCAATTAAAAGCAGATGAGCTCGCTAAAAAGGGAGTTAAACTACTGTTTTACGGGCTTAAACCTTCTTGTGGACTCTTAGCTATATAAAGAAGGAAATCAAAAACTGGGAGGAAGCAACCATAGCCTCATATTGGAGAGATATACCGGGCCTTAGTCAGTCGCAGAAATTCATTTCATCCTTGTTGACAAACGCCAAAGAGCTATTAGCTCTCAGCAAGAAGGACCTTCGAACCATGACAGGTATCTTTACTCTGAAATACCATCTATGTAAGATTGGTATAGCTGAAAACAATATCTGTCGACTCTGCAAAGAGGACGAAGAAACTTCGGAAGACATTGTATGTGGAATAAGTAGACTTAACCATCTTGGTAAAAGATACCTCGTGGCAAATGAGATCGGGAAACTGTGGAACTACTTCAGAAAACTAAGATAGGGTCAACTTAATGAAATGTGCATTTATTAGACCCCAACTTACAGACATTTATTGCTGATATATAGAAAATTCATCATGGATAATGATCTTCACCAGATTTGAAGTGTGATAACCAAAATCACAAACATTGTCATTAAATTCAGAGAGAATAAAATCACCGCTGCGCATAAATTTCATTTTGTGCTATGGAATATATTTCAAAATAAATTCCAATCTCGTTAAAAGCTCGACAATCAATATACTATATCCTCCCCACATCATAAAAGAAACCCAACAATTGGAAAATATTTCACAATCAAAGACACCAATATTTCAACCCTATTATTTATCCCTTGGACAATTAACCATCCGGGGTCAAAGCTTCCGTTGTTCGGGTAGCACCGTCAAGCTCCGAGGCCCACCGAAGCCGCGACACAGTGCAGCCGAGTTCACATCAGCAGGAGGGGAGGTCGCAGGAAATGGAATCGTCGCGTTGTTATGATTTGCGGCCGTATGTCGTAACTCATGTGTTTGCAGGAAATGTTTGTCTACCCCTACTTATAAATGCGGCGAATTGAGCAGGAATGTAAATAAAGTTTTGAGGTTATGTGGATAAAGGATAGGATGGTGATTTTGTATGTTTTCAACAAAAACTTTTTAAATAGGTTTTTATGAGTGACCTACATTCCTTGATCAGTGTCGATGATTATTTCAAGCTATTTATTGCACAAAAACTCCTTGATGCTCTTTCAATAATAACTTTAAATGACCGTGAAATGACGCCTGATAAATTTTGCTTTCATAAACCCATTTTTTTGGTTTTGAATTTATTTACTTTTTTAACAGTAAATTCGTATTCTAGAGACTTTAAAACGTGCTTAGGTATTTATTAAAAGCTCACCATCGATTTTTTTGACCAAAGACAGTACCTTCCTTCCTATAGATGATGGAAGTTAAAAATCACCTGTCTGTTATCAATTATCAAACAAAATCTTTAGAATTACGTTAGAGGAATTGGATTCATGCTAAAAATCGCATATCCAGATTTTAATGGCTAAGCACGTTTTAATATTTTTATGATGATGTCTGTGTGTGTATGTGTGTGGGGAGGTTGGAACACCAATTTCTCAAAACTATAGTACTTAATAACTGTTTAACTACGTATTTCTCAATCGGACATTACTGGGAAGAGCTGAAAAGGTATTGGTAATAATTGAATAACCGGAAGTAGCTGATTTCATGATACATATAAATATTTACTTATATCTTCTATAGATTTAGAGGTGAAGAAATATAAGGTATATAATAATCTGTTGTAATAAATCTCACAGCCAAATAATGCCATGGAAACTTATTGAAATATTAAAATATTTGTCACTGACTGATAAATATCAATGTCAAAAATCCAGAGACTTTACTGAAGATTTTTCTGGGAAGTACATGCATTATATTATTTCTTATTGTATTAGTAGTTAAATATTTAAAATTATAAGTATATTACATATACCCTTCAAAAATACTGTCAATCCCGACAATTAATTGGAAACATTTCGAAAAATTAGAAGAGGACAAAAATTTCTTTGTAGAATGCATTTAAAATTAAAAAATCTTCATAATAAAGAATAGATATAAGTAGAATTTTTGGTGTAGAGTGTAGGTATACAAGAAATGTTAAATACAAAAGGGCGCGAGCAGTTATGTGACTTTGTTGGCCTCGACAAGCAGATATGGGAGCCCATGGCAGAATAATAGCTAGTAATTATGAACATAGATGTCAAAATCATAATTTTTCATTCTAAATTTAGTGATGAACTTAAATTATTTATTTAATGCATTTAAAAACGGTCAGCTCTTAAGCGCCATATACTAATTTCTTACATGAAAGTATAGGTAGAACATTTTGTGTAGGTAAGTGTTAATGATGAAATATCAAATAAAATATCATTTCACAAATACCTATCGGAAATTACGATATTGTTTTACCGTTGGATACTATTGCATGTATTAATAGTTTAGGTTGTAAAAATCATGGAAGGTTAATACGCACATTTGATAGCGCGTCCATAAATTTGCTTAATATAAACATTTTCGGTAAAAACACGCCTTTTATTCATATTTTAAACGTAGCAGCTCAACATATTTTATATTCATAAAATATAAATAAATAACTTTCCGAAAATAACTTTTTGTAACTCCCACAAGTTTAAGATCTAAATATACCTACCAACATTCAATCAATATCCCAAAAATACCTCCGTCCCTACCCATAAATCCATCTTAAACCCACTTAATCACGTCATTCAAGTAACATAACATTCCCTAATTAATTACAGAAATCAAGGTACAATTCCTCCAATCAAAGCCTGGGTCTGAATGTTACGTTGGAACAATCTGTGTTTTGTGTGGAGATATACGGCAGCAGCACACGAACGTAGGCAGGCATTTCGCGTAGAGGTGGTATATACGCACGAAGAACCAACAGAGCAATTTGCTCTGTTGTACCGTATTGTGTCCTATGACGAATTACAATATGACATAGGACAGCATAGTTGCAAGGGAGCAAATAGTTAGTTACTCTTTTCGGGGTGTAAACATATTTTCATTCATACCTAATTTCTCCCGTTACAAGACATACTAAGTTAATTATGCTTATTGATTCAAATACAGAATTTTATGATGTACAACTTTTATTTGAAGCTTTTTTACCTAAAATAATTAGGGAAGCAGAAAATTGGAAGCCTGATATTACATGTTAAAGTCCCCTGATGTTATCAAGGAAACCAATTGCACAATAAATATTCCATTTCTGTTTTTTAAATTTTGTTATTAATTGTGGGTAATTTCTCGACTGTGATGTGGATTAGGTGTTAACAATTACTCGAAAGTTCAGTCAAACAGCATTTATTCTTACTATACCAATGTTTCGATGCACCCTTGCACCTTCTTCAGGGTCTACAGCAATTATGCAACAAAAATGTAATATACAAAATAACATGGACATTATCACACTTACAGTGAGATCTTACAAATTGTTACAATACATACATTCGGACAAATCATTCAGTTAATTTATTAAACATCGTACAAAAAATTCAAAGAGCATACACACATCCATTTTCTATAAAAAGTGACAACCGAATAATAATGAAAATACTGTAGGAAGAATAAATGCTGTTCCGGTTGGTGGCGGCGCCATCTTGGTCAAGTCCTCTCTGTCGACAGGGATCGGTTAGCTCAGGCGCCATTTGTGACGTCATCCCGGTCAAGTGCTCTGTTTCAGCAACCGCTGCCGATGGCGCCTCCACCAACAGTGCCAAAATATACCCTGTCAAGTCGTTGAATATCAGTTCTTGCATTGATGTTATTGCAATCATTCCTGATATGTAACATTTCAAGAAACATACGTTATTAATGTAAAATACAGATATTACTGTCTGTAATATTGAAATAACTATAATTTCAAATGATAATGACTACCTTATAGTTTCAAGTGAATTTTGAACAACTAAAACACAACATATTTCAATGTATAAATGAGGATTTAGTCTCGCAATCTTTCGTTTACCATTCATAAATAATCGTGTATTTCTACTAGCAATTATTATTGAATTTCAAGTAAATATATCTGTTATTAATAGTATAAAAGTTCCATTGATGCGTGCGTTAATATTGAACAAAGTTAAACAAAACAATTTCATTTATTCATAATTCATACTCGTAAACAAAGTTTTAATTCTGTGAAGTGATTACCGTTTGTCAATGTATGTCCAGCAATATATTTTAATAACAGTAAACTAAACATTTTGCGGCACAATGTGAATACAAATTTAGTTTTAATCAATTCAGTGAAAAGCTAAATCCTAGTTATAATGAAATTTCCAGGGAATATTAGACGCAGGGCTAGGGATCGGCTAAATACGTTAGCGTTATAGTGTTATGGCCGTTGTTGTGCAAAAACAAGAGCGTGCACAGCACACTTGCCCGTTCGTTAATGGGGGGAGGTATTGCATGTGTTCATTTCGAGCAGATAACCAACAAATGCTGCGATACAATTATCCGCACAGAAAAGCATACTTAGCTGTTTTTACACAGGTTTTCGTTTTAGTATAGTTTTCCTTATTATTTCGTATAATTAATAAATATTGATATAGTATAATGGAACATTTAATTCTGAATAATTTTCTTCAAATAAACTTTTTTTAAAATTAATAATAAAGCCAAGAATTAATGTTTTATTTATGAATAAATCCAATACAATATCAGTATGGCCATCTATTGCATTTGTTAATATTTATTATAAACTTTAAAAAATAGTTCATAATTATCATCATAGATTACAGTAGTAGTCTCGTTTTAAAAAATTAACGTTTTATTTCTCAATAAATCCAATACAATATCAGTATGGCCATCTATTGCATTTGTTAATATTCATTACAAACATTAAAAAATAGTTCATAATTATCATCATAGATTACAGTAGTAGTCTCGTTTTGGATTAACAAATTCGAGAAAACTTATTTTCTGGCTAAACTAGCGACTTATCGACAAAAATTATTATATAGAAATTGATTTATAATTAAATAAAAGGGAGTTTTGTTGAAGCTTCACTTTATTTTCGCCTTTGTTTCAGAGATAATAAGTAGAACTAAAAATTGTTTATAATATGTAGGAAAAATTTTATACAATTTTTTTTTTTAAATAAGCATGTCAGTGTCACGTCCAATTGATATACGAGCCCAAGCAACAAATTATAAAATCTACATAAATGATTAGAAATTTCTACAAAATTCTTTCGGCTTCTTTAAATATAGACTTAAAACTTTTAAAAACTGTTGGCCAAATGACTGGTAATAATAGTTCGAGCGGCAGATTTAGCTTGTACCGCGACCCTTTACTTTTGCCACAATGAAAAACAATAAATAAAGTTTCTTTTCTTCAACACCTACTTATAAAGTAAACAATCCCTCTACTCAAAATATCCTTTGTATGGACACGAACCGACAGAAACCAGACTCAACTCAAATCGAGGAAAAGCTTTATAAAGTTTACAAATCCTCTGACTGCCTCCTAAACCGCGACCAAACAAACAAAGTGGAAACAGTGGCTACCAGAAAACGATACCCCAAAATTGTACAGAAAAGATAAATTCCCGCAGGATCAGAGCTAGAAAGCAGAAACTGCTAACCATAAAATTATATATAGGGTATAACAGCTTCTTCAAATAATTTTTATATATTATACTGTAAGACCATTTTATAAAAAACCAATTACATGGAATTAGAAAATCACGAAATTTAGAATGAAAAATTATGATATTTGACATCTATGTACATAATTACTAGCTATCATTCTGACACGGGCCCCCCTATCTGCTTGTCAAGGCTAACAAAATCACATGACTGCTCGCGCCTTATTGTATTTAACTTTTCTTGTATACCTACACTCCACACCAAAAAATCTACTTATATCTATTCTTTATATGTAGATTTTTTAATTTTAAATTCATTCTATGAAGAAATTTTGTCCTACTCTTTTAATTTTTTGAGATGTTTCCAATTCTTTGTCGGGATTAAGAGTATTTCTAAAGGGTATGTGTAACATACATATAATTTTAAATATATAACTATTAATACAATGAGAAATAATATATGTATGTACTTTCCAGAAAAAATCTTCAGTAATGTCTCTTTATTTCTGACACTGACATTTATCTAGTTACAAACAATTTAAATTTTCAACTATTTTCCATGGCATTCTTTCAGCTGTAAAATTTATTACAACAGATTATTTTATATATTATATTTCTTTTCTCTCTAAATCTATAGAATATATAATAAAATATTTAAATGTATCAGATAGAGAATTTAATTTTAATCTTCTACTTCAGATTGTCCAATTGTTACCAAAATCTTTTCAGATCTTTCCATGGATGTCCGATTGGGAAATACGTAGTTAAACAAATATAAAGTCTTATAGTTTTTGAGTAATCGTCCTTTCAACATCCCACACACACACACACCCACACACATACACACACACACACACACACACACACACACACACACACACACACACACACACACACACACACAGACATCATCGTAAAAATGTTAAAATCGGATTGTAGGGACCTTAAAACGTGCTTATTCAATAAAATCTGGATATGCGATTTTTAGCATGAATCCAATACCTCACTTAGCGAGAGGTAAAAAAGGCGTTAAAGGCGGGAACAAATCAGAAAAAAATGGTAGCCATTGGAGAGTGATGAAATACTTTTTTGCTCACTTGTAACAATATAAGTATATTGCCATATTATTAAGAAAATATAATATTTAGAGCAATAATAAAATTTGCGGAAAGTGTGTTAGCGCTGTCTGAAATAGGTAAAAAATCAGAATAATATGATGATATACGAGTATATTTGGTATTTAAATATTGTCACTGTAAAAAGAATTCAAATTTTTGATCGATGTGAAATCTACATCTGTCCTGCGCTTCGTTTTGTTGAAAGCTCTTAACATGGAGTGTATTATAAAAACACAAATCGATATGTAAACGCGACAAACAAAAAAGAAACAGATTTTTCCACTTCCGTTGCACAACATGCATCATTAAACTGAATGTCAGGATTGTTATCCTTTTCGTTTACTTGATTTGTTTTCCACCGATTTGACAAGGATATAAATAGGAAACTCTCTTATAAGGAAAAAGCATACCCGTTCTTTTATTCAGGAGACTACAACCATCCACATATATTGATATTACATTTTTCAAAGCGTTTTCGGATAGAAATTGTGATTGAAAATAAGGGATGAATTTTCCAAATGAAGAAAAAAAAGAAATAAATTTTAGAGAGGATAGTAGTCAATAAAGATTATTATTATTATAAATGGGCTTTAATGTCGCCAATAGTAGATTCGAACGAAGGAATCTGAGATTCCGAACGTTTGTGTCTTGTGAAATAACATATTCAGCACTCTAGAATATTATAAGTTGTGTATAGGATGTATTGTTTTCGGTACAGTAACACACTCATAGTTTGTGACCCTAAATTGTAGCCAACAACAAAAACACTTATCCCACCCCAAATTGGAACTGCAACTACCACAATTCTCTCTAGCGGTCAAACCTAGCTATAAAACCATTTCAAACCTCAAATTACTTAGCATGGGCATTAGTTTATCCTCAAACTGTTTACAACTACCCCCGAGAGAAACATATTTTTCTTACCAATTTCCTCAACTTCAATTCTAGAACAAATTGATTTTGTTTCCATAAAATCCCTCTCCTAGCTGTGAAAATTAATACTGGGCCAATTTCTATCGTTTATACAAATTCTCAAATACTGCGAAAAGAGAAATTTTCAAATGTGATACGAGTATTTCATCTATGCAATACTAATTAATTTTTATTTTAGGTGATAATCAAACAAACTAATTTAGTATAGCTGACCAAAGACAATACCTTTCTTACCTAAAGGTGACGGAAGCTAAAAAATTTGTTGTGGCCAGCATAAAACTTCCGTATGACAATTAGAAATTATGTACATAGATATCATAATGATTTTCTAAATTCACGTAGTTAATTTGTCATCAGGAGTGTGGAATTTATTGTTGACGAAAATAAACCACATGGAATTAGAAAATCACTAAATTTATAAAGAAAACGTATGATATTTGTCATCTATGTACATAATTACTAGCTATCACTCTGACACGGGCCACCATATTTGCTTGTCAAGGCCAACAAAATCACATGACTGCTCGCGCCCTATTGTATTTAACATTTCTTATATACCTATAATTTTAAATATTTAACTATTAATACTACAAGAAATAATATTATGTATGTACTTCCCAGAAAAAATCTTCAGTAATGTCTCTGGATTTTTGACACTAACATTTATCTGTCAGTTACATTGGTATCCATGACATTATTTGGGCTGTGAGATTTATTACAACAGATTATTATTTCTTTATCTCTAAATATATAAAAGA
Organism: Harpalus rufipes; assembly: GCA_951394225.1. Classification (NCBI taxonomy): domain Eukaryota; kingdom Metazoa; phylum Arthropoda; class Insecta; order Coleoptera; family Carabidae; genus Harpalus; species Harpalus rufipes. The sequence continues at coordinate 52,558,525 of OX596280.1, forward strand.
TATAATAAAATATTTATGTGTATCAAATAAAGAATTTACTCTTCTTTAATACTAGCAAGAACAACATTTTTGAAAAAAAATATTTAGAATTTTTTTTTAAGAATCTGCTACTTCCGGTTGTCCACTTATACACACACACACACACACACACACACACACACACACACACACACACACACACACACACACACACACACACACACACACACACACACACACACACACACACACACACACACACACACACACACACACACACACACACACACACACACACACACACACACACACACACACACACACACACACACACACACACACACACACACACACACACACACACACACACACACACACACACACACACACACACACACACACACACACACATACAACCACACACAATCCAATACCTCTCTTAGAGAGATGTAAAAAGATGGCGGATGGATCCATTTATGGAAGACAATGGAAATGATGTACCGGCCACATTATATTTGAAACCGATGTAGTTATATCACTATGTCTTGCATCGTTTTATACATATACTGATTGCTATCACGAAATTTGGTGGCAGTTGAGAAGATACTGCTACTTTTGACATTAATAACAAAATAATATTTTATAAAACACTACTACTAATACTATTAAACTCATGATAAATTTATTAAAAAAAACACAGTTGATTTTTCCCGTTGATAATAAGTTTGGATAGGGTCGAATTCCCGTGCAATGTTGTAGTTGTGTGTCGGGGTTACTCGCCGTTCCATATCGATTGTGAGGGTTGATGCTACACTTGGCAACATTGTACGAGTGAGGGAGATTGTACAACGTGTGGAGTGTGCGAGATACGTTATAAATAGAAGGCTGGAATTGTGTTGAGAAATTGGCTGAATTAAGAGGAAATTGGTGTCAAGAATATTTTACTTTTTAATGTTTGATAGAGTTGTTGTCAGGTGTTGAATTATACAACTCGGTAAATATTACACCTGGAGAATATTTTTATTGAGAGTGACGGCAATCAATTGGTTCACCCACCGTACTTAAAAAATATTGACAATGATGGACACCAATCGATATTAATCCAGATATTCATATAGCTTTTGGGTTCAGCTTACTTTTATTTTTCAATATGGTCTCCGTTCGGTTGCCCACTTTTTAATTGTAGTAGGTATATGAAAGCTCAAGTTCATTTTTTTACAAAAAGCTTAATTACTACACATATAAATACAAAAAAAAAATGTTGTGGCCATCACCTCTCGCGCCCTTTTCTTTGTGGTATATATTAGTATTGTATTTAACATTTCTTGTACACACAAAAAATTCTAATTACACCTTATATTTACGTGTTTTCTATAATTTTAAATTCATTCTATGAGCAAGTTTTCTCCATTTCTTCTAAATGTTTGATTTTTTTCCAAATCATTAACGGTATTAGCGTTATTTCTGAAGGGTTCATGTAATATGCCTGTAATTTTAAATATATAATTAATAATATAGTCCCAGAAAAATCCCGCATTATTTAAATGATATATACTACATAATATATCGATCATAAGACAGACATTTATTTTAAAATTCGTAAAAAAATGTATTCATTATTTTTGTAACAAAATAATATGGTAAATAAATAATAATAATTCAATTGATATATAAAATCATATAACAATCAATATTTCAACAATATATTAACTCAAAATAAATAAATTTAACACTTTTACACTTAACAGCTGATTAACAATCAAATGACGTTTGTTTAAACAATGTTTTATCCCGCGTCTTCCATTTGCAAGCTTTTTTGAATCTGATTGGTCAATCGATTTGTCGATTATATTGATTTTCTCCTATTTACACGATACAACAACGTACTTTCTTACAATAAAACATTAAAAAATAGTTCATAATTATCATCATAGATTACAGTAGTAGTCTCGTTTTGGATTAACAAATTCGAGAAAGCTTATTTACTGGCTAAACTAGCGACTTTTCGACAAAAATTATTATATAGAAATTGATTTATAATTAAATAAAAGCGAGTTTTGTTGAAGCTTTATTTTATTTTCGCTTTTGTTTCAGAGATAATAAGTAGAACTAAAAATTGTTTATATTATGTAGGGAAAATTTTATACAAAGTTTTCTTTTAAATAAACTTGTATTATTTTTTAATTTTACATATATTTTAGCTAATAATTTATTTTATTCATATTTTGCTCTTGAGAAAATGATTTATGTATGTATGCATTTATATCTCTAGAGATAAAAATAAAATAAATAAAATTAATATAATAATAACTAAAATATATTATTTTAAGTAAATTTTATTTGAAACTTTTTCCGATTTAATGCCTTAGTTTTGTGATATTAGTTTCTGAAAATACATATATAAATATTAACAAATGTCAGTGATTGTTTATAAGTTTATGCTATAGATGGCCATACTGATAATGTATTGGATTTATTGATAAATAAAACATTAATTCTTGGCTTTATTATTAATTTTAAAAAAAAGTTTATTTGAAGAAAATTATTCAGAATTAAATATTCCATTATACTACGTCTATATTTATTAATTATACCAAATTTTCTGTTAACATAAAATTTTAAAATTTGGAAACTGCAGAGCGAATCCTAACAGACAAGTTCGAGCTAACATAAAGACCGGTGTTTGTTGCTTATTATTGTTGTCTTCTGTCAGTGTATGTGTTACCTTCAAATGAAAATGTGTTCTGCTCGTATTAAGTGCAATTCTCGTGAAAAACATCCGTTGGGGGAGTTAAAATAGTGTATATTTGTTTCTTTTGGTGTCAAACTATCTTTCGTGATATGAATTTTTAATGTGTGATGGTTGTCAGTGGACTAAATAGTGAAAGAACTGAAATTTTGTTCCAGTGAACGTTCCTGGTGGCATTGGTGGCTGTTTTCCTGAGATACTGAGATCTTGGATTCCTCTGTTGGCCAAATAAGACTGACAGTAGGCGAGGTTGGTCTTACATTTATCTCATTTTATTTTATAATTCTTCTACAGCTTATTAATATTAGTCTGTCAATAATAACAGATTGTCTAATCGAGAATAGATAATAATTACAAAAATATGACCAATTTGACCAAGTTTAATAGTCTCAAATAATTTGACCATGTTTAAAAATTATTTCCACTAACATATAAATTATTTATTAGTTGGTTCTTTCTCTGTATCTATTATGAAAACTGTGGGGAAGTGAGATATGCTACTTCGTTAAACTGTGATTCAAATGAGTACAGTATCTCATTTTTCGCATTTTATGAGCTACGCCATTCGTGATATTGACGAGGATATATTTTTTAATTATTAGAACGCGCGTTACTCGCAACAATCAGGTATTTGATCTTGAACTCAAAATTTTATTTAAAACTTAACTATTCTTGACATTGCCATCCGGAAAAATAATGTTCTACAAAAATATATAATTCGAAAAATTAATTTTGATGATTTTTGATAAAATTAATGATTATTAATCAACAAAAACTTCTATGATTTGCTTTTTTATTTGATCGAAAAAGAGGACTCTAACAGGAAGTTGATCACGAATCCTTTTTACATTTTATTTTATTTGATTTAAAATATTATCTTGTTTATATTAAAAATATATCGTATCTATATTCTGTATGCATAGTATACGCCAATTTCCATTTTTTCTTGTTTTGTTTTTATTTCCAATTTCTGGCAAAATTTTCCATCACAACAAATTTTCTGATAAAAACATAACCTTTCCTCTTCCCATCTTGTTATCTAAATCAAATCTTGTACATTTTCCTCTATCTAGTGTCCTCGCCATTGTCCGTGTTGTTGTACTTGTGCGCGCATTTGTTTTTTCTGTCGAGAAAACAGTCACCCTGTCTAGCACCCAATATTTATCAAGTCCGGACGGAGTAAACCCTTAATATTTTACGTTTTATTTACCAAACTCGACGTGTTTGAATATCGTTACTTATGTGAGAGACAGCGGAGCTTAATCCGCACGTAATCCTACCACGTAGAGAGAAACATGTGCGGGATGAAGCTCTCGAGTGGATTAATCAGATAGCATCTCAACGGAAATCCCGAATTAATTTTTTGGAAAGATCTTTGCATCCTTGGTAATTTACAATTTAATTTTTTAGAGCTGTTGGATCAACGGTAACTGCGTCACGAACGAATTAACAAATTATCATACATTTATCTATCAGATTTCCATTGACAAGAAACGCGCGATAAGAATGAATACGGGTGCACGGTTTAATGGGAGTAAGGGCTATTTGGGCGCACGGGTAACGGGCGCACGGTTTAATGGGAGTAAGGGGTATGGGACGCACGGTTTAATAGGAGTCAGGGCTATTTGGGCGCACGGGTAACGGGCGCTCGGTTTAATGGGAGTAAGGGTATTGGGCGCACGGGTAACGGACGGACGGTTTAATGGAAATAAGGAATATTGGGCGCATGGGTAACGGGCGGACGTTTTAATGGGAGTAAGGGTATGGGGCGCACGGTTTAATGGGAGTAAGGGCTATTGTGAGCACGGGTTACGGGCGTAAGGAAAAGAATCCAAAATACTTAAAATGTGATAGCCAATATCTCAAAACACCTAAACATAAATTAGAGATAATAATTAAACCAAATAGACAATGTCTTCAAAAATTCATATTGTTTCGACACCACCTCTCGCCATTTTCATTTTATGTTACATAAGGCGCGAGCAGTCATGTGACTTTGTTGGCCTTGGCAAGCAGATATGGGGCCCGTGTCAAAATGACAGCTTGTAATAATGTATATAGGTGTCAAGTACCATAATTTTTTATTCAATACATCATGATTTTCCAAATCCATGTGGATTATTTTCCTCGACACGTATATTCCATACTATTGATGACAAATAAACAATATGATAGAATATTTTGATATTTTGAATGAAAAATTTATGACATATGACATCTATGTAAATAAATACTAGCTGTTATTCTGACACGGACCCCCATATCTACTTGCCAAGGCCAACAAACTCGCATGACTGCTTGCGCCGTATAAGTAACGAATTTAACATTTCTTGTACACACAAATAATTGAAATTGTATCTCTTCTTTCGTTCTATGAGGAATTTTGTCCTACTTTTCTATGTTAAAAATTCTTTAAATTCATCGACAGTATCTATGTAATATTAATATACGTATAATTTTAAATATATATTTAATTAATAATACAATAAGATATATTAAATGTACTCGTACCTCACAGAAACTTCTTTCGTTAGTAAAACTGCTGATTTTTGACACTGACATTTTGCATTTATCTGTTAATTACAAACATTTAAATATCTCAACTAGTTTCTATGGGGTTGTTTAGGCTACGAGATTTATTACAACAGATTATTTTATATTATTATATGCTAAACCTATAGGACATAATGGGTCAGATTGAGAATTTAATTATCTTTATTATTTGTAGTAACGTATATTTTCAATAAATAATATTTAGAAAATTTCTTTTAGAAACTACCACTTCCGATTATCCAATTGTTACCAGAACCTATTCAACTCTTCCATTACTGTTAGATTGACGAATCCGTAGTTACACAGGTCTTTAGTCTTATAGAATTTGAGATCGTATCTCCAACACAACACACACATCCACATACACACACACACCACACACACACACAGACATCATCGCAAAAATGTTATAATCGGATTCTAGGGAGCTTAAAACATGCTTATTCACTAAAATGTGGATATGCGGTTTTTAGCATAAATCCAATACCTCTCTTAGCGGAAGAATGATGGCATAAATGCATACCGTCTGTTGTGTGAGAATATTGAACATTTTAATTTGCTATTGGCAATAGGTATAACTCTCGGACACCGTAGATTCATAGATAGAACCAGAAAGTCGATACGGAGTAGAATTTTAGTTATATTAGAAATCGATAATATGATCTGAACACAACATGCAACTTCTGAATGTTTGTTAACTATTAAACCACAACTAGTACAATAGATAATAAAGTTCTATAGAACGTTAGAACGTATATTATTTGGCAAATAGATAATCGCTACGAAATTTGAATTCAGGATGCTATTATTGCATGCCTTGTAAATTTATACAATACATGTTATTACCAAATGAATTTTCTTTTTGTATTAATATTTTCTTGTAATAGAAATCCAAATTTCAATTATATTTCCCGGCGCAAATGCAAATTATAATTTGATCAGACAGCATTTAAAATTGGAAGTCGACGAACTTGTAAACTTGACTAACTTCATTGTCAATTTCCGTGTAATTACTGCCTTAAAAGATGACAGATTAGTACGAAGTTATTATTCAAACTCAGCAACATTACAGCAAACCGTCAACATTGTTTATTGTAGAGATATCTTTTAATTCCATTAAAACTTAAAATGACACAATTTGTGAATAAAATGAGTGTTTCTGTAAAGGATTCCGCATTAATGAAAAAGTCCCCGGAAAACTTGAGTGGAAGTTGCATTTTATTTAACTTTGAATTAGGAGGTGGGCTGCGAAAAAACAAAGTTTCCAAAAGATGGAAAGTTTGGTTGTACATGCTAACAAAAGCTGACATTTTTTGCTCTCTTGACAAACGTTCTGCGGGACTTAAATTAATTCCTTAAAATACAACAAAAAGCGACGCACCTGCAACCGCTACAGCCTAGGCTTTGAGGGATTGAGCAGCCCTCATCTAATTATTTTCACCCCGTAACACACTCCACAACCCTCGAATCTAACTACAACTCCACAATACACAGTACCCAATTTTTTACCTTCTACTTCCTACACAATTCAACATCAAATAGAGTCAAATTATTCTCCTGGAATGGATAATTCATTTCGCTTTTGTTGTAAAATAATAGAGTTTAACAATTTATTTTGTTTGATTACATATTTTTATTTATATTATCAATAGAGGAAGCTGTTGGCACTGGGTGAAACATTTTTCAAAATGAATAAGAAACACTCGGTTGTTTCACAAAATTAAAGAAAATTCTTTATTGTACAATTTCGTCTGTTAGGCCATCACCAGAAGAACTACAAGAATACATTACAGCGGGTCCTTTTATATCTAGTTTAGCGGTGGATATTTGGGGATTAGTAACAACTGTAATTTTATATATGTAGGGCAACATACGATTTAAAGAACATAAAAAAAGCTTTGATAATCTTAAACTGAATTCCAATGTCGCTAATCACATGTTAGAGTTCAATCATGTTTGTAATTTTGAAAATGCATCAATTTTACATGTTGAAAATAATTTAGCAATACTACTTCGCCATTTCCAATAACACCCCTTTATGAATGAACAGTTGGTACATTCCCCATTTCTTGAAACCATAATCCTCATCAGTAACACATGCAAATAAAAGTATTAACTTTTTAATAATTCAAAATTTGAAATAAATTAAATCATTAGTCTTGTCAAAGTCACATTGTTCTTGTCAAAATGACAAGCTGATTCCAAGCACTTCAAGGTCGCTCAAGTCACGTGTCTGCTTGCGCCCTATTGGCGGAAGCTAAAGTTTTGGTCACATCAGCTTTTTTAAATAAAATAAATAAATATATCATCAGGGCATATAACCCATTGCTGGGTGTGCCAATCTGCTTTGTACACAGATATCAGTAATGATTTTATTTTATTTTAGCCAAACATAAATTTTACTTACACTTAGCAACTCTTTAAAGTTAGATTGGATAGCAAAGCTGGCTTATGAAGTAGATAGCAGAGAAATATTTATCACAAGAGTGATGATAACGCAAACAAATTATTATTTAACTCAAAATCACCCTCCAAATAATTCAATTAATTTTTCTTGCGATTTTTATCTGCTTTGAAATGAAATTGAATTTCACTGATTAATTAATGTCGTAAATTCAGTCGCAAAGACCTTTCGCGGAAGTAAGGAGAGAACCGGAAGTGGCTGGTAAACTGGGTAAGAGGTTCCGCTCCTCACAATGGCGGCAAAGTTATCGGGAGTACTCCAAAACTAAATGTATTATGAATCAAGGGTCGAAGGGAAGCCTAAAAGGTCTAACCATAACTCACTGCATAATGTATTAATAGGGACAGGACGCGATTCAAATTAGCCAATATATTATTAATGGGAAATATTAACAGTAAAGGATCAAATATTGGTATTGATAAAAAGTTAATGTTGTATATTACAAGCTTGGCAAATTGGTAACAACTAAACAATTAAGTATCAAACAAATTGTAATACTGTTTCACAATTATTCTAAAATCTCAATTACTTAAAAGTTTTTTCGCATAAATTCGTGGTAACTACACTTGTAATCCTTCTCGCAGACACATGGTAAATCCCAGATGACTGAAGAGGAATGACGTCTTTTACTTATGTTAACATATGTCGAATTTTAATTTTGTCAGTGACATTTTTGACACAAGGAAGCGAAGCAAACAATACGTCCCTTTCCTTAGTATTGTTAATAGGTCTTTTTGATTTCAGACATTTTTCGATGGAAGATTTAGAAAAACTATTCTTAATAAAAATATTATTAATTTCTTTGATCTCTTCTTCTAATTTCTCTGAATGACAAATTTCTGAAGCTTTTCTCATTAGGCATTTAATTGTACCATATTTCTGAGAAGGATGATGATATGAATTGGCATTAATATATTGATTAGTGTGCGTAGGCTTTCTGTAGACTGAATGTAGTAAAGAACCATCTTCTTTTCTTTCCAGTAATATCTTTATAATTCTTTAACTCTATATCTATTGAATATGAAGTATAAAATGCAATCAAATCGGGTTGAGAATAATATATTATTTAAGTTAAAATAATGTTAAATGTTAATAAATCATATTTAACTGTTAAAATATTCAAATGAGCGTACCGGTTGATTAATTATAACTTAAAATCTAATCACTTGTTCTTCAGGATGTAAACTTGAGGAATACGAAAAAAATATAATTTTGTAAATCGTGATATACGACATACACACACACACACACACACACACACACACACACACACACACACATACATACAAACAGACATCATCGTAAGAATGGTAAAATAGTATTATAGGGACCCTAAAACATGCTTATTTGCTAAAAACTTATCATTGAATTTTTTGACCAAAGATAATACCTTCTTTACCTAAAGGTGACGGAAGGTAAAAATTACAAAGTATAAAACAATCTGATGATATGAAAATTTTCTAAAAGCGATACAATAGTTTTCTAATCAATAATGACAATACTTGAAAAATAATGAATGTACAAATATGCACAATTATGTTTTAATGTGACTGACAAACATCACGTCGGGTCATTCCCACATTTAAGTTTAAAGGAAATGTGAAATGACACGAGAATCGCTGAATATTTCAAACAGTTATGAATAATTGATGAAATAACAATAACTGTAATCAGTACACACATTCAAATTGATTATATTGGCAGCGACAGTGGATACATACACAAAGGCAACCCACCTGTTTCCCACACTATTCGGAATATTAATAAAATTTAATTTATGTATCGACACAGGAGTACATGATATTAATTTATTTATACAAAAAATATATACTTTTGCATTTATCTCACTCAATTTTCAATTAAAGAGCAATTTATTAATATGGGAGTTATGTATCAGATCTGAAATAATTTTGCATACATCACACAAATATTAAATATTATTGAAGAGTTAGAAGACACTGAAGATAAATACATTCTTTTCCCTTATAGAAATGAAAGATACAGAGATCATTTTATATATTTACAATGATAATGAATTCGTAACTCGTTTTTGCTTTCCAAAAAAATTCATGATCGGGTTATTAAGACAAATATGATAATTCCAGCATCTCAGAGATTGTTATTTATTATGAATATGAATAAAATATTGGCGAAGTAAAAAAAATGTGTTGTGGTACAATACCTCCCGCGTCCTTTCCATTGCGGAATATATAAGTATTGTATTTAACATTTCTTGGATTGGCTGTATTTTTGAAGGGTTCATGTAATATACATATAATTTTAAATATATAATTAATAATACAATAAGAAATATTAAATATCGTTCCCAGAAAAAGACTTCAGTACTATCTCTGAAATTTTGTCACTGACATTGGTGACATTTATTTATCTATTACACACATTTAAATTTCTCAAGTAGTTACCATGGAGATGTTTGGGCTGTGAGCAGGCTGTGAGATTCACTACAACAGATTATTTTATAGATTATATATCTATATCTTTAAATCTATAGAAGGTATAATAATTTTATTAAATGTGTCGGATAGAGAATTTTGTTTTTAGTATTTGTTAGATTTTTGTTAAAATACAGTCTACTTTCGGTTGTCCAATTGTTACCAGAATCTATTCAACTCTTCCCATTACTGTTAGATTGAGGAATCCGTAGTTACATAGATCTTTAGTCTTTCAGAATTTGAGAAATTGTACTTCCAACAACCTCACACACATACACACACATCCACACACACAGACACACATACAGACATCATCGTAAAAATGTTATTATCGGATCCTAGGGACCTTAAAACGTGCTGGATAGGATAGGTAAAAGAATGATACAACCTTTTTTAGTTTTATTTCTGTTTATTTATTTAAATACCGACGTTTCGGCAATATTAACTACTGCCTTCTTCAGAAATGAACAAAAAATCAACAAATATATAAATAAATAATAACAAAAACATTAGCAACAGGTAACCAAGGTGACAATTACAACATACTTAATATAGGAAGCCATGCAGGACTAAGATCTAGTAAATAAGTAAAGGGGGGGGGTTAATGAAATCATTATTTTACATAATTAATATACAGTCCGACAATAGTGCAAAATTCATTTTAAAAAACTTGATGTGGTCGTTAGAAAGGTCGCAATAATACCTATAAAGGTTATAAAACACCCCCGTAGACGTCGCTATTGATCCGTGCCAATATGGCCAATAAAGGTCAAATTGCATCAGCATACGGAAGAGATGGCCTCGGTCGATATTTACTACGAGTATTTAGCTCTCGCTAAATATGCATGCAGTTGTACGAGTTCGAGTACGAGATCGAGTATGATGCCATCATGTCTATTCACCTTTTACCCTCGGTCTCCGATGAAAATATTCATCAATTCAACTCTAATGACCAGCAAACGGAAATTGCTTTAAATATTTCACTAAAACTCCACACAGACACACAGTTCATATTAGTTTTTCGTTATAAAATGCATCAAATATATAAAAGCAACGTATTCATATACCTTTTAATATGCGAATGTTTTTAATCTCCCTATTTCATTAAAATCTTCACACATGTAGCTATATTACTTCAAATATTAAATATCTTATTTATTATATTTGTGGCGGTCCCTGTTCGGGCGCCATTTGTGACGGTAGCCCGGCGGCGGATGCTGAAAGAGAGGGAGGATTGCTGGATAGCTATCTGCGGAGGTTGTTTAGGGTTTGTCTCAGAAAAGCACGTAATTAATTTAACCAACTAGTTTATTATTCCCAACGTATGTGAAATTAAAATGTAACAAATAAATAAATAAAGAATGAAACCCTTTGTGAAAACTGTGACGAATTGTGTTTAATCTACAAGAGGACTGTGCTTCCGCAATAGAGCAATAGCACAGTCTCTGATATATTGGGATATTTCACTAGATAGAGATATTATTACCCACTACAGGTTTTACCAATCTGCTTTGCAGATATCGGTGATAATGATGACATATTTGTACAGTGCGTGTATTTACGATACGTCCCCTTACGGGCACTCATTGCTCGCATGGAGAGTACATCCCAGGGGCACTTAATAACATACCGAAAGGAGATGAAATTAAATGATTTAAATTCCAAATATAGAAATAATTCATTTAGTATAAACTTGTAATATTTCTGTTGCGGACAGTTTTAGATTTGGTTGATGTTCCAATGTCATGGATTTGTAGCAAGTAGCGACATCTGTACATGGCAGTTAGCAGAACGATTGCATCTATGCAAATGTAATTTTTCCCAGTTCCGTCACGCTCTCGACATAATCTCAGTGTTCCTGTTACACGACAATTTATTTCCGGTTTAAAATATCATCTCCCACCCTTATCCTTTGTTCTCATCTCCTTTCATTTATTTTTTCTAAAAACTCTAGCATATCTTTTTCAACGCCAGAGGGCGCATTTCTCAAGCCAATGAGTTTTCTTCTTTCTCTTTTCGTCTCTCTTCGCTCCTTCAGGACAACAGCGCTCCAACTAGGAGTAACAGGAATTCAACCCTGACCTTTTCAGCCATTACTTATTTGTCACTAACTTTAAATTACTTTAATTCATTCATCGGCCCCTGAAACTCTCTTTATTGGATGTTTTTTTGTAGATAGATTTTTTACCGAAAGATACCCTGATATTTATTGATGGCTTTTGTCTACAGAACGCAAGACATCTGACCAACGCATAGAACTAAAACATCTGCAAGGCTAGACACAAACTTACCAATGCACAAATTTCAACAATTTTTTTCCGTACATACATAAAATCACGCGTGCCCATTTAGTGGATTCGCACAAACAATAAGAACAAAATCAACATCATACAAGAAATCCTTATTCTTAAACATATTAAAGTGACCGGTTTTCGGTAGCGAAATACCGCATCCGGATCACAATAATAGTTAGGAAACATTCATCCTTCGCCACACATTTCTATCTAAGCAGACTTCTTTCGCCTCGGCCACACTTATAATCGCCTTCATACATGCTCTTCTTCTCTTCTTACTTGGAAACTTTCTCTCTTGAAGCACCCTACCAACCACATCCATATCTACTTACACAATGGGCGGCCACGCAATCGAAAACCCTCAACTTCACCAAGATATATACGCTTAACATTCTCTCCACATGACCAAACCATCTCAACTAACTTACATCAACTCTCTTAATAACATTGTTCATAACCATACATTCTTCATACACCAAATTATTCCTCACGCGATCCCGTCTTCCATACCCACATACACCAGGTAAATACTTTATTTCCACAGCAGTCACTCTATTTTTATGCTTTCTGTCCATGCCCAGCATTTGCTTCCATATATCAAAACATTCGTTAGGGGTTGCTATTTTTATTATCTTCTACATTTCTCCTCATGACATTTTCAAACCAATGTAATCATCCCTCTTGTATCTTTCTAGAAACTTGTAACACGAGAGTTATTTCCTTACCGTATCTTTCCGTACCTTCCCCAACATCTACTTCAACATCCACATCTCTGCCACATTAATTTACTTTTTATTTATACTGACATTTGTCAATTTGAATTATACGAATATATTAGATGTTTCCATGTTTAGCACAGCTGGATGATTTATAAAATTTAATTTCTTTAAAATTCTTTATATCTATTATCTAGTATAAAATGTAATCAAATCGTATAGAGAATAATATATTCTTTATGTTATAATAACGTTAAATGTCAATAAATCAAATTTAACTGTTAAATCTTCAAATGAGGCTACTTCCGATTCACCAATTATATCCAAAATCTAATCAGTTGTTCTTCTGGATGTAAAATTGAGGAATACGAAAAAAATATAATTTTTGGAATCGTGGTATTGAAGTTATGCGATCCGAAACTTTCGTCACATACATACACATACATACATACAGACATCATCGTAAAAATGGTAAAAATCGTATTATAGGGGCCCTAAAACATGCTTATTCACAAAAAAAACTCATCATTGAATTTTTTGACCAAAGACAATACCTTCCTTACCTAAAGGTGACGGAAGGTAAAAAAATGTCGAAATTGCTACCTAAACTTATGAGATATACATGTTATGTACTGAAAAGTTTTCTTCGTTGGTTGAAATGGAAGAGGAAGAACAATCCTCCCGCTCCAGACATCCTTTTGGCCTCCAGAGACGGCTGGAGACGCAGAGAGGGTGAGTTACGCTCGCTCGACACTGGATTCAATTATGGAAGCCACTGGAGCCGTTTTCACTGGTTTCTGTATTGGTTATTTAAGTGCTCGATGAATGTAATAAATAGAGTGCTGGCACGCATCCCAACTTATTCCCAATATGTGTAAATCAATTATTGATGTTTTGTGTTCCTAAATGAAAACATACTTAACACCAACCAAATTAAATTCATTACAAAGATTTTCTTTTCTAAAGAAAGTAATTTTCTCTTTTCTACTACTCATATTCAACAAAGATATTTTTAATTATGGTCATCTTTAACAAGAACGATAGATCATTACTTCTAAATAGAAAGAATCATCGAAAAAGAAAAGAATGTCAGGTATTTGTAAACGGAATAAAATTAATAAAAATAATATATTTTTTCTTTTACCGCTTAGTCAAATATGTTCAACCTACTTTACTGTCTTTCTAAAGCCACTGTCTACCTAAATCCGAGTTCTGTGCGTTAGGTTTCGTTTCTGTCAGTTGTTTTTATAAAAATTTCACGCTCAGATTGTTTCGTGGGCAGTTTGGGTGGGTGAGTTGCATGGGCAGATTTTTTAATCACTTATTTCAGTTACCTATATTATAATGCAGAATTGTGAAAATTTTGACAACTCGATCAGCTATTGTTTTTTGCGTAAAGTTGTTAGAAATATGTCGTGTTTGGTATCAAATGAAATGTTTTCTGAAGGACTGACAGGCAGAAATGTCAAAAATTTGACAGTTTGATCGGCTATTGTTTTTTGGCATAAAATTGTGAGAAATACGTCGTGTTTGGTATCAAATGAGAGGTATTGTTAAGGGTTGTCAGGCACCAGTGTCAAAACTTTGACAGGTCGATCGGCGTTTGTCTGAAATTTGTAATAATACGAATAATGTTAGCATTAGCACTTCGCGTTTAAAGTTTGCCTAGACGGGTTGGATGTACGTAAAGACTATCATAAAAGGATAGAAAGTCTCTGACTACATCAGAGCATATTGATTTTGTAACAAACACTTCGGTATTTAAAGCACAACGAATATGCAAGTAAAATGTCTGAATAGATAAAAATTTATGACTTCTTAATACGGTTATATAATATTCAATCTGCGAGAAAGCAATTTTTCTTCATCTCTTGAATCGTGAATAGTTTTTGTAATAATGTCACACCATAATTAAAATTCTTATAATCAGCTGTAATGAAAGCAAAGTTGCACTACCTTGAAGCTTCTGCATTTTATTACTTTAAAGTGTCACAATAGACGCGCCCCCTAATGACTATAAAATAGTTTAAAGTTGATAAATTCCAAAATGACAGTCCTATTCACGAAATAAAACTGCAGTAATGAATAAATGAAATCACAAGTAATTAATCAAATAGATTGAAACTTTTTCATTAAAAATTCCTTCATTTAGTAGGGAAGAAACGTCCATTACATCACAAAGGTGGCATCCATTCTCCACTAAAACACTAGTGACAAGATAAATTGTGGATTTTTTGCTCTAGTTCAAGTCTCGACAGAATTACATTCAGTCGAATTGCAATCTGCTGCCGTATTATCCGAGGCAGCTGTGCAAAAAGGCCACTCGCGACTGTCGATTGTTCGGTGGCAGGTGAGACACATGGACTCACGTGACGGTAGAATGCAGGAGCAGGAATCCACAACGACGGCGGCAGTAGCAGTACACAGTGGAATACAACTTTAAACTGTTTTTGGAAATATTACACTAGAACTTACGTTTCACTTTTTTTTCGTGATATATGTTTAGTAAACTTTGTATCGAATTTGTTTGGCCAACAGAAGAAATAAGGAATGCAGAAGTGAAGTAAATTTCAATTTTGTACTTCACATTTTATGTCTTCTATTTTCTTAAAATATATTTTCATTTCAATGGATAGAAAAGTTCTTTGAACTCTTGTCCCTATGAGTATTAGAAGAAATTTTTACATGTATGCACATTTGCATTTTTTAATTAATAGAAATAATTAGGTGTTAACAATTACTCGAAAGTTCAGTCAAACAGCATTTATTCTTACTATACCAACATTTCGGTGCAACCTTGCACCTTCTTCAGGGTCTAAAACAATTATAAATATAATACATACAAAACAACATGGATATTATCACACTTACAGCGGTAATAATAAATAATTTCCTATTTCCAGATTAGGTATTCCGAAAATATTTCTTAACCCCGTGTTAAAATGACGTTTATGGATAGTTTATTCTAGAGTTTAAATCTTATTCCATGTTTATTATTATATATTTGCGCCGCGTCACAAATGGTGTCCGAGCAAACCGTCCCTGCTGACAGAGAGAACTTGACCATGATAGCGCAGCAACCAACCGGACGAGTGTCAATCCTGTGTATTATATACAAATACTCGAAAGTACAATCAAACAGCATTTATTCTTACTACACCTTACACAGGATATTCCCGGCTATTTTCCATATTATTCGGTTGTCGTTTTTTATAGCAAATGGATGTGTGTATGCTTTTTGAATTTTTCGTACAATGTTTAATAAATTAACTGAATGTTTTGTACGAATGTATTTTGTGTACATGAATTGTAACAATTTGTAAGATCTTACTACCCTGAAGAAGGTGCAAGGGTGCACCGAAACGTTGGTATAGTAAGAATAAATGCTGTTTGACTGAATATTCGAGTAATTCTTAACATTTAATCCACAAATATAATGGCGCATGGAGTGAAAATGCAAAATACAAGTGAAATTTTCAGAGATGAAGGGAAATAAATGAAACTGATTTGCAAAAGGAACAGAAAAAGATAAATACTGAAAAATACTGTTACAATCTTTGATGTTATTATCTATCTTCAATCTTTCGTTTTATGAAGAAAAAGAGTAGATCAATATAATCTTGGAAGAAGCTGATAGTAACTCCAAATTAATACCTATAATCTCCCATCCATGTAGTGGCGAGTAGTTGGTGTAGTAGTCTCGTCCTCTCGTCGTAGTCTAGTCCTCTAGTCGACACTTCATCCTATACGAGGACATGACGTATAGACGCTATGACAGAGAGAGTCGCTCGCACCATTAACCATCTCGGCGTCTACTGCTTGGCGTCCAAGGAGATGAAATTCGTGTGCTGCTTACCAAATTGTCACGAGAGCAGCCAAGAGGCAATTACGGAATATTACAGACAAGAGAAATTGAGGATTTCGTTTTCTGGTTTCTTCTTCTCAATTTACAGAACAGTTACAATGATTGTAATGTTTTTATTTACGTATGAAGGTTCCTGATTCATTCATTAATATTTACACGTATTCGTGTCATTTTAATAAATTATGTTTTAGTAATAAATTTTATAAGTGTTAGTTTTTAATTTGGTAGATACTATAATTTATTGTTTGTTTGAAAATATTTTGAAACTATCGTTTGTTGACTAAGATAAATGGATGTTTACAATATTTTTCTTTATCATCTAATTTCCATCATCAATAATAAATGAACTTCAAATAAGCAATCATTGTTTTTAAGTAGAATCGGTTCATCCTAGAAATTCAACTTAACATGGCAATACTTTAATTTTCAAGTACTGTTCGTTCTAAGATGAGTTACCTGTAATACGTAACAACAGTTTGACTTTAAAATTTGTTAGATATTTCAATAATTTCTACGCATTTTGAAAAGTAAATAACCTATCAACTAATTACAAATCCTTTCTTTCATTTGTAATGACATTTCAAGTTCAGTTTGCAGACTTTGTGTTCTAACAAAGACAGATTCTCTTGGATCTGTGTGCAGAGCAAAGCACCGTAGGAGGAACTGAAGGTGAAAGAGAAGGAAGTGCAGCTCCGGTGGTAAAGAAAAGAGTATAATGCGCTAAGAAGATTCCGGCACAATGGGGCTCAAGTGCGGACTTGGAACAACGCCCGGAGAGACCGGCGCCGGTTCAAAGAAGATGAGTTATTAATTCCGATGTTTGCAGGATTGTTTGTTTGAACGACAATTCCTTACAGGATATAGAATTTTAACAAATTTCGTTCAATTGTTATGCAAAGTTTGAATATTTTAATAATAGATACAATAAGAACCATTTGTCACATTGCATCTTTAATAAGCTTGGAAATCCTGAATATAATGCTGCATTAATACATTTTTGCTTTTATGAATATAGACGTCTCAAAAGAGACGCCCGCGGTTTTGGAATTTGACGCGGCGTACTAAAACTTATTTGAAGACATTTTGTGACAAGCAAATAACCTTATAAACTCTTCTAAATTAGAGTTTCAATAACAATATTTCAACTTCGTTTAACTTTTTTCAATAATTGTCTGTTTAGTCTAGGTATCAGCGATCTAGACACAGTGTTGAAAATTAAGTCTAATAAGTCAATAAAGGAAGCTGTTGGCACTAGGTGAAACATTTTTCAAAATGAATAAGAAAAACACTCGGTTGTTTCACAAAAGAAAATTATTTATTGTACAATTTCCGCTGTTAGGCAAACTAGAAAGAACATAAAAAAGCTTTGGAAATCTTAAACTGAATTCCGATGTCGCTAATCACATGTAAGAGTTCAATCATGTTTGTAATTTTGAAAATGCATCAATTTTATATATCGAAAATAATTTAGCAAGACTACTTCTCCTGGAGTTCTATGAAATTAAGAAAGCCATTTCCAATATTCAAGGACTTAACAGTGTATATTTTGGTGTTCAAAAAGGAAAAGGCAAATTTTAGGCCAAACTGACTCATTAAATTCCTTACATTTTCTTTAATTTCCTACAACTTGCTATATTATTATTGGTGTACAGACGACCAATACGAGTCCGTATCAATGATGTCACCAGAATCTTTACACAGGATATTTCTGGCTATTTTCCATATTGTTGTCGTTTTTTAGAGCAAAGGGATGTGTGTGTGTGTATACTCTTTGTTGTATAATAATTGTTGTAGACCCTGAAGAAGGTGCAAGGGGGTGCACCCCTGCAACGTTGATATAGTAAGAATAAATGCTGTTTGACTGAACTTTCGAGTAATTGTTGGTACCTAATCCTTATCTCAGTCAAGAAATTACCCAGAGACAACATTAAAATATATACAAATTTTATACGCGAAAATTTGAATATTTTTCACATAGAATTTTTAACAATATTTCGAAACCATAATCTAATCTAATGCATAAATCTCACGTTCGAAAATGATTATTTCTGGTAATCGTTTATTATTGAGATTATCAAAATATAATTTTGCACCGAGAAATAACATTTTTTGATGCTTAGTATACATTTGTCTGGTTACTAGCAACACATACAATGCTCCCTTTTGATAACCAAACTTGTAAGAAACAAAACATGTTTCTTTAATTTAGTGATCTTTCTCTGTTAAGCTGTTTTATTATTTTGAGAATTTGAAATATCTGTCTAGAAGTGGAATGCCTCTTTTTAGAGTCTTCACAAGTAAAGAAACTTTCCTCTATAAAGATATTGAAGAATCCTTTTCAAAAGGGAATTACCTTTGAAAAGGGAATTACCTCTAAGAGTTGTCTCGTTTTCAGAAAAACATCTGAGACAGGTCGACCGTATGTCTACTTAAATAGATTGAACAAAATAAATGACCCATTTTTATTTCGAATCGTATCATTCACCCATAGTAAAATGATTACTTTTAAAAATCTTGTTAATATTTTTCTCAAAAGCAATAACTACAATCAATTATTCTTGTTTGAAAATAAAATATATATTTCTAAACAAGTCCTGAATTTCAGTGAATCCAGAAAATAAAACTCAACTCGAAATTCGTATCTGAAACCACGCGCGCTGCTAGCTAACCTAAAATTCATTCCTGCTTGAAATCCTCCGTCTCCGCTTCGCAGGAACAAAATCCTGCATCTCCTGCTGCGTCGTTTGATACGCCTGCACACGACCTAGATTAGCCGGCCGCCAGATAGAAGAATTTTGGACGGATGAAGCCAATGTACGGGGATAAAATGTTGATGTAATGGACTTGCTAGATCTTTCGACACGAGGAAAGGAAATAAAAGGATTATAGTCGGATGAATAATGTATCACGCGGAAAATCAAACAGATATAGAGAATATTTACTCTAATCAAGAGTTATCGATGGAATCGTGACAAATTTTATGGAGTGGAAGGAAATCATATTCATTTCAACACCGAAAATTGTACTACGTAATGGACTGATCGGGAAATTTTCAATGGAAGAGATAGGGTTTTGTTTCTGACAGCTTTTTACAAATTTTCTCAATATTAACGATGTTAGTAATTTTATTTTAATGGAATAATTTATTTATGGTACAATTGAATAAAGATATGAGTATACAGGATATGGATTATTTTCCTGGACAAGTATATTTCATACTATGGATGATAAATAAATATTAGAATATTTTGAATGGAAAATTATGACATATGCCAATTATGACATCTATGTAAATAACTACTAGCCGTCATTCGGACACAGATCCTCATATCTGCTTGCCAAGGCCAAGAAAGCCACATGACTGCTCGCGCCCTATAAGTAACGAATTTAACATTTCTTGTACACACAAATAATTGAAATTGTTTTTTTTGTTTCGTTCTATGAGAAATTTTGTTCTACTATTCTAATATGTTCAAAATTTTTAAATTCATTGATGCTATTAGCGGTATTTCTTAAGGATATATGTAATGTTAACATACATATTTAATTAATAATACAATAATATATATTAAATGTACTTATACCTCAAAAAAATCTGACACTGACATTTTGTATTTATTTGTCAATTACAAAAATTTAAATATCGCAACTGTTATTTGGGTAACGAGATATATTACAACAGATTATTCTATATTATTATATACTATATCTCAAAACCTATACGAGATATAATGATTTTTTAAATGTGTCAGATTGCGAAATTAATTATCTTTATTATTTGTAGTATTTTCAAAAAATAATATATTTTTTTAGAAACTACCACTTCCGGTTGTCCAATTGTTACCAGAACCTATTCAACTCTTTCTATTATTGTTAGATTGAGGAATCCGTAGTTACACAGGTCTTTAGTCTTATAGTATTTGAGAAATCGTACCTAATAAGAGTGACTGTAATTCTTGTCTTCGAATATACTATGACTTAATTATATGTAAATTTTAATTACGCAATAAGTTTTCGACAGTAAAATCCAAGCCCTATTATTTATCTTGTTCTTTGAATTTAATAAAAAGTTTCCGATGTACCTCAATAGTATTTATATCTTATCTCCTTAAAACTATGTCTCATATCACGGTGTATTTATATTTTCCTGGCTGCTAGTTAAAGTTTGTATACTTGGCAACTATTCCCTCACTTGGTAAACAATACGGTGACATTCTTGTACATGAAGAATGTGTGGCGGAATGCCTGCACCTTGCTTCTTTGAGTCCGGTGTTTAGCCACAATATTCCGGGCACAAAGGCGGCGCTGCAATGGCGGCCAGCGCTGTTCACTTGTCTAGCTCCACTAGGGATCATGGCCTACTGCTACTACAGGCATGTTAAGCATGGGGTGCGATACATGAGGGGAAATAGAACGGGAAGTATTTAGGGTAGCAAGTTTACAAGATGAAATGATAATGAGAATATATATCTAATGTGGATAGGATATTAGGTCGCATCAATCTCTCGCTAAGAGAGGTATTGGATTCTAAAAATCGTATATCCAGATTTTAATGAATAAGCTCGTTTTAAGGTCCGGCAATTCGATTTTAGCATACGATGCTCTGTGTGTGTATGTGTGTAGGACATTGGAAGGACGATTACTCAAAAACTATAAGACTTAATATTTATTTAACTACGTATTTCCCAATCGGACATTAATGGGAAGAGCTGAAAAGGTTTTGGTAACAACTGGACAACCGGAAGTAATAGATTCTTGAAAAAAATCTTCTAAATAATATTTTTTGAATTAAATTCTCAATCTGATACATTTAATTTTTTTATTATATCTTTCAGGATGTATGTATTTTATTTTCTTTAATATCAGTAAGTATAAGTACATAAATTACAAAGGCAACGTTGTAGTCATTATTAGGTTATGGGATCGTGTTTCGTATAATTGAAATTCCAGGTTAAATAAATATAAATGAAAATTAAATGAAACTCAATTTGACAAAAACGAAAGACGACTGTCTAAATGACAAATTAATTTGTACGATTCTTCTTGGTTAATGTTTGCGCAAATACAGAAAAGGTCAATTTTTTTATTAAAATAAATGTGGACCTATTTCTTGGAGATAATTTACTAAACCGTCTGAACATTTATACGAATTAGTAATGCTTTTTTTGCCTCTAATGCTAATGCATTAATTCAAATTGTATTTATACGAAATTTAATTAATATGAATCGAAACGCGAAATCACAAAGTAATTTCGACAAACAAAAAATCAAATAGTGGAAATATAGATAGTGATATTAAATAATTATAAACATAATCACAAAAATAAAAGGAATACTAGTAAAATTATATCATAACTGCAACATAATTTTAATATTTATAACTGTGAATCTGTTGACCGTGATTCCTTGATTCAGAAATCAAGTTGGTGAATTAGAACATACGTTGATCTACAGATCAGCTTGATTCTTTTCGGATTAATGGTGAATTCGACCGTTAGACTAAGTTATTATTAATAATAGAACTAAATAATCAAACTAAACCAAATTCTTACATTGTAATTGCGTATTAGCAGCTAGCACACGCTCAAACTAAAACCCGACTATGTTTTTTTGATGTGAGAGACAAACACAGACGGCACATTTTCATGAGAGAATATTTGAGGGAGGCATGGTGCATATTACATCCAAAACCAAATCCTACACGTAAGCTTGACTTAAAATGAATAAGAAAAACACTTGGTTGTTTCACAATATTAAAGAAAATTCTTTATTGTACAATTTCGGTTGTTAGGCCATTATCAGATGAACTACAACAGTTCTTGCATTGTTGTTATTGCAATCAACCCTGATATGTAACATTTCAAGAAACATATGTTTGGAGTAATTCTGCTCCTCCTCCAAAATCTTGAAATTATCCAGATCAAAATGTGTTTTAGTGTATTGGAATGTTCAGCCAGAGCAAATTTGTTTGCCGTGTTGTTCTGTGTTGATCTGCGATGTTTGCTATTCTATTAAAATTAAGAAAGTCATTTCCAATAACATCCCTTTAATGAACGAACAGTTAGACTTGGTACATTTCCCATTTCTTGAAAGCTTAATCCCCAAATCTCCACCGCTAAACTAGATATAAAAGGACCCGATGTAATGTATTTTTGTAGTTCTTCTGATGATGGCCTAACAACCGAAATTGTACAATAAATAATGTTCTTTAATTGTGTGAAACAACCGAGTGTTTTTCTTATTCACATTTTGTTAAAATACGATGAAATAAAGCCTCATGTATCTGAGATATACCGCGACCCCCAGAGGGATAATATGACAAAATAAAAATATATAACTATACGATAAAAATTATGTACATGTTTTACAACTATTAATATTCATAACTTCCCTATATTTTTTTTAATAAGTTGTTCATGAACCTTAGGGAAAAAGGTACAGAAAAGAAAATTCTTACTAATCATTTACTCGATAATAATAATTTTCAAATGTGAAATCACTAGTTCTAATGTACAAAAATGTATAACCTTCGATTACATTTTAAATTGTGATGAGCACGAAACCACTAGAAACAACTATACACTAATATTTTAAAGTACATAATTTCTGAAAGTAGAAATGAATCCACTAATATACCCTCGGATATAACATTAGTTGCCTGCATAAAACTTCATTCTCTTTTGAAGATCTTGTATTATGCAACCCAAACTCCTTTGTATATCTGGAGACGATATGGATCCAGGTGCAGATATCCGCTTCCGGTATCCGGTATCCGTTTCCGGTATCCGGTATTATGAAATCGCAATGCGTTTTTCGTTGCCCAAGGCTCGGAAACTTTATTAAGTTCGAGTTATCATGCCCGGATCCTCTTCCATACAGGAATTTGATTGGAATTTCATAACTCATTATAAGTTTAATCTAGCAAATTAGTTTCATAGGTACGCGTACATTCAGGTATGTTAATAATCTCGATTTCGCACGTGCACTAGGTAATGGCATGAAGGGAATTTAATCTTTTTCAAAAATAACACTGGATCGGATTTCATTCTTTGTTTTTCAATTAATTTTTAAAATAATCGAGTTTTTAATACTATTTCCTCATTTCTATATCTACGTCTTACATTTAATCTATTCCAAATTAAGCAAAATAAACAACATTAAAACAAAGTAAACTAAATAACACTTGCTTGACTTATAGCATATTTGACGATATATTTTTATAAATACTGAAAAAGATTGATTTATGTAACGCCAATTATTAGTGAAGTACAGTGTTTGACAAGAAAATCATCTCTGTATCTACGTCATAGAATTTTAAAAAAATATTTGGGCTTAACGAATAACAATACTTTCTAAAACTATAAATCGGTTTCAGTTCAAATGAAGTTCCATAAAAAAATGTAAAAAATGGTGGAGGAGCCCATTTCTATTAAAATTTTCACACCAAATCACCATAAAAAATAAAAGTAAAAATGTAGCAGTTTTGCCGCATAAATATTCAATATTTTCTTTGACATATATCATGTAAAAAACAGACATATTTTCTTTTAATACAGAATTGATTACTGAAAGAAAAAATATATATCTGAAATTTGTCTTGAGCTCTTTGAAATATATGACAGTTTGACGAGTCTGACAAGTATTCCCTGTTTACAGATAAAAAACTATGTTTTAAAATCTAAATTATAAATCAAATTCATCAAAAACTAGAACTACATATATTGTACATAATTCGATCAGCGAATTCTATTTTTTCAAACACACTTCATTTCTAAAATATCGAAATATTTAACTTAAAAAAATTGTTTTACAAAAAATCGTTTAACAAAAAAATAATAATAGTTATGAACCTACTTAAAAAATTATTCATTTCAAAAATCACCTGCATCATTTAATAATTTTAAAGTAAATATACGATATTTTTAATCTAGAATAGTTCAAAACTGTATTTAAAAGGTTATTGGCTCTTGTACGTGACTAGAAATACAGTATTGCATTTTGCCACACGTGATAACATATATTTCCTGCGATACTACATTTTTCATTTATTTTTAATATGAAGACATTTATTTTACTGCAAATATGAACTTTTCTATTCAATTCTTTTCTATCACACCTATGAATTATTTATTAAAGATATAACAACTATATTTCATAAACTAAATATATAGTAAAACAACAAGTAAAACCTGCATGCTTTGTGAAACTTGTATGTTCCAAAGTTTCTAAGCCCTACTTCAGATATTTTATTTCAAAACTTTCTGCAAAACAAAAACAAGTTTAATCTTGTAACTAGTTACATTTAGAAACATTTTAGTTTGTTATTAATTAAACGATGAAAAAATAAATGTTTAAATAGGGAACTACTTGTAAATAATGTACAAAATAATGTAAGTTCGCGATTGGTACAAAAAGTATTTGTAATGATTGACACACCCTAATTCAAAAGTTGCTAACGGACTAATGGCATCGTTAATTTTGTTTACGTTGCTATGGTGACAAATGTATGAAACGGTTCGGTCTTTGATGTTAACAGAATTTTTATGAAGCCATAAAGTTAATTATACTGTTTACTGTAACAACGACTTCTATTTAATTAAGTGTAACATATATTATTTTACATATGACAACTAAAACAAAATTATTTACATTTTACATGTAGTTACTTATGTTTTCTATTTAGTCTGTTGTTCTATTTATTTTTTAAATCATGAATAACCCACAAAGTTAAAAAAAATATTGATATATTTACTAATTTGCTTCGTTGGCATTAAAAGTATGGTTTTATAGCCAAGTAGCCATAAGCGCTGACAAAGGGGGGAACAAAAGGGGCGAAACTATGTTTTGGCAAGCAGATATGGGAGCCCGTGTCAGAATGACAGTAATAATGTACATAGGTGTCAAGTATCATAACTTTTCATTTAAAACATCATGATTTTCGAAATTAATGGGGGTGTAAATAACTACTAGCCGTCATTCTGACACGGATCCTCATATCTGCTTGCCAAGGCTAACAAATTCATATGACTATAAGTTTCTTGTACACACAAATCATTGAAATTGTATCTCTTCTTTCGTTCTATGACAAATTTTGTCCTACTGTTCTTATATGTTCAAAATTCTTCAAATTCATTGACAGTATTAGCGACATTTCTTAAGGATATATGTAATATTAATATACCTATAATTTAAATACATATTTAACTAATAATACAATAATATATATTAAATATACTCATCTACATTTTGCATTTATCTGTCAATTATAAACATTTAAATATCTCAACTGTTTTTTGGGCAAAGAGATTATTACAACAGATTATTCTACTCGTATATTATTATAACCTATACGAGATATTATAAAAAAATGAAATGTATCAAATTGAGAATTTAATATTACCAAGAAAAAAATTCAAAAAATAATGTTTAGAAGATTTTTGTTCAAGAATCTGCTACTTCCGGTTGTCCAATTGTTACCAAAACCTTTTTAGGTCTCCCCATTAATGTGCGATTGGGAAATACGTAGTTAAACAAATATTAAGTCTTATAGTTTTTGAGTAATCATCTTTCCAACGTCACTTACACATATACACACATACACAGACATACAGACATCATCGTAAAAATTTTAAAATCGAATTGTAAGGACCTTAAAACGTGCTTAATCATTAAAATTTGGATATGCGTTTTTTACCATGAATCCAATACCTCTCTTAGCGAGAGGTAAAAAAATACAGAACTGTCATGCCTCTGACGATTACAACCATGATTAGACCAAGTTTAAACTGTAGTAATTTACTAGTTTTTAGATGAATTTGTCTATTGTAGATTGAAATATTTTTTGTAAGATTAGGTACGTCAGATTTGAATATAGAATTGTTAAATTCATGTTTTCCACAAAACCATCCTTTTTCAATTTTCTTCTGAAATCATGCATTACATTTCAATTTATCTTATCGCCATTCAACTCCAGATATACTCAGGCATCTTTCCACGTCTTAACCACCCACCTGTCTACGTCACAGCATAACCACCTACCACCCTTCGTAGCATGAATAACAACAAGGGAGATATGTAAAGAAGAAGGCATAACATAAGACACCCTTTGTAGTATGACAAGTTGATGGGCATGTTTGAGTCGTATTTGTAAATGTTTGTGCGAGAAGGTGAAATTGTGGGTTTTATTTGATGAAGAAGGAGTTTTTGGATGTAGACTACAAGCATAATTTGTGTATTTGATGTTTTTAATATATAACTCGACTCTGATGCCATATAAGTACGAAAAATAAAGCTAATTAAATTTATTATTAAGCGATCCCATAATAGTAGAAATACATGACTCCCAAGCTCGTAGCCAAGGAGATGCCAGAGTGGGGTGCCTACTCTTGTCCTAGTGTTTATTTAATTACCATTTTATATATATATATATATATATATATATATATATATATATATATATATATATATATATATATATCGTTTTTTTGATTACAATAGTATATCTGATTTGGCCAGGACATTACCTTCCGTCTATCCTGTGTATTATGTACAGTAAAATTTTTGAAAGATGTCCGATCAAGGTTGTCTACGAATTGTATGAATTCAGATTTTTGCTCCGCCCATCATGACAAATTCAGTAGTGTCGTTTGCTTAGTTTTTATGAGGGTACGTAAGATACTACTGTTATTTTATTATTAAAAAATATATGTTACAATAACAGCATTCAAAATTCAAAAATAAATCAACTGGTAAGTTTATTAGCAAATGTAAAACCAGATATGTTAAAAATAAGATACTGACACAATGTCAGTGTCAGTGACTCTGACAGAATATAACGTTATACGTACGGCTATGAATCCAGGTAATGTATCTGTATTAATAAATAAACTTACGTTACAGCGAAAGTATTATCAACAACGAGCATCGTTTATAAATGGAATGTCCTAACTTAGTCGAAACAATATGAATTTTTTAAAGACAAGCGTGTTATATCCATCCTTATCACACACTCTTACAGCCTTTGCAAAAGAAAGAGATAAATGTATGCCTATTTGTTAATTCGTTCGTGATACAGGTGCCCTTGATCACACATCTTTCAAAAATTTTACTGTACATATTTTTTTATTGCAAAAGATCCTATATTTCCAGTAAAATTATTTCATAAACAAATTATGAAAATTGCACTTGACACTAACATCTTCTTCTTAAGCTTTCCCCATTCGTTAGGGGTCGCTATTTTTTATTTTCTTCTTCCACTCATTTCTGTTTTTCGTCTCATTCAGTTCCTTTTCTTTTAAGTCTACCGCAATACAGTCCTTACATCCTATTTTTGGTCTACGTTAGTTTCTTTTACCTTCTATGACTAAACTATTCTTCTTCCAATATATTCTTTATCTTTCCTCATGACATGTTCAAACCAATGTAATAGTCTATCTAGTACCTATTTAGAAACATTATCACTCGAATTATTTTCCTTACCTTTCATTCCTTACCGTATCTTTCCGTGTCTTCCCCAACATTCATCTCAATATATTAGTTTCTACCACATTTATTTTCTTTTCATTGATACTGACATCTGTCAAGTTGAATTATTTGAATATGTTACTAATTTCCATGGTTAGCATAGCTGGCTGATTTATGAAATTGAATATATAATTCTTTAACTCTATATCTATTGAATATGAAGTATAATATGCAATCAAATCATATAGAGAACAATACATACTTAAATAATCATTAAATGTTAATAAATGATATTTAACTGCGTTTTTCAAGAAAAACTGTTAAAAGTTGCAATCAAGTTTATATATGGATGTAAGGAAGAGGAATACACACACGCACACACACACATACAGACATCATCGGAAAAATAGTAAATTGTAGGGACCCTAAAACGTGCTTATTTTTTGAAAACTCACCACCGAATTTTTTGACCAAAGACAATACCTTCCTTACCTATATGTGACGGAAGGTAAAAAAATGACACGCATTGTACTGTCCAGGTACCAATTATTGTTCAATATGTGTAGCTATCACATTGTCGTAATTTATAGTCACTCTTTTCTGATCTATGGAAATATTGAGCGCTTACGAAACCCATTTGTGTGAATTGATGTTTGAATAACAAAATGATAGGTTATAAGCTGTAAGATTACACAAATTTGCACGAATGACTGATAAATATTTAAACGATGGTATAGTAGTTGATTTATGTATGTTTGGAAGACGCTGATGCTGCTATTCCGAATTTAGATAAATATTTATTCTGCAGACAATTTTGCAGTTTTCAGTGTATTATAAGCTATTTTAAGTGCTCTAAATATGCTCTGATTACGTAAATATTTAGAGAGGCTGTTTGAGAACTTCATCAGAAGGTAGAATTGCAGCAATATAACAACTTTTTACGAGATGAAAAACACGCTGTTACAAATAGAACAACATAGAATAGTTTTTGTGGTTAATTAATAAAAGACAAAAAATTCTTGCGAAAGATCCTATATATATTTCCAGTAAAATTATTTCATAAACAAACTATACAAATTGCACTTGGCACTGACAACTTCTTGTTCTTTAGCTTTTCCCATTCGTTAGGGGTCGCTATTTTTTATTTTCTTCTTCGCCTCGATTATTGTTTTGCGTGTCGTCCTCATTCAGTTCCTTTTCTGTCAAGTCTTCCGCAATACAGTCTTTCCATCTTATCTTTTGTATTCCTCTGTTTCGTTTACCTATTCATTCTTCTTCCAATATATTCACTTGAGCCATTTCATTTATTCTTTCTTTCCTTATTCTATCGTTCTGTGTTTTCCCCAACATCTGTCTCAACATCCTCATCTCTGTCACATTCATTTTCTTTTCATTGACACTGACATCTGTCCGTTGGGATTTTCTTAATATAGTAGCTGTTTCCATGGTTATAGCATAGCTGGCTGATTCATAAAATTAAAATTTCTTTATAATTCTTTAACTCTATATCCAATAAATATGAAATATAAAATGCAATCAATTCGTATAGATAAGAATATTATTTAATATTTATAATATAACATTAAATGTCAAAAAATAATATTTAACAACGTTTTTCCAAGACTGTTAAAATCTTCAAATAAGGGTACTTCCGGTTGACCAATTATAACCAAAATCTAATCGAGTCTGCATATAGATATAAGGAAGAGGAATACGTAAAAATTGTCACACACACACACACACACACACACACACATCCATACAGACATCATCGTAAAAATAGTAAGATCGTATTGCATATTCATTGAAAACTTACCATCAAATTTTTTGACCAAAGACAATACCTTCTTTACCTAGAGGTGACGAAAGGTAAAAATATATGATATGTTTATAACTATATTATGGACTATATTTATACAGTTATTTAAACCTGTACATCAGAAACATTACAGATAATAGAGGGTAATAAAATTCCTGGACTGCAGTTAAATATTTATTCAAAAATCGGCTTCTATTAATTTCGGTAACTGATTTGCCTTCAACAGGAGCTATAAAAATAATTTTTATTTACATCAATTTTAACATTTTTTTCTACATGTTGTCTTGCAAATTAAATCATATTTATCGTATTACATAATATAATAACATTTACATTAAATATTAATTTGTTGATAAAACTCCCACAGAGGAATTCTTCAATGAAAGTATATATTCATCAAGAAATTATATACAAAGGGCAAAGTTCCCTCTCTCCTCATTATCAATACAACAATTAATTAATTAACAAGTACGTTGAGCCGTAAAGCCTCGTTCCGGGTAAAAACAAACAGTTGAAACATCTCCAAGTCATGCTGCACCCCGGCTCCTGCACCGACGCCGCGCGGAACTAATCATATTTAGCCGCTCGCCGTTTTTGCTCACAATTATATCTCGCGACAAAGACAGTCCGGGAATTTACATGCACAAACTAAATGGATTAGCATAGCATTCCTAACTTAACGCCCAGGAATTCTACATATTTTGATCTCTCTGTCAAAGAGAAAAAGTTTCATCTGTACATACAAACAAAATGAAAATTGGATAAGAGAAAAATTCCGGGTTAACATCACTTATTAAAATGGACGTTTCGACGCACGAAAAGATAAACATTTATACCAAAGTAATCTCATTTACATATTTAAATTATATATACTTTTTAAAATACTTGTACATAAATATGTTAAACAAATATATATTTTAAATTACTTTTGATGTTGACTTTTTACCTTCCGTCACCTATAGGTAAGGAAGGTATTGTCTTTGGTCAAAAAAATCGGTGGTGAGTTTTCATTGAATAAGCACGTTTTAGGGTCTTTACAATACGATTTTACTATTTTTACAATGATGTCTGTATGTGTGTGTGTTCGTATGTGCGTGTGTGTGTATATATGTATGTGTGTGTGTATGTGACCGCGGTTTCGTCAGAACTAGAATTCCAAAAATTACAATTCTTGCGTATTCCTCTTCCTTGCAACCATATGCAGACTTGATTAGATTTTGGTTATAATTGGTCAACCGGTAGTACCCTCATTTGAAGATGTTAACAGTTTTTCTTGAAAAACTCAGTTAAATGTTATTATAACTTAAAGAATATATTATGCTCTATACGATTTGATCGCATTTTATATTTCATATTCAACATTATAGAGTTAAAGAATAATAAAGATAAAAAATTTCATATAAATTACATAATTCAGCCAGCTATGCTAACTTAACCATGGAAACTGCTAATATATTCAGATAATTCAAATTGACAAATGTCAGTATCAACAAAAAGCAAGTAATTGAATGAAAGAATAAGGGAAGTAACTCTAGTGAGAAATAGATAATTTTATCCATAAAATATATAGAAACAGTATTAATGCAAACCTGTAGAAAAATTAATAATTTTTATAATAACATAAATTGCGAAAAATAACATTTAAAGGTATTTTTCGAAGAAAAACTACTTTCAGCTTCAAGTAAAGAACCATTTTTAGTCATCCGCTTTACACCAAAATCTAATAGCTTCTTCCATATTAGAACAAGGTAGAAAATACATGGTTTTATAATTTTCTGAATGATAGTATGTGAGTTGGAGCGTCCACACATTCACAGACATTGTCGTGAAAATGTTAAAATCGGATTGTAGGGTCCTTAAAATGTGGTCATTTACCAAAATCTATATATGCAATTTATAGCATGATCCCCTATACCTCCCTTACTAAGAGTAGCGGGAGGTAAAAAATGCAGCTATAGAAGAATTACAAAATATCGTCATCAATAATGAATTGACATAACACATTTTTGATAGTTTTGTAGGAGGCCAACTTAAATATTTTCTCAAAATGTTAATGAGAGTAGGTACCATACAAAACTAATGTGTGCCGAATAGTTATGGAAAATTTAATAATACGCAACTTTTGTTAAATAATCCATAAATGATTGATATATAAAACACTGCTAGTCAATTGCTTGCTAATCACCGTTAATCAGTTTTTCAATCTACCAGCCATTGTTTTCTAAAACTCTAAATAAATATTATTTGAATTTCAATATAAGGTCTTCCAATACTTTAGACAAAAATTAAATGATATATATATTACATGATATATTGATCATAAGACAGACATTTATTGTAAAATTCGTAAAATTGATGGCTTGGTTTTTAAAATTTATATTTTTAGTGTCACTGGCAGACACTATTTTAATTTTTTTTAATACCAATAGATTATTTGTTATTCTACATTGGTTGAATGAATAAATAATTCATTATTATGTTTATTTAAATTTCGTGTCGACCAGTGAAACTACAGAGCGACTCCTAACAGACAAGTTCGAGCTAATATAAAGACCGGTGTTTGTTGCTTATTGTTGCTGTCATTTGTCAGTGTATTTTTTACCTTCAAATGAAAATGTCTTATGCTCGTAGTAAATGCATTTCTCGTGAAAAACTTCAGTTGGGGGAGTTAAAATAGTGTATATTTCTTTCTTCTGGTGTCAGACTATCTTTCGTGATATGATTTTTTAATGTGTGATGGTTTTCAGTGGACTAAATAGTGAATGAACTGAAATTTTGTTCCAGTGAACGTTCCTGGTGGCTGTGGTAGCTGTTTTCCTGAGATGCTGAGATCTTCGATGCCTCTGTTGGCCAAATTTGACTGACAGTAGGCGAGGTTGGTCCAACATTTATATCATTTTATTTTATAATTGTACATCTTATTAATATTAGTTTGTCAATAATAACAGATTGTCTCATCGAGAATATATAATAATTAGAAGAAGTTTAATGGTCTCAAATAATTTTACTATGTTTAAAAATTATTTCAGCTAACATTACCCACAACACATATTTTTCTTATTATATATTGAGTAAAGTAACTTCTCGAAAAGTTCATGTTTATTATCTGCAAGTAAATTGTTACAAATTTAATAAGATTTTCATAAAAACTTTAAAACCCAAGTCAAGTACTACTTTCAGTTTATGTCTTGCTATCAAAACCTAATCAATTCTATTTTCTTATTTTCGCAAACATGTTCTGAAAGAATAAAACATATATGTAAGCACATGCACATGTCAACAAAATCTCAATTTTTACGTAGACATATTTTTGGGGTTAGAAATATACAATTTAATAAAATTTCAATGTTTACTTCTTTAAATTACATTACACACGTACTGCACACTATAATAGGTATATGATTTATTCAAATGATAAGGTAAAAATATCACAATTTACAATCGAATAGCTAAAAATATAATGTAAAATCGATGTTTGTATAATACTCTGAAAATAGATATGATTTAACATTAATTTGTCATCGACCTGGTAAAGCTAATACATTAGTAAGATACATATAATCCTATCACATTAATATTACCTTGGGTGGAGGTGGCTAGGGGTGAACATTTTCATTTTATACAATTTTAAAAAGAAATATCAATATTTCTATTGAAATATGTATCCACATTTAAAATATATAGGATGATACTGAAAAACATAGCACTCGAAATAACTTTTTTATTTATTAATATATTTTTCATATTTTTGATATAAGGTGAGTCAGGGTCTAGGTGGCTGTGTGAAAATAAATAGTAAATAAAAAGATAAATAAGTAATAATAAATAACAAACAAATGTATACTTTGTTGATATTAACATTGTTACATTTTGTTTATTTTCACATAACCACCTGTAACTTTTGAATAAAACATATTTCCCATATATCTCAATTATCTTATTTTTCTCGATTTCTTTCAAATACATTAATAATAACGAATACATCGCTAAAAAGAGAAAAAAAGGACGGTTTATATTTTAGTAAAATAATTATAGGTTGCTATTTAAAAAATAAAAGTTGATAGTCATATCTTGTAAACCTGACTATAAAAAATATCTACATCTGCCATCAAATAGTATATTTCAAATAATAAAACTTTTATATGAGCCATTTTTTTATTACTTATAATAAAAAGTTAGAAGAGGGGGGGGCGGCTTCCCGGACTCACCCTGTATTTGCAAACTAGGCACAGGGGCTCAGAAATCATCGTATTTAGCATGATGGTATCGCTTCCGGTTTAACTGAACATAACAGTAACTTTCATATTTTAAACCGAACATCCTATATATTTTTATATACTTGGAACAAAATATTATTATTTTGTTTTCTATTAAAAGATCCATGTTTTTCAACTATTTGTTTCTCTATGATAGGTCTATAGTTTTGACAAATTCCTTGCCACAAAAATTACGATCGTTTGTATACGCTCCAAGTAATTGCTCAAATCTGTTCTAAGCGAATAAGAGAAAAATATTACAATACTCCTTCATGTTCAGAGTAAGACAAACGAACAGACCTTTAGTGTCACCTGTTTATTATTAAACATTATAAATATACTGAAATCCAGAATAAATGCAAGAATATAATAATAATTACTAAGTAAGTTGTTCAGCTTTTTAAATAAATTTCTGAAATACAAAATATGCAAAAAGTTCCATAACAGTGTCCACCTACTCATGCTAAAAATGTAATCAAGGTTGTATTTTATTATTAGAAATTATTCGCAGTATTCTGTACTGTCCAAATCACCAGCTATGCGGAATAAGTTTATAAATACATAAAAATTCCTCGAAAAATCCAGTAAAAGAAAATCATAAACACAAATTTGTTATTGTATGTATTAACAGTGAAAAAAATAATTAAATTTATATAAAGATTACTCGTCTTAGTACAGTATTCTGTAATATATGACAATTATTGACAAACTATGTTGTTTCAAAAATAATTTTCCTATGTTTTATAAATTAGTTTTTTAAACGAATAATCCACATATTAAATAAATTAAAATCTAATAAAAAATAATAACAATCGCCCGAATTCCTGTTATAAAAAATACTTATAAATACTTTATGTTAATAAGCAGCACAAGTTATTCAAAAATAATTCATATATATATATATATATATATATATATATATATATATATATATATATATATATATATATATTTCAATATTTTCATTTTAAATTAATTTAAAGATAATTCATCTACATATAAAATACGAAAATAAAATTTAGTAGAAACGTTTAAAAAATAAAATCCAGTAAGTGTGTTAGTACAATAATAAATGGTTAAATTCTTGAGGTTTTTGTACAATTTTTTTATTCTAAAATGATAAATTTGAAATACAAAACGTACAAATATCATATAGGTCTAACCGCATAATATAAATTCAAGAAAACGTATAGACGGCAGCAGGACTAGAGCGTCGGTATCGGTACAGCAGTTTCAGAACAAATCCGACATCCCTTCAGCATAACCTTTACTATACACACTATACCAACGTACACTACACTATGTAGTATTTGTAGTACACAGTCGCATTAAATTTTGTATAGGTTATCCCTTCCTTCCACACTGACTCATCCATTCACCCCATGCCTAGTAGTTCCATCATGGACACTTACAGAACTTGCTCTTCTCGGTCGCTACCCCCAAGACGAGCATGAGGATGACGAGGGCTGGGCCCAGCCAAGGAGGGCCGGGACCAGTAGTAGCCATCGCCGAGTCACATCACTCTCACTGCACGCACTAGACACTCGCTAACTGCACTCCTCCATGCCGGCGAAGGCCCAGGGACAGGAGTACAGTGAGTGACGCCACGCAGCCGCCGAATACTATCGATTAGACACCCCTCAGAGGGAGTAGACTACCAGGGGGATCTGCTGGTTTGTAAGGGAAACTCTATGGCGGGATTTCTGAAAAAGGATATTGTTGGAGGAGAAGAGGGTGATTTGAAAAAGGACCGTGTCCTAGACGTTTAATAGGGGAAATCGTTTTTTATCTACCCTTAACATTATTTTTTATAATTACACCTTATGTGTACTCGAAATTTAACAGTATTACCTATATCTTATAACAAAAACTGGGTTCGGTTCAAGTTCAAGTTAATTTGTTTTTTGAAACAATCTTTATATAGAAATAACGCTAACGTAGAAGGCGTCGATATTCAAGTTCAAGTTAATTTGTTTTTTGAAACAATCTTTATATAGAAATAACGCTAACGTAGAAGGCGTCGATAATAGGCTGTAATTTTTAAGATTAATTAAACCGGAGCTCCACCCTGAACCCAAATTTTAATACCGAGTCGTTTCCAAATTGAGGTCAATTGAACATATTTATATGGGTTCGGTAAAATGTTACGGTTTGGTCCCGGTTTTGGTTCGGTTCAGGTTGGGTTCGATTCCCTGCTCAGTACTCTTGATTTTGGCAGCCCTATGCTGTGTGGTGCGTTGGTTCTGTACGCCACCTAACAACTTATAAAACGTCTGCTCTACTTGAAGCGTACACCAGATTTTTGGCTACTAATACCTCCAACTGAAAAAGAAGCTAAAACCTTTTACCGAGAGTTACTAAGTACATGGAAACCTGGAAGTTTTTACAAAGATAAAAGATTTCCACAATGATGTAACCGAGGCTAGAATGGCTGAGTACTTTACAATCATTTATAATGCCTAATGTGCTGAGTTTAATAAGCAATAAAGAGTTGAAACCACTGAACTCAACATATATAATTGTATTACTAGAATGCGCCATAAAAACAAATTATAAAACCACATATGTCAATGTTAAAGTATCTGAACATTTCAATATTATCAGGACTATTTCTTCAATTTAACAATGCCGTCTACCTAAATAGAAAATTCTTGCCAGAACATTACCCTCCGTTAATCTTGTGCATTATGTACTAATTCCATACATAAATTTTATTGCGAAAGATCCTATATTTCCAGTAAAATTATTTCATAAACAAACTATGCAAATTACACTTGATACTGATATCTACTTCTTTAGCTTTTCCCATTCGTTAGGGGTCGCTATTTTTTATTTTCTTCCGCTCATTTCTGCTTTGTGTGTCGCCCTTATGCAGTTCCTTTTGTCTCAAGTCTTTTGCTATACAATCCCGTGTCTTCCCAACAAATATATCAACATCCTCATTTCTGCCACATTCATTTTCGTTTCATTGATACTGACATCTGTCAATTTAAATTATCTAAATATATTAGCAGTTTCCATGGTTAGCATAGCTGGTTGATTTATAAAATTTAATATATTTATAATTCTTTAACTCTACATTTATTGAATATAAAGTACAAAATGCAATCCAATCGCATAGAGATAATATATTCTTTAAAATTTATAACAACATTAAATTTTTTTAAATATTGCAAATGAGGGTACTTCCGGTGGACCAATTATAACCAAAATCTAATCATGTCTGCGTATGGATCTGAACTTGAGAAATACGAAAAACTATAATTTTTGGAATCGTGGTATTGGTAATCCGAAACGATCGTCACATACACACACACAGACGCACACACGCACATACAGACATCATCGTAAAACTAGTAAAACGTTCTTATTCATTAGAAACTCACTATCGAAATATTTGACCAAAAACAATCTCTTCTTTACCTAAAGGTGATGGAAGGTAAAAATATATAAGTAGCACCCAAAATATAGTATGATAAAATAAAAATTCATATAAAAAACTGTTACAATGTAAAAATTCCTGCCAGAAACACTGAATAGATGAGAAATATTCTGCAATTGTTGAAAGATTGCTGCTTAATTCTTATTCTCAATGCAACCAACAATACAAATTAGTATAGCGACACTGCATTGAAAATATATAATTCAAATATCATTAATGGTTAAATATTCCTTCCGTCACCTTTAGGCAGTAAAGAAGGTATTGTCTTTGGACTCCCAAGAATACGAATTTACTATTTTTACGATTATATCTGTATGCGTTTGTGCGTGTGTGACGATCTTTCGCCCGCATTAACTCCAATACTACAATTCCAAAAATTACAATTTTTTCGTAATCCTCATTCTTACATCCAAATGAAGACTTGATTTGATTTTGGTGACAAGTGATCAACCGGAAGTACCTTAATTGAAGCTCTTAACTGTTTTTCTTAAAAAACACATTTAAATATCTTTTTTTTACATATTATGAATATATTATTCTCTATACGATGGAAATAGTTTCAATAATTCAATATTACTAATTGACAGATGTCAGTGTGAAGTACAACTTACACAATAAATGTCTGAAATAATTTTACTGAAAATCAAGAAACTTTCTGTATGGAATTTATATAAAATTTATATAACTGACAGAAGGTATTGTGCTGGCCACAACGGAGTTTTTTATTTCAAAGTTATATTAACTTAATTTGCATTTCTCCTATAAAGTTATATATTATTCATAAACGAATTATACGCCACTGTTTTAGTTATAAATATTAAAATTTATTAACATCATTCAAAATTTATTAAAAAGTTATATATGTGTGTAGGTACTATAATCAAATTTGTATCATTTTGACATTTATAATATATTCTAAATAAACTATATAGATTTAAAATTACTTATGATTAGATTTTGGATTAAAAAATTATATATAACATTAGAATCTGAAATAAATTTCATGCAGTTTAAAAATAAAAAAGAGAATAAGTTAGAAGTTGTCTCGAACACCCAATTCTATATTAATTATTAAATTAATATACAATTGATTATAATTATTGATCAAGACCAATTCTAACATGTTTTATCATAAATTTGTTAGATTTAATAATGCAATATGCATTATCTTTAGATATTGCATTTTTCATTTGTTATTAAGCAACCTGTGATATTATCATGTTGGTAATAATGATAAGGATAAACAAAAGACTACGTAATTATGATATAAAAATATTCAAATTTACAGTAAACTGATGTTTAAGGAATGAAAATAGACCATAATTAATTTTCAATTATATATAAATCATTTAATATATCGATAATTTATTGATTATTGAAAATCAATTAATTTTCTTTTAATAATTTTATCATTAGAATAAACAATACATACTTTTCACATATTAAGTTGGCAGTTCTTTTGGTCACTATTTGAAAAGTAAGTTGAAATACCTATAGAAACATTTAAAAATTATATTAATCGTTTGCATGGTATTTTATTATAGAACACTTTTTATAATGTATCAAACTGAATCGTCAAATAATTTTTAATATTATTTAAAAAATTATTCCAATCATCACGGCATATTACCCATTGCTGGGTGTGCCAGTCTCCTTTATACACAGATATCGGTAATGATGACGACATATTCATATAAGTTATCAATATAAATTCTTCCAATTGAAATGATCAAACCCTCAAGAAGTCTGCATGTTTCACGAATATGCAACCATATCAACAAAGATAACAAGTCGAATCTCTTTTTCCCATAAAATAAATCTCAAACAATTGATACAAGCCATATATTCAAAATTCATAATAATAATTTTATCCCTCTCGAAAAAACAAATGAATTCCCCTAAGATAAGGCAAGAAAATTGCGCGCTCAGCATGGGTCTCGAATACCAACACCTCTATTCTTGAAGCTAGGTAGGTACCACGAGACCACCATGCTGATAGAAAATAATGTCTAATCAATCGTACTAATTATACAATTACAGTGATAATAGAATTATCAGTGTAGATTTCTGATAACAAAACAAAAGTCGAACTGCAGACAACTGAAATCTAGGTAATGATAAGAATAATTATTGAGGGAGCAAGAAGTAGATGGTGCTAGGGTTACTAGGAAGGTATCTTTTTTTTGATGATTATTAATTAGAGATAGAGCTATATAGTTTGTATTATTATCAATGATGTAATTAATAACAATTACAGGCAACTGAAATGGTGATAACATTGATAAAAGAAAAGAAGTGCTATTTTAAACTTGAAAAATAGATGGAGCAAAAACATTTCAAGTAAAACAAAACAAGAACAGAATGAAACAATATATATACAATCAACTTTTTATTATATATTCGCAAATTTTGGCAATGACTACGAATATATATTATCGGACAAAATTAGCGTACTTATCTATTTGAAAACAGATGAGGTACAACAAAAGTAGAACAACTTTCCAAAAATGTTATATTTACTTTAAAAAATTAACTAGAGTAACAGTTTATGAAACTTAATAGTATATTACATCAGAGGTGGGATACATTTTATTACAGCCGAAGGGAACGACATTTAATATTTCTTATTGTATTATTAATTATATATTTAAAATTAAAGGTATATTACATGAACCCTTCAGAAATAACGCCAATCCTGTTAATGAATTGGAAAAACCTCCAACATTTAGAAGAAATAGAGAAAATTTGCTCATAGAATGAATTTAAAAATATAAAAAATACGTAAATATAAAGATCAGGTGTAATTAGATTTTTTTGTACAAGAAATGTTAAATACAATACTTATAGATACCACAATATTAAGGGCGCGAGAGATATTGTGATGGCCACAACAGATTTTTATTTATTGGAATAGCAAGTTGCAAATAATCTTTTCAAAAAAATATCTTTTTGATATAAAATAACTATTATCTACATTTATATCAAATATTCCATTTGTTATTTAGCTTATCCATTCATTTTTAGTTATCAATAAATCAAATCAGTGAACTTTTATCAATTTCTGATAAAAAGTAATAACATTTTATATTGCATCTTAAATTACGAGATATTTATTATTTAAAAAACAATTCAATTCAAACTTGAATATTTATATTCTTTCAATACTTTAGAAATAAAATAACTTCCTTAAACAATAGTCGTAAACATCAGAACATATGTTTTAAGACATATTACTTTTGATATATGTTTCAATAAAAGTCAAATATGTAAATAATTAGTAACTAAATAAATTATTAAATTACGACTCAGTTCCTCGTTCCAGAGTAATTTTATGCAATATACTAGAAGTAAATACTCGATATAACTATCAGTAATGTTTTTCATAATCGTCAAATTCTACTTTTTATTATTGATATTACAAGTAAGATTAAATAACTTTATATAAGTATTGTATAATAAAATTTAATATTCTAGGTGTATTCTTTTCCAAAGCGAGATGATCAAAGCCAACTGCAAAAATTAAAAATAATTACACAACCAAACGTAGAAGACTTTATAGTAAATGAAAATGTGAAACTTGAAACAGACTTAAACCAGAATGGAAATTTAACCCATGCAGCTGTAGCTAATATTTTAGAAGATATAAACAAAAATTTAGAAAGGAACATAGAAAATATGAAAACCAGCACCAAAATGCCTCTGCAAGAAAAACTTAGATGCGCAAACAAAAATAATTTTAGAAATATGTCAAAAATAATTTTACAAAAAGAAGAAAATTGCATCAAACTACAACTGAAAAAGGCAGCAGATTTCTTGAAAACATCTGTCTTTACACTAATAGAAAGAAATGAAAAAATGCAAAAACTCAGACGCACATTAAGTGAATGTACAAACGATGATTGCGTTGATAAATTTACAATAGAAATGAAATTTATAAACGATACATTTTTACTTAGTATTCAACAAATTGTGAAACGTATTTACTCTGGTGTTACCAAACTGTTAACTTCTATTTCTGAATGTGCAGAGACCCAAATGGCTATAGCTAGAGCCGAAAGTGACAAAATCATGCAAGAAGTAACGGAATGTTTTATTGGTGCTGCTATCTTAAGCCTTAGATCAGTGATGAGCAACTTGTTTTTAAAGCGGGCCAAATTTAAATACTAGAAAAGTTACGCGGGCCACAAATTTCGTAAACATACAAAAAAAATATAAATCAATTTTAAATATCTAATTTATAAAACATAATATTTTTCTTTATTTAAAATCTGCATTTAATTATAAACGAAAATGAAAAAAAAAACAATCTGTACAATAATTTACATAAAAAGAAATAAATATTTATTATACAATGACATATGAGTACAACATGCAGAAAAAACGAAAAATATTAATGCGATGTTTGACATCGTTTCTCTGTCACTAGTTTTTCAATGTTGGGTGGTATTGTACTTACTGCTAACCGTATTCAATTTTCAAAGTGCTCGGCATCGAGACGGTTGCGACGATCACTTTTAATAATTTTCATTTTCGAATAAAGAT
Organism: Harpalus rufipes; assembly: GCA_951394225.1. Lineage (NCBI taxonomy): Eukaryota > Metazoa > Arthropoda > Insecta > Coleoptera > Carabidae > Harpalus > Harpalus rufipes. The sequence continues at coordinate 52,601,120 of OX596280.1, forward strand.
GTTCGCATAAATATGTAGTGCCATATAAACTGTTAAATTTGTTTAGCATGAGTACCTAGCACCGGTACCGGCAGAAAATACGTTTTATAAAAATTCAATAGTTCATTATTTTGAAATTTATTCTTCGGTTCTTATTGCACTGAAAATCGATAATCTGCATTTGAAAGTTTTCTGATGTGTTTTTAATATCCAAATTAAAGGGTGATGAAAAAATATCGAAAGAATTTTTATGGTCTCTTAACATTTGGAATCGAAACTCAAATTTTTTTTGAAGTTTTTTTTATTTCTTCCGCATATTTTTTGACTGGATTCTCTTTTTTTAAAGTTGGAAAATGTGCCATATTATCTGATTCGAGTTACCGGGTCTACCGATTCTGATTCAATAAATAATATTTAAGTACATTTTGTACTCCGGAGTATACTGTTTAAATTGTGAGCGCGCGAAGTTCATCTGCGCCAATTTAATTTTCAAGATTTGAACGTTATGAAACTAAGCGAAACAAGAAATGAACAGGGCGATGTATGAACATTAGGACTATATGTGTCCCAATACCATTAATTGCACACGGAATATCATGTGAGAAAAATCAGCAGTTTTTTCCCACTCATTTCACATTAGTCTTTTAGTTTTATCGCACCAATTTCACATCAGTCATATATCCTGCGGCAAATTTGAAAGACCTCTGCTTCTTTTACTATTACTACTACTTTCACGTTGAACAGAAGTTAGGCAATCTGACTGACGTGAATCAATGGAACAAAACAGCTGATTTTTTTAAAAATAACATTTGGAGTTTTATGACATTTATTATATTTAAAAAAAATGTTAGGCGGGCCGCAAAATATTAGCCCAAGGGCCGCATGTGGCCCGCGGGCCGCGTGTTGCTCATCACTGCCTTAGATGATGTATTTTTACTAATAAACTGTTCCAAAGTCAATGTGATAAGTCTTTTATTAAATCAATACTGATAAAAAGATTTTGATATAAATATCGCTAATAAAATTTTGCAATTTACAATAGATAATTAGCAGCACGGTTCTTTGTTTTCTAGCAAAAATGCAGTTAAAATTATTGTGTGTTTTTGTGTTCTTATGCGTACATGTATCTCAGGTAAATAAAATTTGTTTCGACATAATTGATTTTTTATTTTATTGTATTTCACCAATAAATTTCTCATGCCAAATCTTGTTTTTGAAAAAATTGTTTATATAATTTGCAATAGTCAATATAAAAGAATTTTTAACAAGTGGACAACTCCAGCCGATATGAAATGGGGCTCGTACATTTATTTATGTTTTTATTCAATTTTGACGTTTTAAATTGTCATCATTAACTCTATAGCAACAACAGTAAGTTACTGTTTATTTGCTTGTGAATTAAAATATTTTCATCTACGATAGTGCGCAAAATTGATGTTTAGATGTTAGTTTTAAGTTTGTAAAACGGTTGTTTAGTAACAAGATTTCATTAGTCACGGGTTGCCAAGCAACAAGTGACTAAAAAAATTTAACACGCTAAATTTGTAAAACCAGGGTGAATATTTTGTTATCATGGCAAACTTCTCATTTAATATTGTGATCCTTATTCATAAATAAAAGTATTTTTTTATATTTATTGGGTTTTTGCATTATATCGTAGATAAAATATTGTTCGATACATATACGTAAAGCATCTTTAATCACTCAGGGGTCTTCTGACCATTTGTGACTAAAGATTAGCTTTACGTGCTTGTATCGTAAGTAACTATTAAGTTACTCTCGCAGAATTTTAATTCACTCTGCAACAAATATGCATTAAAAGTAACAGGTACGAAAACAATAGCATAATATTAATTTGAAAAATTAAAGGTATTATACCTAGCTTTTGATAAAACCTAATCTTTGATATGATACGGAATAAGTAGGGATTAAAAGAATCCCTGTCAATATTTCAGAATTTAGCCTTATCATCTCCTGTGATTAATATGTAGAAGTAATGCTTATTTTTAAACATAGCTTATTTATTTCTGAAGAACATGTCATTATTATTATTTGTATAAACCAGATAAACACTCAAAAATAGCATTATGGCAGAGATAAATACTCAAAAATAGCATTATGGCAGTATTTATTGTCACGATAGAATTTTATGAAAATATTACTAGTCAATATATTTTAGATTTTTTTCTGAAAACTATTTTTAAAACTGGAATTTTCCACCATAATCAAAATAGTGTAAATAACACTGTTATACTAAAATATATTATAAAACATTTATAAAAAACACTAACTAAATTCTCAATAAAAAAAATCATTATGCGAAATACGAATTTCTGCAATTAATCCTAATTCTTTTATTCATTTATTGTGAGCGAGAAAACATGATTCTTCACAAGTATTGACACTTAGATTGCGAATCACAGAGCGAAGGAATCTGTCTAATATTGAAAATAACAATAAAATTAAAATAAACAAAATACCCTCCTAGCCATGGCTAATCAGCAAGACCAATTAATTAGGAAATATAGAGTTTGCTAGAAAAGTGTTCTAGAGTGTTAGAGAAATAGTACATGATATTATATTTCCCTAAACAATTTTGAATATAATATTTCTCGATATATATTTTTAGATTTCTGCCTACCCTACAGACAACAAATCTATCATCGAAGATATAATACAAAAGGCTAAAGAATTATATGAAAAAGTCAATGCATTTATTGAAGAAAAAATCCAAGATGCCATTGAAATTCTTGAAGAAATTCGCAACAACCTTATGGAAGACGCTTTAAACATCATCAAAGCAGTTAGAACAGAACTAGAACGAATCATCTCTAACGCCAAAGAAACTATAGAACAAATTAAACAAAACGCTGAAGATCTTGGCATTGACATCACAAGCTGTTTAGAAGACAACGAAGACCGATTTAATACTCTCTTTAGAGAGCTTATTCAAAACGAAGCACAGTGCGTTCAAATTGAGATTGACTCTTCCATGGAAATCATCAATGAAGCAGTGGTTATCTTCAGTGAAGCAATATATGCTATCCACAACGTTCCTGCAAGGTTAAAAGAATGCCAAAATATTGAATGTGTGAAAGATGTTATTACTGAAATTGTTGAAATGGAAAAGGAACTTCCTGCACAAATAACCAAAACTGTTCAGCAAATTGAAGAATTTATTGAAACGTTTGAAGAAAGAATTGAGATTTGTTCGGCGAAAGTAGTAACAGAAGCTGTACTTAGAGTTGCAGAAATAGTACATGATGTTACCAAATGTGCAGCTGGCAGACAATATGGCATAGCTTGTCCTGAAGAAGTGATTGATTAATTATTATGTATAAAAAGTTGTAAATTAATATTTTTATTTAAAATAAAATTAATAAACTCACTATTTTCATTCTACTTTGCACATCATAAATAAATAAGTGGGTCACGTGAAATCCGTTCGGATTACAGATCAATACAAAATTTCTGATCACATAAAAAATGACCAGTAAATTCAAAAACAAATTAAAAGTTTAGAGAAAACTAATGTGGACACAATACCTCCCGCCATTTAGTTTTATTAATTTACATACATATCTACCCTGAATTTCTTTCTATATAACTATTGATTTGTTTACTATTTTCTTTTAATTTATTTAATTAAATTAGTTTTTTGACAGTGACATTTACCTATCAGTTACATATACATTTGAGATCTGAACTGTGTTTATCTCTAAAACATAGACTCCGGGACAATTTTATAAATTTATCCATAAAATATATAGTAAAAAGTATTAATTCAAACCTATAGAAAATTTAATAACCTTTAATTACTTCCTTGTACGTAAGTAAAGGAAGTATTGTAATCGCGAAAAATTTCGGTATTCAGATTTCAGCGGAAATATCTGTTTTGATTATCCCTGAATCCATTTTGACTAATTTCGTCGTGACGTCTGTACGTACGTACGTACGTACGTCCGTACGTAAGTATCTCGCATAACTCAAAAACGGTAAGCCGTAGAAAGTTGAAATTTTGTATTTAGGACTCCTATAACATTAGTTATGCACCTTTCAAATTTGGTATACAAGACTTTTATGTCAATCGAAATAACATAATAGATTTTGGTTAAAATAGGCTAACCGGAAGTGGTACATTACTTGAAGTTGTTAACAGTTTTTCTTGAATAAAATGATTTTATTTTGATTTTAGAAATAAATGCTCCAAATAAAAGTTTTAGAGAATTAAATTCTGCGTCTAGCACATCAAGTATTATTAAATTAGCCCTTTGTATAAGCGAGATATGTAAATTTAAAAATTATATACTTTTTTGTTTTTGTAATAAAGCTTGCTATGGATTAGGACAAAAACATAAAAAAAAGTTCATGTCAAATTACATTAAATACATGCAATTTTATGATTCGTACAATAACAAATATTATATTTTTATTGTGTAATTAGTAATATTCATTGTTGTAATCAAATATTTCTTTGTTGTAATCAAAACTCTCTTTAAAAAGAACCTTTATGGTCGCTATATGTCTTACTGTTTTGAAGTTAAATTTAATATTTTGTAATTTATTTATTAAAAAAATATGTATAGTTTAATAATCGTACAAGGAAGTCGTGTGGTGTCCACATCAGATTTTTTTTATAACATAAAAACCATTTTGAGCTTCAAGTAAAGTACTATTTCTGGTTTTCCGATTTACACCAAAATCCAACGGTTGCTTTCTATATTAGAATAAGGTAGAAATACACGGTTTCAAAATTTTCTGAATGATATAGTATACAAGTTAGAGGGCCCAGAGAATCCAAACTCACACACATACACTCATACACACACGCACAGACATCATCGTGAAAATGTTCCCTTACCAAGGAATAACGAAGAAATTAAAATTGAAAAAATAATTAATGATATGACATAATTTGTCCTTTATAAATAAATGATTAATTGTTGTCTATAAAAAGTTAAAAATATTTTTTTAATTTTTTGTCTTAAATGCTTTTTAACACAATTTTATAAATAAAAAAAGCAATAAATAATATTATTTTGTCGTACACGGAAATTATTATATATGGTTGAATAATTTTTAATGCAATTCAATAACTATATTATATTCTTTATATATTGTTCGAAGTTTAATATTGTCAGAAGTAAACCATAAAAAGTATTCTATATTATATTAAAAGTATTTAAAATAACGTAATTAAATATAATTTCCAGTATTTGTATTACAAACATGATTGAAACAGGTAAATAAAAATCAAATATTCTATTTAACATATTGTAAATAAAAACAATATTAAAATTAATATTTTTTTGATAAAAAGTACATTAGTATTCAAAAAACTAGTGTCATATTTTTATTAAAATAGAAAATACTTCAAAAACTTCATAAAATAACGAATTACATCATAAGAATCGTAAATTTTGTGATAGTCTAAATATTTATCAGTCCTAAAGTCACTTTCAAACATAAGTAGTCAGTCACTGTGATATATGCAGCATTTCATTATATTCCTAACAGTAAGTAATAGCTTAAAATTCAAATAATAATAATATTTTTATTGTCTTTCTTTTATTTCAATCTGAAATGAGATTGATTATATTTACATATATCGACTTTTCTCTTTGCTGATTTGTATTTTTATTTCAGTACAATAATTTTTACCAAAAATCAAATAAACATTATTATTAGAACCATATAATTACGACCATAAAATTGAAATATTACAGATCCAAAAATGGTAGTCAAATTTCTAGCTGTTCTAGTGTTAATAGGCTGTTTTACTCAGGTAAGAAAAAAATTTAGTATGGATATTAATTTACCATTTGTTTATTTTAACCTTTTATCACCAACTTATTCCATAATGAATGTATGTGCATATATAATTAACTTTTATATCAAGCAGTCATCCAAAATATTTAAGGTGTTAACAATTAGTCGAAACAGCATTTATTATTAACACCGACGTTTCGGTGCACACTTGCACCCTCTTCAGGGTCTTCAACAATATAACAAAATAATACAAAATAACATGGACATTACCATACTTACAGTAAGATCTTACACATTAAATTATTTTACACTTTTATATTTCATTTCACAAAGATATTATGTAAATTTTATTTAACACTCACATCTGTCAATTAGTAATATTTGAATATTCTGTTTCCATGGTGCAGCTTTTAGCAGCACAAATTGCAAGATATTTCTTTATAATTCTTTATCTCTAAATTCATTGAATATGAAGAAAAACATATAATTAAATCGAATAGAAAATAAACTATTCTTTAATATTTATAATAACATAAAAGGTCAAAAAATAAACTTAAACAGCGTTTTCTCAAGAAAAACAATTAAAATCTTCAAATTAAGGTCCTCTCGGTTAGCCATCGCAACCAAAATCTAATCAACTGTTCTTATGAACGTACGAAAGAGGAATACGAAAGAATTATAATTTTTGGAAATATGGTATTGGAGTTATGCGATCCGAAATGATCGTCAGACACGCATATACACACACATGCACACACGCATACACACACATACATACATATATAAATCATTGTAAAAATAGTAAATTTGTATTATTGGGACCCTAAAACGTTCTTATTCCCTAAAAACTCATCATTACTAAAGGTTTCTTCTCAAATTTTTGATTATTAAAAATGATTGAGGTGTTTAATAATTGTAAAAATGTGTATACTTATTTATTTATACGCGTAGAATCGATTAACATTACTGCCACTTTCGTATTCTTACTCATTTTGTTTAATTTCTTTAAAAAATCATAATTCTTTAATTTTCAATAAAAAGTTCAAAAGTTTTAAACATCTAATTTATATGGATATAGATACTATTCTTTAATATTTATAAAAACATAAAAGATCAAAAAATAATATTTAACAGCGTTCAAGAAAAACTGTTAAAACTTCAAATTAGGGTACTTCCGGTTAACCAATCTTAACCAAAATCTAATCAACTCTTCATATGGACGTACGAAAGATGAATATGAAAGTATTTTTTTGACCAAAGACCTTTGTTATTGTTAATTTAATATTTTTCAATGCCTTCCGTTATCTGTTTTCTTTATATTTAGGCTCTAGCAAATCCTAATTTGCAACTTCAACCTTTAGAAGGATTAATCGATCAAGCCCAAAATATTATCGGAGCTATTCAAAAACTCGCCTCTAGTCTAAGGCAAAACGCTATAAACACCTTCAATCAATTGAAGGCCCAAATACCAGAATTAGTCAAAGCCGCTGAAAATGCTTCAAATGAAAAAATACAAGAAGTCATCGCAGAAGCAAAGAAACAAATCCAAGCAATCGTTAACAGAACTAAAGAATTTGGTGCCGACATCTCTGAATGCGTAGCCCAAAATGAAGATAACTTCACTGAGTTACGCGAGAACTTCATCGCAAGTGAAATAGGATGTATAAACAATGAGGTAGAAGAGGCATTGGAAATAATCGCGGAGGCCCTTGCTATGATCCAAGACGTTTATGAGTCTGTCCAACAACTTCCCGGAAAATTACAGGCTTGTGGAATTGGGTTGCAAAATATGCCCTGTATCAGTAAAATAATAGCAGAAGCAGGGCAAATGCAATTAAATTTGCCTATTTCAATCGCTGGAAAAGTAGGAGAAGTCGTAGCGTTTATAGGAGGTCTTAAAGTTAGGCTGGAAGCCTGCGCAGCAACCCAGTTGCTTACTGCTAGTTTAGAAGCATCTAAAATTGTTGCTGAAGTCAACAAGTGTATTGTTGACAAAACAGAAGGCCATCAATGATTTATAATTAAATATATGTATAATTAAATATAAAATATAGGCAGTGTTTATTTTAATCTACGCATGTCAACATTCTATGAATGTTATTATACTTATAGTTTATTTATATAATCTCAAAGTAACACGCCCATGTACTACAAAGAAATATCTTAGCATACTTACCAAAAATTTCTTAATTTAAAATTTCCGAATAATTTGTTTCAACTCCTTACAAAAACGTAGAGTACAATATGTGTACTCTCTTATTCTACTCATTCATCTGATATTTTTTCTGTATATATGTATAGGACTAATTTTGAAATATTTAGTTACACTTTGTATTTATTTAAGAAGTTTTTTAAAAAGAGCTTCACTCCTATGTTAATTTCCACCATATTTGTTGTATGTAACAAAAAAAATAGTTTTTTTATTATTAATTATTATAATTATGCTGTACTGTTATTAGGACCTTGTCCTGTTGTATCGCCGGTTTTGTAAATAAATAAATAATGGGTTCAGACAATATCTTAAAAATCACATATCAAGATTTTAGTGAATAAGAACGTTCCAAGATCCCTAAAAGCCGATATTATCATTAATGTTCAACCGGTATATTATTATTATTATAACCCTGCTTTCAAGGTAATTATGTAACAAATAATGCCCAAGGGCATTATCGTCCTTATGGGGTCTCGTAGCCGTGTGACTGAGTATTTGGTCGCGATTATAGGGTCCCGGGTTCAATCCCAACCGACCCTAATAATTACTTCTAATTTTAATGGCACTAAATTGACCCCTGTGGCGCACTTTCCACGCCAGCATTGAGTGCCTGTGATGTGACGCCTGATAAGCACCCGCACGGTATAAATATTTCATCATTACCGATATCTGTGCACAAAACAGATTGGCACACCTAGCAATGGATAATGTTATATATTATATTTTTTTATAACATATATATATATATATATATATATATATATATATATATATATATATATATATATATATATGTGCGGATGTCTTAGAACTAACAATAATTTATTTGGTTAAGTGTAGATCTTTAAATTTTAATTGTCAGTAATACTGGTGCAATTAGAGGTATTAGTACAATGAAATAAAATTGACGGGAGGTATTGTGCTCACCACAACATATTTTTATCAGTAAATAAATGTCCAAAAAAGGCTATCAAATTTCAGCTAATGAAGTTGACGCAATCGTCACCTATAAACATCTTATCTAAATGGAATATGATATACATTATCAGTAATTATTTGTATTAATTTTATAACAATCTTTAATAATATTACAAGTGTAAACTGCTTAAATGAATTGTATTGCTAATTTTGAAGCCATACTTTTGTATCAAATATCGTAAAAATATATCGTCATCTTGAAAAGAAACCTTAAGAAATTTATATGAAATAGAAGCTTCAATAAATTTAGTATCGAAAATGATCTATTACCAAAAAGACGGGACTATAAAATCATATAATAATGATACAAATTTCGGGTGGTATAGTTCAGAGTTAGAAGTTTTGAAGTATGAAACCAATGTAAAAATACAAAAAGTGAATAGTGAAGAAAAACAAAATGTGTTTGAAGAAAAGTGTAAAAGTTGCCAAGGAAATGATACAAGTGTTTATGAACCACCAATAGAAAATATAACAGATCTTCTAGATAGTAACTGTCTACAAGATAAATTATTGTTATCTATTATTTGTCCCGCTTTAGTAAAAAACAAAGGAATTAATACAACTGGTAACTATTTAAAATGAAAAATACATAACCATATTATTGTTTAACACATGTTTCAGATTCTGTTATTGTAAGAAAAAGTAAACAAAAATTAGATGATAATTTTCAAAATAGCGATTATGGAATTGTAAAAAAATTAAAAATATACTCTGATGAACCTATTAAATCTTTGGAAAATAAATTAAAAGAAGTTGATGATTTATTGAAAGAAATAAAAGAAGAAATAAATAAGATGCATCAAATTTTAAATACTGTTAAACAAGGATACATAGTGAGTGAGCTCACACAACACTTTCAGCCATACAGTCCTATAAAAATAATTGTAATAATTTTTAGGATGATGATAATATGGTAGACGATCTAATTCAAAAAACTATTTTTTATACAGAAGATATATCTAATACCAAATTTTTGGACGACATGATATTACTACTAAACAATAACAACAACGTAGAAAGTACTAAAAATTGGCCTTTCTATACAGATTCAACATTTTGCTATTCAAAATCAGAACGAAATTATATCGTCTAACAATCAGATCAATATCATCACCACATTATTTCGGGGCATAAATTCATTCGAAATCATGAACTCATATATCCATAGCAACAGTAAATAAACGGGAAAATGGCGAAAGGAAAGGGACAAACTCAACTACAAATTGAAGTAGAAACAGATGAAGAATGGAATAGTTTAGTTTTGAAAGAGGGACTCATAGGTGAGTTATTTATAGTAAATATATTACTATAAACATAATTATACAATAAGCGATACATAAATAAAATATTTTATATATAATTAATCATTGATAAGAAACTCTTTCCCCCAAAAATTATTCTTCAATTTTTTAAATAAAAATGACGATATTACAAGTGACGACTACAGTTCATGTTCAAAAATGGGCGCATTTAAAGCAAAAGCAATTCCGTTTAAAAGTTATTTTAGAGCCTAAATTTATAGACATATACTAATGAAATACTAACATTCATCATCTTTCCATCCCCAATGTACACATGAACGTCTCATTTATTTTTCTTGGTATAAAAATTTATATAAATTAAACATCGAATTTTAGATTCTATTACACATTAATAACCGAATGCATGAATTTTGTTGGGTTGGAATTTTTGTAGGGAGGTCTAACTTTTTCTAATGCAATATTTGCAAATGCATCACACAATAGCGGATTAGGGCGGGGGGATTAGGGGCTGAAGCCCCCAAAATAACCAACATACTACTAGATTGATAGCAAGCGTCGTTCGTAATTATCATTATTACAAGTGAATTATTCTAAATACATAAACTTTATGTCAAATAATGAGTTTCCTTTCCTTCCCGAGAATAGGGTTAGCAGTCCTCTTCTCACAGGACATGTCCTCTGTTGGGATAAAGTTCCGGGTCCGGTATCTTTTTTTATTTTCAATGCATTCATCCTCTTTTTTCAATTCAGGTTTCTTCTATATCTGTTTTGTAAATGCTTCTGTTTAACTATTTATATTTTTAGACCCATATCTGTAGTATTTGTAATAAAATTGCATAAAATTCGACCCCTTTCTTAGAAAAAAAGCCTCTGGTAGGCTTGACATAGCTTCGGTCTGCGTCCTTTTTTCGATTATTCAATTATGGTAGCCTTAGCCAAGAATCATCCGAAACTTCCCCCAATTATGGATCCGCTACTGACATCACACATTTGTTTGTGTTTTTGTTTTAATTCCTGGGCTAACATTATTACATTGAATTTTTTATAGAAACCTAATTTCTACAGTTATAAAACACGAAATTAATTTCGTTTACTGACATACGTAGAATTGAGAATAGATGCAAAGCAGTATTTGAAAAATTGTAATTTTTAAGGTTGCAAATAAGTTTTGTTTAAAAAAAAGTCAATTATTTGTAATAAGTATTTAATTTACAGTAGTGGACATATATTCAGAATGGTGTGGACCATGCAATGGTATGACGGGCAATTTACGAAAACTAAAACTTGAACAAGGGGGAGACACTTTAATATTAGCTACAGTAAGTTAATCTTAAAAATATGTTACAATTCACAATACATCCATTTAAATTTTAGGCAAAATCCGATAACATACAATGTCTAAGCCGGTTTCGAAATAAAAGCAGACCTACATGGATGTTTATATCGGTAACAAATTTATAAATTTTAATTTATTTTCATATCAATTTCCTAATTTTAGAATCAAAGGATGTTAAGACTGTTATTCGGTGCAAATGCCCCAATGTTAACAAAAATAATTCTAGAAGAACTACAACATACAAAAATCTCTATGGAAACCAAAACTCCTCGGACTGGTATAAACTATGATCAGCTTACAGAAGACGAACAAGAAATAGCGGATAAAGAACAAGAAGAAAAAGAGGAACAAGATCGCATAGAAAGAGAGGCAAGGGAAAAAGCCATCAACGAAAGAAGAGAAGCAATTGTTGAAAATTTATTAGAACCTTTGAAAGAATATAATTTTGTTGTAGTTTGGCCACAAGTTAAAAGTGATGGTGTTCAACAAATTATGTCAACTATAAAAGATTTAGGTGTCTCCACTGTAGGTAAACCAATCAAACACCAAATTACACAAGCAAATCTTCACGAAATATTTTATTACGCAAATTGGAAATATAATGAATTAGAAATAACAGAATTATGTAATGACGAAATAACAGGTTTACTTTTTTCCTTTGCTGGAGCAGAAGGTGATGAAATAATCCATCTATTCCTAGAAAAACTGTACGGTCCTTCTAAATGTCCACCAGGCCACGAAGATTTCTTAGCAATGAAATTATCCAAAGAGAAAAAAATGCCCAAACCTCCTCCTACACAAGAAGAATCCTCTTCGGAGGATAAATCTATAAAATCAATTCTAGAAGATAGCAAATCTCTAATCATGTCATTAGACCCTGAGAAACAAAACTCTGAAGAACAAACATTCTTAGTTCCGGCTGTGTACGTTCCAGAAAATGAAAATTGTAAAGTTCTCGCTATGAGAATTCTCTTCCCAGCAGTTACCATGAAGTTTGATCTTCCTGAACCAGAACCTATTCCTCCACATCTAATACTAGCGTTTGATGCTTTCAAAAAAGCCGAAATTATGCAACTAGCTGAAGAATACCCGAAGGAAACAATGTTTCTTGGTTTTTTTACAAGTATTCTACCAGAACAAGCGAAATTGATTTGTAAAATGGTAGACCAATACGAGAAATTAGTTCCAAGACCAGTGTAAGTACCCAAACTTATAATAGTTCAACCTACACAGATGGTTAGAAATTTCTACAAAATTCTTTTTGCTACTTGAAATATAGACTTAAAACTTGAAAAAACTGCGAGATCTTTTACTTTACATTGCGATAATACAAAAAAATCTGATGTGGCCAACACATGACCTCTCGCCATTTTACATTTATTTGTCAATTATAAACATTTAAATATCTCAACTGGTTTCCATGGAATTGTTTGGGCAGCAAGATTTATTACTACAGATTATTCTATATTATTAAATATATCTATAAATCTATAGAAGATATAACTACCACTTCCGGTTGTCCAATTGTTACCAAAATTCATTCAACTCTTCCCATTAATGGTACATTGAGAAATCCGTAGTTAAACAGGTCTTTAGTTCTATAGAATTTGAGAAATCGTATGTACAACATCCTAACACACACACACACACAGACACACACACAAGCATCATCGTAAAAATGTTACAATCGGATTGTAAGGACCTTAAAACGTGCTTATTCAATAAAATGCAGATATGCGATTTGTAGCATGAATCCAATACCTTTCTTAGCGAAAATAATAATAAAAAAAACATTTTTAGTGACGCCAAGCTAATCGTCCAAGTGGCAAAAACAAAAAGCGAGCCCTTACTATCCTTTTCATCTCTTGGGCCCCTATACATTAGTCCGAACTCTGTTATTGGCGAGCGGGAAGCCGCTATTTTCTTCCCGGAAGGTTACAACGAACCGGAACAAGAACCAGAACCTGAAATTCACCGGAAATCCAAGAAAAAGAAAAAGTCGAGAATCGTCAAAGTTTCCCTCACTCAAGAAGAGGAAGGAATTTCCTCTCCCAAGGATTCTGAGGACGGGGTCACCAAGGTGGAAGAAGAAGATGAGGAGGGTGAGGAAGATGATGAAAATGAGGAAGGGGAGGACGATATGGGAGATGATGATGAGGATGGAGAATTAATTGGAGAGTTTGAACTAGGGGATGATAAGGCAACTGCTACTGAAGCAACCCCCGAACCATGAATAAAATAATATATATCTTTGGTACGGGGTATATTAATATATACAATGTTATACATGATATCACAGTCACAATTATATCTTATTCAAAGATGCATCCTAATTGAATAATAAAAGTTAGCATATAGTAATAGTTAAGCTAATATATATTTTACAAATCAAAGTAAAATAGGAAGCGTCTATTGCACTGTCCATATAGAGCCGAAAAAAAATTTGTGAGATAGCGCACAAGCACAGAAATGGACACTACTTTGATTGTTTCAAATAGTAAAAATGGTACATTATATCCGGGGTGGGATGTTTATAAATCAATGAGTTATAACCTTCAATTTTATTATTTTTGAGAATTTTATTTAAATTTGTTTAGCCTAATTTACTGTAGGGATCTATGACAATGTTGCTAGACAACCCCTTCATAAACATTTCCAACCGGTGGGGTGGTAGTGAAATATGCTATTTCCAACCCAAAATATTGTCATTACAGTGAGGAATAGCGTATTTTGTATTTTCCAACCTCTAAAATGTTAGGAATCGACATATTGCTATGATGATTGTGAATAAAATATTTTCTAGTTATATTTGTCTAACATTAAATTCCAGCCCCTTCTTTATCCCAGTTAAAACCACGGTTAACGTAATTGTTGCCTGAAATGTTAGGGATGTATAAACATTTTCTCAGAAAATAGTAAATACTATAAAATATTTAAAAACAACAAAATCCATGAAATTATGTCAGGATTCCTTATCTTTAGATTTAAGCTAGATATACCGTTATGACTGTCAAATTGCTCACTGGTTAACCCGTTTTGTTGCTGTGATTGGTTGAAATCATACGATACGAACGGTCTCGACGCTACGAACGTCGACGACCGACATTGAAATATTTCTATTTTTGACAGAGTTAACGGGCCGTTACCGTCTTAAGTTTTAAGGCATTTTCCTTTTACATTCGGGTGCAGCATTTTGCAGCATTTATCTCCCCTATCATTGTTCCTTTTAAATGGGAGAGACTACTCTGATCTACCCGCTTATTTCGACCCTGCCCCCGTATAGCTCCCAAACACCCAAACACTGCAGTTGCGAATTTCTCCGTGAAACAAATATTAAATATTACAAAGTTTCATCAGTTTACAATTTCTGAGTCAGAGCTTCAATGAAGACATCGTCAGAAGCCAACCAGCACACACGCAACACTATTTGGTGCTCATAGCGCTTGGCTTTTGTCAACGAGGGTGAAATGACTTTCTTCGACTGATTAAGGCCCGGGATATCTCTCTAATATAAGGCTATGGTTGTTTCCTTCTTTATATGGCTTTTCACGAGTCCACAAGAAGATTCAGGCTCGTACCGAGCTCATCTGCTTTTTCATTGCCTAGAACACCCTTATGCCCTGGTACAAGTGAAGGCACTTAGTGCCTTTAAAGCAGCCCGGCTGTCTGACAATATGGTGATTGTTGCTCCTTTGAGACCTTAGTTCGGGTTTATTTGAGCACAGACATTTATTCTGTAGATCTCTGCTTGATATATGGTGGATTCTTTTATTTGCTAACCTGGACCAAATACACCCACTCCTCTCCTGAATCTAGTTTTGAACCATCCGTAAACCAGGACACAGTCCCTAGGGAAGTGTGGTCCTCCTACTGTCCACTGAAGGCGATCACCAATGATTACCTAATACGTCTGGTCAAAATTGTATCTTGTCACCCTTGTGTCACACACATGGCCATTTCATCTAGCCGTATCTCCCTTGGAATTTCTAAGTGGCCGTCTATTGCATTTGATTCGTTATTCGCCTACTGGCTGTGCTTGAATTATAGTGGGACTGGTGCCTGTGGATTCTTTTATTTGGTAACCTGGACCAAATACACACACTCCAGTTTCTCCTGACTCTAGCTGTGAACCATCCGTAAACCAGAACAGAGTCCCTTGGGAAGTGTGGTCCTCCTACTGTCCACTGAAGGCGATCAGCAATGATTACCTTATACGTCTGGTCAAAATTGTATCTTGTCGCCCTTGTGTCACAGACATGACCATTTCATCTAGGCGTATCTTCCTTAGAATTTCTAATTGACCGGCTTCTGACAATGGTTTTATTGAAGCTGACTCAGATGTTGTAAACTGGTGAATATAACTTTGTTTTTAGGTTCGAGTAGTGATCGTTAGATTTTGCTGGTCCATTTCTGCACAATTTTTTTTGCAGCTTTATTTGGAAAGTACAGTAGACACTCCCAATAAAATATAAAATATAGCACATTCTAGGCGATATTTACAACAGTTACAATAAGTTACAGATAAATATATTCTATAATATTCATTTACCCAATGAACATACGCTATTACTTTAATAAATTGTAAAATTATATTAAAAAGCAAACAGTTTGATAAATTATTTACCACAGAATATCACATTTTACTTTCACGATATATTTTAATAGTAACACTTATTTAAAATAAATAAAAACTTAACACAGCTTAAAATTACAACCTTACTACTTCAAATTTGAATTCATAGTATTACAATCCGCAACAATCATATTACTACACGAGATATGTGTAAGAACCGACGTTTTATTTTCCAAATGAGCCGCTGAACTAGGCGCTACCCTTTCTACAGTTTGCATCGCGACAGGTTGTAACTGATGCAATTCAGGTTCCCGCGAGTGCTGAATCGCTCTATGCTCTGTCGGTACTGCAGCCGGCGCTGGAGGAGTTGCCAAGGCTTCACCAGTATCTCTATATTTGCAGCTGGTTAATAAATGACGCCGAAGATTTCTAGCTTGACGGAGCATGGAACCACAGAGCGGACACGCACCAGGTTGGTCTGAAGCGCTACGAACTTTAGTAGATGCGGAAGTGTTAGTGGATGCGGAAACCTGGGTGATGTTGTGTGTTGGTATGTGAGCGGTGTTGACCATAAGTTGTTCGGGGGTTGTTATTGTGCCGGCAGTGGAGACGTTTGTGAAGTTCAGGTCGGATTCGTTCCAGACTTCAGTCGCTAGAATGAAAGAGATTCCACTCTCAAGCAATATTTATTGTAACAATGCGTTAGCTTTTCTGGCAGAATAATTAGTACAAATGTATTGCATTTTGTGAATCTGCTCGGCGGAAGTCGGCAAGAGTACTCGGGATGTTGGTTCACATAACCAACAAAAGTAATGTAAATTGTAACAAAAAATAAGAAATTTAACAAGTATATTAAGTTTAAATTTGCTGTATACTATAAGTAAAATACTTGGTAAGTAATAAATAAAAATAAACATTTAAATAATTAGAATATAAATTTAACTCATCACTCTGAAATTAGCAAAAAGCTAATTATTAGTTTTATATAAAGTCTAATTTGCTTAGCGCTCTGCTGTAATTTAAGTATCACATCTGGTTTATTAAATTTAAGAAATCTTTGATTATATTTTAATGACCACTGGTGTGCTTGCGTTAGCGTATGTGGATGATGTTTTTAGAGAAAATGAAGTGCAATTCAGAAGAATTAAATGTAGTTGGAAGAATCTGTTGAATGTTGATAAATTCAAGGTGTTAATATTTGAAAGGAGTATATTGTGTTGGTGGATGGAGTAAAACTGGAGCAGGTAAATGAGTTTGTATATTTGGGTAGGGATGGTCGAATTGATCGAAAAACTGAAAGGAGAGTAAGTGCGGGATGTAATACAATGGGTGCTAATGCCTGCTTTGGTGTATAGAAACATGGACGGGAAAGCATAAAAAGAGAGTGACTGCCGTGGAAATGAGGTAATCGCATAAGGTATAATTAGTAAGGTTAGGTCTTGTGGAGGGAATGGCGAGTGAACGGCTTGTTAAGCGAATATATCTTGAAGTTGAGGGTATTCGAGTGCCTGGCCGGGATGTAATACAATGGGTGCTAATGCCTGATTTGGTGTATTAAAGCGAATATTGAGCATGGACGGGAAAGCATAAAGAGAGAGTGACTGCCGTAGGAGGTAATCGTATAAGGAATAATTTGTAAGGTTAGGTCTTGTGGAGGGAATGGCGAATGAACGGTTTGTTAAGCGAATATATCTTGAAGTTGAGGGTATTCGAGTGCCTGGCCGTGATGTAATACAATGGGTGCTAATGCCTGATTTGGTGTATTGAAGCGAATATTAAGCATGGACGGGTAAGCATAAAAAGAAAGTGACTGCCGTGGAAATAGGTAATCGCATAAGGAATAATTTGTAAGGTTAGGTCATGTAGAGGGAATGGCGAATGAACGGTTTGTTAAGCGAATATATCTTCAAGTTGAGGGTTTTCGAGAGCGTGGCCGACCAGTGTTGAAGTGAATGGACAAGAATGTATGAATGCGTTTATGAGTGTGGTCGAGGCAAAAGAAGTGTACTTAGGCGAAGGATGATTGTTTTATAATTATTATTGTGATCTGGATTTGGTATTTCGCTACTGAAAATCGGTCACTTTAATATGTTAAGAGTGGGGAAGTGTTGTTTTGATATTGTTATTATTGTTAACTGGACATGTAAAGTACCACTTCTAAGTGTCCAGTTTCACCCGAAATCTAATCAACGCTTTAGCCGCGTTCCTTCGAGCTGTGATTCACAATCTAAAACATCAAAGATTAAGAAGTATGTTTTTTCGTTTCTTATTCGTTATCTCCAGTTTCTCATTTTGTGATCACTAGACAACCTTCCCCTTCTGAATCATCACAGATTCATTTTAGAGCAAATTTAAAAATGGCTAACAACAATAGGTTTTCGAGTGTAAAATAATATCAATGTGTGGTTTGTTGCATCAAAGGGATTATTTCATACAAACGCATACTTTTGAAATTTTACACACACAGACAGTCAGACGGACAACATCGTTGTAAAAATAATAAATACGTGTTGTGGGCAGGTATAAAATAATAAATACCAACTGAGAATTCATATTTAGCGAATTATTACTTACAAGTATCGCTCGTTGCCGTATTTGCCTGTACAGTTTTACGGTGCACCCCAGTCATACTTAAAACCTCGCCATGTTCATTTACAGTAACACTTTGTTGTTCAACCGGCCTATTCTCCGTATTTTCAGTTATATCTTGGCGAGGCCACTTATTCCTACTACTTGTCGACGATTTTCTTTTCATTCTTTTGCGTCGTCTTAATGGAAGAAATGAGTTAATAACATCTCGCGATAATGCCTCATGAGTCGCTGTATTTGTTTGGGTGATATCATCATTCTTCTAAAATATGTTGTTATTAGACTGTTTTTTTTTTCTGGAATTATCAACTTACTGCTATATCTATCACTGCTTTGATTGTATGATGTAAAGTGTTTTGGTGGTGTGTTTCGGTGGTAGTTGTGGCAGGAGCCAAACCTTGGATGTTTAAACAATGAGCAGCTTGTAACAATGATGGTAGTTGATTAGGATCGATGCTCACTTCCCCTCTGTATACAAATTCTAATAGAGCTTCCAAATCTGAAGCGGTAACTCCAGCCAACATAACAACTGGATGTTTACATGGTGTACTCTGTTAAATATTATTTTATAGGGCCTCATATATTTTATTTAATTGAAAAATACCTTTAAGAGATCCAACAAAAAAGGACTAGCAGCACAAAGTACAATCTTATGAGCTGGGAAACATCTCCCTCCAGCAGCTAAAGTTACGTCAACTAAATCACCGTGACATCTTAGTAGTTGTACAGCAGATACTAAAGACGTTCCAAAGTCGCCCCAAGTTAGACTGTATAGCTGATTTGTTGTCATCTTTATAAATATAAGTTTTTAACCTATACAAGCAATATATACTTCAGTATTTATGTTGATATTTCTAATAGTATTGAATAGAATTGAAGCAAATATAATAATAGTTATAATGTGATAAAGATATAGTATGGATATGATACTTTTAATTCAAATTGTTATTAGTTCAAAATAAAGTGACAGTGACAGCTAAAAGTCAACTTGACAAATGAATCCACGTTTTTTCCTATAGATGTCGCAACCAGTACAGACTGCGCGAGAACTTAACCTTAACCAATGGATCGATTCCTTAGACCGTAGCCGAACCTGTATTCCAAGCACTTCTTGACATAGGCATTTAACATGGGAATTACTTTATTATTACTGTACAAATTATAAAAAATATAAAATAAAGAAATGTTGGACTATTTTATGCTGTAATATAAATATATTTCCAAATATCTGCCCTAGCACAATGGTTAGCAGAGCACTTTTGAAATAATAAATTGTATAGAGTTGGGTTCGATCCTCCAGCACAACATTTTTTTTTATTTTTTACAAAAAAATTATTGAACTTTTAACATTCTACTTTTATATCGCAATCATTTAGAAATAATAATTTTATAATAAATAAAAGGAAAATAATAAAAATCAATCAACAATCAAAAAGAGTAATATAATTTGATGGTAATGAAAAATAACTTTTTTTTTTATAAATACAATAAAAGTGCACCATATGCACATGTTCATTATATATATATATATCGCATTTTTATAATAATACTGTATTCATTGTTGTAATCAAATTTTGTTGATTATTTTCTCTTTATCTGTTACAAAGGTATTATTTTACGTATAATAGGAAATAACAGATAGTTTAATATTTTTTACAAAAAAATATAAAGAAATGTGCAGAAAAAGTTAAAAAGGATTAATCTATTACTTGTAAGTCATAAAAAGGAAAATAAAAGGATATTTTTATTCTTATACATACTTTCTTTATTAAAATTACTGACATTACCATTTCTGATAAAAATTAATTGAGAATATTAGTATACTGAAAAGTTTTTTTTTTGTATTTATTCATTATATACTTCAACAAAAATACAATAAAACTGATAACATAAACTCAATTTTTAAATTAAATATAATTGAATAATAAATACTTTCTCGTATGCAACCAACATAACAACACAACTGGACGAGAAGATTAATTAGTGAAGCCATCGAAATCAAGAAATCTTCTAATAACGTTAATTTAAATACAGGTTTTGAGCTTAATAAGTCGTGGTTACCTGTTATTCGTTCATAATTTTCTCTTTTATCTTTCTATGTTTTTAAGTAACTTTTGATCCATGTTACCCTCATTTTGTTAACATGTTGTCCTGACTACGTGTATTTTGCTTGTTATTTAACTGGTGAAGACAGCACTTGCTGTCGAAACGTCATTTAAATAATAAAAGAAACTATAGAGCTAAACCCAAATATTGTTTTATTTTATTATGAATTCTGAAAGCTTCTTGCAATATGTATTTTATATATATATATATATATATATATATATATATATATATATATATATATATATATATATATATATATATATATATATATATATAGATATTAAAATGCGACAGCCCGACTATCTCTCCCGAATATGAGGCAGAAGTCTTGCCGATTATTCGAAATTATTATAATATTCAAATTATTGCAAAACAACAAAAGGATAGGTGACAACCTAATGGAATAATAAAAATATGTACTGAATATTGTTTTCTTATATTAATTACATATTTACATACACATAGATAAATGTTTTGAACGTCGTAATTTACATAACTTAAGATAAATATTAAAGTTATTTTTCATTACCTATGTACCTAGCTAATTTTTAGTACTAAAATTTCAATGTTTATCGCGTCTAAAGTCAACTAAAGTCATTTTTATTGGTCTAAGTTCACTAAATATACATAAATAAATTAACACATCCAAAAATAAATAACAAATACACACGATCACAGCCTTGAGGAATATTAGTAATTCAAATTCAGTCTGTGAATACGTCGCAAATTATCACTTCACGTCTTGCTATCCACTGATGGCGAGGCATTGCTGTTTTTATAAAGTTGAAATAATTCCGCAACTGACAATCTCGTCATAGTAGGCGGTGGTGTATGTGGCGTCCATGGCTCACTAGATGTAAGTTCTGGACCTGGGGTTTTTATGACTGAGATATTTTCTTTGGAGAGACTTTGGACTTTTCTCAGTTGTTCTATAGCTTCATCGTAGCTAGGAAGACCTGAGACTATGGTATAACTAGGGAGGGATTCGGTGTCGTTTGCTTGACCAGATTCTGCGTTGTTTCTTCTTCGTGCTTCTAACACTGAAAAATAAAATCATAAATAAAATTGGATTTTCAGAAAAAGTCTGTACATATCACACAAATGTTTTTGATTAGATATATTAATACTGTCTGAAAAAATATATTAACATTAAGAATATATTTGAGCATTTTTTTATTTAATGTATAATAAAGTGTACTGGATTTAAATATAATGTTATTACCTAAATTTGTCATTTTTACAATAATCTACGGGCAAATATATGACAACAGACACGTGCTATTTTTTTTAGTTCCAACAGTAAATAATACAATATTTATGTTAGTATTATTTATAAAATTGAAGGTAAAGGAAACTGACAATATATTCAATTAATTACTGTATTAAATTTTATTTTTTTAGTAAAATTATTTGTAAAGTGATATTTATTTATTAAAGTACCACCTATAATTATATTAAAAACAAGAATAAATAAACTTCTGGATGATTGTTACTCCAATTCAACAAATTTTGATATTCTTTGAACAATGATTTAGCCGTAGATCACATATTTGTCCATCACCTAGATATAAGTAGAATTTTTGGTGTAGAGTGTAGGTATACAAGAAATGTCAAATACAATACTTATGTAACCAAAAACGGAAATGGCGAGAGGTATTATTGTGATGGCCACAACATATTTTTAGTTATGTATTTATTTTTATTTAGTTTGTTTACGTTTAAGAAAAGAAAACCTTTATATATTTTTGTGCAATTTTGACTGATTATTTTATTTTAATTTCGTTTTTTGACTTGTGTTTATTTTATATTACAATAGTAATGTTTATAGACTAAGGTCAAATTTTGCCTGTTTTCATTTTGTTTGATTGCTTAAATTTCGTATTCCGTTTTTTGAGTGATGAAATGGAATAAAAATCTAAATGAAAACATTTAATTTTCTTTTAAATGTTTATTTTTTTTTCATTTCATGTTTATGTTAAAAAAGAGAAATAAGGTCAGGGGGGCGCAAATTTTGCTTCAGCTTAGGGCGTCATATTTAAAAAATTAAATTAAATATTACTCAATATAACCTCAACTGTTTTTACAGCCTATATAATGCAGGTTATTCATAATTTTCTCTTACGTTTTTGTATTATTTGGCATTTTTGATAAAATAAAACTTTATTGTTACTTAACAAATGAAAGTAGTACGTAAATAAAATAAAATTAATGAGTCCGATACTGCTTAACAACTGTCTTTTTTTTCAACTGTTAATAGTAATAAGTATCGATTCATTTTACCAATTTTGCATAACCTTCCTGATTGTTTGAAGGTTAAAGAAAATTTATGCAATATATTTCGTATTATCTTTGCGTATAGTCCAACTGTTTCTAATTAAAAAAAAAAACTAAAATTTAGATTAAAACTATTGGAAACACGTTTCGCCACATGATTACAATAAAACAAGTAAATTAAATTTTGATTGATTTTTTTTATGCTTGTATCAATTTTCTATTAATTTCAATGCCAAGGTGTCTTGGATGCATGGTTGAAAATTTAAATTATTTTTATGAATAATGTCTTACAACGTAATATTTTTATAAATTTTACTGTAAATACTAAGAAAATTATTAATACATTTTTCATGCAAAAGTTATTGTTTTATTTAATAAGGTATGAAAAAAACAATAATTATTTGTTTTCACTGTTTTGAAAACAAAGGGATTCCCACATTTAAACAAAACATTTTCTTTGTTGAGAAAATATATAAATAAGTCAAAAAATTATCGCAATGTAAAGTATACTGATACGCAGTGCGTAAAATGATAAACATTTCACACACAAAGATCCAAGGCTGATATGACAAAATGCGTGATTCATTTCGCTAACTGTACATAAATAAATTGTCTTTTGTTAACAATGACATTACTCGGCAACGAAAAGAAAGCAAACATCTTGTTTGTTTATTCATAAATAATAACTCATACTGTAAATAATTTCATTCATTTCTTTGTTATCTACAATAAAATATTTATTGTGTAATTAATTTCCCAAGAAAAAATCTAAACAATTATCATTATATTACAATTGTATTCTTGATGTAAATAATAAACAAAAAATATTTTGAAATTTTATGAAGCATAAGAATTTCACCAATTTTACTTAAAAAAAATAATGGCGGGAGGTATTGTTGGCCGTGTGCCTGAGTGCCGGGTTTGATCCCGACTGACGGCAAATATTTTGAATTTTAAATGGCACAATATTGACCCCTGTAGTGCACTCTCCACGCCAGTAATGATTGCCCGTGAGATGAACACCCTTATGATACAAATATGTCATCATCACTACCAATTTTTTTTTTTGAAATTTTATGTTATTACAAATATTAAAAAACAAAATTCTCTATCCGACACATTTAAATTTTTTATTATACCTTTTATAGATGTAAAGATATAGATATATAATCTATAAAATAATCTGTTGTAGTAAATCTCACAGCCCAAACATCTCCAAGGTAACTACTTGAAAAGTTAAAATGTCTGTAATTGACAGATAAATGTCACTAATGTCATTGTCAAAAATTTAGAGATAGTACTGACTTTTTTATTATTAATTATATATTTACATGAACCCTTCAATGCCGACAATTCCGTTAATGAATTGGAAAAACCTTGAACATTTAGAAGAAATGGAGAAAACTTGCTCATAGAATGAATTTAAAATTATAGAAAATAAGTAAATGTAAAGGTGTAATTAGAATTTTTTGTGTGTACAAGAAATGTTAAATACAATACTTATATATACCAATGGAAAGGGCGCGAGAGGTATTGTGATGGCCACAACATATTTTTTTTCAATATGTCATAGATGCGAGAAAATAATGTGGTCATCCTTCTCCTTTTTTCAGCATTTCTACATGTGCCAATTTATTTCTTGAAAATTTTCGTAATCAACATTTTTACTGCAGAAGACAGATGAATTATCTTAGAACTTAGGACACTAATATCTGTTGTTTCACGAAAAATACTTTAATGTAAATAAATAATTAAATAGCCCTACAATGTCCCCATTTCTAATTAATTGTCAATTTAGTTGTATACCGTGTAGTAAATACAGTTAAACAACCGTAGGAAACAATTGCATGAGTTCACTTCCATGGCATGCTAAAATTAAACAGTTCACATACACGTAAAATGTTAGTAATTCCCGTTATTATTTACTTCTCTTTTAAACATAAACTAACAATGTTTAACGTTTCATATTACAAATAAAATATGAGTTTATTCTATGAATAATATAATAGTAATTTAGCAGAAAAAATAATTTTATCTTAGTCTAATTTTTGGTAAATATTTACCAAGAATTCCAAGAGATTATATTTTATTAATAACTATATGGAGGAAAAATATTAATTTTGTTATCAATTTGTAAACAATATGGCATAAAATTAATCTCAAATTTATTTTGTTATACTAATACTTTTTTATAACAAATATTTTAGTCTAAATTTAACCATAATTTCAAACAATAAAATATAAAAAGCAAATGCAAATATGTAAGGTACATAAATTTAATAATAGTATGACACCATTGAATTTTTTTATTATATTAATAATTAATACCACAATAATTATGTAAGATAAAAAAATATTTATTTTTTAATA
Organism: Harpalus rufipes; assembly: GCA_951394225.1. NCBI lineage: Eukaryota > Metazoa > Arthropoda > Insecta > Coleoptera > Carabidae > Harpalus > Harpalus rufipes. The sequence continues at coordinate 52,626,571 of OX596280.1, forward strand.
CTATTGTGAGTTGTGTAAACAATTTTAAAACAATTACTAATCAGAATTCAAGAATTTTAAAAGCCTACTCTGAACATCATTTAAAACGAATTTAATTTTAATACGAAACGCGTGACATTATTATTGTTCTTGATTATCATGTACCGAATGGCTATTAAATATATAATTATGTAAATATCACTGAAATAATCAATAGTAAAAGAAATTACATATGTAGTAATGTAGATATACCCAACAATAAATATTCAGTAGCGGCATAAAATGTAAAACAGGTTTATTTTCTGATTCATGTTTTTTCTGTTATTTACGATATTGATTCATTTCAAAAGAATAGACACTACACATTAATTTTTAAGGTGTTCATAGTAAAACTTGTCATACTATATAAAAAACGAATGAGTAAGATATTGAATAGGTGTGTCATGTACGTACAGTTCTTTAATTTTGATTCTGACGACACATCTTCGAAATCAATCAATTGCATTTTATAAATCACACCTACAAAGGATGATTGTGTCCGAAAGGTGAAGTTTGGTAATCACCTACACGGTACAAATATATATTTTTTATACTGTGAATTCAGTTTTGTCTTTCAAAAATTCATATTGTTTCGATTTTAAAATGAATAACTCGGTTGTTTATTCCAATCCTGGGGTTTATAAAATTAACTGCAACAACTGTAATTTTTATATATTTAGGGCAAATCCATTGTCGCTAATCACATGTTAGAGTTCAATCATGTTTGTAATTTTGAAAATGCATCAATTTTACATGTCGAAAATAATTTAGCAAGACTACTTCTGGAATCCTATGAAATTAAGAAAGCCTTAATCCCAAAATCTCCACCGCTAACTAGATATAAAAGGACCCGCTGTAATGTTGTAGTTCTTCTGATGATGGCCTAACAGCCGAAATTGTACAATAAAGAATTTTCTTTAATTATGTTTCACTTGGTGACAACAGCTTCCTCTATTGGTTTCGATTTTAAAACGATGCTCGTTGTTGACAATATTTCGCAATAACGTAAGTTTATTTATTAATTCAGATGTATTACTTTATTTTCTGTCGGTTTCACTGACACTGACACTGTGCCAGTATCTTATTTTTGCCATATTTGGGTTTTAAATTTGGTAATAAACTTACCAGTTGATTTAGTTTTGAATTTTGAATGCTTCTACTGTAACATATATTTTTATAATAATAAAATAACAATCTTATGCACCCTCTTAAGAATTAAGTAAACGACATAGAATGTGCGGAGCTAAAATCTTAATTCATATAATTCGTTCTGTACTCATATCGAAATTTCTAACTCTGTTGGTTGATCGCCTCGTCCAGAAAGATCTAAAATTAATTTACCGTACTTATAACGTAAATTATTATTCATTACGGAATACGCTGTGTTTAAATGATTTTTATTATATATAAGTAAACGAAACACATGATTTGATTAATTTAAAATGTACAAACCGAAATCACATTTATGCGTTAGATTAGGTCCTAACAAATAAATTTTAGTCTTTGTAAATTCAGATAAATTCACAATACAATGTGGTTGTTTTTGTTTTTCGCCTACTCAGCGTATTTGGTCTTAGAGCCTAACATAATAAAGTTCTAAATTGAACTTTAACTTTTATAGCAATATTTAGTTTAAAATTATACTTCTATTATATCATTTATATAGTCATTTTACTACGATAGTTACACTTATAATGAACTTTAATTGTCTAATTATTTACTTGGTTAATTATAAGTTTATCTATTCACGTATTTCAGTTTTAAAATTTTAAAAGTTTTTTAAAGTATAAACTTAATGAAAAAAACTGTAAAAAATAATTTACAGCCACCTTAATATACGACCAGTATATTCTCTAGTCAAAAAGTTTCTAGAAATTATTTATTTAGTTATAACCACCCAACAGGCCAAGCACAAATAAAGGGTAGTAAAGAACAATAAATTTAACAATATTTGTTGATATAGTTTGAGAATTTTCTAAACTCTAACTGGAAGATATCACCCCTAGAGAACTTAATTGTGTAAATATGACATACAGTGAAACCCCTCTATAGCGGACAACGATGGGACCCCAATTTTTGACCGTTATAGAGAGGTGTCTGTTTTAGAGGGGGCTCCCCATCATGTAATGTTAGCACAATTCTACCTCCTCCCAAACAAATAGGTGTTGTAAAATTAGAAAAATTTCCATCTTACAATTAAATTGAGCATGTACTCGTATATGTTTAGATTCATTGCCAAAACACGCAACGAACTCTTATTTTCATCATGGTGTTTAGTCACACCCATCTTTTCTTTCAACGATAATGACTTTCGAGGTACTTTGGCAGGAGACATATTTCACAACGATAGACGAACCTATATACACTCGAATTGAACCTAACGATGGCCCGAGGGGTAGAGGAGGGCGTTTCATAGGAAGGAAGAATTCCTAGAAGTCTAATCAGTCCAGTTGTACAACCCTAATGCCTAGAGCTAACAGCACTCAGTGTCCGTTATAGAGGGGTTGATTTACGTATAAAATCGTCCGGCGGGGGCGCAGAAAGCTGTCCGTGTCCGGGTTTCACTGTACTGTAAATAGGTGACATCATAAGGCACTTAGTTCTAGCTGCTTCTAGTGAACAGGAATCATCAATACAGCCATTGATAAGTTTAGACAAGTGTAAAACCTGACCATTTTCTCGACGTACAAAAAGGTTTTTAGATTGAAAATAGACAGAAGGTCATTGTAAGAAACGGAGTAGTCGGGGTAGACGGTTTAAAGTACATGAACTTTAGAATTTTTTTGAACTGATTCTATGAGATCCTGATCCTGATGTACCTCATAAATCTGGTTCCAAATGATAAAATTAAATAATCTAATTTGGTCCGTACCAATGAGTAGTAAAGGGAACATATAGCTACTATATCGTGAAAAGTGCGAGTATTTCTAATAACAAATCCTAGCATCCTCATAGCCCCATTGTAACTGTCCTGTATATCGGAAAAAGTGAATTTTGAATCAAAAATAACACCTAGATCTTTTACTTTATGTGATTGTGATAAGGAAACATCTCGAATGAAGTAATTATATGTTAAAGGCGACAATTTACGACAGAGTAAAATAACCGTACATTTACTTAAATTTAGATTACATTATTAGTTTTTCACCAATCTGAAAGTATGTTTAAATCATTTTAAAGTCGATTGAAGTCCTGCGCAGAGTAAATGGGATGAAAATTTTTAAGATAATCGGCAAATAATAGTTTTTCACACTGCAAGATGTTAGAGACATCATTGATAAAAATTGAAAAAAGTAATGGACCTAAATTAGAACCCTGAGGAACTCCAGATGTAGCGATGGAGAGAAAAAAGGACTCAATTTTACTGATTAAGAGAGTTGGCGTGAGTCAGTTGAGATGGTTTGGGCATGTGGAGAGAATGGCGAGTGAACGGCTTGTTAAGTGTATATATCTTGGTGAAGTTGAGGGTTTTCGATTGCGTGGCCGACCAGTGTGTAACTGGATGGATGTGATTGGTAAGGTGCTTAAAGAGAGAGAGTTTCCAAGTATGAAGAGAAGAAGAGCATATATGAATGCGATTATGAGTGTGGCCGAGGCGAAAGAAGTCTGCTTAGTTAGGAATGTGTGCCGAAGGATGATTGTTTCCTAACTATTATTGTGAGCCGGATGCGGTATTTCGCTACCGAAAATCTCTCACTTTAATATGTTTAAGAGTAAGGATTTTTTGTATGATGTTGATGTTCTTATTATTATCGGGTTTGTGTGAACCCACTAAGTGGGACACTCGTGATTTTATGTATGTATGTATGTATGTATGTATGTATGTATGTATGTACGTAAGACACTATGGTTAATTCTATCAAAAGCTTTTGCAAAGTCAGTATAAAATTTTGTTAAAAATATGTTAATTACTGTCATCTCTTAACTACCTTCCTCTTACCGCTTCTTTTCCACTGTTGAAATTTATGGTACAACAAACACGAACACATGCAGCACACACAGCTCAGTACCATGAGTGTAAGGACGATCCCCACCCACACATCCGCTAAGAACTGCTCGTACTCTGGGTCTGCGACGCGGGAGACGTCATCCACTTCCTCTTCCGTCAAGTAGAGCGTGAGGTTCCGGCGGGCGTGCTCCAGCTCCAATACCGGTTCCGGCAGTGTGAAACGAATCGCTGGGTCCATTTCCAGCATGGGTAAATGTCATTAACACGAACACGAGAGGCAAGGGGTTATAGATTGATGGTAGACTGCATTAGTGGCAGCTCAATGCGAACGCAACAGAGGAAGGAAATTTCCACAAGGAATTAAATTTATTCACTTTTGTTTCAATCACTTCTGTTTAATTTACTATTTTAGATATTATAATTGTTTATATTTTATGATAGTTATCAGGCACTACTGTTTAAAGTATACACTGATTGTTACGTTGTTATTGTCAATAAATTCTGTAGAATTGTTTTTGTTTACTATATTCTGTTACCGTATTGTTATTGAACGCACTATGTATATTAAATTATATATCTTGTTTATACTGACGTATGCACGCAAAAATATTACGTATCTTCGTTCTTCACAAAAGAATCTTCAACACAACCAAATTTTTGGTTACGCTTACCGTTTCTTCAATTATATTTCTTTTCTTCTTTCTTTAAAGTATGAATCAGTATTTTTAGGTCTTCAAATCGTTGACTCTAGTAATGAATTTTTAATGACTCCAAAAATACAATATTTTCTTATGAAATAGAAAAGAATTCCATGTAATTTTAAAATTAATTCTTAGTATTCAATTTCTTCACAAAGGTAGCACAGATTTTTAGACCACTTTTAAAAACAGTTTTTATAAATAAATAACACTGAACTTTATTTTTATTTTTCAATTTTATATGTATAACATAGTTGATTATTTAAAAAGTAAAAATCACTTATAAATAATAAAAGCGAAAATGATTTCGTTCGCGCAATCTCGCCCACTTTCAAACTTTTGGTTTCTGCACCGGTTAACCACGAGTGACTATATGAGTTCTATGTTCACCTTGTTGACTACATAAGTCAGACGGTCTAGAGTGGGAGTCAAGAGTCAAGATAACCGGAGTTACGTGTCTTACGTAGAGTTCAGCTCCCAGAACACAAGAGCTTCTCGGAACAGTAACAGACTCTCAATGGATTCTCGGATCAAGTTTCCGTTGGATAAATAAAAGAGGTTGAAGGTTTTACCAGCACTATATAAGGAATAGGTTCATTTAATTTTAATTTCACATTTTCATGGACGAAATAAATTTAAGGAACGACTGTTTGTTAACTCATTGTGTTCTTGACAATAATCATTTTAAATTTTGTATGTAAATATATGAAAACCTTTTTAAACATCATTGTTAAACACTGTTTCATTAAAATAATTGTTTTTAAATGCGTCACATACTCAATAGATAAGTTGCTGATATATTTGAGGTCAGTACTTTTAGTTGGTGGAAATGCTGTCTCCAGACTTTTTTGTAAATCTGACAATTTTGTCGAATATTAATGCCCGTGAGGTGACGTCTGATAAGCGCCCGTACGGTACAAATATTCCATCATTACCGTTATCTATACAAAGCCAGATTGGCACACCCAGCAATGGGTAATATGCCGTGATGAATTATTTATTTATGTTTGTCTTCACACTCAATAAGAAAAATTGTGCTTGGTCATCATAGATTAATTTGCAAGAAATGCAAATGAGTAATTCGTCATAAATTAAAGAGTACTTGGTCTGCAATATATATAATAAAAGAAAATATTCATTATACTTTTTACAGAAAAAATCTGAAAATATTCGAATTATAGAAAATATCTAAAAATTTAAATTCATTCTATGAGCAAATTTTCTTCTTGTTCTAAATGTTCGATGTTCTTCCAATTCATTGACGAGAATAGCGGTATTTCTGAAGGGTGTATTTAATATACCTATAATTTTAAATATATAATTAAGAAATATTAAATATCATCTCTAGAAAAAGCCTTCAGTACTATCTTTGAATTTTTGACACTGGCATTAGCGACATTTATCTATCTATTATAGATATATTAATTTCTCAACTGGTTACCATGAGATGCTTGGGCTGTGAGATTTGACTTGTTGAAATTAATCATATAATAATTATTATTGATTACATTTGTTACCGGAAGTAAGAATCCACGAACTGATACGAAAGATAACACTATTTAACATCAATAGATAACTTCTTTCATTGAATAAATATAATATGCATCTATAAATGAATAAAGATTATACAGTCCAATAAAACACATACTTTTATTGTTATAAAACAGATAGTTTATCTCGACCAGGATTTGATAATTTAGCAGAGATGATACTTACATTTATTCAATAGCATTTTCATTTTAATTAATCGAGCGCAATATCTATTTAATTCATAAATGTAAATTAAACTTAGTTGAAACAATATGAATTTTTTGAAAGAGTGTTAAATCCATCCTTATTGCACACGCTTGTATTCTATGCAAATGAGAGAGATAAATGCCAATTTGTTAATTCGTTCATGGTAAAAATGACCTTGATCGGACATCTTTAAAAATGTTTACTGTATTGGTATTACATCCAAAATTATCATACATGGAATGTTCTCATATCTTTGTATGTATATGTTTTACGTACAAGCGTCTATTAATAGATTTGTACGTAGAATGAGAGCTGATATCGAAATTTATGGTTAAAATATGTCATCTAAGAATTTCACAAAAATGTGACATATTAGAACAAATAACAAACTATCTATTTCTATTGTATTTATTGTAAATATGTGTGTACATAAATTGCTACATTTAAGCATTAAAATATTTGGGTAATGGCACAGTGACATATATATTTATTTATATAAACTGAAATATTGGGAATTACGTTACAGTACAAAAAGAAAGTAAATGTAATACCACGCAAAAAGATGTATTTTCCTTATTTTTTGCTACGTCATCAATTCAATCTTACAATGCTTATTTTCTAGCACAGAATAATAATTAATTTATTAAGTAATTACTTTCGTAAAGTCATAAACGTAAAATGGTAATATATACAATAAAATCTTGTAACACAACAGTAATTACTAATTATTGACTCTAGAACTGGACTTTGCTATTAATTTACATTACTTATTATTCATAGAAGCTGGACAAAAGTTCAAAGGATCGTTTTTTTTTTAATTCTTAAAATTAAGATGATATGAACAAGAATAATAAAAGTTACGTCAGTGTGAATAAATGTTGTAAAACCAAATCATAAAATATCTGATGTGGCCAACACATTACCTTCCGTTAATCCTGTGTATTATGTATAAATTCCATACATCAATTGCATAAGATTCTAAATTTCCAGTTAAATTATTTCAAAAACAAACTACGCAAATTCTACTTGACACTGACATCTTTAGATTTTCCTATTTTTATTTGTTTCTTCCACTCATTTCTGTTTTGTATGTCGTCCTCATTCGGTTCCTTTTCTCAAGTCTTTCACAATACGAGTATATACAGTCCTTCCATCTTATCTTTGGTTTTCCTCTGTTTCTTCCACTTTCTATTACTAAGCTATTCAGTCTTCTTCCAATATATTCTTCATCTTTCCTCATGACATATTTAAACCAAAGTATCGTTGCTCTTGTATCTTTCTAGAAACTTCTAATACTCGAGTTATTTCCCTTTTTCTTTCATTCCTTACCGTACCATCCTCATCACTTCCACATTCACTTTTCATTTATATTGGCATCTGTCAATTTGAATTATCGAAATATATTAGGTTATATTTATAATTCTTTAACTCTATATTTATTGAATATGAAGTATAAAATGCAATCACATCGTATAGAGGATATATTCTTTAAAGTTTATAAACATTATAAGTAAATAAATGATATTTAACTGCGTTTTTTCAAGAAAAACTGTTAAAAGTTGCAAATGAGGGTACTTCCGGTTGACCAATTATAACCAAAATCTAATCATGTCTGCATATGGATTTAAACTCGCGGAATACGAAAAAAGTATAATTTTTGGAATCACACACACACACACACACTCACTCACACACATACATACATACACATGATCTAATTACATTGTTGTCAAAATATCTGATAATAATTAAAACATATTCATTATTAATTATTCACTTTTTCTATAAATGTTTTTTTTATTATTTTTTGTTTAATTTAGACTATTAGTTATACTCTTGCCTACTTGTTAATTATATGTTTCAATATACTATATCAATTATATTACTATTATTTATTTCAGATATAAATTTTAAATATGTATACATATATAACGACCTACTACATAATTTTTTAAATTGGTCTCGTTGGTAATTTATCAAATGAAAATTTAATAAACTTTATCAGTAATTAATTGTTATTATCACCGATAAGGAAAAAAATATGTATTGGCGTTTCCAGTAAATTTTGATAATATGTGCAAATTGCGAATTTTTTCAATAATTCACAAATAATTTAATACGGTTATATAATTTTAAGAGCAATATATCTTCGCAAAATTGACTTTTATTTTACTTATTTATTAGAAATTTATCATTGTTTTTCACATTTTTGTAAACAGGTGTTTCCTGATAACTTTTGTTTGTTAATACTAAGCAACTAAGTGTAATAAAAGTTACGTATTTTCTGGAATTTATAGATTTTAATTGCCTATGTGTACTATTTCACAATGTGGCAAAGTCGAAGAAAAATTATTTTGCATCACTAAATAAACATAGTATTTTTATTGGTACTATTAATTAGTGGCTATTATACAAACATCGATAAATGGAAGGTACATATATTTACGCTAGTATTTTCATTATAAATGTATTCTTGTATTAGCAAATAACCTGAAATAGAATATATTATCTTATAAAAGTATAACCATAGATACATTCAATAAAAAAAATCTGATATGGCCAGCACAATACCCTCCATCAATTCTGTGTATTATGTATAAATTTTCTTGCAAAAGATTCCAAATTTCCAGTTTTCCCATTCGTTAGGAGTCGCTATTTTTTATTTTCTTCTTCCACTCATTTCTGTTTTGCGTATCGTTCTCATTCAGTTCCTTTTCTCTCAAGTCTTCTGCAATACAGTCCTTCCATCTTATCTTTGATCTTCCTCTGTTTCTTCAACCTTCTATTACTAAGCTATTTATTTTTCCTCTCATATTCTTCATCTTTCCTCATAACATGTTCAACCCAATGTAATCGTCTCTCTTGTATCTTTCTAGGAACTTGTAACACTACAGTTATTTCCTTACCGGATCTTTCCGTGTCTTCCACATTCATTTACTTTTCATTGATACTAACACTGTCAATTTGAATTATCTGAATATATTAGCAGTTTCCATGGTTAGCATAGCTGGCTGATTTATGAATTTTTTTGAAACTATATCTATTGAATATGAAGTATAAAATGAAATCAAATCGTATAGAGAATAATATATTTTTTAATTTATAATAGCGTTAAATATCAATGAATCATATTTAGCTGTTAAAATCTTCAAATGAGGGTACTTCCGGTTGACCAATTATAACCAAAATTTAATCACTTGTTCTTCTGGATGTAAACTTTCGTTACACAGACACAGACACACATCCATACATTCATACAGACATCATCGTAAAAATGGTAAAATCGTATTATAGGGACCCTAAAACATGCCTAATCACTAAAAATTGAATTTTTTGACCAAAGATGACGGAAGGTGAAAAAGAATCGACACCCACAATAATCTGCAAGTTCTTTATCAGCGCTGTAGGTTAACGTGTGCAATTAAAATGCAAATAAAATTGTCCATGAAATAGGTGGAATTTCTTGCTTCATGCTCCTTGTAGAAAATAAAGTATGTAACTCATATGTTATTTAAATAATAATTAGTTTAATTATAATATACATGTACTCTTGTATGATCAAAAAACATTGTAGTCATTCATAAATGTGAACAACCGTATTTTAATAATGAACAAGACTTGAACATATTATTAAATCCCAATTAAACATTCAAAAATTAACAGTGCAGGGAACGCATAATACGATGTTAATTGTTTTATTTTAATTGCAAGTTCAAGGGACGGTTAATTAAAAAAATTAAAGAAAGATACAAATTAAATCAGTTTATTTCTTTAAAACATTCAACAAAATTTATAGGCATGTTTTAGCAATCAGAGCGTATTTAGTGGTGCATTATGAATACGGACAGCCATTGTTACAGGGCCGGCGCAAGGAAATTTGCACCCCACCTAATTGCAAGATTTTTTTGTTTTATGGTGAATATCATTTTTGGTGTGGTGGAAACGATGTACAAGTATGGCTTCTTTTAATCCGTGGGCAATTGTTTCAAACAGCAAAAATTCAACAATTATTAAATTTATAGAGTAAGTTGTGCCGGCCCTGGATGTTAAATTAGCAATTATGTAGCATAAGAGTCATTTGTTCATCACTGTGACTAATTGATTAACGCACGAGCCAACTCAGATGTATTATTGTAATTATTATAGAGTTTAACACCTTTAACTGCAAAGATAAGTTATTTTAAATAATTGTACATATACTACGCACAATTAGTTTACATTTATGCAAGAAATTCAATTTATTAATTAGACATTGACGGATTCATTTCTAATAATAAATAAATACTATATTTTTTTGTTAATAACACGCACTTATGTGTAATACGTCTCTACAATGCATAACACCAGATATATTTTGAAGAAGGTTATATTATTTATTATATATTATACTCGCGTATGAAATACGCGAACAAAATAAATTACCATTTATGTAACACTACTTATTTATCATAAGATGTGAAATGCGAAGAGGGCTAAGAAACTTCGAAACACATTGTTTATGATATTCATAAGTAGACTTTTATCACTTCCACCAATGTAAAAGGTACCTAACGCCAGTTGGTTGAAGATTTGATGGGTCACATATTACTTAGTAATACCTATAAGTTTATTTAGTTTAATAGTTTTAAATTTATTTTTCTTTCCTTAGACTCTGCAAAGTTATTTATCACCAGATCATTGAAATTTGAGATATTTTTAATAAATATTTTTTCTATGCTTAATGTAGCCAATTTTGTTATTAGACTAGCCTTGGTCATTGACCATTTGTCAGCGAATAGGATGGTGGTTGTCTTTGTCTAACGCAAACAAAGTTACAATTCATTTATTTGTCTGACGCATGGGTGACTACTATGGGCTATTGCCACCTCATAGGCACTTACAGTTATAGTGGAGAAAACACCACAAGAATTATTTTAAAAACATATAAAACACCATATGTATGTTTAAACATTCTATGAACCTAGTAATATATTTTTTTGTTACTTGATGGCAGCACCAACCTGTTAAACATCGCTATTTTTATAAATAAATTCAATAAAGTAAAATATTAATAAAATCGTGAAATGATGCTTCTCAGCGCGCGTTAACAAAAGGGTATAGCAGACTTGCATAAACCAAAGTTCTATTTTTAGATTGTTACTTGTTAACTTGTGTTTGAAATTGAAATATATAGAATTACTTTTTATAGCTTAGAAAATATGTTTAATTAATATGTACAAAAATTACTACGCGAAGCAGACAGATTTTGCACTATTTTCTATCAATTTTTATGAATGAAATATGTATATAAATTTATTCAGAAATGAACACAAGATGGTACTAAAAGTTTCGATTTTCGATTAATTAAATTATTAATTTAAAAATTACTAAATGAGGACATTGGTTGTTTATACATTAAACCACATTAATTTAAAATTATTTTGTGATAATATATATTATTTCTTTCGTACGAGAAAGTATATGAAAATTTTTTCAATTGGCAGTGTTCAAAAAATGAATTTATTATGTTATATTTAGCCATAAATCACAATTTTGATTTGTTTGTACATATATGCAGCATATAACACAACGTGGTCACAATTTTTATGTGAAATGTAGTAAAAATAAAGTGGAACTTAAGGTATGGTGCAAAGGTTTTTAGTAATTTAAGCTCCACTTATTAATAAGTGCAACTTGACTAGTAACGGTGCAAACGGCCATAAGTAAAGTAATACACATAACTAACCGAATTCATATTTAAAATAATGAGCAACAATTATTATTTGACAAAAATAAATATGAATTTACTGATAATATATCAACTAATATTTCATTCACTATAGGTATATTTTAAATGATAAGTATATAACAAAAACAGTAAACAATTTATACGAATTGGTAGATACATATAATACTTAATTACCTTGTTTTCATATTTTCTAATTTTTGCATATTATTTTATTTCTATTTCCTTTTTTACCTCTCGCTAAGAGAGGTAGTGGATTCATGTTAAAAATCGCATATCCGCTTTTTATTGAATAAGCACGTTTTAAGGTCCCTACAATCCGATTTTAATATTTTCACGATGATGTTTGTGTGTATGTGTGTGTATGTGTGTGTGTGTGTGTGTGTGTGTGTGTGTGTGTGTGTGTGTGTGTGTGTGTGTGTTTGTATTTGTGTGTGAGTCGGTTGAAAGGACGATTGCTCATAATACTTAATATGTGTTTGATTATGTATTTCTCAATCGGACATTACTGGGAAGAACTGAAAAAGTTTTGGTAATAAATGAACAACTGAAAGTAGCAGATTCTTAATAAAAATCTTCTAAATATTATTTTTTTATAAATTTTATTCTTGCTAGTAAAAGAAGAGTAAATTATCTATCTGATACATAAAAATATTTTATTATATCTTTTATAGATTTAGAAATAAAGAAATATAAGGTATATAATAATCTGTTGTAATAAATCTCACAGCACAAATAATGTCATGAAAACCAATCGAAAAAATCTTCAATTATTTTTATTTTCAGTGAAATTGATATTATTTATGGCGCTCATTTTTTCATTTATTATTCAAATCACATAGCAACTATTCAAATATAAATAAGAAATAAGAGAAATCATTTTATTTTGTATGTAACATATGGTTTCAGATATCATGTATGTACAATTTTTCTAAGTTCAAGTTCATGATTTACTTTCCAAAATTTTTGATAATTATGGTTTGTAAACTCATATGAATAATAAAACATTTAATATTAAATCAATGAACTTGAGTTAAGAAGCGGAAAAAAGAGGTCATTTACTTTGAAAGATTCTTCAAGTGGGAAAAAAGTATAAAAGGATTGTTTCCTCTTGGATGAAGCACAGTTCGCCTTTCTTCCAGGTATTAACAATTTCTTTAACAATAATTGTGTTTAACATTCCACCATTGTTATTTGTGGTTAATACATTGTGTAGACTAAGTGATTAATAATACGGAAATTGATACAGCGGGTTTTACATAGTATCAACAGTATTTTTATCGTACATCACCCCATAAAATTTAACATACAATAAATTTTATTGATTGCAAAATACTTGTAATCAACGAACATTGTTTGTTCATTAGTTATAATCTTTTAATTATTGTACTTAGTGTTAACCTACTTTTCGGTTATATTAAAATTATTCCTGACGAAATACTATATTTTTATTGCAAATTGGTTTACGATTGACCTCAAATGTAATTCTTAAGAAAATTCAAATTGAATTTATTATTTTTAACTTGAAATAATGTTAAGTACTTTTAAATTTTATTGAAATATATGACAATAACAGACACGTGCAATTGTTTTTTAATTCCAACAGTAAATAATACAATATTTATGTTAGTCTTATTTATAAAACTGAAGGTAAAAGAAACTAACAATATATTCAATTAATTATTTATTTATTAAAGTACCACCTACAATTATATTAAAAGCAAGAACAAATAAACATCTGGATGCTATGATTATTACTCCAATTTAACAAATTTTGATATGGTGTATTAATAGATTGTATAGAACTTGAATACATTGCTTATAATAAAATTTCTTAGGTTTAATAATAATTTATTTGCAAATAAACCATTGTCTGCAGTGACAAATGTTTTCGTCTTTAATAATTTTTATTAAAGTAATAAAATTTAAGATGGAAATTAATTGAGTATATTGTCAGTTACCTTTACCCTCAGTTTTATAGATAATACTAACATAAATATTGTATTATTTACTGTTGGAACGAAAAAAATTGGGACTTGTCTTTTGTCATATATTTGCCCGTAGTTTATTTTTTAAATGAGAAATTTAGTTAAAAACATTGTATTTAAATCCAGTACACTTAAAAATATAATTTTTATTGCTGTTAATATATTTATTTCAGAGGGTACGAATATATGTGGGGTTGGGCTCATATATATGGTTTTATATTTGCTAAAACTTACCAGTTGTTAGAAACTTAATTATATTTTTACAGACCATTGTTCTCAAAATTTCTTTTGAACTTACTAGAATCAACAATGGTAGATACAGTTAAAACTGATTATTTCTGCACATAGAAAAAATATTCTAACTGTATAGATCCGCAATTGTTACAAACTTGGAAATTCTAAAAATTCTTTAAATGTTCTCTTATTATGAATAAACCTTTATTGTTAAAGAATAAAGAAACATACAGGATACCGGTCACAAATATTTGTCAAATATGTTACCTATAGTTGATTTTTTATCAGCTATTATTTAAGCTTCTAAGGAAGCAAAAAAAGTTTTCTTCGTATTATTGAATGTCATGTTCTGTAGCGTGACTAGTTCAATCTTCTTTACCATCACCATGTGCGATGACGATGTGGCAGCTCTGGTCGTGGACAACGGATCTGGCATGTGCAAGGCTGGGTTCGCTGGAGATGATGCACCACGTGCTGTCTTTCCGTCCATCGTCGGTCGACCACGCTACCAGGTCAGGAATATCTATCTTCAATATTATTAACATTTCGTCTATTCATATTTCAATAAACGTTTCAATCTCTTACGAAAAGTTACAAACGCTTGGATATAAATTTTCAGAGGAATCTTTTTGGTTTCACCTGTTTTTATAGAATTCGCCAAATGCATTTATTAATTTCGAAATAAATTTTATGCATGAAATATATGTTTACTTAAAAAAATATCGTCATTCTTCATCATCCATCCCAGTCAAGTAATTTACCGGATTAAAAAAATATATTTTATAGAAAAAGGATATTAGCAAGTGTAAGTAGTATTTCTTAAGAAATATGTATTATGCGCTGTTATTCTATACACCATCAACAACAACAACAACAACAATATAAATAAGGATTTTATTAAAACACTCGGTAAGTTTCAAAAATAATTTTAATAAAACATTAATGTACATTTCGACATTGCGTCATCTTCAGAATGTATTACAAGAAAGTACAAAGCAAGTTTATATATCTACCGGCAACAATGACTAAGACAGATACATCAGAGGGAATTTGTATAAATCGATTTGTTCGTTCATTAAAAGATTCCCGTTAGACACGGCATTTTGAATTTCCCAAGCCTCTAGTCTATCTAGTCTTAATCCCTTGTTCTCGGTATGTATGATTTCAAAATCTTCCAATGAACAAGTGCGGTTGTTGTTTACCATATGTTTTGCTACATTTGAACTATCAACTTTTTTATACTTAATACAGCTCATATGTTCTTTGAATCTAACGTTGAAGTGTCTACCAGTCTTACCTATATAAAAATGTTCACAATTGTTACAATTAATTTTGTATACTCCACTCTTTTCCATTTTATTGTGTTTTAATATTTTGTTATTAACTAGTAATGATTTTAAATTATTTTTGTTTGAAAATGCTGCGCAAATGTTATGTTTTTTTAATTTTCTACCTATAACTATACTAGTTTTGCCAATGTAAGGAATCTTTCTATATGCGTTTTAATAAAATCCTTATTTATATTAAAATGTTTCAACGAGAGCCAACACACGTGTTCATTAATATTAACAACAACAATAACAAACATATTTGTCTTATTTGTTCTTCCATACGTACATGTAAAGATATTTCGAGGACATCTCTTAACGACATAAATGAAGCAGAAATATTAAAAGTTGACTTTCTACTACAAAAATTGCAGAACCGTTTCATGCAACTCCATCATTATTAATATTATATTACTAGAAAATGTTAGTAAGAATTTGAAATGTAAATAATAATAGACTAAACTTCTAGAAATTGTCTACATATTTTTATATGTGTAATAAAACAAAAAAATGTTTGAAAGTAAACCTTTGATCATCATTTCTACAAATATTAAAAATAAGTAATAATAATAATAATACTGTTTAATTAAATCATGTTTTACTAATAAATATACCGTGCAAAGTTTGTATTTTATGTTCAGTTCTGCTATTTTGAGTTAATAGCGATTGAAAATTTCATTATGATATATATATATTTCCATTATACTTTTCTATATACATACATACATACATAAATCACGCGTGTTCCACTTAGTGGGTTCATCAACATCATACAACAAATCGTTACTCTTAAACATATTAAAGTGACCGATTTTCGGTAGCAAAATACCGCATCCGTATCACAATAATCACCCTCAACTTCAATATACGCTTAACAAGCCGTTCATTCGCCATTCTCTCCACATGCCCAAACCATCTCAACTGACTCATACCAACTCTCTTAATCACATTGTTCCTAACCATACATTCTTCACGCACCAAATTATTTCTCACGCGATCCCGTCTTTCATACCCATATACACCACGTAAATACCTCATTTCCACGGCAGTCACTCCGTCCATGCCCAGCTTTCGCTTCCATACATCAAAGCAGGCACTAGCATTCTATTATATACACTTAACCGAGCATCCCTTGATACGTTAACGTTTCGTGCAAACGTACCCAGAGCACCCATTACCTTACATACCGCACTACTTTTATTATTTCTGAAATTACTTATTACATACTATATATTTTCATTATATTGCAAAAAATATTGTCAACCATATGCTAGTGCCTTTTGTAAATTTACAAACTAAATAATTTAGTCATTGTTTTAATAATTTTGAAATTGAAACTATATTTTGAACATGGCGGATTATACAACAAAATTATTTTTAAGATTTCGTTTTTATTTCTCATTGTAGGACATATAATGTCCGCACGCAGATGTAAGAGCTTGTTGCAAAATTAGTATTCTAGGGACCCCAAAACGTGCTTATTCATTAGAAACTCACTATCGAATTTTTTGACCAAAGACAATACCTTCCTTACCTAAAAGGTGATAAAAATATCAAAAATTAATTGAAAAGCAAAATTGCAGAAAAACCTACTTGAAGAAAAGATTAAAAATTTCTCATATACTTAAACGATGTACCTTTCTTTTTTTACAATTTGACGAGGGTTGATGACGGACCTTGCTTCGTAACCGGCTCCCAATAACTAAATAAAATATTTTTACTGTACATTATTTCTGAACTTTATCCAATTCTGCAGTAACATGAACTCTTTCATTAATCAAAAAATAGACATAGAATCTTTATGCTTTAATCATACTGTACTACAATTAATCATTCATCCATTGAAAAGGGCATCATGGTAGGCATGGGCCAGAAAGACTCATACGTTGGCGACGAAGCCCAAAGCAAGCGAGGCATTCTAACTGTCAAATACCCCATTGAACACGGCATTGTAACCAACTGGGACGACATGGAGAAGATCTGGCACCACACGTTCTACAACGAGCTCCGTGTGGCCCCTGAGGAGCACCCTGTACTGCTCACCGAAGCCCCACTGAACCCCAAAGCCAACAGAGAAAAGATGACACAGATTATGTTTGAGACGTTCAACACCCCGGCTATGTATGTTGCTATTCAAGCGGTGTTGAGTCTATATGCTTCGGGAAGAACTACGGGAATTGTATTGGATTCTGGGGATGGGGTGTCGCATACTGTACCCATTTACGAAGGTAGGAAATTGATTCATTAATACATACTTGTATCTTAACAAAATATGACTCGCCTGGTAAGCGCCCTTACAGGTAAATATCATCGAATTAAAAAGCATATTGGTACACCCAGAAATGGGTAATAAGCCGTGATGATATATTTACTTTTCTAAAATTTTATAATACAAATAATTCCTCTTGTATTCTTTATATTTATTATGATTAATCACAAATGAAATTGTCGAACGAATTCAAAAAGAAAATCTATTAAATTATATTTATTTTCGTATACGAATAGTGAATAGTCGACTTGTTATTTATTTCGCATTGTCAGCCATGTATATAATTTATTAGAAGAATGATTATACAGTAATTAAAGACAATCGTGTATATAGCAAGGTAAGGTATAGTACTTATCATGCTATTAGATGATTAGGAATATAGTATAAAAGCATTGATAAGATACTAAAATATAACAGTAAAATAATTACAACTTCAAACACTATTAATGGAATTCCGACTAGAAAGTGGATAATATTAAATATTTTCATTTTCATTAACAAAAATTGACAAAAAAAACAAAAGAAGTTCCAAATGTTACTCTTTTATTAAAATTCTTTAATTTTTAAAAGACTTCATAATTCTACTTTTCATAACACCGCTCAAGTTCTCAATATTTTTTCTTGTAATTATAGATAAATTTTCTGGAAAATAATTACGTAAGCTTAAGTAAGTCGCCGTCAAACAAATGACTGATGCTCATTTTTTATCTTTCTCTCATTCTTGCTGAAATTCCTTGGAGATGAAACGTCACTCAAATTTCTATCGCTTGTATTGTATTACCTATTTAAATTTTTTTTTTTTTACTAAATTTATGTATATTATTATTATATTTATTCTTGCTGAATGGGCACGGGGGACCGATCCTAGACTTCAACCCTTACACCGACCCTTACACCAGTCATAGCTCCAAATGCATCGCACCAAACCCTGCACTATTAGCGTCTTCAACTGTTTTGGCATTTGTGTACAGGTTATTTTTTTTTGTTAAAATATTACAGCGATATTATTAGTCTCATGGCGGAAAAGTGTACAGTTGATGAAATAGATCATAATAAATAGTGCAAGAAATAATGTAGAATTATAAAATCGAAGCACACTAGGATATAGAATTGTATGATAATGGATAAATTATGGAAGCAAATTTCTCTAATTTTTCATGCATCGTCTAAAATTTCGATCGATCGCTATTGATCTACGACAGTCGATCTTGGTTGATCGTATTCTACTCGGTGTGACCACTGCCTAACAGAACCTTAGGCTATTTTTCAATATAATCACCCTCCACAGTTATGCACTTGTCCCATATTTCTTGCAGCTTCCTAATTCCCTTAGCGAAGAATTCTTTCGATTTACCCCGAAGCCACTTTTGCACCGCTTCCTTAACTTCCTCATTGTTAGCAAATCTTTTTCCACGTAGGGCGTCTTTGAGTGGTCCAAACAGGTAAAAATCAGATGGGGCGAGGTCGGGACTGTAGGCAGGATGAAGTAAGACCTCCCAACCCAATTCTTGAAGCTTATCACGGGTCAGCTGGGCTGTATGAGGGCGGGCGTTATCGTGCTGAAGAATGACTCCTTTTGACAAGAGTCCACGGCGTTTGCTCCTGATAGCTGATCTAACTTTGTGTTCTAGCATCTCAGAGTAGTATTGGCTATTGATAGTTCGCTGATCTTCAAGGAAATCGCAATAGACTGGACCCTGTGAGTCCCAAAAGACTGGACGTTCACATCGGGGTTCATCACCTACACTTGTTCGGCCACTTTTAAACCGATCAACCCACTTGTAAAAATTCGCACGGTTCATACAACTTTTACCGTACTGTATTAACATTCTAGAAAAAAAATCACTTGGTTTTACACCTTCTGCGACTAAAAATCTAATGACTGAGCGCTGCTCTTCTAAGGTGCAATCTTCTAGTAGACTTGCCATGGTGAACTGAAAATTTTGAGGTCATGTTGACATAAAATGATGAAACAGCTGATCAGAGCATATCCCAAGGTTGCCAACTAACACCCCTGAAAAGATTGTACACATTCATTGAATGGTTTTAAAATTATAGAATTTGTCTCTTTACTTATTGAATGACCCTCGTACCATGGTATTGATATCGTTTATATTAATTGATATCGTTTGTTCTTATTTTAATGGTTGATCTTACATTGTTGTTCTTTCGTCCATTACTATATATTTTATATTTTGACTATACCAAAATAATGACTTGGTAGCTGGTAGCTTTCGTCATCGAAAGATATTATCGTATACTTCTAGGATATGCGTTGCCCCATGCAATTCTTCGATTGGATCTGGCTGGTCGTGACCTTACGGACTACTTGATGAAGATCTTAACCGAAAGAGGTTATTCTTTCACTACAACTGCAGAAAGGGAAATTGTTCGGGATATCAAGGAAAAACTATGTTATGTGGCACTTGATTTCGAACAAGAAATGTCGACTGCAGCTAACTCTAGTTCGTTGGAGAAGAGCTACGAGTTGCCCGATGGACAGGTAAAACAAAAAAATAATTCTAGGTGTCTTGCGATCTTTATTTTGTCAATGTAATTTCCCAAACTTATTTGTGTCGCTGGTGGAGATATTCAGTTTGTTTTTCTTATAGATAAAAAAAAACAAAACCCAAATTTATCAAAGCAGAAAAGAAATACCGAAAGAATAAAAATAATAAAATATTTTCAATTTTATATTTTTTAATAAAGTTCATACGTCATACGAACACAAACGAATTGTAACTTTGCTTACATTAGACGAAGACACACGGTCAATGACAAAGGTATTAGTCTAGTCGGTTGAGTATTTTATTACAGCAGTTTAAGAAATTAAAACGTTTGGAAATAGAAACAAAAGTCTTCCGAAGCCAGATCTGAAATTAAAACAAACTAGGATGCATAAACCTAGGGAAGTATAATTACCTAATTTAACCCACCAAATCTTTAACCCACGAGGTACTATTAATACATAGATCACATATTTTTTTTTTTTATTCAACGAAAGTTTCTAATTGTCATTTTACTAACAATAAACAAAATTTTGTTTTCTCATTTCAAAAGCAAATCCCGCTATCCGAGTGATTTTGGTAAAGGACGTTTTAAAGTCGCTAGAATTCGATTTTAACATTTTAACGACGATGTCTGCAGATGTATGTATATATGTGTGTGTGTGTGAGTGTGTGTAACTCAAATTTAAACCATGTATTTTTGCCCTTTTCTAATATGGAAAGAATCCATTAGATTTTGATGTAAATTAGTGCCACTTTTCTTGACGCTCAAATAGTTTTTCCTAAAAAATAGCTTTAAATGTAATTTTTTCGCGATTTATATTATTATAAAAATTAAATATTATTAAATTAATACTTTTTCTATATATTTTATAGATAAATTTATAAAGTAATCTATTTTATAAATCTCGGAGTCTATGTTTTAAAGATAAATACAATTCCTTAGTTATACAAGTTCAGATTTCAACTGTAACTGACAGATAAATGTCACTGTCACAAAAATAATCATTTCAAATTAATAATAACATTTTAAAGAGAAAATAGTAAAAAAAAACAATACATATTGTAATACATTCAAAATAACATGGACATTATCACACAAAATACATTCGTACAAAGTTAATTTATTAAACATCGTACAAAAAATTCAAAGAGCATACACACATCCCTTTGCTCTAAAAAACGATAACCGAATAATAAGATTAAAGACCTATGTAACTACGGATTCCTCAATCTAACAGTAATGGGAAGAGTTGAATAGGTTCTGGTAACAATTGGATAATCGGAAGTAGTAGTATTTTAACAAAAATATTCTAAATATGTTTTATTTTTTGAAAATTTATGTTATTACAAACATTAAAAAACAAAATTCTCTATCCGATACATTTTTTTTTTTTATTATATCTTCTATAGATTTAAAGATATATAAATAAAATCTGTAAAATAATCTGTTTTAATAAATCTCACAGCCTGCTCACAGCTCAAACATCTCCATGGTAACTACGAGAGAAATTTAAATGTGTGTAATTGATAGATAAATGTCAATAATATCAGTGTCATAAATTGAGAGATAGTACTGCAGGCTTTTTCTGGGAACGATATTTAATATTTCTTATTGTATTATTAGTTATATATTTAAAATTATAGGTATATTACATGAACCCTTCAGAAATACCGCCAATTCCGTTAATGAATCGGAAAAACGAACATTTAGAAGAAATGGAGAAAACTTGCTCGTAGTGTGAATTTATAATTATAGAAAATACGTAAATATAAAAGATTAGGTGTAAACAGATTTTTTTGTGTGCACAAGAAATGTTAAATACAATACTTATATACAGTGTGTTAATTAAAAACCTGGCCATAGGCGTGTAACATGGGAATTCAGTTTTTCCTTGCGCAAAAGTTCCCAAAATATTTTAGACAAAAATACTTCAAATAAAAGATGTAGAAAATTAAATTCTGCACCCGAGTTAGTAATAAGATTTTATTTTTGGCATTTAATAACAGAGAAAATCAATTTTAAATTTTACTGGAGATAGCTGATTTATAGCGGCAGCCATGGAACTTAAACAAAATTACGAACAATGGTATGCCATCTTAACTGTCAAAAAAAGTTTGTGTTTTGTGATTTTCGTTCAGTAACATATTTCTTTGAAAGTATGCAACAGTTTTCTCATGAAGAAAAGCTTTAGATTATAAAAAGGTGGACAGATTTTGTTTGAGTTGCAATAAATCAGTAATCTTCAGAAAACTTTAAAATTGATTTTGTCGGTTATTAAATGTTAAAAATAAAATCTTATTATTAACTCGGGTGCAGAATTTCATTCTCTACAATATTTATTTGAAGTATTTTTTTCTAAAATAATTTGGGAACTTTTGCGCAAGGAAAAACTGAATTCCCATGTTAAACGGCTATGGCCAGGTTTTTAATTAACACACTGTATATATATGCCACAATGGAAACGGCGAGAGGTATTGTTATGGTCACAACAGATTTTTTTTATATTACAGTTTCAATATCATGTTTAAGAAGTGAATTGTTTAAAGTACTTGTAAATTATCCTAAAGCCACTATAGAAAGTTGTTTATATAGGTAATTACTATTGGCAACGAACGCTTCAGATGCCCAGAATCCCTGTTCCAACCATCATTCCTCGGCATGGAAGCAACTGGTATCCACGAAACAACTTACAACTCCATTATGAAATGCGACGTCGACATTCGTAAGGATCTCTATGCTAACACAGTGCTCTCTGGGGGTACCACTATGTACCCTGGCATCGCTGACAGAATGCAAAAGGAAATCACTGCACTTGCCCCCAGCACAATGAAGATCAAGATTATTGCGCCACCTGAAAGAAAGTACTCCGTATGGATTGGAGGCAGCATCCTGGCAAGCCTAACTACCTTCCAACAAATGTGGATCTCCAAATTGGAATATGATGAGTCCGGACCTGGTATCGTGCATAGGAAATGTTTCTAGATGAATAGATTTTGTTATTATTTATGCATATTCTGTTTTATTTATTTATAACAATAACAAGTATTTGTTTCTTGTGTTAAATAAACTTTTCTGTTATTTTTTCATATTCATTTTGTATTATTATCCACAAAAATAGCTAAAAAATCCGATGTGACCAACACAATAAATACCTCCTGCCATTTACCTATGGGGTCTCGTTGCCGCGTGCCTTATGTCTGGGGAATTCAATTCGCCAAATAATTCGAATTTTAAATGGCATAAAATTAATCCTTGTGGTACACGCCCACACAATACAAATATGTCATCAAATGTGTGTACAAATTAGATTATGAAACCCAGCAATGGATAATATGCCGTGATAATATGTGTATTTATTTCTTTATTTAAATACATACCTGTACATTTTACTAATGCTAGAAATTATTAAGTTCCTTTCCATAGAACTATATTATTCTATTTACAATTTTCCTTTTAAAACGTTAGCATTATTAATTTGAAATGATTATTTTTTGGACAGTTACATTTATCTGTCAGTTACATACATTTGAGCTGAACTATGTAACCATGGAGATGTTTTTAAAGCATAAGCTCCGAGATATAATTTTTATATTACTTTATAAATTTATTCATAAAATATATAGAAAAACTATTAAAGCAAACTTGTAGAAAATGGAATAATCTTTAATTTTTATAATAACAAAATGCGAAAAAAATACATTTAAAGGCATTTTTTGAAGAAAAACTATTTTGAGCTTCAAGTAAACTGCCATTTCCGGTTATCCGATTACCACCAAAATCTAATGGCTTCTTTCCATGTTAGAATAAGGTAGAAATAGATAGCCTTCAGTGCAATCTCTGAATTTTTGACACTGACAATAACAATTTTGAGAAAATCCATTTCCTATATAGCTAAACTAAAAATATTTTGACTATATTTGTCAGACAAAAAATAGGAAGGTAGGTTATGAAAATAAGTAGGTCACTTGATCTTTGACAAACTGAAAGGGTATAGACAAAATTTTTATTAACAATTCAACGAGCAAATATTACTGCAAATAGTAATCATATTTATAATCTAGGATGTTGAATTAACACGTAACATTTGCAACAATTGTAATTTTTCTATTTACGAATAACCGATTATTGTAGTTGAATTCTATTCGTTTATTCCAAGTTTTTTGCTCGTAGTTCTTAAACGGTAAAAAATTCGAGTTGTAAATAATGGGATTGAAACAACTTTAACTTTTAATATTAATGTCTCTAATTAAGCAATGGATGGCTACACATATTTAAAATTCGCTATGGTATTCGATTTTTTAAAATATCAGGGCTGAAGAGAACGCATATGTGATAGTTATCTAAAATTCTAGTTTATCAGGATCTAAAAATTAATATTTTGATATTTGTATTAAAGCAATTAAAACCAATATTTACGTTTAAAGTTATATTGTTGTAATTATTTCATAAGAACTAGAACAAGTGGACAAAGTGGATATTGTGACATGGCCCTGCATTAATTAGTTCACTGTATCGAGACTATACTGTATTAAGTAATACTTGCCTATGTTCTATGCAGAATAAATTTTCTGGTAAAGATGACCTGAAAAAAGAAAGTTTTTCTGCTTGGTGGAGACGTTGGTCCCACCCCCCCAATTTGGGGAGATGGTTAAGCCCTGCCACCACGACAAGGTCTCTCCACATGGGCAGGGAACCCTGTCCCATCCTCCTGCGATTCAAAGGAGTTTAAGACAGGGCCACCCCAGTCTAAACCACGACTGGGATGCCTTACAAAACCCTAACAATCTTATCTTAGCTAAATAGAATCGCCCGCGCCTGAAACCTAACAAAAAATGAAATGAAATGAACCTGACACCGGTGGCGAAGCCTGCTTGGGGACGAGCGTCCCTTGCAAACTCATACACACCATAGCTGTTACAGTTCATGCATCCCATGAAATGGATTACATAGCACACACTCTCCATGTAACACATTCCATAAGACACACGTCGTGTAACATACTTCGATGTGACGTTTTGCAAGGGCACGCGACTTCGCTATCCCCGCCATTAGTCTGGCCCAGTGCAACCCATCTTATCGTACGAGTCGCCCAATAGTAGTCCGTTTACTACGGGCAATGGGCACGAAAGACAGTGGTAGGACCATCGTAAGGACGGTGGGTTGCTCACCTAAAACCTCTTACTGTTCTATGTAAGAGATTTTAGGAAAGTTCGGATGAATATTTAGACTTTTTTCACAGTACGTAACCATACTGCGTCAAAATATTCACGCCCATCTGTAAAAAAAAGACACTCATTAAATATATGTATACCAGGGGTGTCAATTAATTTTTACGGACATGGACTTTAACACTTTGTATATTGACACCCCTGAATATACATTGCAACAATCCCCAATCCCGTACCATCGAACTTCGCGAACGAACTATCAAAACATCAAAAAATTAACCCTGTAAACCCCAAATATATATATATATATATATATGAACTGTATATTGCTTTAAATTTATTTAAACAAAAAATCCGATACAAAACAACCAATTCATCCCTACAAAAACTTTCGCGTTTGTCAAACAAATTTTTTAATCATCTGCAAATTTCGGGCTGTCGAGGCCCGAAAAAATCCCACGTTGTCCAGATCCCTGGTTTCTGGCCTAATCGATCCGGACCTTATGCCGGATTACCCGAGCTAATAACGGAAGGGAAACGATTCGGACCTTATGCCGGTTACGCGAGCTAACGACCCGGGCCTTATGCCGGGTATCGCGAAGTTAAAATTAGGATGACGACGCGCCCCCTTAAAAATAACTTAACCTAGCTGTACGGCAATGAACGTTTTTAATTTAATTTGTTACTATAAATCAAAATTATTTTTCTGTCTCATGCAATTCTACATATATCATATATTATTTATTTGTCATGTACTTAGTATGAAACAAATTATTTTATACTTATTATTCAATTCAATGCAATTTATAAAAAAAAAAGTTTTACTTTAAACAAATTAAACAAATTTTAAGTGTCTTATTTCTCTGGCTATCACTGTATATCGTACAAATCTAAACTACCGATTTTTGAATATCATGATTAAGTTACATTAATTTATAAAATAACTAAGTAGTTCCCTATAAAAAATCTCTGCGTTCGCGTTGTTTCGGACAAAAATATCGACTATATTCGCGTTTTTAATTCGCGGTATTTTCGAACAAAAATATCGACATATTCGCGTTCTTAATTCGTGGTATTTTCAAACAAAAATATCGATAAATTCGCGGCTTTAATTCGCGGGTTCTTCTTTCTGCATCTGGAACATCTGGAACATCAGGAACAACTGCAACCTGTATGTCCCACGTTGTCCAGGTCATTTGCCCGGCCTAATCGACCCAGACCTCATGCCGGATAACACGAGCTAATAAACGGAACGGACGATCCGGACCTCTTGCCGGGAAACGCGAGCTATGTTGATTTTATACTGGGTTGGGAAGGATAGGACCCTAATACATTCACACAATAAATGGTAGACATTTTTGTTTTATTATATTCGTATTTTTTTTTGCACACACAGATTCATACAATAAACAAATCATTCGTCCATCTAATGGGGGAACCTAACTTTGAATTTACTATTATGTTTGATTCTAAATTAATTCAAATTTACTATTATTTTTCGTTCTAAAATATTTCTATTTTAATATATATTATTACCAATAAAAAAGAATACGTTCATTGCACTATACAGCGTACTTCCCAGCAAATTTATTAGTCGTAGTATTCAAAATAAATTATTAACATCTAAGCATAATAAATTAATTATTAATAGTATTTTGTATATAAGTCAACAATTAACACTTTCTCTTTGTATATGAAGCTAAATGGAGCACCCATGCTCATGTAATTAATACAAATACGTATACATTGATTTGTATTTAGCAAAAAAAAAATATTGAAATGACCAGTATTTTGAACATATGTGGTCCAAGAAAGTTATGTGGTAACAGTACGTCTTGTAAAATTATAATAAATTTATCTATCATTTTCAGTGATCAAAAATTCTAAAATGTACAAAAATAATTATATTCGAAAAAAGTCATCCATAAAATTAACATTAATTTCGGATTAATTTGAATGGCAAAGAGGCATTATAAACTAGAGTATAATAATGAGTTTTCAGTTTAAATTTTATTATATCAATGTAAAACAAACAAAAAAGTATCTACGGAAATGCTTCTACCATAACAGCTTATGTTTTAAACATTGAAATCATTATATGCCTTTTTTCTAAAAAACTAAATGGTGAATTTGTTTTTTTAATTTTTAAAATAGTTATATAAGACAGCCTTCGTAATAATTACAAAATTTGAAATCATAAAGTTGGCATTTAATTTTTACACGAGATTCGCTCAAATCTCCATAAATATAATTGAAGTTATTGTTTATCAATTATTGAAAATACTATTTGGTTATGGTATGAAGCGTTGAGTAAAACAAAACAGTACAATTTCAAATGAAACATATCATGCAGACAGATTTTCCAATAATCAGAAATGATAATACATTTAAATTAAAAGTATTCATATATTATTGACAACGTATGAATGCTTATTCTTGTAGTGAAATAAAAAAATGTAATAATCTTGCAAAAAAAAAAAACTGGATACAAATGTGGCACTACCTATCTTAAAACTACTTATAACTAGGCTAACTTAATCTACTTAACTAAAGCTAGTCCCTGCTATAAAATTTCCCGGGCAATTTTACAACAGAGATTTCGCTTGCTCGATCAAACACACAGTCATTCCCTTATATCTAAAATCTACGCATAGCATTTTGTGCCACCTTATACCCAGTTTTTTATATTTGAAGTTAATTATTTAATATTTAAATTTATAAAAAGCTAAGTGCTTATTGTAATTTGTAATGAAATAAATAATTAAATGAATATATTGGAAAAATCTATCAACAATCAATGAAACATTTAAAAATTATATCTGTTTGCTTTACAAATTTTGAAAATAAATTAAGACGTTTAATTTAAAAAATTTGGTAGTTTAACAATTGTTACAATGATATATATTTATTTTAAACTGTCATTATTAACTCGAAAGCAACAATTATAAATAAATGCTCGTTTAAAAATTAAATTAAAAAAATTTAAGTCTAACAGAATTTTAACTCGCAACAAATAACATATATTTAAAATAATATCAGACGCGAAAATAAAACTAAGCTTATTTATAATTTATAAATAAACGAATTGATGTCTATTAACGACGATTGTCATGCAAAGCCTACTAATTTATTAGTTTTTTATTTTGTAAAAAAATAATTATTATAATGGTTTTTATTATTATTTTGTCAAAATTTAATAAAATAATTGTATAAACCACGCGAGTAAGAATATTTTATTCACTCAAAGGTTTTAATCCACTCGCCCTACGGGCTTGTGGTTTAAACTTCCTTTTCATGAATAAACATTATCTAAACTCACTTGGTGCAGAAATATCTATTATTATATATGATAGTCTATAATAAATTGTTCTTGTAAAAAAATATTCTTTATTTGGGATTTGAACCCATTACAAAGAGAAAAGTGTAATATCATTGACTTATGAAAAAAATATTTGAATTTTAAACTGTATATTATTGGAACAACAATTAAAGTATTGTTAAAATAATTCAAATTTAATATTGTTACCAATTATTTTAAATTAAAATAAATTATATAGCAATTCAACAAAAAAAATGAATAAAATTATTTTTGAATATTAAATTGTAAGTTATGTAACTTTACAGTAAATATAAAATAAAAAAATGTGAATAAATAATATTTTTGAAATTTTGTTTTTTGATAAAAATTAAAAATTTCACTTCACTTTAAAACTGTGTGCAAAGTAAAAACGAAACGCAATACGTATCTTGAGAAAATGGTTCTCATTTTCGAAGAGGGTATGGATATACTTGGATTACTCAACATGTCCACCATGCCAGAGGTCCTCATAACCCTTCGTAATAACCCTGTAATTATCAGTAGTAAATTTAAGAAGGTATGGATATACTCGGATTACTCAACATGTCCACCATGCCAGAGGTCCTCATAACCCTTCGTAATAACCTTGTAATTATCAGTAGTAAATTTAAGAAGGTATGGATATACTCGGATTACTCAACATGTCCACCATGCCAGAGGTCCTCATAACCCTTCGTAATAACCCTCCTTTCGATGTTAAATTTTATCAAAAGGGTAGGAAGTCGTAACAACCCTTCGTAATAACCATTTGTAGAGAACCGTGCTGTCAGCTATTCTCAAAGAAGTACGTATTTACTTTTCATTTTTACTAATTTTAAAGTTTGAGGAATTTTTAATTATATTAGCTTTAATTTTGATATTTGCCGGGAAGTGAAACCATACCTTGTTTTGTAGGTTCTATGAACCTTTTACCAATAAATACCGTGATAAAAATATGTAAAATCCCAAGTGGTCCTTCTCGTTCTTCGTCCTTCTGGGCTGATGGGCTGATGGATCTTGCAAGATGTGTTTATGCGATGCAAAAATGTCTTGGAGATGTACATAGGTCTGTACACGACGAAATAAACTGAATGAATGAGCCAGACTTGGCTAGCGAACAATTTAATGATGAACGTACGATTAATAATTGGTTTCGTAATACAAACAGGTATTAACAAAAATTATTATTTAAAATAAAAAAAAATATATATATATATATATAATTTGTGGCCTTCACAAATTTTTAACTGTAAAAATATGCATATACCAGCAAAAGAGTATGAACCCTCTGTCTTTCAAATTTGTGTTGGTAATTCTACATCTACAGCAAATAACAAATGACTATTTAACATCTAAATATAGCCATCTACTAAAGTTTGATTGTAATTTATCGAGGTGTTCAATATTGCTTGATCTTTAGTTTTATTAAATATGGGTGTTTAATTCGTGTTCACTATAAGAGGATTAAACAAATATTTCTGCTTTTGTTGTTTCAATTCTAAGTATTTAGAGTAGTAAAATAATTGTAAAAAAATCTGTTGTGGCCAGCACAATACCTTCCGTCAATCCTGTATATAATGTATAAATTCCATACATAATTTTTCTTGCAAAAGATTCTAAATTTCCAGTAAAATTATTTCAGAAACAAACTATTCAAATTGCACTTGACACTGACATCTTCTTCTTTAGCTTTTCCCATTCATTAGGGGTCGCTATTTTTGCGTGTCGTTCTCATTCAGTTCCTTTTCTCTCAAGTCTTCCGCAATACAGTCCTTCTATCTTATCTTTGGTCTTCCTCTGTTTCTTCAACCTCCTATTAGTAAACTATTCATTCTTGTTCCAATATAATTCTTCATTTCTCCTCATGACATTTCAAACCAATGTAATCGTATTTCTTGTATCTTCCTAGAAACTTGTAACACTAGAGATTTTCTTATCGTATCTTTCCGTGCCTTCCCCAACATCTACTTCAACATCCTCATCTCTGCCACATTAATTTACTTTTTATTGATACTGACATCTGTCAATTTGAATTATATGAATATATTAGTAGTTTCCATGTTTAACATAGCTGGCTGAATTATAAAATTTAATTTCTTTAAAATTCTTTAACTCTGTATCTATTGAATATGAAGTATAAAATGTTATCAAATCGTTTAGAGAATAATATATTCTTTAAGTTATAATAACGATAAATGTCAATAAATCAAATTTAACTGTTTCATCTTCAAATGAGGCTACTTCCGGTTTACCAATTATAACCAAAATCTAATCACTTGTTCTTCTGGATGGAAACTTTAGGAATACGAAAAAAATATAATTTTTGGAATCGTGGTATTGAAGTTATGGAATCCGGAACTTTTGTCACACACACACAGACACAGCCACAGACACACATACAGACATCATCGTAAAAATGGTAAAATCGTATTACGGACCCTAAAACATGCTTATTCAGTAAAAACTCATCATTGAATTTTTTGACCAAAGACAATACATTCCTTACCGAAAGGTGACGGAAGGTAAAAATATCTGTTGTGGCCAGCACAATATCTCTCGCCATTTCCATTCTATGTTCTATAATTACCGAATTTAACATTTTTTGTACATACCCTAATAATTTCAACTGTATATTGTATCTATTCTTTCTTTCTGTGAGGAATTTTGTCCTACTCTTCTAATATGTTCAAAATTCTTCATATTCATTGACGATATTATTGGTATTTCTTAAGGATAAATTGTAATATTAATATACCTACCTATAGTTATAAATATTTAATTAATAATACAATAAGAAATATTAAATGTACCTACTTCCCAGTAAAAGCTTTCGGTAATGTCTGTAAAACTGTTGAATTTTGACACAGACATTTTGTATTTATCTTTCCATTACGAACATTTAAATATCTCAACTGGTTTTCATGGAGTTGTAGCGAGATTTATTACAACAGAATATTCTATATTATTATATATTATATCTCTAAATATATACCCTTGTTTATTATTACCGCTGTTAAAATGCCGGTCGAACTATTATCACCCGTAAAGTAACCGAAAGAATTTTGTAGAAATTACTAGCCATTTCTATAGGTTTTATAATTTGTTGATAATGTAAACCGGTCGAACTATTACGGGTTTGGGCTCATATATTCGGTAAATTTACATAAAGTTCGATTAGGGGACATTATAAACTATATATTTTTGGGGAAATATGTACCGTTAAAATACAAATAAAGGCTGTAGAGATATAATTTTACATATTATATTCATTGTTATAAATGTTTTTTTTTATTCAACAATAAAAATATTATTGAATTTTGAACAATAAATAAGTATTTAATATATTTTTAAAATAAATTCAGAATAAAACACAAATTCAACGTAATACGTAATCGTCTATACAGCAATTATAATTTTTAATTCTTTATTTTAAAAATATACACTACCGCTATCACTAATTTAATTAACAACAAAATTATTATTCAACAATTCAGTTACTCTACAGATTTCTTACTGTACGTATGTGTATATCTCCCTATCTACACCCTTGCCCATTTCAGGGTGTAACCCATCCCCAATATATAAACAATATCATATAGTCATCATAGTGACACCTTTTCTGTGCCGGCGCGTATTACGTATACTCCAGGTTCGAAATCAGTCTTGGGTAGCAAACCCATTGTTGTTCACGAGGGGGATAATATCCGGATGAGGTGTGCAGCTACAGGGGTTCCCAAACCGGAAGTGGAGTGGAGATAAACGGACGGAAGTGTGATTCAGCTGAGATCTTGGCAAAGTAAGTTGATTTTTTTATTGATTTTTATGTATTAACTTAAATATTGAATATACGGTCTTGGCGATTTTACTATTCGATTCTACATAAAAAACTACATTTATACATTATATTTTCATTTTTTTTAAACAATTCATTCATTTTTTATGAATATCTAAATTTTATATTTTGGGAAATATTTATTTGTGAATTTACTAATCAGAATTTTTACCGGAAAATTAGTATACTTACATTAGAAAATACGTACAATCTAATGGTCATATTTTACCTCTTTAAAAAATGATGATACGGCGCTGACGATTACACCATTCGATTCTATGCAAAAAAATATATACATACATAAATTTTCAATTTTTTTGAACTATTAATTCAATATTTGTAAATTAATATTTCAAATTTGAATTCCAAATTTTCTATGTTAGGAAATATTTATTGGCATAAATACTAGTCAATTTTTTTTCCTGAAAATTGGTAGACTTATATAAGAAAATATGGCGAATCCAATGGTAATATTTTCAGTGCCATATCTCGAACTCATATTTGAGTATAAATTTTTATATCTTTAAATAATGAAGGTACGAGCCTGGCGATTTTTTTATTCGATTCTACATAAATAACTACATATATACACAAATTTTCTTAATTTTTTATTTATTAATATTAGTTTTACAAAAATATATATAAAAATACACATATTTCATTGTGTTGCAACATAATATTGATAAATAATTAATATAAAATTTATCCATCAAACTATTTTAATAAAAATTGGTATATGTATATAAAAAGATCTT
The DNA here is from genome assembly GCA_951394225.1 of Harpalus rufipes. NCBI lineage: Eukaryota > Metazoa > Arthropoda > Insecta > Coleoptera > Carabidae > Harpalus > Harpalus rufipes. Next base: position 52,660,120 of record OX596280.1, read on the forward strand.
GCGAATCGAATGGTGAAGATTTTAGGGCCGTATCTCACACTCATTTTAAAGTATGAAACGTCAAACATTTTTTAAATACTTTGATAAATAAAAAAATTTAAATTTTGAAATTAATTATTAAAAAATCCTTCAGAACTAAAATTAGTGTTTAGTAATAAATTGAAATATGTAGATTTCAAATTTTCAGACCATATATGAATGTCTCTTTTTTGTTTCCGAGATATTTGGAATTAAACCTTTAAGGGTTTGGGTGTACAGTAATATTTTAATTTTTATATAAATACGTTTCCATAATTATAATTTTATTTGTTTATTTATTCTTCCACATTACATACGCTTCCATATTGTCCAGATTCGGCTTTCGCTTTCCATCTTCCAGATGGACTTTTTCTCCATTTCATTATATATACGTCTGTGCTTATATTTGTTTAGGTACATTTGCTTTAGCAGTCAAGCGTTCCGCTTATTGAATTCCGGATATAGCGTAAATTAGTTAATAAATTGAAAGTTTTGACGTCATTATTAACAAGCAAAAGGGTTGATTTAGGAAGGGCACAATTGACAAAATAATCTTATAAATATATTGTGCAATATAATAATTCCCAACAACAAATCCATGACAAATTCCATGATTTTTTCCCTTCTTTCCAGTTTCTCCATTAATTCGAATTCGAAACCAGATGGTAGGTGTTTCCAATGGATCCACAGCTGTCCTGGAATGCGAAGTGGAGGCCTTTCCAGAAGACGGGCGTTATTGGGAGGGATCAGATGTTTACAAATCTGTGATGTAACTGAAAATTATTAATATAAGTACTATGGATTTTACTAGGTATTACTGCATAACAAAGAATGAATAAGGTATTACCAGAGGTGAATTCACAGTATATGGTGAGAAGAAAATATTATTTTATCCATAGCATTGTAAATAATAAAGATAGATCCTTATTTGTTTCATATTTAGATTCAGCATGCTCTTTTCTGTATGTACACATTTTTTCAGAAAATTTTCAGGGCCATAGTTTTCAAAATTCATAAACTTTATTGAAAATTGTAATTTTTTACTTTTCATTTTTCAATTTAAAGCCTCGTAACTCGAATACCAATAGAGAAACGGAAGTGTACGAAGCGACATTCAAATCTACGAACGTTTTTACATAAGTATATTAATTTTCAAATTTTTCGTACGTTTGATACAATAGTTACAAATAAAATATAAATAGGGAGAACAGAATAAAATTTCTTAAAATGGTTTAAAATTTGACTACTTCATTTTTTGGAAAAACATATCGTATCCCCCTAATATGAATGCGTAGATTACAGGGAAAATAGTATAAAAATTTTCGGGGGCTTTAGTTTTTGAGATATGATTTTTAAATTTTTTTTTAGAGATAGTAGATAGGGACAACGTCTACAATTGGGTCAAAATTTAAACCCCTTTATTTTTGTACAAAATGTATAATAACCCCCTAATTTGGACCTGTGCATTACGGGAAAAATAGTGAAAAATTTCTTGGATCCTTAGTTTTTTAGAAATACACATATCCTTTTTTTTGAAAATTTCGTGTTTTGCATATAGGATATAAAAACATAACTTGGTAGCTAGGTGAGATAGCGATCTAAATATTTCAAATTTGAACAGAGCAGGTCATTTTAAATATGTACTCAAATTTTCAGCAAATTTCAATAGCTGAAAAATTATATATATATAGATGTACAATCATATTCTAAATGGCAATTGCAAATTTCAATTGTATCAGTTAACGGTTAATATCTCTGAAACTAAAAAAGATAGCAACGTGTACGTTACAAAATTGAATTGAGCATAGTATTTTCTATAAGTACCCATAATTTCACTAATTTTGAATTCCTGAAACAATTTCCACAAATGCTTTTATTTCACAGTTTCAGTATAAATTTTGGTTATTTCGTTTCTACATTTGAGCCACGGATTTTACAGAAAACATTGTTTCATAAAATTAATAATTCAATAGTATATTATATAAACAAATTCCATTTTTTTACAAGTGTGTTACATCATATTTTGCTTTAATTATCGCTCACAACTCTTGATAATTTTTTTCGAAACTGGTACAGCATTAACCTTTACAATATCTTATTCCTAATTCATGTCAATCGCATTCGATCACCCAATAACCCGCACTGGTTTTTACGGGCCTCAGGTTCGCTTGAAACGCTGATAATATATTACTTTCAGCCCCTGTCTGTATTAATTTTGTGTGGGATGTTATTTCATCTCTGTGGGGTCGCTTGGGGCAGTACTACTTGTCACTGTGGGGTTTCAGGTTCGCCTGTCTCGCATCCTAGGCCCAGCCTAGAGAGTCTTTGCCTGCGTGACTTGTGTGTCTCAGGTCCTGCTTTGATGGTACATTAAATTCATTTTCCTATGCATCTCAATCGCATTCGATCACCCAATAACCCGCACTGGTTTTTGTAGGCCTCAAGTTCGCTTGAAACGCTGATAAAATATTACTTTCAGCCCCTGTCTGCATTAATTTTGAGTGGGATGTTATTTCATCACTGTGGGGTAGCTTGGGGCAGTACCACTTGTCACTGTGGGGTTTCAGGTTCGCCTGTCTCGCATCCTAGGCCCAGCCTAGAGAGTCTTTGCCTGCGTGACTTGTGTGTCTCAGGTCCTGCTTTGGTGGCTCATTAATTCATTTTCCTTTGCATCTCAATCACATTCGATCACCCAATAATCCGCTCTGGTTCTTGTAGGCCTCAAGTTCGCTTGAAACGCTGATAAAATATTACTTTCAGCCCCTGTCTGCATTAATTTTGAGTGGGATGTTATTTCATCACTGTGGGGTATCTTGGGGCAGTACCACTTGTCACTGTGGGGTTTCAGGTTCGCCTGTCTCGCATCCTAGGCCCAGCCTAGAGAGTCTTTGTCTGCGTGACTTGTGTGTCTCAGGTCCTGCTTTGATGGCTCACTAAACTCATTTTCCTTTGCATCTCAATCGCATTCGATCACCCAATAACCCGCACTGGTTTTTACGGGCCTCAAGTTCGCTTGAAACGCTGATAAAATATTACTTTCAGCCCTTGTCTGTATTAATTTTGTGTGGGATGTTATTTCATCACTGTGGGGTTGCTTGGGGTAGTACCACTTGTCACTGTGGGGTTTCAGGTACGCCTGTCTCGCATCCTAGGCCCAGCCTAGAGAGTCTTTGCCTGCGTGACTTGTGTGTCTCAAGTCCTGCTTTGATGGCTCACTAAACTCATTTACCTTTACCTTAATTTGGCTGTAACAGTTTTAGTTTGTTAAGATTTTCTTGCACACTTTAAAAATAAATTTATTGACATTTTATTAAGTATTTCTTGTCTTGTTTGTAACTTTAAAACGTCTTGTCAACTAAGACATCTCTGTGTGACTGTGGCATCTTATGTAGAGTAATTTATTACACTTGGTTGTCCAATTCTTGCCTAGTTTCGCCAAAAGACTTTGGACCCCGAATAGCTAATGATATGTGTTTGATAAATTGAAATTCTAACACATTGATTTTGAAATAGAAATAAAAATTATTTTTTTCCATATTGCTGTCGCGTTGAGGATTGTAGAATTTAGTGTACAAAAACATTTCAGTCAATAATTACACAATTGACTTTATCAACAATTAATATCTTAATATCTCGAAAACTAATAAAGATAGCAACTTATATGATTCAAACTTAGTTTTAGCACATCTTTTTCTATATGTCCACCAATATCCCACCGCTGAAATCTATTCTTGAAATATTTTTAATTAACTCAAAATGCAGTCTCTATCTTTTCACCTAAAAAGAGGGTGCGTATCTTTCAAATTATTTACGCTTTGTGTGCGAAGAAAGGAGAAAATTAATATAAAATGTAAAAAAACGACGATAGTTCAAGTCCAATCTATCACTACTTGTCATGGCTGTCGCGATTTTGATCTGCCTGAAATTTTTCTATACACAGAGCTTTTTTGCTGACCGGTAAAGTTGACATGTCGACAAGAGCTTTCATCCTAGCTAGAGGTGCTTTGTTGTTTGTTATTGAACGACGATTGATACAACCAAAATTTACTTGTAGATTTAGGCAAAAATTGTTAAATTTTAACTTACATTCTAGCTGAAGATAGAAGCAAACAATATTTTTTATACAATATACAAACTGGTTCATCGGTTCACAACCATAATTTTTGTTATGCTGTTATGTTTTAATTTTTCAGAGGTAGACTCTCGTTTGGTAACACCGCCCCCCCTTAATAGAAGGGTCAGGGGTTGCTGTATATGGGGTTCAACCCCCAGACCACAAATGTTTAATTGGCCTTTATTCTCCTGTAACCACGTGTCCTGATGGTCCTGATTTAAAAGAACTAAAATGTCCAAATCCTGGTGTGTCCTATTACGAGCTTATAGGGAAACTTGTCGATAGGCCCTTTGAAAGAACCTGGATTGCCCAACAGAGATACAGGTAAGAAACTATCCACTCCATCTTTAATTTCTATAGAAAAGGAATTGTTAGACTTATCAAAAAAAGATCAATTTTACGCCGGATTGATGTAATATACAAATGAATACCATATTTATTTATTTTTATCTTTCTGTTTATTTACAATAGGTATAATATGTAATTGTGTGTTGATTATTTATGCAGCGTTCAAAAATGTTTTATCTTAAACCAAAAAAAAAAAAAACATGTTTTCAATATTTGGGCACAACTCACGCACAGCCATTGGCGATAATATCTCTGAAACTAAAAAAATAGAGACTTGAACTGTCCAAATTTGGGTTCAGCATGTCTTATTTTATATATTCACAAATTTTCAGTAATTTTGAATCGCTGAAAAAATATTCAGAAAAGTTTGTTTTAATACAAATATTTATATGCTCATAACTCAAAATCTAAAAGAGATATCGACTTGTACATATCAAATTTAGATTCAGCATGCCCATTTCTATAAATATACTCATTTTCAAAAAGTTCCAGCTGCTAAAAAAAATTTCAGACAAGCTTATTTGAACGTACTGCATAAACTATTTATGTTTTCTATTAAATTTATTTGGTTTTTTGTTTATTCTGTTCACAGATTGCGTTCTGTATGCTGTTGGTAAATCTGTCGTCCACCATCGTTTCACAGACCAAAAATATGGTTGCTGGATGAGAAACCCTTTACTACGTCCAAACTCGGCTTCAGAGAAAATTTGGGGAATGCGAGAAAGCAGCACACATTCTCTACGTGTTGGCCACAGCAAAACACTATTGTATGTTTATATGTTATATGTTAATAATGTTTAATATAACAATGTTCCTGTCCTTAAAAAAATGAGATATTTCGAAAATTGTTAATTTGTGATTTATTTGTGCACTACACATACACAGTTAATAAGAAGGCTATAAGAGCCGAATATATTGTCTATCAAAGAATATTATAAGAATATTGCTGTCCTTGACAAAACATTTAAATTTATCATTTTTATTTTGAAATTTACTTGTGCACCACACATACACAGTTAATAATAAGGCTATAAGAGCCTAAAAGATAAATTCCTCATACAATTTTCTATCAAAACATGTTTTGTAAGAATTTATCAAATGAGTATTATGAGTTACACGCAAGAACTAAACGTAATCAGGGTCATATTTTATTTTTTATTCTACCACTCTAACATGGTTGAAGATAGAGTAACGGGCAAATTTGTATTCAGCATGAAATTCTCTTTCATTTATTGTCACGCACGATTTTTTTACATCATCGGATCTCGAGTTACAGACGTTTAAAATTACATGATTTTTCATCGGAATTTTGGAAATTTTTGAATTGGTTCATATTTTATATTTTCTTGTACCACTCCTACACGGTTAAAGATAGAATAACGGCCATTAAAATTTTGAATTTAGCATGACATTGTCTTTCTTTTACTTTAATGCACGATTTTTTTACATGACCGGATCTCGAGTTACAGACGTTTAAAATTACAAGATTTTTCATCGGTATTTTGTAAATTTTTGAATTGGTTCATAATTTATATTTTCTTGTACCACTCCAACACGGTTAAAGATAGAATAACGGCCATTGAAAATTTGAATTTAGCATGACATTGTCTTTCTTCTACTTTAATGCACGATTTTTTTACATGATCGGATCTCGAGTTAGAGACGTTTAAAATTACATGATTTTTCATCGGTACTTTGTAAATTTTTGAATTGGTTCATAATTTATATTTTCTTGTACCACTCCTACACGGTTAAAGATAGAATAACGGGCATTGAAAATTTGAATTTAGCATGACATTCTCTTTCCTTTACTTTAATGCAAGATTTTTATACATGATCGGATCTCAAGTTACAGACGTTTAAAATTACATGATTTTTCATCGGAATTTTGTAAATTTTTGAATTGGTTCATATTTTATATTTTCTTGTACCACTCCTACACGGTTAAAGATAGAATAACGGCCATTGAAAATTTAAATATAGCATGACATTGTCTTTCCTTTACTTTAATGCACGATTTTTTTACATGATCGGATCTCGAGTTAGAGACGTTTAAAATTACATGATTTTTCATCGGAATTTTGTAAATTTTTGAATTGGTTCATATTTTATATTTTCTTGTACCACTCCTACACGGTTAAAGATAGAATAACGGCCATTGAAAATTTGAATTTAGCATGACATTGTCTTTCCTTTACTTTAATGCACGATTTTTATACATAATCGGATCTCGAGTTACAGACGTTTAAAATTACATGATTTTTCATCGGAATTTTGTAAATTTTTGAATTGGTTCATATTTTATATTTTCTTGTACCACTCCTACACGGTTAAAGATAGAATAACGGCCATTGAAAATTTAAATATAGCATGACATTGTCTTTCCTTTACTTTAATGCACGATTTTTTTACATGATCGGATCTCGAGTTAGAGACGTTTAAAATTACATGATTTTTCATCGGAATTTTGTAAATTTTTGAATTGGTTCATATTTTATATTTTCTTGTACCACTCCAACACGGTTAAAGATAGAATAACGGCCATTGAAAATTTGAATTTAACATGACATTGTCTTTCCTTTACTTTAATGCACGATTTTCTCACATGACCGGATCTCGAGTTACAGACGTTTAAAATTACATGATTTTTCATCGGAATTTTGTAAATTTTTGAATTGGTTCATATTTTTTATTTTCTTGTACCACTCCTACACGGTTAAAGATAGAATAACGGCCATTGAAAATTTTAATTTAACATGACATTGTCTTTCCTTTACTTTAATGCACGATTTTCTTACATGATCGGATTTCGAGTTACAGACGTTTAAAATTACATGATTTTTCATCGGAATTTTGTAAATTTTTGAATTGGTTCATATTTTGTATTTTCTTGTACCACTCATACACGGTTAAAGATAGAATAACGGCCATTGAAAATTTGAATTTAACATGACATTGTCTTTTACTTTAATGCACGATTTTTTTACATGACCGGATCTCGAGTTACAGACGTTTAAAATTACATGATTTTTCATCGGAATTTTGTAAATTTTTGAATTGGTTCATATTTTATATTTTCTTGTACCACTCCTACACGGTTAAAGATAGAATAACGGCCATTGAAAATTTGAATTTAACATGACATTGTCTTTCTTTTACTTTAATGCACGATTTTTTTACATGAGCGGATCTCGAGTTACAGACGTTTAAAATTACATGATTTTTCATCGGAATTTTGTAAATTTTTGAATTGGTTCATATTTTTTATTTTCTTGTACCACTCCTACACGGTTAAAGATAGAATAACGGCCATTGAAAATTTGAATATAGCATGACATTGTCTTTCCTTTACTTTAATGCACGATTTTTTTACATGACCGGATCTCGAGTTACAGACGTTTAAAATTACATGATTTTTCATCGGAATTTTGTAAATTTTTGAATTGGTTCATATTTTATATTTTCTTGTACCACTCCTACACGGTTAAAGATAGAATAACGGCCATTGAAAATTTGAATTTAACATGACATTGTCTTTCTTTTACTTTAATTCACGATTTTCTTACATGATCGGATTTCGAGTTACAGACGTTTAAAATTACATGATTTTTCATCGGAATTTTGTAAATTTTTGAATTGGTTCATATTTTGTATTTTCTTGTACCACTCATACACGGTTAAAGATAGAATAACGGCCATTGAAAATTTGTATTTAACATGACATTGTCTTTCCTTTACTTTAATGCACGATTTTCTTACATGATCGGATTTCGAGTTACAGACGTTTAAAATTACATGATTTTTCATCGGAATTTTGGAAATTTTTGAATTGGTTCATATTTTATATTTTCTTGTACCACTCCTACACGGTTAACGATAGAATAACGGCCATTGAAAATTTGAATTTTGCATGACATTGTCTTTCTTTTACTTTAATGCACGATTTTTTTACATGACCGGATCTCGAGTTACAGACGTTTAAAATTACATGATTTTTCATCGGAATTTTGTAAATTTTTGAATTGGTTCATATTTTATATTTTCTTGTACCACTCCAACACGGTTAAAGATAGAATAACGGCTATTGAAAATTTGAATTTAACATGACATTGTCTTTCGTTTGCTTTAATGCACGATTTTCTTACATGATCGGATCCCGAGTTACAGACGTTTAAAATTACATGATTTTTCATCGGAATTTTGTAAATTTTTGAATTGGTTCATATTTTATATTTTCTTGTACCACTACAACACGGTTAAAGATAGAATAACGGCTATTGAAAATTTTAATTTAACATGACATTGTCTTTCGTTTGCTTTAATGCACGATTTTCTCACATGATCGGATCCCGAGTTACAGACGTTTAAAATTACATAATTTTTCATCGGAATTTTGGAAATTTTTGAATTGGTTCATATTTTATATTTTCTTGTACCACTCCTACACGGTTAAAGATAGAATAACGGCCATTAAAAATTTGAATTTAACATGACATTGTCTTTCCTATACTCTAATGCACGATTTTTTTACATGATCGGATCTCGAGTTACAGACGTTTAAAATTACATGATTTTTCATCGGAATTTTGGAAATTTTTGAATTGGTTCATATTTTATATTTTCTTGTACCACTCTTACACGGTTAAAGATAGAATAACGGCCATTGAAAATTTGAATTTAACATGACATTGTCTTTCCTATACTCTAATGCACGATTTTTTTACATGATCGGATCTCGAGTTACAGACGTTTAAAATTACATGATTTTTCATCGGAATTTTGGAAATTTTTGAATTGGTTCATATTTTATATTTTCTTGTACCACTCCTACACGGTTAAAGATAGAATAACGGCCATTGAAAATTTGAATTTAGCATGACATTGTCTTTCTTTTACTTTAATGCACGATTTTTTTACATGACCGGATCTCGAGTTACAGACGTTTAAATTTACATGATTTTTCATCGGAATTTTGGAAATTTTTGAATTGGTTCATATTTTATATTTTCTTGTACCACTCTTACACGGTTAAAGATAGAATAACGGCCATTGAAAATTTGAATTTAACATGACATTGTCTTTCCTTTACTTTAATGCACGATTTTCTCACATGACCGGATCTCGAGTTACAGACGTTTAAAATTACATGATTTTTCATCGGAATTTTGGAAATTTTTGAATTGGTTCATATTTTATATTTTCTTGTACCACTCCTACACGGTTAAAGATAGAATAACGGCCATTAAAAATTTGAATTTAACATGACATTGTCTTTCCTATACTCTAATGCACGATTTTTTTACATGATCGGATCTCGAGTTACAGACGTTTAAAATTACATGATTTTTCATCGGAATTTTGGAAATTTTTGAATTGGTTCATATTTTATATTTTCTTGTACCACTCTTACACGGTTAAAGATAGAATAACGGCCATTGAAAATTTGAATTTAGCATGACATTGTCTTTCTTTTACTTTAATGCACGATTTTTTTACATGACCGGATCTCGAGTTACAGACGTTTAAAATTACATGATTTTTCATCGGAATTTTGTAAATTTTTGAATTGGTTCATATTTTATATTTTTTTGTACCACTCCAACACGGTTAAAGATAGAATAACGGCCATTGAAAATTTGAATTTAACATGACATTGTCTTTCGTTTGCTTTAATGCACGATTTTCTTACATGATCGGATCCCGAGTTACAGACGTTTAAAATTACATGATTTTTCATCGGAATTTTGGAAATTTTTGAATTGGTTCATATTTTATATTTTCTTGTACCACTCTTACACGGTTAAAGATAGAATAACGGCCATTGAAAATTTGAATTTAACATGACATTGTCTTTCCTTTACTTTAATGCACGATTTTCTCACATGACCGGATCTCGAGTTACAGACGTTTAAAATTACATGATTTTTCATCGGAATTTTGTAAATTTTTGAATTGGTTCATATTTTATATTTTCTTGTACCACTCTTACACGGTTAAAGATAGAATAACGGCCATTGAAAATTTGAATTTAACATGACATTGTCTTTCCTATACTCTAATGCACGATTTTTTTACATGATCGGATCTCGAGTTACAGACGTTTAAAATTACATGATTTTTCATCGGGAAAAGTTCATGCCGAAAGTATGATAAATGAAGTGATTGAAGCATTAAAAAAGAATTTTAAAAATCTAAATTGGATGGACCAAGAAACTAGGGATGCTGTAATAATTGAAGCCGATGCTATAAGTGACATGATAGGTTTCCCCGATTATTTAATGAACGCTACACAATTAGATAAAAAATATGAAAAAGTAGAACAAGGGTTATGGGGATAGTTATGGGACATGAACTTACCCATGCTTTTGCGTAAGGTATACAATTAGGCATTATAGGCCCTTGTGGGCATAAAAATTTGGGAACATTTAGTATAAATCGGTCACCCATCTAGTACTATCTTGCAATGTTTACAAGCTTTAATTTTTGAACATCATATATTTTTATTCTTAACATTTAACTTATCACAATTTTGTACCAAAGTAGATGAATAAAAATATTATGATGTATTTTAAGAAAATAAAAGATCCCTGATTATAAGTACTTATGACTATCATAGCGTATTAGATAGATCATATAATAGTTTATTTAAAGTTATGTATATTATTGTATATTTACTGTGATAATAGAGTTTGTTTTTCTGTGTTAATAAAGAATATATCTCAAATAATTGTACTTTTTTCCCAACCCTCACAATATTTTAATTAAAGATGAGGCACCCCGAAAAAGTTAATTCAGTTGGTATTAATAAGGTACATAAACAAATTTGAACGTAATAAAATTTCATGGTAACTACCTCAAAAACTTCAAACAATATTTATTCTTACTATACCTACATACAAAATAACATGGACATTATCACACTTACAGTAAGATCTTACAAATTGTTGTACACAAAATACATTCAAAAATTCAGAGCATACACACATCCAATTGCTCTAAAAAACGACAACCGAAAAATACGGGAAATAGCCGAAAATATCCTGTGTAAGGATTCTGGTGACATCATTGATACGGACTCCAATACGCTGTTAAGTCCTTGTATATCAGTTATTGAAAAATTCAGACCAAACTGAGTTCCATTAAATTCCTTACATTTCCTACAAGTTGCTACATTATTTTGGGTGTACAGTCGACCAATAGGAGTCCGTATCAATGATGTCAACAGAATCCTTACACAGGATATTTCCGACTATGTTCCGTATTATTCGATTCTTTGAAGTTTTTGTACGATGTTTAATAAATTTTATGTTAAAGTAACTCCTGATAATTCTAAAGTCCTAATACATTTGTTTTTGTTTGTTTACATGTTGAGAAACAATTGAAAATATTTACCTCCTACAAGAAAGGAACCCCCAAATTCATGTACGACCCCAAATTAGTTTTGGTAGTCCTGAAGAATTCCTGGAACATAGGTCACTGCCCCCAGAAACATTGGAGAATTTCGGCTCCTTTAAATAATAAGTATATGAATGGTATAAGAAAAAAATCTAATTCCTATTTTTTTGTTATAAAGATCCAGCCCAAATCAGGGTACGTCTATAATGGAACCATTTATATTGTATTTATGTAAAATATTTTTTCACCTGTACATAATTGTTAAATAGTAGATGCCTCATATTGAAATTCATGTAATATTGTAAAATCAATTAGAAAAATATTCGAAAAATATACAATCCAAATAAATTTAAAATTTCAGAAATCCTATGGGGCATCTATTATATATTAAAATGAAATGTTTCATATACATATAAGATATATCTACTTAAATAAAAAAAAAATCATCGTGACATATTATGTAATAGTTAATGAGAAATAAATGTTGTTAAAATGATAAAACATTTTATTTAGCAATCCTGTAAATCCTTTAGGAAATTTCAGCTTACCCAAGGAATCTTCATTGAAGAAATAAAGTATTGTCCAATATCCTTTTCACCTTGCATGATTACGTAACACCTTTTGTATTTGTTCCAAAAAAAAAAAAAATAGATAAAAGTTTGTAAGATCATACCTATGTACGAAAATCAGGAAGGTTCTTTTATTTTTTTTCATTTTCGACTCAAAAACTAAAATAAATACAATTGCATGATTACGTAATAGGTGTTACGTAATCGTAAAAAATATAGCAACCATGTTTCACATCCTATCCCCTATCTAGTCCCAAAAAAAAATTCACCTCTTACCAAATTAAAAAAATATTCTGAATCCAAAATGAAATAAATCCTATCATTTCGCGATTACGTAATACCCTGTTACGTAATCACCAAATCAAAAAAAATATTCTAAGCCCAAAAAAATAATTCATCACCTCTTACCAAATTAAAAAAATATTCTGAATCCAAAATAAAATAAATCCTATCATTACATGGTAACGTAATACCCTGTTACGTAATCACCAAATCAAAAAAATATTCCAAGTCCAAAAAAATAATTCATCATCTCTCATGATGACGTCAGTCCTTCCGTTCATACATCTCCTCCCCTCATCAACCAGTGACACTTCACCTCCCATATCCTATCATTTAATTTAATTACTAAGTGTATTGCAGGTAGCATCCATGTATCGCTGGTAGGCTATGTTGTATCCTAAGGTAAGTGGTATCTGAAATATAAATCCTGAAATAGTAATAAGAGAAATAAAAGAATTGTATTATGTTAATAAATTATTTTATTAATATTATATTGGTACAGTGATATACAATTAATACTTATGTGCTATGGCTATCCTAGAGGTGTTGGTATACCTATACTACTAGTGGGGACTTAGAAAAAATTCTGAAAAAATTTTGTTCAAAATTTTTTCTAAGTCCAACGTTTGTGCTAACAAAAAGTTGGACTTATAAAAATCTCGTTCCTCGATTTTTTATAAAAATTTTGCAGGGCGCTTCGCGCCCTGCTAGCTTGCAGACTAAGCTATATGGCTAGGTCTGCAAAGCGCGCTGTACAGTATGTTGTACAGCAGCGACTTAGGTAGTTTTTAGCTTGTCGAAAAGGGGGTACGTAATAACCTCAAACAGCGACCTAACACTTTTTAGTTTCCGGTCATTCACCCCTAACCTCCTCCTAGGGAAAAAAATGTTACGTAATCACTATTAAAAATCATTACGTAACACTTTTTTCTCACCGACAAGTTCAAATATCCAAATACTTCCCTTCGGATATTTGAACTTTTATATGAATTGAACGAGATTTTCATATGTGCAATGACTAATCTACCTTATGAACTAACTTCAGGAGAACGAATACATTTTGCTATATAACATATCTATTCGCATATGTATATATCTATTTTCTATTCCATGCATTTCTAATGTACGATTTCGTTGCTACATTTTATATGGAACATACATGTCTACGTGTAAGATATTTCGCAAAATTATTCAAAGTCCAAAACTATTAATACGTATAAAATTATTTATGAATTTCCTTTAACACTACACACGATTTTTCCAACAGAAAACTATTTCATTCATTTTCCCTACATGCTATCAAATATTATTACCATCTACTACACTACTTGTTACCCCTTTCTTCTTCAATCAATGAATATATCTCTATATATGAATAAAAAAAAAATTACTATATCTACCCTCTAAGGGGTCGAAATATGACTAATTCCATAAAGACACTACTCTACAAGGGTGTAACAATTACTTCTTATTTCCTATATATTTCAAAATAAATTATTATATCTCTAATTCATTTCAATTTTACCAATGTCCTATGCCTCATCTTACACGTATATTGTATTTCCTCATTGCGATATATACATATGTCTATATGTTATATAACAAAAAATGCACTACATTCTCTTACTATGTGTACCAAATAAAATACGTTTGTATGTTCAATAGTGCATCTTTTATTATACCACATACATATGTTCTCCTTTACCTACATTCTTAATTAATACTCGAAAAGTTACAAGCATGATTTTCTATTGTTTCCCACACTCAGTATTTCCATTTCCCTTTCATCTTCATTATATACATACACGTTTTCTTTTACTTATTCAGCCATTACTGAAAATGTTTACCTACATATTGTCCACATTGCAAAAAAACTTGCAACAATTAACAAACCATTAATTGTTGCACCAAATACTTCAACGATATCTAAATATGTTCTCTACAATTCTCAGTGCAACGATAACTACACATGTTCTTTAATTTCAACAAGTACTACGATTTAAAAAAAAAACATGTGCAACAATACATACAACTATGAACATTTTTCCCACCATATGTTGCACCAATAACTATATGAATTTCTCTCTAAGTATTTCAATGCAATAATACATCAACTACTAACGAAACTGTGGGCTCATTGTTGCACCATTATCCATAAACATTTATAAAATTATTGTGATTCTATGCGTCTTTAACAATTATTTACTAACTATATATTAATTGTTGCACCAATTTTTATAAAAATTTCCTTCTACTTCTATCTACCTATTGCACGGCAACAATACGTACAACTAATAACAAATCTATTCTGTAAGGAATTCTAAAAAAAAAAAAAAAACTATATGAGTGCAACAATGGCTTCAACTATTTACAAACTATTAATTCTTGCATCAACATCTATATGGAATGATCAAAGTTTTCTCTAAATATTTCAGTGCAACAATAGGTACAACTAATAACAAACTATCTATTTAATGTAACAATCATATTTGTAAGGAATTCTAAAAAAAATATCCAACTATATTAGTGCAACAATGGCTCCAAATATGTACAAACTCTTTGTTAATTCTACCATCAATATCTATAAGGAATGCTAAAAGTTTTGTCTAAGTATTTCAGTGCAACAATAGGTACTACTAATAACAAGCTATCTATTCAATGTGACACTAATATCTGTAAGGAATTCTTAAAATAATCTCCAAGTATTTCAGTGCAACAATGGCTTCAACTACTTACAAACTCTTTGTTAATTCTTGCATCAATATCTATATGGAATGCTAAAAGTTTTGTCTAAGTATTTCAGTGCAACAATAGGTACTACTAATAACAAGCTATCTATTCAATGTGACACTAATATCTGTAAGGAATTCTTAAAATAATCTCCAATTATTTCAGTGCAACAATGGTTTCAACTATTTACAAACTATCTCTTAATTCTTGCATCAACATCTATATGGAATGCTAAAAGTTTTGTCTAAGTATTTCAGTGCAACAATAGCTACAACTATTACTCTCTATTTACTGTTGAACCAATAATTATAAAGATTATCCAAATTTTCTATACGTATTTAAGTGCAACAATGGTTTCAACTATTAAAAAATCTATCTTCACCAATATCTATATCATATGCTCAAACTATTGTCTCAGTATTTCAATGCAACAATACTTACAACTATTACCAAACTGTCTAATTACTCTTCAACCAATAATTATAAGGGGTTTTATAATTTTCTTTAAGTATTTCAATGCAACAATAGGTACAACAATTAACAGATTGTCTATTAAATGTTGCACCAGTAACTATAAAGAATTTTTTTAATTTTCTTTAAGTATTGGAATGCTCAAAATTCTATCTATGTATCTCTATGTAACAATAGGTACAACTATTACCAAACTATCTATTTACTCTCGAACTAATAATTATACGTATTGCACCAATATCTATAAGGAATTCTAAAAATATTCTCAAACTATTTCGGTGCAACAATGGCTACAACTATTAACAAACTGTCTGCTCATTCTTGAACCAACTTTTTCTGCATGCTCAAACTTTTGTCTAAGTATTTCGGTGCAACAATACATACGACTATTACCAACATAACTACTAAATATTGCACCAATAACTATAAGGATTTGTGAATTTACAACAACTAAATTCAATTTTAATTCTTGCACCAAAATCTATAACGATTGCTCAATGTTTTGTCTAAATATTTCTGTACAACAACAGGTACAACAATTCACGTACTCTTTACTAACTATTGTACCTATTACTGCAATGAATGATTATATTTATACGATATTTATATTTCGGCGTATTGTATGTATATGTATAACTTGTATATGAATTGTATTCATGTTTTTATATAAGTATGCTACTTTGTAAGTCTTATGAAAATATGTATGTATATATGTTTCATGCTTATAACTTTTCCAAAACTTATAACTAAGTACCTATACAATATTCATATTTACCTTATGTAACTATGAATATTGTATGTCGCTCATTTATATCAATTCATATTTATATTTTTTTATAAAAATATAAATATCTGTATTATAAGGAAAGGTAATGTTTCATTTTATTATTAATCAGGGGCTGCAATTATTTGGAGGTTTTGTAAAAGAGTGACAGGGGCAGTTTTCTTCTGGGAATCTTAATCAGGGGCTGGAATTATTTGGGGGCTTTTATAAAGGCGTGACAGGGGCATTTTTCTTCTGGGAATCTTCTTCAGGGCACGGTAAACCTCGGGACTGCCGCGACAATGTTACACGTTCTGCAACAATGAAAATAAACTCATGTTAGCATTACATTCATAATAATTATTTCCATTTCGATGTACATGTATTTATGAGCTATAAGGTGTATGATATTAAAGGATTTTTATTTTATTTCATGTTCAAATATTTTGCAAGATTTATAATGATAAATATGAACACAAATTTATGTATGATTTACAATTAAATAAAGATGCTAACCATTTCTTTGTAAATAAAAGTGTTTTCAACAGGATTATTTACTCCGAAGGACCTTCAGGACTCCTACAGTTGTTCCACATCTTACTGCCTCTTGTTGGGATTCTGCAACAATGAGAAATAATACTAAGCACATTTTATTCCTTCAATTTTTATTATTATTAACAAAATATATATTAAGATTATATTAATGTATAAATATGTCTTTCTTAATAAATACAAACAATATTAATATTACCTTCATATTTCTAATTGGAAGGCTTTCCAAGTATCCTGTAGGTTCTCCAGGACTCCTGTACGTCGTCCATGTCTTCCTCCATGTTTCTGATAACCTGCAACAATGGTAGGTACACTCAACATTTTTATATTTACCTTTCAAAATTTATTTCTACGTTTTTTAACAATTCATAAATAATTCAATATGAAATTTACAACAAACAAAATGTATTTTTTCACGAAAAATTCATATATTCAACAATACTTTTGTTAAATATATAGATCAATATTTTCTCTATTTTCATTGTTCACTTTTGTTCAATTATCTACGATTATTATTAATTTATTCAACACGCACACGTTACGTAACCACTTCAACGTTATAATATTTAAAAAATATATCATGCATACACCCAAAACTTTGAACAAAGGTTTATAGCATACTATTTTCAACAATAAATATGTGTAATGCAGTAATTAATTATGAAAATGCATCTAACACTATGAAAATTCCATTCACTATATAAACCCTTCTACGTAACTTAATATTTTAACGTATCGACCATCTTTTTCAATTAAAGGCTTCTATAAATTCATATCTACACTCTTACACCCAATATTGGGGACAACTGCACATAATATACGTATACAGTTAAATCGTGAACTATATATGAAAAATATGCAAATAATATTAAATATAACACAATGATTAATAAAAATATTAACCATCTACACTTCCTATCTTCTTTAGGAATGATCTATTACACCCATAAGCGGGTACCAAGTATTAACAGCTAAGAAAATACGGAAAAATTAACACACCACGCAAAATGAAGTCGTCGGAGATGATTCCACGTCCTGTAGGGATGTTGGAAGGCCTTTTTGTCACCAGGAAGTCGTCCTTTACGTCGAAATTCACGAGCACATCACATACACGTCCGCACAATTTAATAGTCACCTTGACAATAAAATAATTAATTAACAAAATAGTTAGGCTTTACATAACATACATTAAATTTATTCGAAAATAATTTATAAAAATAAAAATTAAAAAATAAAATAATCAGCAAGTATCGTGTTGTGTATAATGCTTTGATTACAATAATTATTTACTTCTTTATTGATCCGGGTTCGATTCTAACTCAAACTAAATCACTTCAAATATTCTTTAACTTACTTTAAAATTTCATGCCATTTAAATTAATACCAAATAATCCTATATTACTTATATTTCTTGTCATTTCTCATATTTTCATCCACCCACCCCCCCTCCTACACGGTTAAAGATAGAACAATGTGCGAAATTTTGGATTCAGCATGAAATTCTCTATATTTCATGTTCTACATGATTTCTTTCCCCATGATCGGTTCTCCATTTACAGTCCCTCAAAGTTACCTGATATATTAAACATTAAAAATGCTCTTCTCATACAAGAAAAAAATTCCAAACTCTTAAACGGTTAAAGATACATCGATGATTCAACAAAATTTGGAATTTACATGAAAATTTCTATCAGGACATGTTACCTCAATATTTGGGAACCACTGTTTTGCAATTTATAACAGGTCAATATTATTATTTATTATTTCAACAGGTAAAAAAAAACATACCTTCTAAATAATTAGAGATAGGGCAATGACATTTGGAATCTACAAAAAAATTCCTATAAGAAACTGTTTGTTTCATTTTTTTAGAACCACTGGTTTACGAGTTATTTGACTTCAAAATGTTTTTTATACGTTACTATCGGGAAAAAATGACAATTACTCGGACACGGTTAAAGATACGAGGCTAAAACACAAACATTCGGATTCTACGGTAAATTTCCTATACGAAACTGTTTGTTTAAATTTTAGAACCACTGTTTTACGAGTTATTTGACTTCAAAATAATTTTTTATACGTTATTATCGGGGAAAATTGACAATTTCTCGGACACGGTTAAAGATACAATGCTGAAACACAAAAATTTGGATTCTGCGTTAAATTTCCTATAAGAAACTGTTTGTTTCATTTCTTAGAACCACTGGTTTACGAGTTATTTGACTTCAAAATGTTTTTTATGCGTTATTATCGGGGAAAATTAACAATTGCACGGACACGGTTAAAGATACGAAGCTGAAACACAAAAATACGGATTCTACGAAAAAATTCCTATAAGAAACTGTTTGTTTCATTTTTTTAGAACCACTGGTTTACGAGTTATTTGACTTCAAAATGTTTTTTATACGTTACTATCGGGAAAAATTGACTATTTCTCGGACACGGTTAAAGATAGGAGGCTGAAACACAAAAAATCGGATTCTACGCTAAATTTATTATAAGAAACTATTTGTTTTATTTTTTTAGAACCACTGGTTTACGAGTTATTTGACTTCAAAATGTTCTTTATACGTTATTATCGGGGAAAATTTACAATTGCTCGGACACGGTTAAAGATACAAAGCTGAAACACCAAAATTTGCATTCTACCGTAAATTTCCTACAAGAGTTATTTGACTTCAAAATGATTTTTATACGTTACTATTGGGAAAAATTGACAATTACTCGGACACGGTTAAAGATACGACACTGAAACACAAAAAATCGGATTCTACGCTAAATTTCGTATAAGATTATGTTTGTTTCACATTTTTAGGACCACTGGTTTGGAAGTTATGAATTCATAATCATGTTGTATAAAATGCTTACTATTGACCACTCAGGCACAGTATAAAACACACAAACATGAACATTCTAACCCCTCAACACGGTTAAAATATATGAACATTAAATATTTTGAAAAAAAAAAAATTACACGTTATAGTTCCAAAATTTTGGTACTATATACGACAACAGGTGCTGCCCTCATTTTGGGGGCGGAAAATTTTTGAACTATATACAACGACACGTGCTGCCCTCATTTAGGGGGCGGAAAAATTTGGAACTATATACGACGACAGGTGCTGCCCTCATTTTGGGGGCGGAAATTTTTGGAACTATATACGACGACAGGTGCTGCCCTCATTTTGAGGGCGAACTTTTTTGGAACTATGTACGACAGGTGCTGCCCTCATTTCGGGGGCGGAATTTTTTGGAACTATATACGACGACAGGTGCTGCCCTCATTTGGGGGGCGGAAAATTTTGGAATTATATACGACGACAGGTGCTGCCCTCATTTTGGAGGCGGAAATTTTTGGAACTATATAAGACGACAGGTGCTGCCCTCATTTTGGGGGCGGAATTTTTTGGAACTATATACGACAACAGGTGCTGCCCTCATTTTGGGGGCGGAAATTTTTGAAACTATATACGCCGACAGTTGCTGCCCACATTTTGGAGGCGGAAATTTTTGGAACTATATACGACGACAGGTGCTGACCTCATTTTGACGGCGGAATTTTTTGGAACTATATACGACGACAGGTGCTGCCCTCATTTTGGGGGCGGAAATTTTTGAAACTATATACGCCGACAGTTGCTGCCCTCATTTTGGGGGCGGAAATTTTTGGAACTATATACGACGACAGGTGCTGCCCTCATTTTGAGGGCGGAATTTTTTGGAACTATATACGACGACAGGTGCTGCCCTCATTTTGGGGGCGGAAATTTTTGGAACTATATACGACGACAGGTGCTGCCCTCATTTTGAGGGGGGAATTTTTTGGAACTATATACGACGACAGGTGCTGCCCTCATCTTGGGAGCGGAAATTTTTGGAACTATATACGACGACAGGTGCTGCCCTCATTTTGGGGGCGGAAAATTTTGAGACTATATACGTGTACTTTTTTTTAAAAAATATGTAATGCTGCATCGTCAAAATATTGTGCGATAAGTGAAAAGAAAGAAAATTTCATGCTGAATTCAAAAATTCAAGGCCCATCATTCTATCTTTAACCGTGTTCGAGTGGTATATAAAAATGTAAAATATGAAACAAATTGAAAATTCACAAAATTTCTGTGAAAATTCATGTAACTTTACGCGTCTGTAACTCGAGATCCGACATCGTCAAAATATTGTGCGATAAGTGAAAAGAAAGAAAATTTCATGCTGAATTCAAAAATTCAAGGCCCATCATTCTATCTTTAACCGTCTTCGAGTGGTATATAAAAATGCAAAATATCAAACAAATTGAAAATTCACAAAATTTCTGTGAAAATTCATGTAACTTTACGCGTCTGTAACTCGAGATCCGACATCGTCTAAATATCGTGCGATAAGTGAAAAGAAAGAAAATTTCATGCTGAATTCAAAAATTCAAGGCCCATCACTCTATCTTTAACCGTGTTCAAGTGGTATATAAAAATGTAAAATATGAAACAAATTGAAAATTCACAATTTTCTGTGAAAATTCATGTAAATTTATGCGTCTGTAACTCGAGATCCGACGTCGTCAAATTTTGTGCAATACGTGAAAAGAAAGAAAATTTCATGCTGAATTCAAAAATTCAAGGCTTATCATTCTATCTTTAACCGTGTTCGAGTGGTGTATAAAAATGCAAAATATCAAACAAATTGAAAATTCACAAAATTTCTGTGAAAATTCATGTAACTTTACGCGTCTGTAACTCGAGATCCGACATCGTCAAAATATTGTGCGATAAGTGAAAAGAAAGAAAATTTCATGCTGAATTCAAAAATTCAAGGCTTATCATTCTATCTTTAACCGTGTTCGAGTGGTATATAAAAATGTAAAATATGAAACAAATTGAAATTCACAAAATTTCTGTGAAAATTCATGTAAATTTACGCGTCTGTAACTCGAGATCCGACATCGTCAAAATATTGTG
This sequence comes from Harpalus rufipes, assembly GCA_951394225.1. Lineage (NCBI taxonomy): Eukaryota > Metazoa > Arthropoda > Insecta > Coleoptera > Carabidae > Harpalus > Harpalus rufipes. The sequence goes on from OX596280.1 coordinate 52,682,314, forward strand.
CAATAAGTAAAAAGAAAGAAAATTTCATGCTGAATTCAAAAATTCAAGGCTTATCATTCTATCTTTAACCGTGTTCGAGTGGTATATAAAAATGTAAAATATGAAACAAATTGAAAATTCAAAAAATTTCTGTGAAAATTCATGTAATTTTACGCGTCTGTAACTCGAGATCCGACGTCGTCAAATTTTGTGCGATACGTGAAAAGAAAGAAAATTTCATGCTGAATTCAAAAATTTAAGGCCCATCATTATATCTTTAACCGTGTTCGAGTGGTGTATAAAAATGCAAAATATCAAACAAATTGAAAATTCACAAAATTTCTGTGAAAATTCATGTAAATTTACGCGTCTGTAACTCGAGATCCGACATCGTAAAAATATCGTGCGATAAGTGAAAAGAAAGAAAATTTCATGCTGAATTCAAAAATTCAAGGCCCATCATTCTATCTTTAACCGTGTTCGAGTGGTATATAAAAATGTAAAATATGAAACAAATTGAAAATTCACAAAATTTCTGTGAAAATTCATGTAACTTTACGCGTCTGTAACTCGAGATCCGACATCGTCAAAATATTGTGTGATAAGTGAAAAGAAAGAAAATTTCATGCTGAATTCAAAAATTCAAGGCCCATCATTCTATCTTTAACCGTGTTCGAGTGGTGTATAAAAATGCAAAATATCAAACAAATTGAAAATTCAAAAAAATTCTGTGAAAATTCATGTAAATTTACGCGTCTGTAACTCGAGATCCGACATCGTAAAAATATTGTGCGATAAGTGAAAAGAAAGAAAATTTCATGCTGAATTCAAAAATTCAAGGCCCATCATTCTATCTTTAACCGTGTTCGAGTGGTGTATAAAAATGCAAAATATCAAACAAATTGAAAATTCAAAAAAATTCTGTGAAAGTTCATGTAACTTTACGCGTCTGTAACTCGAGATCCGACATCGTCAAAATATAGTGCGATAAGTGAAAAGAAAGAAAATTTCATGCTGAATTCAAAAATTCAAGGCCCATCATTCTATCTTTAACCGTGTTCGAGTGGTATATAAAAATGTAAAATATGAAACAAATTGAAAATTCACAAAATTTCTGTGAAAATTCATGTAACTTTACGCGTCTGTAACTCGAGATCCGACATCGTCAAAATATTGTGCGATAAGTGAAAAGAAAGAAAATTTCATGCTGAATTCAAAAATTCAAGGCCCATCATTCTATCTTTAACCGTCTTCGAGTGGTATATAAAAATGCAAAATATCAAACAAATTGAAAATTCACAAAATTTCTGTGAAAATTCATGTAACTTTACGCGTCTGTAACTCGAGATCCGACATCGTCTAAATATCGTGCGATAAGTGAAAAGAAAGAAAATTTCATGCTGAATTCAAAAATTCAAGGCCCATCATTCTATCTTTAACCGTGTTCGAGTGGTGTATAAAAATGCAAAATATCAAACAAATTGAAAATTCAAAAAATTTCTGTGAAAATTCATGTAAATTTACGCGTCTGTAACTCGAGATCCGACATCGACAAAATATTGTGTGATAAGTGAAAAGAAAGAAAATTTCATGCTGAATTCAAAATTTCAAGGCCCATCATTCTATCTTTAACCGTGTTCGAGTGGTGTATAAAAATGCAAAATATCAAACAAATTGAAAATTCAAAAAAATTCTGTGAAAGTTCATGTAACTTTACGCGTCTGTAACTCGAGATCCGACATCGTCAAAATATTGTGCGATAAGTGAAAAGAAAGAAAATTTCATGCTGAATTCAAAAATTCAAGGCCCATCATTCTATCTTTAACCGTGTTCGAGTGGTGTATAAAAATGCAAAATATCAAACAAATTGAAAATTCAAAAAAATTCTGTGAAAGTTCATGTAAATTTACGCGTCTGTAACTCGATATCCGACATCGTCAAAATATTGTGCGATAAGTGAAAAGAAAGAAAATTTCATGCTGAATTCAAAAATTCAAGGCCCATCATTCTATCTTTAACCGTGTTCGAGTGGTGTATAAAATAGCAAAATATCAAACAAATTGAAAATTCAAAAAAATTCTGTGAAAGTTCATGTAACTTTACGCGTCTGTAACTCGAGATCCGACATCGTCAAAATATTGTGCGATAAGTGAAAAGAAAGAAAATTTCATGCTGAATTCAAAAATTCAAGGCTTATCATTCTATTTTTAACCGTGTTCGAGTGGTATATTAAAATGCAAAATATCAAACAAATTGAAAATTCAAAAAAATTCTGTGAAAATTCATGTAAATTTACGCGTCTGTAACTCGAGATCCGACATCGTCAAAATATTGTGCGATAAGTGAAAAGAAAGAAAATTTCATGCTGAATTCAAAAATTCAAGGCTTATCATTCTATCTTTAACCGTGTTCGAGTGGTATATAAAAATGTAAAATATGAAACAAATTGAAAATTCACAAAATTTCTGTGAAAATTCATGTAACTTTACGCGTCTGTAACTCGAGATCCGACATCGTCAAAATATCGTGCGATAAGTGAAAAGAAAGAAAATTTCATGCTGAATTCAAAAATTCAAGGCTTATCATTCTATCTTTAACCGTGTTCGAGTGGTATATAAAAATGCAAAATATCAAACAAATTGAAAATTCAAAAAAATTCTGTGAAAATTCATGTAAATTTACGCGTCTGTAACTCGAGATCCGACATCGTCTAAATATCGTGCGATAAGTGAGAAGAAAGAAAATTTCATGCTGAATTCAAAAATTCAAGGCTTATCATTCTATTTTTAACCGTGTTCGAGTGGTATATTAAAATGTAAAATATCAAACAAATTGAAAATTCACAAAATTTCTGTGAAAATTCATGTAACTTTACGCGTCTGTAACTCGAGATCCGACATCGTCAAAATATTGTGTGATAAGTGAAAAGAAAGAAAATTTCATGCTGAATTCAAAAATTCAAGGCCCATCATTCTATCTTTAACCGTGTTCGAGTGGTGAATAAAAATGCAAAATATCAAACAAATTGAAAATTCAAAAAAATTCTGTGAAAGTTCATGTAACTTTACGCGTCTGTAACTCGATATCCGACATCGTCAAAATATTGTGCGATAAGTGAAAAGAAAGAAAATTTCATGCTGAATTCAAAAATTCAAGGCTTATCATTCTATCTTTAACCGAGTTCGAGTGGTATATAAAAATGTAAAATATGAAACAAATTGAAAATTCACAAAATTTCTGTGAAAATTCATGTAACTTTACGCGTCTGTAACTCGAGATCCGACATCGTCCAAATATTGTGCGATAAGTGAAAAGAAAGAAAATTTCATGCTGAATTCAAAAATTCAAGGCCCATCATTCTATCTTGAACCGTGTTCGAGTGGTATATAAAAATGTAAAATATGAAAAAATTGAAAATTCACAAAATTTCTGTGAAAATTCATGTAACTTTACGCGTCTGTAACTCGAGATCCGACATCGTCAAAATATTGTGTGATAAGTGAAAAGAAAGAAAATTTCATGCTGAATTCAAAAATTCAAGGCCCATCATTCTATCTTTAACCGTGTTCGAGTGGTATATAAAAATGTAAAATATGAAACAAATTGAAAATTCACAAAATTTCTGTGAAAATTCATGTAACTTTACGCGTCTGTAACTCGAGATCCGACATCGTCTAAATATCGTGCGATAAGGGAAAAGAAAGAAAATTTCATGCTGAATTCAAAAATTCAAGGCCCATCATTCTATCTTTAACCGTGTTCGAGTGGTGTATAAAAATGCAAAATATCAAACAAATTGAAAATTCAAAAAAATTCTGTGAAAATTCATGTAAATTTACGCGTCTGTAACTCGAGATCCGACATCGTCAAAATATTGTGCAATAAGTGAAAAGAAAGAAAATTTCATGCTGAATTCAAAAATTCAAGGCCCATCATTCTATCTTTAACCGTGTTCGAGTGGTGTATAAAAATGAAAAATATCAAACAAATTGAAAATTCAAAAAAATTCTGTGAAAATTCATGTAAATTTACGCGTCTGTAACTCGAGATCCGACATCGTCAAAATATTGTGCGATAAGGGAAAAGAAAGAAAATTTCATGCTGAATTCAAAAATTCAAGGCCCATCATTCTATCTTTAACCGTGTTCGAGTGGTGTATAAAAATGCAAAATATCAAACAAATTGAAAATTCAAAAAAATTCTGTGAAAATTCATGTAAATTTACGCGTCTGTAACTCGAGATCCGACATCGTCAAAATATTGTGCAATAAGTGAAAAGAAAGAAAATTTCATGCTGAATTCAAAAATTCAAGGCCCATCATTCTATCTTTAACCGTGTTCGAGTGGTGTATAAAAATGAAAAATATCAAACAAATTGAAAATTCAAAAAAATTCTGTGAAAATTCATGTAAATTTACGCGTCTGTAACTCGAGATCCGACATCGTCAAAATATTGTGCGATAAGTGAAAAGAAAGAAAATTTCATGCTGAATTCAAAAATTCAAGGCCCATCATTCTATCTTTAACCGTGTTCGAGTGGTGTATAAAAATGCAAAATATCAAACAAATTGAAAATTCAAAAAAATTCTGTGAAAGTTCATGTAACTTTACGCGTCTGTAACTCGAGATCCGACATCGTCAAAATATAGTGCGATAAGTGAAAAGAAAGAAAATTTCATGCTGAATTCAAAAATTCAAGGCCCATCATTCTATCTTTAACCGTGTTCGAGTGGTGTATAAAAATGCAAAATATCAAACAAATTGAAAATTCAAAAAATTTCTGTGAAAATTCATGTAAATTTACGCGTCTGTAACTCGAGATCCGACATCGTCAAAATATTGTGCGATAAGTGAAAAGAAAGAAAATTTCATGCTGAATTCAAAAATTCAAGGCTTATCATTCTATTTTTAACCGTGTTCGAGTGGTATATTAAAATGTAAAATATCAAACAAATTGAAAATTCACAAAATTTCTGTGAAAATTCATGTAACTTTACGCGTCTGTAACTCGAGATCCGACATCGTCAAAATATTGTGCAATAAGTGAAAAGAAAGAAAATTTCATGCTGAATTCAAAAATTCAAGGCTTATCATTCTATTTTTAACCGTGTTCGAGTGGTATATTAAAATGTAAAATATCAAACAAATTGAAAATTCACAAAATTTCTGTGAAAATTCATGTAACTTTACGCGTCTGTAACTCGAGATCCGACATCGTCAAAATATTGTGTGATAAGTGAAAAGAAAGAAAATTTCATGCTGAATTCAAAAATTCAAGGCCCATCATTCTATCTTTAACCGTGTTCGAGTGGTATATAAAAATGTAAAATATGAAACAAATTGAAAATTCACAAAATTTCTGTGAAAATTCATGTAAATTTACGCGTCTGTAACTCGAGATCCGACATCGTCAAAATATTGTGCGATAAGTGAAAAGAAAGAAAATTTCATGCTGAATTCAAAAATTCAAGGCTTATCATTCTATCTTTAACCGTGTTCGAGTGGTGTATAAAAATGAAAAATATCAAACAAATTGAAAATTCAAAAAAATTCTGTGAAAATTCATGTAAATTTACGGGTCTGTAACTCGAGATCCGACATCGTCAAAATATTGTGCGATAAGTGAAAAGAAAGAAAATTTCATGCTGAATTCAAAAATTCAAGGCCCATAATTCTATCTTTAACCTTGTTCGAGTGGTATATAAAAATGTAAAATATGAAACAAATTGAAAATTCACAAAATTTCTGTGAAAATTCATGTAACTTTACGCGTCTGTAACTCGAGATCCGACATCGTCAAAATATTGTGTGATAAGTGAAAAGAAAGAAAATTTCATGCTGAATTCAAAAATTCAAGGCCCATCATTCTATCTTTAACCGTGTTCGAGTGGTGTATAAAAATGCAAAATATCAAACAAATTGAAAATTCAAAAAATTTCTGTGAAAATTCATGTAAATTTACGCGTCTGTAACTCGAGATCCGACATCGTCAAAATATTGTGCGATAAGTGAAAAGAAAGAAAATTTCATGCTGAATTCAAAAAGTCAAGGCCCATCATTCTATCTTTAACCGTGTTCGAGTGGTGTATAAAAATGCAAAATATCAAACAAATTGAAAATTCAAAAAAATTCTGTGAAAGTTCATGTAACTTTACGCGTCTGTAACTCGAGATCCGACATCGTCAAAATATTGTGCGATAAGTGAAAAGAAAGAAAATTTCATGCTGAATTCAAAAATTCAAGGCTTATCATTCTATCTTTAACCGTGTTCGAGTGGTATATAAAAATGTAAAATATGAAACAAATTGAAAATTCAAAAAATTTCTGTGAAAATTCATGTAACTTTACGCGTCTGTAACTCGAGATCCGACATCGTCAAAATATTGTGCGATAAGTAAAAAGAAAGAAAATTTCATGCTGAATTCTAAAATTCAAGGCTTATCATTCTATCTTTAACCGTGTTCGAGTGGTATACAAAAATGTAAAATATGAAACAAATTGAAAATTCAAAAAATTTCTGTGAAAATTCATGTAAATTTACGCGTCTGTAACTCCAGATCCGACGTCGTCAAATTTTGTGCGATACGTGAAAAGAAAGAAAATTTCATGCTGAATTCAAAAATTCAAGGCTTATCATTCTATCTTCAACCGTGTTCGAGTGGTGTATAAAAATGCAAAATATCAAACAAATTGAAAATTCACAAAATCTCTGTGAAAATTCATGTAACTTTACGCGTCTGTAACTCGAGATCCGACATCGTCTAAATATCGTGCGATAAGTGAAAAGAAATAAAATTTCATGCTGAATTCAAAAATTCAAGGCCCATCATTATATCTTTAACCGTGTTCGAGTGGTGTATAAAAATGCAAAATATCAAACAAATTGAAAATTCACAAAATTTCTGTGAAAATTCATGTAAATTTACGCGTCTGTAACTCGAGATCCGACATCGTCAAAATATCGTGCGATAAGTGAAAAGAAAGAAAATTTCATGCTGAATTCAAAAATTCAAGGCCCATCATTCTATCTTTAACCGTGTTCGAGTGGTGTATAAAAATGCAAAATATCAAACAAATTGAAATTTCAAAAAAATTCTGTGAAAATTCATGTAAATTTACGCGTCTGTAACTCGAGATCCGACATCGTCAAAATATTGTGCGATAAGTGAAAAGAAAGAAAATTTCATGCTGAATTCAAAAATTCAAGGCCCATCATTCTATCTTTAACCGTGTTCGAGTGGTGTATAAAAATGCAAAATATCAAACAAATTGAAAATTCAAAAAATTTCTGTGAAAATTCATGTAAATTTACGCGTCTGTAACTCGAGATCCGACATCGTCAAAATATCGTATGATAAGTGAAAAGAAAGAAAATTTCATGCTGAATTCAAAAATTCAAGGCCCATCATTCTATCTTTAACCGTGTTCGAGTGGTATATAAAAATGTAAAATATGAAACAAATTGAAAATTCACAAAATTTCTGTGAAAATTCACGTAACTTTACGCGTCTGTAACTCGAGATCCGACATCGTCTAAATATCGTGCGATAAGTGAAAAGAAAGAAAATTTCATGCTGAATTCAAAAATTCAAGGCTTATCATTCTATTTTTAACCGTGTTCGAGTGGTGTATAAAAATGCAAAATATCAAACAAATTGAAAATTCAAAAAAATTCTGTGAAAATTCATGTAAATTTACGCGTCTGTAACTCGAGATCCGACATCGTCAAAATATCGTGCGATAAGTGAAAAGAAAGAAAATTTCATGCTGAATTCAAAAATTCAAGGCCCATCATTCTATCCTTAACCGTGTTCGAGTGGTATATAAAAATGTAAAATATGAAACAAATTGAAAATTCACAAAATTTCTGTGAAAATTCATGTAACTTTACGCGTCTGTAACTCGAGATCCGACATCGTCAAAATATTGTGCGATAAGTGAAAAGAAAGAAAATTTCATGCTGAATTCAAAAATTCCAGGCCCATCATTCTATCTTGAACCGTGTTCGAGTGGTGTATAAAAATGCAAAATATCAAACAAATTGAAAATTCACAAAATTTTGGTGAAAATTCATGTAAATTTACGCGTCTGTAACTCGAGATCCGACGTCGTCAAAATATCGTGCAATACGTGAAAAGAAAGAAAATTTCATGCTGAATTCAAAAATTCAAGGCCCATCATTCTATCTTTAACCGTCTTCGAGTGGTATATAAAAATGCAAAATATCAAACAAATTGAAAATTCAAAAAAATTCTGTGAAAATTCATGTAAATTTACGCGTCTGTAACTCGAGATTCGACATTGTCAAAATATCGTGCGATAAGTGAAAAGAAAGAAAATTTCATGCTGAATTCAAAAATTCGAGGCCCATCATTCTATCTTTAACCGTGTTCGAGTGGTGTATAAAAATGCAAAATATCAAACAAATTGAAAATTCACAAAATTTCTGTGAAAATTCATGTAACTTTACGCGTCTGTAACTCGAGATCCGACATCGTCAAAATATTGTGTGATAAGTGAAAAGAAAGAAAATTTCATGCTGAATTCAAGAATTCAAGGCCCATCATTCTATCTTTAACCGTGTTCGAGTGGTGTATAAAAATGCAAAATATCAAACAAATTGAAAATTCAAAAAAATTCTGTGAAAATTCATGTAACTTTACGCGTCTGTAACTCGAGATCCGACATCGTCAAAATATTGTGTGATAAGTGAAAAGAAAGAAAATTTCATGCTGAATTCAAAAATTCAAGGCCCATCATTCTATCTTTAACCGTGTTCGAGTGGTGTATAAAAATGCAAAATATCAAACAAATTGAAAATTCAAAAAAATTCTGTGAAAATTCATGTAAATTTACGCGTCTGTAACTCGAGATCCGACATCGTCAAAATATTGTGCGATAAGTGTAAAGAAAGAAAATTTCATGCTGAATTCTAAAATTCAAGGCTTATCGTTCTATCTTTAACCGTGTTCGAGTGGTATATAAAAATGTAAAATATGAAACAAATTGAAAATTCACAAAATTTCTGTGAAAATTCATGTAACTTTACGCGTCTGTAACTCGAGATCCGACATCGTCAAAATATTGTGCGATAAGTGAAAAGAAATAAAATTTCATGCTGAATTCAAAAATTCAAGGCTTATCATTCTATCTTTAACCGTGTCGAGTGGTATATAAAAATGTAAAATATGAAACAAATTGAAAATTCACAAAATTTCTGTGAAAATTCATGTAACTTTACGCGTCTGTAACTCGAGATCCGACATCGTCAAAATATTGTGTGATAAGTGAAAAGAAAGAAAATTTCATGCTGAATTCAAAAATTCAAGGCCCATCATTCTATCTTTAACCGTGTTCGAGTGGTGTATAAAAATGCAAAATATCAAACAAATTGAAAATTCACAAAATTTCTGTGAAAATTCATGTAAATTTACGCGTCTGTAACTCGAGATCCGACATCATCAAAATATCGTGCGATAAGTGAAAAGAAAGAAAATTTCATGCTGAATTCAAAAATTCAAGGCCCATAATTCTATCTTTAACCTTGTTCGAGTGGTATATAAAAATGTAAAATATGAAACAAATTGAAAATTCACAAAATTTCTGTGAAAATTCATGTAACTTTACGCGTCTGTAACTCGAGATCCGACATCGTCAAAATATTGTGTGATAAGTGAAAAGAAAGAAAATTTCATGCTGAATTCAAAAATTCAAGGCCCATCATTCTATCTTTAACCGTGTTCGAGTGGTATAAAAAATGTAAAATATGAAACAAATTGAAAATTCACAAAATTTCTGTGAAAATTCATGTAACTTTACGCGTCTGTAACTCGAGATCCGACATCGTCTAAATATCGTGCAATAAGGGAAAAGAAAGAAAATATCATGCTGAATTCAAAAATTCAAGGCCCATCATTCTATCTTTAACCGTGTTCGAGTGGTGTATAAAAATGCAAAATATCAAACAAATTGAAAATTCAAAAAAATTCTGTGAAAATTCATGTAAATTTACGCGTCTGTAACTCGAGATCCGACATCGTCAAAATATTGTGCAATAAGTGAAAAGAAAGAAAATTTCATGCTGAATTCAAAAATTCAAGGCCCATCATTCTATCTTTAACCGTGTTCGAGTGGTGTATAAAAATGAAAAATATCAAACAAATTGAAAATTCAAAAAAATTCTGTGAAAATTCATGTAAATTTACGCGTCTGTAACTCGAGATCCGACATCGTCAAAATATTGTGCGATAAGGGAAAAGAAAGAAAATTTCATGCTGAATTCAAAAATTCAAGGCCCATCATTCTATCTTTAACCGTGTTCGAGTGGTGTATAAAAATGCAAAATATCAAACAAATTGAAAATTCAAAAAAATTCTGTGAAAATTCATGTAAATTTACGCGTCTGTAACTCGAGATCCGACATCGTCAAAATATTGTGCAATAAGTGAAAAGAAAGAAAATTTCATGCTGAATTCAAAAATTCAAGGCCCATCATTCTATCTTTAACCGTGTTCGAGTGGTGTATAAAAATGAAAAATATCAAACAAATTGAAAATTCAAAAAAATTCTGTGAAAATTCATGTAAATTTACGCGTCTGTAACTCGAGATCCGACATCGTCAAAATATTGTGCGATAAGTGAAAAGAAAGAAAATTTCATGCTGAATTCAAAAATTCAAGGCCCATCATTCTATCTTTAACCGTGTTCGAGTGGTGTGTAAAAATGCAAAATATCAAACAAATTGAAAATTCACAAAATTTCTGTGAAAATTCATGTAAATTTACGCGTCTGTAACTCGAGATCCGACATCGTCAAAATATCGTGCGATAAGTGAAAAGAAATAAAATTTCATGCTGAATTCAAAAATTCAAGGCCCATCATTCTATCTTTAACCGTGTTCGAGTGGTATATAAAAATGTAAAATATGAAACAAATTGAAAATTCACAAAATTTCTGTGAAAATTCAAGTAAATTTACGCGGCTGTAACTCGAGATCCGACATTGTCAAAATATTGTGCGATAAGTGAAAAGAAAGAAAATTTCATGCTGAATTCAAAAATTAAAGGCCCATCATTCTATCTTTAACCGTGTTTGAGTGGTGTATAAAAATGCAAAATATCAAACAAATTGAAAATTCAAAAAAATTCTGTGAAAATTCATGTAAATTTACGCGTCTGTAACTCGAGATCCGACATCGTCAAAATATTGTGCGATAAGTGAAAAGAAAGAAAATTTCATGCTGAATTCAAAAATTCAAGGCCCATCATTCTATCTTTAACCGTGTTCGAGTGGTATATAAAAATGTAAAATATGAAACAAATTGAAAATTCAAAAAATTTCTGTGAAAATTCATGTAACTTTACGCGTCTGTAACTCCAGGATCCGACGTCGTCAAATTTTGTGCGATACGTGAAAAGAAAGAAAATTTCATGCTGAATTCAAAAATTCAAGGCCCATCATTCTATCTTTAACCGTGTTCGAGTGGTGTATAAAAATGCAAAATATCAAACAAATTGAAAATTCACAAAATTTCTGTGAAAATTCATGTAACTTTACGCGTCTGTAACTCGAGATCCGACATCGTCTAAATATCGTGCGATAAGTGAAAAGAAAGAAAATTTCATGCTGAATTCAAAAATTCGAGGCCCACCATTCTATCTTTAACCGTGTTCGAGTGGTGTATAAAAATGCAAAATATCAAACAAATTGAAAATTCAAAAAAATTCTGTGAAAATTCATGTAAATTTACGCGTCTGTAACTCGAGATCCGACATTGTCAAAATATCGTGCGATAAGTGAAAAGAAAGAAAATTTCATGCTGAATTCAAAAATTCAAGGCCCATCATTCTATCTTTAACCGTGTTCGAGTGGTATATAAAAATGTAAAATATGAAACAAATTGAAAATTCACAAAATTTCTGTGAAAATTCATGTAACTTTACGCGTCTGTAACTCGAGATCCGACATCGTCAAAATATTGTGCGATACGTGAAAAGAAAGAAAATTTCATGCTGAATTCAAAAATTCAAGGCCCATCATTCTATCTTTAACCGTGTTCTAGTGGTGTATAAAAATGCAAAATATCAAACAAATTGAAAATTCAAAAAAATTCTGTGAAAATTCATGTAACTTTACGCGTCTGTAACTCGAGATCCGACATCGTCAAAATATTGTGCGATAAGTGAAAAGAAAGAAAATTTCATGCTGAATTCAAAAATTCAAGGCTTATCATTCTATCTTTAACCGTGTTCGAGTGGTATATAAAAATGTAAAATATGAAACAAATTGAAAATTCAAAAAATTTCTGTGAAAATTCATGTAACTTTACGCGTCTGTAACTCGAGATCCGACATCGTCAAAATATTGTGCGATTAGTAAAAAGAAAGAAAATTTCATGCTGAATTCAAAAATTCAAGGCCCATCATTCTATCTTTAACCGTGTTCGAGTGGTATATAAAAATGAAAATATCAAACAAATTGAAAATTCAAAAAAATTCTGTGAAAATTCATGTAAATTTACGCGTCTGTAACAAGAGATCCGACATCGTCTAAATATCGGGCGATAAATGAAAAGAAAGAAAATTTCATGCTGAATTCAAAAATTTAGGGCCCATCATTCTATCTTTAACCGTGTTCGAGTGGTGTATAAAAATGCAAAATATCAAACAAATTGAAAATTCAAAAAAATTCTGTGAAAATTCATGTAACTTTACGCGTCTGTAACTCGAGATCCGACATCGTCTAAATATCGGGCAATAAGTGAAAAGAAAGAAAATTTCATGCTGAATTCAAAAATTTAAGGCCCATCATTCTATCTTTAACCGTGTTCGAGTGGTGTATAAAAATGCAAAATATCAAACAAATTGAAAATTCAAAAAAATTCTGTGAAAATTCATGTAAATTTACGCGTCTGTAACTCGAGATCCGCCATCGTCAAAATATTGTGCGATAAGTGAAAAGAAAGAAAATTTCATGCTGAATTCAAAAATTCAAGGCCCATCATTCTATCTTTAACCGTGTTCGAGTGGTGTATAAAAATGCAAAATATCAAACAAATTGAAAATTCAAAAAAATTCTGTGAAAGTTCATGTAACTTTACGCGTCTGTAACTCGAGATCCGACATCGTCAAAATATTGTGCGATAAGTGAAAAGAAAGAAAATTTCATGCTGAATTCAAAAATTCAAGGCTTATCATTCTATCTTTAACCGTGTTCGAGTGGTATATAAAAATGTAAAATATGAAACAAATTGAAAATTCAAAAAATTTCTGTGAAAATTCATGTAACTTTACGCGTCTGTAACTCGAGATCCGACATCGTCAAAATATTGTGCGATAAGTAAAAAGAAAGAAAATTTCATGCTGAATTCAAAAATTCAAGGCCCATCATTCTATCTTTAACCGTGTTCGAGTGGTGTATAAAAATGCAAAATATCAAACAAATTGAAAATTCAAAAAAATTCTGTGAAAATTCATGTAAATTTATGCGTCTGTAACTCGAGATCCGACATCGTCAAAATATCGTGCGATAAGTGAAAAGAAAGAAAATTTCATGCTGAATTTAAAAATTCAAGGCTCATCATTCTATCTTTAACCGTGTTCGAGTGGTATATAAAAATGTAAAATATGAAACAAATTGAAAATTCACAAAATTTCTGTGAAAATTCATGTAACTTTACGCGTCTGTAACTCGAGATCCGACATCGTCAAAATATTGTGCGATAAGTGAAAAGAAAGAAAATTTCATGCTGAATTCAAAAATTTAAGGCCCATCATTCTATCTTTAACCGTGTTCGAGTGGTGTATAAAAATGCAAAATATCAAACAAATTGAAAATTCAAAAAAATTCTGTAAAAATTCATGTAAATTTACGCGTCTGTAACTCGAGATCCGACATCGTCAAAATATTGTGCAATAAGTGAAAAGAAAGAAAATTTCATGCTGAATTCAAAAATTCAAGGCCCATCATTCTATCTTTAACCGTGTTCGAGTGGTATATAAAAATGTAAAATATGAAACAAATTGAAAATTCACAAAATTTCTGTGAAAATTCATGTAACTTTACGCGTCTGTAACTCGAGATCCGACATCGTCAAAATATCGTGCGATAAGTGAAAAGAAAGAAAATTTCATGCTGAATTCAAAAATTCAAGGCTTATCATTCTATCTTTAACCGTGTTCGAGTGGTATATAAAAATGCAAAATATCAAACAAATTGAAAATTCAAAAAAATTCTGTGAAAATTCATGTAACTTTACGCGTCTGTAACTCGAGATCCGACATCGTCTAAATATCGTGCGATAAGTGAGAAGAAAGAAAATTTCATGCTGAATTCAAAAATTCAAGGCCCATCATTCTATCTTTAACCGTGTTCAAGTGGTGTATAAAAATGCAAAATATCAAACAAATTGAAAATTCAAAAAAATTCTGTGAAAATTCATGTAACTTTACGCGTCTGTAACTCGAGATCCGACATTGTCAAAATATCCTGCTATAAGTGAAAAGAAAGAAAATTTCATGCTGAATTCAAAAATTTAAGGCCCATCATTCTATCTTTAACCGTGTTTGAGTGGTATATAAAAATGTAAAATATGAAACAAATTGAAAATTCAAAAAAATTCTGTGAAAATTCATGTAACTTTACGCGTCTGCAACTCGAGATCCGACATCGTCAAAATATTGTGCGATAAGTGAAAAGAAAGAAAATTTCATGCTGAATTCAAAAATTCAAGGCCCATCATTCTATCTTTAACCGTGTTCAAGTGGTGTATAAAAATGCAAAATATCAAACAAATTGAAAATTCAAAAAAAATCTGTGAAAATTCATGTAACTTTACGCGTCTGTAACTCGAGATCCGACATCGTCAAAATATCCTGCTATAAGTGAAAAGAAAGAAAATTTCATGCTGAATTCAAAAATTTAAGGCCTATCATTCTATCTTTAACCGTGTTCGAGTGGTATATAAAAATGTAAAATATGAAACAAATTGAAAATTCACAATATTTCTGTGAAAATTCATGTAACTTTACGCGTCTGTAACTCGAGATCGGACGTCGTCAAAATATCGTGCGATACGTGAAAAGATAGAAAATTTCATGCTGAATTCAGAAATTCAAGGCCCATCATTCTATCTTTAACCGTGCTCGAGTGGTGTATAAAAATTTAAAATATGAAACAAATTGAAAATTCACAAAAAATCTGTTAAAATTCATGTAAATTTACGCGTCTGTAACTCGAGATCCGACGTCGTCAAAATATCGAGCCATAGCTGAAAAGAAAGAAAATTTCATGCTGAATTCAAAAATTCAAGGCCCATCATTCTATCCTAAACCGTGGTCGAGTGGTGTATAAAAATGTAAAATATGAAACAAATTGAAAATTCACAAAAAAACTGTGAAAATTCATGTAATTTTACGCGTCTGTAACTCAAGATCCGACGTCGCTAAAATATTGTGCGATACGTGAAAAGAAAGAAAATATCATGCTGAATTCAAAAATTCAAGGCCCATCAATCTATCTTTAACCGTGGTCGAGTGGTGTATAAAAATGTAAAATATGAAACAAATTGAAAATTCATGTAATTTTACGCGTCTGTAACTCGAGATCCGACGTCTTCAAAATATCGTGCAATACGAGAAAAGAAATAAAATTTCATGCTGAATTCAAAAATTCAAGGCCTATCATTCTATCTTTCACCGTGTTCGAGTGGTGTATAAAAATGTAAAATATGAAATTTCTGTGAAAATTCATGTAAATTTAAAAGCCTGTAACTCAAGATCTGATGATTTAAAAAAATCGTACGTTAAATGAAATGATAGAAAATTTCATGTTAATCCAAATTTTTGTGGTCCGTTATTCTATCTTTAATTATGTAGGAGTGGTATATGAAAATATGAAATATGAACCAAATTGAATATTCATAAAATTTCTGTGAAAATTCATGTAAATTTAAAAGCCTTTAACAGACTATCAAAAAATCTCCCGTTACTATATCTTTAAACGTGTAAAAGTGGCGCATGAAAATATGAACACTTGTCATAGGCGGTTTCTATTCATAATTAATTTTATGTGTTTCAAATTAATATGAAACTTTTTATTTATATATTATACTTCTCTTAATATCAATTACTATTTCAATTGTTATATTTCTTATGATAACGATGTAAAATGCTTATAACTTTTCAATAAATATGTATACAATGTTTATATTTACCTTATGTAACTATGAAAATTGTCTGTCCATCATTTATGTCAATTCATACTTACATTTTTCAATGAAAATATAAATATCTGTATTATGAGAGAAGGTAATGTTTTATTTTATTAATAATTAGGGCTCGAATTATTAGGGGGCTTTTAGATGTCGGCAGGGGCATTTTTCTTCTGGGAAACTTCTCCGAAGCACGGATAACCTTGGAGCTGTCTCGGTACTGTTGCAGATTGTGCAACAATGAAAAACTATTATTAGCATATTACATTCATAATAATCATGGATGGATGTTTCAATGTAAATGTTTTTATGAGCTATAAGGTATATGAAAGTAAATGGTTTTTATTTTATTTCATAGTTAAATATCTTTCATTATTTATAATGATACATATGAAAACATATTCATGTATGATTAACAATTAAATAAAGATGCTACCCATTTATATACATAAAGGTCTTTTCAACAGGATAATCTTCTCCAAAGGATCTCCAGGACTCCTACACTTGCTCCACATCCTTCTGGGTGTTGTTGAGATTCTGCAACAATGGCAAAACAATACTCCTTCAATTTTTATTATTGTTTAAATAATGTATAAGGATTTATATTTTTATTCAAATACAATATGTAAACATATCTTTAATTTCATGAATATTGCCTTTCTTTGTATTAAGAAAGGCTCTCCAGATAACTTGCAGGTTCTCCAGGACTCCCATCGGACGTTCATGTCTTCCCCCAGGTTTTTAGAACCAGCAGCAATGGAAAATACAATGAATATTTGACAATTTCCATTTCAAGTTATAAAATATTACTTCAAAGTTATGCAACAATTAATACATATTTCTATATGAAATTTATATGAAAAAATTTCTAATTTTCAATGGAAATTATAATAATTCATAGATTCAACGATCAATTTGTTAAATATGTAGATCAATAATTTATTTATTTTAATGGTTCACTTCTGTTCAATAAATTATTAATATAGTTAATATAATAATGCGGCACACATTATGTAACCGATTTAGCGTTAATATATTTTAAAAATATATAAAATATATATCCAAACATAATATTTTCAATAATAAATATATGTAAAAAGTATTTATGAAAATGCATCCATGTATATGAAAATTTTTAAAAAAACTTCTAATTTTAATAAATATTCGATAAATATCTTCAACAATTTAATGATACATTGACCCTAAAATGCAACAATGTATAAAAGAAATAAATTACGTAACTTGCTCACGCTTCAAATATGTAAAAAAATATCTATCGAACATCTTGTAAAATTAAACGTTTTTATAAGTAAATGATACACAAACTCTTGCACCCAAAATTGGGTACAACAATAAATTATATACGTATGTTACTAAACTCATAAACTATATATGAAACATATAGAAATAATATTCAATATAACACAATGATTAATAAAATTATCAACTATTAATTCTTGGTATGATCTTCAGGAATGCTATACAACACCCACAAATGGGTGCCAAGTCTTAACAGCTAAGAAAATACGGAAAATATAACTCACCATGCATAATGAAGTTCTCAGGGATGTTTCCAAGTCCTGTAGGGATGTTGGAAGTAGTTTTCTTCCACCAGGAAGTCGTCCTTCAGGTCTAAATACAGGAACACACCACACACACGTCCGCACGATTTAACAATCACCTTGAGAATGAGGTCATTAATTATCATAATAGCTACGCATTAGATAACATTCATCAATTTTATTCAAAAATAATTTGTAAAAATAAATATTAAAAATAAAATAATGAGCATGTATATTGTATGTTTTATTTCGAGGAATAAATAAAATATTTATTTATTTTTTTATTGATCCAGGTTCGATTCTAGGCTTATATAGATCACATATCATAAAACTTTTTTTATATTATCTGTATTATGCTTGCAAATTTTATGCCCTTTCATTTGATACCAAACAACCTTATAATATTTAAAAATATTTATGTATCTATAATTTGATCTACAATAATAACTATGTTTCATACTATCAGTGTATTTATTAAACTTTTTACCATAAAAAATAATTAATATTCAAGTCCACCCTTCACAAAATTATCGATAATTCATTCCTATCTATACCTACAGTTGCGGGCCTATAATTATTGATTACTATAGGCAATAGTAGTGCGTTCAACAAGGGTTGATGTTCAAACTATTTATAAATTATGCCCCTAACAATGGTTTGATTCTACCCCTTTGAATTGCCAGCATAATTCATACATTTCATTCAAATGTCTACTAGAAGTCACTTCTCAAGTATAATATATTATACTGTGTACAGAATACAGCTTCTGTACCCAAAACAGGAAGAATCATTACCAAAAAATAATGGTATGTGTATATGTGTTGGCAACCTTTCAAATACAGCCGTATATTTTGGAAATAAATATAACACATTACTTTCCATTATTATACCCATTATTGGGTGGTGTGCTAACATGATAGATAACTATGAAACTATGGGCACTTATGGCTACAGACTTGCTAAATACAAATTTAAAAGTGTTTCGATTTGAAAATTAACTTTTAAAACGTCTAACTTTTAATGACCCTATCTACTATCCCAATTTGTTGATAATTAATGTACTTATTGCTGTGTTCCCTATAAGATAGTAGATAGGGACAAAGTAAAAAAATATTTCTTCTTATAATATTTAAGTACATATAAGACGGTATACATAGAATTACATCCTAATTTTAAAATTTCATCACTCGTTACCGAATCTTTAACCGTGCCAGAGTGGTGCATGAAAATATGAGAAATTAACCAAATTGAATATATACAAATTTCTTTGAATATTCATGTAAGTTTAATCGTCTGTAACTCGAGATCCGACGTTATATAAAAAAAAAATCTTTAAATAAAAAGAGAATTTTATGCTGAATCCAAATTTTAATGGTACGTTATTCTATCTTTAACCATGTAGGAGTGGTGTATGAAAATATGAAATATGAACCTAATTGAAAATTTACAAAATTTCTGTGAAAATTCATGTAAATTTAACCGTCTGTAACTCGAGAGCCGATGGTGGGAAAAAAATCATGTATTACGTGAAAAGAAAGAGAATTTCATACTGAATCCAAATTTTTATTGACCGTTGGTCTATCTATAACCGTGTAGGAGTGCTGGATTAAAATATGTAAAATGAACCGATTTGAAATTTACATAATATCATTTCTATAAAATTTAAAAGTTTTCAGTGTTTCAAAAATTCTGGGACTATGTTTGCTTATGGAAAAATATTTGCTAAATCCAAATTTGAAAAGTTCAAGTCGATATCTCCTTTAGTTTTCGAGATATTCTATCATAAATTTCATAATATCTGAACGTGTATTAGGAAAACATGTATGAAAAAATTTTCGTCGATTACAAAACTCTTATAGTATTTATACTGCCTTATTAGTTTATTTAACTTACGTTTTTGGGGCACAGTCTATAGTATTATACTTGCACAAGGAGTGATATAGTTATTTCATTTATATCTAAGGGAATCCATGTGCCACTAATACAGATTAATCATTTTCGACATGAATACGTGTATTACAAAAACAAATCTATTATACTACAAGTTAATTCTGCTTCATTTAACAGGTAAAAATATACTAAATAAATTACATCGTATATATAAAGTATGATTGTTGTTTATTACATATTTTAGAAGAAGTCTGCTGCCCACGAAATCCTGCAAAATCTCTGGATGATTCCTTCTGGTACCGCACTCGCCGAGCAGCAAGTGTTTCAAATCAGATACTTTATTACTTGTGGGCACTTCTTACTGATGTGCAGAGTGTACCAATATTTAAATAAATAACCTATGTTCTAAAAGTTTTACCAGAAATTTTAACAATTTTTTTTTTTGTAATATAAAATGCATTTACTTAAAGTTTTGTAATAATAATTAACTTTCCATTTCTAGGACTTCACACTGAACAACTCCGAAATTAAGGGAAATGATCGTTTTTATACTGACAATATTGCAGAGGACCCTAATAATGTCAGATATAAAAAGGCCAAATGCGTAGGTACGGTGTTGGTATGGTGACTTATTTCCACAAGGAGTGTATCCAGGCCTTATGTGGGCTGAGTGATGTGAAGCCCTGGGTAATCAAACAATTTAACACTTAAAATTTGTCCATTTCACTGAAGAAGAACATGCTATGGATGATTATATCTTCTGCCAGACCTTACGTCCTCTTGTACTATTAGTTCCACGAAACGACAATTCTATAACCTCCCCAGGCTCGTCCTATAGAACGTTTTTGGGCTCTTTTAACTAGAAAAGTTCAAACAAAATGAGGACAAACTTCAACGAAGAATATACAGGATTGTAAATTGTTGAAATTTGTACTAATAAAATTTAAAAAAACTCCAGAACCGATTTACATTATTTCTAAAACATTTATCCTGATTTATTACCCTGTACAATCCTGTTAAATGCAGGAATGAATTTAAAGGATTTTTCGGCTGTTTCAACTTTTTTTTTCTTTTGTTCCGGGAATTTTTTTTTTTCGGTAAAATTCATCAAAATTAAAATTTGTATTAATGATGAAAGTTTCATTAGTATGAATTTATTAAATAGTGGTGCAATTTACACAACAGTTTGAAGGGTCCCCACAAGCAGGGATAATATATTTACTTGCATTTATCGAGCAATACCTTTTTATTGAATGCAATTTTTTCTTGTATTTTTAATAAATACAACTTCTGAAACTACTGCATTTCATAATTAATTCGTGGAATAATTTCATATCTTATTTGTAAGGAATTTATTGTAAGTGAAATATGATTGGAATGCGCTTTCAGCAGTCTGAAATTGTACTGAAATTTTAAAGTTTTCAAATATTCTCAAAATATGCTTTCAAAACAAAAAACACAATATTTTTTGCTAAATAAATGTTGCAGAAATCGTACAATACAAGTAAAATAAATATATATTATTTACTTACATATTGCTGTAAAAAATGCGGAATCTTTCAGCATATCAGCAAACTGTAGAAATTAACAATACTTCTTAAATCTGCCTGGGATCCTTTCAGTCTTTCAGCGCTGCATATTAACCCTGAAACAAAGTAAATCATGAAAGAATGTAAAATAATATTATATATACAAATATCATTTTTCTTTTTGTATTTGCTGAAGTTCTAGAAACTTTAATAAACTTTTAAATGTGAAAAAACTTATTCATAACATTTTAAGTATTCTTTACAACATTGGTAGAGAAAACTGAGACGTATTATTTTCATTCTTCGTCTTTCTTATACTTTTGTAAGTATTGTCTTATTTTTTGTTTGTATCTGTATTTGTAACAGTGACATATGCCATATATTACCGTGACCCGAAAAATCTAAAATTATTAAGATAATTTATATCTATTTAGAAAATCATTCCTGAAATTCTTTTCATCGATTCAAATCAACTGAAATAATACTAATGTAGAATTTAATGCTGAATCCAAATTTGAAAGGCTGAAGTTTCTATCTCTATTAGTTTTTGAGTTATAAATTTTTAAAATTATAAACATAAATCGCTAACATTTGTTAGTTTTTTTTGCTGTTAATATATTTATTTCAGAGGATACGAATACATTTCTTTTAAATTTATTAGCGAAGCAGGAAATTACAAAAATATGATTTTAGATGTTAAAGACTAAGTTCCGAAACCATGGTCTACACACATTTTTTTAATATTATTAAACAACTAATATATATTTTAAACTCACCTTTATTCCAAAAAAATTGATTGTATACTATGTCCAAAAAATTTCCAATTTTTGCAGTATATACTTTCAAAATACTGTCCCAAAAAATGTATATTGGTGCATCAATTATAGTGCCATGTAGAGATATTAAAACAAAATAATTTAATAAATAATTTTGAAGTCACCTGAGGTTGAGCCAAAAATATACAGGTATGCGAAACAATCTCTGAAGTAGGAAGAATGCTCCTAATTTTATATTTTCCTAATACTTGTATTTCGCAGCCTATCTGTAAATAAAGTTAATAATTTACCCTAAACCACTCGGACAAAAAAAAAGTTTTATTAATTACAATGAAATGAACTTAAACAATTGTTTGTTTAAATTAATTCTAATTTTAAATTGTATTTCAATCGTTGCATATGTAGAATCTTCTTCAAAATGATACTCTACTTTTCAAGGGCGCAATTAAAAAATTGAGAGCATACAAGTGTTGCTTTTAGCGCTTAAAGCAGAACTACCGCTTTTCTTTTAAATTTAAAATGATGCTGTACAATTTTAATAATTAACTATAATTTACTTTATTATTATTAAGAAAGAAACCATACTTTGGAAAACAATATTCTTACGGTAAATTTTCCGTAGAATTCAGTGGCAAAATTTCCGGAACCCTATCTCTAATATTTCAGCCCTAATTATTATTGATTACAAAATAAATTCATGCAAATATTAAAAATAAATTAAATATGTACTTACTTTTATTGTTTGACTATCCCTTCCCCCCAGAGTGGTTCCCCGGGTGGTTCCTAGAGTGGGGGAGAGGTGGGGACAGTTCACCACTTTCAAGGTCATTTCATCCGACGCAATTTTGGCACTTATATCACTTTCATAATCACTTGATTGGACTGTACTTTTACAGTTTCAAGGTCATTTCATCGGACCGCGACGCGACGCGACGCACTGAGCAACAACCCTTAATTTTGGGGTGCGCTGCTTTTTACGCATTTAGATCTGCAACCCTCACCTTTTCTCAACCCGGCTTGGGACGGGCTATGGCTAGGCTTATTGCAGGTCCAACTGCGTAAAAATGTATAAATAAAAACACATATTTATAAATAACAATGCTTTATTTTGTTTACAATATATTTATTTATTTTACAATATATTATTATTATTTTATTTTGAAGTTCTTCCTGTGAACATAAGAAAACATAAAACATTTAAATAATTAATGATTTGTGGAGTTGTTGGTCCCACCCTCAATTTGAGGGATGGTTAAGCTCTGCCACCACGTCAAGGTCCCTCCACTAGGCAGAGGGCGCCCGTTGCAGCTTAATATGATTTTTATTTATTAATTTAAATCATATTTAAAAATATTTAATATTTAATAATTCATCAATTATCAATATTAAACTGCAACGCTGAAAAGCAAGCAAGCAAGCAATTGATTAAGCTTAAAACTAGAAAGCATCATTCAACATGCACTCTGAGGGCCCCCAGACACACAACATTCATCCAAGGCAGGCAGCCCCTGTGCTGCCTGCGCTGCCGCTGGACCCGACGCTCTGGAACCGTGGCCATGACGCGGAGCCCTGAAAAAAAACTAACAAGTCAGTATAATGTCAACAACAAATAAACTTATTCTAATAGACTTTAATCATCAATAAAAAACTCTAATAAACTTTAATCATTATCAAAAGAATTTAAAAAACTTTAATTATTTCAAAATCATTATCGAAAGTCATTCAAACTTTTCAATAATGCCCATTGTTGAATTTTCATTGAAGAAAATCTTTTAAATCAATATTCATTGTTCAATTTTAATAAAAGAAATTTTCAAGAAGAACAAAGTGTAAAATAAAATTATTCTCACCATTATTGGCATCGGGGCTGGTCTTGTCTGCAGCTGGGAGGCCCGACGGGGCGAATCCCTCGGTCCCACCGAGGAAACTCCGAACTTGCAGTGGGATAAACCTAAACAACATAAAAACAAACATATTTATAGTTTTTCATAATATAAAATTCAAGATTTATTTATAATTTTAATTTTATATTAGGTAATATTTTGAATAAGAAAATTAAATATTTTAAAGCAATTTAGAGCTGCTACATTCACAAAATGGATGCGATTGTAATTTTTATTTATTTTAATATAATTTTGATTTTCTTTACCTGGACAAGCCAGATTTTCTGCTACCCTGGATGCGTCATGCCACCTCTTCAACCCACTTTCCGCCGCTGACCTGGATGGAAGGCAGCATGGCTCTTCTTCTTCGCGCCCCACCACACCTTTTTCGGGAGGAGTCTTACTACCCTCCCTACTTGCCTGAGTTATTGGCACGAGGGTGGAACGCACACCAGGAACTCTCTGCTTAGGCAGATTGACAATTCCCCCTTCTTATCGGCGATACTCCACGTACCGCTGCCCATCCACCCATCTACAGCAACCTGGCCAGGCTTCGTATGACTGTAGGGGGTGAACTTCTCATCATGACACAAACACCTTTCGCCGCCGCCCACGCTAGTACTACCTATTCGCAGGCTAAGCAGCTACCGGGTGCCCCTGATAATTATTATACTTTCGCCGCCGGGGTGATCAGTCCCAACAACTACTTGTATTTTAGCTACGAACCCAACAACTACTAATATATTTGTACCGTAAACTACGCAAAATGTCACTCTTATCAAATATACGAGTCTTCCGGCTTAGCTACAGACCTACGTTTAAGTCACACAGACAAAATAACGAGCCTATATGTAGCGGTATATACCTTCGCTGATTTGACCCATGATGAAGCTTTGCTACAGACTTTCGTTTAAGTCACCCAGACAAAAGAACGAGTCCATAGTAGCATTCACAACAAACACAAATCAAAAGCAGCTACTAATATATTTGTACCGTAAACTACGCAAAGAGATAAGTGAGACAAATATACGAGTCGTCCGGCTGAGCTACAGGCCTGCGTTTAAGTCACACAGACAAAATAACGAGCCTATATGTAGCGATATATATTTTCGCTGAAGGGTGTAGCTTTATGCTACAGACTTTCGTTTAGTCACACAGACAAAGAACGAGTCTATTAGTAGCATGTTTGCGTGCTATCCCAACTGAACTGGTTCGTCATCCGACTCCCCAGCCTGTGGCTATTATTGCTTCAATTATCAGGGGATGAGTGGGCTGTTCCTCACTACTGTGAGGACTCACAAATACGTGTTTCACGCGTCCGGAGGGAATACACTGCTTCTACTCAGAGAATTACCTGGTGCTCTATCTGCTTGGCTCATCTGGTGGTCCCGCGTTGGTGGGTCCTGGGCCTTACAATCACTCTCCTCACTTATGAAAAATGAACCGAACGTGCAGAAAGACGGCAATGAAATGGGACGAGTGAAGCATTGTTTAACCAATTATAATGAATAAACGCGTCAGTTGTTACGTTGCCTCGCTTGTTAATTTAATTAAATTCACATAATTTCTATACAAAATATTAAAAATAAATATATTTATACACTTGCTGGGACTCGAAAGCTAATTTAACTATCAAAAAAATATATATTTTTAAAAAAATAACTGCAAATTCAGCTCATCCTATATCTTAGAATTGGGTGTAAGTATTCTACAGTTTTTTAAAACGCTACACAATTATTAAATACTTATCCGGATATATTTTAAACATAGTATAGTTTAATTATTGCTTCAACAATCGATTTTTGAAGCACAATAATGATAATTTATATCCAACAATTAAAAACAAATAAATACACACTACTAACACATTTAATACATTATATATTTATTATTATTTATATAAAAAATATTTATTATGTTCCATTTACCATTTGTCCTTCATTTCTGGAGTATACCCTAAAATGGGTACAAATAATGGACTTATAAATACCACCACTCAAAAACTAATAGAGATAGAAACTTCAGCCTTTCAAATTTGGATTCAGCATTAAATTCTACATTAATATTATTTCAGTTGATTTGAATCGATGAAAAGAATTTCAGGAATGATTTTCTAAATAGATATAAATTATCTTAATAATTTTAGATTTTTCGGGTCACGGTAATATATGGCATATGTCACTGTTACAAATACAGATACAAACAAAAAATAAGAGAATACTTACAAAAGTATAAGAAAGACGAAGAATGAAAATAATACGTCTCAATTTTCTCTACCAATGTTGTAAAGAATACTTAAAATGTTATGAATAAATTTATATATATATATATATATATATATATATATATATATATATATATATATATATATATATATATTCTACTTATTTTAAAAAACACACTTTTTTAGGAGTAATTCAATTCAGTTCATTACGAGGAAAGTTCAGTTCATTTCTCCTCTAAAAACAAAACGACCATAGAATAATAGTGACGTTTTAAAATAGAAATTTTTAAATAGAATAATAGTTATATGCAAAGGAACATAATATACATTAGTCAATATACAGGTATGTATTTAAATAATAAAATAATAATAAATATATCATCACAGCATATTATCCATTGCTGGGTATGCTAATCTGCTTTGTATACAGATTTTGGTAACGATGATGACATATTTGGATCGTGTGGGCTTTTATCAAACATCATTTCACGGGCACTCATTTTTGGCGTGAAGAATGCACCACAGGGGTCAATTTTGTGTCATTTAAAATTCGAAATATTTGGCGTTGGTGAGGATTGAATCCAGCTCCCCAGATTCACGACCAGATACTTAGGCACGCAGGCACGGGACTCCATAGGTATGTATTTAGATTAATAAAAATTAAAAGGTAGGAGGTAATGTGTTGGGCGTTCATTTAAAATATAAATACGCCTTAAAATCGTCAACAAAAAAAAATATTTTACGACTTTTCAAATGTCGGTCTGTGTGATAAATAAAATAATAATAAATATATCATCACGGCATATTATCCATTGCTGGGCCAATCTGCTTTGTACACAGATATAAATAATGATGAAATATTTATACCGTGCGGGCGCTTACCAGGCGTAGCCTCACGGGCACTTATGTTAAAATAATTAATTTTAACCGGTGGATACAATTTCAACAAACAAAATTTTAAATCTAGTTACTTTTTTAAAACATTTTTCAAAAATTATAACAAACATAAAGGTCTACTGAATTGCCAAATTTGGGGTCAATGACTTTTATATAATTGGAGTTGTTGAAGGTCAAAATTTTGAGTCGAAATTTTGTTCAACTTTAAACGAGTATTCTGAAAAAACTAAGTGTCAAATAAATTTTTCGTTGCCGGATTCGTATTTGTCATGGTTGAAATATATGATTAGCTTATATAAATAAATATAAATCGATACTTTTAATTTTTGACACAAAAAAAAATAATAATAGCCGCCAAGATATAAATTTTCAACGTTTTACTGTTATTAGGTACCCTGTTCCCCTGAATTATTTAACCAAATGATATTTTTTCTAATGTTTATTAATCTATCAATAATTTTGCATATGATTTATTTATTCCGCAACCTTTTCAGAATAACTTTGGGCCAATAATAGCCGCCAAGATATAAATTTTCAAAGTTTTACTGTTATTAGGTACCCTGTTCCCCTGAATTATTTAATCAAATGATATTCTTTCTAATGTTTATTAATCTATCAATAATTTTGCATATGATTCATTTTGTCCGTAACCTTTTCAGAATAACTTTGGACCAATAATAGCCGCCAAGATATAAATTTTCAACGTTTTACTGTTATTAGGTACCCTGTTCCCCTGAATTATTTAATCAAATGATATTCTTTCTAATGTTTATTAATCTATCAATAATTTTGCATATGATTCATTTTGTCCGTAACCTTTTCAGAATAACTTTGGGCCAATAATAGCCGCCAAGATATAAATTTTCAACGTTTTACTGTTATTAGGTACCCTGTTCCCCTGAATTATTTAATCAAATGATATTTTTTCTAATGTTTATTAATCTATCAATAATTTTGCATATGATTCATTTTGTCCGTAACCTTTTCAGAATAACTTTGGGCCAATAATAGCCGCCAAGATATAAATTTTCAACGTTTTACTGTTATTAGGTACCCTGTTCCCCTGAATTATTTAATCAAATGATATTCTTTCTAATGTTTATTAATCTATCAATAATTTTGCATATGATTCATTTTGTCCGTAACCTTTTCAGAATAACTTTGGGCCAATAATAGCCGCCAAGATATAAATTTTCAACGTTTTATTGTTATTAGGTACCCTGTTCCCCTGAATTATTTAATCAAATGATATTCTTTCTAATGTTTATTAATCTATCAATAATTTTGCATATGATTCATTTTGTCCGTAACCTTTTCAGAATAACTTTGGGCCAATAATAGCCGCCGATATATAATTTTTCAACGTTTTACTGTTATTAGGTATCCTGTTCCCCTGAATTATTTAATCAAATGATATTCTTTCTAATGTTTATTAATCTATCAATAATTTTGCATATGATACATTTTGTCCGTAACCTTTTCAGAATAACTTTGGGCCAATAATAGCCGCCAAGATATAAATTTTCAACGTTTTACTGTTATTAGGTACCCTGTTCCCCTGAATTATTTAATCAAATGATATTCTTTCTAATGTTTATTAATCTATCAATAATTTTGCATATCATTCATTTTGTCCGTAACCTTTTCAGAATAACTTTGGGCCAATAATAGCCGCCAAGATAAAAATTTTCAAGGTTTTACTGTTATTAGGTACCCTGTTCCCCTGAATTATTTAATCAAATGATATTCTTTCTAATGTTTATTAATCTATCAATAATTTTGCATATGATTCATTTTGTCCGTAACCTTTTCAGAATAACTTTGGGCCAATAATAGCCGCCAAGATACAAATTTTCAACGTTTTACTGTTATTAAGTACCCTGTTCCCCTGAATTATTTAATCAAATGATATTCTTTCTAATGTTTATTAATCTATCAATAATTTTGCATATCATTCATTTTGTCCGTAACCTTTTCAGAATAACTTTGGGCCAATAATAGCCGCCAAGATAAAAATTTTCAAGGTTTTACTGTTATTAGGTACCCTGTTCCCCTGAATTATTTAATCAAATGATATTCTTTCTAATGTTTATTAATCTATCAATAATTTTGCATATGATTCATTTTGTCCGTAACCTTTTCAGAATAACTTTGGGCCAATAATAGCCGCCAAGATACAAATTTTCAACGTTTTACTGTTATTAAGTACCCTGTTCCCCTGAATTATTTAATCAAATGATATTCTTTCTAATGTTTATTAATCTATCAATAATTTTGCATATCATTCATTTTGTCCGTAACCTTTTCAGAATAACTTTGGGCCAATAATAGCCGCCAAGATATAAATTTTCAACGTTTTACTGTTATTAGGTACCCTGTTCTCCTGAATTATTTAATCAAATGATATTCTTTCTAATGTTTATTAATCTATCAATAATTTTGCATATGATTCATTTTGTCCGTAACCTTTTCAGAATAACTTTGGGCCAATAATAGCCGCCAAGATATAAATTTTCAACGTTTTACTGTTATTAGGTACCCTGTTCCCCTGAATTATTTAATCAAATGATATTTTTTCTAATGTTTATTAATCTATCAGAGCAGAGACTGCATATTTATTAATTATAATTCTACCCCAATTAATTACCATTGAAAATTTGAAATTACTCGTTATCTTTTCTAAGTAATTTAAACTATTCATTTATTTAAATTATGGGTCCATTGCGTACCTGTACACCCAGAAAAAGGTTTTAGAATTTCATCTAAAGAGCAAAGATATTATATTACTGTTTGTTAAATATGTAATTATTGTGTACATTATGTAAAGGCGACACATATTTTTTGTATCGCTCATTAGTTTAAAAATTAATACTGTACACTATAATTCTGATAGAGAATTTTATGTAGAACTCAAATTTTAAACGTTCATTCATTTAATGGTGTATGTTATGGCTCACATAAGGCTCAAATGTTCCGCTTATTAATTGTTGGTTTAAAAAAATTCCAGGCCCGTATTATTTTATTTAAAGCGTATTGTATTTACTTATTCAAAAAGATATATGTAGCGTACAAAATTTATAACTACCCCTGCTCTTTCTGTATGTGAAAGATTAGTATTTTTTTACTGTGTATAAATGGTAAATATGTAAAATTATTTATGAATTCATTAATTAGAAAATACCTTTTTTCTGTACATATAGAGGAAATACTTATAAATAAAATCAATCAACTTATCGAAGAGTAAAGGTGATACTTAATTATATTTTCGATATCCCCTTAGTTTTCAAAATAATCGAGAAAAATGCATTTTTTTTCGTCGCCCATTTAAAATCAAACTTTTGCCTATCAAATTTCGTGCGTATTAACTGTCAGGTTAAAAAAATCCCATGCTCGTATTATTTTATTTAAAAGCGCATACTATAACTTATTGAAGGCCCGAATTTTCCATTTAAAAAATTCCCAGAGCAATAATTATTTACTTATGTGAAAAGATATATGTAGCGTACAAAATTTATAACTACCCTTTTTTCTGTGCGTGAAAGATTGGTGTTTTTATTTTTGTGTATAAATGGTAAATATGTAAAATTAATTATGAATTCATTAAATAGAAAATACCTTTTTTCAGTGTTGGTAATGCAATTAAAATCCCTTTAGTTATTAAACCCTAATTTACTCCACTTTGAACCTGTTAACAAAGTATTATTTCCCCCTTACAAATGTCAAAAGAAAATTAATAAACTATAATTATAGTTAAAATTAAATTAATAAACTTGCAGTCGTCCTATATATCCCAATTTAAATTACTGATATTTTTATTAACTTTGTGTTTAATAAAATAATTAATAGCCCTTAATTGTTAATTGTAATTTATATAAAATATAAAACATTACTCTCAATATTTAATTAATCATGAGATTATTATTCATTCATTAATTAATTAATTGGACAAGATGGTGAGTTAGAAAGGCGAACACAAAAAATCTGATGTGGCCAGCACATAACCTCTCGCCGTATATTTTACCTGGCTGTATGCATAAAGCAAAGAATATTTTTATAAATACAAATAATATATTCATATAAATCTATGACGTATAAACTTCTTTATTATTCAATAATAGCATGTGTCAACATAAAGATATTTTACCATAAATTATGTTACAATAAATTACAAAGTAGAGTTTACCATATATAAATATTAGGCTGGTAACTGCAATTTTCAATTCGAACAACGTTGTTTACTTTCTCTTCATATTCTTCTAGTAAAAACATTAATTTTGGGCGGTCTAAAATGTATATATGGATTGTGCATCTATTCTTACATATCTTCTTTTACATTTTATTTTTTCATACATGTTATATCTAAATAACACTAATTCCCTTTAATAAAGTGACGGATAGATTGCACTCCGATTATTCTTATATCGATGTGTAATTTTGTCAATATTTACAACTTACTTGAGAAGAATTTGATAGCTTTTTCGCAATTCAAAGTTACTCTAGTCTATAGTACTGGTGTACATTGTCCCATAATGTTTGAAACAAATTTAAGTCCTTCAACCTAGACTTGTCATCTCCATAATAGTCACAGATCAAGAACTAAGAGATTCTCCAAGTACATTTTTCTTTCATTACTCATTATTTCTGACACTGACATTTATCTGTCAGTTACAAATAATTTAAATTATCAACTATTTTTCATGGCATTCTTTCGGCTGTCAAATTTATTACAACAGATTATTTTATATATTATACTTCTTTTATCTCTAAATCTATGGAATATATAATAAAATATTTAAATGTATCAGATAGAGAATTTAATTTTCTTTAATATTACCACGAAAAATTTTCAAAAAATAATATTTAGAAGATTTTTTTTCAAGAATCTTCTACTTCCGGTTGTCCAATTATTACCAAAACCTTTTCAGATCTTCCCATGAATGTCCGATTGGGAAATACGTTGTTAAACAAATTTTAAGTCTTATAGTTTTTGAGTAACCGTCCTTCCAACATCCCACACACACACACACACACACACACACACACACATCCACACACACACACACACACACACACACACACACACACACAGACATCATCGTAAAAATGTTAAAATCGGATTGTAGGGACCTTAAAACGTGCTTATTCAATAAAATCTGGATATGCGATTTTTAGCATGAATGCAATACCTCTCTTAGAGATAAAAATGAATTATTTTCACACATCCAATCCCCTCCGAGCATAAATTATTGTAAAATAATTAAAAATTAATTTAAAAAGCAGAATGTCAGACAACTTAGAAAGACGAACACATAAATAAATAGCAAACGAAACGAGGGAAAAACTAACTTAACCTAGGAGCCCCCCTAAATGGTCTGAGTCCTGCCCTGAACTTTAAGAAAATTATTAATAATAAATTATATTACTCTTTCAAATTATTGCTGATTACATTTTAAACTTTTATAAAAATGCAGAGGATGAAATTAAAGTCTGTAATTAATAGCAATTCAATATTAATCACAATTAACTACGTCGAAGAGATTAATTAATAAAGAACAAAATTATATAATATTTACCCCAAGTTATTAGAAAGACTATTATTTATTAATTATAATTCTACCCCAATTAGGTAGCCACTAAAATTTGAAATTATTCGTTATCTTTTCTAAATAATTTAAAGCATTCATTTATTTAAATTATGGGTCCATTACATACCTATACACCCAGAAAAAGGTTATAGAATTTAATCTAAAGAGCAAAAATATTATATTACTGTTTGTTAAATATGTAATTATTGTGTACATTATGCAAAGAGTAGACATAAATTTTCGTATCGCTCATTAAAATTTAAAAATTCCCAAGAGCCGTATCTATTTTTTTATATATTGTATATGGTAATTCTGACAGAGAATTTTTATGTAGAACACAAATTTTAAACGTGCATTTAATAGTGTATGTTATGGCTCACATAAGGCTCAAATGTTCCGCTTATTAACTACTAGTTTAAAAAAATCCCAGGCTCGTATTATTTTATTTAAAGCGCATTCTTATAGCTCATTAAAGGCTCAAACTTTCCATTTAACAAATTTCCAGAGCAGAATGTATTTACTTATTCAAAAATATATGTAGCGTACAAAATTTATAAGTACCCCTGTTGTTTCTGTATGTGAAAGATTGGTATTTTTATTTTGTATAAATGGTAAATAGGGAAAATTATTTATGAATTCATTATTTAGAAAATACCTTTTTCTGTACTGGTAATGCAATTAAAATCCGTTTAGTTACTAAACCCCAATTTACTCCACTCTGAACTCGTTAATTTATTTATCCCCCTTACAAAGGCCGGAAGAAAATTAATAAACTATACGTATAATTAATATTTAATAAACGAGCAGTCCTGCTTATATGCCAATTTAAATTACTAATATTTTTATTAACTTTGTATTTAATAATATAATTAATAGCCTAATAATTGTTTTATTCTTAGAAACAAAACTTTCAAGATTTAAATAATCATGAGATTAATATTCAATTAATTGATTAATTAATTAATTGGACAAAATGTGAGACAGTTAGAAAGACGAACACAGAAATAAAAATATGAAACGGGAGGGGGAGCTATCTTAACTTAAAGTCCCTCTAAGCTGCCCTAGTCCTGTCCTGGATTTAACTCCATCAATTTTATTAATTTACGTTAATTATGAAATATATTAATTAATAATAGAAATCTTAGGAGGCCAATACATAAATAAACAACATAAACCCCTGAAATCCTTCATAGATTATCTATTATTATCAGTATTAACAGGAAAAAATATACATTAAAAAATAACAAAGTTACTCATTAAAAATATAATTCAAGGGCATGTTAATAATATTTATTAACCTTTAGTTGTCTAGTTTAATGTTATATTAATTTATTATAAAAATCCCTATTTAATACTATCCCGATTAATTTCATCCTCAAATATTTACTGTTAATTATGGATTAATCCAAATAAAAAATTGAATTATTTTAACACATCCAACCACGCCAGAGTATAATTAATTATTGTAAAGAAATTGTTATAAAACAATTAAAAAATAATTTAAAAGGCAGAATGTCAGGCAACTTAGAAAGACGAACATATAAATAAATAGCAAACGAAACGAAGGGAAAGCTAACTTAACCTAGAAGTCCCCCTAAATGCCTGAGTCCTGCTCTGAATTTTAAGAAAATTATTAATAATAAGTTTATTATTATTTCAAAATATTGCTGATTACATTTTAAATTTTTATAAAAATGCAGAGGATGAAATTAAAGTAATAGATTACTAATAGAACAATTATTTATTAATTATAATTCTATCCCAATTAGTTACCATTGAAACTCGTTATCTTTTCTAAATAATTTAAAGTATTCATTTATTTAAATTATGGGTCCACTGCATACCAGTATAACCAGAAAAAGGTTTTAAAATTCAATTTAAAGAGCAAAGATATATTACTATTTGTTAAATATGTAATTTTTGTGTAGATTATGTAAAGAGTAGACATAAATTTTTGTATCGCTAATTAAAGTTTAAAAATTCCCCAGAGCCGTAACAAAGAGGGTAGGCCAACTGATATGGGACGGGTCTTGTATACAAGTGTTATGTTGAACATAGTTAATAAGTATTTATATGTTACTTGAAATAATTTTTAAACGTAGTTAAATTATTTGAGACAAATAAACTTTGTTAAATTGATCATATATTTTTATAATTATTATCTATACTCGGTGAGGCAATCTATTATTATTGACATATATTAATAAGCTGTAGAAGAATTATAAAATAAATTGAGATAAATGTTGGACCAACCTCGGCTACTATCAATCCAATTTGGCCAACAGAGGCATCGAAGATCTCAGCATCTCAGGAAATCATCTACCACTGCTACTAGGAACGTTTATTGGGACAAAATTTCAATTATCTCACTATTTAGTCCACTGAAAACCGTCACATATTAAAAATTCATATCACGAAAGTTAGGTTTACACTAAAAGAAACAAATATATACTATTTTAACTCCCCCAACAAAAGTTTTTCACGAGACTTGCACTTAATACGAGCAGAAGACATTCTCATTTGTAGGTAACAAATACACTGACAAAAGACAGCAATAATAAACAACAAACACCGGTCTTAATATTAGCTCGAACTTGTCTGTTAAGACCCGATCTGTATATTTTCACTGGTCGACGCGAAATTTAAATAAAAATCATAATGAATTATTTATTCACTTAACTAGTGTAGAATAACAAATAAATTATTGTTATTAAAAAATGTAAAAAATCGTGTCAACCAGTGGCACTAAAAATATAAACTTTAAGAACCAAGTCTTTAGTTTTACGAATTTTTAAATATCATGCGGTATATGGCACTTAATTTTTTCCTAAAGGATTGGAACAACATGTATGTAAAGGGTTAAATAAATTCAAGTAATACTTATTTAAAGTCTTACAAAACACAATGGCTGGTAGCATGAACAAATGATTAATAGTGATTAGCGAGCAATTGTTTTATCTGTTAATCGTTTTGTTTTAATGAAAAATGTAATAATAATTAGTTTTACCAACAATTCAAGACCTGGTATTAAAGACAAAATAAATTAACATCTTTAATAAATTTAATTTATTTAATAAATTGTCATCGATTTTACATATTTTATGACAAATCAAACATAATTTTGTTTGTTGTTCATAATATTTGACAATATACAAATTTCTCTTTCACGTGACTTCAATTTTGTAAGTGTATCGTTTGCTTATTTAAACATTATTTATTATAAAGAATCTCCATAAATAATAAACTATTAAAATAAAATAAACGCTTTTTACCCATTACTGGGTGCAACACTTTGTCGGTAAGTGAACGTGAATACATCACTGTGACGTCAAGAAAGAAAGGAAGTAGTTTTATTTAAGAAATTTTAGCACGATCCTGTTTACATTTATAGGAAAAAAAACAGGATAATTAATATAAATTTACAAAATGTAACAATAAAAATTTTAAAAAAATGTATTTTTAAAAATTAAAAAATTGTCGAGAAATCTCGCAATAATTTTCGAGATTCGAGAATCTCAATATGTAAATCTCGTCTCGTCTCGAAATTTCTCATCTCGCCGAGACGAGATTCGAGAATGTCTCGTCTCGTCCGAAACACTAGTAACTTATTAAATATTTCAACAAAACATGGTTAAACATCAATTAATTCTTTAGATTTTATATGATTGACACCTGATAGGAGATATTTTTGTCTCGATTGATGAAGAGGACAAGCTGTAATTTTTGGACTTGAAGAATTATTTCATTATTATTTTTACCGTTCATATTTTGAACGGATAAACTTTTCCCACTACCGTATTAATTCATTTTGAAATTACTCATTATTATGTACGTAAATAATTTATTTATTATTCTCATTACTTTACAGCGTCTTCCCTATTTTTACCGTACGAGTGGCGCAGTAATTATTTTTACGGAGTATTTTTCATTACCATATACCTATTTATCTAGTATTTGTTCTTTCTAGTTATATCGAAAATGGGCGCATATTTCCCGAACCGCACACGCAAGACATAAGAAAACCGTGCCATTATTTTTATTTATTATTTCTCTTACTCTAGTGTGATTTGTAATGTGTACTTATCAACTATAGGTTTTATATTTTTTTTTATATTAGGAGCCGTTACATCGAAATTTGGCTCAGGTTTACAATGGGTACTTAAAAGCTAAAATAAAACGCAATTTTTGTTTATATTTAAATACAAACATAAGTATATATTTATGTGGATAATTTCTCACCTAAGTGGCCGTGAGGTTCAGCTGTGGAAAAAAATATTAGTTATTAATTTATTATTTTATTAATTATTATGCTACATACTTATTCTGATTTTTTCTAATTCTTTACTTTCCAAGTACCGGAGTGGTTCTAGAGTGGTTTTTCCATTTTGGAATGATGTTACCTAGTTTTAAATAAATATTTATTAGTTATTTAATATTTTTTATTGTTTATTATTTGACTTACTTTGAATTTCTCGATGTGTCGTAGATTTTCTGGGCGTCCGAGTGGTCTGAGGTCATTTTTCTTTGTTCTGTGATGTCTTGAGTTCTTACTTATAAACTAATGTGTGTGTGTGTGTGTATTTGTTTTACATTTTTTATTATATTTCATTACATTTATTTCATTATTTGTTATCTACTGCATTATTTATTTATTTATTCATCATCTTTATTTACAATATAATGGCACAATTTTCAAAGTCTATAGGTTACCTACGATTTGTAGGATTTAAGATTTGCTGAAACTTTAGTTCAGACTTTGGTACCTAGTATCCTAGGGTTTTAAGACGACATAGTACAAAACTATACACAGTGCAAAACTATACATGGGTCACTCCATAGAACTAGCGCTATGGATGACCAGACATAACAATACATTATACAATACATATTAGTGCTTCGGTCCCGTATCCGTGGCGCAATTAAAAGTACAGTAAAATTTAAGAATCAAGGTAATATATCTGAATTAATACATAAACTTACGTTACAGCGAAAGTATTATCAACAACGAACATCGTTTTAAAATGAAATGTCTTAACTTAGTCGAAACATGGATTTTTAGAGGCAAGCGTGTTATATCCATCTTTATCGCACACACTTAATTTTATGTATTCCACATACATTTCAGCAAGTTTTATTTCGTAATAAGCAAATAATCCAACAAAAACGTTTTTGGAGGTTATAAGACGAATTGGAGGAACTTCCACCTGATACCACAAGACAAAATCTTTTCTTATTCTCATACCAAACAGTTTTAAGCGATGCAAATAAGTAAATCTATATTTTAAACACCAAGGAATCCGATTTTGTGCACCAATTGACGATATTTTAACCCGTTGAGGAATTATGAGCAAGAGAAAATGATAATTCATTCGGGGGTGATTTTGCGGATTGTATACACATATATTTCATTAAATACTTACTGTTTTGTAAAAATACAGGCCTGGACTGAGGACCGAAGTCACTTCTGAAAATGTCGGGGCCGTAGAACAACATATTTAAGTTACAAGGACCTAGAGGCAAGGGTTTCAAAATCGCCTAATTCAAAACTTTTAAATTAAATGAAATAGTCATATGTGTGAATATTTTATTTGTTATGTATATGTATTTTGACCCACGGAATCGATTTTTGATAAAATTAGAACCGTACCTCCCGCCAATTAATGACGGGTTATTTGTTACCCAAAAATGGGTGGAGGTACACATTTATCGATAGCACCATTGGATTTTGCGTATTTTCTTATATAAATATCCCAAATTACAAAATATTTGCTCTACTGGTCTAATAGCTATGAATAAATTAGTGAAACTACATTTAAAGGTCAATGAACTTTCACCGCAAATCTCTGATATTTTTATGAGCAACTGATGCGTCGGTTGCCCACTAAAAATTCAACTAATGTACGGCAAACTAGATTATTTTAAAGAGCGATTTTATGCAAATTTAAATGTTAATCAGATAATTTTAATAAAAAAATAAAAGTTTTTCAGTTAATTTTATGTGTTTCCTGTAAATAAAAGATTTTATAAAGGGTTAAAATATATCATTTTTATATATTTAATACATGTTTACTATATACATTATTGTAATTCATTGTTCACATGTTGACAATATACACAGAAAAATATATAAATATTAAGTTATTAAATATATATAAATACAAAATAAGGGGGTAAATAAAAGGGGTTCATAACAAGAACACAAATACACAAGTTGTTCGTCCTTGACTCCTCACGGCCGCAGAAACGTCGGTTTTAAGGAATAAACAAATTATAAACTTCATTTCTTACCTTAAAAGTGTCAGATCTTGATGTCTAGCCCTCTGTCCATCTATTCAGCGTTCCCTCCCGGCTGTAGGGCCCCATTTTCACACGAAATTATGGTGCAATTGTCAATGTCCCAAACGACCTTCATTTTCTCTTACTCATAACTTCTTAACAGGTACAAATATCTTCATTTCGAGGGCAGAATCGCATTCCTTAGTCTTTAAACTATAAACCACAACATTTTCACCATTTAAAACTGTTTAAAATAAGTTTTAGAAGCGTTTTTACATTTTGACACGAGTTACACCTGAAGCTTCTAATGACATTTGTAATGGCTGACAATCAGTGTTGCCAATTGTCCGAACACACAAAATATTAGTTTAAAATGTGCTAACAGATGGCGCCATTAAAATAATCAGTGTTGCCAATTCCCCGAACACAAAATATTAATTTAAAATGTGCTATTTAAATTTAAAAAAATCATATGACCTATGCTTATAAATATTGAATTATCAAATTTTAGACACGTATGTAGAAAATTACGTAGAATCCGAAAAAAAATATGTCAACTTTGTATCTCTACCCTATTTAAGGTGTAACGTCATTTCCGGCTTAACCATCAATTTTAGAAGAAAATTTTATAGACAAAAGTTGTAGAGAATCAAAAATTATATAAGATTCATCAAAAAAATATTTCCCATTTGACCTAGTTTTGGGTATGGAATTTTTCATTTTACAATAATTTATAAAATACAAAGAATTTTATAAATTATTGTACACAGGTGCATAAAATAAAAAAATATAAATGTTTGGAAATATTTTTATTTTTAACAATATACCCATATGTACCATCAACTTTTGAAAGAAATAAAATTATTTGAACGTGTCAAATAATTAATTTCTGTATAAATAAAAAGAAATAAGTTAATTTTAAATATATTAAAATTATTTGTAACAATTGTTAATTAAATTTACCGCAACCCCAAAAATGTCACTAAATGTGAAACTGAAGTGCGAATCGTTTTATTTTCTAGTAGTACCTACATAAAAACAACTCTACGGTGAAAATTCGACATGTTCGTATAATCGAATATTTCATCAATTTCTTCAAGCCAGCACCGGAAGTTAACAAAAATTTACATATTTCATAAAACTGATTGTCAAATATTAAGAGTGCTTAATAAGATTTTAGCAAAATTAGTAATTATTTTCAAATATTTTCCCAAAATTAATGATTCTCTCAAAAAGAAAATCTAAACTTCGTAGTCTACGAATTATAAAAAGCTGTTCTAATCTAATGAAAAAAAAAATGTGTATAATATCAAAATGTTATTTGAGCAGTCTAGGTACACAACCTGAAAAGAAAAAAACAATTTATTACATGTATTGTGTATTAATCTTCAAATAAACGTGTATTTTAGACTATTCTAAATCGATTTATAAGCTCGTTTCCGCTGCTTTTATAGATGTTCAAATAGTTCAAAATGGCGTCATACCAATGAAGCTTACATAGACTAACCAATGATGTAGCTTATATAGACTAAATTAAACTGTATTATCGACAGAGTCGAAATGTTGCTACATAGTTCAAGCATTTTGGCGCTGTAAACCAACCGAATGTTTTTGACACGTACATGATTTTTAACCACACTTTTCTACTGGCAAACAAATATTTTCAACAAAAAATAGACATTTTCGACAAATTTTAACTACAAATTCATGATTTTCAGTTAATTTTATGTGTTTCCTGTAAATTTCAGCTGAATTTATAACCAAATAAGTGTTTTGATGTTTTGGAAGGATTGCGAAAAAATTTCACTGGGCGTCATCTTACAAATATTAAAATTGAGCTTTACCCAAACGGCTTTAAGATTTAA